>OY743179.1:4873233-6198233 GCA_963555705.1 Ligustrum vulgare
ATTTCCTTGCTTCTTCTGTGCGCTCGAACAATTTCAACAGTGGGACCTACATTTCTTTTTATCGAGATTTTGTGGAAAGTGTTCTCATTTTCGAATTTTCAAAATTCAAACCCTTCTCATCGTTTCTCTATGTCTGTGTGTATCTCTGAATCTCATTTTTCGCACATATACGAACACAAAGAAAAATTTGCGAAAAATTGGCCCAAAAATCTTTTCGTTATCCCCTTGATTTGTCGTCGTGGAATTTACAAGTGCAGACAAGGCTAACAAACCTTCTGGAACGATAGACACAGCTGTTGTTCAAATAGCTGCAGAGATATTTACTTTTCGCGGGCTTACTGCTGTTACAAATGACTTCATTTGCGTTGTTGACACGTCTTCTGGTTCATATTGTTGTTGGGTATTGTGTCTTTGGATTGGTTTGTGGTAAAGAGTAGTTGGTTTTCATTGGCTTGAGTATTGTAGTTATTGTGGTACTTCTGGACTGCTGATTCCATCTCCCATTACAATGGGCAAATGAAACACAATAATCAGCCCTTTCGAAATCTTGAGCTGGGCAGGGATTTGCTTCTAACTTCAGTAAGTTTGGGGAATGAGTACATAGATTTAGGCTTTTTGTTGGGTTTCTCTTATACCGTATTTATTGAGTGTTAAATTACGGATGATACAAGTAAGGAAGAACGCAAAAACCATATGGTTTGATTTATCAAAAATTTAGGTAGAATTCCAGCTCTAAGGGTAAATATATGGTATACAGTTTATTTGATTTTAATTGTATTTTCTTAGCTTCGTACGAGAAAACTATTTTTGTGACCATCGTGCTAATATTTTTTTATTTTATTTTTGGATTTGGATGAATTCCATTTTATGTGATTGAAGAAATTGAGGTAAGTTAAAAACATTGTGATCATTGAATTGGAAGTTGTTTCAGGAGCTGTAATTTTTTTGAGTTCATGGAAATTTTTATTATTGAAATTTAGCATTTCAAATCTGTGGCAGAGTGAGGTGACTTAGAGAAATATTTTTGAAGTTTATATCCGGGAGAAACAATTTATAGAAGAACTTTCTACCATTCTGCCAAACTAGAGTGCATCATGAAAATTTCAAATATTGAGGTTCAGTTAAAATTTTGTAAAGATAGGGTAGAAACTAGGGGGATTTATTGATTTAGCCATGTGAAAAATGTAATTTTTAAGTAGGCCATTTTTTGTAATTTGTCCATATTACCCTTAATGAAGTTAGTTATTTTCTTTGCAAGCTATGTCTCTGAATTTAATTTGGTTCATTTAATTCAATATTTCTTGTTATATCCATATTTTTTAATCTCTTAAGTTCTTCTAGAAATATTCTATATTGTAATAATTTCTCAAAAGATTTAGGATGATCTTTTTTAATTATATATCCTAATGTTATTCCTTCTGAAACTTCTTCTTCTAAATCCTCGTATTCTTTTATAATTTTATGAACTATATTTATATTCTTTACTGTTTCAACAGAATTAAATTCTATTCTATTTAAGATAACATAGTCTATATCTTCGTATATTTCTTTTAATTTAAATTGTCCAACAGAGTGTATATTTTTAGATTTTTCAACGATAGTTAATAAAAATGAAATTTCCTTATTATTTAAATATAGTTTATGATCACAATTATTAGATGTTGATGTTTGTGAAGTATTTATAGATTATTGGGTAGGTAAATTATTATACAAAATTTTCTAGTATAAATTCATTCTTTGATCTAGTACAATACAATAATCTGCAATATATTGTTCGTATTTTTCTAAAAGTTTATTATATTCTTCAGAAGATATGTTTTCATTTTCCATTTGTTGTTTAATATCTTCCATTTTATCTTTCAATTTTTCTAAAAGATTATCAAGTCCTTAGATTGTATATCATGGCATTTAAGTTTGGAATGTACTTGTTGTAATTTTATCTTCTAATTCCATTTTGATTTCTAATATGTCAGAATAATCTATAATGTATTGATCATGATTTTCTGAAAGTATATAATATTGTTCAGATGATTCATCCATATCTATTAAATGAGATATAATGTTATATATTTTTTCCATTATTTTTTCTAACAAATTGTTTAATCCTTCAATAGTATATCCAGGCATTATAAACACAGAGATAAATAATTTATAAAGTTTCAAATAATTTTTCAAATTCTATCAATGTTTGAGAATTGATAATATCTATGTCAACCATGATATCTATACTTGGTTCAAATGGTATATTATATTTTGAAATACTTTTCTTTCTCTTTTCTAATTTATCAATTATATCTTGAATATCATATATCATTATAGATCTTACAGTTTTTCAACAAAGTTTTCTATCAAATTTTCTTTAAAACTTTTTAATATTTCTTGTGATGCGTAGAATTGCTCTTGATATCCTATTTTATCAATTTCATTTTCATATTCAATACTTTTTTTACTTTTGATATGCTTTTTAACTTTATATGGCCCTCTCTTAGTTTTGGATTTTTTTCATGATATAATTATTTTCATTCAAGATATTAAGATTTTCAAAAACTGGTAAAGAAAGATTCATTTCTTCCATCACTGTCATAATCTATTACAGGATCATAATCATTATCACTATTAAACACATATCCTAAATATAATTCATTATTTATTTCAGTGTTATCACTATCAAGCCAAAAATAAATAATTGATTTTGTAATTTCTAATCCTAATATTCTTTTTAATGTTGGAATGATAGCTAACAAACATGATATATAGACATGATATAACTTTTTTATTTCATTATTTGGTCTAGTAAATTGTTTACGCATGAATAAAAGTTCAATTATGCTATGATATTCATCATTATGAGGACTGTTTTGATAATTAAATTTAACAATTCTGAATTCTGTCATATTAAAAGCTCTTCTTCCTCCTAATTCTGTAAAGATAGATATATTAAGAATACTAACATCTTTTCCTTTTCTCAGTACCTTTGTATTTTCCTTCTATTGTTAGTGACCTTCAGGCTTATAGGTTTCTGCTCCACACCCTCCAATTGCTTCCTGCCTTCACGGGTTATTAGCTAAACCTGGATGCCTTCACTGTATAACTCTTTAGATGGAAAATATTTTAAGACAGAGTGTAGGGAGTTTTCTTAATAATATATTTTCTTTTTGGAAATAAGATTTAGAAGACAAGAATTTAGGAACTCATCATAATATGATAAGTAAATTGGGATTTTATTGATAATATGAAAATTGACAAATGATTGGTATGAGAATTTTTTGAAAGACAGAAGATTTTTTGACTTTCTCACAAACTGAGTGCTCAAGAGAGTTCTGCCTTTCAACTAGCCCGGAGGCCTCTATTTATAATACTACATTGAACACAATTACATCATGCTTATATTATCGTCCTAACAATTTCACAGCTTTTAAGGACATCACCTGACTGCTTAACATCACCTTTTGTTTCACTATCTTATGGTACCTTTTTGAGTTCATGGAAATTTTTATTATTGAAATTTAGCATTTCAAATCTGTGGCAGAGTGAGGTGACTTAGAGAAATATTTTTGAAGTTTATATCCGGGAGATACAATTTATAGAAGAACTTTCTACCATTCTGCCAAACTAGAGTGCATCATGAAAATTTCAAATATTGAGGTTCAGTTAAAATTTTGTAAAGATAGGGTAGAAACTATGATTGCTTGAATTTTTCCGTAAGGTGTCTATTGGTGGCCTTTTAAGCTGGAATGATTTCATTTCTGTATTTAATATCCTGTGTTAATTTTTGTTCAAGTTCATACCTACCTTTTTCCTATGTACGTTTATCGAGTGTGGAATTGTTAAAGGTTACTAGACTAACTTATAGTTCATTTTCCATACGTTTGTTGGTGTAACTGCATCTCGTGTAAAGGGCCTCTTTGCAAGTACTAGGTCATATGCTCCCTCCATCATTTTCATCGATGAGATAGATGCAATTTACAAATCCACTTCTATTGGACTCGATTTGTTTATTGCCTTTAAAGTTCAATTGTTTGCCTAGAAATTCAATTTTTCAAGTTCTTGTCTCATTTTTTCTGCTAGAGTGTTTGTGGATCTATCAGAAAGTGGCTCAAATCAAGTAAATTTTGTCCAAACAAGCAGTTCAGACCAAACATATCTTATTTTATACGATAACTTCCGTGCATTGCACGGGAGATACGCTAGTACTTATGAAAAGTGTATTGTATTTCCTATTCCAAAGGACCCAAATCCTAAATTAGATTCTAGTCTTCACTAAAAATATCTCCTCTACCCCTTTCTGGTGCTGACATCAATGGACCTTCGTCTTCCTCCCGGCGACCCCCTCCCTCCCACTTTGCTGCGGTCATAGTCGCGTGCTGCTGCTGTGCATTGGCCACGACATCGTAGTCGCACCCATTAGTTAAGAGAAGAAAGAAAAATAAAAAAAATAAAAAAAAAGAGATTTTAAGAATAAAGATATTAGATAAGAAATCAAAATGTTTTAACAAAATTAAAAATCAGCTAGAAGACATCAAAACTATTTTAAGAGAAAAAAATGAAAATAATAAAGTACTATATGATAATATATATGACCTAAAATATTATAAAAAAATTTTTTTAGAGCAAAACATAGAAGAATGATATTAAAAGTAGTAGAAAGATTATGTGAGGAACAAATAAAAGAAAATATAAGGTTATTGGTAGGATCATCAAGATGAGCAAACACAGCTATGTTTCAATCATTAAACTCATGGGGTGAATTTGATGAATTTCTTAACATGCAATTAAATTTAAAGTGTTTTTTTATGGCAAACTTATAAAAACATAAATCCACAAGATAAAATAGCTATTGAAGAATTACAACGGTTGAGTATACAAGTTAAAAATGTCAAAGAGAAATTACAAGATATCCAAAATAAGTTAATAATACAATTTAAAGAATTAAAAGACATGATGGAAGATGTCAAAAATATAGATGAATTTTTTTTTAAAGAATTTCAAAGAAAATCAGGAGAAATAATTAACCAAGATAAAATTGGAATCATTATAGAAAAAATGAAAAATAGGAAAGGAAGATAATTAAAGAATTATACCAATAGAAGAAAGAATTAAAAAATTATAAACAAAGATAGATGATATGTACCAAAAATTATTTAAAGTACAAAAAACTCAAAGTACTAAATCAAGAGTTTAAATGTCAATGAGTGAATATATTGAAGATCTAAAAATATTAATAAAAACATTAATATATGATGTTCAAGAAGTAAAAAATGAATTAAAAGAAGCAAGGAATGACATAAATATATTAAAACTTGAAATTAGAGAATTAAAAGAAAATAATAAAAATAAAGATAAGAAAATAGACAAAAAAAAAACTTATAAAAAATGAAAAATTGAGAATAGAAAAGAAAAGAAACACATTGAATAAGAAAAATTGTGATAGAAGTAAGAAGTATGGATGATAAATTTAGAAAAAAACATATTACCCAAGATACTATAAGAAGAAAGAATTACTAAAATTTATAGAAAAGATATTAGGAAAATTAAAAGTTGAGGAAAAATAAAATTATAAAGATAATAATTGAGATGAATGAAGAACTAAAGTTGCTTATAGAAAATTTTGATTAATTAGGCCTAGATAATTTAAAAGAATACCTAGTTTTAATGAATACTGGAGGAATACATAATCCAGCTCCAATGAAAACTTCTAAAAAAGAACTAACAAATTCAGATGAAAGTTGTGCATCTCTATATAATAAACCATACAGACAATATTATGATAGAGTTGGAGATAGGCAACCACCAAAAGGTAATAAATACAAAGATAGATTTGAACTAAATGATAATTATGATATATAAAAACCTATTAATCATGGAGGAACAAAATTAGATTTAGATTATAAAATATATACTAAAAAAGCCTTACTAACTTGGACAGATTACTTGATACTATTCATTTTATATAATAAATTTGATACATAAGAAAGTATTAAAAGAAGAATAAATTTCTTAACATTATCTTTTGAAGGTAATATTAGAAACTGGTAGGAAGGAATAAGTAATAATACAAAAACAATAATAAGAAGAAATGTACAAACAGAAATAATAAAATCAAATAGAAAAGGAATAGAAAGATTACTAGAACATATTGCTGATGATGTTTTAGGGGAAAATTGGATAAGAAATGCTGAAGGAGAAGTAATAAGAGAAAAATATAATGCTAGGATAAAATTGATAAATTTAATAATATATGACATGTGTGAAATTAAAAGATACACTTTTGAATTTAAAGATTATTATTTTGTTCAATTTTATAGTAATGAAAATCAAGAATTATACAAAGATATGTACTATAATAAATTACAAAGTTCATGGAGAATATATTTTAAAATAGAATTTGAAAAATTTGTTAGAGACAATCATGAAACACCTAGAACTTTAGGATCGAGAAACAATTCCTATTTGAAAGACTTGCGTATATATGTCGACAAAGGCAATTATTGAAAAAATCAAGAAAATTAACCATAATATATTGTGAAGATATGGAAAAATCTGCACAAATGAGGATGTAATCCTAAAAGAATAAGTACTAAGAGAAAACATAAAAATAGAAAGTTCAAAATTTTTTGAAATTTTAGGAAAAAATCCATAAAACCTAAAAGAAGATATTACAAGAAGAGATATAATTCAATTAAACAACAGAATAATAGATGGGCAAAATACATAAGTAAGGAATTTTAAAGATAAGATTTTATACTTAAGAAACTTTTTCTTTTAGTTCAAATATCAGGGGTTTTTTTTAAATATATAATTAAATAATTAATGTTACAACTATACAATTTATGGTCTCAGGTCACAAGTCACAAATTATCAAATTAATTAGTCACAACTTACAAATTCTATGGGCCAAACTTATTTTTTTGGTAACAAATTATCAAATTAATCGATCACGACTCTCTTATTGATCACAAGTCACAAATTTTATAGGTCACTAAGTCACAAATTCTAGAAATTTAAGTCACAACTTATTAATCGGTCACAATTTATAAATCTTATAAATCACACCTTATTTATCGATCACAAATATCGAATTTTATGAGTCATAACCTTTTCTCGATCACAAATCTTGATTTTATGAGTCACGATTTTTATAATTTGTGGTCACAACTTATTTTTCAATCACAATTTATAAATTTCTGAAGTTACAACTTATTTATATCTCACAAATTTCGAATTTTGTAGGTCACAATTTTATTTCGGTTGTAAATTTCAAGTTAGCCTCCGTTCGGCGGCTAATTAATGAATTGAGAGAAGATTTTTTGGTATTTTCAAAGTAAAATATATGATTAAAAATTGGAAAGAGAAAATATGTATGGTTAAAAAGTGATTTGAGAAATTGTGTAATTTAAATTGTAGTTTAAACTACAATTTAAGGAGCCAACCGAACGGAGGTTTAATTGGTCACAATTTATCTATTAATCTGTCACAATAGCTAATAATTGAAAACATTGTGAGTCACAATTTCAAAATTAGGGGTAATAATTTCAAAAAAATTTAGGTCATTCTTAGGTCACAGAGTACTAATTTAACAATTCCCACCCTACCCTAACCACCCACTACCGTAGCGACCACCATCACCATCCACCCATCGATGCCACCACTCCATCCCACCTCACTGCCACCACCAACAATCACCGCCACCATCACATAAACACTCAATACCACCACTAACAATCACCGCTGCCACCACCACCATCACCATCACATATCAGTACTTCTTATCTCCAACCACCACCATCGTACTGCATCATCGCATTGGACAGCGCACACACAACACCAACACCAACACCACCACCAACCGCACATACAAGACCATTACACCCTACACAAAAACATCGCCACCTCTCACACCGTCACCTTACCAAAAAGAAAAGAAGAAATCAGTTTTCGATGACAACAGAAAATATATTCTGTTGACGCGCGGTGTCACCACGAACAGTTGCTCACGTTTTCTCGCGGTTGTGGTGTAGTGCAGCTGCAATTGCTCTGCGTCTCCACAAAGCATCGTAGCGCGGTTGTGGCTTCGCATCGAAGGGGTCACCGGAGGAGATGGTAAGGCTGGGCAGCATCAAGGGGCCCTTTCTCGTGGATTCTGTCAATTGAATTTGGCCCTTGTCTAGCTCGTGGATTCTATCAATTGAATTTGGGAAGGGTTTGGGGTGGGTAGTTAATTTAACAAGTTTTATAATAATTATTAAAAGTGACCTGATTTAGACACCGTTCTTTTACGCAATGTTTAAAATTTATAAACAAATTTATAAACAACGTAATTTTTCTCAAACTACTTTTTAACCACACACATGTTCTCTCTCCAATTTTCAACCACACATCTACCTAAAAAATATCAAAAAAAAAAAAAAAACTGCTGGCAGGCCATAGAACAGATCGTTATGTATAAATGACTTGTAAATCTTAATTTTGAATTGTGAAGTTTGAAAACATGTCTCTGTGTAATTTTCACATAATAGATCTTATAAAAAAAGATAAAAGTCAATGCAAATGTTAGAATTGTGGAAAAATATGTCATATAAGTCCTGATTGTAATACTCTCTTTGTCCCATAAAAATAGGCTCATTTCTATTTTCACAGAGATTAAGAAACATAATTAATATATGTTGAAATATAAATTTACTTACATTTTACCTAATATATCTCTACATTGAATAATGAGTAGTTCACATTTGTTGATAATAATTAGCGTTGGCAACGGGGCAGATCGGGCCCCAATCCGTCCCGCCCCGAAATGTTTTCAGCATATCTATATCCGCCCCGTGATCCGCCATTTTTCGGGTCGGGACGGATCGGGTTCGGGTCGAGGCGGATCGGCCCGATCCGCGGATTTTTTTTTTTAAATTTTTTATGTATAATTTAAACTAAAAAAATTTTAAAAATTTTATTTTTTTATTAATTAATCGGGGTGGATCGGTCCTGATCCGTTGACCCGCCCGCATCTGATCTGCTCCCTTGTTGGGGCATTCTCCGAGTCGTACTCATGGTCTTTCCACTCCCCCCTGGCTCCCTCGCTGGGGCTTTCGCAGGATTCGAATTATGTACCTAGGGTTTAGTACAATGATTCTTAGAATCCTGCTGCGCCTTTTTTGTAACGACCCGACTCCCTCGCTGGGGCCTTCTCCGAGTCGTACTCATGGTCTTTCCACTCTCCCTGGTTCCCTCTCTGGGGCCTTCTCCAGAAGTTGATTTTTGCCTTCCGCAGGATTCGAACCATGTACTTAGGGGTTTAGTACAATGATTCTTAAAATCCTGCTACCAAATTTTGGTCTAATGGTAGCAGGATTCTAAGAATTTTTGTACTAAATCCCTAGGTACAAGGTTCGAATCCTGTGTAAGGCAAAAATTCACCCCAGCTAGGGAGCCAGGGAGGAGTAGAAAGACCATGAGTACGACTCGGAAAAGGCCCCAGTGAGGGAGTCGAGTCGTTACAGGATTGGATCGGGTCGGCCGATCAATGTAACGGATCGAATTTTTGTCATATCTAATAACAATGCATATTAAATGGGAGTATATTAGACAATTAAGATATTAATATACTTTCAATAATGAAAGTAGCCTATAATTTGGGACAAACAAAAAAGGAAAATGAACATATCTCTGTGGGACGGATGGAGTAAGAAAAATGTTAAAATATTACAAAAATAATATTTAGAAATAGAAAATGAACTAAGTGAAATATATGATATTGAACAATATTATGATCAAGAAGTTTATATAAGCGAAATAGATTCAAAAGATGATGATACAGAATCTGTCAATCTAAATAGAGAAATAGAAGAAACAAAAAACAATAATATAGATTTACAAGAATATGAAAATAGGAATTAAAAGTAACATTTGACAATAATAAATTTAAGAAAATACAAAAATTATCCTTAGATTTGAAAATAAGAAAATGGGAAATTTTGATAGAATATGGAGAAGAAAAATGATAGTAATAACTGAATATCATAAAATTGAAAAATCAATATATGTTAGAAAAACTCAAAGAACACATAAATTAAATATTTTAATAAAAAAATACAGTTACAGAATATTAACAAAGATTGACAAAAAATAAAGTGAAAAGATCCGATATGTTTATTTAACAGGAATACAAATAATATTTAAGTCCTTATTTAAAGATGGATATATTCACCATTAACTGTAAGTCTATATGATAGAAGAATAATAAATTTGAAAGATAATTATTTAGGAATAATAGAAGGAAATCTAGCTTATCAGAAACTAATATTTACATGTTACCCAAAATATTGTATCTCATTGAAAGATAAAAATTTCAATGAAATTTTCGGTTTACATTTCAAATTACATAGAAATGACATAATGCAGTAGAGATCAAATTATGAATATAAAATATAGAGCATTATATACATTTACTAATTCTAATTATGGAAAATTCTATTCTAAGAAACTATATATAGAAGTCCATAAAGAATGTAAAGACATTAATTAATAAAATTGTAGAACCAAATAAACAGACAAATTTAGTCTCAGAAGATTATAAACTTAGCATAACAAAAAAGAAACCAGGGATAATAGAATTAAGAGAGGAATAATACCCTGACAATAAGATAACATTCGAAGATGGAAGACTAATTGGAAGCGCTAAAAGTCTTAGATTACTTGATAGAATACAAATAGGAGAAACTGTAATACAAGAGAAATAAAACTTCGTATAAATGTCGGAAATATAAAAATAGAAGGTGAATATTTGGAAAATAGCGTATAAAAGGATCAAATATATTAATAGATACAGGAACTAGTGAATGTCTTATAACTTTAAACAAGAACAAATGATTGACAACTCATAGAGCTGTACCATACAGATATATAAATTTTGATGGACAATTACATACTACAAGTTAAAGTACTAATAAAAATAGATGGAATTAATCTTTTAGTACCATGTTATATATATAGCAGTATGGATATATGCTATAGCGACCCAGAATTTTTATGCAATAAATAATTATTTTAATATTTAGAAAATTGAGTCGCTATTGTTTTGAAATTAATGCCGCGACGGATTCGTCTAGCCAAGTCAAGAAATATCGAATTTGTTCGATTTTAAATTAAAATCTGAATTTCTAAAATTATGTTATTTTAATTATTTATTCAAAGTATTATTTTCAAAATCATTTTGAATTCCAAATTTATTAAAATATCTCAATTTTCCTTATTCAAATTATTTCAAGTCCAAATACGTAATTCAATTTTATCTCAAAATTTAATTATTCTCAAATTATTTTCAGTCCAAAATATATCTGTTTTAAATACATTTCTTAATCAAAATTAGTCTAATTTTCAATGGATTACTTCCCACGTTTTTCATCTTTATTACATTATTAAGCACCTACTCTAATCATATTCCCCATGTCCCCATTAATCATTTTATTTTCTTTCTTTTTCCTTTTGAGCACGCTACTCACCATCATCATCACCAGTTCACAGCCCAAATAACCTTCCATGTGCAAAACACCTTTACAGCTCCAATAGCACCACCAACGGACCGATGCAACCACTGTACTTATCCACCCCTTCATCATTATATCATCACCTCCTGCAGCACCTCAATCACAAAAACCAACTCATGGCCAATTTAACAACAAAGTTCACAATCTGCTTCAATCACCAATTTGCTGCCAAAAACCTCCCTCATTCCAGCAAGCATCCAAAACTCGACCAACGAACCAGCGCCGGCAACCAGCCACCAAATCAGTCATTGCCTCAACCATGTTCAACCAAGCAGCCACCTGCACCAAGCTCCATCTCCATCCCAGACGAGTGCAACCACAGTCCACCCACACTGCCTCACCGTCCATCACTCTGCCACCACCTACTGAAACTGACCAGCCATCATTTTCAGGCCACCAATCAACCACGAAACCAACCAATTCAATAAGTCATCACTACCTGAAACAACTCAACCGCCTGCAGCACCCCCAAAATCACGGCAAACCCACCTCCAAATCCTTAGCAAATCAAACCCATAAACCAAAAATAAGACCTAAACCCAATAATAGACGAACCCCGGCACTTACCTCAACCTTAAGCCCTTCGCTGCCAGATTTAATACCGGAGATTAATCGCGATTCAAGCCTAGTTTAGCCTCGGTTTTTATCCCCATCTCACACCAAACTCTTTAAAAACCGGAACCCCTTCTTTGCCGCACCTTACGCCGGTGTCTCGCCGGCGTTTCTTCAGTAGAACCACTGCCCCCGCTTTCGTCGGCCGGTTGAGAGAAACGGGTAGAGAGAGAGAGAGTATGGATTTTGAGAGAGAGAGAAGAGTAAAGTTTTAATATTATATTTTTTAATTTTCAAAATTTGCAGATTGGTCCCCCAAGTTTTTAAAGGTTTTTCAAATCAGTCCCCAACTTTTAAAGTTATCCATTTCAGTCCCAAAGTTTTAAATGATTTTAAGCAGCCCTTTCATTTTAAAAATCTGATCAATTCAGTCCCTGCTGATTTACTTTATTTGATTTTAAGCTCAAGTTTCAAAAGTATTCATTTTAATCCCTCAACTTTCAAAAGTATTCATTTTAGTCCCTCAACTTTCAAAACATCAATTTTAGTCCTCAAATTATAATTTATCATTTTGAGCTATATATTCGATATACTAAAGTGACTTATTGGCTAAGACGAAGCGTACGGAGAATTTAAAGAAATTGAAGTCATTCCCGCTCAACTTTGCACTCGTCGGAATTGAGGTAGACTCGCACTTATTAATTGATTTAAATTATGATTTCATATAAATGTCATGTGACTTGTGAAAGTCAATTTTTAAGAAAAACAAGTATGTTTTTATGAAAGGTAAATATACCTTATGTTTTTATGAAAAGTAAGTATACCCTATGTTTTTACGATAATGTTTTATATGTTTTGGATCATTGCTATGCACATAAGAATTCTTACCACCTAAGTTCGGTAGAATTCTGTGTCTCCATAATTTTATGAGGATTTACCACCTAAGTTCGGTAAAATTCCTGTCTTTCCATATGTTTATGAGGATTTACCACCTAAGTTCGGTAAAATTCCTGTCGCGTATGTTTATGAGGATTTCGATCCTATCTTATGTTATGATGGAAATGATCCCTATGAATTTCATGAATTATGTTTTGGTATACTTACTGTTATTATGATTTTACTACATAAGAATTCTTGCCACCTAAGTTCGGTAAAATTCTTATATTTATGAGGATTTCGATCTTATCCTATGTTATGATGAAAACTTACTGTTATTATGATTTTACTGCATAAGAATTCTTGCCACCTAAGTTCGGTAAAGTTCTTGTGTCTATTTATGTTTATGAGGATTTCAATCATATCTTATGTTATGCTTTCAAAAGAAATTATGCTTGGCATAATTAAAATATTTTTATAAGTATATGGTTTTCAAAGAGCTGTTTTCAAAGAGCCTATGATTTGCAAAATATGTCCCGTGCTGTAATGCACAATATGAGTTTTGTCAAGAGCAGTTTTATAAAGAAGCTCTATCAATGCCCGTTTTATAAAGAGCCGGGATTTATGTGTTTAATCATCTTATAAATTAAATTAATATGCGATGAGTCTACTGAGTATTTCCCCCATGAAATACTCACCCTACTTTTTAACAGTTTTGCAGATTTCGGAGACGGTGGCGAGCGATGAATGATGGTGGCAATAATCGTTAAACGGTTGAAAGTTTGACGTTAATGATTTCCGTATTTTTCCAAACAATCGAATAATTTAGAGAAGTTCATTTATTTGAGAAATTATGACATTGTCAATTTCTTTACAAAATTAATGGTTCGATTTACTATTTCAAATGGTTTCATAAATGTTTCAATTTTATCGGCCATTACAGTATATTTAATGTTGCCAAAAATGAATTTCAATTATTTCTTCCGCAAAAATATTATTCGAAAAATTTAGACAGAAAATGACGTAGTGAATCGGGTATACGGAACTCGGGGCGCTACAAGTTGGTATCAGAGCTAGTCTGCGTTTCTGTAGACTGGAAAAATTTTCAAAAAAGAATTTTCAAGAAATATTTTCCATTATAAAATTTTATTGATGAAGATTGCCACTGCCATCATTCGTTCCACCAACTCCGAGGTAAAGAAGTTTATGATGTTTAAAGTTATTTCAGTATTTCGAATACTCATTTTACTAATTTATGAGAAAGAATGAAGAGTATTTCGGATACTTATGATTTATGAGAAATAAGAATGTATTTCTTCGAAAATAATGATGTTGTTATGCTTTGTCATAACTTATATGCTTTAATGTATGATTATGAGAAATTTTTTTAAGAAAGAAAACGAGTGTTGAGCATAATGGGAATAATATGATTTTATTGAGAATTAAGTAATGGATATTATGTTGAGTAAGTGAATTATTTCCTCTATTTTGAAGAGAAATTTATTATGAAGTTTGGCCTTGTGAATATTTTGGGAATATGATTTATGGCATATATTTATAAGTATGAGTTATCTTTTGAGCCATTAAGGTATCGAAGGAAGTGATATTGTGATATTGAAAAATATAATTTGAAATTGTTATGTTGAGGAATTATGAATTGAATTATGGGATATTTTTGATGATATTGAAGTGTTGGAATTATTTTCAATATTTTTAGATCGTTGTGATCAAATGTGGAGTTATTTATTATTGTGAGTTATGAAGTATGCTTATGGTTTGGAATAAGTCCAAATTACAAGGGAAACTCTGCCTAGAATTTTTATCGTTTGGAATTAAGAGCATGATATGATAAGCATCTACTAAAGGAATTAAGGTTAGACATGCAAGTTCATTTACATCACAAACGAGATTTAGTAGATGATAGCAGAGATTTTATTATTTTCTCATAAGGGGAACACACAAGAGTCACACTGGAAAGGAAATACATGAAACACACAAAAGCATAAGAGAAAAACATGGGATAATCCTCAAAATGAGAGATGTGTTTCCGGAGTAGCCGTATCCTACCACCTCTGATCTTTTGAGGAAATAAAGAAACCTTCAAAGAGGTGTGTTTCGAGAGTAAGAATACTCCGTAATCTACCACCTGGAACCTTTGAGGTACACACAAGATTTAAACATTAAGGAAATCCTAGTAAATGGAGGGGTGTCTCGAGAGTAAGAATACTCCGTACTCTACCCCCACCTATTCTAAGATTCACAGAGTTAAGTTTACATTAACCGGACTCCATTTTCGCTTGATTCCCCTTCCTTGCGACCAATCTATCTTAACTCCTGCTGGATCTTGTATTGAGATATATGACTGCAGCTTATCCAGTAGTTCATCAATAGTAGGAGCAGAAATAAGAAGCCTTCTGGAAAATGGAGAGATGAATCCCTGTTCCACAGCATAATCAAGAAAGGTTAACAAACCATCAAAGAAATTGTTAACATTCAGAAGCCCAATAGGCTTAGTATGGAGATCTAGTTGAGCCCACGAGGTAATGTTAAATATTTCTTCTAAGGTACCAAAACCTCCGGGCAGGGCTATAAAGGCATCAGAACCATATAGCATACAAGTTATGCGTTCATGGATGGATAAGGTTTGAACTTCATGCCCTCGTGTTTTGCCTGCAACATCTACCAAAGGGACAGGTATGACACCGATTACTTTTGATTTCTCTGCAATAGCAGATTGGGAAACACAACCCATTAGACCACTGCTACCACCCCCATATACAAGAGTGATACCTTTTTCCCCCAGTTTCTTTCCAAGATCTACAGCCGCTTCTAGATAACCGAAGCCTTTCCCCACTTTTGATCCACAAAATACACAAATAGTTTTGATCTGTCGAAGTTTTGGTGCTTCCATCTTTGATAGTAAAGAAGGGAAAACTTACGAAGAAGATGTGATTTTGGGATGCCTGAACTATGAAATATGTTTGGCTATTTAAAGCCGGAAAAAATTTACTGTTTTTGATTGATTCTGAAAAAGTAAAGATTTACTTTTGACAAAATCAGCCCACTTTTGAATATTTTTATCGTATCGAGGCTGTCACCTTTCGGCGATTTAATATTTTATTTCCAGCTTTATCAAACCTCGAGAAAGGAAAATATATTTTATTTTCAAAACGCGTGAAAGAAAGCAGCAAAATATTTTAAATGCGTATCAAAAGATTTACCTTATATCATTGCTGAACTGCCAGAAGCCTCATTTTGTAAAACAGACTGGCAAACAGGATCTTTTGCTATTATATTTTGGAGACTATAACGATTTTTGTCCTCGTTAAACTGAGCGTATAAGGAGAGAAGTTCACGTTGTACATAACCACTTGGGTGCGTCTCAAGATTCAGTCGAATATCATCCAAAGACTCCTTACTCAGTCCACCCTTTATGAATTCGATTTTATCATCCCGATTAGTAGAAGAATATCCTACTGATTTGCAACGAGTATTACAGTTCCAACGAGCACATTTGTAGCAACCACCCAGTCTTTTTGCTCTTCGTTTCTTTGCAAACGTGCTTTTGCCTAAACCAGGCATGTGTTTAGGAAATGTTGATGGTAATTCACCAGATAGTCGAACCTTTGCTTCTATCAACCAGCGAACATCTTCTGGAACACCATGAGCCATCAGCAACCTCAATCTTTCGAGCCTTATTTTATAGATCTTTCTCAGATCATTCATAGGAAGACTGGAATAATACTTGCGAATGTTAGAAAGAATGATATCCATTGTTTGATGATTCAACCTCTTCTCAGCATGAACTATTTAAAAGCGCAAAGGATCTGAGTGAATCCGCGTGATGTTGTGACCAGCAAGAAAGCGCAGGATTATTTTAATGAAAAGAGGAGACAAGAAGTAATGCGCTGTTAAATTTTATCGATAAAGGAGATTTGATTGGAGATTTGGAATATTTTCTTGGATTATGGGTACTGATATTTTGTTTTAATAATGATAATCTTGGTATAGTGTGATGATACGTGGAAAGTAAAATGAGTACCGTATTGAATCAGAATTCATATGTATATACAAGTGAAAGAAATACTTTGCAGGAAATGTGGTGACATTTAAGTATAGAATCTTAGTTTTGGGAGATATTTGTTTACTGAATTTTGGGTTACAAATATTGGAAAGATAAGTTGATGATATTATGTTGATATGTTTGGGTATATTACGTAGAGAAAATATTCAGGTAATTCTTTGATTATTTTGGGAATTTTCGATGATAAGAAAGGAAAAATTATTATGATACGATATGTCAGTAAAGATTTGTTGAAATTTTAGAGATATATACGAATATTTGAGGTCACATGATACGATGATAAGTGACAAGTTACATGAATACTACAAGATATGATGAAATTTTTACATACGATTGGGAATTGTTTTGATTATTTTGAGAATATTTGATGATAAGAAGAAGAGATTCTGATTAAGTATTCAGAAATCATAAGATTAAGTAAGTTTAATTTCGAGGACGAAATTATTTTAAGGGGGTAAGATTATAGCGACCCAGAATTTTTATGCAATAAATAATTATTTTAATATTTAGAAAATTGAGTCGCTATTGTTTTGAAATTAATGCCGCGACGGATTCGTCTAGCCAAGTCAAGAAATATCGAATTTGTTCGATTTTAAATTAAAATCTGAATTTCTAAAATTATGTTATTTTAATTATTTATTCAAAGTATTATTTTCAAAATCATTTTGAATTCCAAATTTATTAAAATATCTCAATTTTCCTTATTCAAATTATTTCAAGTCCAAATACGTAATTCAATTTTATCTCAAAATTTAATTATTCTCAAATTATTTTCAGTCCAAAATATATCTGTTTTAAATACATTTCTTAATCAAAATTAGTCTAATTTTCAATGGATTACTTCCCACGTTTTTCATCTTTATTACATTATTAAGCACCTACTCTAATCATATTCCCCATGTCCCCATTAATCATTTTATTTTCTTTCTTTTTCCTTTTGAGCACGCTACTCACCATCATCATCACCAGTTCACAGCCCAAATAACCTTCCATGTGCAAAACACCTTTACAGCTCCAATAGCACCACCAACGGACCGATGCAACCACTGTACTTATCCACCCCTTCATCATTATATCATCACCTCCTGCAGCACCTCAATCACAAAAACCAACTCATGGCCAATTTAACAACAAAGTTCACAATCTGCTTCAATCACCAATTTGCTGCCAAAAACCTCCCTCATTCCAGCAAGCATCCAAAACTCGACCAACGAACCAGCGCCGGCAACCAGCCACCAAATCAGTCATTGCCTCAACCATGTTCAACCAAGCAGCCACCTGCACCAAGCTCCATCTCCATCCCAGACGAGTGCAACCACAGTCCACCCACACTGCCTCACCGTCCATCACTCTGCCACCACCTACTGAAACTGACCAGCCATCATTTTCAGGCCACCAATCAACCACGAAACCAACCAATTCAATAAGTCATCACTACCTGAAACAACTCAACCGCCTGCAGCACCCCCAAAATCACGGCAAACCCACCTCCAAATCCTTAGCAAATCAAACCCATAAACCAAAAATAAGACCTAAACCCAATAATAGACGAACCCCGGCACTTACCTCAACCTTAAGCCCTTCGCTGCCAGATTTAATACCGGAGATTAATCGCGATTCAAGCCTAGTTTAGCCTCGGTTTTTATCCCCATCTCACACCAAACTCTTTAAAAACCGGAACCCCTTCTTTGCCGCACCTTACGCCGGTGTCTCGCCGGCGTTTCTTCAGTAGAACCACTGCCCCCGCTTTCGTCGGCCGGTTGAGAGAAACGGGTAGAGAGAGAGAGAGTATGGATTTTGAGAGAGAGAGAAGAGTAAAGTTTTAATATTATATTTTTTAATTTTCAAAATTTGCAGATTGGTCCCCCAAGTTTTTAAAGGTTTTTCAAATCAGTCCCCAACTTTTAAAGTTATCCATTTCAGTCCCAAAGTTTTAAATGATTTTAAGCAGCCCTTTCATTTTAAAAATCTGATCAATTCAGTCCCTGCTGATTTACTTTATTTGATTTTAAGCTCAAGTTTCAAAAGTATTCATTTTAATCCCTCAACTTTCAAAAGTATTCATTTTAGTCCCTCAACTTTCAAAACATCAATTTTAGTCCTCAAATTATAATTTATCATTTTGAGCTATATATTCGATATACTAAAGTGACTTATTGGCTAAGACGAAGCGTACGGAGAATTTAAAGAAATTGAAGTCATTCCCGCTCAACTTTGCACTCGTCGGAATTGAGGTAGACTCGCACTTATTAATTGATTTAAATTATGATTTCATATAAATGTCATGTGACTTGTGAAAGTCAATTTTTAAGAAAAACAAGTATGTTTTTATGAAAGGTAAATATACCTTATGTTTTTATGAAAAGTAAGTATACCCTATGTTTTTACGATAATGTTTTATATGTTTTGGATCATTGCTATGCACATAAGAATTCTTACCACCTAAGTTCGGTAGAATTCTGTGTCTCCATAATTTTATGAGGATTTACCACCTAAGTTCGGTAAAATTCCTGTCTTTCCATATGTTTATGAGGATTTACCACCTAAGTTCGGTAAAATTCCTGTCGCGTATGTTTATGAGGATTTCGATCCTATCTTATGTTATGATGGAAATGATCCCTATGAATTTCATGAATTATGTTTTGGTATACTTACTGTTATTATGATTTTACTACATAAGAATTCTTGCCACCTAAGTTCGGTAAAATTCTTATATTTATGAGGATTTCGATCTTATCCTATGTTATGATGAAAACTTACTGTTATTATGATTTTACTGCATAAGAATTCTTGCCACCTAAGTTCGGTAAAGTTCTTGTGTCTATTTATGTTTATGAGGATTTCAATCATATCTTATGTTATGCTTTCAAAAGAAATTATGCTTGGCATAATTAAAATATTTTTATAAGTATATGGTTTTCAAAGAGCTGTTTTCAAAGAGCCTATGATTTGCAAAATATGTCCCGTGCTGTAATGCACAATATGAGTTTTGTCAAGAGCAGTTTTATAAAGAAGCTCTATCAATGCCCGTTTTATAAAGAGCCGGGATTTATGTGTTTAATCATCTTATAAATTAAATTAATATGCGATGAGTCTACTGAGTATTTCCCCCATGAAATACTCACCCTACTTTTTAACAGTTTTGCAGATTTCGGAGACGGTGGCGAGCGATGAATGATGGTGGCAATAATCGTTAAACGGTTGAAAGTTTGACGTTAATGATTTCCGTATTTTTCCAAACAATCGAATAATTTAGAGAAGTTCATTTATTTGAGAAATTATGACATTGTCAATTTCTTTACAAAATTAATGGTTCGATTTACTATTTCAAATGGTTTCATAAATGTTTCAATTTTATCGGCCATTACAGTATATTTAATGTTGCCAAAAATGAATTTCAATTATTTCTTCCGCAAAAATATTATTCGAAAAATTTAGACAGAAAATGACGTAGTGAATCGGGTATACGGAACTCGGGGCGCTACAAGTTGGTATCAGAGCTAGTCTGCGTTTCTGTAGACTGGAAAAATTTTCAAAAAAGAATTTTCAAGAAATATTTTCCATTATAAAATTTTATTGATGAAGATTGCCACTGCCATCATTCGTTCCACCAACTCCGAGGTAAAGAAGTTTATGATGTTTAAAGTTATTTCAGTATTTCGAATACTCATTTTACTAATTTATGAGAAAGAATGAAGAGTATTTCGGATACTTATGATTTATGAGAAATAAGAATGTATTTCTTCGAAAATAATGATGTTGTTATGCTTTGTCATAACTTATATGCTTTAATGTATGATTATGAGAAATTTTTTTAAGAAAGAAAACGAGTGTTGAGCATAATGGGAATAATATGATTTTATTGAGAATTAAGTAATGGATATTATGTTGAGTAAGTGAATTATTTCCTCTATTTTGAAGAGAAATTTATTATGAAGTTTGGCCTTGTGAATATTTTGGGAATATGATTTATGGCATATATTTATAAGTATGAGTTATCTTTTGAGCCATTAAGGTATCGAAGGAAGTGATATAACAATATTTAAAAGTTTTTTAATAAAGTCATGGAATACTGATAGAAAGATAAAATTTACAAGAGTAACAGGAGAGAATACCCAAATAATTAATAGTGCTGATAAAGTAGATATAATACTTGGAAGCAAACAAATTGTAATATTACAAACAAAATAATTACATGATAATGTTACAAACATCTTATGCACATTTATTAAAAATACCAAGAGAATTTAGACCTTATAGAATTCAGTCAACCCAATGAGGTGATAAATGGAAGAAAAAATCAATTACACGAAATGAAATAAAAAAATAAAAGAATACTATATAAAAATGTCCTAAAAGTAGAAATAGAAACAAGTATAGAAAGAATCACTAAACAATTAAAGAAAATTTATGGAAAAAATTCATTATTATTTTGGAAACCACATCATCCTAGAGCCAAAATAGAATTAACAGAAAATGTTATTATAAGAGTAAGACCAATGATATACACCATTCAGGATACAAAAGAATTCAAAATTCAAATAAAAGAATTGCTTGATAAAAAATTAATTATACCTAGTAATGGACCCCATAGTAGTCTAACTTTTATGGTCACGAAACATGCTAAATAAATTATTGGAAAAGCTAGAATGATAATGAACTATAAAGAAATATATAAATACACCAAATTTGAAGGATACCCTTTTACCAAATAAAGAAGAATTAATAAACCTTGTAAAAGGAAAAAAATATTATTCTAAATTTGATTGTAAATCAGGATTTTGGCTAGTTAAAATGGAAGAAGATAGTATACAATATACAACATTTAGTACACTTCAAGGTAAATATGAATGTATAGATATGCCTTTTGGTTTAAAAAACGCACCACAAATATATCAAAGAAAAATGGATAATATACTTACAAATTTAATGAATTTTTAATTGTATCTATTGATGATATATTGATATGTTCTAATAATAAAGATGAACACAAAAACCATTTAATACAATTCATAAATGAATGTAAAAAGAAGGAATTGGTCTTTCTAAAAAGAAAGCCATTATAGAAAAATAAGAAATTGATTTTCTTGAATTATCAATAGATAAAAAAGGAATAAAATTGCAAACTCATATATCTAAAAAGATAGAAAATTTCTCAGATAAATTAGAACCAAAAGAATAAATTCAAGATTTTTAGGATGCTTAAATTATGCGGAAAGATTTATTGAAAATCTTTAAAAAAAATAGACATAAAATCCAGATTTTGCTTAGAAAAATAAATACCAAGGGATAGAGTGAAGAACATACGAAAGTTTTTAAATCACTTAAAGAAGAATGTAAAAATTTACCAAAATTAAGATTATTAGATGAAAAAGAAATTCTAGTTGTTAATGCAGATGCTTCAGATAAAGATTGGACAGTAATATTAAAAATAGACTTTAATGAAATTTGCAGATATTCCAATGGAACATTTAATCAAACATAAATAAATTATACTAACCATGAAAAAGAATTTTTAGCAATTATTAGATGAATAAAAAAGTTCTCATCGTTCCTATTATCTAAAAAAATTCATTGTTGAAACTGACAATTCTCAAGTTGCAGGATTAGTCAAATATAAATTATCACCAGAACCTCACTACAGGAGATTTCATAGAGGACAAGCTTATTTAACATTTTATAAGTTTGATATAATTCATATTAAACGTGTCAATAATTATCTTCCAATTTTTTTAAGCAGGAATATAGAATTTGCTAATGGATAATATCAAGCAACCATTGATTGATGCTAGGAGGTAGATGAACTTTCTCATGGAGGAAGCTAATGATATACAAGTTGGAATTGAGCAGATGACAAAATCTCCAACAAAATTTTAAATTGTTGATGAAAATCTCCGTCTCTCATTCTAAATATAACAAACAATTGAGTGATATAATTAGTAATATTAAATCACAATTCGAATCGTTAAATGCCAAACAGGTTGATACCAAACAAGTTATATCAACTATACAAACAAGTATACAGCTGGAAGGAAGCAATAGTGGACCCAAAATTAAAAGTGATGAAACAAACCCTACAAAAGTGACAATAAAAACGATGATGAACATACAAGGGTGATCAGAATTCAAACCAATGAACATGAAGATGATTCCCCTTTATTACCAAAGGAAGAAGAATACAAAAACTTTGCCACAGTAATATACGAACTCCAAGAAAATGACTGTTATTTCATATCCTCTGAATATCATGTTTATCCACGATTAATTGTTACCAAAGGAGGAGATATTTTCGTGACAAAAATGGAAGCTGACTATGAATTTTTAGAACTAATCTATCATGAAAAAGATCTAAAAGAAATCAAAAAATTTGATGATATATTTAAAAGTGAAATTTGAAAATTTGCCCAAAATCGTGCCATATATATATATATATATATATATATATATATATATATATATATATATATATATATATAGTTCTGAAATTGATGGAATGATATTTTATCATGCGGAACATATTATCACAATTAGATATGTTGGACGAGATTTTCAGATTGAAGTCGGACATAATACTAAATCTTTACCAAACATTACAAGATCATGAATCAAATCCCGAAGTGTTGGGAATGAAGGTTCTATACAACATCGCCAAGAACCTATATGATAAAAAGTTCAAATGCCTATGCCAATATAAATGATGGACACTCCTTACAAAAAATGGAAAAGATAAATCCACCATATTAAAAGAGTATATTGAAAATTTTGATACCCATCGAATTAATGAAGCATTACAATAAGGCATGCAGAGCAAGAGACTGCCTTAGGTTCCGACAAAAATAATTGAGGAAATGATGGAGGATAGCTGGAATTTACTTTTTATAAATAGGGTGTGATATATCAATAGCTGTATGTAATAATAGAGTCGTGATGTAAGCGATGATGTAATAAGGACCAATTATTGGTCCACCCACTTATACCAAATGATGTAAGGGATGACGATAGTTGATTCCAAAATCCTCTATATAAGTCATTAGTTAAGATAGAAGGAGGGCACTCTAAGTTTTGCACACAAAAGACTATATTCACAAGAGTCCTTTTGAGTATGTAATATCAAGAATTCCAATATCAATATACAAGTTCGATTGATTACCAAATATCACGAGTTTCTAAATTTCCGTCTTTTGAATCCTATTTCCTACCGAAAATATATTATTAAGAAAACTCCCTACACTCTGTCCAAAGTATTTTCCATCAGGATGCTGTATGGCGAAAGCATGAATTCAGGTGTGACTAATAACCCATAAATGCAAGAGGCCGTTGAAGGGTGTGGTAGCAGAAAACCTATGAGCCTAAAGGTCACAACACCAGAAGGAAAATAAAAAAGGTGCAAAGAACAAGAAAAGATGTCAGTATTCTTAATATATTTGTCTTTATGGAATTAGTAAGAAAAAGAATCTTTAGAACATTTTGGTAATATCATGAATGAAATGAATTATACCATGAAAAAATTTAGATCTAAGAGAGGTCCATAAAGGGTTAAAAAGAATATAAAAAAAAATGAATTGAATATGAAAATGAAATTGATAAGATTGAATATCAAGAACAACTTTATGTATCTCAAGAAATATTAAGTAGTTTCAAAGAAAATTTAAAGGAAAACTTTGCTATAGACATAATTGGATCTATAATAATACAAGATATTTAATATATAATTGGTAAATTAGAAAAAGGAAAGAAAAGCATTTCAAAATATGATATACCATTTGAATCTAGTTTAAATATCATAGCCTATATAGACATTAGTAATTTTAGGGCGACATTTTTTATTGACATTATAACATGGCGCGCACATACATTGAGTGGTGAACAAGTAAGTAGTGGAGTAGTTATTTACACCATCCAATGTATAATCGCCATGTTACTAAAAATGTCAATTAAAAATCTCTCTCTAGAATTATTCTATAAATATAATCAATTCCTAGATATTGATTGAATTTGAAAAATTGCTTAAAACTTAATAGATTATTGGAAAAATTAAAATATACTCATAATAGCCCCATATCTTGAGTGTGTTTGATTCTAGTTAAAATGATTTTTTTTTTTGAAATGAATAGTGATCTTTAGGAGAATTGATGGTTGAAATTTGATTGAAAAGTCAAATATTGTGAGCTTGACTTTTAATAAATTGTTGAGATTGAGTACATTAGAAAAATGAGAAAATTTTAATGAAAACCAAACAAAGGCTTGATGATTGTATTATATAAAATGTCAAGATATACAATTAAATGATTAGATAATCTTAGAAAAGAATTTGGAAAAATAAAAGAAATTACTTCTCAATTAATGAATATAAATGAATTATCTGAAGAATATCATATACTCTTAGAAAACCATGATCAATATATTATAAATTATGGTAATTTATTAGATTATAGAATGATTTTATATAATAAGATTCAAAATAGAACAAGAAGGAATACAGGATGAAAATAATATAGTTATCGTTTTTATCATGCCTGGATTAATTATTGAAAGAGAAATTGAAATTATTAGAAAAAGATTAGAAGGAATAATTCATTTTATTAAAGAAAATAGAATATATTCATTAGAAGATATAAAAAGTCTTCTTGAAAGAATAGATTTACTAGATTCTAGAATTTAGAATTTAAGAAATAGATTAACCAGATAAAAATGACATATTTGCAAAATTAATAGAGTAATGTCCAAATACTATTTACTATTTTGTCCTTATTAGTCTATTTCTGTACAACTATATGTACGAATAGAATAACCCATTTTTTAAAAGACATCTTAGCAGTTAGCATAAAGTAAATTTTATGTCATATATGTTTTTACTCATCATATCTGTTTGATAAAAAAAAAATTAATAAAAAAAACTATAAAAGTGTTTTGTTTATCAATATAGAAGCTAAAATTAAAATATGTGATTAAAAAGTAATTTTTGAAAAATGTGTGTGGCTAAAAAATAGTTTGAAGAAATATAATTCTATATAAACAAGTTTACCAAGAGGAGATTATTTTGGGCTCGTCTAGATCGGATCCTTGGACATAATCAAATAGTGCAGTACACCCAAAACAATATAAATTCGGATGGAATCTTTGACACAGTTCTGGCATTCTTTTATTTATTTACTATAATATAAATAACTCATGAAAATTAGACATATACTATAGTTGTCGGTTTGGTGTGTTAATTGAGTATACAAACAAATACATAAATCCATTCCTAGATTGCTCTCCATAATTTGATTTACAATCTGATTGGCGTATCAACTACCATTATTTGCAGAAAGTGATTTTACTTTACAATATATATGCAAAATAAATTTATTATTATTATTTTTTTTTTTGACAAATAAATTTAATTTTTTATTAAAAGAACTTGGTCAAAGTTGGTGCCATGTCAGAGTTTGAATCACGCGTTTTTGTTTGAATCGAAATTTTCTAAGTTTCAATCCTGTTTTTTCATCGAAAAAGAAAAAGCGCAAGCCTAATGTTCATTTGCTTATTAAATCTGATGTAGAAACCGTCTACAAATTGTGACAAGGGAAATGAACAACAAAGATTACAATTCGAAAGGACAAATTCTTTATTCAAAATCAACTAAAATCCTACAAATGGATGAAAACAACTTAAATAAGAAACTCAACTAGGCCAACGACCCCTAACAGGTTTGGCCTTCACAATTATTAAATGGAAAACGAAAAATTAACAAATAAAAAATAGTGAAGTACAGTTTTGACAAAGATAACGTCTTCAAATGGCCAAAATTCATCGCACGTCACGGCGAAACAATGAATCTTGTCCGGCTCGTCGAGACATTTCTGAAAAGTAGTCATAATAGCGATTCTGACACCGTATGAGAATTTTATGCACGATTGAAGTTGTCGCCTCCACGACGCTTGTGGAGGATAACATTCGTTCTTGGGATCATTGTATCAACCAAGCAGAATTTGCCTATAATCATGCAGTGAACCGCAACACAAGTTTCAGCCCCTTTCAGGTGGTGTACAGCTTGCTTCCTCGTGGCTCCGTTGATCTGCTCACCTTGCCTAGTAAGACTCGACCCCATGGATGTGCTGTTGATTTTGTAGACAGTCTTAAACAGGTACATGAACAAACTCGTGTCAAGCTTTAGGAGTCCACCACTCAGTATAAGCAACAGACAGACCTCAAGCAACGTGATGTTGAGTTTGAAGTTGGGGATTTTGTGTGGATGGTCTTGCCTCGAGAACGTTATACTTCGTACGAGTATAATAAATTATCTGCTAAACCTCAATGCCTATCGTTTGAAGTTGCCTAGCCATATACGAACAACGGATGTGTTTAATGTTAAGCATTTAGTGCCTTTTGCAGATGATTCTTCTTCAGATGAGGCTCGTTGCGATTAGAGGGCGAATCGTTCTGATCCCGGTGGGGATGATGGAGCACGAGAGGAGGGGATACAAGACACGACGATAGCCTTTTTGGATAGTTGGGAGCATTTGACATAGCGTAGTGGAGGTGACAACTTCAAATGTGCTAGAATTCGCATACGGTGTCAAAATTGCTATTATAACCACTTTTCGGAAAGGTCTTGACGAGCTGGACAAGACTCACTGTTTCGCCATAACGTACGATGAATTTTGGCCATTTGAGGACATTATATTTGTCAGAACTGCAATTTTCTATTTTTTATTTGTTAATTTTTCATTTTTCATTTAATAATTGTTAAGGTCCAACCTCTTAGGGGTTGTTGGCCTAGTAGGATTTATTATTTAATTCTTTGCATCCATTTGTAAAGTCTTTGCATTCATTTGTAGGGTTTTGGTTGATTTCGAATAAAGAATTTGTCCTTTCGAATTGCAATCCGTGTTGTTCCATTCTCTTGTCACAATTTGTAGACAGTTTCTACATCAAAATCACTGATTCAGATGTCTTGATTTCATATAGCCTATCTGATCTGAGCTTAAAAAATGTTTCTGCATATCGTCTGCTTCCTTTCACTGGCGGTAGCCGTAGCACTCCCCTCAAATGCCGCCACCTCTCCTAAGCCTGGCTGTGCAAGTACATGTGGAAGCCTACAAGTTCCATATCCATTCGGCGTTGGAATCAGGTCGGGTTGTTCTATGAGCCCAGAGTTTGATATTAACTGCGATACTACTTCCAACCCTCCAAGGGCCAACCTTACCCAGGCTGCTTCTCCCTTCCAAGTTGTAAATATTTCAGAAACTAAAATTTATGTTAAGAGCCGGAGGCGGCAGCAGCTCGTGGCATGTTATGCCAGGAAAGCGTTGGGAGAGTCTTTTGCATTAGAAATAGACTACTTTGCTAGTAGTCCATATACCTTGTCTCATGAAAATCAACTTACAGTTTTTGGTTGTGATGACTTCGCTATTGGACAGCATTTATTAAACGATTCAAACATGGGGAGCGGCTATGGCGCTGGTACTAATTGTGCGCCCTACTGTGCGAGCCGGGACGTTTCCGGCGGTACCGGATCTTGTCCCGGCGAAGGCTGTTGCCAGACCCCCGTATCCCAAGGTAAAAAATTTATGATGATTAGCCTAATCAACATGGAGAATAATTGGAAGCGGAGCAAACTTTTCTCGTGCAGCTTTCTGTTCCTGGGGATGATGAACAGAAGTGGTATCACTTTTCGTTTGACTGACCTAAACGATTCAGCATCTGTAAATAAGTATGCGGCATTAACGGACATACCATTGGTCTTGAACTGGAGGATTGGATCCCAAAATTGCTCCGAAATGCGGAATTCAAGTAGTTATGCGTGCAAAGAGAATAGTGATTGTGTTGATTCTGGTCCCGATGTTCAAGGATATAATTGTAGGTGCAAGAAAGGATACGAGGGCACCCCTTACCTTAGTCCTGGATGCCATGGTCAGTTTTATTATTACTATTATTTAATTTAATTTAATTTAATTGTGCTCAGCTCAGTTTAAACAATCTGAGATTGGTTGTTATGATGTTTGATACGAGGCCAGATATAGACGAATGCAAGAATTCTCCATGGCCATGCCACTCAAATGGGATGTGCATCAATACACCAGGATCCTATTCGTGTTATTGTCCCAATGGTTATTATGGTGATGGAAGTAAAAATGGTGCCGG
This sequence comes from Ligustrum vulgare, assembly GCA_963555705.1. Lineage (NCBI taxonomy): Eukaryota > Viridiplantae > Streptophyta > Magnoliopsida > Lamiales > Oleaceae > Ligustrum > Ligustrum vulgare. The sequence goes on from OY743179.1 coordinate 4,902,412, forward strand.
TTGTACTCGGCTGCCAGGATCCAATAGCAAATTGGCAATAGGTAATTTTCAATTACTTTTATGCAGGTTAAGGGACTGTTTGATTGAAGCAATTCCATGGAAAATGAAAATATTTTCAACCCATTTTTAACTTTCGTCCATTTGATTTTCTTTTTTCTATGGAATTGATTTTCCTACTATTCGAACTTTTCCTTTAAAACAAGAAATATATTTTTCTTTGATTTAGTTGGAATTCATTTTTCACTTTTGTAACACTTTAATGTCAATTCCACTTTCCATCAAACACGCCAAAATTCCTTAAATTTAGTTTCCATCAGAAATATATTCTTGACACTTGAAACTTTTCTTTCCACCTAAATAGTAAATCCCATGCTTGCAAACAAATTTAGTTTCCATGTTTGGATACTATATTGCCAAATGATTTATCATTTTAAACACTTTATATTTTACCCAGTGCCACATTGAGTGTCACCCTCCTCACAATGCGGCCCCACCCATTTCATGTGAGGGGGTGACACCTAGTGTGTCAAAATTCGGATGGTAAAGCAGCATTTTTCTTATATTTTTCATGTTTTGGCACTTTAGCCTCCATATGAGAAGAATTTATAAACGATGTTTTCTTATTTATAAATGAACAGTACTAGTTGATTCATTGAAATGTGTTGTTGAAAATGATACTTTCTTTTTTATTAATGATTTATAAATTTTCCCAAACGATGGGTTACATTTTCACTTTTCAGATAGATCAATATGCAATTTTTGGTCATATCTGTTAGGCGACTTTGATCTAGAAGGGCACATGCTATTGTGCCAACCGACACAAGCACTGGGACCATTAGTTGGCACTAGATCAATTTCGATCTGTTAGAATGTAGTTATCCATATATATAAACTTCTGAAATATTTAGCGTTTAATGTTGATTACTTGATTCTACTTGAAAATTGCTGAGTTTCGTGTTTTAAAACTTCAGGGGCAAGCTTGGGTGTAGGAATGGGATTTCTACTACTATTATTGGCTTGCTTTTGGTTGCTCAAATTTCTAAAAAAGAGGAAGAACAAAAAGCAGAAAGAACAATTTTTCAAACAAAATGGTGGCCTTCTACTGCAGCAACAAATATCAAGACATGCAGATATACTTGAGAAAACAAGACTTTTTACTGCTAAAGACTTGGATATAGCCACTGATCACTTCAATGAAAGCCGAATACTTGGCCAAGGAGGGCAAGGGACAGTATATAAAGGTATGCTGTCTGATGGAAAACTCGTAGCAGTAAAGAAGTCTAAGCTGGTAGATGAAAGCCAAGTGGAGCAGTTCATCAACGAGGTTGTCATACTCTCAGAAATCAATCAAAGGAATGTAGTAAAGCTATTGGGATGTTGTTTAGAAACAGAAGTTCCTTTGCTAGTTTATGAGTTCATTTCAAATGGGACCCTTTTCGATCTCATCCATGATGATAGTGTTGAATTCCCATTTTTATGGAATATGCGCTTGAAAATTGCAGTAGAAGTTGCAGGAGCACTTGCTTATCTCCACTATGCAACTTCCCTTCCCATCTATCATAGAGACATCAAGTCTAGCAACATACTTTTGGATGAAAAGTATGTAGCAAAAGTTTCAGATTTTGGAACTTCAAGATCAATTGAACTGGATAAAACTCATCTAACTACTCTTGTGAAAGGAACATTTGGATATCTTGATCCCGAGTACTTCCAGTCAAGTCAATTTACTGAAAAAAGTGATGTGTATAGCTTTGGAGTTGTTCTTGTTGAGCTCTTGACTGGAAAAAGACCAATATCTTTTGATAGAACAGAAGAGGAAAGGAGTTTAGCAACTAAATTTTTGTCGTGCATGGAAAGAAACAATCTTGAAACAATTCTTGATGCCCAAGTTTTAGAGCAAGGTAAAAGAGAAGAATTGATCGCAGTTGCAAAAGTTGCACAAAGGTGCTTAAATTTGAATGGGAAAAACAGGCCAACTATGAAAGAAGTAGCCATGGAGTTGGAGGGTATTAAAATGTCTCAAACGCTTCCGACGTCCATAGAGACGACATTCGAAGGAGTAAGGCTTCTAAATTCAAAATCAGTATTGCTCCCGGATGATGACTACACATGGACAAGTACTTCTGAGAGCACATTTACAACATCCGACGCCTCTCCTTTTATGAATAAAACATTTTGATTTTAAATAGCATTTATAGGTTACAATAAGTTGGTCTTTTATGGTAATGTAAGTAGGCATTTTTAAAACCATTGTTGCTCTAATAAGCATGCAGTTTGTGATTTTCAATTATTTTCTATGTCATGAGGTAGCAGATCTTTCAGATTATGTGATCTTTCTAAACTATTTCATCATTTGCTGCAAAATTAAATTAAATTTATTCTCCAATGTAAGTTCATTTCCATATATTCCAAATGGAAAATGCTAGGTTCCCAATTGCCTTGACAATGTGCATAACAATAATAATATGCAATTACCGGACTACCCCTAAGTCAAAAGAAAACAAATAAACTAAATTGGAACGAATGGACCAGCGAACTTGCCAAAACCTACCAGCTCTTATTCTCTGTTCTGAAATCCGGATGTTCATTACCCTCCCCAAAATCAGCCCCCAATTTGGCCCCATCCCAAAATCAAATGTTCCTACAACCGTCTTCTCCATTTCCAACAGAGGTAAGAGTGCGATTTCTGTCTCCATTCTCTATAAATCTCCAAAACAAAGAACTGAAGCTAATATTTTTTTTCCTTCATTTTCGCGATTTGTTGAAGTGCGTAGCATAGGAGTACATTTTGAGAAGGTGATTGGCGCTGCTGCACTACCGACGGTACGTCCTCAGATTTTGCGAAAATTAGCAGTGACGAATTTCAGAACCCTAGTTTATTTTTTTAATATGAAATGAATGATGAATGTTGATAAACAATAATGGAGACTTCGTTGTGGCTTATTGTCGGAACCCAAATTTCATTTATAGTTTGTTGTTTATTATTTGATTTTCTAGTTGTTGGGACTTTTTTGTTAACGGTTGGAAATGTAATGCAGTGAGGTTCGGTCTTTTTTTTGGTTTATATTTTGGACTTTTATTTCGACCTTATGTTTGGCGCAGTTGGTATATTCGGGTATTGTGTAATTTATAGTTTGTTATTTCTTGATTTTGGAGTTATTGGGACTTCATGTTTGGTATGGTTGGAATTGTTATGCAGTCACTGGTTGCTTGATTTTGGAGTTTTTGGGACTTCATGTTTGGTATGGTTGGAATTGTTATGCAGTCACTGGTTGCTTGATTTTTTGGAGTTTTTGGGACTTCATGTTTGGTATGGTTGGAATTGTTATGCAGTCACTGGTTGCTTGATTTTTTGGAGTTTTTTGGGACCTATAGTAGAACTCTGTCAAATGTGTGGACTTTTTTACCTTCGGATATCTGTCAAAGTATTTGCATTACAGACAGCATTTGCATTTCATTCTTTGGTTTTCATGTGCAGGTGCTTTATATTACATTATTGTTACATAAAATGTGAGATAATTTTGAGCAATTTATTTTATATTTGACACGTTTGAGTTGATAAGAAAACAAAATGAAGGGGAAGAACTATGGAATTTGTCATGGTTGTCGACAAGCGGGACATTGGTTGAGTGAATGTCCAACAAAGATGATATGCCATATTTGTGGACAAGGAGTAATCAGATGTCTTGAGGTTGAAAAACCGTCTTCGAAGTACTTGGGGAAGTTGTTCTATTCTTGTTCTAGGATGGATTGTCGATTTTTTGTTTGGGAGGAAGAAGTGTCAAGCAGCCGAGCTAAAGTGAAGAACTCGGTTAAAGAAGAGACGGATCAGTTATCGCAGCTACTAAAGACGTGTGCACGTATATCAGATGAAGAAAAGGTGGAAGTGACCGTGGTGCACTTTCGTCCCAATGAACGAAGCCGAACTGATAAAGGCAAGGAGAAAGTGGAAGAATGAGACAATGACATTGGGAAAATGTTTTTAAATTTCTTATAATCATTTGTAACCAATTCCATCTAATTTTAGGTACTAGTGTCGTGTCATGTGTTATGTATTAGTTTTAGAACTTTATGTTTAGTAGTATCGCGGCTATTTTAGAAATGTTGAATGAAAAGCTTTCACGGTTCGAAATTTTGTACCAGAAGCTAATGAACTATGAAGTTTGGATTTCATATCAAATATTGTATGCAGATCCTTTACGTATCACTGTTGTGTATTCAATCCCAACGATTAAAATTTATAGATGCTTATGGCATTACCACCTGCAAAATCCATAAAGAAATTCAGGTTCACCTTTGCAGTCATTTTTAGGTCAAGAAGGTTGGATGATGCTCATCAACCATGGCATGTTTGCATTGTGATTTTGCGAATTATGTATGTCCTTGATGGCATGTTTGCATTGTGATTTAATGTTCTCTAAATTTCAGGTGATTTATGATAGATATTGATGCAGTATGTAATATTTTCTTCAACATTAGTTTGCCATTTTTGAAGAAATTAAAGATCGAAGAAGAAGGAAAAACTGGAGAGAAAACAGGAGAGAAAACAAGTCTTTTATTTCATATGTCCTGATTTATCCTGATTAATCATGATTAATCCTGATATATCAAATGTTCATATGTCCTGATTTATCCTGATTAATCATGATTAATCCTGATATATCAAATGGGAACAAAATAAAAAAGTACACCAGATACCAATTAGCACTCACCAAACTTTGTTTATAATATAACTAACATTTCCATCTATAAACTGGAGTAAACAATCTCTACCAAATAATTACCATTATAATCCCTCATAAGGGATGAAGACTTTGTTTATAATATAACTAACATTTCCATCTATAAACTGGAGTAAACAATCTCTACCAAATAATTACCATTATAATTCTTCATCGAATCCGCTAATTGGTCACAACAAAAGCTGTTTCAATATTACATAATAAATATCAACATACGAAATGGAACAATTTGGATTTTCGAACTTTCATCGATCTATTATCTAAATTTAGCGTACGCTCAGGTACATAGGCTGGTATCACAGCTTCACCTCCGAAGGTAGGCGTAACCCAATTGACCTCTCCACCCCATGATTGTGTCAGTCCGTCATTTCTTCCAGTATTTTTCGAAGTGCGGAGCCGCAACCGTCGTCGTCTACCTCCGGTGGGTTGTCGGGAACGCTCAAGGCCTCCGGTGGGTTGTCGTCTGTGAGAGGGATTTCTTTGGGAAGTTTACAGAGAGGAATGGGCATGGGAATGCGTTGTAGCGTAAGTGAAGTGAAATACCCAGCTGTAAAGTTTTTATGTCAAAATATCGCGACATTTTGTAAAGTAATTTCTCGCGATATCTCAATTATTGTCATGCACATGAAGGCAATTGGGAACCTAGTGTAATTCTTTGAATTATTATAGTATAAATGACGTAAGTTCTTAAGATGAGAAGGTGTTTTTTGTTAAAAGTATATTTTGACGGATCAATAAAAACTAGTATGAAAACATGAAATAATGGTTAATTACCAATAAAAATTTTGAGCAAGCAACGTCCAGCCATGACTATTGTACGATGGCTACACACAACCGCTCTCTAAATAACACAATTACTATCATCTGGGAGATGAAACTATTATTGGTGCTTCATATCTAACGATTTTTAAGGATGGATTGATACAATCTATTCTAAATAATATTAAATATTAATGAACTCGATACGTGATGTGCACCTATAATTGATATCAAATGGACATATACATGATGGGTAGAAAGATTTGTGATACTTCACTCGATTCAAGGAAACTACAGAATATAAGAAAAAATAGAATCAAAGTAAGTTCCAGTACAAATCGTTACGATTAATCAAGCCAAATTCTGAAAATTCAAGTGAGGTCCAAATCCCAAAAATTCAAGCAATTCAAATTTCCTAAAGACCTCGAGGCTCGAAGTCTAGGATTGAACTCCAACCTTAGGAGCCCCTGCCTAAAGAATTTGTAAATGATGTAAATTGCAGGATGTATATCAGTGAAGCAGTGTTGAGAGTTTGTTGTTTAACTGCGCTTACAAGGAGTCTCGTCCATACCAAATGTCGGATTCGAACTCCCATCCTGTAACTATCATCCCAGCTGAAATTTATCACTCTCACCTTTCAACCACTGAACCATGTCGAAGGGGCAACACCCGGATTTTTAATAAGAGAATTGTGTAGCAAAGCAATCACAAAATGATCAACCTACATTTTAGAAGATTATTAATTTGTAACAATCTTTGTATTTCTATACACGAAAATTGTTATATAAACTTATTCTAAACTTCTAATATCTGGCAAGTGTAAATTCAAAGTTGCTGCTTGTTAGTTGTTATAGGAGCAACTCCAATAATGGTGTAAATTAACTCCAATTAGTGATTTACATCCCAAAGTTCACCGGAATGTAAATTAAAATTCTAGCCAAAGATCTAAAAAAAAAAAAAAAAAAGAAAAGAAAAAATTCACATTTGCATCTAATTTTAAACATTCACTTGGAACAAATTTCACCTAAATTTAACCATCAACTCATAAAATCTTAATGTGATATATATAATTTAAATCTATTATATTAATTTACATTACAATTAGAATTTTTATATTAATTTGCACATTTTTAATTTTTTAATATTTTTATTTTTTTAACCAAATTTCGAATTTTTAGGTCGATATGTTCGTAATATTTATATATGCAACAAGCTAAAAAAAATATATTAACATAAAATTTACTAGCTAAAAAAATTGTACAAAAATTAAATTTAAATCTTATAATTTACATATATCCATTGGAGTAAAATTTATGTTTAGATCGATCGGAATGTATACTGGGATGTAAAAGTGATTTTCGATGGTGTAAATAGGCAACAAATTTACACCAAGATTGGAGTTGCTCTAAAAGACCGCTTCTAACATTTTGGAATTTACGATTCTCCATATAAAAATAAGATTCTAAAAATGATGAATTCAAATATCCCACTATTTTTATTTTATTTTCCGACTCTGCAATCCATAAAATTAATTTAAGGCTCTGTTTGATTGACTATCATTTTTCAAGGAAAATTAAAATATTTTCTTACTTTGCTATTTTTTGTTGTTTGATTGTAAATATTTTGCATGAAAAAGATTTTTCTTGGATGATCCTCAAGCGCCCATTTTCATTGGAAAAGGAGAAAAAATTTTCTTTGGATTTTGTAGAGAAATTATTTTCCATTCGACATGAAAATTCATTTTTGTCATGCGCACATTTTCATTGTTAATTGACTCTTTTTTTAAAAAAAATAATTGATGCGGATTGATTTTGTCCACCGCTCCTTCGATCAGCATTGCCCCCTATTTGACTATCTTAAACCTTTGATACCTGCAAAAGGAGGCAGGAATTCTCCCCATTTTACCTCCAGCGTGAGAATCAGTACACGGGAGGAAGATATATCAATATAAATATAAATATTCTTAAAGAAATATTCATAGAGAGAGAGAGGGAGAGATAATTTTTTGTCCCCTGTATGGAGTCCTCAAATTCGGGTATTTATAGGTCTCAAATCATAACCGCTCATTAAGGAATGATAGGCATTTATTTAGGGATAATTACCACCCATCAAGGGATAATGATAATGGCCACTAATTAAGGGATAAGATCGCTAATTAAGGAGTAATAATCGCCCATTAATAATAGAGTTACCATGTGGATAAGATTTCTCTCTTATCGCGTGTCAATAACTGATTGGATGGGATAACGGATCGTCCATCATATATCGTGGTCGTTGATAGTTAGGTCGATCGTGACATAAGTTGACCATTAACACACTGCCACAGGGTGATCGAATCGAATAACCATAGGTCGTAATCGAATGTCCATAGGTCGTATCGCAGGTGTTATTATGGTAAGTATTAATAGCCCCCTCGAAGGATCATTATTTTCGTATGAGAAAATCATGATCTTTCGATTGTTTTTCAGTCGTGAAAGCCCGATCTATTTCATCCACCACTTTGTTCGTGACAAATTTTCCGCTGATCGTTTCTTATCGATTGAAGCTTCCCTTGCGATGAAGTCTTGGAATTGATCGTTTGTCTTTGTTGATCGTTTTTATACTTCGATGCTTCGCTCGTGAGAAAGTCTTAATGATCTGCTTATGACAAGGTCTTTGAGATCGTTCCTTGCTTCGTGCATGACGAAGTCTTTATACTTTGCTTGCGAAAAAGTCTTTGTTGATCAATGTTTCGCGCGTGACGAAGTCTTATGCTTTGCTCGTGACAAAGTCTTTGTTGATCTATGCTTCGTACGTGACGAAGTCTTTATGCTTTACTCGTGATAAAGTCTTTTATGATCATTTTTTAGTGATCGATACTTCGTGTGTGATGAAGTCTTTGTGCTTTGCTCGTGACAAAGTCTTTGTTGATCCATTCTTCGTGCTTGTGACGAAGTCTTTATGCTTTGCTCGTCACAAAGTCTTTTATGATCTATTTTTAGCGATCGATGCTTCATGTGTGACGAATTATTTGTGCTTTGCTCGTGACAAAGTCTTTGTTGATCCATGCTTCACACGTGACAAAATTTTTACAGTCATGCCATTAGTGTCAGATCCTTTTCGAACAGAAACTCTTTCATTGAATTTGGAACTAAGACTCATCACCTTGTTCTAAATGTTGAGGCTTATCATCTTGCAGAGAGACTCACCGTCTCGTTTTTATGCTAAGGCTCGTCACCTTCAGGCTTATCGCTTTGTTTTTTCTCTTTGAAGAATAACTTCGATGATGCGAGATCTTTCATGCCTGCCTTAGAAAGTGTGAGGTCTTAGAGCTTGTCTTGAATAATAAGAAAACCGCGAGCTTTGGATCACCTTGAGAAATTGGGAAAATCAATGGAGTTTTTGAACAAGATAAACCCGAGCTAAGTATTTCATTGAACACTTGGCGTTCATAGTCGTAGTTTTGAATTTTCTCCCCAAATCAGTAGCATCAAGAGATAAATGAAGAAGGAAATTGAAGCACAATCTGCATATTCTCTTTAAATTTCCTGTGCCAACTCTGTAATAGTTTAATCTTCATATAGAGAAGATTAAAATACATAATTAAATCTAAAGGAACTCCAATTAAACCACGTAAAATGCACAGCTTGTTAATTTTGAACATATTTACTGATGATTGACATGGGGCAAATGTAGTGCAAGCCATAATTTTAGTCTAACTCGACAACATGTGTTTAAGACTATTTAGGATGTAACCCACGCAGCCCACAATAAATTAATGTAAAATTCTTGCTGATAGAAAATAAAGATGTGTGTCAGTGAAATTTAACACTTTAACTAAACTAGTGTTTGCCATGTTTGTTCATGTCCTTGTGCCAATAGAAATCTAGCATGATATCATTTCCTCTTAAAATGTGTATTTCAAGGTCAAGTATCTAGTTGGTATGGACTGAAGATTGTCTAATTGATAACCTCGAATTTAATGTACCAACCATAAAAATGACCATGTAAATTAATAAAGGAGGCGACTTGTGGTAGTTGTTAGAAATAACTTTGCCTATTAATAAGAATACCACGAGCTTGGGTGCTGTTTAAACAACATTTGAAGGCAAATTTAAAAATAAATGGTCATGTACAAGTAGCTCAGATATGTGTAGCAAACAAATGTCATGGATGACCACGTTCAAGTTACTGTGTGCTAAATTTAAATTCTGTCAAATTAACACGCCTTCAAGATAATCAGGAAATGGGCTAGAGAAATTATTATCATGCATATACAAGCGAACCGCAAAATATGCTTATTTTAAGTCCAGTTAGACTAAAAGTAACCCCGTGATTTCTTTTTCCTAATACCTTTCAAACATATACCAAGAATCGCCTGGAGCGCTAAATTCTTCTTAAATTCAAGGTTCTCATGAGGTCACTTGTTATTGAAAATAGTTTATATTTATTCACTTTCTTCTAGCCATCAAATATACGATTCTAATAGTTGGCAGCTGAAAAAATTGATTGTTAAAAAATTTCAGCAATTGGCTCAGTTGAATCATACTTAGCAAAACATAATTATGAAGTAAAACACTTCGGTGGCTAGAGACTCAGCCGAAATAAGTCTCAATTGCAACACTTAGCATAATGTAGTGAAAAATTAAAGGCAGATAGCAGTTGACAGAGAAAATTGCAGTCATGTAAATGAGGATAGGAATGAAACTGGAATAATTAAAATGACTACTCCCCTTTACTTCTCACTTTCGCTGCTCTCGGTTGTACTTTGATAGCAGATTGTGACATGAGTTTTCCGGCTCCTACAGCCATTGTCAAGTGTACTTCCATTATTGTTAAAGATATTTTAGGATCGAATGCTGATGACAACGTCGTTTTCCTCCTCCCCCAGTCATTTTCAATCCGGGAAACGTGATGGTCAATGCTCCATCCATTAGATTATCAGAAATGCATGTGCTAGAAGCATTGCATCTATCTCTTGCACATAACCCAACCACGAGCGTGCCTTTAATGATTTGAGGTCTTAGAGCTTTCCTCGAAGGATAAGAAAACCATAACCTGGCCTCAAATACGTGAGGACTTATAGGCTTGCTTTCAACAATTGGAGGGTTTTGGAGCTAGCCTCAGATCGGTGAGGACTTATAGCTTTATCAGCAATAGAACCTGTTAATAGCCCCAAGGCAACAAGCAAATTCGAGAAAAACATCAGAATATTGGTGTTGTATTTTTCTTCATATTTACTTAAACTCGTTTTCCAATTCTAATAAGAAATCGGGACAGATATGACGACTCAATTATGAATACAGAGCAGCAATTTTAATTTATGGTTTTTCTTTTTGACTGAATGCAATTAAGCAAAATATGAGTCACGTAAATCATTTAACCACCCTATCATCCCAGTCAGTTGGGAAATCCCATCATGTATATGCTATACATGATTATAATTTCCAATAGGTACTGACTAAAATCAACAATAATATCCAAATCATAAAGATTTCAGTTCATGATAATTTAATCTAAGATTTTTCAAAGAAATCTAAAATTATCTCCGAATATAGCATGAAAAATATAGGAATGGGCCCTATAACTTAGGATTCAATAATCAACTCACTTTGAGTTCGAATCCTGCATTAATGATCAGATTCTACAAAGTAATCACGTTTAGAGTTGATTATCCCTTATTTTAGCAATAATCCTGGAACATAGGGATTGCATAAATTTAATTTCTTTGCCTCACGCAATATTTCTATCGGCTTATACAATGATTAATGAATAGGGTTAGAGTACACCTGGTCTGGAGAATGATAAAATGGATGATCATCCCTGCCATGACCTCCACGGTGACAACTGATGGTTTTTTTCCCCTCTTTATTATTTTTGTCATTGAAGCAGTTGGAGCAGGTCTTGTTCGCAATTCTTCAAGCAGATCTAGAAACGACTGAGATTACTCCAACAAAATTTTCATTTCTGTGGTGATCATCCCCGCTTCGACCTCAACGATCTTCGCAGTTTGATATAGACTCACCAGTCACTGCATAAGGTCTTAAATACCTGCAACTCTCTTGTCGGAAATTGCCAAAGGGAATTTTGACTTCATACTATTGAGTTAAGCTGTTGAACTTCTATAATCGCCGACATGGCTGTTGAACTTATGTAATTGCTGACACGAGTGTTGATGGGCTGCGGCTGGTAAGTTCCGACAAAACTCTTGAAAGCATCAAAAACATCAAGAAAATAGGTTCCATTTTCTTGATTCTGAAGAGAATGGCTTTCTGAATGAAGCTATTTCTTTGTGGGTTTGTGGAGGTAATGAGTAAAGTGGTGAAGAAAAAAGCTGAAGGAGCCAATTAAAATATAATAATCACTTTCTTTTCATTTTTGGAAAGATTTTGAATAAGTCAATGAATGAAGGTGATGCGTGTACACATTCTCCAGTTTTTGCTATTATATGTCCAATCTGTCCTTTTTCAGATCTTCTCATTCTTTTCGTAGCTTCTCCATAAAGTTCTTCTTCCAATCGACCATTACAGAATCTTTTGGAAAGCGATCTTAAAATACGGTTTTTGATCGATTTTCCACAGACGGCGCCAAATGATGCGGATTGATTTTGTCCACCGCTCCTTCGATCAGCGTTGCCCCCTATTTGATCATCTTAAACCTTTGATACCTGCAAAAGGAGGCGGGAATTCTCCCCGCTTTACCTCCAGCGTGAGAATCAATACACGGGAGGAAGATATATCAATATAAATATAAATATTCTTAAAGAAATATTCATAGAGAGAGAGGGAGAGATAATTTTTTGTCCCCTGTATGGAGTCCTCAAATGCGGGTATTTATAGGTCTCAAATCATAACCGCTCATTAAGGAATGATAGACATTTATTTAGGGATAATTACCACCCATCAAGAGATAATGATAATGGCCACTAATTAAGGGATAATGATAATGGCCACTAATTAAGGGATAAGATCGCTAATTAAAGAGTAATAATCGCCCATTAATAATAGAGTTACCATGTGGATAAGATTTCTCTCTTGTCGCGTGTCATAACTGATTGGATGGGATAACGGATCGTCCATCATATATCGTGGTCGTTGATAGTTAGGTCGATCGTGACATAAGTTGACCATTAACACACTGTCACAGGGTGATCGAATCGAATAACCATAGATCGTAATCGAATGTCCATAGATCGTATCGCAGGTGTTATTATGGTGAGTATCAATAATATTATTATTATCATCAAGCACAAATAAATTAAAAAGGTAAAAAAAATTATTAAAATAACTAAATTTTACTTTATACGTGAACCTCCAAAGTCCAAACAAATTATAACTTTTACTGCCTACAAAATTAAATCAATCAAACATTCTCAATTAATTTCCACAAAAATAATTTTGAAGCAAAATCATTTGCTTCAAAAATATTTTCTCTTTCTCGTTATCAGACATATATATAGCAAAGGTTGATTGATATCAGGAAACGAAAGAAAAGAACAAATTGTACAAAACTCCAATTGTTCCATCAAACCTACCACCCTAGAAAACTCTCAAATCTCCAAGTTAGATCAAAATGTCATCCACTACTGTCGGTGATCAACAGAGATTGGCCTCGGCCGGCTACGGCTAGTCCGAGCCTTGATCTCGAGTGTTGCCTCGTAATCATTCTTGCGATCTCGGGATTAGCCACTGATCCACCGGTAATCTTTTTCTCCGACTCTCGCTTGACTTTCTTGACTTGGCTGTGAATTGGATGATCATAGCCTCTCTTATTCTGTTCTTCCTCCATTTGCATAATTGTTAAATGCAGTAGCAGAACAAAGACTCGATTTTTCGCAGACTTCCCCGACCCCTCCAACGACTATAATATGTATATGACTCCGTTTACGAATGTGTGTTTATAAATAAAATAGGTGGGAAGGGAAAACACATAACAGAAAGTTCGTGGGTATGCATTGTTTGGGTTGAGACGACTTCTTTGACTGTTGGAAGAAAATTTGATGTGTACTAGGTTAAGTTTGGCTGGAATATTGTTCGATTTGTCAATTGAATGGAGAATTTTGATTCGATAAGAATGAGTCAAATTAGAGAATAACGCGGTTTGGATCCCTTTGTTTTGACCGTAAATCAAATGTTGGAGTGCTTTGCATTTGAATTTGAATTAATTACCCATTAAAACTTGGTTGTCGGTCACGCTGATTAATATTTAATAGTGTGTTTGGTAACTTTTTTTATAAAATAACACATTTTTCCAAGAATTTGAGTAAAAAAGTTAGAGGATTAATAAAAAGAAATAATTTTTTCATGAAAAATGATCGTTATTCATCTAGATCTCAACTTTTCAAGTGTTTGATTGTTATTTTTTCCATAGAAAATAATACTATCCAACTATTGAAAATGTGTATAGTTTTCCTTGTGTTTTGGTTTGAGGAAAACGTTTTTCTACTTCTCCCAAAAGAAAATGTTTTACTTAAAAATAAAAAAAAAAATTAGGAGACATTTTCCATGTCAATCAAATACATCCTAACTTATTTTACTTGATACGCAAATCCGTCATGTCAATTAAATGCACCCCAACTTATTTTACTTGGTACGTGCGGACTTCAAATTCTTAGTCTCAAAATCAATAGGTATGCGAAGATCTTTTCTGTCCGTGAAAATTTCATTACAGCATTTTCTACTACTATCCTACTAATAGCCTATAAACTAGATCAAAATCATTCTTTATGGATTCTAATAAGTCATGAACTAAATCAAAATCACTCTAGTTAAGAGGTGACCATATTTTTTCATCAGGTGGTCTGAATAGATACCACAGATCTTAAGTGACATCTCCTTTTTCTTAACCTATAATTGGGTTGAACTTAAAACTTCAATATTTTCGGGAAAAAAAAAAAAAAAAAAATTGTCTTAAAAGACAGTGTTCTAAAAAGCGTGACGAAGTGACGAGACCTAGCATTAGAGATGGCAAAAAAAATTCAATCTGATCCTCCGTCGATCCAAATCCGATCCAATCCGCGATCCGTCTTATTTTGTGAAAAAAAATTAAAAAACTTTGTAAAAAATTAATTATTAACTCTAAAAATATATAATCTTTTATTAAATTTAACATAAAATCTCGAATTTTCTATATATGTATTGTTTTGTTGCATGAAATGAATATTATATTAGTTGTTTTGTGAATAATATATTAACTTGTTTATCATTAACTAATATATATAACGAAAATTTATTAATGTTTGTTCCAATTCGAACCCGACTCGATCCGAAATTTTTACTGTTTGATCATATCCAATTCGAAATCTTGCAAAGCGAATTTGGATCGACATTGATCCGTCCCGATCTGCTTCATTGTCTTACCTAGCATTACGCTTAAAGGCCCTTAGGAGCGAAAAAGAGAGGCAATGCACGACCAAATGGAGGGTAAAGGATGAAGCGTGACAAAGTAGCAAAGTCAAGCTTTAAGCTTAAGCACGTCTAAGTGTATAAGCGTAATCGATTTTTTTTTAATACGGTTAAAAAGATCATGCACTTGAACCCCCTTCCTTCCCCGCAACACCCTGAAAGCGACGCAGACGTTTCCTACGTGCACAAGTAATGTCTGATTCTGCTTACCATACTAAGCTTACACTAATCACACGCCTTTTCCAGAAAATACAGCCAATCATTGACCCATCGGCTAATTTTCCCATCCCATTTCTTGTATTTTAAACCAATGCATTTCTATTGTCCACACGCTTCGATTAATTTCAACAATTAACATCAACACGCCCCTTTTTTCTTCACGGGGGATTTTCTGTGAACTTACCGAAAATTGGTTCTATAAATTGGGAGGCTTATTTTCTTTCTTGGGCTTTCTTTTTTTTTTTTTTTTTGAAAAGTTTTTTCATTTTTCTTCTTTTCTTCCATGACAATGTTAATCAAGAAATTGGTGTCTCTTCCTTCTCGTTCAGGACGACATTTGCAGCGTTACAATCATGGCTGTCGTCTAGTTGTTGGGTATTTTTTTTATTCTTTTGGGAAATTGAAACAAGGGCTATGGGATTTTGATTCTGAAAAAGATGAAATTTAATTTGTTTTGTATAATTATCCTCTTTATTTCCAAATTTTGTCAGATGTATTCCATACAGATACAGAGAAACCAAAACATCACCTCCAATTCATGGGACCTTAATTGAAGAATTGGAAGTTCTTCTGATTACCTCTCAAAAGAGTCCAAGAATGATGTTCCCAAAGGTACATTGTCATATCCTTATTGTAAGAATGATTTCATGTACTTAAATGTTTTGTTCACATTGTTTATATTGCATTGAAATCATTAGGGTGGTTGGGAAATTGATGAAGATATAAAACTGGCAGCTACACGAGAAACCATGGAGGAAGCCGGCGTGGCCGGCACAGTAGGGGTTAGTACAACAGGCACATTGTTTACGCAGTACTAGATAACATTAATTAGGGATTCAGGGGTTGTCCTGAGTGGTCAGGATCTTCGAGTGTCCCTATTCTGTCCAGGATTCAAATCTCGTTCCCCTCCCCTATGCCCCCTAATGTGTAATAAAAAAAAGATGACATTAATCATGTCTAGTGTTGTCCAATCCAGTATATAAAACATGTCCGAACAATTTTATGTGCACTAATTTCGCGCCATCGAATTTTCTTACAGGATAAATTAGGCGAATGGATTTTCAAGAGTAGAAGCCAAGACACATTTCATGAGGGCTACATGTTCCCTATGCTGGTCACTGAGGAATTCGAAGTTTGGCCGGAGAAAAATGTCCGTCAGCGAATATGGGTGAGTTCCCTAGTTATAAAGTCTATAATGCTGCTGTGTAGCGAGTACTGATGATGTCGACTATAAATCTTGTTCCACAGATGACAGTCAATGAAGCTCGGGAAGTATGCGCACACTCGTGGATGAAGGAAGCTTTGGATGCCTTTTGTTCATCGATTCACGCTTCTGCAAGTAAGGAGAAAGAGTTCCTTTAGAACAGAATTTCACAAATGGGGTAGCCACTTTCGAGAGGGAAAAGGATTCACGTAGCTCGACCCTTTTCAAAAAACCGCGCAAGGAAGTTGGGTATTGTGAAGACTCGTTTGAATGTAGAGAAAGGAAATAGAGGAGAGATGTACAAAATATTAAAACTTGATTCTTTTAAATTCATTGAAATTCATTTATTCTTTCATAATGGTTGTATTGTCAAATTTTGAACTTGCTTATTGTGTTCAATGAGATCCATTTACGTTTTAGAATAGACTGGAATGGCAATGGGACTCCATATGCCATCTTTATAGATGATTCTGTACGTACGGGTTTACAGACGAGGATGTGTCGAATTTGTGACTGTTGATTTGGATTTTGTATCTAACAATTCATCTGCAAACTTGTCTGTGACTGTTGATTTGAAGTGTGTATCTATCAGTTCATCTATGAACTTGTCTGTACATGTTATGCATAACTCACGAATGGGAAAACTCAACAAAATGTGATTATGAAGAAACCAGAAACGTCCGAATTCTTGAAATTCAGGTTTTCAATCTTTCTCGAACATATTGGTAATCAAGGCATGGATCAACGGTGCACGGGTTCGTGTAAAGAATAAGATTATCGACTTGGTTCGCAAGTAATAAAACAGAGATATACTGAAAATGGGGCAAGTGTTCTCATTGATGTGAAGAAGAAACAAAACTAAGTACAGTTGAATGGTAAAGAGTGAAGACTGATCTGTGCAAATTACATTACAACACATAAAAGGGCCTCAAAACAAATGAAACAATTCTTAACAGTTAAATTGAAGCCCCTAAGCCAATGCTTGTCTTGTATAAATAAGACACCTTCCCATCAACAGTCATTAAGCTGCTTCTCTATCTGCAAACAAAAATATTGGTGATAGAATATAATCCATTTCCATTACAGAATAAAAGGTTCAATCAATTAGTGAAGGTCTTACATTTACAATACATTACAATTGGACAACTTGTTGCGTTTGAATTCACCAGAAGGGTTCCAATATTTTATGCACTAGAATTTGTCGGTGGATCGTCTTTCAAACCTTTGGTAAGTAAGTCGTAGTTGATAGAAGCGAGCTGGGACAGGTTCTGTAGCAACAACAAACAAAATTAAATCACTATATATATAGCAAATGACAATTGACCATGACAGCAGATATATCCCACAAACTGTTCATTTCAAAAGCAAAATTGAAGTGTGTGTCCCAGGTGTTCTTTTTCTTGGTGTCTCGAAAAAGACTCGGTCGGAGGTGTGAGATCTCCATTGCAAACTTTTCTTATACAGCACAACTGGCTTTCGCATTTGGGAGGATGAACCACTATAAATATGGGCTTTTCTGATTTTTAGTTTCATTTATCGATCTTGCATTTGGGATTTGGTTCAAGAGCAGCTCCAAGACTCTTTAAATTTAAATTTTACTTTTCTATTAATTTTTCCTTATTTGTAAATAAGCCTCTGTTCGGTAAACCGTTTATAAATGGTTGTTTATAAATAGCGACGTTTGAAAAGTCAAAATAGTTGACAGGAATATTTGACCAACCGAAATTGTTGACTTTTAAAAAAAAAATGTCCAATAAGATAGTGGCAGTTTATAAACACTAAACAGAGCATTGAAACTAGTAACTTATTATAAAACAATAATTATACTCTCTCTATTTGAGAGAGAGAGCATCTTACGTTTAAAGAGTCTCCTAGAAATGCTCTAACCCATAAAACAAGCGCTATGGACAGTAGAACATGCAATAAAAAGAATTGAGCAGACAATATGCATGAGATTACCTTGAACGAGAAATTGCTGAAGGAATAATCTACATCAGCACCTGTGTTGAATTCTGCAAGACCCCCGCATTCATCCCCCTGTTCATCATCCAACAGAAATGAACCCAATTAAAACCATAAACGAAGAACTAATACATAAACCTCAAATTGGTTTCAAGATAGTAAGTACAGCACCAGTTCATCATGCCGATTGCTCAAGCAACTACCGGTATTACTCATGCTGTCATCATCGCTGGAATCTTCAAATTCGCTAGCTGCGTAGACCTGTTCATCTGAAGTATTCCAAGATAAGCGACTGGTGAAGTAACTGGTGTCCAGTGCACTGTCAGAGGCAGGGACAAAAGCAGCCTGGAAAGAATAGAAGCATTACCATGCATGACTAAGTTTAAGTTGTATTTAATTCTTGTTATACTGAAACAAAATATACAAACCTTTTGTCTAGCAAGTGTGTACCAATTAATATCTCTGAAAAATGGATGCTGCTTCACCTGTATAATAATTTTTCACTCATGTCAAATCATCGTTCCAACAACTATAGCCTGTAATCAGAAACAATATAAATAATTATACCTCAGAGGCTCCTCTAGCTCCAAGTCTTTCATTAGGATCTTCTGTCAGTAACCTAAAAACAGGAAAGAGCAGCAAATCACTTTCTCAAATTCAGAGAATGAAACAGATTGAACCTGTAGTTCTGTATAGCATAAATCATGAAGGGCAAGTATAGAAATGGAGATAGTAAAAAGTTGTACTCCCGATTTCTTAACTAATCTTTGAGCAACATAATGAGTAACAAAATGATCACAAGTTGTTGAGTGTAAAGCATTTGTTAGAAGGGTGACAGGCTGGCAATTGCAGAAAGCTAAAATATTTCTTCAGAGTGACCATTGAACGTTTATAGCAACTAACCTTTACCCTGATTATTGGCGACATCATAATTTCATACAAAAATTCTCATCTAAGGAGACAAGAATTAGGTAAGTAACATTTTGTAGATCCCCGAAAAAAGCATAAAATTTAACTACCCAATTCATATCCAAGATACTGAAGAAAACCTAAATATAATAAGAGAGGTTTTTCCAGAGAAGTGACAGCAAGTCAACTAAAATGTAGACAAAGATCAAAATGATATTGAGGCCTTTATACAAATATAATCCCCTTAATCTAATTATATAAAGAAAAATAGTAAGGCTTCTCTTACTGATCAATAAAATCATGTGCTCTAGGACTCATTTCTTCAGGGACCCGAGGCCAAGGTATCTTGCGGTTGAGAATATTATCAAATATATTCTGCAAGAATTATTAAAATAATTAGAATACAACCATAGGAGGTATTTGATGGAAAGTCTAGGGGTGGGCAAAATTCATTGGAACTAGATGAACCTAACAGTACCAAAACCAAGAACTGGACTGGATTCTTTTGTATTCTTATCTTTTCAATTTTAAATAATATAAATATTCATTGATTATATAGTCTACTTTTAAGCCCAAGACCTAAAAGACTTAAAGACACCAGCCCTGTTAAGCTTTTCTCTTCCATTGAGATCCGATCAATTCTCTACTACTTGGGATAGAAAACGAATAATAATCGGTTTGGTCTAGTTCTTACAAGAACCACCAACCCCCAACGGAAACATTCACACACTTTTTAATGATGATTAACATAAAATCTGAAAAAATTCACCAGTTGATATAACCATACAGAATGTAAAACTCTATTGCAAGGGGTTATTAGTGCCAGCTTTGTTCTTTTAGAGTGGCAAGTATATTTTAACTTTCAAATGCTCCATTCACATAAAAAGTCTCGTGCTACCCTATTAATGCTATTTGATAACACTGATTTATCACCACATTCGTATGAACCCTCAAACCCTCACAAACTTCTGGGAAACTCAATAACATCAAGGATCATAGTGAACCCGTTCTACCTCTACACAAGACAAAATTATAGAGGACGGAGGATAGAATTCAAAAACATGTACAAATGTACATTGAAACAAATGTTACAACTATTTACTAACCTGAGGATGTTCAGCATTGAAAGGAGGAATTCCAACAATCAACTCAAATAGTATAACGCCAACAGACCACCAATCAGCAGTAAAGCCTGAGGAAAACACAGATGATTCCATTATAACATTGCCTTCCTTAAAAGTGCTATAGATCCAGTAAAACAGCACACTACATCCAGCAAAATCACATAATCTTCAGGCAAGATACTTTTTCATGTCATTACGCCATCATGTTCTTAAAGCACGATCACAAGTAAATGATTATCAACATAATCAAAGAATTACTACACAATGGACAGATTGTTATCATTCCTTGATGCAAGCTTTATGTTCCAAAACTGATAACTATAATGAATTAAGGCACAGCTATCATGCAGTAAAAATATCAGTTGTGATTCCACTATTGTTCTGCTATCCCATAGTTGCAAAATTTTGCAAATTCTTTGATGATACCATCTACTGCAGTCACCAACAGTAAACAATGTCACCTCACAGATTTCATTTTTTATTTTTTTATCAATTTTGATTGATTGACCTGACCATTACCAACATTATCTTCACCTTTTCCTTGTCTGCAATTCTGAATGGCAGTTGGCTATGACAAGAAGGTGGTAGTGTGATTGCAAGGACTTGAGAGAGCTGAAATGTGGACCTAGAGAGTAAAAGAAAAGTTGATGATTGGCTTCTTGAGGAGTGTGACAGTTAGCTAGGTTTTAAAATGCATATTCCAATTGCTTCAAGTATGTGGACTGATTGTTAAGAAATGTTAAATTGAATTGGTTCATTGCTCAACATAAGACTACAAAAGAAATCAAATGATAATATACAGACCATGCCCAGTTCCTAGAAGAATCTCAGGTGCCAAATAGTCTGGTGTACCCACAGCAGAGCGTTTCTTGCGCCTTTGTTGCTGATGCTCAGATGCAGACAATTGAGGTTCATCATCTTCCATCAGGGATGCTCCACTAACAGCTGGACCGGATAAATCATCAGTGCTGTTGATGAGACCAACTTTAGAGAGCCCAAAGTCTGTCAACTATTCAATAAGATGATACAAGTTAATTTTTGCCAATCAGAATGCACCAATCTTTTGAATTTAACCACAGCAGCATATTTGGAGGACAAAACATACAGAAAATGAGGCATCAGGTTCCAAGAGCTCCAAATGTTTTAAAGAATAAACAATCAAAGGCATGAATCAATAATATGTTCCCAATTTATAATAAATGAATATTAAATTACTTTTCAAGGCATACTGGGTCTTTTTAGATTTACACGCATTACCATAATGAGGTTATTCATAAATCTAATGTCATACAGAAATCAATATATACCGACTATGCAGTGCATATGAACAAAATATCGAAAACTTAGTCCAAAATAACCCACTTCCAGAACAAAGAAAAATCAAGTGAAATGGAAATAATCTACAAAATAACTTATTCTACCAACTGTTACAACACCACATCAAAGTGATGGTGCTAATAGAATGTTGAAATGTTATTATTTGCAAATAGAAACACAGGTTATGCAAACGACTGAAAAAGAAATAGCAAAGTATATTACATTCTTTCAGCGCACTAATGGGGATGCCCATATTGCAACTAAGCCTCTATTTGGCAAACATGTTTAAAAAAAAATTATAATACAATTCCCCAAATCACTTTTTAACCACTCATATTTCCTCTTTACCCTTTTCAATCACATATTTTACCTAAAAAACATAAAATAAAAAAATAAAATAAAGTTTTTAAACACAAAACTTTTAATAAACAGAGCCTAAATGACTAGGTGTTAATTTAGCTATACAAACTTGAGAATGATGACCAACTTTATAGATTAAAAAAACTCAAGCCTTTAAAAGATAAAAATAGATAAATTCAGTTGTTGCAGGTAGCAGAAGCTAATTACAGTAGCAGATTTATATACATAGTTAGTCCAAGAAGGGTGGTTCAACTCATTTCCCTGAGAGTTGGATAATTCAATGAAGCCCACTGGGTATATTAACCTGAAATTTGAATATTTCAAGACTATAACGATAACTTCTACCTCTTTTCTTATATCTTATATAAAGATATATATCCGTTTTTTGGTGGTTTCTCCTTACACAAACTACATATTTTAGTTCGAGAATCTGACACGAAAAATAGAAAGTAATATAGCTATATACAAAAAGGAACAGATCATTAACCAAAACTATAATAAATTACCTTGATATGACCATCATGTGCAATTAGCAAATTATCAGGCTTTAGATCACGATGAACCACACTAAGAGAGTGCAAATATTCCAAAGCAAGCACCTGGTCATATTACAACCTCAAACATATATTTCAATATCATGCAAGCTGAAAGGTTGATGGAAGAAGATAGCAAGTCACCAATAACAACTCACAACTTCAGCTATATACACACGAGCAACATCTTCATCTAAGCAGCCTAGATTTCTCAGCAATGAATACAGATCTCCGCCGTTCAAGTACTCCATTACAAGATACAAATTTTCCCGACAAGTAAATGAATAGAAGAAACGGACCTAACACATGAGATGTTAAAGTTAAAAAGTGATGACCTTTTCATAAGATAAAGTAAAATGATTTGCCGGTTACATCTGCTCACCACAAAAGGATTGCGAACTGAGATCAATATATTTCTTTCAGCCAAAATACTCTCGACAGCATTCTTACGTATCATATCTGCCTTCTTAAGAACCTGCTAAATATAAAAGTAAGTTGAAAAACACAGCAAATGAGTTGAGAATAGAATTCAGAAGTATAATGAGTATAGATTGGGCAGGATAAAAGGGTATGTGCATGGAAGTTCAAGGTACTGCCAAAATCTAGTTTAGCTGATTTAGCTGGGTCATAAAGTTTGGTTCCACAATAATAAATAGAACTGATATATTTATAATAAATAAACAATAAAAAGATAGACAAAAATACAAACATCCATACACACAATGGACGGACGAGAATTTAGTATGCCGTAGAAACGGAAAGTGAATTATTTTTACAGCAAATAATAAGATAAAATTCCTACCATTGCCAAATACAGCCAGCCCGACCATACAACAAATTAAGCCTTGCTCCCAATAAAATGGAGTACATCCCGCCCAATTAATATGAATAATTAAACGAGAATCTCCTAATTATTACACAATATCAACCCAATTAAGACTACGGGACAACTATAGCTAATGTTCTTTCAATGTTGAGAGGGACAATTCCCTGTAATGGAATGTATAAATGAAATGAAATATAATAAGAAAGCATAACTACAGGGGCAGGCTGGGTGGTGCCTGCCTGGCTCTGCTAACTCTAAACCATAAAAGGAAATGTTTCAGTTCTAGATACATCACAAAGACAAATACGTGAGATATATTAAAGCAAAAGCCAAAAGCGTAGCGGAGTCAAACCTTCCCAAAAATTTTGGGTTCCACGTACTCTTGCACCCTATGCCTACTGTAGAAAATGGATTGAGTGCTAATATGCAGTGCAACCGTAGGGATGAATAAGCTAAGTCAAACTCGCTTCAAGGAAGTAGGAATTAGCCCATCCCAATTTAATCCCATGAAAGACATATATCTAAGTGCATGTTAGTCAAAGTGTAACTTATAATTTAATCTGGTAAAGCACACTTTTTATACACGCATATTATCCATTTTTATCCACACATTATGTGGGACCACATGTTATGTGGGACCAGCTACTTAAATTATAATTTGAACATCCCCAAACAAGCACTATGTGTATGTTGGCAAAGTATCTAGTCACACTTTTCATCTACACATTCTATGGACCCACAAGCCACAATATATTACCTACTTTTTATCCACACGTTCTTTGAGAACCGCTGCATAAATTATAGTACAAACACTCCCAAACAAGCACTTAGTAAAACTTCTGCACCACTTGTCCTTTATTCAGTGAAAACTCAATCTCCTATTTTTAAAACTAAAGAAATCAGGGAATATAATTGAAGAAAAGACAGATTCAAGAACTTGCCGCTCATTCTTTAAGATATTGGTGTCAATGTATATTATATATATATATATATATATATATATATATATATATATATATTATTTCTCCAAAAATTTCATCCTAAAAGTTATAGCTTAAAGCTCTCTTCCATTGACTTACTTTGATGTTGTTGTAGACATTGTTACTGATGAAGCTGCCATAAAATCTGGCAGGCTCAGGGTTGTTCTCTTTCTGCTGTTTAGCGTCAACTTTCATGAAATGCTTGACCAAACAAGGAATGTACAAGTGGTCTAATATAGATATCAAAGTATGGTATGGAAGCATAGGTTTTAAGACTTCCATGGCCTTTAGGTACTATGAAAATACCTCATCAATATAATCTTTTTAGATGTTTGTGTAACACAAAACTTGCCATAGAAGCTTGCAACAGAAA
The DNA here is from genome assembly GCA_963555705.1 of Ligustrum vulgare. Taxonomy (NCBI): domain Eukaryota; kingdom Viridiplantae; phylum Streptophyta; class Magnoliopsida; order Lamiales; family Oleaceae; genus Ligustrum; species Ligustrum vulgare. Next base: position 4,927,103 of record OY743179.1, read on the forward strand.
TACATAACATTCAGCAGTTATCATACATACATCCAAGAAGACCAACTCTAGAGCAACCTTGACAAAAGGCCTAAGGAAAAATAGAAAAACATCTCAAGCAAAAATAAGACTGGCATCAAATCAGAAAATGATGGATCAATTAACAAACTTATACAAACAGTAGTTCTTTATGCACCTTTATCGCAAACAGATCCCCTGTTGTTCTCTTTTTTGCCAAGAAAACCCGGCCAAATGCCCCACGACTGATTGGTTTTATAATCTCAAAGTCATCTATCGAAGTCCGATCTTTGCTAGAATGCATAGGACTAGTTCGCAAGCTACGTACAACATCGTCGTCTAAAGGAGCATCTTCGTCAATTACAGTGCTTGATACATCAACCTTGTCCTCATCAACTAATTCGCATAACTGCAAATACTTCTCCCTAAATGACAGAATCCAAATTAAGTCATATTAGGTTAAAAAAATAAATAAATAAAATATATATATATATATATATATATATATATATATATATATATATATATATATATATATATATATATATATATATATATATATATTATTGATGTTTAAAATGTTAAATGCTACAAAGGTTAGTATACAATGACTTTCCAATGTTAGGTCAGAAACTTATATATATATATATATATATATATATATTATTGATGTTTAAAATGTTAAATGCTACAAAGGTTAGTATACAATGACTTTCCAATGTTAGGTCAGAAACTCGCCTGATCAACTTCTCTATACGTGCTCCAAAAGTCTCCACAGTGACGGCATCAAATTTTCTACGGTCTGAGACAACTTTCAAGTCTTCAATACAAGAAAGCAGATATGACAAAGAGCGATCATCGTCCAGAGGGGTATTTGCTACACATCGAGCTATATCAGCGAGTTCATTCATCTGCATTGCCAAGTAGGATAATTAAACTTTTAAAAGAAAATGCAATGGTAATAATTTGATTCCATATTGACATTCACATAGTTCAAACACGCAACTTGGAAAATTTTAGTACTCTTCAGATTTGTTATACAATCAGATCATGTCCGGCATAATTAAACAAATTTCTCCTCACGGAATCTTGAAACACGGAGCTTCGGTTCCAGATAAGCTAGGGTTGGTTTCATGTACCATAAGGTCATTATCTACTGATGTTTGTAAAAGAAAGAAAAGAAAAAGAATATTGAAGATTAACTATTTTAATATTAAATTGGCTGACGACCAAAAAAATTGCAATATAAAATAGAGACACGTATCAGAAAGAAAACCAATTAAAAGCTGGTAAACTAGGACAAGGATTAGTAATAAAATTAAGCAAGAGAAAATTAACAAAATAAATACACAAAATAAATAGCAGGTATAACGCACAATTTTCTAGTGTCTAAGAAATTCTAGGGACAAAAATATATGTCCAAACAGCTTTTTGTCATTGAATCATGTGCATTTCTTAAAAGTTAAGTGGATCTCACACCTTCTGAGCCATTCTTGAATCACAGCTTTGATCGGCACTCAGTCATTAGGTATGTACAAATACAAAGGTCTGACAGGGCTCTATATAATTCTAACTCTTAACATTTTTAATTAACTACTGAAATGGAACTGGAGAGAGAATAGGATGTACTGATTGACCACACAGTTGTCCTACCTCCATAAGGCCCGTAGATCTCATTTAACAAAAGCATGCTCAACCAAAACACAAACCACAGGAAGATGAAATTTCATTTATTTTCAAATAAAGCACGAATAATGTCTACTTTTATCATGGTTTACAAGTGATACAAAGAACAGTACAGGACAAGACCCACCTAAATTATTCCAAAGAGAAGTTTCTGACAAGAAGGAAAAAAATAAATAAATAAATAAAGACGTCTAAGAGGATGTTTCAGCATTGACCAATCGACGAGCCCATAATTTATCCTTTGTTTTATTTGGTTCTACTGTTTTCTCTCCTCTTAGATAATCCTTTTACTTAATCATACAGAAAACTCAACAAACTGAGCTCAGAGGAAAGTAGAGCAAAATTTCAGCAGCATCACATTGTTTCTACTACAAAGGAAAGTTGACCACAGTTCTGAATGAATACATGGATAAGCTCTTAGATATATGGATATATCAAATGTTAAAATCGAAGAGAATCTGTGATTTGCAGAAATTGATAAGGCCAACAGGCGAAGTGTAAAGCAGTTGAACAAAAACACTATACTAATTCAACAAGCACAAGAATTATGAATTTTATAGTTCAGTCATCAATATGCTGCAATAATTCATGGAACTAAGTTATGAGAACCAACATTATCAGCCGGACGGACCAATAAAACCAGGAATTGATTCTGAAACTGGGTCTGTTAGCCTCTGAAAACCATTTAATCAGAAATCGGGTTCAAAAATTGCTTCCCCAACCAGTTCAACCGGAACAAAGGAACCAGGCAGTTTTCCCAGTTTTGCAGGATCAATTTTTGAAGGAGAAAAGAAAACTCGATAGTTGATTTCTGTTATAAATCCCATGCTGGCACAGCAGTTTTCCATGCATTCTGCTCCAGTCATAGTTCATACACCACGCCCCTTTTATAATATTTTATTCTCTCATCCCAATCGTGAACCTTTAATAACACGTGCTCGATATTAGATTTTCATTCCTCGTTGTTATCATTTTTCAGGGACGCCAGGGGTTAGTTGACTTTTTCTTTCATATTGATGCTTTATGTTAATGCTTTTTCATATTGGGCTGTTTTGTCTTATAACTGTACTACTCATCAAATATTCCAATTTTTTTTCCAATTACTAGTTTGACCCTCAACTTTTCACTTTTCCAGCACGATGGCCAGTTCTGGATTTTAAAGCATTGATAAGAAGCATTCTAGAGATGATGATGAATAGATTATGATGATGATGACGATGACGATGACGACGACTACAATAATGAAGAAGACATTTATTGAAAATGAATTTTGAGACCAGAATCAACCTGAGGAAGATCACCGTGTTCAGAGAAACCACCTTTCCCAGACAAAAGCAAGTCTATCTGGCTCGTTGTTGGTGTCATCATAGGTGACCTAGGAGTCATGCTTCCTGCCGATGATGTTGTCATTCCTTGGTCCGATTTTGGACCCAAGCGAGTTTTATATAGCATGGAAGGTAAACCCTTGAGTTCGTCCATGAATACGGAATTGTCTGTTTCAGGGAAGAAGTCCAGCGTGTCCTCTGAGCCTCTTCGAGACAAATCACTGAGTTTTGGAGAAAGAAGATCCAATTCTTCAGTAACACTCGAGTTTGATACTTTAACATCTGGGCTTCCAACAGCATGTTGGTAGTCCTTCTGTGAAAATGAATCCATCAGCTTCTCAAGAGTTCCAGAAATTCTAAGTAGACGCTCATTGACGCTTAAACCCTTTTGGTCACATCGATCAGCAATTGCACAAATTCTAGAATGGTCTTCCACGTGCAAAGTTGGAATCTCCTCCTCACAAATGCGACAAATTATTGAGCTTTCATCAGCAATGCCTGGTTGATCTCCCCAGTAGCCCCAGGAAACTTTATGTTGGTGCTTGGAGGGCATGGAAGACTGTCCAATAGAATCTTTAGCAGGAGGCAGCTCAGTAATATTAGCAGTAGCCAGATCAGCATCATGGATTCTTCTCCTGTTTAATATTTTTGAAGCTTCTATGATATTGTCATTCTGCTGCTTCGCAGAACCAACTTCTTTGGGACTTTTTCCAGAAGAGGATGGAAATTGCTTCCAAGAAGCCATCTGATTCTCTCTTTTCCACTCTAAGCCATGTTGTTCTTGACTGTAATATTTTCTTGCAGACAGTGCCTTTGAGGCTTTTGAAGCACTAGGAATACTCTCATCCCTTTCCACAACCTGAGAAACATGTTTATCAGCAGGCTGAAATGATTGTCGCAGCTGAAAACCGTGGTCATCCTCAGCAAACGAACTTTCCTTGTGGAACTGCAACAATCTTGTACACCTGGTGAGAATGAAAAGCATTCGAGTATGAAGCTGCTTAAGCATTCCCATAGGAAGCTCTTGACGCCTATCATCCAAATCTTGAACTATGCCTTCACACTGAAGCCAAAATTCTCCAGGAGATGTCATGGCACAGCTCCGAGCCAAAACCAGCAAGTCCTCTATAGTTTCCTGCCATTCTGGATGACTTTCTACATTCTTTTCCAGAATCCCAACAAGATCTGCTGCAAAAATATGCAGATCAGAATCCACTTCTTCCTTTGCTTTGTCAAATTTTGTCCTTATCATAGTTAAGACCTCCTGTAGCAGTTGCAACATAATCATGACTGTTCGGAATTCAAATGAGTGGAATCTGTAAACTTAGGGGATAAGGGTACGGAAATCTACTTACCTCTAGATTATTTAAGCGTCGAGGCTTCCAAAACGGGTAAGGTCGTACACCTTTGGAATTCAATTCATGAGAGAAACTTTTGATATCACCAGGAAACCTCTTCCTGGGAGCACTTGTAACACGGAGTATAGCTTGAAAACGGGGTGATTCAGACTCTTTCGGGTTCTCACAATCATATGATATCTAGGAAGTAATTAAGTTTCAGCTCATTTAGATTTATGATTGCAAAGTCGAGAATTAAATAGCATCAGATATATTTCTGATGTCATACGCTTTGTCGGCATCAGAAAAATAAACCTTTTTTACCTTTATCTCCGGAGTACATACATCTGCACTCCTTACACCTCCAGAATGACCCCGTGATGAATTCAACCGACCTTGCATAACAATATTAAACAGTTGAAGAATAAGAAATATGACATCCGTGATAGAGGATTAGCAGGTAACCCCAGCCCTGTACTCCCACAATTATACATAGAGATAAGTTTTATTTTACATAAAACCAAGGAATCATTTTCATAATATGTCAACATATACTCAGCCCAGCTCGAATGTATCCATCAGGAGCCAAACAAAATTAATTACAAATAAATCCAGGTTTTCTTCTCTCTTCTCCTACTAAGAAGGTTTTTCTACATTTTGCAATGTCTGCCATAAATGCTCTACCTTATTCACTTCTCATCAAATCACGAGCAACTTTTACATTTCTCTTTCACCATGTATTCCAGACATTTGTTCAACTCTTTTTTGGCCTTTCACCACCTATTTCTGTTCCCTAAGTCATTGAAACCTCATGCTTTTACCCATCTGATATGTTATTTTCATGCTTTTCAGTAAATTATGTCTAGAAATCATAAATTTTCAGTAGTTAAAATTTCAAAAATCTACTGATTAGTTTCATGAGCCCTTATTTGTGTGATTTGTGTCTGATGAATATTAATTTTGTACTTTTTTATACCAACAGTAGTATAATTGGATGTGCGTAGTTGCAAATCAATTAAGCACAATATAAAAGATTATAATGTAACGGGATTGTGCAAATTATATCCTGTTGTGGAAATATTAATAACAATTGCAAATCAATTATATTAGCTACTGATTATGTCACTACAAATAAAGACTGCCTTTTGCACGTTAAGCTTAAAGATAACTGCACAGGCGTCATGTCTACTCATAATAGCACTGGAAAAATAATTTTACTTAATTGATTCCAGGCCGATCTTGGCAGCAAGTTTTTTTCCCATAATCCCACAGCGCAAAACCTCAACGCATTAAAGTAAACTTTCCCCTAGGCTATTCAGACTCTTAAAAACTTTTACTAAGGCTGCACTAATTAATCACAATATGTAGCCGATGTTTTATATTTATCAACTTCAGTAGATATTGTGCAATGTGTACACATCTAAGTAACTCATAAAATCCTCTTTACTTCTTATGAGTACACATTGACAGTTAATTCCATTTGCATTATTCAATACTCCGTAAATTAGGGAAAAACAAAGTAATGCATTGTTTTTAGGTGAACTATGTACATATTCCACGTATTTTCTCTCAAAGACACGTGAGCAACCCAGGTTAATATGTTGCTAAAGATTTCTTCAACGAGCTTAAATACTTTAGGAATCCATTTTAGTGGTTGCATGATGCCAAACATTCACATCTTAGGTAGTCTCACAATTTCTATCATTTTTCGAATTTCATTGGCAGCACTTAGCTCTTGAAACAATGTCAAAATATATTCACTTCATCAACAAAATGATTAAACAATATTACTTTTCCCTTCGACAAATTGACGTAACAATAAGCAAAATAAATAATGCATTCTTATTTAACAAATTTTCAACATCATCCCCGTCCCCTTCTTCTCTCTACGTCGAAACCCTATTCTGTTTTCGAAAACAGAGCTGTGGAATGGTCAACTTTGAAACCCATTTTCTCAATGCCTTGAGGGAAAGGAGGGAATTCGCCTTGATACAAGGATCTACGGTTCACTCAAACTCTCTCACACCTCCTCCAGCATAGTCTGTTTCACCAATTAAGCAATTTAATTTATGCCATCCAAACAAAACACAAATGCTTACACCTAACAGTGAATGTAACCACGGCAATGCCTAAAAAATCACAAAGCGTAGCTTAGAAGTATTTGGAAGTATTTATTCAGTGAATACAAACAAATATACCAGCAATTTCAGAAGATGATTCCTCATTTTGAAGCCGAGATTGAACCTGGGCCTGGACTACGTGAGGACTCTGGTCCCTTGATGGCCCGCTCTCCATTGACATGCCGTCCGAATTGCTCCCATTATCTGCATTTCCCACCAATAACTTCCCAGAACTTGAAACCAAACCCCCATCAACACCACCAGTGCCGCCCCGACCACTAACTGGCTTCGACAAGTTACTAGAACCCAATGAAGCCCCTTTATCCCTACTCCCGAAACTGAAGAAGCTCTCCTGTGGCAACGGCCCCGATCGGGTCTTTATCTTGTTCAAACCTAAAGACGATGCCAATATCGGTGAAACCGACACCGCCGTAGGACTCGCTTCCGCCTCCTCGGATTTCTTCAACTTGGAAGAAGAAGAAGAAGAACCAAATATTCCAGAACTGGGCTTACTTAAATTCTGAGTTTCTTTGTATTTTGAATCCTTTTTCTCAACCTGGTGTTTACTGCCGCTGGTGGGTGTGGAAGCGGGAATGGTGCCTACAGGTGATTTATCTTTGAATGATGACTTGGGTTTCTTTTTATCTGATCCAATCGGGGAACTGGAGTTGGACCCGATAGATCGGGGGCTGTTGGATGATCTATCGGGGCTTGAAGTGTCTGATTTTTTGGAAGAAAAAAATCTCCCCTTAAACACCATTTTTATCCTTCCTTTCCTTGATTTTGAATTACATCTCACAGCCCTGCCATGGAGAAATGCAGGGCTATGGGGGAAACAGTAGCTATAGCAACAAACACTCTATTGGTTTTTGTGAGGTGTGGACGAGTTTGAACAGTTTGGACCATACGTAGAAAATGGATGAGAAAGCTGAAGACCGTAATTGTGGTGGGGATGACAACGTAATGAAATTTTTGTAAAAGTTCTTTTTTTTTTTAACCTGAAAAAAAAAAAAAAAATTAATTAATTGTTTAATTAAAATGTGTTTAATTAAAAAAGATTTTGTTATAAATTATTAGAAATTATTAAGAAATTCATTTGTAGATCTCTACCTAATTTCTTACCTAACTTCCACCTAATTAATATTGTAAAGAATTATTGTAAATGACTTTATCTTCCTATAAATAGAGACATTCATTGTTGTATTTCCTATACCTAATGGAATGAGAATTCTCCTCTCTATTCTCTCCATCTCTTCCTCTCTAATTCTTGTTTAGATTTTGATAGTTTTATAACACGTTATCAGCACGAGTCTCTAGCCAATTGAGTAATACGACGGGAGTATGCTCTACAGTTGCATCTAAACGATGAACCTCTGTATCAGAAACCAGATTATTATTAATCAACGTTACATATTTCAAATTTAGTGTTTTTGGTATTAGAAAATCATTTATACATCATAGATTAGAAAATCAATTCCAAGTCCATAGAAAAATTGGAGAAATTCTGTAACCCGAAACTTTCAAAGCAAATTCACGCACCGTAACGGATTGGACTATTATGAATACCTTGACTGAAAGATATGATTCACTCACTCATGAAAGGTAATTATTTCATTACGTTGATACCGCCTATATGGTCGGTTTAACTATTTCATTATGTTGATACCGCCTATATGGTCGGTTTAATTATTTCATTATGTTGACATCGCCTATATGGTCGGTTTAATTATTTCATAATGTTGATACCGCCTATATGGTCGGTTTAATTATTTCATTATGTTGACATCGCCTATATGGTCGGTTTAATTATTTTATTATGTTGACACCGCCTATATGGTCGGTTTATCAATTGAATACATATAAACGCCTCAATTGTTGGTTAATTCTAACATATTATAGGATTGTTGTCAATATATATACGTGGTGGTATAACCCCAGTATTATTATTGTTAATATATATACAATATTATTGTTAATATATACTTGGTGGTATAACCCAGTATTATTATTGTTAATATATATATACAATATTATTGTTAATATATACTTGGTGGTATAACCCTAGTATTATTATTGTTAATACAATATTGTTATTTAATAGTTCATTAAATGATACCAGAAGTTATCACTACTAAAGATAGATAATATTTCATCAAATGATACCAGAAGTTATCATTACCAAAAAGTTGGTAAATGTTGATAAAAATATTTTATCCAATGGTACCAGAAGTTACCAATATCTGAATTTGAATGGGTGGATGAAAATTATTCAACAAGATAATGTTGATGTATGATAAGATAATATCACATGATAGCACGGATATGGCTAATGTGAAAATAATCTCATCAGTATTATGAGATGAATATTAGATGATAAGTGTCTGGAAAAGTTCTTGCACGAGCACTTATGTATTCCAGAAGAAGTACATATTTACTCCAGAAGAAGTAAAAATTATCATCTAAACATACTGAAATGATATTATTATTGCTCCTGAAGAAGCATAAACGAGTCATACATGCAAAACGAAAAAGGGGAAAAACATTTATAATCCTCAAAATGAGAGATGTGTTTCGGGAGTAGCCGTATCCTACCACCTCTGACATTTTGAGGAAATAAAGAAAAAGGTGTGTCTCAAGAGTAAGAAATACTCCATACTCTACCACCTTAAATCTTTGAGGTACACAAGATTAAAACATTGATAAAATCCTAGAAATTTATGGTGTGTCTCAAGAGTGAGAATACTCCGTACTCTACCACCACCTATTCTAGGGTTCACAAAGATAAATTTACATTAACCGGACTCCATTTTCGCTTGATTCCCCTTCCTTGCGACCAATCTATCTTAACTCCTGCTAGATCTTGTATGGGGATATATGATTGCAGCTTATCCAGTAGTTCATCGATAGTAGGAGCAGAAATAAGAATCCTTCTAGAAAATGGAGAGATGAATCCCTGTTCCACAGCATAATCAAGAAAGGTTAACAAACCATCAAAGAAATTGTTAACATTTAAAAGCCCAATAGGCTTAGTATGGAGATCAAGTTGAGCCCATGAGGTAATATTAAAGATTTCTTCTAAAGTACCAAAACCTCCAGGCAGGGCTATGAAGGCGTCAGAACCATATAACATGCAAGTTATGCGTTCATGGATAGATAAGGTTTGTACTTCATGCCCTCGTGTTTTGCCTGCAATATCAGCTAAAGGAGTAGGTATAACACCTATCACTCTTGCTTTCTCTGCTTGAGCGGATTGTGAAATACAACACATCAATCCACTGCTACCTCCTCCATACACGAGAGTGATACCTTTCTCTCCCAATTTCTTTCCAAGATCCACTGCAGCTTCTAGATACCCAAAACCTTTTCCTACTTTTGATCCACAAAATACACAGATAGTTTTAATCTGTCGAAATTTTGATCCTTCCATCTTTGAGAGAATAAGGAAGGAAAAACTTATGAGAAAATGATATTTTGGGATGCATAAACTGTGAAAATCATTGGCTTTTTAAACTCGAAAAACTTCACTATTTACTGCTCGTATTTCGAAAAAGTGAAGATTTACTTTTGACAAAATCACCCTACTCACCTTTCGGTGATTTAATATTTTTAACCAGCCTTTATCAAAACCCGTGAAAGGAAACAGAAAAATATTTTATATGTGCATATATATATATCAAATGATTTACCTTGTATTAATGCTGCATAGCCAAAACATCATTGTTTATAACAGCCTGGCAAACAGGATCTTTTGCTATTATATTTTTGAGACTATAACGCTCTTTATCGCTGATGAATTTAGCCCATAAAGATAGTAGCTCACGCTGCACATACCCACTAGGGTGCGTCTCAAGAGTCAATCGGATATCATCCAATGACTCCTTACTCAGTCCACCCTTAATGAAGTCTATCTTATCATCTCGATTTATGGATGAATATCCAACGGGTATCACATGTCCATCGAGCACATTTGTAGCAACTATTTAATCTTTTTGCTCTTCGCTTCTTTGCAAAAGTACTTTTACCTAAGCCAGGCTTGTGCTTAGAAAATGAATCTGGTAACTCACCAGCTAATCGAACTTTTGCTTCGATCAACCAGCGAACATCTTCTGGGATGCCATGATCCATCAGCAACCTCAATCTTTCGAGCCTAATTCGATAATTTTTTCTCAAATCATTTATTGGAAGATTGGAATAATATTTGTGAATATTTGAAAGTATGATATCCATTTTTGATGGATCTAGCATTCTTCCCAAATCATCTATTTAAATGCATTATTCAACGCGTAAAAGAGCGGTGGCTCCGCGTGTCAGTGACATCGATTCCATCAAGAAATAATGGAATAAATTATTGAAAAGGTGTAAACAATGAGATAATGTGTCATTACCTTTTTCGATATAAGGGAAGATTTGGCGACAAGATTGAGATCATGAGATATTTCCTTGGATATTGTACCTGATTTTTCGGTATAAAAGTAATAAAGGTATACTGATTTGAAATGTACAGAAATACGTACTGATGAAATAAATACTGTATTGAACCAGAAGTTCATACATATGTACAAGCAAAATATCTTGCTGAACCAGAAGTTTATACGTACAAGTGAAATATGTATATAGTATGAACCAGAAGCTCATAAATGAAATATACATTGTATTGAACCAGAAGTTTAACGATATTGTATTGAATCAAATATTCATACATAGAAATGAAATAAAACCGTATTGAACCAGAAGTTCTATAATAAACGGTTAGATTATCAAAAGTTTCAAATTATTTTCTATGAGAATAACTTATTCAGAAATTGTTTATCATACAACAATATTCTATGTCAAACAGGGATTAGCTCAAGAAGCTTTATGATTTGTAAAAGTGCGATATGTATACAATCCACCAAAAGCGCACTTAGATATATGATTGAGATTATATCTCTAAAAGAATTACATGTGTTATGGCATTTTAGTCGATTGATAATGTTTGAGAACATTATGGGGAAAACACGCCTGAAGCGTAATTATGCCTGAAACATAATGATTATCGATTCCAAAAACAAATATCTCTCTAATGATTGAGATGATCCCTTTGAGGCTAAATACTCATAGTGAGTAAAAGGGACATAGTTAAATGATGAGATATTCAGGTACCTGATGATAGAACATATAAAGAGATCTCTCTATGTTATATTGAGATGGAATCGATAAATAAGTCGACTGCATACCCTCTTATGAAAATGAGGTTGATGAAATTATAATACTTTGGCCAAGTATATAACCCCAATGTAGGGATTATTGTTCAAGGACCTGAAGTCCAAATGCTTAAATGTGTAAAGCCAGTAATTATATGTACAAATGAAAAATACTTCACAGTCGTAAAAGACGACTCGTTGCGCGCAAGATTTTTCATAGAACTGGCATGACATATGGTGGATAGACTATAGTCTAAATCACTAGCTTGAGCTCTTTGATATACCAATGAGTGAGATCAAAATGTATGATTCTCATCTCGGTACTTTGAGAGTATTCTTTGATGTACCAGTTGATCGGGGTACGTTGGGATTTCAAGTAAAATGATTGTAGATTATATGTCAAAATAGATATCTATTTCAATGATTGATTATGCTCCTGCAAATTAGAAATTGCAGTTTATAAAGTGCAAGAACATACAAGTATAAATCATTGAAAGATTCAATATGCCCAGATTAGTATCACTATAGAATGATACAAATGACTCCATGATATAATATGTTGAAAGTAAAATCGGAGTGTACTATTTATGACATCTGGGAAATTGATTATTCACTAGAAGTGAATATGAAAATGAATTCTAGATTTTATTATTCACCAGAAGTGAATTCTAGATTTTATTATTCACCAAAAGTGAATTCAAAATTTGATTATTCACCAGAAGTGAAAGATGCAATATTTGATTATTCAACAGAAGTCAAAGATGCAATCGATAAATTAGTACAACATTGCTTAATATAGCATGTTATGACATCATAAATGAGCTATGAACAAAGCTCATCATGAATGATATGTTTGATGAAAAGATACGAGATTGCATCAATATACTTGTGATATTCCATGAAAGGAATAAATACGCGTTACACTATTTTTCCCTTAGCTGAGGTTTTGTCCCACGGGGTTTTCCTAGCAAGGTTTTTAATGAGGCAACAGTTGAGGTGTATTGATGAAAATTAATGAGAATACTGCACTCTTTTTCCCTTCGCTGAGGTTTTGTCCCACAGGGTTTTCCTAGCAAGGTTTTTGAGACATCATCATAGCTATCAACAAGCTATAATTCAGCAACACATTGTTATTATGGAATGATATCAACAAATGAAGAAAATCATACACATCTTATGAAGAATGTTATGATATCGGCTACACACAAGAAGATTTTCATATATATTCCAGAAGAAAGATGATATCATTATTCAAAAGGTTCATGAATACTTGATTGCACACTTCAGGGGGAGAATCATGCTGTCATGCTGTACTCTTTTTCCTTCGTCCAGGTTTTGTCCCACAGGGTTTTCCTGACAAGATTTTAACGAGGCAGCGGCTGTACTCTTTTTTCTTCGTTCAGATTTTGTGCCATTGGGTTTTACTGACAAGGTTTTAACGAGGCAGCACTAAAACACTGAAGCAGTGAAGCACTTCAGATTTCAGTACATGATTTGTACTACTTATCATTGATGTCATTTTGGATATTAGACTAAATGATTAATGATGGCTAACATCAGGGGGAGCAGCTGTACTCTTTTTCCTTTGCTCAAGTTTTATCCCACTGAGTTTTCTTAGCAAGGTTTTAACGAGGAAAACAATTGAGCAATTGAGCAATAAGTCATTCAAGGGGGAGTGTTATAAATTATTAGAAATTATTAAGAAATTCATTTGTAGATCTCTACCTAATTTCTTACCTAACTTCCACCTAATTAATATTGTAAAGAATTATTGTGAATGACTTTATCTTCCTATAAATAGAGGCATTCATTGTTGTATTTCCTACACCTAATGGAATGAAAATTCTCCTCTCTATTCTCTCCATCTCTTCCTCTCTAATTCTTGTTTAGATTTTGATAGTTTTATAACAGATTTGACGGTTGTTGAATAAACTTGTTTATTAACATTTTACCAAACATAAATTAAAAGGTTTGCTTATACTCGTACTAGCTTAGCTCGTACGGTACACGCGTAGTATCTGTAATTTTATATACAATATATTGTTGTATATGAATAATCAAAAGTAACATCTTATGAAATTATAGTTCTCCAGTTGTTTTATAATTTTTAAGAAAAGCTTGTAAATTTTACGGGCTCTTTAAATATTATGTTAAAAACTCAATTTTATCTAAAGTATGTATGATTTTGAAATTAAGACGAAAGTTAACCAATAAAAATTAGAAAAATATATTTTTTAAAGTACTGATAACCACAAATATTTAAAAATCGAGAGGTAATTTTTTTATTAGCGTTCTTCTTATTTTGACATTCATTTTTGGAAAATGCAACAAGTTTATAGTTTTTTATGAGCTTTACGAATTATTACATTAAAAACTTAGTTTTGTCTATAAATATAATGCATATTTCGAAAATTAGACGAAAATTGACTCGTGAAAAAAATGAAAATATATTGTTGAGGGACCATTTTAAACGATTATAATTTTTGCTATGAATGACTATTTTGTAAATAAAAAATAATGTGGTAAAGTACGATGTGAGAACTCTACCTTCATATCGAGATCTTGTTTTTATGATTTTTCCAAGTCAATTTTTAATTACATGTTTTCTCAAATTACTTTTCAATCACATATTTTTCTCGAAAATTTCACATACTCAGTTTATAAAAAAAAAAAATTACCAAACAATTATTTTAGCTCATTTTGATAAATGGGCACGAATTACAAGACAAAAATTTCTTGAAAAATTTTACATTTTGCCTTAAGTGAAACAAAATGCGTGTTAACCTAACAACTATTAAATCTTGGATGAAAATTTATTTTACTTGTTTCTCTAAGTAATCTATTATTAAGAAGTTTGTTCAAACTTCTTTCACTATTATATATGAATAAAATATTTTATATTCGCAGCTTGTCTCAAACAGAGAAAGAAATGCATAAAATTATTTATAAATATTTACGATATGTTTCCTATTATGATTGAGTTCATGAATTATGATCAACAAATATTAATATAGATGCATTACCACAGTGGAAGGTTAACAAAAACGAGTGGATTGTTAGGAACACCAACATACGCAAAGGATTAGCAATGAAGATTCTAGAAATTATCCATCGATATATTTATGTACCTAAAAGAAATTCAAATTGGGGCTTTAAGTTGGTAGAAATGATTAAGAAGTATTCCCCGTGAATTCAATCCAAAGTATGTTCATATCCACTTATTAAGTAAATAACTATCGAGAAAGAAGTAATTTTTTTTACTTTGTTAAAGTCCTCATTCTCTGAAAAAAGGAGAATAGGAAGCTATCTATAAAATGAATTAGAGAGAATAACTTCGATCTTTTCAACTGAGAGTGCAAGGACAAAATCGAGGTACATATAACCAGTATGGGTAAAATGTATCAATTTTTAGTGATCCAAATTTATTTATTTATTTCCTTTTGGATTCATTAAGAAAATGGGTTTTTTTTTCGTTGCAAAAACTTGAATTTTTCTCGTTTTAATTTCAAATATAAATGTAAAAAAAACGGATATGCTTCTCCGAGAATGGGTTCAACATGGTAGCATCGCCCTTCTTAATGATCAAGGATGGTATCTTTTGCTGTAACATTATAAACTATATTGTTTCTCTTGCTTATGTTGGGATAAATATGTCCATTCCTCTATTCCCACCTATATATACAAGATATTTGAATAAGTGGGCATCATTTAATACATGAATTGACATTGTACCTTCCAAATAAGTAGTATATGTTATATATGTACCATATTTTAATTTGCCAAAAAAAAATTAATTATATGATAAATGTTATTTTTATTGTGGAATTTGATATTGCAAATAAATGTATATTAGTAAATGGACATTCAAAAACTTTAGGGCACTTTTGCGAATGACAATCTAGAAGTGAACATTTTTTGTAATTTTCTCTTTATTTTTTAAATATTGTTCACGTTGATAAATTTTCCTCAATAATTATTATTATATGTTTGATTACAGTAGATTTTATTATATAAAGAACAATTCACCTAGACGTTGTTTTATTGTTGGTGTATTTATAATAAAATTCATATTCATTTATGTGTGTTCTTTCAACACTGTGTCGCAAATTTCTTAAATGAATTAAATAGATAGGAGATTAAGGTAGTTTTGTATTGAGATTGTCATTAATGGTGGATTTGGTGGTTAAAGTTGAAGAAGATGATAAATTCATATGGTGTAGTCCGACATACCGTTCTCAATATTTAATAAATGTCGAGAATGATGTTTAGAAAGCGTAGTGGAATTGGCTGTCAAAGAAAATGAGAAGTGCACAAGTGCAATCCCACATATCATTCCAGACATATCTAGAATGTCGATAATGATATTGAAAATGTAGTTCCTAACATGTCATGTCATTAATTAAATGTCGAGAGCATCGGTATATGATGGGTTTTTATAGGGAATGATTTGAATTTTATGTGTAGCATATTTATTAAGGTTGTCATGCTTAGTTTAGGTATTCTTTTGAGAGCTTATCTTATTTGTATTCAAGGCATGGAGATATGGAGGATGTCATGAGATTTGGTTTCTCGTACGCTGGTGGCTTTGTCCACCTAGACGGTGATTGAAAGTGGCTTGACAATCGGCAATTATTCATGGATTAATAGGAAATGAACTTCAATTTATGTTTGGTTTTTCAAATATTATCTATAATTTTCCTTAACTAACAAATTCCACACCAACTCCTTCACCAACAACTCTAGGTTCTTCTAATAGTAAGTTACACTAGTTCTACTCTTCTTAATTTCCTCCACTTCTGTGTCATTATTGGGCATGATTTAATTTTTTTTGGCAACTACAATGGTTTCTTATCTTTCTTGAATGATGATATGGCTCTAAAAGTTGCCATCAAAGAATTTCACAACTGTTTGTTCTTTCAGGTTCTGCAAGCTCTTTTGGTGCACCCAAAAGTAGTGAAGCTAGACTGATTTTTCATTTTGGTAAATCTCTGGGGGTGGCAGCAACAGCCTTTTTTATTTCATTATAACTGCATTTGCATCATAGAAACTTCCACTAATTTAAAGCAGATGAATGAATGAATTTAGAAAATTGCGGAAAAGTGAAATGCTTTGCATTAATAGGTGATGAGGCTCGTGTGTCTAATGCGGAAGAACAGGCTCTTGCATACTTGGAACACTTCGATGGTCGTTCTTCAAAGAAATGACCATAATTTTTGCATACGGTGTCCGTTTTGGGCTCATAAGTATTTTTCAGAAAGGTCTTGACGATCCCAATTGAACTCACTACTACACCATGATGTATGGTGGATTTTTGGTGTTTGAGAACGTTTACTGCGTAAAAACGGCAATCGAAGTTTCTACTTTTAGTATTTTTCATTATTTGCTTATTTCGTTTTTAGGCCCATCCCATTAAGGGATTGTTGGCCCTTTAGGTTATTCATTTTTGCTCTTATTTAAGACGTTATAACGCGATTTAGGGTTTCTTGGTTGCCTATGAAATAAGAAAATGCCTCCTTTTTCTTGAGTGCAATCCGTGCTATTAAAATATCATTGTGTGTTGTAGATTTGATCTACATCAGTTGGTATTAGAGCAATGGTTCGTGGAAGAGGACGTACTAGACGTGCTAGACGTGGCGGCTGCAGTGGCCAAGATGATGAAATTGTTGATTTACGAAATCGGGTTGAGGCGTTGATGATTCGGTTTGATCAGCTTATGACGTGGGCCACGGAGGTTGTGCAGAACGGGGCGCCTCCTGTGCCACCACGTCGTGCCCCAGTGGGTGATGGTGCCGATGGTTATGAAACAGGCGAAGGGTCGGAAGATGAAACCTTGTTGGATGTACGGGGTGGTCGTGGACAGCAACCTCGTGTACAACAGTGGAATGAGTTTCAGCGTTGGGAATCCGGGATAAAGTTTGACATTCCAGAGTTTCACGATGGGATGGAGATAGATGAATTCATTGATTGGTTGGCTGCTGTAGAGGAGGTATTGGATTATAAGGAAGTACCCGACGACAAGAGGGTATCCCTAGTGGCCATGCGATTGCGTGGTCGGGCCGCCGCTTGGTGGCAACAATTAAAGCAGAATCGGAGCCGCTAGGGCAAAGGAAAAATTCAATCTTGGGAGAAGATGAAGAAACAATTGAAGGTTGCATTTCTTCCTTTCAATTACACCAGAACACTATATCAACGGTTGCAAAATTTGAGGAAGGGAAACCATTCAGCGGATTCTTACTCCACAGAATTCTATCAATTAATTGCACACAATGATGTAGGAGAATCAGAGGATCAATTGGCAGCACGCTGTATTGGTCGCCTGAGGTGGAACTTGCAGGATGTTCTCAATATGTTTTCGCCAGTGTCTGTGTCTGAGGCTCATCAACGGGTACTACATGAAGAGATTCAGTAGTTGCGACGGTCAGCAACGAGTGGCTATTTGGGTGGTCCATCTGGAGGTGGGGGTCGACAAAACACCCCACATCCCACATCTGGTTCGTTCCAATCTCCTACATCGGGAGGTCGGGGCAGTGATCGGAACACTCAACCCGCGGTTCCTCCTACCGCAGTGACGAGTGGTTGGGCTCCTACTGGTGGACGGGGGCATGGTACTCGGTGTTTTGGATGTAGCGATTTTGACCATTTGAGGAGAGATTGTCCAACCCAAGGACAATCACGACCTGGTTTGTTGATTGGGGAAGCAACGCAAGCTGATGTCGTCAATTCAGTTGACGTGGTGGAGGGAGAAGAGGAAGTTGAAGTGGTGCACACCTGTGACACATGACCTATTTTGGTGGTGTGAAGGACGTGTCTCACGCCTATGGGGTCTTCTGAAGATGTGCAGCAAAACAATATTTTCCAGTCCACGTGCACCATTGGTGGGAAAGTATGCAAATTCATTATTGATTCAGGTAGTTGTGAAATGTGATTTCGGATGCCGCTGTCCAAAAATTGCAGCTAACTACGGAACCCCATCCTGCTCCGTATAGCTTGGCATGTTTGAGACGAGGTAACGAGATTTCTATTACAAGACGTATACCAGTACCTTTCTCAATTGGTGGTGTATATTGTGACAATGTGTGGTGTGATGTGGTGCCAATGAATGCTTTTCCTTTGTTGTTGGGGAGTCCATGGCAGTTTGATCGAGATGTGTGTCATGAAGGACGACGGAATGCTTATACTTTCACTTTTTCGGGGAAGAAAATTGTACTACTACCCTCCAAGGAGACTCGTACCCCTTCGGCGAGGGACAGTAGTACTCTACTTTCCCGGTCATTGTTTGTGCGTGAGATGTTGGCTGAGGGTGTGGTGCTTTTGTTAGTGGGGACTGAGGTGACGGGAGTATCGGCAGTCCCTATAGCAGCCGAGGGGCTTAATCTACACCCCAAAATCGCTGTGTCGGTGTCTAAATTCAAGGACGTGTTTCCCAGTGAAATACCACAGGGTCTGCTCTCTTTAAGGGATATACAACACCAAATTGATTTGATGCCTATGCTTCATTACCGAATCGTCCGCATTATCGTATGAGTCCAACTGAGCATGGGGAGTTAAGGAGACAGGTGGAAGAGCTGTTGCGGAAGGGTTATATTAGAGAGAGCTTAAGTCCGTGTGCAGTCCCCGAGCTTTTGGTGCCAAAAAAAGATGGGAGCTTTCAGATGTGTGTGGATAGCAAAGCCATTAATAAAATAACAGTTCGATACCGATTTCCAATCCCGAGGCTCGATGATTTACTTGACCAGTTAGCGGCAGCGACGGTTTTCACTAAACTTGATTTGAAGAGCGGTTATCACCAAATTAGAGTTCGACCTGGTGATGAGTGGAAAACAGGGCTCAAGACGAGGGAGGGCTTGTTTGAGTGGTTGGTTATGCCCTTCGGGCTATCAAACGCGCCAAGTACCTTTATGAGGGTCATGAACCAGGCCTTACGACCGTTTATTGGTAAGTGTGTGGTTGTATACTTTGATGATATACTTTTATACAGTACCTCGGAGGAGTCTCATGATATGCATCTGCGGGAGGTTCTACTGGTTCTACGTAGGGAGAAATTATTTGCAGCCATGAGTAAGTGTGTATTCTATACTGATAAAGTGCTGTTTTTGGGGTATGTCGTGTCCGTCGGAGGAATAACAGTTGATTCTACTAAGGTTGATGTGATTCAACAGTGGTCGCGTACACAATCAGTTTCGGATGTAAGGAGTTTCGATTGTTTGGCATCGTTTTATCGGCGGTTCATCCGGCATTTCAGCACCATTATGGCACCCCTTACTGATTGCATGAAAAAGAGCAAGTTTGAATGGACACCAGAAGCTGAATGGGCATTTATGGTTATTAAGGAATGTTTGACGTCAGCCCCAATACTTGCATTACCTGATTTTTCGAAGCCTTTAGCCTTGCATTGTGATGCCTCTAAACTAGGAGTTGGAGCTATTCTCAGTCAGGAGGGAAGACCGGTGGCGTTTTTCATTCAGAAGTTGGCTGGGGCTCGTGGGAGGTACAATACCTATGATACGGAATTCTATGCTATGGTTCAGGCTATTCGCCATTGGAGACATTATCTCTTTCAGCAAGAGTTTATTTTATATAGTGACCATGAGGCGCTCAAAAACTTGGCCAGCCAAGATTCTGTGTCTGGGCGTCATGCTTCATGGATTGCCTTTTTACCGCAGTTCAATTTTGTCATTAAACATCAGGCTAGTTTCGCTAATCGTGTGGCTGATGCACTCAGTCGTCGTCATGGTCCGCTGGCTCGTTTACAGGTCGTTGTTACAGGGTTTGAAACTTTTGCATCCCTTTATGTGGATGACTCTTATTTTGGTCACATCTATAACAGTTTGTTACAGGGTCCTCACCCGCCCTTTCTTTTAGAGGACAGCTTTGTGTTTAAGCCTTAAGGGTGTTCAGTTGTGTGTGCCAGATTGCAGTCTTCGACTGAAATTAATTGAGGAATTTCATGGCGAGGGTCACGTTGAGCGGGATTGGACTTTTACCCTCATTTTTTGGCCTACTTTGCATCGTGAAGTGGATAGGTACGTTGCGCGTTGCAGGGTGTGTCACGTAGCAAAAGGGAAAGCTACTAATGCTGGCCTTTATCGACCGTTACCAGTTCCGTCAGCTCCTTGGACTGATATCAGTATGGACTTTGTATTAGGATTATCGCGCACGCAACGCGGTAATTACTCCATTTTTGTGGTTGTCGACTGTTTCTCTAAGATGGTACATTTCATCCCTTGTAAGCGCACAACAGACGCAGTTAATGTGGCCCAACTGTTCTTCAGGGAGGTTTATCGTCTTCATGGTCTACCCACTTATATTGTATCTGATAGAGACACGAGGTTCATCATTCATTTTTTGCGGAGCCTGTGGAAAACAGTTGACACTTCATTCAATTTCAATAGTGCGTATCATCCTCAAACAGATGGCCAGACTGAAGTAGTGAATCGATCCCTGGGAGATTTATTGAGGTGTCTAGTTGGGGATAATATCATGTCATGGGATCAGTGTCTGAGCCAAGCCGAGTTTGCTTACAATTATGCTCGGAATAGGAGTATTGGTTTCAGCCCGTTCCAAATCGTGTATAGCATTCTGCCGCGCAGTCCAGTTGATCTATTGAATTTACCTTCCAAGACCAGGCTGCATGGGAAGGCTGCTGACTTCATTCGTAATTTGCAGAAGGTCCATCAACAGACACACACAAATCTGCTGGAGTCCAATCATAAATACAAAGAGGCGGCTGATCGTCATCGGCGTTCTGTTGAGTTTGACGTTGGCGACTATGTTTGGGCTGTGTTAACTAAGGAGCAGGTACCATCTCATGAATACTCGAAGTTGTCTCCTCGTACCATTGGTCCTGTGGAAATAATAGAGAAGGTGAATCCCAATGCATATCGCCTTCGGCTTCCTTCTAATATTCATACTTCAGATGTGTTTAATGTGAAACACCTTTTGCCATATGAGGGAGTGATGGGGACTAATTCGAGGGCGAATCCCGCTGACCTTGGGGAGAATGGCCCATAAGTACTTTTCGGAAAGGTCTCGACGATCCCCATTGAACTCACCACTACGTCGTGATGTATGGTGGATTTTTGGGGTTTGAGAACGTTTACTCGATCAAAACGACAATCGAAGTTTCTTCTTTTAGTATTTGTCATTATTTGCTTATTTCGTTTGTAGGTCCAGCCCATTAAGAGACTGTTGGTCCTTTAGGTTATTAATTTTTGCTCTTATTTAAGACGTTATAACGCGATGTAGGGTTTCTTGGTTGCTTATAAAATAAGAAAACGCCACCTTTTCTTGAGTGCAATCTGTGCTATTAAAATATCATTGTGTGTTGTAGATTTGATCTACATCAATAGGTTTTAATAGATTCTTTAGGGTTTGTAGACGACTTAATTTGTCAATTCCACTGATAAAGCCCCTATTTGACTCGTTACAAACAAAATTCATTTTTCTATTTTCTTTTCAACCATACATTTATCAATAAAATAATATTATACATATATTCAGAAAAATCTCCATACTTTTTTAATCACATATTCTCTTAAAAATCACTATTCAAAAACTATTTTTCAAATAAACTCTTTAAAATCAACAAGAACAGATTATTAAGCTTAGATGAATGCATGAATTTAGAATGTTGTTCTACATTTATTTAGAGCATTTTCAATGGGAGTGCAAAAATATGTGTAAATTAACATCTTTAAAATCACTTTGCCTCCTCATTTACATTTCGGTGATCTAAATCAAAATTTTGTTACAATGGATAGATGCAAATTATAATATTTAATTACAATTTTAACATAATAGTTTAGCTAGTAAATTTTTATGTTAAAATATTTTTTATTTTTGTATAGATATAAATATTATGAACAAATCCACCTAAAGTTCAAAATTTGGTCAAGAAAAAAAAATATATTAAAAATGTGCAAATTAATATAAAAATTTAAATATAATGTAAATTAATATAATAAATTTAAATTGTATATCTCACAATTTTATGAATTGATAGATATTTTGGGTGTAATTAGTTCTATATGAAGATGTAAAACAATATGTAGATTTACAACGTTTTATACATTTTTAGTCAAAATGTAATTTATCTCTCATTTACATCTCCGTATTAAAGACAATTCCAACCAACTTGAAGATATAAATAAATCACAAAATAACACTATTGTACACCATCTGTGAAGATGCTCTTACGTGCGACAGTTTTTAAACATAGTCATATTTAGTGTGTTTGATGTTACATTATTTTGGAAAAAAAAATGTTTTGTATAGTAATTAATGTGATATTTTGTGGTGAAAAATTAAAGAAAATTTTTGAATTTATCTGTTGAATATTTTAATATTAAAATGTGTCAAAATTGAGTATCGTAGAAAAATAATTTTTTTAATGAATAACAAACAGAGGCTCACTATTTATATCCTCACTAACAAGTACGGGCGAGTCCGATTGATGAAAGAACCAAACTAAATCAAACCAAATCAAACCGAAAGCAACAACAATTTTATTATGGAACCAAGTCCAACCATTGGTTTACCAAACGGTTCCAATTTAATTCGATATGGTTCCATATAGAAAGTTCCGATGTAGAATTTCTAATGATTAATTTAAGAAACAAGGGATACACCATCTTTTCTTGTCAACTCATTATTAATTTGTTAGTTAAAGATTAAAAAGTACTCTTTAAGGCTTAGGATCTTCTTTATACGCAGTGTATAATATTTTGACTCACCAAGTATTTCTACATTTTCTTAAGTCTCCCTCAAACAAGATCCAAGATTAAAGTTAGTTAGAGCGATCAGTCATTGATCGTTGACTGTTGATCGACGATCGATGACAATAGCGAGAAGGTTTATTAGTATTTAATTTAATATTAAAAATAATTAAATCAATATATGAATACACTAGAACAAAATTATAAATTCAGTAACAAAATAATGTTTAGTAGTTAGGTTCGCTATAGGTTGAGTGATTGACAGTGTTTTAACCCAATTTGTGGGTGTCTTGTGTAGAAAGGTGCTGCACCTTATTTTGGCCGCATCGTGGGCCGGGTAGCAAACAGGATCAAAAATGGAAAATTTACACTCTACGGCGTCGAGCACTCTTTGCCGATCAACAAGCCACCAAACAGTCTCCATGGTATTCATCTTAATCCATGTCATCCTTTGATTCCTCAGTATTCGTTAAATCTTCTTGCCTCCTACATCATGATCTTGTATCTATCTATATATCTATCTATCGTCATGCTTTAACATTTGCTCGAAGAGAAGTGTGAGTCTTTATATGAGCTTTCAGAAGCAAAATCGTATTTCTAGCATCTTGGAATGTTCATTTTCGCTAATATTCGTGTACAAGTGGACACAGGGGATATGACAAGGTTATTTGGGAAGTTGCTGAATATACAAGGCGAAAATCCATCAATTACCGTCAAATATCAGTCTCGTGATGGCGAAGAAGGTATTGCTCGTCTCTATCACACAAGTGCACATATTCGTGAGAATAGAGCATTTCTAGTTTCTAGTACTTCAAGAGTACTGAGATTCTTGAAGTATCTGAATTTTTTCGTACGAAGATGCTACATTCACTTTGTGATACATTGCAGGTTATCCAGGCAACGTCCACATCACTGCAACTGATACACTCGTGTCTAAGACGACGATGAAGCTTCACATGGAAGCAGTTCCGGACAATAAACCAACACCTATCAGTTTAGCTCAACACACCTATTGGAACTTACCAGGTCATAATTCAGTAAATGTTCTTGATCATACAATTCAGATATGGGCAAGGCATATAACTCCTGTGGATCACAACACTATCCCAACCGGTGAAATCATGTCAGTCAAAGGAACCCCATTTGACTTCACCACCGAGAATAAAATCCATAGTCGTATCCATGAGGTTGGAACAGGATATGACCATAATTATGTGCTCAACTTTGGTGATGAAAAGTTAGGGTTGAAGCATGCAGCAAAATTGAAGGTATGCAGTTTTACACTGCAAATTATGTGAATGGAATTGTTGGTAAAGGTGGTGCTGTTTATGGAAAGCAATCCAGGGTCTGTCTCGAGACACAATGCTTTCCTAATGCCATAAATCAATCAAATTTTCCATCTGTTGAAGTTCAACCAGGTGATAAGTATAAACACAGAATGCTGTTCAACTTCTCAGCTGAGTAGAGTTGGACCTACAGTACATACTAATTCCCTGTTTCTTCATCTAGAAGACATAATGAAAATAATTTAACTGTGTAAGAGTGCTTTTGATATGTCTATGATGTTTGAATAGGAGCTCCTGATTAAGCTTTTAATTAAATATTTATATAAAAGAAAGAATTTTCTGTGCAGAGATAAATGCCATTTTGGTTAATAGCTTGTGCTGGGATAGAGGCGCCTATAGACTAGCATCTGGCTTTGCCCCTTTATCTACTATTGGTGGATCGAATCCGTGATGTTGATCCAATTGATAGAAAATAAGAAAATAAGCCCTTTCTAAGGAAAGACTATGAATCTCCCACCAGTCATCCTTCCTATAGTTTGATCTTCCTAAGCATCCTTCAGTCATCCTTACTATAGCACGGTCTTCTTAAGCATCCTTCTCTCGTTGATACCTTCTAGGGTCTATGTTTACAAATGCATTTACTCAATCTGAAACTAAAGATTTTCCTTTAGTGATGTAGAAAAATCAACTTAGATACAATAACATTTTTTTTCTTTTGTCCGAGTCTTCCAGAGCTGGTTACTATAGCGAGCTTTTATGCATAGTTACTACTCGATCTGGCCGATGTATCGAGTCATTCAGTCATTTCCGCTTAGTTTCCAAGAAAGAAAAAAAAAATGAACTACAAAGTCTATACAGGTCAGCGATCAAGGTACTCGAAGTTGTAGCATGTAGGTGGCAAAAAGAAATTTATATTCTTTGAAGATGGAAAGACAGAAGATTAATGTGCGCCAACAATTAATACTCGGGTATAAATAAATAAATAAATATTGTTTAAGCTAATCAAACAAGCAGTACCATTTAAAAAGGTTTCTTCCAAATATGCTCTTCATACAGTGTCCCCAATTCTTTAGGGCGATCATGATTGCATTTCTTGCAAACAACATTCCTCTTATAATTCAAGAAATCACAACTGCAGAAAGAAAAACAGTGTATTATCATCAGTTGAGCATAAAATCTAATGATTTATACAACCATCAAGAAAGATGTATGGAAATAGACTCACTCAGGGCATTCCCATTCCCCAGGATTCAGTTGCCTCTTTGGCCGTGGCTCTTGGCAGCGTAAACACTTGCGGTTGCTAGCAAAATTCATGAAATCACACCTGTAGAGCTCAAAATGTGATGAACTACTCCAAGATAAAACTAGTAACTAAAGAATCTGTGCAAGAATATTTTCTGGTGAAAGCTAATTTATTCGGCATATTATCATTAAGGGTGTGTTCTTTAAAATTTAATTTGCCATCATTACAAAAATTTAATTTACACAATTTTCTATACCACTTTTTAACCATCCACATTTTCTCTCTCCAATTTTTAACCCTTCATCTTACCTAGAAAACACAAATAAATCAACAAATAATTTCAATTCCTTGATTTGACACAAAACATTCCAAATTAAATTTTAAAGAACACACCCTAAAATAGACACAAGTAAAAATCTTAAGATCCTCAAGTAGATGTCAAACAATTCACTGGAAAAGGATAACTTGATTAGTTTCTAAAATATTCTGACCACATTCATGAACGCAACGAAAGAAATGAAATGTCTAATCTAAATTGTCCATCATTTGCAAACGTAAAGGATCACAAATATATGCCAAAACCAATATCATTGCTGAGTTTGTTAATTAATAGCATTATTAAGAGGAAAATAAACTGGATAGTTTTTAAAAAAAAAATCGTATAGAATTAGTCCGAAACTTCAAGTGCATAAAAAAAAAAAAAAAAGATGAAGTTATTAGCTACTACGGAAAACCTCAAAGCATGTATCCTAATAAACAAATACACTCAGCAACACGACATAATTGATTGAACTTACTGAGTGCAACTCCAATCTCCTTTTTTCATTTCAGCATCATCAACAGAAACCCTCTTAGGTCCTTCTGTCTTGCATTTCAGGCATCGTTTATTTCTAGAGAAGTTTATAAAATTGCATCTGCACAAAGTGGTGGTTAGTAAGTTGAGTTGATAATGACAATATGACAAAAATGAACAGCTTGAAGTGAAGGCAAAAGAGAAATTTTAGAACAGATCCCAGAGAATGGGATGGATGTCTAGTACACAAATCCAAAAAAGAATTAATTATAGCCTAGAGCCAGAAGACGAATACCACCACAAAAAGAGACAGGTATATTAACAAATAAACAAAACAAAGAGAATAATTGCATAAAAATCCACATGCATAAAACACAGCACACAAGATTGAGAATACAGTTACTGAAGGAAAATACGGTAAAACTCCAGATATGATAGCAAGACAAGCACTCACATGCATAATACACACGCTGGCATGCCTGTTAAAAATACATTTCAATTGTTTATGTGAAACTAACTTATCAAAAATCTTAAGCTATTATAGAGAGAGGACACATAGAATTTTCATTCACAGGTGCCGATGAGACTTGAAACCATAATATTTGCATGATTGAATACCATGTTGAACAATCTCATCTAAAATCTTAAGCTATTATAGATGAAAATTTTTATTTGTTTATGTATTATTTTCAAAATTCATCAGAATAGATGCGGAATGAGTTTCTTCTTAATCAATAAATATGAAGCAATACCTTTCATTCTCAAGGAAAGAAAAAATTTAGACATGAGATGAAGTATGTCTAGTGCTCAAGTCATGAGCGGTAAAGATAAGGATAAACACCTTCAGTAATAATCCACATGGCAGGAAGGAAGGACCAAGGAAAACTTCGTGCTAAAAGTTTGAAAAAATTAGGATATTTCAACTTTAAAGGATAAAAATAAGATTTCAATGCCTCGGAAGAAAATGGGAAATGCAGAGACCAAGTTCTTCATCGACATCATCACGAAGATGAGTCAGAGATACAAAGATAGATATTAATACAAAATCATATCAAAAGAAATTGCCATTTCTTTGTGAATGTGAGCCGCTATTCATGCTTTATCACGAGGAACTATTTAATCAAACTTTCCACTTTTAAATTTCATTTAGGAGACTGTCCCAGGGTTGCTGGTGTTAATTTCATGTCCATTTTCCCTCTTTTAAACTGCTTGACACACAATTCGGCAATATTTTCCAAGCGCCTCTGATAGATATAATATCAATTTGGCAGCTAATGTGTAGTATCACGAACTCTCATATAAGGCAAAAGATTAGTCTTCTTGACAAAAATATGCTTATTTTCAGATAAAAGAACTTATTAAATGACACTCAACTTTCCAGTAGATCGGGTAGAAGTTTGATTGTGATGATGATTTATATCTGTCTCCGGTATTCCGGCACCTTATTCCCAGAAAGAGAACAGGTCTCTAGTCATCCTCTTTCTCTATCAGCCGCTAATTTTAATTTCATCGCTCCACTATGTTGCACGGACACTTCAACTAGGGTAGTACATCTATGTCCGGCACATGTCAAATATTGACACTCCTCCGAGACCCTACCATAGTCATTCTTCTTTCTTTAACAAAAATATAATATATTTTTAACTCAAGTTAAATAACAAATATATAATCATATTTAAAAGTAAATTTATACTATACAAATGAAGATTTTTAAAGATTTTAAGCAATGTATCATATCAACACTTTTTTTTGAAAAATTGTGTGTCAACATGTCCATGCCGGTGTATCACAGTCGCTCCGCTCTAGTAGAACCATATTTTGGATCCGTTGAACTTTACCTCTTCAACTTATCGAAATTTTCTAAAAAGGACCATCATAATCTCCTCGGTCAAGTAATTATGTCGTGCTATGTAATTCCATATTTCATTTTCAAGAATGTTACAACTATTTGACAGGACCAAGAATGAGAGAAAACGAAGTGTCAGTATCCATGTTGTAGGGGCAGGGGGAGAAGGAATGAAAAAGGGGAAAAATGCGTCTTGTCATTTATATTCGGTATTTGTTTAAATAACATGTCTTGGAACTCAGAAATGCCTGCATCAACAAACATACATAACCCAAGTCTCTTCAAAAATAAAAGCACAGTCCACACCCCTCACATATTTTCTTCCTTCTTTATGTATTTTCTAAAAATTTACGAAGAGAGAATATCATACTGGCTGTCAATAATACTAGATGTCTCAACAAAACAAATATTTATGCATAAAACTCTGGCAGTAATCATTGAAGCAAAATGACAACAAAAAAATTAACAAGTTCGATATGCTAAATGATTGGAAGTATTTTGGGTCTCACTAATTGTGTAATATAAAATGTTAAGTTAGTAAACACAATCTTTGTAGTTCAATTTAAGAGCTGATCCCAATGCAGAGATGACAAAAATAAATAAATAAAAAATTGCAGATCTATACATGCATTCAGATGCATGCAATATTATCTATATAAAAATTGTCTGCACAAAACAGATAGCTCATCATAATCCTTATGGCAGCTACAGAAAGCACCAGCTCTACTTGGATGCCTTCAAGTTACAGGCATGCAGAAGTTTAACATGGTATGTTACTGACAACTATTTTCACATGATATCATAATTAATTGACATTGCAATCACTCTAGTATTAAAAATGTTGAGTCTCTGAAAAGCCAGTCAGCACTCACAAAGAATAGAGTTATACTACCTACAAAAGAATTCAGAACTTACTCAGAGCAAATCCAATCTCCTTTCTTGATTTCAACATCACCCCCGAGAACACCCTTGGGTCCACCTTCCCCGCATTTGAAGCATCTTGCATGTCTAGCGAAGTTCATGAAGTTGCATCTAAGAAGTAATTTTGGTGCAAACATCAATCATCAGGCTGAAACGGAGACTGTATGTGCTGGTGCAGAAATAGGCTTTCTGGTGATAAAAAACTTTCAAATTCTCATCCACGTTTGACTAACTCAAGATATATTTCAACTTTTTGATGCATAATCTTTGAATGCAATAAATTACCAAGAACGAAATACTTCGGAAACTGGAAAGGTCATGAAACTCAAAAGTAATTACTCCTACACAAATATATTGAAAAAGTTTCCAACCCACACGCGTTAAGGAAAAGGTCCAGAGTACTACAAATTATCATATTAAGAGTTTTCTAATTCGACTTACTTCGTACACATCCAATCTCCTCTTTTCATCTCAACGTTTCGTGACCTTTCATCAACTACAGAATCAGGAGACTGTTTCTTCTTTTGAGAAGTTATTATGACAGCAGGCTTTGGAAGTTCAGGATCAGGAGGTGTCTCACTGAGCTCTATCATCTTTGAAAGCAATTTTCTTGCTGACTTATCAATAAGCTCTCTACCAGGAGGCTTCTCTCCTCCAGAAATAACAAGTGGGTCTAATGCATATAACAATAAAATGCGAACGATATCCACTGTTCGTGCAGCTCCTTCAGAGTCATTTACCAGAACATACGCTTTATCACAAGAGCCACGCAGATTGCAAGTACCACATACCTGCGGTATCCTTCAGTTAAGCTTGGAGTCATATCAATAATTATACCAAGTATAATTCATATGATTCCAGAGAAAATATGTATGGACCAATGAGCAAGGAAATGCATAGTAAATCAAAGGGAAACTTACGTCTCCTTCATCAAGTTTCAGGTATGCTCTCAATCTTTTTGCCGAGTTAACAGCCTTCCTAAAAAGATTGGGACATCCTTTATCCACAACTGCCTGAATGTCTTCAGTAGACAATGATCTGAAACATACATTCCACATTCACAATCTTACTTTCCTATTAATTTCATTTTTACCACTCCTCACATATATCTGAGTAATAAATTCTATCTTGCTCGCTCGGCCTTGCTTAAATGGTGACAGAAAAGGCAAAATATATAAATAAATAAATAACTAAATAATAACAATTAAAAAAAATCCTTTTTAGGTTTTTAAGCCAGACCAAACATTCTAAGCACGAAAATTGAAGTTCCCTTACTTGAAAATGTCAAAGCGATCACGACCGAATCTCAAACAAGCATCCTTTAGCAAACCCATCTCCGTATAAGAAGCCCGGCCCACAGCACCACCACCACCGTCTTCCGGCATCACCATGGATGGATGAGGAGTAACGGCAGCACTTTCAATAAGGTATCCCTTCGCCTTCAAACGGTCGACGAAGTGGACCCATTCAGGCCAGGGATGGTATAGGTGATTAGAATCGACAGAAAGCTCCGGTTCTGTACTGTCGGATTGGATTATAATAGCTTCAGAGTCGAGTGTGACTGCATATGAACTGTAGCGGTGAAACCGCAGGGAAATGGATGGCGAAGGGAATAGTTTGCAAAATCGAAGTGGAGGAACTTGAGAGAAACTGAGGGAACTGCGGAGAACTGAGGTTCCTAAAAGAGTGTATAATTTTGAAGCTACTGTCATTTTTGTTTCTTTCTTGGGGACGGATGTTAGGGGGTTTCAACTTTTAAACCATGAGAGGAGAGCTCTCGGTGGAGAAGCTCGACTGTGTTAAGGGTTTTGGATAGGGCTTTTCGAGGGGGATTCGTTGAAATAGTAAAGAGATGTAATGTTTCAAAATGCCCATTTTTTACAAATTGTCTTTATTGCCTTTAATGAAATAAGCTATTTTTTTTGTAAAATATATTCCTGAATTAGTTAGGTTTATTTAATTCAATACTTTTTACTATATTCATATTCTTTAATCTTTTAAGTTCTTCAAAAAATGCTCTATATTGTGATAATTTCTCAAAAGATTTAGGATGTTCTTTCTTTGTTATATATCCTAATGCTATTCCATCTGAAACTTTATCTTTTATATCTTCGTTTTCTTCTATAATTTTATGAACCGTATTTATATTTTTTTGCTGTTTCAACAGAATTAAATTCTATTATATTTAAGATAATATAATCTATATCTTCGTATATTTCTTTTAATTTAGATTGTCCAACAGAATGTATATTTTTAGATTTTTCAGCAATAGCTAATAAAAATGAAATTTCTTTATTATCTAAATATAGTTTATGATCACAGTTATTAGAAGTTGATGTTTGTGAAGTATCTATAGATTATTGGGTTGGTAAATTATTATACAAAATTCTCTGGTATAAGTTCATTCTTTGATCTCGTAAAATACAATAATCTGCAATATATTGTTCGTATTTTTCCAAGTGTTTATTATATTCTTCAGAAGATATGTTTTCATTTTTCATTTGATGTTAAATATCTTCCATTTTATCTTTTAATTTTTCTAAAAGGTTATCCAGCCCTTCTATTGTATGTCCTGGCATTATGTTTGGACTGTGTTTGTCATTATTTTATTTTCTAAATCTATTTTAATCTCTAATATATCAGAATAATCTATAATGTATTGATCATGATTTTCTGAAAGTATATAATATTGTTCAGATGATTCATCCATATCTATTAAATGAGATATAATGTTATCTATTTTTTCCATTATTTTTTCTAACAAATTATCTAATCCTTTAATAGTATATCCAGGCATTATAAACACAGAGATAAATAATTTATAAAGTTTCAAGTAATTTTTCAAATTCTATGAGTGTTTGAGAATTGATAATATCTATGTCAGCCATGATATCTATACTTGGTTCAAATGGTATATTATATTTTGAAATATTTTTCTTTCTCTTTTCTAATTTATCAATTATATCTTGAATATCATGTATCATTATAGATCTTACAGTTCCCTAGCAAAGTTTTCTATTAAATTTTCTTTAAAATTTTTTAATATCTCTTGTGATGCGTAGAATTGTTCTTGGTATCCGATTTTATCAATTTCATTTTCATATTCAATTCCTTTTTTACTTTTAATATACTTTTGAACTTTATATGGACCTCTTTTAGTTCTGGATTTTTTCATGATATAATTACTGTTATTCATGATATTAAGATTTTCAAAAACTGGTAAAGAAAGATTCATCTCTTCCATCACTGTCATAATCTATTACAGGATCATAATCATTATCACTACTAAACACATATCCTAAATATAATTCATTATTTATTTCAGTATTATCACTATCAAGCCAAAAATAAATAAACGATTTTGTAATTTCTAATCCTAATATTCCTTTTAATGTTGGAAAAATAGCTAACAAGCATGGCATATAGACATGGTATAACTTTTTTATTTCATTATTTGGTCTAGTAAACTGTTTATGCATGAATAAAGGTTCAATTATGTTATGATATTCATTATTATAAGGACTGTTTTGATAATTAAATTTAACAATTCTGAATTATGTCATTTTAAAAGCTCTTCTTCCTCCTAATTCTGTAAAGATAAATATATTAAGAATACTAACATCTTTTCCTGTTCTCAGTACCTTTGTACTTTCCTTCTATTGTTAGTGACCTTCAGGGTTATAGGTTTCTGCTCCACACCCTCCAATGGTTTCCTGCCTTCACGGGTTATTAGCTAAACCTGGATGCCTTCACTGTATAACTCTTTAGATGGAAAATATTTTAGGAAAGAGTGTAGGGAGTTTTCTTAATAATATATCTTTTTTTTGGAAATAGGATTTAGAAGACAAGAATTTAGAAACTCATCATAATATGATAAGTAAATTGAGATTTTATTGATAATATGAAGATTGATAAAGGATTGGTATGAGAATTTTTTCAAAGACAGAAAATTTTTGGCTTTCTCACAAACTGAGTGCTCAAGAGAGTTCTACCTTTTCTCTAATCAGAAAATTCTTATTTATACAACTTTACGAGGTATTACTATACAACCTCTTACATCATTGCTTATGTAATGGATACAATAATTTGAATTTTACAAGGTCCTATAAGGACACACTTGTCCATCTATTCTTTATTACAAGGATACAGCTGTCCCTTTGTTTCTTCACATGGCTATATTATAGGGACACCTATCCCTCTATTTTCAGTCTTCTCATGACCCTTACATTGTGCTGTCTTGTTCCATTAAATCAGATTTATCAATTGGCTTCCATCTGTCCATCACTTCTATTGGTATGTAAAGCAGACTTATCAAATGGCTTCCACCTGTCCATCAATTCCTTTGGCATGTGGGGCAATTCCTAGCTATGCACGCCTCTTGCAAAGTTGCAAAACTTCCATGGATTTGATGAATATCAAATTTATTGATGTATTCTTGCAAGATTGTTGACTTTTCTTTTCCTCCATTAGTGAGTAAGGTCCATCCATTGTACTGGCATATGCATTTGAATTTTTTCTCATACAGATTTTTGGCAATGTTGTAGGGAACTTTAATTCCCAACACCCTTCGGGATCTAAACCATGATCTTGTAATGTTTGGTACTGGCTTGGTATTTTTTTCAACTTCAATTTGAAAATTTCGAGCAACATACCCAATCGTGATAATATGCTCAGCAGGATAATATATCCTTCCATCAATTTCAGGACCGATCGAATAAAATTTTAAATATATGGATCTTCCTTTAGCAAATTTTGAAATTTATCATTTTAGTAAATCATCAAATTTTTCGATTTCTTTCAGATCTTTTCCTGGATAAATAAGATCCAAGAATCCATAATCAGCTGTCATTTTTGTCATGACGGGATCTCCTCCCTGAGTAACGATCAATCGTGGATATACATGGTCTCCAGACGAAATGTAATAGCAATCACATTCTTGAAGTTCATATATAACTTTAACAGTGGTTTTATATTCGTTTTCTTTTGGTAAAAAAGGGGAATCATCTTCTTCTTCAGCACGAATTCTGACTACCCTTGTATGTTCATCTTTGGCATTGATTGTGATTTTTCGAGGACTAGCTTCATTTATAACAACTTTTTTTGGGACTTGGTTCATCTCTTTTAATTATTGGTCCACCACTGCTTCCAGAAGATGTAGCTGTTTGTATTTTTGATATAACTTGTTTGGTATCAGCCTGTTTGGTAATCAACGATTCAAACTGAGATTCAATCTCAATTATGTTATCGCTCAATTCTTTAGTATAATTGTGATGAAATGTTGAGATTTCCATCAATTGCTTGAAACTTCCTTGGAGAGTTTCTGCAAGTTGTTCAATTCCAAGCTTTATATCTTCAGCTTCCTCCATGAGGAAGTTCATTCGCTTTTTGACGTCTATCAGGGATCTTTTAATATTATCCATCTGCAAATTCAATATTCCTGCTTAAAAAGTCCGCAAGATAATTATTAATACCTTTAATATGAACTATATCAAAATTATAAAATGCCAATAGGTTTGCCATCTATGGAGCCTTCTATATTGAGGTTCTGGTGGTAATTTATATTTTAGTAAACCTGCAACTTGAGAATTATCAGTTTCAACAATGAATTTCTTAGATAATAAAAACAATGAAAACTTCTTTATTCCTCTGATGATTGCTAACAGTTCTTTCTCATGAGTAGTATAATTTATTTCTGCTTGATTAAACGTTCCACTTGAGTATCTACAAATTTCATTAAAATATGTTTTTAATATTGCTGCCCAATACTTATCCGAGACATCAGTATTAACTATCAGATTATCTTTTTCATCTGGTAATCTTAATTTTGGCAAATTTTTGCATTCTTCTTTTAGTGATTTGACAATTTCTGTATGTTCATCATTCCATCATTTGGTATTTGTTTTCCTGAGTAAAATTTGAATTTTATGTCTCTTTTTTGATAGATTTTCAATAAATCCTTCTGCATAATTTAAACATCATAAAATTTTTTGTATTTGTTCTTTTGATTCTAATTTGTTTGGAAAACTTTCTATCTTTTTAGATATATGCGTTTGTAATGTTATCCCTCTTTTATCTATTGATAATCCAAGAAAATCAATTTCTTGTTTTTCTATTATAGCTTTATTTTTTGAAAGAACAATTCCTTCTTTTTTGCATTCATTTATAAATTTAATTAAGTGGTTTCTATGCTCTTCTCTATTATTAGAACATATTAATATATCATCAACATAGACAATTAAGAATTCATTGAATTTTCTAAATATGTTATCCATTCTTCTTTGATATATTTGTGGTGTATTTTTTAAACCAAATGGCATAACCATCCATTCATACTTTCCTTGGGGCGTACTAAATGATGTATATTGAATACTATCTTCTTCCATTTTTACTTGCCAAAATCCTGATTTGCAATCAAATTTAGAATAATATTGCTTTCCTTTTGTAAGATTTATTAGTACCTCTTTATTCGGTAAAAAGTATCCATCAAATTTAGTATATTTATTTAACTCTTTATAATTTATCACCATTCTAGTTTTTCCTCTTTTTTGTTCAGAATGTTTCATGACCATAAAAGCTGGACTACTATGGGGTCCATTACTAGGTTTGATTAATTTTTGATTAAGTAATTCTTTTATCTGAGTTTTAAACTCTTGTGTATCTTGTATGGTATACATCATTGGTCTAACTCTTATAATAACATTTTCTGTTAATTCTATTTTAGCTTTTGGATGATGTGGTTTCCAAAATAATAATGAATTTTCTCCACAAATTTTTTCTAGTTGATCAATGATTTTTTTCCATATTTGTTTGTATGTTTGTTTTTAAGACTTTTTTATACATTATTCTTTTATTTTTTATTTCATTTTGTATAATTGGTTTTTTCTCCCATTTATCACCACGCTGTGTTGCCTGAACTCTGTAAGGTCTAAATTCTCTTAGTATTTTTAGTAAATGTGCAAAAGGTGTTTGTAACATTATCATGTAATTATTTTGTTTATAATATTGAAATTGTTGTATAAAGTCATTTCCTAGTAATATATCACATTCTAATGTGTTATAATTATATACTTTATTTACAACTATTTGTTTACTCCCAAGTATTATATCAATTTTATCAGCACTATTAATTATATGAGTACTTTCTCTTGTTACTCCTGTAATTTTTATCTTTCCATTAATATTCCATGATTTTATTAAGAAACTTTTGAATATTGTTATATCACTTCCCGTGTCAATTAATGCACGGGTTGTTATATTTGTTTCAACAATTGTAACTTGTATATAAACGGCTAATGGAAAACTTATTTGGTTATTCATTTATTCAGCTTTTCTGCATAGTATAGTTTGATCATTATGAGTTATATATAATCCTTCACGTTTAATACTATAATCTTCTAGTCCATCTAGAAAGCTCATTCCTAATAATACATGAGGATTTACCATACTACTATCTACATGACATGGTACTTTTACTTCAAGTTCAGTCATATGTACTTGTCCATCAAAATTTATATATCTATATGGATCAGTTCTATGAGATATTAGTCCTTTATTTCTATTTGAAACTATATGACATTCACTAGCTCCTGTGTCAATTAATATATTTGATCATTTTATATGTTCTATTCCATTAAAATATTCACCTTCTATTTTCATATTTCCAGCATTTCTATTAAGTTTTATTTCTTTTGTATTACTAGTTTCTCCTAATTGTTTTCTATTAGGTAAACTTGCTGATCTCCTAATTAATCTGTCATCTTCAAATGTTATGTTATTATTAGGGTATTCTTCTTCTCGTAACTCTATGATTTCTGGTTTATTTTTTGTTATAGTAAGTTCATAGTTTCTTGGAACTAAACTTATTTGTTTATCTGGTTCTACAGCTTTACCAAAATCTTTACATTCTTTATGAATTTCAATATATGGTTTTTCTGCATAGTATAGTTTGAATCTTTTCACTCTGTTTCTATTGATCTTTGTTAATAATTCTACAACTGTATTTTTTGTTAAAAGATTTAATTTGTGTGTTCCTTGAGTGGTTCTAACATCTATTGCTCTTTCAATTTTATGATATTCATTTATTGCTACTTTTTCTCTTTTCCATATTCTGTCTAATATTTCCCATTTTCCTATTTTCAAATCTAAAGATAATTTTTGTATCTTCCTGAACTTGTTATTATCAAAAGTCACCTTTAATCCATAACCTTCTATTCCTTCATATTATTGTTTATCTATATTTTTATTTGCTTCTATTTCTTCTATTTCTTTATTCTGATTCTGATTCATTACTTTCTGAATCTGTTTCACTTATATAGACTTCTTGATCATAGTATTTTTCAATATCTGATATTTCACTTAGTTCACTTTTTATTTCTAGATATTCTTTTTGTAATATTTTAACTTTCTTTTTGTTACAATCAGGGCTTATATGCCCCGTTTCTCCACAATTCCAATATTTACATTGGCTTTTGTCTTTCTTATAAGTTTTATTTTTCTGTTTTTTATTTGGATTATACCTTCTTTTGTAATATCTTTTCTTAGGTTTTATATATTTTTTTCCTGAAGTTTCTGAATTTTTTAAACTTTCTATTTTTATATTTCCTTTTATTATTATTTTTTCTTCTTTCAGGGTTACATCCCCATTGGGTAGGTTTTTCCATATTTTCACAACATATTCTGGTTAATTTTCCTGATTTCTTTAATAATTGTCTTTGTTGACATATATATGCTAATCTTTCAAATATGAATTTTATTCTTGATCCTAATGTTCTAGGTGTTCCAGGGTTATCTCTAATAAA
Source organism: Ligustrum vulgare (assembly GCA_963555705.1). NCBI lineage: Eukaryota > Viridiplantae > Streptophyta > Magnoliopsida > Lamiales > Oleaceae > Ligustrum > Ligustrum vulgare. The sequence continues at coordinate 4,965,352 of OY743179.1, forward strand.
TTTTTCAAATTCTATTTTAAAATATATTCCCCATGAACCTGGTAATTTGTTGTAATACATATCTCTATATACTTTTTGATTTTCATTACTATAGAATTAGACATAATAGTATTCTTTAAACTCACAAATATATTCTTTGATTTTACACATATCACATATTGTTAAATTTATTAATTTTACTCTTGCATTATCTTTTTCTCTTATTTATTCTGCTTCAGAATTACTTATCCAATTTTCTCCTAAAAATTCATCCGCAATATAATCTACTAACTTTTCTATTCCTTTTCTATCTGATTTTATTAGTTCTGTCTGTACATTTCTTCTTATTAATGATTTTGTATCACTACTTATTCCTTCCCACCAATTTCTAACATGTCCTTCAAAAGAGGCTATTAAAAAATTTATTATTCTATTAGTATTTTCCCATGTATCATCTTTATTGTTTAAAAAGAATAGTATCATTGAATCTGCCCAAGTTAATAAGGCTTTTTTAGTGTCTATTTTACAATCAAGATCTAATTTTGTTCCTCCATGATTAATAGGTTTATCATAATTATTATTTGGTTCAAATCTATCTTTATATTTATTTCCTCTAGGTGGTTGTCTATCTCTGATTTTATCATAATATTGTCGGTGTGGTTTGTAATATAAGGGTGCATAACTTTCATCTGGATCTGGTAATTATTGTTTAGAAGTTCCTATTGGAGCAGGGTTAGGTGCTCATCCAGTATTCATCAAAATTTTCTATACTTAATTGGTCAAAATTTTCTATAAGCAAATCTAATTCTTCATTCAATTTTGTCTTGTTTTTCTTCAGCTTTTAATTTTCCTAAAATTTTTTCTATAAATTTTTGTAATTCTAATTCTTCCTCTAGTATTTTTGGTAATATGTTTCTTCTAAATTCATTTTTATTTTTTGTCATATAATATTTATCTTTTAGATCTGCCATATGGCTCTGATACCAGTGAGGGGTGCTATTATGAGCGAACAAAAATCAAATAAAATCATAAACAAAATTAATAAAATCTCAAGGACTAGGTTGTAACTTTTCTAAATCTTAATGGGTTTAATTGAAATATGATATATAAGGGTATTTGTGGTAGTTTATAGTATTTAAGGCTATTTTTAAAAGATATAAAATTGTTAGGGTATTTTCAAAAATTGGAAAAAATTTTAGGGTATTTTCATGTATTTCCTCGGCTTTTCGAAGTGGTTATTGCTGATGATTGTATAATTTGGCGGTTTGTATCTTGACCCATATACAATCCGGGTCGGTTTAAAAGTAAATTGTGATTTTTTTTATTTTTTATTTTATTTACACACGAGAGAGATTGTAAGACATGGGAATGAGATTCGAAATTCGAACTCTGAACAGGATAGAGTCACTCGAACATCCTAATTTAGGGAAATCATCGAATCTCAGTTGAGTTTTTCTTCTTCTTCCGAGGTTTATCAAAATTATCTAATTAAAAAAAAAAAGGAAAAAAAAAAGAGGAAGAAGACTACTAGTGGCCAGTGGGTTCTAAGAAATGTAGTAGGATGAATTGGGTTAATGGGTAGCAAATATGTTAATAATAAGTAAATATCAATTTTAAATGCGTAATTAAAACTAATATTTAAATTGATTATAATAAAATCCAACATATGACTTTTTAGTTTTTACCAATACAATTAATCTACTTGTGCAATGTGAGTATCTCTACACAATCCTATGTGAGGGATTGTCAATTCACTTGGAAACAATCTTGTACGAATAGGAAGTTTATTTCCAATATATCATAATAATTGTGGATCACACTTTGCCCTCTATTGAAAATCAAATTTATTCAACACTCAATATCAATCATTTATCTTAGTCAAATTTACAATTTTTGACTTTTCAAACATTTTTTAACTATATATACTCCCTATATAATTATTCAAAACTACACTAATTCCCAAATAATAGGAGCCAAACAGAGTCATTAAGTCCATATTTGATAAAGATTATAAAAAGAAATTGATTTTAGTGATTTATCGGAGGATGTGTGATTAAAAAGTAGGATAATATTATAAATTTTTGTACAAAATAATTTATTGTGTGAATGTACGTTTAAAAATGAATACTAGAAATAAAGATGTTTAAAAAAATTGTCAAACAGAAGCTAACCCGAAAACAAAAATAGCCAACAGAAAATGGAGACGAGAAGTAGCTAATTAAAGGAATATTATCATACTTATACCTAGAGTTTCTTAATATAAATGTAGCCAATTAAGTAGAAGAGAAAATAATCATTTGCTAAAAGAAATCGCACCCATCTTGGAATGGTAGCTCGGCTAACATTAATTTTTTTTTATATAAATTAGGACAAAATTTTCAATTATAATTTACATGATTCACTAAGACGGTCGTGTTCTCAACTTTCTATTTATGACAAGGACGTTCATAAATGATGAAAACAACATGTGTTATAGCATTCCTATCTAATTAAGAGCTTGTTTGGTAAATAAAAAAATTCATCACAATTTTTCATACTCAATCTCAATCATCTATTCTTAATCCAGTCCACAATTTTTTACTTTTCAAACTATTTTAAACACACATCAATCAAAAAATTAAAAAAAAAATCATACAAATAAAAATAAAAAATTCACATTACCAAACAGACTCTAAAACTTTCGAATGGTTGAATTTTATTTCAAAAGATCGACCATTTTTCGGTTAGTTTGAAAAACTTAAAAATAAAATAAATAGGAATAGAAAAAATAAAATAAAACATACAAAATTTATCCTATAGCTTATTTATTCACCGCACAAAAAAAAAAAAAAAAAAAAAAAAAAAAACACACGTCTTTCACGCCGCTGTCAATTCCCAAAAACAAGTAGACTCAGCTCAGTTGCTCAGATACATTTCCTTTCATTAAATTAATACCATCAAGTTCCAACCATTAATACCCTACGAGCCATGCTAAAAACCTGCTTACCTTATAATAAATTCACAAAAATTCCAATCCATTTCCCCTTTTTTTCTGTGTGTTTGTGTTCTCCTACCCTCTCTCTCTCTCTCTTCCCCACAAACAAGAGAGAGAAACTAAAATAAGACCGTCTTCCCTCTCCATTTTACTATTGCATCCACAAAGTGTACGTATCGAAAACTTAGAATCTAAAAAACATTTTTATTAGGTTTCATGCAGTTATTGGGACCTTTTCTGTCTGATTATAACATAGTTTAATGTTTTTGGTGCAGATCAAAATATATTGGAAGAAAGCAGTGGTTGTTAGCTAGAATATTATATTTATTAAGATTTAAAAGGGAGAAAATCGAATAGAAGGTAAAATGGATTCACCATTTTCCCCTGGAGATGGAAAATCACCAGCAGCAAAATCTCTGATGGATGAGATGTTGGGACTTCTCAGAGTTCGGATTAAGAGAGGCGTAAATCTTGCTATTCGTGACGTTACTACAAGCGATCCTTACGTTGTTGTCAAAATGGGTAAACAGGTCTGTCCATGCATCCATTTCTTTGTTGTTTTAATAGAAATTAAAATTTCGGTCCCCCTCTTCGAGTTCTTGGTTATGAATGGTTGATTTTATCGTTTACGATTTTCTTGCATCGAGGAGTTGTGATCGAGGACGAATCTAGGATATCTAGAGTCAGCATGAATGGATTGAAATGAGTACGAGTGATTACTTATAGGCATGAATTTTTATTTTTTTTCCATGCCTAATTATAGTCAAAAGAAATAATTTGCGGATCCAGCACGAGCGACTAACCGCTACCACCTAAATCTGTCCCTGATTGTGAATTGTGATACATAGCATTATTCATGGATAAATCCGCTAGTAAGAGTTATAGATAAAGGAATATTTATCGAAGTGTCATATTGCAAGTAATTTGGCTCTGTTTGTTAAAGTTTTTTTTGTTTAAAAACATGTTTTTTCTATGTTTTCTAGATAAATTTGTAGTTGAAATGTGGAGAGAAAAAATATGTGTGGTTAAAAAGTGATTTGAGAAATTATGTTATAAAAACATGTTTGCCGAATAGAGACGTGAATTAGTTGCGACGTAATAGGCCTTCCTATTTTATGTTGATATTCTCACTACGATATTTGACGCACTATTTATGTATTATTTTCGAATTTTTCTACTCGGGTTTTCAAATTTTTGATGTTCTATGCAGAAGTTGAAGACTCGTGTTATAAAGAAAGATATCAATCCTGAATGGAATGAGGATTTGACACTTTCTGTTGCTGATCCTAATACCCCAATCAGGCTGGTGAGCTCCGTTTTCTAATTTCCATGAGCATACTCTTTAAAATGAAATCAATGATATATAGTAGTACGATCCACATGACATAAGACCCGTTTGACACGACTTTTACTTTAATTTTTGCTTTCTGTAGAAAAGTTTCTTGGATAAGTTACCTGGGAAGTGATTTTGGAGGAAACTTCAATTGACCAGCTTCCTCAAAAATCTCTTCTAACTCTATCCGTTAAAAATATTTCAAAAAAAGTTAAGTAAACAGGTTAAAAGTAGCTTTTGATTTCTCAAAAATCAATCCAGACACACTCATAATGTGTCTATCTTTCTGATAGTACGAAGTTGTCCCTTTCGTGTGTATGATTTTAGACTGTGTACGACCACGACACATTCAGCATGGATGACAAAATGGGAGATGCAGAGTTTGATATTAAACCATTCATGGAAGCACTGAGGATCAATCTCGATGGCCTCCCAAGTGGTACTGTAATTACAAGATTACAACCGTGCAGGTCAAATTGCCTGTCTGAAGAGACTTGTATCATCTGGAAAGACGGTAAGGTGATACAAGATATGATTTTGCGACTGAGACACGTTGAAAGTGGCGAGGTCGAACTCCAACTGCAATGGATCGACCTTCCAGGCGCGAAAAGTTTTTAGAACGCGCAAGTTTTGCACGTATCTAATGCTATGAGAGTTTAATGGTTTTATAGACCGGGTTTTGATATATCTACCTTGCTTTTACTCTGCCTATGCAAGGCGTGTGTAGATTAGCATGTGTGTTTTGTGGTTACAACAATAAAGTGAATGATCTTTGTAATTTATGTTAGTTTTTGAACCCTCAGAAGATTTACTACTGAGGTTCAAAAATGCCCAGTTGATAGATCATTTGCTGTATAAATTACTTTATTTCTGTGTTCAAGATGGAAAGAGAAGTCATGTGATACAGTTAACATTTCTAGATTTATTGGTAGATAAATAATATTGTTGTGCCGAATTCGGTGACCGTAAGGTTGCTGGAATTGTGACAGAATTGTGATGAGCCATTGATTTCGATGCTGACGTGATGGATAAAAAAAGGATGATTGACCCGTGTATGGGTGTAATCCATACTTGCAAAATCTCGGTCTCTATAGCACTACTGATTCGTAGATTATGAGCATCTAGATTCTTGAAAGTTACGTGTCAAGTTAATTTCGGTCTAGCACTCCTTCGAATGGTATTAGAATCATGTCACTCGAATAAATGAAGTTTCATTAAGTCAATTTAAAATACGACGCAGTTACATAATCTAGATTATTGGATGAGCATTGCATGTATATTGTCTTCCCAAATAAACTGTAATTAATTGTAAAATTGAAATTAAGTTATAATTGCAATTAATTATAAATTGTAATTCATTATGGAATGTAGTTAATTGCAATTGTAATTAAGTTACAATCATAATTAATTACAATTGTAAAAATGAAATTTCGAGTGACTTGTAATAAACAATTAAATTACAATAGTAATTAATTAGTTAAAATTGTAATTAATTCTAAAAGAAAGTTACATTTGCAATTAATTGTAAATTGTAATTCATTATAGAATGTAGTTAAGTTACAACTGTAATTAATTAAAAACTGTAATTCATTACAGTTTGTACAATTATAAACTGCAATTCGTTATAATTTGTAATTAATTCAATAAATTTTCACAGAGAAATGAAATTTCAATTGACTTGTAATATACAAGTAAGTTACAATAGTAATTAATTATCTACAATTGAAATTAATTACAATAGATAATTCATTTTGGTTTCCATATATAATACTACATACAATACATTATGATAATAACTAGTAGACGGACACGTGCGTTGCACGTGACATTTCATATATGTATTGATTAGCGTGGTATTGAAAGTTAAGAAAATGTTATTTGGACATAAACAATTAGTGTTGAGATTAGATAATTAGACTTAGGTATTTAAGTTTGCTTACATTACCATTAGTTAATTAAAAAAATGGACCATTAAAAAATAATCTATTAAATTTTTTTCGTGGAAAATGAACATACTGTAAATGTATAGGTGATAACAAGTAATGAGCAAAAAATTGAGTTTGTTTGACCTACTCAAGTTAGATAATCCTTTGGCTACCCTCGTCTCCCTCATTAAGGAAAGATACCGCCTTGACAGCAAAAAATAATCCACCACTTGCACGAACAAATTTATGATAGGGCTTAGCAAATCATAACAAACACATTACAATTGTGTATCAGATCATGTAAATTGAAGAGAGAAATCCACACCACATACAAAATGGGATAGAACTAATATTTCCTTTCTAAAATGGAACTCCAATGTACATGCTCATGGAGCAAGAGAATCTTATGTGTAAAAATCAAGTAAAATAGGAAAAATGACGTCAACTATTAAGAGAAAACAGAAAATAAATAAAAGAAAAATCCCAGATAAAGATTAGAATGAAACAATTCACATATAAATACATGTACAAGGGAAAATGTTCCAAGTCCTTTTTAAAAGAAGGAAAAGTAAAACTGAAGCAAGACTTAAGATCTCTAGTAATAGATGAGCTCACATACGATCACCTCTATGTATTTCTTTCTCTATCAAACACTTAGTAGTGATAATCAACATCATCAAACAATATTTTAATTAATTTACGCTATAACCATGTCCAATGAACTAAGTAAAAGGAAACTTACAAGGAAAAGAAAGTTTGAAGATACAATACTTGGTGTCACCAGAGAGATCTCAAATGTAAGGCATATGATATGAAGTTATAATCTTCCCGAATTAGCAGAGAATAATATATTAATGAATTCGAAAGTTCTAAACTTGGACACTTGGAATGCAGGGGCAAGGATGGTTCAACTAAAAGAAATGGAACTTCTTAATTTTCCCTTAAAGAACTTATGGGAAGACTGTGAAGAGACCTTTCTTTATCCAATATTAAGCAGGGATAAAAATCTCACAAATTTAATAAATTGAATTAAGATGGTAATTAAAATTTTCTAAACAGATAGGAAAAACTTCAAGACCTCATAACCCTCTATGGATCAGTTTGCAAGACACATTTGGCATCACAAATTAAAGAGTACACATGTATTTATAAATACCATCAAATTGTTCTCCACTACCTTCATCCTAAACCAAAATAAATGCTAAATAAGCACTTCCCGAGAACATGGACTTTGCTGACTATTTGACAACATGAACTTCCATCTCACCGTCTTCCATAAGTTGATTTAAATTCCAACAGGGCCCTTTGGGTTCAGAAAAATATTCAACAGAATACTTGCTTCAAAGAGTGCTACACAGAGGACTTACAGTTGCTGACTCACAGAAATAATACCATGCATATTAGGCCTACTCTGACTTTCTTTTTTGCTCGTACACCTTTTGTGGATTGGAAGGGTCCAATCTATACCTCGGATAGGAAAATGGCACAAGTAGAAAGATTTTCAAATGAGTTACAATTTACATTGAGTAACATGATTGATGGAAAAAACACAAATAAATTATTGTAAAGTGTTTATCTTTGTTGGTGCCTTCAATTAACTCACATCAGCATATTGAACATCAAGCAGCAAAAGTGGCAGGTCTGTAGAATGTTAGAGCTTTCACACTTGGCATTAGATTACCGTTGGGACACAGTGCCGATTGTCCACAACTCCATTCTGAACATCTAAAGCTGATCCTTTCAGTGACAAAGCAATGGGGAATGGGAAGTACTCATTGTCCTTCAAATCAGAAGGTTGATCATCAAACTATTGTACAGATCTCATTAAATTTTTTATTTCCAGTAAAAAGGTCCTACAGAGAGAATTTTCATGGAAAATTTGTAATAAAATAGGTGGGAAGATATTCATAAGACGTAATTATCCATCCTAAATCCAACTTAGCATATAAGAAAAAAAAAATTCTAGAGCCAAAGGAAAACTAAGAATAGCAAAATGCAATGGATAAATCAGGAAAAAAGGTATAAATCAGTGGCCAAGCTTTCTTTCTTGAATGCAACAAATTCCCAAAATTGTCAGTTATATTCTCACTGAAAATAGAGATTTAAATAACTCCCCCGCCCCACACACACACCAAGAGTGCTATTTTAAGATATCCATAATTAATTCTAATGCAATAAACTCGCTAACTAAAAGTCATCAGCCTAGTATTTTCCTCCTCTGTTATTATCCGATCACTGTCATGCACTATACTATAGTCCATGTATCAAATGCTAAAATTTATCTATCTCGAAGGAAATCATGGTATGTAAAATTTAACTATGATTAAGAAAACAACAATGATATGAAACTTTCCTATGTTTTTTACCTAAAAAGTTAGTAATATTTTTTCAGCATACAAATAAAATAGGACAGGTAAAAGAAGAAAACAGAAAAAGAAGCTAAAGATCAGATTTAAGGTACAGTCAATATAAAGGTTGTGCTTTGCCCATAAATGACATCCAAACTAAAATGGAATGGCAACAAGTGGCATGTCTTTAACTTATTAGAGCAGGTGCATAGGAAAAAGTACACATATAGTTATCGAAAAAATTAAAGGCTCACATTCACCACCACCTGTGGCAATTTTTTCACATCGACTGCTTCGCACCACTGATAAGTGTATTTTATACACTTATTTATCTATCGAAATTAGGATATTATATTATTTTTCTCGAATAAATTCTACTTAGTTTGTGTTTATTTATTATTATTTCAGGTTTTATCCCAAAATCAAGAAAAGTGATGAATTGAAGCAATCACGCAACAATTGGACGAATATTGAGATAAAACGAAGAAAAAATACTAAAGTGTACACTCTCAAAAGTTGAAGACCGAATGTGCAATTGACTCAAGGACTAACTTATCATATATGGAAAAATTGAGTAACTTGAAGAACAATTTAGTTGATTTGGGCTTTAGGGTTAATTTGTGTATATATATATATATATATATATATATACACATACAACAGAAGAGGAGAGACAGCCGGGAGTGGGGAGCAGCTGAGCGAGAGATTGTGGAGTCATCATATATACACAAACAGAGAGGTCGGTTGGTGGTTTTGTGCAAACGATAGGCTACTGGAGGGGGAGTTTTCTACGGGACAGCCGTGGGGGAGAGAAAAATAGAAGAGGGCAGGCCGTGAGAGACTAACAGAGCCGTGAGTTAAAAACAGAGGAGAAAAGGTGGAGACTAAATAGAGAAACATTGTGGTCGGCTGGAGAAGAAACAAATTGGAGATATACATATATTATATATATTTTGACAATTGGGAATTGGAGTAGGGGACAAGAATTGTGGACCACTTGAAGTGGTCGGCTGATTCATATATTGAAGGTGGGGGAGAAAAGAGCAGCCAAGTATATATACATGACTTGGGAATTAATTGAACCAAAAAATTGGACGTTGCTGTTGGATTATAGAGAGAAGCAGCCGACTTCAGGGGAGCACGCAGCGACTGGAATGAGAAACAGCTTTGGGAAATTTTTGGTGATGTTAATCCTTCAATTATCTAAACTCCAAGTTTTATTTTTTATTGCTTTTTATTCCACAAACATGATTAGCTAAATTTTAAATCGGGATTAACGATGTAGATTTAATGTTTCTTATTTGATTTTAATTCTCAAGTTGGCACTTTATTTTCATGTATTGATTTTATTATTGCGTTTAATGCTTGAGTTGCTTGATCACCAATTCATGAATTAATGGTTGTTTTCATAATCCGAGAGGTGAGTTAACAATTAGATCACGTAATAAAATTCGGCAATTTCAACAAAAAGATAGAGATATGAATTTGTGGTTGCATGTGGTCACTTAGGAATTCTTAGGAAATTTAATGCATTTAGCTAAGGAGAACTCTGACCTGCTGTAGAGATACATGGTTGACTTAGTTAAATAGGTCTAATTTGAACTCGAGAGAGGTAAATTAGATATATGCGTGAATTCGACCAAATACAATTTTAGAAAACAACTTGAGATGCGAAATTAAGTTAGAACATTATTTCAAAAACGTTAGTCCCGATACTCATTCAATTGTTTAAAATCCACCACGTTTGTTTCTTGCTTTTATTAATTGCTTTTAGTTAATTATCTATTTTAATTGCATTGTTTATTTCATTGATTTCCAATTATTTGTCTTTTTTTGTTTTTATTATTTTACAATTTATTTTCTTAGTTAGTTTTTGTTTTAGTTTAGGAATTCTATATTCGAAGTAAATTTATAGCGAATTAAATAGTTCTCGTGGGATCGACAACCCGGACTCAAAAGTCCACTTTTACTACTTGTTAGCGATATCGTACACTTGCGATATTATTTTTACCAACAAGTTTTTGGCGCCGTTGCCGGGGACTATTTTAATTTGTTATTTATTTATTTTGATTTTTAGCATTCTTAGCTTTTAGATTTAGTTTGCCTTTAGTTTTTAGCATTTTGATTCATAATAAACAAAAACAACAAAAACATCAAAAATTCTCAAAATTTTCAAAAAAAAAAAAAAAAATTCTTCTTGTCCTTTTATGCTCCGTTCGCAAAGGGGAAATCTTTTACCTTTCGAACCTGAAATTGAACAATTCTTTAGAGGACGACTTAGGGAACAACAAAATCTGAACCAAATGGCCAATCCAATCAATCCTTTGGAACACATTGAACTAAACCCGAATGCAGCTGCATTACCTCCTGGTCAAAATGCAGCATTGCAAATCAATCAAAACAACCAACAGAATGTTCAAGATGATAATGTAGGAGATCTTCCTATGGGTCAATTCTTGACTCCTGTTGCCACTGCAAACCGTTCTAGTATATTATATCCGCCTTTTGGAAGGAATGACTTTCAATTGAGAGCAGATTTAATAAACCTTTTCAGTAATAATCTCCAATTTTTTGGAAAGGCACACGAGGACCCCAATGCACATGTTTCAAGATTTGGGAGAATGTGCCAAAATTTCCAATTTCAAGGCATAAACGATGATGCCATTCGTTTGCGACTATTTCCTTACACTTTAAGAGATAGTGCATTGGAGTGGCTTGATTCTGAACCTGAATTTAGCATAACCACATGGGATGACCTAGCTCGAAAATTTTGTAACAAATATTTCTCACCTGCTAAGGTCGCTAAACTGAGGTTGGAGATATCCACGTTTCAACAACTAGACGGTGAGAGCTTTTATGAGTCTTGGGGTAGATTTAAGGATCTTCTTAGAAAATGCCCTTATCATGGATATAACAAAGGCCTTCAAGTTCAGTACTTTTACTCTGGGTTGTCACCACAATACAAATCAATAGTGGACTCATCAGCTGGTGGGTCTATCACAAATAAAAGTGTCAACCAAGCTTGGGACCTGGTAGAACTCATTGCAAAAACACATACCATGTTCCCATCTGAAAGAGTAGTACAAAGGAGAGCTACTGGAATGCATGATATAGATGCACTTACCGGTACAAACGCACAAATAGCTGCGCTGACAAAAAAGGTTGATTTGTTGCTTACATCACAAGGAGTTAACGCTATTCAATCACAGGTAATCTGTGAGAATTGTAGCGCTAACCACTCAACAGAGAATTGTATGTTGTTGATTTCAACAAATGAGCAAGTCAATTTTGTGCAAAACAATCCATATGCCCCCACCTACAATCCTGGTTGGAAGCAACACCCGAACTTTAAATGGTCAAACAATCAAAATGAGTCTAATCAACAACCGGATAGAAGGCCTAGTTTGGGGGAGATGTTTCAGCAACATATGCAAAAGACTGACAAGATGTTCGAAATGCATCAAACATCTTTGCAAAGTCAGTCTGCATCAATCAAAAAGCTTGAAACTCAAATCAGTCAAATCGCTCAACAATTGTCTGAGCGAGCACCTGGGACTTTACCAAGCAATACTATTAAAAATCCTAGGGAGCATGTGCAAGCAATCACCACACGTAGTGGGGTTCAATTGCCTGAGATACATGTAAAAAGACCTGAGAGGGCAGAGAAACAAGTAAACGATGAAGTCGAAAGTGAGACTGAGGGGTTTTATCAGTTAACCCAACCCGAAACTCAAAATGAAGCATCCAAAGAAAAAGCACCTACTCCTGTTAAGAAATATGTCCCACCTATTCCATTTCCTCAACGTCTGCAAAATCACAAAATGGATAAGCAGTTTGAAAAATTCATGGAAGTATTCAGAAAACTGCATATTAATATCCCATTTGCAGATGCAATTGCACAAATGCCTAGTTACGCCAAATTCTTGAAAGAGATTTTGGCTAACAAACACAAGCTGGAAAACTATGAGACTGTGTGCTTAACAGAAGAGTGTAGTGCTATTTTACAAAAAAAACTTCCACCTAAATTGAAAGATCCTGGGAGTTCCATAGGTACAAATTCTTTCAAAAATGCTTTGTGTGATCTTGGCGCAAGCATAAATTTAATGCCTTTATCAGTGTACACTAAATTGGGGTTGGGAGAAGCTCAACCAACCACTGTCTCACTACTTTTGGCTGATCGATCGATTAAGCACCCAAGAGGGATTATTGAAGATGTTTTGGTTAAGGTTGATAAATTCATATTTCCAGCTGATTTTATCATCCTTGATATGGAAGAAGATAGCAATATCCCAATAATACTCGGGAGGCCATTTCTCGCCACGGGCAGAGCATTGATTGATGTGGGTGCAGGGAAAATGACACTGAGGGTCAACAATGAACAAGTTCAATTCGATGTGTTCAGAGCAATGAAATTTCCCCACACTGAAGACTCGTGCTTTAGAGTTGAAGTAACTGACCAGTTGGTCGGTGAAGTAATTCGTAATGAACACTTAACTGATGATCTTGCAATTTGCATAATGGAATCAAAAACTGTAAAAACGGATCATCACGCTCTCAGGATGAGAGCAATGCAGTTGGAAGAATCACCTCCCATATCATATAACAGGGCTAGGTACTTTGCTCCACTTGGCGAGAGTACATCAAAGCCGATTCCATCAATTGAAAAAGCTCCTGATTTAGAACTAAAATCATTGCCAACACATTTGAGATATGCTTACCTTGGCGAGTCAGATACTCTTCCTGTCATCATTGCAAATGATTTGTCTAAGTTGGAAGAGGAAAGATTAATCAGAGTGTTGAGGGAGCATAAAATGGCTATTGGTTGGACTATAGCTGATATAAAAGGAATCAGTCCCCACATGTGCATGCACAAAATTTTGATGGAGGATGATTACAAACCTTCTATAGAGAGTCAAAGAAGGCTAAATCCGACTCTACAAGAAGTTGTGAGGAAGGAGGTGCTTAAATTATTAGATGCTGGGATAATCTATCCAATATCAGACAGTTCTTGGGTGAGTCCAGTGCACGTCGTGCCTAAAAAGGGAGGAATCACTGTCCAGAAGAATGAAAACAATGAGCTTATACCTACTAGGCTTGTCACAGGATGGCGAGTTTGTATTGATTATAGAAAGCTCAATTTAGCAACTAGGAAAGACCACTTCCCATTGCCTTTCATAGATCAAATGTTAGAAAGACTGGCTGGTCACTCTCACTACTGTTTCTTGGATGGTTATTCTGGATATAACCAAATCCCAATAGCACCTGAGGACCAAGAGAAAACAACTTTCACTTGTCCTTATGGTACTTTTGCCTTTCGAAGAATGCCTTTTGGACTATGCAACGCCCCTGCTACATTCCAACGTTGCATGATGGCAATCTTCTCTGATATGGTGGAGTATTCCATTGAAGTTTTTATGGACGACTTCTCTGTTTTTGGGGACTCTTTTGATGAATGTTTAAAACATTTATCCCAAGTCTTGAAGCGATGTGAAGACACAAACCTTGTACTAAATTGGGAGAAATGTCATTTCATGGTCAGTGAAGGGATTGTGTTGGGACATCGCATTTCAAATAAAGGGATAGAGGTGGATAGAGCTAAAGTGCAAGTAATTGAAAAATTGCAACCACCTACCGCAGTAAAAGGAATCAGAAGTTTCCTAGGACATGCAGGGTTCTACAGGAGGTTCATAAAAGACTTCTCCAAAATAACCAAACCTTTGTGTCACTTGTTGGAGAAGGACACTGCGTTTAAATTCACTGAGGAATGTTTGACCTCTTTCAATACCTTGAAAGAGAAGTTGATCACTGCACCTGTGCTTGTAGCACCTGATTGGACCCTGCCTTTTGAGTTGATGTGTGATGCTAGTGATTACGCAGTTGGAGCTGTTCTACAACAAAGAAAAAATAAAGTGCTTCACGTAATTTACTATGCAAGCAAAACACTGACCGATGCACAAATTCACTATGCAACTACCGAAAAAGAGATGCTCGCAGTGATATTTGCTGTTGACAAATTTCGATCCTATTTAATTGGATCAAAAGTGGTAGTGTACACTGACCACTCGGCAATCAAATACCTCATGTCAAAGAAAGATGCTAAGCCGAGGTTAATAAGATGGATTCTCCTGTTACAAGAATTTGACATTGAAATCAAGGACAAAAAGGGAACAGAAAATCCAGTGGCTGACCATCTCTCTCGACTTGAAAATGAGAATGGAGTTGATGAAACTGCTATCAATGAGGTATTTCCGGATGAACGGTTGTATTTCATTGGAAAACCACCTTGGTATGCAGATATAGTCAATTATCTGGTTAGTAAAGTTATATCACCTGAATTCTCATATCAACAGAAAAAGAAGCTGATGCACGAAGCTAAGTTCTACCTTTGGGATGAACCATTCCTTTACAGGAGAGGTCCAGACCAAATTATTAGAAGATGCATACCAGAAGATGAAATGAAACAAATTCTTTCACGTGTGCATGCCTCAGCCTATGGTGGTCATTTTGGGCCAACTAAAACTGCAGCCAAAGTTCTTCAATGTGGATTTTACTGGCCTACATTGTTCAAAGATGCCCATAGTTTTTGTCGTTCCTGTGACAGATGTCAAAGAACGGGAAACATTTCAGCCCATCATGAGATGCCACTGAATAACATTCTTGAGGTCGAGTTATTTGATGTTTGGGGCATAGACTTTATGGGGCCATTCCCATCATCATACTCGAACAAATACATATTAGTGGCAGTTGACTATGTTTCGAAATGGGTAGAGGCACAAGCATTGCCAACTAATGATGCCAAAGTGGTTATCAATTTTATCAAGAAAAACATTTTCAACAGGTATGGAGCACCTAGAGCAATAATCAGTGATGGTGGAACTCATTTTTGCAACTCAGCCTTTAAGGCAGTGTTGAGAAAATATGGAGTTCAACATCGTGTAGCTACCCCATATCATCCACAAACAAGTGGGCAGGTGGAGACATCTAACAGACAGTTAAAGAAAATTCTTGAATTAACTGTAAACTCATCTCGAACCGATTGGTCTAAAAAGCTAGATGATGCACTTTGGGCATACAGGACGGCTTTTAAAACACCAATTGGAATGTCTCCATACCGCTTAGTGTTTGGAAAAGCTTGCCACCTTCCTGTTGAACTGGAATATAAAGCTTATTGGGCTCTTAAACAGTTAAACATGGATTTGGAGAAAGCTGGTGAAACTAGGCTTTTGCAATTGAATGAACTCAATGAGTTTCGACAAGAAGCCTATGAAAATGCTCTAATCTACAAACAGAAAACCAAACAATGGCATGACAGTAGAATCAACAGAAGAAGCTTTCAAGTCGGTGACCAAGTGTTGCTTTATAACTCGCGACTTAAGCTTTTTCCAGGAAAATTGAAATCCAAATGGTCGGGACCTTTCACAATTGCAAAAGTTTTCCCTTATGGAACGGTTGAAATCCATCATCCAACTAAGGGTAACTTCAAGGTTAATGGTCAAAGAGTCAAACATTACGTCGAGGACTTTCCAACAGCAAAGTCCACCCTTGATATCACACCTGCAGATTGAATGACTCTAAAAAGTCGAGCTTTACACTATAAACGGAGCGCTTATTGGGAGGCAACCCAATTATCTTTCGTTTTCATTTATTTTACTTTATTTAAAGCTTTGCATTTTAATTGTTAGGTGGTACTCGCATTTTTATTTTTTTATTTATTTATTTATTTTTTTTTTCTTTTTATTGGAGTTTTTGAAGTAAGCATTCCTAGCACCAACTTCTGTCATTTGATCTTCAACTGCACTTGTCATTTTAAATTATACATGATGGTTGACTATGTTTGAAAATTCAAATTTTTCTATGTTTTAGTTGGAATTGTTTGTGTTGATCTATTTCAATGGTGTGTATGATTCTAATATTGTTTATCTTTTACTTGCGAGGAACACACCACTTGTAAAAATTTCAACCAAACATGGAAATACAAGAAACGGGTCGAAATCATTCCAGCAAGTTCAAAACCAAGCTTCTCGTTATCACATCGCTCGTCTAAATCTGGGAAGTACCTAACTCCTCTTTATGTATTGTTATCAATTGCTTTTTATTTCTTTTACATTGAGGACAATGTAACTTTCTAGTTTGGGGGGTGGTATCTCATTTCTTCATCTTGTTAATTCGATACCTTGTTTTTGGGATTCATAAAAAAAAAAAAAAAAAAAAGAGGTGAAAATTTTGAAATTTTTTGTTGATTTATTTATTACTTATGACATGATTTGAATTGACTTTTATGCTTTAGTTAGAAAATTTGGACAACATGTGAACTAAAATTTTTCTTAACATTCATCAATGTAAGACATTAATCAAACTTGAGCACATAGCCACTTTCGAATAATAACTTGTGTAGGGAGATGCTTGATATTTGTGGGGGTAAACTTGTGCACTTTGAACATAGAATTGACTGAGAAATCCCAAACCTTAAGAAATTAGATCCTAACCTGAAATGTAGAACCAAACTGCTCAAGAAGCAGTTTGGGGGTAGAGAGGTCAAGTACAAGTAGGCATTGACAGATTGAGGATCTGAAGTTTTTAATGATCCATCTTTAGTGTAAGGGGTTTTAATCAACGAGTATAAATCATGTCCAGCATAAAAACAGAAAAATGCTGAAGGTCTTATTCTGCTCTTCAAAAGCCTTTTTGACTCGAGTAATTAAGTCCGAGGGGTCTTTCAAACCTGGTGCCCTAAAGTCGTCTGGCTTGGGAGTCATCGACCTAAAGCTCGCTACAGGGGTCAACTAGAAAGCAAGTACGGAGAGTGGACTTACACATAAGACACTAAAACATCTTTAACTTTTCTGTTTAAGCCTTTATGACTCGGGTAATTAAGTCTGAGGGGTTCTCTGAACCTGGTACCCTAAGCTCAACTGAGTTGGGAGCTGCCGACCTAAAGCTCGCTACATGGGTCATATAGAAAGCCAGTATGAAAAGTTCTGTACAAAGATGGTAAAAGACAAGGACATTAAAAGAAAAAGTCGTCCATATAAAAAAAATGATATATAAATGGTATAAGTTTTGTTGATTAAAATTTCTAATACTGGAGTGTGGGATTGGAGATGAATTATTCTTGGTCTGCCTTGCATACTTGTCAAATCCTAACTGCCTTGTGTGGAAAAATGCAATGTAAACATGTTTAGAAACCACATCAATAGGAAAGACCTCGGGATATGAGAGAAAAGCATTAAGGCGTGATCATCCATGAGAGTGTAAGGAAAATAAAAAGAAAATCATTGTTGACCACATGGGATTCGGGCTTATTTCTGCATGACTAGTCACACAGTGTCAAGTATATTTTTACATGAGTTTGCATTTGATTTTTGGCTATTCACACACACACGATGAAGTTAAGCATTGAATGAATGAAAATAATTTTTGTTGTTCATATTTCTTCTCTAAAGTGAATCGTCATTTTGGATTATTGAAATGTATGGTAAATAAATTGACAAAAACAAAAACAATTTCTGCTTGCATTTTTATTTTTATAGTTTAGTTTTATTTTTGTTCGAGGACGAACAAATATTCTAGTTTGGGGGGTTTGATAAGTGTATTTTATACACTTATTTATCTATCGAAATTAGGATATTATATTATTTTTCTCGAATAAATTCTACTTAGTTTGTGTTTATTTATTATTATTTCAGGTTTTATCCCAAAATCAAGAAAAGTGATGAATTGAAGCAATCACGCAACAATTGGACGAATATTGAGATAAAACGAAGAAAAAATACTAAAGTGTACACTCTCAAAAGTTGAAGACCGAATGTGCAATTGACTCAAGGACTAACTTATCATATATGGAAAAATTGAGTAACTTGAAGAACAATTTAGTTGATTTGGGCTTTAGGGTTAATTTGTGTTATATATATATATATATATATATATACACATACAACAGAAGAGGAGAGACAGCCGGGAGTGGGGAGCAGCTGAGCGAGAGATTGTGGAGTCATCATATATACACAAACAGAGAGGTCGGTTGGTGGTTTTGTGCAAACGATAGGCTACTGGAGGGGGAGTTTTCTACGGGACAGCCGTGGGGGAGAGAAAAATAGAAGAGGGCAGGCCGTGAGAGACTAACAGAGCCGTGAGTTAAAAACAGAGGAGAAAAGGTGGAGACTAAATAGAGAAACATTGTGGTCGGCTGGAGAAGAAACAAATTGGAGATATACATATATTATATATATTTTGACAATTGGGAATTGGAGTAGGGGACAAGAATTGTGGACCACTTGAAGTGGTCGGCTGATTCATATATTGAAGGTGGGGGAGAAAAGAGCAGCCAAGTATATATACATGACTTGGGAATTAATTGAACCAAAAAATTGGACGTTGCTGTTGGATTATAGAGAGAAGCAGCCGACTTCAGGGGAGCACGCAGCGACTGGAATGAGAAACAGCTTTGGGAAATTTTTGGTGATGTTAATCCTTCAATTATCTAAACTCCAAGTTTTATTTTTTATTGCTTTTTATTCCCAAACATGATTAGCTAAATTTTAAATCGGGATTAACGATGTAGATTTAATGTTTCTTATTTGATTTTAATTCTCAAGTTGGCACTTTATTTTCATGTATTGATTTTATTATTGCGTTTAATGCTTGAGTTGCTTGATCACCAATTCATGAATTAATGGTTGTTTTCATAATCCGAGAGGTGAGTTAACAATTAGATCACGTAATAAAATTCGGCAATTTCAACAAAAAGATAGAGATATGAATTTGTGGTTGCATGTGGTCACTTAGGAATTCTTAGGAAATTTAATGCATTTAGCTAAGGAGAACTCTGACCTGCTGTAGAGATACATGGTTGACTTAGTTAAATAGGTCTAATTTGAACTCGAGAGAGGTAAATTAGATATATGCGTGAATTCGACCAAATACAATTTTAGAAAACAACTTGAGATGCGAAATTAAGTTAGAACATTATTTCAAAAACGTTAGTCCCGATACTCATTCAATTGTTTAAAATCCACCACGTTTGTTTCTTGCTTTTATTAATTGCTTTTAGTTAATTATCTATTTTAATTGCATTGTTTATTTCATTGATTTCCAATTATTTGTCTTTTTTTGTTTTTATTATTTTACAATTTATTTTCTTAGTTAGTTTTTGTTTTAGTTTAGGAATTCTATATTCGAAGTAAATTTATAGCGAATTAAATAGTTCTCGTGGGATCGACAACCCGGACTCAAAAGTCCACTTTTACTACTTGTTAGCGATATCGTACACTTGCGATATTATTTTTACCAACAACCACCACCATTGGCCAAATTAACTGATAGAATCCCATCCTTTCCCGTTTCTTTCACAGCAGCCACACTTGCCACTTTGTTCACCACGGTAAAGAATAAATAGATTACAAAGAGTGCTGGGAAGATTCAAGGGGGTGAGATCCATTAATATCACTCTTGACGTCATGGAATCTGATTTGGAGTGGATAATTTCTAAATCCTCTGATTCGAATAGAGGAAAATGAAAGGAGAATAAGAGATGGAAGATTCTAGACGAAGAGAAGACAAGCAGAAGCTGTATCAATTTCGTGAAATAATAACATTGCAGTGAAATAGCGTGATTCTTCTTTGCACTAAAAACGTGTTTTTTTAGTGAAATAATATAGTATCAATTTCGTGAAATAATAACACTGCAGTGAAATAGCGTGATTCTTCTTTGCACTAAAAATGTGTTTTTTTGTCCTTAGGAACAGTAACCCTCTAAGTGTCATTTATACATAGTAGTGATATCATAAAATACAAATTGATGAATCTTATCTGACTCATGTCATGCTTCCCGTGTACTTGGTAACAATTTGTGAAAATCCCGATTTCAAATTCTTCCCATCCACTGTGCAATCAAGAACCTTTTGTTAATTAACATGAGATTTAGGCGGATTATGACGAGAAGTTTTACAAATAAGCTACGGGGCAAAACTAATAGCAATGAGGAAAATTTACCTGATTTTGAAAATATGTTTTATATAGTTGAAATATCTATTAAAATACCTATTATTTAAAAACAAGATCTTAAAGTTGTGTATTTGTGTACTTAACCCTTGTTATACATTTGTTCAAAATTTATTGGACTCCAAATGAATAAAAATGGATTAAGTAGATGGAACTTAGCCCAAAATAAATGAATTGAAGTTTAGACAAAACCAAGCATCCATGGTGAGCGATGGCTTGGACTTATGGGTCAAGCGGACGTTTTGGCTTCTTTTCATCAACTAGTAGATAGTACATACTTTACACGTCTTATGTATAGGATAATGATAAAGTTAATATTTTTGAAATATTAATATTTTTTTATAAATTTATTGAGGTAATTGTGTTATTAAAATTTTCACCGGATTTTTCAAAAAAAATATTAGACAATTGTTTAAAATGTCACTTAAAGTCTGTTTGGTAATGTGAAAATTTTGGGTTCTTGTGATTTTTTTGGTTTTTTTATGGATATGTAATTTAAAATTATTTGAAAGTCAAATATTGTTGACTTGATTAAAAGTGATGGTTGAGATTGAATTTAAAAAATTGTGCTGAAAATTTTTGCTTTATCAAACAAGCTCTTAATAAAGAAATGATGTATCATATATCAAGAAGTAATCTAACATTATAAAGTATTAGACAATTGTTTAATATGTTTATGGTATGTCGCGAAAAAAATTGAAAAATTGTGCATAGAAAAATCGAATTAATTTATGAGCATAATTCAATTTTAGTTTTTGTTTTTTTCGAAGGAACTTTAAAATATTTATTTTATATTCTTAATTAGAATACCATTAAAAAAAATTTAACTTTCTTTTTAATAAGAATTTAAAGGTGTTATCGAGAGAAAATATAAAAATAATGAAATGTGTTGAAGATTAATATTAATAACTAATAATAATTCTATTTAATAAATAAAATTAATTAAATATTAATGATGATTGAAAAATATATCAACTTAAAGGCAAAATTGGAAAACAAAAGTTTCTCTTAGTCTCACTTTAATATATTGTATGTATGTATTGTAAAATAGGAGTGTATGAATTTATGTATGTGCCTATGTATTAAATATTAAGTTATGGTATATTAGATATGTGATGATATATATATTATACTAGATAATCAAAAGTTTATCCACCATCCACCTTTTTTTTATATAATAAAATAATGTATTGTAGATGTTGATAGTTCTCAACCTTTCATGAATTGTTGTCTTGATTTCGTATTGGAGATTTATAAATTAGAGTTAGATATTCGTTCGTAAAAACAATAATTCAATCTATAACTTCATTTAAATTAAATCAAATCCAATTTTATCTACAAATTGAAACCCCATACTTATTTCTCTGAAGTTCTTCAAGGTTTCATTTTGTGCTTTAAAAATATTTTCTTGAGGTCTTGAGTAATCCTGGAAACTATCTGTCGACGATTCCTTTAAATATTCAAATGTCGAGAGGAGACAAATATCATTAGAGAACAACGTTCAAAGTGGGAAAGTCTTGGTTCTTTCTTTTTGTTCATTTTATTTGTGTTTCATTCCTACTTTTCGTTGGGAAAAAAAAAATTCTCACCCACATCTTTGATATTAATTGTTAAGACAAATAATCAATTTTCTCAACCATGCAGTGAAACGCAAATACAAAATAACGAACACAATACAGAAAAATAAGAAATTTAAAGTGACTAATATTTTCTCCCATCTCACAATTTCTCCCTAAAAAAAATTAGAAAAATCAACGTATACAACACCTTTACTCATACCATTTTCTTCTAAATCTAATTCATCATGTTTTTGCCTTCGACAACCAATTCACCACAATCAACTCTCAATTACTGCCCTATGCAACCTATCTGGAGAACATACTGAACACGCACCATACAACCAGACAGTCTTTTTGAACTCTCTGACGTGTGTTATCACCACAATGGTAATCATCCTCTATCGATATGCACTTCACCATAAAAAAATAATAATGCAACACACACCCACATCCGAAGGCACGCACCTTCTTTTCTTTTTCTTCTTCATTTTCCCTTTTTTCCTTCTCTTCTTGCTGCCTTTTCTCTCTTCAGTTTCTATATGTTCTTCTTTTTGGGTAAATAGTGATAAACATCCCTATCATTTGGGTGTATAGTGAAAATCATCCATATCATTTCATTGTTTGTAATTATACCCTCAAAATCACCTATGATTCTGAAATTCGTGCTTACCGTCCAAATCTGTTAACTGTTGCCGTTAAATGATTTGCTGGCAATTTTTTTGTAGAAGTTTCAAGGATAAAATCGTCAATACACAAGAATAAATTATTCTCACCCATTTGTGACAAAATTAAATTAACAATAGCATATTTACAACAAAACGTCTTGGATTGTAAAGGTTTTGCACGAACCCTCCATGGCATATAAACGTTTTGCTTAAAACATCAATATCTCTCAAAACTTTGGCAAAATCAACCCTGTATGCAACATAAATATACCTTCAATTTAATTTAACAATAAAATAGAAAATATAGAAATAAAAATGGTGGCTATATTGGCTATATTGACACCATAAAAATTATTTTATACATGACAATATAAAATATTTTCTTTATTAACAAAAATAGACATAATTAATTATATAAGTAACCTTCTAGTCTTCTCTAAATAATTCTTACGTACTCCACAATCTTTAGATAATCTTGTTCTCTTCATTATTTAAATATATTAGTGTTAAATAATGTCAGAAAATGCAAATTGAAGGGTGGATCAATAATGGTGGTAGGGGGTACCTGTGTTGGGGGAGAAGGGGAAATCACGGTAATTAGGGATTGTGGTGTCCATATCTTTATTATTTTTTGTTTATAATTAGACAAAGGGTATATTTATATATGTACTGTTGCGTATTTAAAAAAAAAAAAAAATTTATTAGTAGTGGTAATATAATGTGATATATTTAGTAGAATTTGTGATGGTAATATATTTGACCAATAAAAATTGAAGATAAGCTCAAATCATTTGACAAATCTAGAATTCGATTTAATTAATCCTTCTGTCTCAATAACTTTTTTTTCTCTATCTATTCTTTTCAAAACTTCCCTCGCTTCCAAAACTTCAATTTTACTAGTAATCGATGTATTCCATCTATAGTCTAGTTTCACAGTCTTTCCAATATTCAAACTATCAGAAATATATTTTTCAAACTATATCCATTATTTCAAAATAATTCATGTGGTATAAATGGGAAAAAAAAAAAAAGGTTAGAATTCTATTTATCTAAAATAAAAATCCAATTAAGTCGTGACAAAATGTTGTACAGTTCAAGGTTGAACGTTTCTTGTTTTACATGATTATTATTATTATTTCTTTTTTTTTTTAAATGTGGTCCAAACAATTCCTTTATTCTTTATCAAAGTGCACGCAATTTTTAGACTGGAAAAATAAATTTTAAGTGAAGCAGAATTTAAAACAGATTAGGTGATAAGAATGGGACAAATTTTTTCTTGAAGTAATGAAATGCATGCCCTTTTATACTCTTTGAAACCATAACATTTGCACCTCAATTCCATTGCACTTTGTGCAGTTTAAACATAGTGTTCGGAGTTTTACAACTCCAAGAGAACCGTGAAGGTAACATGTCAATCTTTGACTCACGTGTCTGTGTCTTATACATGTCGTTTTAACAAAAAATTGACAGAATTTGTTTATTGAGACTAACTGCACACTGAGGATGATCACTACTAAAAGAATGGCTTGATTTATTTCTACAAGCGAATTAAAATTGCAATTTTTTCCTACTATGATTCCAAGTAATAATGTCATGAAACCATCAGATTATAGGTGTCTTCAGAGAAAAGAAACAAAAAAAAAAAAAAAGTTTGGAATCAAATTACTATGAGTGTCATTTGCGGGGCTACAAACCTCTTCAAGTTTCCCTACTCTTCGAAATCATACTCAAGGGCGGATCAACCCCTGCTCGAGGGCGTGCGGCCGTTCGTGCTGGATCCACTAAAAAAAATTTTTTTACGTTATAATTGTGGTGTCGAATTTCCCCCCCCCACCTTATAGTGCCCGCTCGTGCTGGATTGAGTTCCTGAATTCGCCTGTATTATTATGTATCCAAGTACTAATAAAAAGTTTGTAGTGAATATTTTTTGCATAAAATGAATCGTAGTCTACAAATTTTGGTATCGACTTCATTTGTACTCCCTCCATTCCAATTATATAGATTTTTTGACTTTTCATACATATTAAGAAAACATATTTAATGTCATTGAAAAATAATTTTTGTAATAAAAATTTTCAACTTACCATTTTTAATATCAAAATTATTATATTAGAAGTAATAAATAGGGGCACATTGATAAATAAACAAAATAAATATTTTTTAATAAAGAAATAAGTTTATATAATTGAGACAAACGAAAAAAAAAAAGTAATCTATATAATTGGGACGAATGGAATAGTAACGTCACGTGCAAATAAGCTTGGGTTTGTGGAGTATAAACATTGTGTTTGGTACAACTCCAAGAGAGATGTGAATCTGACACGGCAATCTTAGTTTCCTGTGTCTATCAATTCTATGCATTAATCGCAACTTTAATCATTTATTTCAACGCATGCTTGTGTAGAATTTTTAATTATCACTTTTAATTGATAATAATTGTTCAGCTTATCTTTGAAGATTATCTTCCCCCAATATGCCACTTTTTAGCCGCCAATCAGGTTTTTTCATGTTCTTCGGTACTTGGAAAATAATTAACACAATTATCTTAACATCGTTTTGGTAAATCAAATAAGTTAATTTAGCCTATGTTCAATGGCTAAAAAGAATTTAAAAACAATTTTTTTGTTGTTTTTTAGATAGATGAATGGTTAAAAATTGAAAAGAGAAAATGTGTAAGGTTTGTTATAAATAATGTATATATGTGAATGACATTACCATTATATCCCTGTAAACTTTACAATATTACGATTGTGCCATTGTCCACTCCTATAAATAGGAGCCTATACTTACCAATTTATTACACCAATTCTTGAAGAGAAATTCTCTCCTCTAAACTCTCTCCATTTCTCTCTCTATGTTGTTCTTATGATTTCGATGATTTTATAACACGTTATCAGCACGAGTCTCTAACCAATTGAGTAATAACGGGAGTATGCTCTACAGTTGCATCTAAATGATGAGCCTCTGTATCAGAAACCTGATTATTACTAACCAATGTTTCTTTTTCTCTCAAACTGAAAAAGAATGATTCTGGCCGATCCAGATATCCGATCGACGATCGGCCACCGCCATCAGAACGGGCTTGTCAAGGAGAAGACTCGCCTAAAATTTGGCGCAGAACCAACGGCTGAAACAAAAGATATCGACCGAAGAAGAAAATCTGAAAAACTGTGCAAAAACAGATATCTGACCGAAAATTGAAATGCTTATTCCGGACGATTCTGAACTCCGATCGACGATCGGCCAGCGGCATATCAACGGGTTTTTCTAGGAGAAGACTCGACTGAAATTTGGCGCAAATCCAACGGTTAAAACGGAAGTTATTGTCCGGAGAAGAAGATGCTGGCGGACTGAAAAATGATGATTCCGGCCAAACGGTTGATCTTTTGGAAAATCGGAGACCACCGGCATGTTCAGGACGCCGAGGCACATATTATGGTGATGGGTTAATTTTTCCGATCACCGGCGCGTGGCGGCCGGCGGCGGCCGGCGGCGGCGGCGCGTGGCGGATCCGGCGATGACGAAAGGCAGTTTGTCCGTTTTGATGAATTGGATTTTTCTATGATCTTATTTTTCTGTTTTGTGCAGTTTTTAAAATATTCCGGCGGTCGAACATGGCGGTTTTCTTAAAAACTGTTTTTGGAGCAATCCTGACGAGATTTTGAACTTCGGACCAAAAGTAAGTTTGTTCTAAATTAAATTTTAAACCTATTGACGGTTTCAATTTATTCATATGAGCAATATATTAAAATATGGACGATTTTGCCCTTAATAATACATACAAGTATAATAATCGTAAATTAACGATTAATATGTGATCAATTGAATTATATTATGCTGCCACCTACATGGTTGGTTTTACCACCTACATGGTTGGCTTTACCCGGTTTAATTATTTCATTATGTCGATTCCGCCTATATGGCCGGTTTAATTGTTTCATCTCGTTGATACCGTCTATATGGCTGGTTTAATTATTTCATCACGTTGACACCGCCTATATGGTCGGTATATCAATTGAATACATATAAACACCTCAGTTGTTGGTTAATTCTAACATATTAGAGGGTTGTTGTCAACATATATACTTGGTGGTATAACCCCAGTATCGTTATTGTTAATATATATATACAATATTATTGTTATTTGATACTTCATTAAATGATACCAGAAGTTATCAATACTAAAGTTAGAAAATATTTTATCAAATGATACCAGAAGTTATCATTACCAAAAGGTTGATAAATATTAATAAAATGTTTTATCCAATGGTACCAGAAGTTACCAATATCTGAATTTGAATGGGTGGATGAAAATTATTCAACAAGAGAATGTTGATGTATGATAAGATAATATCACATGATAGCACGGATATAGCTAATGTGAAAATAATCTCATCAGTATTATGAGATGAATGTTAGATGATAAGTGCCTGGAAAAGTTCTTGCACGAGCACTTATATATTCCAGAAGAAGTACATATTTACTCCAGAAGAAGTAAAAATTATCATCTAAACATACTGAAATGATATTATTATTGCTCCTGAAGAAGCATAAACGAGACATACATGCAAAATGCAAAAGGGGAAAACATTTATGATCCTCAAAATTAGAGATGTGTTTCGGGAGTAGCCGTATCCTACCACCTCTGACCTTTTGAGGAAATAAAGAAAAAAGTGTGTTTCAAGAGTAAGAAATACTCCATACTCTACCACTTTAAATCTTTGAGGTACACAAGATTAATACATTGATAAAATCCTAGAAATTTATGGTGTGTCTCAAGAGTGAGAATACTCCGTACTCTACCACCACCTATTCTAGAGTTCACAAAGATAAATTTACATTAACCGGACTCCATTTTCGCTTGATTCCCCTTCCTTGCGACCAATCTATCTTTACTCCTGCTGGATCTTGTATTGGAATATATGATTGCAACTTATCCAGCAGTTCCTCGATAGTAGGAGCAGAAATAAGGATTCTCCTAGAAAATGGAGATATGAATCCCTGTTCCACAGCATAATCAAGAAATGTTAGCAAACCATCAAAGAAATTGTTTACATTTAAAAGCCCTATAGGCTTAGTATGAAGATCTAGTTGAGCCCATGAAGTAATATTAAAGATTTCTTCTAAAGTACCAAAACCTCCAGGCAGGGCTATGAAGGCATCAGAACCATATAACATGCAAGTTATGCGTTCATGGATAGATAAGGTTTGTACTTCATGCCCTCGTGTTTTGCCTGCAATATCAGCTAAAGGAGTAGGTATAACACCTATCACTCTTGCTTTCTCTACTAGAGCGGATTGTGAAACACAACCCATCAATCCACTGCTACCTCCTCCATACACGAGAGTGATACCTTTCTCTCCCAATTTCTTTCCTAAATCCATGGCTGCTTCTAGATACCCAAAACCTTTTCCCACTTTTGATCCACAAAATACACAGATAGTTTTGATCTGTCGAAATTTTGGTCCTTCCATTTTTGAAAGTAAAGAAGGAAAATGTTATTTTGGGATGCATGAACTATGAAAAATGTTTGGCTATTTAAAACCGAAAAACTTCACTATTTACTGGTCGTTTTTCGAAAAAGTGAAGATTTACTTTTGACAAAATCATCCTACTCACCTTTCGGCGATTTAATATTTTTAACCAGCCTTTATCAAAACTCGTGAAAGGAAACAGAAAAAATATTTTATATGTGCATATATATCAAATGATTTACCTTGTATTAATGCTGCATAGCCAAAGCATCATTGTTTATAACAGCATGGCAAACAGGATCTTTTGCTATTATATTTTTGAGACTATATCTCTCTTTATCGCTGATGAATTTAGCCCATAAAGATAGTAGCTCACACTGCACATATCCACTAGGGTGCGTCTCAAGAGTCAATCGGATATCATCCAATGACTCCTTACTCAGTCCACCCTTAATGAAGTCTATCTTATCATCTCGATTTATGGATGAATATCCTATTGATTTACAACGGGTATCACATGTCCATCGAGCACATTTGTAGCAACTATTTAATCTTTTTGCTCTTCGCTTCTTTGCAAAAGTACTCTTACCTAAGCCAGGCTTGTGCTTAGAAAATGAATCTGGTAATTCACCAGCTAATCGAACTTTTGCTTCGATCAACCAGCGAACATCTTCTGGCATGCCATGATCCATCAGCAACCTCAATCTTTCGAGCCTAATTCGATAAATTTTTCTCAAATCATTTACTGGAAGATTGGAATAATATTTGCGAATATTTGAAAGTATGATATCCATTTTTGATGGATCTAGCCTTCTTCCCAAATCATCTATTTAAATGCATTATTCAACGCGTAAAAGAGCGGCGGCTCCGCGTGTCAGTGATATGGATTCCATCAAGAAATAATGGAATAAATTATTGAAAAGGTGAGATAATATGCCATTACCTTTTTCGATATAAGGGAAGATTTGGCGACAAGATTGAGATTATGAGATATTTCCTTGGATATTGTACCTGATTTTTCGGTATACTAAAAGTAATAAAGGTATACTGATTTGAACTATATAGAATACTGATGAAATAAATGTTGTATTGAACCATAAGTTCATACATATGTACAAGTGAAATATCTTATTGAACCAGAAGTTCATACGTACAAGTGAAATATGTATATAGTATGAACCAGAAGCTCATAAATGAAATATACATTGTATTGAACCAGAAGTTTAGCGATATTGTATTGAATCAAATATTCATACATAGAAATGAAATAAAACCGTATAGAACCAGAAGTTCTATAATAAACGGTTAGATTATCAAAAGTTCCAAATTATTTTCTATGAGAATAACTTATTCAGAAATTGTTTATCATACAACAATATTCTATGTCAAACAGGGAATAGCTCAAGAAGCTTTATTATTTGTAAAAGTGCGATATGCATACACTCCACCAAAGCGCACTGAGATATATGATTGAAATTACATCCCTAAAAGAATGACATGTGTTATGGCATTTTAGCCGATTGATAATATTTGAGAACATTATGGTGAAAACACGCCTGAAGCGTAATTATGCCTGAAGCATAATGACTATCGATTCCAAAAATAAATATCTCTTGAATGATTGAAATGATTCCTTTGAGGCTAAATACTCAAAGTAAGTAAAAGGGACATAGTCAAATGATGAGATATTCAGGTACCAGATGATAGAACATATAAAGAGATCTCTCCACGTTATATTGAGATGGAATCGATAAATAAGTCGACTGCATACCCTCTTATGAAATAAGATTGATGAAATCATAATTCTTTGGCCAAGTATGAAACCCTAATGTAGGGATTATTGTTCAAGGACCTGAAGTCCAAATGCTTAAATGTGTAAAGCCAGTAATTATATGTACAAATGAAAAATATTTCACAGTCGTAAAAGACGACTAGTTGCGCGCGAAATTTTTCATAGAACTGGCATGACATATGGTGGATAGACTATAGTCTAAATCACTAGCTTGAGCTCCTTGATATACCAATGAGTGAGATCAAAATGTATGATTCTCATCTCGGTACTTTGGGAGTATTCTTTGATGTACCAGTTGATCGCGGTACGTTGGGATTTCAAGTAAAATGATTGTAGATTATATGTCGAAATTGATATCTATTTCAATGATTGATTATGCTCCTGCAAAATTAGAAATTGCAGTTTATAAAGTGCAAGAACATACATGTATAAATCATTGAAAGATTCAATATGCCCAGATTAGTATCACTATAGAATGATACAAATGACTCCATGATATAATATGTTGAAAGTGAAATTGGAGTGTACTATTTATGACATCTGGGAAATTGATTATTCACTAGAAGTGAATACGAAAATGAATATTCAACAGAAGTGAATTTGAAATTGATTATTCACTAGAAGTGAATTTGAAAATGAATATTTAATTATTCACTAGAAGTGAAAGATGCAATCTATGAAAGTGAATTATAGATTTGATTATTCACCAGAAGTGAATTCTAAATTTGATTATTCACCAGAAGTGAAAAATACAATGAAAAGATTCGTGATTGCACCAATATACATGTAATATTCCATGAAAGGAATAAATACGCGTTGCACTCTTTTTCCCTTAGCTGAGGTTTTGTCCCACAGGGTTTTCATAGCAAGTTTTTTAATGAGGCAACAGTTGAGGCGTATTGATGAAAATTAATGAGAATAATGCACTCTTTTTCCCTTCGCTGAGGTTTTGTCCCACAGGGTTTTCCTAGCAAGGTTTTTGAGGCATCATCATAGCTATCAACAAGCTATAATTCAGCAACACATTGTTATACTGGAATGATATCAACAAATGAAGAAAATCATACACATCTTATGAAGAATGTTATGATATCGACTACACACAAGAAGATTTTCATATATATTCCAGAAGAAAGATGATATCATTATTCAAAAGGTTCATGAATACTTGATTGCACACTTCAGGGGGAGAATCATGCTGTCATGCTGTACTCTTTTTCCTTCGTCCAGGTTTTGTCCCACAGGGTTTTCCTGACAAGGTTTTAACGAGGCAGCGGCTGTACTCTTTTTCCTTCGTTCAGATTTTGTCCCATTGGGTTTTACTGACAAGGTTTTAACGAGGCAGCACTGAAGCACTGAAGAACTTCAAAGATTCAATACATGATTTGTTCTACTTGAACATTAAGACTCAACGATTGACGATGGCCAATATCAGGGGGAGCAACTGTACTCTTTTTCCTTCGCTCAAGTTTTATCCCATTGGGTTTTCTTAGCAAGGTTTTAACGAGGCAGACAATTGCGTAATATGTCATTCAAGGGGGAGTGTTATAAATAATGTATATATGTGAATGACATTACCATTATATCCCTGTAAACTTTACAATATTACGATTGTGCCATTGTCCACTCCTATAAATAGGAGCCTATACTTACCAATTTATTACACCAATTCTTGAAGAGAAATTCTCTCCTCTAAACTCTCTCCATTTCTCTCTCTATGTTGTTCTTATGATTTCGATGATTTTATAACAAGGTTATAAATTGATTTGAGGAATTGTTTAGTTTAAAAATTGGTTTAAAAAATTAAAAAAAAAAAACCCAAAAACTTACTTTACCGAACAGAGGCTTATAAATCAGTTCATAAACTACAAAATATATTAAATCACTTTTTAATCACATATATTTTCTTTTTCTAATTTTTAACCACTATTTTTACCTCAAAATTATAAATAAACCAGCTGATAAATCACATAGTGTTATCTTATCAAACAGAGACAAACACTTGATGATGATACTTTGGAAGGCTTTAAATAAAAATGCATTGTTAAAGAACTATCCTTTTTTTTTTTTTTAATTCATTCATATAAGGTTTATACGAGCACTAAAATCTAAAGATTGATATTTTCAAATGTGTACCATCTCGCTGGGCATATTATTTAGCGTGTGTCCCAGCTAGATTATGAAATGTGTGATTAAAAAAATGAAGTTTTTCAAATTCACAAATCCTCCTTCTTTCAAAGATGTCAAGATAATTCAAAGTCACTGGGTCATTTTCAATCAAGATTTATTTTTCAAATTCACAAATCCTCCTTCTTTCAAAGATGTCAAAATACTCAAACATGCATCAATTTCTCAAATTAACAATACCATTTTCGTTAGCTTGAAAAGGGTAAATTTGAACAATGAAATGAGTACCAAGAATAACTTCTTGATCCAAATCTTTCACCAGATAAAAAATATTTTTGAAACAAATGTTTGAATTGCAAACATGAGTTTTTGAAAGTTTATATTGAATGTTGAGTTTTTTAACACTGGAACCATAAAGACGCTCAATAGTTTTCTCAAAGAATTTTGTAGGGATTAATCATTCACGTATGCAGTTAGTTTGAAAGTTGTCCTGAATGGATTCATCCAAGTTAATCCCATAACAGTCGTCTTCATTTTGATAGAAGTCGTCATCAACATTAAAATCTGCTTCTGAACTGACTTCAACTCACGAGACTTTTGAATGGTAGAAGGCATGAAATGAAACCTAACATTTATAGCAAACACACACATATATATATGTCAAATAAATCCTTGATCAATGTATAAAATTTGGACTGTTTTTCTTAATTAGCAACGTTAACTTTAAAGATATAAAGCTTGTGGCATGTGATAATGAATAGATGAACAAACTATGAATCTGAGAGGAAAAGGATCTGCCATGCTTTGATGCTATATGTTTCAAGACTTCAATCATCATAATTTCTACTTTTTTTCCCACTTGTATTTGTCTTTGATAGTATTACTTTCTTTAAATTTTTAAGAACAAGTCAAGTTTAGAAGCAAATTCTAATTTAAAAACTTGACTCACTAACGCCATGTGATATAGCTAACTTACAAGGAGATCTAAGGGCGTGCATCTTCAATGACGGTGTAATTTTAGGTGTAAATTAACACCTCGAAAATCATTTTTACGCCCCAATATACGAACCGGTTGATTTAAACTAAAATCGTACTTCAATGGTGGTAAATGTATAAATTAACACTTATAAATTCTATTACTTTTTTTTTTTAATTTACACAAATATTTTTGCTCTAAAATTTCTTTAGTTAATTTATTTTCGATTTTTCTATTTATATGTATATTACGAACAAATTGATCTAAAAATTTTGAAATTTAGTTAAGAAATAAAAAAATCTATTTTATTTGTATTATAAAGACAACTAGAGGTGATTTATCCCTGTATATGGGGATAAATATGGATTTATACATATATATGCCGATATATCCGTATAAATCCATGCAGAATGGGCATAATGCTCAACAAATGGGGCCACGGGGAGGTGTAAATTTGAATATAAATGTACATCTAAATATACATTTTTTTTATAGAAATGTTTATTTACATTTATTTTACATCTATCCATTGGAGTTTATTCCGGAAAACTTAAGATCTAAATCACCAAAAAGATCTGACATACGTCCTATTGGAAATGTTCAAACTCTCCATAAAGAAATGTACGAACCGTAGTCTTAAAATGAAATAACTTTGCTCTCATTGGTATGGCGCAGCGGTAAAGTAGGAAGAGTTGAAATTAGATGATCAGATGTTTGAATCTTGACTCTTGTAAGGTAGCATTTAAATGTTGAAAAGACAAATGTTTATAAGAAGGTAGGTCATGGTGTGTCATATCACCACTCTGAGGGTCTCGTACTATGACATAAAGGGGCATTCTTGGAGAGGAGGACTGTTGATCAAATGTATACTCCAAATGTGAATAGACTGTATCCACATAGAGATGATGAACCACGGGAAAGAGTGCCTTCTCCTAGAATTATTTGGGCGAAGTTTGGATACTCGAGTCATAATTTTTTTTTATTTTTTTGTATCATTTGATAGTTATCGTGTACTTACTCGAGTCTAATTTTTTTTTTTTTTTTGTATCATTTGATACTTATTGTGTCACTAGAATTAAGGGTGCATTTGATATGCATTCAATTTCATGGAAAATATGATTTTCCATTTGATTTTTCAACTTTACGCTGTTTATTTTTGCCTAAGTTTTTCATGGAAATTCGTTTTTTCACTTGCCTCGAAATTCGATATTTTTCTTGTTTTGAATGAATTCGTTTTTCAAGGGTGGAGGAGGTTTTATTTTCCATGAAAAATCTTATACCATTTTCGTTACGTTTGATCATTTTTATTGTTGTTAATTGCTTTTATTTTTTTCTAAAAATTAATATTAATATTATCAAGTACAAATGTGTGAAAAATATATTTATTTTTTTAAATAAATAAATTTTATTTTATTTTTCATGGAAAATAATGTCAATCAAACAGCAAAAGTTAAAAAATTCCTTACTTTTTTCACCTAGAAAATTTAACCAATCAAACATATTAAACTTCCAATTCTCAGGAATTCAATTATCTAGAATTCAATTCCCTGAAATTTATTTTCTTTCCACCCAAATTTCACTCTCGCTATCAAATGCAGTTTAATAGTTAAAAATCAATTTGCTATCTTTTAGAGGTTGGATACTGTTAGCTTATCTCCAAGAAAATAAATCGGACAAATTTTCCTAAGCCCCTAATTGGTGTAGTTAAAAGTCAAAAAATTTAGTAGATTTTGATCTGATTTGATGAAATTTGTGACTAAAAAGTCGTAAATTTCTTGTGAGTTTAGGAGAATATATTATTAACAATCCATACAAGCCCATCAACATCCCACGAGCATAAAAGCGAATCCAAGATGAAAGTTTTAGGCAAAAAGAAGCCTTAGCTTTAAAAAGTTCTCCAAACAAGTACTCCAAAACTACCCACCTCCAACCATATTGCTTTTTCCTCATCTTTTATACAAACCACTCATCCATTGAAGAATGAGCCATTTACCAAATTCCAGCAATTCATATCAATTATAAGTTAAAATTCTCTCTAAAATTCTTTCAAAGCCCAAACACAGCTGAAAACAAAGCCCACCCCCCCCCCCCTTGCTTTGGGGTCTGCAAGTGCAAGCTTGCTCCAACTCTCAAAGCTGCATTCTGCATCTGTATATAGCCAAAATATATATATACTATTTCTGCTTTTCTGAATATATACATACAATTAAACTGCTCACAACCCCATAAACCAGTACACATGTTCATTTCCATTACCTTACAGATATATATCTTCACAACCTTCTTCTCTACTTCAAATTTCATTCGGTTTTGATAAGCGGGCTTTGTTTGTTTTATCCTTTCTTGATTTGGGCAGCTCGAGAAATCAGAAAAAATGATAACTTTATCAGATTTCTATCATGTAATGACTGCAGTGGTTCCACTGTATGTTGCTATGGTTTTAGCCTACGGTTCTGTCAAGTGGTGGAAGATTTTCACACCAGATCAGTGTTCAGGAATCAACCGTTTCGTGGCACTTTTTGCAGTCCCTCTCCTTTCTTTCCATTTCATTGCGATGAACAATCCTTATGAAATGAACTTCCGGTTCATTGCTGCAGACACACTCCAAAAACTCATTGTTCTTGCTGTTTTAGCTGTGTGGTCTAATGTGAGCAAAAGGGGTTGTTTGGAGTGGACTATTACACTTTTTTCCTTATCCACTTTGCCAAACACTCTTGTTATGGGCATTCCTTTGTTAAAGGGCATGTATGGAGAGTATTCTGGGAGTTTAATGGTTCAAATAGTTGTTCTCCAGTGCATTATTTGGTATACTTTAATGCTCTTTATGTTTGAATACAGAGGTGCAAAATTGCTGATTTCTGAGCAGTTCCCAGATACTGCTGGCTCAATAGTCTCGATCCATGTTGATTCTGATATCATGTCATTGGACGGTAGACAGCCTCTGGAGACTGAGGCAGAAATCAAAGAAGATGGGAAACTTCATGTTACTGTACGAAAATCAAATGCATCAAGATCAGATATTTTCCCAAGAAGATCAATGGGTTATTCTTCAACCACTCCAAGACCATCAAATTTAACCAATGCAGAAATTTACTCTTTGCAATCTTCAAGAAACCCAACTCCAAGAGGCTCTAGTTTCAATCATACAGATTTTTATTCAATGATGGGGGGTGCCCGGAACTCAAACTTTGGTTCAAATGACGTTTATGGGCTCGCATCATCAAGGGGGCCAACTCCAAGACCCTCAAATTTTGAGGAGGAAACTGGGAATACTAATACAAACAAGTCGAGATTTTACCATGGAAATGCACAGTATCCAGCTCCAAACCCGGGTATGTTTTCGCCAAACAACGGGTCCAAACCCGTACCCGTTGGAGGAAATGCAGGCAAAAAACCAAATGGACAGCAGGAAGGTGGTAAAGATCTTCATATGTTTGTTTGGAGCTCAAGTGCCTCACCAGTTTCAGATGTATTTGGAGGCCATGATTATGGAGCTTTAGACCAAAATACTAATACTAAAGATGTTAGAGTCCCCGTGTCTCCTGGCAAAGGTAGAATCTTTTCTTGAAACCTAGTTTTTCTTCTTCTGGTCTTTTTTATTTTATTTTATTTATTTTTTCCAAATTATTTCAGTGGAGGGTCAGAGAGATCATCATAATCAAGAACAACACTTGGGGAGAGATGAATTCAGCTTTGGAAATAGAGATGTTAACAATCTTGAAGGTGATAAAGTTGGAGAAAACAACAAAGTGAAAGTCATGCCCCCTACAAGTGTAATGACAAGGCTGATCTTGATTATGGTCTGGAGGAAACTCATCAGAAATCCCAATACTTATTCAAGCTTAATTGGCCTTACATGGTCCTTAATTTCATTCAGGTAAATCCCCATTACCCCATTTTTTAAATATCTCGGCTCTCGACTCTCTATTCCCTTTAATAGCTTGAGTTTCTTATACATACTGATGAACATTTTCTTGCAGGTGGCATGTTGAAATGCCTGCTATAATAGCAAAGTCCATTTCTATATTGTCTGATGCAGGACTTGGAATGGCCATGTTTAGTCTTGGTAAGTAGTACTACTCCATTGAAAAAAACATTCTCTGTTCAATATAAATCACTAAAAATCTCTATAAATTTTTAGGTAAAATTGGTGTCAAATGAGAAAGCATGCTAAAAGCAAAGGAAACCAACATTACATGTTTCTTTCTTTCTTTATTCATCTTTCCTTCTGTCAATGGATTTTTTTTACTTGTACAAATGAGATAATTGCACAATTGATCCTCCCCTTATTGTTTGAGAAGAAAATCAGTCCCTAACCCTTTACATACGAGCAACTTATTCATTGACATTTTATTACAGTTGCACAATCATTCTCTCTAATAACCAAAACCCTTAAAATTGAAGAATTCATTAGAAATTTGAAGTGGGACTCACATAACAAATTACTATCAAATTATTATCCTTACATTTTGTATGATCCATGACTTATAATTACTTAAATCATACTCTAATTATACAAATATTGTTAGTTTGAAGATTGACTCGTCAATTTGCTCCTGAGATAAAGGGGTTAAAACTAACCCTCAATTTTGGTTTCATTTTCTTCTCTTAAAATTTTATTTTTCAAATTTAAACATTAATTTTAGTGACACATTTTATAGAATTTATATATACTATTCACTTATCAAGAATTCATGTATTAAAAAGTGTAATTTTAATAATAATTTAAAAAAAAACCCAAGTGTGGGGGGGGTGATGATGAAAGATGTTTGAAAATGTCTGGCGTGGTGGTGGCTGACAGAAAAGGATGTGGGTAATAGATTTTGGGTGGATTGAATTTGATTGATGATGACGTTTATGGACACGACAGGTCTTTTCATGGCATTGCAACCGAGGATCATAGGATGTGGAAATTCCGTAGCAGTTTTTTCTATGGCTGTTAGATTCCTTACAGGTCCAGCTGTCATGGCTGCTGCTTCCATTGCTGTTGGCCTCCGTGGCGTTCTCCTCCGCATAGCCATTGTCCAGGTATCAATTTTTCCCCACGTCTACACGCCTATGTTTGATAACCTCACTTTTTTTGTTTATTATATTTATAAAATTCAATTTATGAGATACATAATTTTTCAAATCACTTATTGATCACATATAATTTCCTTCTTTAATTTTCAATTACTACTTTTTTACTTCAAAATCATAAATAAATCAATTTATAAACCAAACAATATAACCAAACAAATACTAATCACACGTTTTCTTTCTCCAATTTTCAACCACACATTTTACGCCTCTACTTGTTGATTAAAAAAAAATATTTTTTTATGTTTTCAAGGGAAAATATGTGATTGAAAAATAGAGAGAGAAAATATGTGTCGTTAAAAAGTGATTTGGAGAATTGTATGATAAAAAAAATTGTTTTTAAACAAGTTTGCCAAACAGAGTAGGAAAAAAAAATGGCAGCTCATAGCTGTCGAACCATCTGCTATAAAGTATAAACAATACATTTTTAAACTACTTTTTATTTTTAATTTTTAATCACACACATTTTTTCAAACTTTTTAACTACATATTTTACATCGAAAAAATCACATTATTTATTTATAAAAAAATAAAAAATTTGGAACGTACTTTTTATCACGGATGATCATGTGTAGATCTTATAATTCGGGACTCATTACTTTCTATCAAAACTTAACATCATAGCCCATATTATGAATCAATTTATAAACATCACAATTTTTTATACTACTATTTAACCACACATTTTTCGAAATCACGTTTTAACTTTTAACCACACATTTTACCTCTAGTCAACTTATAACAAAATCTCTCAAAAATACCTTTTAACCATACATATTTTTAAAAATAACTTTTCGATCAAATGTTTTACCATGAAAACAACACATTCATTGATTATAAACAAAAAACTTTTGTCAAACAGATGTTAAATTGTTTATGAGCAACCTCCAAATGTGTGTGGTTAAAAAGTAATTTAAAAAATTGTGTGATTTATAAATTGGTTTATAAATCAAAAATATGTTTTTGCCAAACGGATTATAAATGGATAATAGTTTGACTTGACTTGAACATAAAATTTTCGATTATTTGCCTATGATGCTATATTGAATTATTTGATTTAAAAGTTTAAATTTAATTATTCGAAAGTGATATTCATTTGAACATGTTAAGCACCTTTTGAGTTTAGAAAAAAAACAGTTTTTACATATTACTGAACAAAATTCTGAACTTAACTAACACGTTTGTTGTTATTTGATGTGCGAAACAAATAAAAAGGCAGCTCTACCCCAAGGAATTGTCCCCTTTGTCTTTGCCAAGGAGTACAATGTGCACCCGGACATTCTTAGTACAGGGTGAGTTGTCTATATACTAGAATTTTGATTTTCTAGAACGAGATTTGTTAAATCTCTGTTTTGCCCTTCACGTTTGACACGTTGAAATGAATTACAGGGTTATATTTGGAATGTTAATCGCGTTGCCGATAACACTTGTCTACTATATTTTGTTGGGGTTATGAAAAGGCAGTAGCTTAAGATCAAATATTTGAAGTTGGGATCATGGGATCACCAAAGAAAGAGGAAACGAAAATCATCTGCCCCTTTCAATATAATTTGCCTTCTCTGTCTAGTGTAAAGTTGTAAAATTGTGATTTGTACTTTGTAGTCAATTTTCAACAAAGAAATATGATATTTTTCTTATTATTTATTGTTTCAAATCTAATTTCAATTTTTTTTTTCTAGACTAACGGAGAATGTAAAGGTAATTTAGTGAACGTTATTTTTCTATTACGCTTTCATGTTGAAGATATGAAGATAAATAAATAAATAAGTAAATTTCCGCATTACCAATCTAATCAGCATTGTCCATGTTGAAGTAAATAAATAAGAATGTAATGTTTTCAAAGTAAAATATGTGATTATAAGTGATTTGAGGAGATTTATTGTTTATTACCAAACGGAAAACGTAAATACGAATGTATTTAAATCATGAATGCGAGGTCAGGGGGTTGGTTGTGTTAGGATCGATACGTGATCAAGAACAAAAATAATTAAATGTAAAAATACATGAACGCCAAGATTATTCGGCCAAAGGCCCCGGAGGTTCGATAATTCAAGAAACATCTACATCCCCCGTTGAGCAATCCATCAAACTTGGATTTACGCTCAAATCCACTGAGCACATCAAGAAGTTCATTACATTTTCAAGATCAACACCAAGAACACCAAAATGATCTCCAAGAATCACTAATTCTATCCACTACCATACAACACACAGATTTCACAAAGATTACTCTCCATCTAAACTATGTTTTACACATATCGTAAAACCACTCCAAACATGAAGAAATTGGAGAAACCACAAAGAAAAGATACTCTAATCATCAAGAAAAGAGATCACAAAAGGGAATTACAAATGGACATCACTAAGCAATCTTGTCCGAACCCTTAATCAAAAACGCCTCCCAAAGGGAGCTAAAGAGGAGAAACCGTCAATTGTATTGTTGTGGAACCACCAAGATTATTATCACCAATTTGATATCACCAACTTATATAATGGTCTAATTCTAGGCCAAGTAAGTGGGCTAAACCAATTTAGGTCCAAAGTGAGTAGCACCTACTCAACAATCTCCACCTTGCTACGAACTTGAGTGCACTAATAGTGAATTTGAGCAACCAACTTGATATCATCTTGCTCTCACACGCCTGAAAAATAAGTAACGATTTTAGTACCATATACTAGGAAATAGTTGATAAAAACATTTATATATGTTTTATTCACCCTGTGACACATCTCAAATAAAATGTACATTTATTCAAAATTTCCTTCACATGTGACACCTCAAACAAAATGTATCAAATTTTCTCTATGTATAGTGCAACCGTGAAAAACTAGATTTTCCATAAAATGTATAACATGCTAATAGTCAAAATAGCACTATGTGCAAAAATATGTAATTTCGAACTCACATAACTATCACACGAGGTGAAAATACATAGGATGATAAATCCAATTACCAATATCTCATGCATAATATACATCTATAAATCCTCACAATATCACATTGTGTATAACACTTAAACACAAGATTCATATCATATTTCCTCAGATTAATGTACATATTTCAAAACTCTCATTTATAAGTATCAACAATGAATCAATCAAGAACAATATCATCAATATACAATAACAAGAACACCAAGTTACTTCTGTTTCAACATGATGATATACAAGTAATGATCAAACTTATTGCATCAAAAGCCAATAAGAAGAATAAACGAATCAAGTCATTTATACCACAACCAAAGCAACTTTTAAGTCATATAAGAACCTTTTAAGACAAAAGACACACATTTACGGATTTTCATTTATCTTCAAAAAATCAAGAGGTTGAAATATAAAAAACTTTTATAAAAAAAATGTAATCTCACATCAGGTTGTTTAAGTTGTCGCGACCAACAAAATCACCAACAAAAGTTTTCATATAACCTTCACCTCCTTCTATGTGTGTACCCATGTATCCAATAATCTTAAAAGTTCATTCCGAGTGGTATCCTCTTTTAATTCATAACAAGAAAACTTGTGTCTCCTATCATTGCTTATCCACTCTATTGATTGTTCATCCACAGTCTCATCAATTACCATACTAGTCAAATACCAGTCAACACAAGAATATGATATAATAGGTGTATTCCTATCACTCTCTTACCACTATCTTTTACCATCAGGACGCTGAATATGGAGTCTCCACCTCACTCGAGGTATCCTAGACCTGGGTATAGTACTCTCACTATATCTAACTCCACCTGCAACTGATAACTAGCATACCTTGCTGTTTTTCTCTCAATTGCACCAAAAATCATGTCCTAAACATGACACATCAACCCCATTAACTGTGATCACACTACTCCATGATCTAACCGCCATTCTGGCTTCTAAAGCACAACCAAAAGTCTAAAGCAAAAAATGATCAACACATTTATCATGCAATCTATCATGAGTAGTATCACAAATACCTGAAGTAAAAGAAATAAGTCGTTGCTTACAAAGCAAACAACAATCACATAAAATCAAATCCGACATATAGTCATTTCAAGCATGTCTTCTATGAAACTTACCAAACACACAATGACCACATAAATGCATATAAGACAGTAAGA
This sequence comes from Ligustrum vulgare, assembly GCA_963555705.1. Classification (NCBI taxonomy): domain Eukaryota; kingdom Viridiplantae; phylum Streptophyta; class Magnoliopsida; order Lamiales; family Oleaceae; genus Ligustrum; species Ligustrum vulgare. The sequence goes on from OY743179.1 coordinate 5,007,681, forward strand.
CACACAGTCTACATATAATCCGCATTTATCACATCAAGGTACATAAGACCCCACGTCTCCTATAACAGTCATTTCATCACCACAAAGCATGTCATTTGTGTTAGTAAAAGAAATAGAGGAATCAACATCTCTAATCGCATAAGCAGTGGTAACAAATACACCAATTCTCATAACCCCTTACAAGTTAAAAAATCACCCTCAATTATTATCATGATCATATGTCCAATTTAACCAGTCAGCCTCATTTTGTGTTGTAAAACCAAAAATCATAATTCCATCGAAAACCCCCAAATCAACACAACGCGTAATCATATTTGGAACAAAGCTTAACTCAACAAATACATCAAGTAACGACTCAACCAAGTATTTCAAATATAACAGATTATGACATAAATGCACAATCAAATAAAACCTAAATTAAGAAACAATCAAAATCACAAAAAATGTTATTCCTTAATTCTAAGTCAATATATACTAGGTAGGTCAAATTTGAAGTCCATTAAGCTAAGAGTTTCAATAAAGTGATCAACAACAAAATACGGGAATTATCCATTTTTTTACCCAACTAAAGTCAACGATCACAAGTCCAAAGCAATTAAGACATCAATATCGATCATAGCTCATATAACAGGTTGTAACCGACAAGGTTATAATTTTCAAAAAATAATAATTAACCAAACAAGTTGCTATCGGCAAGGTAGCTATTCCATAAAGCAAGAAAACGTTAGGGTTTAGGAATATCACCGAGCGAACAATTCATGTTCGTATATATGTGCTTGGAATCTTGCAAAACAGATTGCGGAAATGGACTCAGCAGGTCGAGATGATGAAACTGTCCAAAATGTGCTCGTCGGACCACCGCCGGCGCCGCCACTGGACCACCGACGGCCGCCTGCCGGAAATTCTACCAAGATACCCAAAAATCAGCCAAAGATGCTCCTCAGCCTCGCAAACTCAGCTACGGTGGCCGTTTCTTGATCTGAATTTTCGTTTGGTTAGAATTTTGATTTGAACTTCCGGTCAAGATTACCTTTTCCGGCCAAATCGCAGCTTTCGCTCCGAAATCTGCAACTCTCCACCTGCAGAGACTCCACCTTGGCCTCAAGAACGTACCGGTGGACTTAATTTGTAGATCGTAGCCTCTCTCCGACTCCGCCTGGGACTACCGTTGATTGCCACAGTTATGACTTCCTTCTTGCAATTTCGTTCAGTGAGCTCCTTCTTTCTCCCATTTTTGGTTCCGGTTAGTCGCGTGTTCCTCCGTCAATTTCCAGTCAGATTCTTCCTTCGGTCGGTGCCTTCTACGGTTGGTTTGACGTTTTGTACTTCATGGCTGTGGCTATCTTCCTAAACTTCTTGATTTTTCACTTTACGGCCAGTATTTGCTTACTGCCGTCACCGGATTCCGCCTGTGAGACCAGTTATTAATTCTTGCAATGCGGCTGTGACTGGTCCTTGAAATTCCGGCCAGCTTCTTCTTGGCCAGTCCCTGCTCCTTGCTTATGGTTCTTGCAATGCTGGTTGTAGCAAATTTTCAGAATTTCTTGGAGTGTCGGTGAGCCTCGCAGTTTGTAAGCAGTTCCCCAATTTTGTTCGGTTGGTGTGGTGGTCACAGTTCTGGCAAAAATTCTCCTTTCTTGCAATTTTGTTTACCCGGCCAGTAAACTAATCTTTCCACTTTTCCTTCTTGATGTCGTGAACACCGCTACTGGATTTCAACCCAAAATGACCCCTGCCTTCACTGTTGCCTGTAGTAGCAATTTTTCCGGTCAATGACTTCTTTCTTCTCTCTGGCGAGTCCTTTTCTTTATCCGGCTAGTCTTCTCTCTTGCCAATTTTTGTTTTCGGCCAGCAGTCCTCCTACTTTCCCATAGTGGCAAGTTCTTGATCCACTTTTTCAATTTTACCAATTTCTTTCAAGCTTTTGAGATTACTACCAATCCCAAAAATTCAAACAATTCTTGATCACCACACAAGATTCTAGATTCAAATCACAAGGCTCTGATACCACTGTTAGGATCGATACGTGATCAAGAACAAAAATAATTAAATGTAAAAATACATGAGCGCCAAGATTTTTCGGCCAAAGGCCCCGGAGGTTCGATAATTCAAGAAACATCTACATCCCCCGTTGAGCAATCCATCAAACTTGGATTTACGCTCAAATCCACTGAGCACATCAAGAAGTTCATTACATTTTCAAGATTAACACCAAGAACACCAAAATGATCTCCAAGAATCACTAATTCTATCCACTACCATACAACACACGGATTTCACAAAGATTACTCTCCATCTAAACTATGTTTTACACATATCGTAAAACCACTCCAAACACGAAGAAATTGGAGAAACTACAAAGAAAAGATACTCTAATCATCAAGAAAAGGGATCACAAAAGGGAATTACAAATGGACATCACTATGCAATCTTGTCCGAACCCTTAATCAAAAACGTCTCCCAAAGGGAGCTAAAGAGGAGAAACCGTCAATTGTATTGTTGTGGAACCACCAAGATTATTATCACCAATTTGATATCACCAACTTATATAATGGTCTAATTCTAGGCCAAGTAAGTGGGCTAAACCAATTTAGGCCCAAAGTGAGTAGCACATACTCAACAGGTTGTTGGATACAAAAAGGGCTAATATAAGACCAATTTCAAGAAATACAAAGAAGTTAAAAATGAAATAGTCAAAAATCTAAAATAATTAATCGAGTGCTCAAGTCGTTAAAAGTAATGATGAAACCCTCACAAAGAATTGATTGGTTTATTTGTTTATAAATATCATATTTTCTCAAATCACACATTTATTGATATCATTTTTTTAATCATATATTTTATTCAGAGAATAAAATTATTACTCTCTTCGTTCCAATTATATAGGCTGTTTGATTGTGCACACGAATTAAGAAAACATATTTAATTAATATTATTGAAAAGGTAATTTTTTTTAAAAAAAATTTTCAACTTATCCTTATTGAATTATCAAATTTATTATTATCAGAAGCAATGAATAGTAATACATTAGTAAATAAGTAAAATAAATACGTTTCAATAAAAAAAAAAATAGGTCTATATAATCGAGACAATAGAAAAATGAAAGACAATCCATACCATATAATTGATTGGGACGGAGAGATTATTTGTTTATAAATAATATTTTGAACTGCCAAAGAGAGACGGATCCACTAGTCGAATTAATTGACTGACGGATGGAATTGAGTAGGAAATCAATGATTATTTGGGAGACAATATTTTGGTGCGCCTCAGGCATGCATCACATCGCTATTGAAGGATACTGAAAAAATGACAACAAAAAATGGACACCGTGAAAGCTTTCCTTTTGTCCAAGATTGTTTCCGTGAAAAACTAGATTCTATATTTCATGGGGAAAAGGGTCCAAGATGCCAATCCATTCTGCACCCTATCAAGATAAAAGTAGTCATTTACGTGGTCTCAACAGATAGAATGAATAACGAGTTTTGTCGTTCCATCCTTTACATGTGAATATCGTATTTGATCTACAAACTATTTCATCGATTTCTAATCGTGATCATATTCAATGGGTGGACATAATTTTATCCATTCATTGCTAATTGGATATTGAATGTCTCCTTTAGTATAAATTCGCAATCTTATCTTCAAGCTAACCGTTCGACTTAGACTCTGTTTGTTAAAAAAAAAAATTAAAAATAAAGAATATTTGTTTTCGAGATAAATATAAATGGTTAAAAAGTGATTTTGAAAAATACACATAGTCAAAAAGTGTTTTTGGAAGATGCGTTGTTTAAAAATTTGTTTAAAGATAAGTTTGACAAATAAACATAATTCCAATGACATTATATTTTTATGATGTAAAATACTTACTAAAAGAAAAACTTATAATAACTTATTATTGTCACTAATAATTAATAACTTAGATAAATCATATTGAACTAGCAAAAGAAGTTTGGTAACACTATAACATTTTATAAACTGGTTTATTTATGATTTTGATATAATGACACATATGATCAAAAGTAAAGAAGCGCTCTCTTGGTAGAGGCGGCAAGAGGCTTTAGGGCTTGTTGGAGCTTCTCGAAGCCGAAGACGGATCAAGGCTTAAAAGCCTTAGAAGGGAGCTTCTCATACATTCATTGACCTGTCCGGGGTATAGCTGCCCCTAGAGAGCTAGGAAAGAGCTCATGTAGGTATTTATTCCATTTATCATTCTTTCTGAGGCAAGTTGTGAATCGCTAGGACTCCTTACATAAGGAGTCTACGCTTGCCTTGTTGTTGATTGAAAAGTGGTGAGATAAAATGTGTGTAATTAAAAAGTAATTTGAAAAATTGTGTAATATTTCTAAATGTGTTTATTTGATTTATCAAATGGTTAGTATATTTAAGTAGTCAAATAGACAATAAATTAGATGTTCAGTGACACACACATACACACGTGTGTTAAAGTTAACTACTAATTATTGTTACAATAAATATGTTAAATTCTAGCTAAATTGGGAGTGTTTTTCAACATAAAAATGTCACGTCGTCAGTTAATTTGCTAGCGAAATTTAACAAAAAGTTAAATTGTTGGTAAAAAAGACTCCTTTAACTTGTGTTTTAATCAATATTTTCAAACAGGACAAGATCATCGGCTCAATCGGGAGATTAGGTCAAGGGTCAAAGAGTCGTCCCAAAGTTGACTCGGGCATTATATAATATTAAAAAATTGAAAAAATTAAAAAATATACATAAAATCGGGTGAAACCTGTGTCCGGGTCAACCTTGGGTCCAGGTCGACCCTAGTTGTTGATCAAGTTTGACCCGATTGGGTTTTAGCAGTGATCCAATCCAATTTCTGGCTCGGGTCGTAGGTTTCTGAATTGATCGAGTCGGATCGATTTTGAAAACACTTTTAACATATCCGTGGTAGACATTATTTTAACTTCTTGTTAATTTATTCTACCAACATGTACTTTAACACATTAAATGCAGATATTTTTAACCTCTATTTGATGAAAGTTTTTAGTTTATATATAAAGAATGTGATATTTTCAAAGTAAAATGTGGTATTAGACTCAATTTGGTTAACTTGTTTATTGAACAAGTTTATAAATAACACATTTCATCAAATTATTTTTAATTACATATTTTTTAAAATTATTTTTTAATCACATAATTTACCATGGGAACATGCATTCTTTGTTTGTTTATAAGTAAATGTTTTGCCAAATAGAGGCTATGCAATAAAATAATGTGCAAAAAGGTATAGAAGGCAGTATTGTCGTTTTATAGATGAGTGCATGTTGAGAGAGATTTGTGCTACAATACAATGTCTCCCACTAAATTCGTTTGGTCGTCCGTTTGGGTGACAATTGTTTGTGGGTTTGTCGTGTCGATATTTGGTCCCTCACACGCGCACATGTACACAACATTCATATCTCTCTGCACTTTTCTCGAGGATTTGCACGTGCATCATTGTATTCATTTCCATTCATATTTTCATCCACAGGACTTTCATGGTATGGTAGGAAACATAAAAAAGTTCTCTCCTCAGTTAATGAGTGAGTATTGAGTTTTAGGCGGGATCTGAACACCCCTTATAGGGGGCGGACAAATATGCCAAGTGAGGCATTATATAATTTCTATTTTATCCAACTCTGTTGATAAAATAGTATGATTTATAAATTGATTTATTTATAATTTTAGGGTGTGTTTGATAGATGTCTAAATTTTTTTACCTCAACCCATAAAAAAATATTTTTTTGAAAATTGACAAAAACAAGTTTTGAATGATTGTACCTAGAAAAAGATTTTCATGGAAAAATTTCCAATCAAATACCAAAGTTGAAAATTGTTTTCCATGATTTGACATTTTTCATGTAAAATTTGTTGGGATATTTGACCCGAATTAAGAATGAGAATATTTTGGACAATTAATTTTCTTGTTAAAGTGGTTAACTTGGAGACCGAGTTAAAGGTGAAAGAAGAGGAAGATAATCTTTTTGACATAGATTTCTTTCCTTATTCTAATATTCTACTTCAACAAGGAAATATCTTAGAGTACAAGTAATACACGTTTTTGAGTTTTTTGAGTTATGTTTCTTATAAATATGTGTATTGAGGAGTCAATTAATGCACATTTACTAGAGAGTAGTGAGGAAAAATGTAGTTTAGCATCTTAATTTTTCTTGGGTTCTTTATGGGTTGTACAAAAAAATAGAAATTGGTAGATGTGGTAAAATTGGGTTATTTTTCCTACAATACTTGAGGGGTTTGGTGAGTGCAAATTCTATATAATTGTAACAATTTATTATATAGTGAAAAGTTTTGGCGGTCCGTGGACGTAGGCAAGTTTTCGAACCACGTAAATTTCTGTGTTCGTATTTTATTTTCTGGTTTGCTCAATTATTTCTTGAATATCAAAAATTCATGTGGGTTAATTAGAGAGAGGGAATTTGTGTGTAATTCCCAACAGTGGCGCCGTCGACGGGGAAATCGACGTCTAATTAACAAAGCATCGGTGGTTTGAAGATTTTTTGGAGCAAAAGAAAATATGTTTAGAAAGTATAACGTGGAGAAATTTGACTGGAAGATCAATTTTGGCTTGTGGTAAGTACAAGTCATGGATGTATTGATTCAGTTGGGACTGCAGAAAGCTTTGAAGGAAAACCATCACCGAGTTTTGATAAAGAAAGTGAATCTAGCACGAGAGATGAAGATTGAGAAGACTTGGATTTGAAGGCTGCTGGCATGTTACAACTTTGTTTGGCCAACAATGTTCTTGCAAATATTTATGGGATATTTGCTGTGAAGGAACTGTGGGAAAAACTGGAAGAGTTGTATCAAATAAAGAGCTTGTCAAATAACTTATACCTGAAGGAGCGGTTTCATTCTTTGAGAATGAATGCAGGTATGAAAATCTTAGACCATCTTAGTGTTCTCAATGAGATTGTTTCTGCACTGGAATCTATTGGAGTTAAGATTGATGATGAGGATAAGGTTCATCTGGTCTTTTCTATCTACGTTTGAGTACATCATACTGATTTTGATGTACGAGAAGGAAACGATGAAATTTTCAGAAGTTAAGTTGATAAGATTGAAGTGACAGTTCATCTAAAAACGCTTTAATTGTTACTGAAAAGTGGAAGAGAGGTAACTGCATGAAGAAGAATGTAATGTGTTGGAACTGTGGTAAATCTAGTCATGTGAGAAGAAATTGTCCAAAAGGTGGAGCAGAGTCGGCTAATTGCTCGGAGGTGGACAATGTGACTCTCCTGGTGGAGGGTGGTGATGATGTACTTTAGTAAGATGAGACTTCCTTATGACATGAAGTCAATTGCCATGATAGAGGATGTGTTCTTACTGGTAGGTACATGTGTTTGCACACGGGCATTTGTTTGGCGTTAATGCAAGGTGTGTGATGAATTTGATGTCAATGGCTGATGAGCTCCCAGGGAAATCCAAACATGGGAGTTGCACTATAATTTTTCGGCAAGGTTTATTTCGACATGAGCCGATGAAAAGCTCGGAGTTCGTTAATAATTCTGAGTGCTGGTTATACTCATATGGTGGAGTATGGGATCGTCAAAGTGTTAAATGCTTGCCTATTTACCCAATGATTGAATTTGAATTTTTTGGCTTGGATGAATTTGTTTCAAGGTGGAAATTGTTGGGATATTTGACCCAAATTAAGAATGAGAATATCTTGGACAATTGATTTTCATGTTAAAGTAGTTAACTTGGAGACCAAGTTAAAGGTGAAAGAAAAGGAAGATAATCTTTTTGACATGGATTTCTTTCATTATTCTGATATTCTACTTCAACAAGGAAATATCTTGGAATACAAGTAATACACGTTTTTGAGTTATGTTTACCTATAAATATGTGTATTGAGGAGTCAATTAATTGCACATTGACTAGAGAATATTGTGAGGAAAATGTAGTTTAGCATCTTGATTTTTCTTAGGTTCTTTGTGGGTTGTACAAAGAAGTAGAAATTGGTAGATGTGGTAAAACTAAGTTATTTTTCCTACAATACTTGGGGGGTTTGGTGAGTACAAATTCTATATAATTGTAACAATTTATTATATAGTGAAAAGTTTTGGCGGTCCGTGGACGTAGGCAAGTTGTCGAACTACGTAAATTTCTGTGTTCGTATTTTATTTTCTGGTTTGCTCAATTATTTCTTTAACGTCAAAAATTCATGTGGGTTAATTAGAGAGAGAATTTGTGTATAATTCCCAACAAAATTTACCCAATCAAACACACCCTTAAGGTAAAATATGTGGTTGAAAAATGAAGAGAGAAAATGTGTGTGGTTAAAAAGTGATTTAAAAAAATGTGTAGTGTATAAATTGATTTATAAATCAATTCAATTCATTTACCAAACGGATGTCAAATAATTATTCTCCTACTCGTATTAAACAGGGGTTATCGATGTGTTAGTGATCATTGATCATCACATTTCATCAAGTGAAGTGAAATGTAATGGATTGATGTCCACCTATCACATCAATAGGTGGACAACATAACTCTTGTCCAAAAATGGACCGGGAACATTTTCCATTTTTCGTTCTCATACATAGGTATTACACTTTGAATTCATTTACGAAAGAGTCCACACAAATTTTATTAGCTGCCCTTTTTAGAATTTATTATTGAGACCTATAATTGTATGTGGGCCAGCACACTGGGACTTTTTGACATTTATTTTTAAATTTTTTAGATAAAAAACCACTTGGATGTGAAGAATAGTCTCGCTACCAAAAATTAAAGTTGAGTGTGACATCTCCTTCTCGATTTATTTTCTTTGTGCAATTCGTCGAATCCTATCAATTGAATTGTCAGCCCCAAATGTTTCCAAGGAATGAGCGTATTACTATCTCAAGGGACATAGCAACATGTAACTCCTAAACTACGAAGTAATCTATCAATATCACTCAAAATGGAATCAGTTGGTGCATAAGAGTAATCTGATTGGAGTCGTTGGACAACCCATAAGGAATCTGCCTCATCTAGATCGACAAAGAAACCATTGGATAGTGCAAACAGTAGTCCGTCTCGAACAGCAACAGCCTCCGCATCCTCCACGTCGAGATTACCAACTAAGCACTTGGTTTGGGCTCCCAACACCACACCATCAACATCGCGCACCACAGCCCCTCTTGCATAGAGTCATGCCCCCTTCCGTATGACTGCATTTGTATTAAATTTCAGTATTCCGAAGGATGGCATCCTCCAACCACCACACTTAGCTGAGGACTGGTTAGGGGCATAAAAGAAATCCTAACCAGTTCCAACACCCCTCCTCCCACTTCCAAAACCTACCAACAATATCCAAGACCACCCGCGTTGAACGACGTTGTCCACCCTGAACCAATCTGTTTCGTTCTCCCCACAATAACCAGCAGAGGGTCTGATGAGAATCGAGAAAGTCAAACCCCGATGCACGTGCCCGTTGGACCCATGACGACCGAAACACCCCGTTTAACAAAAACGGGATTTTTGTTGCAATTTCCACAAAAACGGGGTTTTGTTGCAATTTCTGAAATTTACACATTTTGCCCATTTTGTACCTTTTATACACATTTTCTTGTCATTTGTAAGTTAACTTGGTGATGTTCAATGTGAAGCTCTTGAGAGAGTTCCTCTTGTGGGTGAGGTAAATCCCATTTCTTCATCTTGTATCTCTTAGGAAATTAATCAATTTTATCTTGAGTATTATTATTCTTGTGTTGTTGTTTATTTCCGCCACCTTTGAATTTGTTTATTTCTTTCCATTGGGCTAGAGTTTGTTAATCCTTGAATTTTGGGTTAGATTTAAACTTGAGTTAAGGTGTTTATCCTTTATTTTACCACTTTAGCTTTTAGGAATTTTCGGTCAACACACCGAAGGGGTTCGCATCATTTGGTATCAGAGCTTGGCTCTAATTTGGTAAACCTATTTTTACATTATTGTTGTTGTTATACAAAAAAAAAAAATCCGAAAATTTGAAAAGAAAAATTGAAAAAATTTCATATGCCCATGAGTAATTCTTGATTCCTACATATTGGGTATATTGATTGTTGCATTGTAGGGGGTTTTCATTAGCCAAACACTTACAAAACATATACTTTCCAAATTGTATATTCAAAGTATTTGATAAATTGTCCCAATGAAAAATACTTCATTCATTCTTTGTTGTTCAATACCCATATATTGCTAATTACTTGGGGCTATCCAATTCCCATCATTGAGATTGTGTTATCAACATTTTATTCCATATATTACTTGCTTCATCCATTGGATAATTGTTGATCATTCACTTCTTGCCATAATTGTGTTGTTGGGGGGTTTTCATATATCAACATTATCCACATTCAAGGTCATTCAAAGATTGAGTACAAGTTGTTTGATAAATTGCCTCATTCAAAATTTACACTCTTTGTGCTTATTGTTCTACATCTATACCTTGTCTATTATTTGTGGTTTGTCAATCCCATTACTAAATTGTGTTCCTAACATCCTATCCCACATAAATATTGTTCCTTTTGAGTTTAGCAAGCACATAAATTCTACTTGCTTTTTGTATCTACTTGTTATAAATTCCTTCTTCCTTTATTTGTGATTTTCTTGACTTCACAAGAATTATACTTTGTGGTTTAGTTGATTACCTTCCTTGGAGAACTTGAAAAAGGAGATTTGAGTGGAAAAAGGCAAGAGTGGTGAGCTCAATAGAGGGTAAAAGCCAAATTTGAGTGAAACGCGAGAGAAATATTTTCTTGTGAGAACACTTTCACACTTGCACACCATGTCCATTTTCAATTCTCAAACTCAAGATTTGAAGTACTTGTTGGAAAATCTTTCAACCATCATGGCTAGACAAATGGAGAATATTGGGGGTGAGTTGAAAAATTTAGGAACAAGAGGGGAGAGTACATCAACTAGTATGGGTGAAGAAAATAGGGATGGTAGGAGAAGGTTGAGGGATAAATTTGGGAACATTGTGTATAGGGATGGAAGTAGAAAACCAAATGGGAAGTTGAATAGGAAAATTAGAATGAATGTTTGGGATGATGAAGGGGATGGTGAACAAAATGGGAGCTTGTATAGGAAAAGAGGAGAATGGGTAGATAGGAGTGGAGATGGAGTTGATGATAATATTGATAGAACAAAAATAAAGAGTCCATCATTCCATAGGAGGGATGATAATGAAGGGGAAGTTGAAAGAGGTTGGAGAATGGGTAGGAGAAGAAGAGAATGGGTAGATAGGAGTGGAGATGGGATGGATGAGAAGGTTAATATTGAGCAAATGAAGACTTCATCATTTCATAGGAGGGACGGTAGTGGAAGTAAAGAAGTAGTGAAGGAGATGAATGCTAGGCCACCACAATCTTTGGCCCATGCTAATGAGATGGAGGAACATGGGGAGGATAATTTCTACACTAGGTGCCTAGTAAGTGATAAACCATGTAGTCTCATGATAGATGGGGAGGTTGGCACTAATTTGGTGAGTGCTAGTAGAGTTGAGAAATTGGGGTTACCGGTTATGAAGCATCCTAATCCCTATATATTGCAAAGGTTGAATGACTATGGGGAGGTGAGGGTAAGTGAACAAGTTCTTCTTACTTTTCACATTGGTACTTATAGTGATCAAATATTATGTGATGTGGTTCCCTTACACACTACTCACATAATCTTGGGGAGACTTTGGCAATGTGAGCGAAATGTGAATCTTGATAGGAGAAGGAATCGGTGTAGCTTCAAAATGAATGAAAAAAAGGTTGTGATCCTATCTTTGAGTGCGGAAGAAGTATGCAAAGACCAAATGAAGCTCAAGAAGGAATTCGAGGAAGAAAAAGAGAATTCAATTGAGCAAATTGAAGAAAGCAAAAATAAGAGCATGAGAGTTGGGGCCTCGACCCTAGAAAAAGGTGAGGAATTGAGAGTTGGAGACACGACTCCAGAAAAAGAAGAGGCGAGAGAAGAACTGAGAGTTGGTGTTCCTACCTCAGAAAAAGGTGAGGGAGTGATGAGTGCCACCAAGAAGATTGAGAGAAAATATCACCCCAAAATGTTCTTTTACTCTTGAATATTCTAACACTTCCCTCCCTAGTTTGGTTATTTCTTTGTTGCAGGAAATTGTGAGGCCAACTTATCAAGGCAATAAAGAACTCCAAAAGCATGCCTTATGGAAAAAATTCATGAAAACATTTTCCTACAACAACGAGTACAACCGAGGTAAAGAAAATGACATAACCGATGCAACATCTAGGAGGTATGCTCCTAACATTTCTTTGAATGCAAGGTTATTGTGTTTTGAATACATTAGAGGGTTGTATGATCTTGATGTAGATTTGACAAGTGTGTTGTTGACTTGTGAAAATGTAACATATTTTCATGATGAGTGCTTAATTTGTAAATGCAACTTTTTGCATGTGCCCAATTGCATAAGTACCAAATCTTTTTGTGAAAATGTTGCATATAGTACATATCATTGGCATGATAAATTCTTATTTGTGAAAATATGCTTGTCATGCATATTGACTCTCTAAAGGAATTGCTAGTTAGGGGAGTCCATGGGAGAGATTTATTGAGATATCTTGATGATAAAAGGACTTCGCTTCTAACATTTCTAGATGCTCCCTTATTCCGTGTTGAACATAGTAAGAGCATGCATGTTAAATATCCGAATTTGTTAAACATTTATGAATCATGTTGTGAGCAATATTTTGCTGGATTCTATGGGCGTGATGATTATTTGTTTTGGAAAATTGGATTGTTTCCTTGTAAAAGTGACGTGCGTAAATTGATAGTGGGAGGAGCACATGATAGTTGGTTGTTGGGGCGATTTAAAATTAACGGGGTCTTAGGGGTATTATGTGATCAATCTTATTGGCCTATTTTGAAGCTTGGTGTTGAACATGTTTGCACTTGTAGTAAATGCCGAACTTGCAAATTGGCTAAACTCAAGTTTTTGCCCCAAGAATTCCATGCATATTTGCCCATCCTGAGTAAACCTTGGACGGCTATTTCTATGAATTTTATAGTGGGTTTCCTTGGAATAAAGAAAGAAAATGATGCTATTTTTGTAATTGTTGGTAGGAGTATTAAAACGTCGCATTTGATTGCATATAACGAAACCAACAAGGTCATCAACATAGCTAATATTTTCTTTCAGGAAGTTGTGCAATTGCACGAAATTGGTGCTAATTTTGTGATTGTTAAATTTGCTTGTAATTTAATTGTTCATCATATTAGCAAGTTTTCTCCACTTAAAGATGCTTGTGACTTTATCCTATTAACTCTGTTGAACTTTATGCACATGTTTATCGAAGAAAGAATTGGTTTAGGTGGGCACGAGAATGCACCTTTGGTTAAGCCCCTTTGCAGGAGGCTCGAGCTTCCATTTAGGGGAATTGGAATGCAATGTGATTCCAATGCCAACCATGGTGGGAAACATATTCCATTTGATCCAGGCGGCCAGATGCGTTCCCATTCGTGGAAGGAGCGACCCCCCGATCAAATAAAATCCAAACTTCTACTCTGTGGTATTGGCGCATCTCAAACTCTTGGCAGCGCCTACAAATTGATTTTGCACGGTGAGTATGAAATTTCAGTTATATTTATTGTGTCTGAATTTTCTATTTTTATTGTAGGTTCCGATTCGTGGTCGAATCTCTTTCGAGATGGAGGAGATGATGAGAATCGCCAAGGTCCAACTTCATTACATGAACCTGTGGTACACAATGTTGCAAGATCAAAGTTCAAGGAGTTTCACGACAGTGCATTCAAGCAAGATTCGAGGTCGAATCCTTTTCAAGAGGGAGGGGATGATGAGAATCGAGAAAGTCAAACACATATGCCCGTGGGACCCATGACGAGATTTGAAGTCGAAGAGGTTCAAGATTCGAGACTAAAAAATGTGAATAAGTCAAGAAAAGCAAGTCGAGAATCAAGTTGGAGCCAAAAAGAAGAAGAAATTGGAATCAGCCAATTTCGGTCGACCGAAAATCATTTCGGTCGACCGAAAGTCTGCAGAGATTTTTGAAGGCAGCCTCAGTCGTGTTCGGCTGAGGCTTGGTCGACCGAAAGTCCCATTTCGGTCGACCATGTGATCGACCGAAAATGGTTCGGTCGACCGTGTCAGTCGACCGAAACACCCCGTTTAACAAAAACGGGATTTTTGTTTCAATTTCCACAAAAACGGGGTTTTGTTGCAATTTCCGAAATTTACACATTTTGCCCATTTTGTACCTTTTATACACATTTTCTTGTCATTTGTAAGATAACTTGGTGATGTTCAATGTGAAGCTCTTGAGAGAGTTCCTCTTGTGGGTGAGGTAAGTCCCATTTCTTGATCTTGTATCTCTTAGGAAATTAATCAACTTTATCTTGAGTATTATTATTCTTGTGTTGTTGTTTATTTCCGCCACCTTTGAATTTGTTTATTTCTTTCCATTGGGCTAGGGTTTGTTAATCCTTGATTTTTGGGTTAGATTTAAACTTGGGTTAAGGTGTTTATCCTTTATTTTACCACTTTAGCTTTCTTGGGTTTTGTATTAAATTGTTGTGGAAATTTTCGGTCAACACACCGAAGGGGTTCGCATCAGGGTCGCAACCCATCCCCCTCTCCCAAAAAGAAGGGAGCAGTATACCAATTCATGTTCCTCTCACTAGCTTTTTAAGACTTTGCCACCACCCCCACCTTCTTCCAAACATGTCGAGCCTCCTTACAACTGAAAATGGCATGGATCGCTGTCTCCCTTTCCCCCACAAGAAGCATATAGCGCCTGCCTCTCTGGTAGAACCCGACTACTCAATAGATTACCCCTTGTGATAATTGGCTTTGAAAATATGACTAATTTAGTGCTATTAGACATAGGTTAATAGTTAGCATTCTTCATGTATTGAGTGAAAATTTTATTTTTTGCAGTTTGACATATATAATGTAGTACTTTATGATATAATAAATTGAAATCTATTTGTTTTATGTTGAATTGCAGTCATGGATGTGTTGGACAAGGTGTGGATATCAGTTTGTTCTTTTGTTTAGTTTGTGTAGAAAGAATGCGGTGGGTGGACGTTGAGGCATATATGCAAAGGTCCAGCAAATATGACTCATATTCTCCTTTCAAAAACCACTACATTTACAGAGCTGGATGTTAAAGTTCGAGGGGTTTTGAAGTTTGATTCTAGGTTATATGATATAGAGATGATAACCGTTATCCCTGGCATGTCTAATTTTCCAGTTCCCCCAACGAAGATTGATTGTGACAATAATGTGCGGTGGTATCTCTCTGTTTGTAGAGAAGTTCCTCTTTGTGTTACCCTTTTGAAGAAACATGTTGAGGAGTATGAAGAAAGTGATGGTTTAAGAGAGAACGAAGAACGTACTACTATTGCATCACATGGTGATTCATTGAGTGAAATGCAAACAGAGGGTAGTAATATGGGAGATGAAATTGCTGATGGGAACTTTGTTGATTGGGATGGTTTGAATGTAATTCCATTTAGCCCTAGAAGACAAGAACTTCACGAAAGTTCTCCTGTGACAGTTGTGCATGATGAAAATGTGTATACACCTAAAGTTCTCCTGTGACATTTGAGAATTTAACTGCAAATTTAAGTTCAATCCCTTGTAGACCATAATCGAGAATTCCTGAATCTAAAGATTTGCAACTTAAACAATTGTTCCCTACCAAAAAGCTTTGTTATTGAAGTTGTATTTACTTGCACTTAGGTATCACTTCGAGTTTAAAGTGAATAATTCAAACCAATCTGTTTATGCAATTGTTTGTCTGGAGACAAACTGTAAGTGACGTATGCGGCCAACAAAGTTGAAAGAATATGTTATGTTTCAAGTTTGAACCTACTATAGTCATCACACCTGCTCCATGAGTGTTCGTCGTCGAGATCATCGACATGCTAGCTCAATGATTGGAGCTCACATTGCCTCCAAATTTGAAGATGCTAGAAGAGTTTATAGATCGAGAAACATCATCAATGATATTCGTGAAGAGTTTGGCACAACCAGAACCTATAAAAAGGCATATACGGCATTAAATTTACTTATGGACTTGTCCAAGGGACGCTTGATGATAGTTATGCTAAATTACCTACGTATTGTCATGTTTTGGAGCAAAAAAATCCTGGTACAATGACCTTCATTGAAACTGATGATAATATGCATTTCAAGTACTTTTTCATGGCCCTAGGACAAAGTATACGTGGATATCAAACCTCAGTGCGACATGTAATATGTGTAGATGGAACATTCATGACACCCAGATATCGAGGAACTCTACTTGTAGCAACCTGTCAAGATGCAAATATTCAAATTTATCCACTTGCATCGGGTATAGTTGACTCGGAGAATGAGGCTTCTTGGACTTGGTTCTTTCGTTACTTGCCGGAAATAACCGGTGACTCACAGGAACTAGTGATTGTTTCGGACCATGGAAAAAGCATCCCTCATGCATTTAGTAATGTCTACCAATTTACAGATCGTGTAAATTGTATATGGCACTTGAAAAATAACTTGAAGACTACATATCCAAAAGCTGATATGTCCTTGTTATTCAGAAAGGCGGAAGAAGCTAACACCATAACAGAATTCGAGGTATGCATGACACCGCTTTGTGTTAAAAAAAAGGGCATTAGAAACTACTTGGAAAATGAAGTTGGTGGTTTCCATAATTGGAGTAGGGCACATTCCAGAGGAGTTCGATATAATATCATGACAATAAACAACGTAGAATCTTTGAATTTCGCGTTGAAGGAGGTGCATGATTTTTCTATACTAGGTTGATTGAATATATTCGACAGGTGTGGCAAAAATAGTATTATGAAAGGCATGTTGAGGTAGAAAAATGCACAACCCAACTCACCCCACCTATGGAGGAGAGGATGTACTTAAAGTATAACCAGTCACACGGGTGGAACGCGATTCAAATATCAGGAAATGAGTTTCAAGTAGTTAAAAATCTGGAATCTTACATTTTAAACTTGAAAGAATAGATGGGTACTTGTAGGCGATTTGATTAAGATAATTTTTCTTGAACACATGTAATTGCCGCAGCAAGGCAGAATGGTCCTGGTGGTTATGGGCTTTGCTCTCCTTTCTATACCACATTTTGTTGGAGACAAGCTAATTCGAAATTTATATATCCATTACCAAATGAAATGAGTGGGAAATTCCTGAGGAAATTAGATCAAGAAACGTCTTGTGTCCTTTAACAAGATGACTTGCTGGAAGCCCACCGAAATAGCGAAAAAAATCAATTGAAGAGGTACACAGGCCTCGTAAATGTAGTAAGTGTATGAAGACTGGCCACGACCGGAGTACTTGTACAAATCCTTTATCGGCTACATAGAACTAGATGCACTTTATGTAGGAATTAAACATCATTTTGATAAAATATGTAAATTGCATTTCAGGTTTTTAATACATTTTAGTATGGTTGAAACTGTGAATTGTTATTATTTCTAGTATTCTTGCTTGATGAATGTTTATTTAATATCTTGAAGGTGATGAATTTTACTGTTATGCCTGTTGTAGTAGATAAATATTGTAACTCGGAGTTAATAGATCTTTTCTTTAAGTTTTGTTATAATCTGTTAGCATAACGGCACAGATTCCGTTATACAATCACTAAAACGGTAAACGTGCAGTTATGGTCATAAACGGGTTTGCAGTCATTTGCATCAGCACAACATGTCTTATTTTTGATAAAATCAGTCTAACAAGTTTGTCTATCCATTTTCATGTAGTTCTGAATAGTTTAGGCCAATAACGGCACCAACTCCATTACGGGTACACTAAAGTGGCATGCTGTCGTTATGGTTATAATTATAAACTTGTCACTCATTTTGATCAGCACACCACATCTCTACATGTAACAGGAGATAAGTTTTTATTTTTTTATTTTTTATGTTGAAGTAGATTAAATATGTAACAGGAAGTGAAAAGATCTTTTATTTGTGTTGATATAATCTGTCGGCATAACGACATATGTGCCGTTATGCAATCACTAAAATTGCAAAAGTGCCTTTATGGTCATAAACAGGCTTGCGGTCATTTGCATCAGCACAACATGTCTTATTTTTTATAAAATCAGTCTAACAAATCTGTGTATCCATTTCCATATCGTTCGGATGAGTTTAGGCTTATAACGGCACCAACGTCGTTACGGGTACACTAAAGCGGCATACTGCCATTATGATCATAACCAGACTTGTCATTCATTTGCATCAGCACTGAACATTTTATTTATATGACTTTAACAAGCTAGTGTATTCATTTCCATGTCGTTCCGAATAGTTTAGACCCGTAACGGCAGAAATGCCGTTATGGGAACAATAGAGTAGTGTACGTGTTGTTATGGTCCTACCTTACAAATTTAATGCTTTATTCGATCCCAGATATGTTAAAATTCAAAAACAAACAAAATTAAAGTCTTAGGTTTTACAATGACTTTAATGCTGCTTAGTTTTGTTGATTTCATAATAAAATACCTCATGATGTGATCCGGACCAGGCATTGAAGGGCGAAGTCGAGCCATCGGAAATATGACAGTGATCTACGTGCAAAACGGAGCAAGTTCCGTGTTGGGGTCGAGCCGAGAAGAGGGGCGGATCAAGCTGAGTAGAGTAAAACAAGTAATTTGGGCAGAAATACCTTACGGCCGTAAAAGAGGATCTTCACGGCCGTAATACATATATTCACGGCCGTAAACCATGTTATCACGGCCGTAACAAATTATCGAAGGAAAAGGCAGAAATTAAGCAGAACGATACTTACGGCCGTAAGCCTGGAAGTTACGACCGTAAAAGGAGCATTTCACGGCTGTAAGAAATTCGTCACGGCCGTAATCGATGACACAATTTTAATCAGAAAGGCCATTACGGCCGTAAAGGAATTATTCACGGCCGTAAATGAGTAGCGCCAGATTTTCCGAATTTTTAATTATTTTATTCCTTTTTTAGTTTTTGGTTATTTTCTTAGTTTAGAATTTTAGTATAATTAGAATTCTATTTTGAGTAAATTAGATGCTAGGTTATTTTGCTTATTTATACGCTTTTTCAATTCATTGTAAACAGTTTAGTTTGAGTTTTGAGATTAATAAAGTTGAGAGAGTTTTCTCCAATTAAAAGGTTGAGGAGTCCCTTTTGTGTTCTTCGAGAACAAATCCAACTTATCAAATATTGTGAAAATATTTGTGGCGTTTAACTTATCAAATATTCGCGAGAATATTTGTGGCGTTTCCAATTAGAATCTTATCAAGGAAATTGACAAGTCCTTGTGGTGTTTCGAAAACCTTGGATCTCGATTCCGCATCGTCAATTAATTGCGTTGTGAATCTTGAGTCAAGGTCCTATCGTCAATTTTATCTTTCCAGTATTTTAATTCTTGTTATTTTCGTGTCAGATCTGATTTAGATCTTTCCTAGGGTTTTAAATTTCGTTATTCCGCGTGTTTGACGAGATTCCCCGACCGGGATCGCGTCACCTCAAGTATCTTAAAGGATGCATGTTGTGTTTATGATAAATTAGACACAACAGACTAATTATCAGTTCAATGCAAGCATTTTTCTAATTCGACATCCGAAAACCACGTCTATATGCCCAAAAGTATATAAATATCATACTTACATAAATTAAAACACGTCTGATTGCATTTAAAGGCATAACGGCATGGCTGCCTTTAGGGCATAACTAGAACGGCATGCATGCCGTTATCCTTTCTACTTAAGCATTCTTCTAATTCGATATTTGAAAACCACATCCATATGTTCAAAAGTACATAAATATTGTAACTATATAGCTTCAAGCCCGTTCGATTACATTTAAAGGCATAACAGTAACCCTGCCGTTATGGCATAACAAGAACTGCATGCATGCCACTATCCTTTTTACTTAAGCATTCTTCTAATCCGACATCCAAAAATCACATCCATATGTCCAAAAGTACATAAATATCGTAACTACATAACTTCAAACCCGTTCGGTTGAAGGAACTAATGTGCGCTTCACCCTCAACTTCATCATTTCAATTTCATTTTCAAAGAACCTCTTCACTCTTTTGCCATCCATCTTCGGCTGTTGAAAATCCCAACCCGACATTCTTGGGATTCTTTCACCTTCCAATCTTTGACCAAACTCGCGCCCAAGTTCAGGATTCGCTTCAAACGCCCAAATATGTAGAAAGAAAAAGATAGCTTGTTAATTACTAATCAAAGCATTAAAGAAACGATAAAATCAATTTAATTGTTACCATGATTGCAAGAGCAAATCCATGAAAGTTGTAGGGATATCTTTCATTTTTCTCGTATTTCTTAATTGTCTGTCTGAGATTGAGTTTGAAAATCCCAATGGTACACTCATAGGGTCTCTTTCCCCAAGTATAATTGTTGAAGCTATCCATATCCTCAACCAAATAAAACCACCATAAGTTAAGAGTCGTGTTCTCTTCCGCAACTAATAAAACATATGCTAAAATTAAAAAAAGGCCCAACTTCAACTTGTCTGGCTGATGAGTACACCTTTGGAATGTACTCAACAATTGCTTTCTGGTCACTTTAAAGTAATATTGCATTAGATAACTATTTAGGCATAAGTTCTCATCCTCAAATTCCAAATCTCCAGCTATAAAGCCCGTAACTAAAATAAATTCTTCAAGCCCAAATCTAGCAAGTCTGTTACCAAATCTGAACCATACTTCATTCTCTTTTGATGTTCTCACTACCATAAGAATGATTTTATGAACCACTTAAAGGGACATTTTAATCTCAGCAACATTCAAAGGTGGCCAAAACATGACTCACTAAATTGCTCTTTATGCTTAGCATCTAAACTATAATACACCTCATTTATAATCTGAAGCCTACATCTATTACTTATTTTTCCTCGAACCCTATCTTTCACATCAACAACGTACTCCATTGAAAAGCCTATCTACAAAGACAAAGCGAGGAAATGTTGATTATATCGTACAACATTACATAATTCAATAATAGACTTAGCTGTGGATCATACATCCAATAAGGTTATGCAGATCCCAATACTTCAAATAGTTGCCAAAAAGATTAATTTTTACGATAAAATACCCAATTTGCCACAAATTCACACTAAACCTCTAATCAGATTATTGTAACCCCACAGCACATTTCTACATTTGAGGTGAATGCCCCTTATCATTTACAACTAATTACCATGAGGTACCATTGGCATGCATTATAAATTATCAGTTGCCAGTCTTATGGTTCTTCTCTACCATTCATAGTAGATTTAATTGGTTAGCATTAGACATTTTCCTTTACTTTCATATGATTTCCTTAAACTCAAATCCCTAAAGAAATAATATAGAGACTTAAATAAAATCAACATGAAGTCAGGGAAGAAACTTACAACAATAAACTCACCAACCCACAAAAGTAATCCAACACAACAATCTTTCAACACCCACGACCACATCGGAGATTTTTTTTTTTTCAACAAATATTCAGGTACAGATAAAGAGTGTGCCACTGATCTACCAACAGATAAAGATAAATGTCAAGGCATTTTGACATGGTGGATGTAAAAGTTCGTTAAAAGTACAAGTATGCTAACTTACACAAGCACCCACAATATTTATGAATTTTACTTGTTAACAAAAACATCGCATTAATTTCACTTCCAACCTTCGGAACCTTTGGTATCAGTGGCATACTCTGTTGGTATCATGCATAAATTGAGATAATGAATCATGTAAAAATAGGCTTTACAGTGGGACTTCTTATATGACAATGTTAGCAAAAAATATATACATTTTTGGCATCAGATCGACAAATTTTGCTTCACGTTGTCATCATTATTCATAACAACTAACAAAAATGAACCCAACACACCGAACCTAACAGAATCTACCGAAGAAAGCCAACTTATCCACAAAAATAAACCAACCAACCAAACAAGAATAACCACCAACGATGACACCGGACTGCAACTGTTGCCAAAGCACAAGCAGAAGAAATAGGATATGGGAAATGAGCACTTACAGTTAGGAATGGAGGAAGAAGCGCAGGATGTCGATGGTTTGCAAAAAGGCGTTGAAGAGAGCCGTTAGTTTTTGAAAAAGATTTCACAGCGGGAATGGAGGAAGAAGCTCAGGATGTCGATGAAAGTGAGAGAAAATGACAGGAGTAATTGACCAGGCTGAGGATTAGGGCTTTATTGAAGAGGGGGCATGGACGCCATTTGACCATTAATTCTATTTCTGATTTAATTTTAAATTCATTTTTTTGGTCAAAGTCTATTTGTCTAAATATTTTGGATGAGAAACCCATTTACCGATATTCCCCTGCAAAAAATAATAATAATAAGAATTCCGCAAAGGATAAGATTCATTCCCTACCATCACAACTACATGTACATATGGTCGTACTGTGGAAGACTAAATCTCAATTAATATATCACTATTATATATAAGATTTACTTTCAAAATCACTATTCCTAAGGCAGAAACACGACTTCAGCTACTACCAAATATACGTTTTTTGGCTCCTCAAATATACGCAAATTTCTTAACGCGTCATTTTTCCACTTCGTCTTCTCTTTCACGCCTAGAAGCTTCCACTCTGTCGACCTCCATCCTTCCCAAAAAAAATCACAGACAACGCTCACTTTCTTCTCTTCGGGTCGCTTGACTCGTTGCTTTTGAATTTTTTTCCCCCGTGGATTACACCGTTTCTTGTTACAGGTAGGTATGATTTTCTTCTAGGATTTTTCTTTTATTTTTTCTATTGATTCCGCTGGTTCTTAAATCTCGCACTGTGGTATGTGTTTGACAGTCGATTGGTCGTTCTCGTTTGCCCTCTTCTTGTTTTGTTGGATTTTTATCGTCTTTGGAAATTGATTCTTCAACTGATTTTGTGGTCCTTTTTTTTTTTTTTTGCACGTTGTGTGAAGGTATGTTTAGATTTGATACTGATTGTTTATCCTTGATGAATTTAAGGTTGTTTCGCTGCTTCTTCCAATTGTAGTACAATGAAATTCTTGATAATGGGGCTTCAAAAATATTGTAATTTTTCTGCACTCTTCATTTTTACTGTTCAAAAATTCGTCCTTGTAGTAGTTTTACTCTGATGTCATAGGTACTTTCCTTGCTTTTTCTCCATATTTAAGCAGATATACGATATTTTGTATTTTTTTTTATCTATGTTGTAAATATTACTTGTGTACAGTTTGTGCTAATGATCACCGATGGACAATTTCTTCTATACCTTGTAAATCTTGCATCTTCAGAGGTCATGTTTTTCTTGCTTTGTCTCATCTTGTGACATCGTCTAGGTTTTTACTCCAATTCTTCTGTTCATTGGTTTGTCATTTATTCACGTTTTCTATGTCTTGTAGTAAGGTAATTTTCGTCATATCAAATGAGATAAATCTATTTCCAAAACAAACTTCTACTGGTAGTGGTTCTGGAATAACACCAATTTTACAGGAATTCAAATTAGATGCACAGTCAGTTGAGCGTTAACCAAAAAAAAAAGGTTTTACCTTCTTTTAGCATTCGTCATGGGGGTTTTTAAATGACAACTGATAGCTTACCATTCTCCATAATTTAAAATCTTTAGATTGCACCAGATGATAGATTGATGAATTGTACAGAACAATGTATATGAACCTCCGTAGTGCTGTTACTATCTTGATCAAATAATGAACGATAAATATATCATGCGTTTTCCTCCTACATTTATCTTTTACTAACTTTTTGCTCTTAGTAAATAGTAAAGAATAATTAGCATGTCTATCAATATCTTTGAATATTTTAAATCAAGATAATACGTGGAGCCTAGGGAGAAATCGAGAAGATGATAGGAGAGGTCACTTTATATTAATTCTCATTTGTCTTTTTTCTTTCGTCGAGATTTAAGTTCTATGCAACTAATTTTAAGTTTGACATAGTATCATTTAACTATTGATGAAGAATCTGATATGTATAAATGCTGAGTAACAATATGCTTTCAGTTAAGGCTCCGTTTGGCGGCTCAAATAAACAGAATTTGAATTATAATGTGTATTATTTGGGTTTTCTAGGTAAGATAAGTGGTTAAAAATTGGATTGAGAAAATGTGTGTGGTTAAAAAGTGGTATGAGAAATTGTGTCCATTATAATTTGAATTTTAATACGTAGCCGAACACAGCCTAATTTGTAGTGAGTATAAGCAGTGAGAAAGAGATTTTACTGAGATATAAACGTTAGCCTTTTCAGTTTGAATAGTAGGAAAAGCACCTACTTTCCAAATAAATAGATTAGCATGGGGGAAATGCTGATGCATAGCTTTAACAGGCCATGTAACTGGGAATATCATAGACATGATTGGTGGAGAAATCTAGAGAAAAATGTTTCTGATATGGCAAGTTATGGCTTCACATTTGCCTGGCCGCCCTCACTGTCCAATTCATTTGCACTTGAAGCTTGAATGAACAGCATATTATACTTGTGAATTTGATCTTATATTTAATTTTTCCTCTAAGTTCATTTTCTGCATGTTTATTCTCTTCAGTTACATGTTATCTTCCTCATAACATATATTCTCTTAATTCTTCATATGGCTCCGAGAACCTGCTAAGAGCTTTACTTAATAAGATGAAAAAAGTATGCAAAAGTTTGCCTTTTTCAACTTATTTTTTTATTTTATATTCCAATTGGATATTTTTAAATTGCCATGGAGCGCATTCCCAAAGTACTTATATTTTTTGACATCATATGATTATTAGAGGTCTCTCTACTTCATGATTGCTGTAATATATGCTAGAGTGTTTGTACAGGGAAATTCTTTTTTGTTGCGCGGTGATAGTGGTAAGGTTGCAGATCGAGTCTTTCCTCCTACCTTATTAGGTAGCTGCTAATAAAGACACAACCATTTAGATGAAAATTACGTGTTTAAGCTGAAATTGATTTGTCTTTGTCTATGTTATCATGTTAACGAAACCTTTTTCTTTTGAGAAGTTGAAGAAAATGTTTTCCCAGCATCAACATGGCACTTAAGGTGCAATAATATTATATTAGACAAGATTTTGCATGCCATTCTTTTCTGAATATAAGTTGTTCAACATAGGTTTGCGCCTCTTCTACTGTAGATGGTCATCGATGAACTCTTGGTGGAGATCGACTGAAAGGTAATAGTTCCTTGTCCGATTTCATAGTTTTTTTGGTGGTTTTCTTTTTTCCTCATGACCTTCGACTCTTCCAGAGCCTCTGTGTTCCATAAATAAAGATTCCTAGGGTTTGCGCCTCTTCTACTGTAGATGGTCATCGATGAACTCTTGCTGGAGATCGACTGAAAGGTAATAGTTCCTTGTCCGATTTCATAGTTTTTTTGGTGGTTTTCTTTTTTCCTCATGGTTATTGTTGTTTTGTTTATATATGGACAGCGGTTTCGGTGAATCGGCTTGTTTGGTATGCTCTTTGTTTCGTGTTTTTAAGTTTTTCCCCTTCTCGTTATTTTTTAGTTTGTTTATGTTCTTCTCGATTTTTTTACTTTTTCCTTGCCCGTTGTTACTTTTTCGTTACCCCCCCCCCCCCAAATTGATTGAGTTATTTATCTTTACAGGTTTTTGCTTCTTCAGTTGTAGCCAGTTTTTGTGCCATTGGTAATTTTTTTTTCTTTCCCTTTTTTACGAAAGTTGTAAAAGGTGGGTATAGGAAGAATTCATTTAGGTTTTGATAAATTAAGTTTAGATGAGTTCATGAATTAGGATTGAAGCAGTAACAGAAAGCTCGAACTGCAATTGTGACTGTTTTAGTGCTTCTTTGATATTTTTCTTCTTCTTGTATATCATTACTAAGGTGTTGAGCACAGGAGAGGATGTAGAGTTGTTCATTTTGAGATTCATTTCTTTTGTTTTACCTTCCTTTTTCATTCTGCAGTTCATAAACCAAAACCGGACATTTTCGTTAATATGCTCTCAGTAAAATTTTTTTTGTAAAAATACTCATTTTATTACTAAAATCCCTAATTTACTTGTTCCTACAGCTTCTAATTAATTTATTACTTTGGTGATTATTATGAATCAAATTGTGAATTGCGTTGATTTCCCCCCTCCATTAATGAACGTCACTAAAGGCAGGTATGCATTTTTTTTTCCGTTTTAATCCAATTTTAACTGTTATCGTGTGATTTAATGGCTTTAATTTGATTTCTTGACAGAAATTTCATTTTCATCAGTGCATGTCATCAATTTTTTAATATTCTAGATGTGCATTTTGTCCTTTTCTTGAATTAGCCCATTAATCAAATCAACCAGCTTTTGTTTAAGTTATTTTGTTTGCTAATGATTAAATTATAGACTGCCATCAATGATAATGCTCGTTAATGATTTTTTGTTCCTTTTTGTTTATTAATTGGACAGAAGGCCTGTCATTATTGGGTTTTAAAGCATGAAAGAGTAGGGCTTCGCCTGCATTAATTTGTACCTTGTCTTGCAAATTAATAATAATTCATTTGGAGGCTTTGTGATGCTGAGATTGAGGCGCAGCGGGATCAATTTGGTCAACTGTTTCTTTCATTTTTCTGAATGGCACCCTTTGGAATAGCATAGCTGATTGGGACTTCAAGCTCGCTTCAGAATTTCCCTTGCACAAAGAAATAGGTATTCATCAACTTTTTATTTTATTTTAATTTTAATTGAAAAAATTAGAATATAATAAATGTCCATTTTAGCAGTTTGAAATGTAGCCCTTGTTATTTGGATTTGTGCTAAGTCACTCGTGAACAACCATCATCGTCGGTGACTCGTCATAACTCACCATCTCTGCCTCACTATAAATCCATTTAGTCTATAAATCCAACTTTTCATCATCATAAATCTCAAGCCAGTGCCTTTGATATGAACATTTTACTATATTCTATTTATACTTTGTGGGTTTTCTTTTTTTTTTTTTCCATTTTTTTTAATTTTTTTTCTCTATTTGCTCCAAATCTTAAGGAAAGTTCAAAATTTTGAAGTTCAGGTCATTTCCAGATTAATTTGATATTTCTTTCATGTTTGGGTATTTTTTTGGTCGTGAGAAATATTGTATCTACTATGCTTGTGACATTCTATGAAATGTTTTAGCACCTCTTTCAACATGAAATTTTTTAGTTTTCTTTCACCAGTGATGATAGTCATTTCATTTAGAAGGATTTTGTGGAATAATTTTAAGGATTCATGGCTCAGCCATATTGATGTTCTTATATGCCATCATGCTTTTCTTTATTTCGCCATTTTTGGAGGGCAGAATAGAAATATTTCTGGTTACTTGAATCATTGATCCCTACTTTGGCTCCACTGACAAATGATATACACATTGACAAATTTTAAAATTTGAGATGAATTTGTATGCCACTCGAAAAATTTTTACTTTATTCTATTTATACTTTGTGGTTTCTTTTTTTTTTTTCTCTATTTACTCCAAATCTTAAAGAAAGTTCAAAATTTTGAAGTTCAGGTCATTTCTAGATTAATTTGATATTTTTTTCATGTTTGGGTATTTTTTTGGTTGTGAGAAACATTGTGTTTGTCTGCTATGCTTGTGACATTCTATGAAATGTTTTAGCACCTCTTTCAACATGGAAAGTATTTATTTTTTAGTTTTCTTTCACAAGTGATGATAGATATTTCATTTAGAAGGATGTTGTGGAATAATTTTAAGGATTCATGGCTCAGCCATATTGATGTTCTTATATGCCATCATGCCTTTCTTTATTTCACCATTTTTGAAGGGCATAATAGAAATATTTTTGGTTACTTGAATCATTGATCCCTACTTTGGCTCCACTGACAAATGATAGACACATTGACAAATTTTAAAATTTGAGATGAATTTGTATGCCACTCGAAAATTTTTTACTGTATTCTATTTATACTTTGTGGTTTTTTTTTTTCCTTTTTTTTTTCTCTATTTACTCCAAATCTTAAAGAAAGTTCAAAATTTTGAAGTTTAGGTCATTTCTAGATTAATTTGATATTTCTTTCATGTTTGGGTATTTTTTTGGTTGTGAGAAACATTGTGTTTGTCTGCTATGCTTGTGACATTCTATGAAATGTTTTAGCACCTCTTTCAACATGGAAAGAATTTACTTTTTAGTTTTCTTTCACAAGTGATGATAGTCATTTCATTTAGAAGGATGTTGTGGAATAATTTTAAGGATTCATGGCTCAACCATATTGATGTTCTTATATGCCATCATGCCTTTCTTTATTTCGCCATTTTTGGAGGACAAAAGAAATATTTCTGGTTACTTGAATCATTGATCTCTACTTTGGCTCCACTGACAGATTATTGAAAAAAAATCTCCAGACTTGATGCTTGAGGAAGGTATGTCAGGTTCTTACTATTATTTGTTGTATGTTTCTTAAATACTATATTAATATCAATTAGTTGATAAGTTTGCTAATCTAAGATTCGGATATTAATTTCCTAACTCTCACTTTAGTTTGTTTCACATTAAGTAGAGGTATGTTACTATTTTCCTAATTCATAATGAACTCATTCTACAAGCATGTTTAGCTGAGCCTGAATATAATTAAAATTTCCCTGAAGTAATTATAATTTTGTGTTCAAACATGTTCGATAAGCATCCCTCCTCTCCTCGACTTTAGGTGGAGGCCTAAATATACGTCGATGGTGTTTTGATTGTAAATAGAAAATGCATGTTTGCTAATCACCTTTTCTTCTATACTTTATATATTATAGTAGAAATTTTTTTTAGTATTAATTACCCTAACTCAGACATCACTATCAAAATAAGTAACTCATTTTCAATTTTGATGAATAAAAATATTTGTTAATTTCAGATGATTCTATCTTAGATAAAAGTAATTTTTACAATCATAATTTTTTGCTTTTATAACTATATATATTTTAATGAACTTTAGTCTGCGATTTTTTATCTTATTTGATGCTTGGTGTTTGGAAATTGATGGTTGCTTAATGTGGAAATGTAGTCTAATATGATGCAGATTATTTGACAATGCCTGTTCGAAGAGAAAAAGAAAAGTCTGAGTTCGATTCTAAAGTTTGAGGCAGTGTTTATTATTTTTGGGAGGAGGAATAACACAAAAAATTTGGAGAATACAAAAATATATAGGCATCAGTTAATTTAGATTCTTTCCTTTATTAGCTATCAATTACAATTCAGAATTATTTGGACCATTTCTTATCCATTCCCCCTTTTTTTTTATCTTCAATCGGAGAATGTATGTCTTATTGTTACAAAGAATTTTCAGTGCTAATACAATTCTCTCTAAAAGATTTGGATGTAAGTTCTATGTGCTGTTGGGGGGTGGGGCGGGCTGGGGTTGGGTGGATAAGATTAGTGGTTTGAAAATTGATTTGTGATTTGAGTGATGCCCAATCTGGATTTGGATTGTACTTTCTATACGTATCCTTATTTTTTTGTGTATTGATGTTCGATTCGTTATTTAGTTGAAATTTTTGTTCTGATTTCGTAAGCTATGCCATTGCAATACAGAAAATGCAGTACTTCTATACGTATAAATGTATACTTACACTTATTGTATCTAAATTTAGGTACTAAATATGTGAAACATGAATACAGATGTAGCCAGACTTAGTACAGAAATCAAAATAAGGAGGATTGGATGTAAGCGAGACTTATGTTTTCTGGAATTCGCATGAACCAGTTAAAGAATAGGTAATTTTTCTTTTTTCTTTTTTCTTTTTTCATGTGTGAAATGTATAGTATCTTTCCTTGACTATTCTTTACTTCAATTCTTACATTTATCCGTTTTTCATGACAAGGAAAGTGAGAAAAAGTATAGTATAATGAATCAAATTTTTTCTTCAGTTTCTTGTTCTACAATTTCAAAAAAATTATGAATTAAAAATACTATAAGTTCAATGTTAAATAAATCAATGGTAAAAGAGTAAATAAAAAATTTATAAATACTGATGGTTTAAGGACAACATGTTGTAGGACGATTTTGAATGAAGAAATGATTTGGTAATGTTCGTGAAATTGGTCGGGAGGTTGGCTTATATGTTCATCTTCGACATCCAGGTTATTTCTCTCCTCTCACCCACGTCCTTGGCTACATCTGATGGGCTTGTAAACTTTTACTATTTATTTTCAGATCAATTAATCTTTGATTTCCCTTCCACACAGTTTTCATATTGTTGGTGACATGTGCTCCTGCCATTTTTTTAAAGGTAAAACACATTCATGAATACTTATATTAATGTAAGTATTGCTGAACTTTTGGTTCTTGCAAGTCAACTTTCACAGCATATCAGGTGTGTCAGCTCATACTTGGAAGAATTGGATTCATCATGTCTCTTGATAGATAAATATATCCCCTTTATTAACAGATTTAACGTGACATATCTCCCCTCCCCTATTCATGTTTCCTTTAGTACTACTGGTATGGAGGCCAATGGGACCAACAACATGAAGTTTACGCTAAATGGTTGTTTCATGATTGTGGTTATTTATTTGAAGAGAATTTCATTGAAATGATATATGCATTAATGCTGTTGAAACACTTAGCCTCGATTTGGTAAACAAATTTATGAACAATATATTTCCCAAATCACTTTTTAACCTCACACATTTTCCAAACCACTATTAAACTGCATATTTTATCTAGAAAATGTCAGATTCTTTGTTTGTTATTAAAAAATAATAATAATAATTACCAAACATAGGTTTACATTCATTAGTTAATTCCTCCAATATGTTACTATTTTATTTTAGTTTGCTTTACTTTATTTTTTTACAAGTAATGTGATAACAAAATTTTCATTTGTACGTAAAGCTTATTTGTGTCACGGTGAAGCATGTCTAACTATATTTTAATTTATGAGTTAGATTGTGATTGCATTTTTCTTCAGCAGGAAATGTTAATAGTAATTGCAAGAAATGTTAATAGTAATTTAAATCAAGATTCAAACAATGTTAAATTATAAGTATCAGTTAAAGCTTTCAAACCTATGGTGGAACCTACTGATTCTACTCTTAAGACTTTTGCATCTCAACCTCCTCAAAAGAGGAAAGCCTTTGAAAATGAGTGTACATGAGGTACGTATATTTTCCTTTCCTTGAAGTGTATATATTTATAGTGAACTGCTTACAGGCTACACTTCCACGACTTTGATCTATTATGAAAGTTTCTTTGTTGTTTTTTTTAGCTTGCTAGGGTAATGCCAGTCTGCAACATTCACCCACATGCACAAACAATCACACACAAAGAGAGACAAAATACTTTTTTATTAGGACATTTAAAATTACAATATTTTATTATTTTACTTCATCTCAACTATCTATCTAATTTTTAACATCGATTTTACAAAAAAATCCATCCTTTTTGCTAGGTTTATATTTATATTCATTCAAGTAGTGGGTAGAACTTTAAATTAAATTAAACATATGAAAAATGATGTGTAGATAATTTCTTGTAGCTGACTTTATTGAATACTATTCATTTATTCTATACTCTTGACTTTGGCAGCCTCAAGCATAACAAAAAGCTGAAGAGGAGGGATTTGAAGTGAGTATTAAGAAGTCAAGTTACAAAGCTAACACAAAAGTCCCTGTAGAAAATGAAGGACAAGGACTTGCCAAGGTGACACATGATTGTTTACGAATTATCATGTCACGAATATCAATTTGCTAATCTATATTTGTTGTCATTTTCCCATCAATTAAAATCCTATATATCATCTCTTGAGGAAGTATCCATCAGATGTCATACTACCGGATGCACAATAATCTAGACAAGTGGCACGAGTGGAGATCCCAAAGGTATTTACTGACACGTGAAGACATTTTCACATATGTAACAAGTATCAATCTTCTAATCGATGCATATTTTGATCAATCTTCGAACTCTCATATTTTGTATTATGAAAACTCTACATATATAAGTTCATCTACAATGTCACTGCTACTGTGCTTTAAGGAATACCTTCACATCACTTTTCACTTGAAAAACCTTGTGTGATTTTGTTAAATTTCTTGCTATAGTACAAGAAATATATTGAAATCACCTCTATTGTAAATATAGCTTTTGTTAAATATGAATCTATTGAAATCGCCTCTATTGTAAATATAACTTTTGTTAAATATGAATCTATCTGCTTCTTAAGCTTTCTTTTCTTCTTCTTACTTACCTTTATTTCATACAATGTAGAACTAATATTACATATGTGTGCATAGATCAACTTGAACTGATATACATCTTATCAGTGGTCTTTACAGTTTTTTCTTTTGGTTAGATAAAATTAATTTTTCGTCAATTTATAACTTAAATTCAAATGCATGACGTGATTAGTAGAAGATTCAGATACTTATATTGATCACAAACTACAATTTTGGATGGTTCCAATTTTCTGAGGTGAAGTAATTTTTTATATACTGGGAAATTCATGATGGTTGAACATCTATACTAGGTGGTTTTCGAAATTCTTTAATAACTGAAATTCGGACAAAATCTCTGGCTTAAACGACCCAATTATTACGGAAAATTGACTGGAATTTAAACAATCATAGATATCAAAAGGTTTACAATTCAGCGATCAAAACCTTATATTACATTACATTTCACAGGATAAATCATTAAGGCATATTGTGAATTTTTTCCTTCTTATATCCATTCTATCAGATTTCAACTTTTCTTCATATAAATTAAGAATAATTAACACGATACTTCACTGCTACAATTTTATTAATGTTACTTCGTGTTTCCAATCTTCACGTCATTTTTTACTTCCCATTTACATACCATTATACCAAATCAAATCAGTTCTAATAAATAGCCCACTGTTCCATAAATCTTTATTTTCACTTTCATAAATCGTAATACTTTTTTTCATGTCCATGTAACAATGACTCATCTTTCTATTCCACGTGAATTCACACAAATAAAAAACGTCACGTGCTTCGCACGTGTTTCCCTACTAGTTTCATTATAACTATCTCTTCGGCTGCAATTCCTGGAGAATTGGAATTAAAATGTTGATTTATTTGGATTTTCTAGTTAAGACGTGTGTGGTTAAAAATTGGAGAAAAAATTTGTGTAGTAAAAAAGTGGTTTAGAAAATTGTGTAAATTAATTTGGACAATCATTGTCATTTTAATTTATTAGCCGAACACACCCTAAAATTCAAGCCCCCAACTTTCCCAACCTAAAAAAAATAAAAAAAATGGCCCGATGTTAGAAACAACATAATTACTCCATTTTGTAAACTATTTATAAATGGTTGTTTATAAATAGTGTTTACAAATAGCGACGTGACAATATTTTAATGGTCCATTTTTTTGTAAATTAAAAAAATGGTGGGCAGGGATATTTGAGTAGCCAAAATTTTTGATTTTTTAAAATATTGTCCAATAAAATATTACAATTAATCGTTTATAAACAACTTTTACCGAACAAAGCCGTCATACATCGTGTCTGTTTTTATGAAACTTGCTTGATTTTGTTTCTCAAGATTGTACTATCTGGGCTAATTGTTTGAAATCAACTTTGGGGTAGCAGCCCATGGGCCTAGCATATGACCGGACTTTTCTAAACAAGATAATTGTATAGATTACTTACTTTAAATAAATAAATAAATAAATAGTAAAATTGATTCTTACGACAAAAAAAAAAAGAAAAAGAAAAATTCTTCTTTGTTAATAAAAAAATTGAAAAATATCATAAGAATTATATTGTGACACTAACATATTTGAGAAGTATCATAAGTATCAGATTGTTATACTTTACATAATTATGAATTATTTTTCAGTTTTTAAAATTTTATTATAAGTAATTTTTAAATTTTATAAAATTAATGTAAATCTCAATTTGATCCATAAAATAGGATATGTAAATGTGGGCAACCCTTTTTAAGCTTATTGGTAATTTACAATTAACTTCAGAGTGATCATAGGGAGACGATTTTAATTCACATTGTGACATGACGTACATATATTGGATGGTGAAAAAGTAAATAGTGGGATAATTATTTACACCATCCAATATATGATCACTACCAAAAAATATCAATTAAAAATACATCTCTAAAATTATTCTTAACTTGAACTCTAGGTAAGCGTAAGCTTGAGCAAGTGATTTTGTACTTCTCGAATAGGAAAATATCACGAC
This sequence comes from Ligustrum vulgare, assembly GCA_963555705.1. Lineage (NCBI taxonomy): Eukaryota > Viridiplantae > Streptophyta > Magnoliopsida > Lamiales > Oleaceae > Ligustrum > Ligustrum vulgare. The sequence goes on from OY743179.1 coordinate 5,041,783, forward strand.
TTCATTTTTTTGATGGGTTTAGCCCTTTCAATTCTATTTCAATACGTGGATATGTTATATTATTGACATAAGACTGTACTCGTCATTATTTGAAAATTAATTATTATATTATTTTGTAAATTATATTCAACGGGTTTTTTTCTTTTTATTATTTTCACCTTGTCACGTTGCGTGATGGGATGACGCTCGTCAGCTAAGGATCGAGGCAGGGACGAATCCAGAAAATCAATTCAACACGAGCCGATTTGTTCCAGTACGAGCGGACGCTACTAAGTAAGAGGAAAAAAAATCGACACCAAAATTAAAAGGCAATTTTTTTTTTTCAAATCCAGCTCGAGCAGCTGATCGTCCTAACCAAAGGCTAGATTCGTCCATGGATCGAGGGATCGAGGGGCTGCTTTAATATTATATTATTTAATCTATTATTTATGCAATTGAGTAATATTTGATCGTGCAGCTTCGAAAAATTGGTTGCGATTAATTTATTTCGTATCAATCAATCGAAATTTACAATCTTTGAAATTTTCTTTTTCTTTCATTTGTGATCGAATTGAATTCAAACTAGTTCTCATTTTTAGAGTTGAATCCGCGGGTGATGAGAAATAAAAATTTCAAACGCGTGGGGACTCGTTGTCCTAGTCCCATTAATACTAAATCCTCTTTTCTAAATATCTTAATAATTGAACATGACATTAGCCTTTGATAAGCTTACTACTGGGTCATCATCCAGTTAAGGATTTGCAATTTTGAATGGTCCTATTTGACATTTGAAGCAACTGACTGGACTTTCGCAGAAATTGTTATAATCTCAATCAAGTCAACGAAATGGGGTCATCCAGAAACTCAAGTGAGCTTTCCATCTTTGTTTATAAATATTTACTCCATCCGTTTCATTTATAGATGTTGCATTTCCCTATTCTTTCGTTCAAATTATAAAAGCTTGTTTCTTTATTATGATACATTTATTTTGTTTATTTACTAATGTACACTTTATTTAGAGTTGAACAAGTTGGTCCTTAAACTATTAGAAACGAACAAAATTAGCCAGCATTTTTTTTTTCAGGATATTACGAGTGGAAGTTTTTAATTTCATAATAACACTAATCCCAATGAACTGATTTCTAATTATAGAGATTGAATTGTCAAATTATGATGCTAACACGGTATACATGACTTTATATTTCTAATATTTTTCTCATTCCACTCTTGAAATTGATAGATACACTTCCTTCTTGAGCCCATCCACGCCTCGTTAAATTGTTATGAGATACAGATGAAAAGTATATCTATGTTCACTAGTCTAAGTTGTGATGCGAAACTTATCCTTGTAAGTTATAAAAGTAGACGCGTGAGACCATGTGACGATTTAACACACATTTATAAGACATATGGACGCAATAAAATTTGATATTGTTTCTTAAATCTTTCAAAATCAACTTGTATGATCTATTCAAATTGTGCAGAAGAGTGTGACTATCTGTTCAAGGCTGTTCTCTTGGGGATTCAACAGTTGGGAAGTCCAATCTTCTTTCAAGATTTTCCAGAATCGAACTTCATTTAGACTACAAGCCAACCATTGGTGTCGAATTCGCAGGAATATATAGATGGGGGATAAGTGTTGGAAATGGTGTTTATTGAGTCAATTTTGACCAATTATTCAGGTGGGTCTCGACCTCCATTTTGTGTGTATGAGGTGTCCAAATTATTCTACTCCAAACGTAGATGACCATGATATATTTTGATTCGTAAAACCATTTTTCGATGAATGAGAAACTGATGAATAAAGTTAGATTTGAAATCAGCTTGTTTGGAACAAAGTGGAACTTTTGTCCCACATAGAAAAAAGAAGAAAAATTAACTTGTTTATTACCTTCGACTTGGACACTCGAGTTTGGGTCCTAAGAGGTACCAAAAGTGTTTGAAGGGGGGAAGACTTAGATCATATTGGGTCCAGTCAAAAGTTCAAACGTGCCCGCTGGCTTGGCATGCGCTCGGGATCGACTCGTAGGTCAATTTATGTATATTCTTTTTCTTCTTATTTGGAGAAAATTGAAATAAATAAATTAGTTTTATTTCATTTTTTAATCAGGATTCAAAAAATTAAGCTAACCGCTCAAGCGACATTCAAGTAGAACTCGAGCGTTCTAATACTACTAATGATGCTCAAAGCGGTTATTGAGCATCATCTGAAATAGTAAGTAGTCATAATTGTTCGAATCAGTGTCAACTTTGAGGTGTGATCTTCCGGCCATTAGTCTTCAATATCTATAAAATATAAATTGGACCTTTTGATTATGTTTTATTCCTTTCATATCAAATAATTATGTCATATTCATTCCTTGATCTTTATAAACTTTGTATAAATAGTCTTATTGTAGAGAGTGCAGAACAATCTTTCGTGTTCGCCGTTCTAACAATTTGAAGTGTTTTTATTTATTTATTTTTATTATAAGAAGAAGAGGCCAGGTATCTTGGAAGACGATTGTCATTCACCGTAAGCATTCGAGAGGGACAAATTCGTCTTAAAGACAAAGAATCGAATCCTTACTTGGCCTTCATTTTTGAAGTATTTATTTCTCATTTCTTCATTTCTTTTACTTCGTGATTTTAAGTAAGTTTCAAGTAAGTAATTTTTCGTGATTTACTAATAATATTTTGTTGTTTATTTATATAATATAATTTACAATATACACACTAATTTTTTCGTGATTTACTAATAATATTTTGTTGTTCATTTATAGAATATAATTTACAATATACACACTACACGCCAACAATTTTAAGACGAATTTGTTGTTATATTATATATTGTTTTCTATACTTATTTCTTCTCCTACTTTTCTTTCGATATGGTAAATAATTTGTAATTTTATTTAAATTGTTGAACTCATGTTTTTGTAACATAAATGAAAACCAATGGTATTAAATAATTTGTAATTTTATTTAAATTGTTGAACTCATGTTTTTGTAACATAAATGAAAACCAATGATATTTGTTGACCACAAAATTTGGTAGGATCTTGGATCAATACGTCTCAGCTCCTCCATTTTAAACACATGGATCTCCTGCGCACTAGGAAAAACAATCAGATTGCAAAGGAGTTCGAGGTGGCTCCCGTTTGCACTCCGATGCCTAAGTCAGTACTCATTTTAAGTAAATATAAATTAGGTGCGGGAAATATAAGTGTGTAAAAGAGAGAAAAGGGAGTGAGATTTTATATATTGAGTTTCTAACATTTTCCTTTGAGGCAAGTGTGCTATATTTATAGAATGAGTAATTCTCTTAGATTGTGACATGCGTTATACTTCACACATGGCAATATCCCAACCTTTCATGAGGTAAACAATTTCTTTGGTTATAATCATTACTACATGTCATAGGGTTAAAGTAAACATCAAATCTCTTTAAAGACGTTATCACATCAAGTTATCTTTTGCAGACAAGTCATCTCACGTTGTCTTGTCACCTTTCCAGGGTACTCATCTCGGCTTAGGAGTATCTCGGCATACGGGTACCTTGGCATAGCATCACCTCGGCATACAAGAATCTAGCAAGTTTGGGATCCACAGTTTTGGCCTATGGATCATAATTAGATTACTGGATATTTTGTGGATCCACTGGTGGATCCATATGAATGACGTGTTGTGTCCAATTAGTCATAGTCGTAACAGTATTAATATTTGTAATACCACAAATGCTACAACAAATCTGGTTATGCCATCGCAAACTACTTCGGTACCACATAGAGAAAAATTGGAGAAATTTAGAGGTGTGAATTTCAAAATGTGGTACCAGAAAATGTTGTTTTATCTCACCACCTTAAACCTCGCAAGATTCCTTTGATCCTCTTACCGTACAAGAAGGATAGAATAACAATACAAGAAGGAGAGAATAATTGTTATAAGAATTTTTAATTATAAATAATTTTTTCGTGTACAGAAGGAAAAGTAAAGTAACAGTAAAATAGAGATAAAAAGGAACAAATTAAATCAGTAAAAGAAAATATATTTTTACTCATAAACCTAAGATTCATAGAAAAGAAGAAGATTGAGAATAATATTAAAAAAAAATAATAATAATTTTTTTGCCAAAATCTCCCAAAATCTTGGAATGAAAGCGGCAAATTTTAAAACTTTATTTGTACTATTTGATTAAAAGTTATTACCCTAGAGACTTTTATAAAAGTCTTTAAAGTTTGTTGACATTTTGAATACTACGTGACTTTTAAAGATTTTTAAAAAATTGTAATTAAATGAACCAAGACTTTTGTAGAGTTTTAAAAAGTCTCAATTGAATATACTTCATCGAGCAAAATAGAGTTTCAAACTTTATTCACCACCGATCATGAACAAATTCTTTTATCATCTAAACCAGTAATTATCGCTCAATTGAAATTACGTACAACAATAATTAAATCGTATTTATTAAAATGTCACTTATATTACAAAAAATGAGTACTCTAATGGACATAAAACTAACAATATATGATATATAATGAACCAACGACTTCAACTCATGTTGTACCGTAGTGATTAAAGTTAAAGTTAAAACCGTTCTTTCAGTTAAAAATAAAAAATAAAAAAAAATGACTCGAGTGTTTAGTATAAATTAGAGAAAAAAATTATCTACTAGAGACTTCAAACAATTGAAAATTCATTGGTCAAACAGGAAGACAGCGTAAAAGTTTGGGCATTTGATTTTTCCATCCTACCTAGTAGTAGTACTTGAATGGTCTAAAAATTGAAATGATAATATAGGCATGAAAGTCATCTGTTGCTCACCTCAGTCACCTGAATACTAACAGACATTTCTTTTACGAAATAATTATAATTTATAAATAAATTTATAAACAACATAATTTTTCAAATTACTTTTTAACCACATATATTTTCTCTCTCAAATTTTTAATTACATATCTACATAGAAACTATCAAAAAAAAAAAATGGTTGATAGCAGCCGAACACTTTGTAATACAGTAAGAATAATGATACACAACCCTAATTTGGTGATCGAATGCTTGCCTAAATCACTGTGGATGGTTGATTTCAAGGGTGATCTGATGGGTAAAAAATAGATTAGTGATTAGTATGAATGTAAAAAAAATTCGTTGAATTTTTTTTTTTGTCTTAGTAGCTTGATTGAATATAGTAATACCATACTAAGACAATAATGTAAAGGGTTAATTACACAATTACAAATATTTTGGTATGAAAATTTTTGAAATCTGATGATTTGTAACTAATTACATAAGAATCAAAATATTTTTCAAAATCAGTTTTTTTTTTTAAAATCAGAATCAGGTTTTGTAATTAACTATAATTGTAACTTTATTTCAATTTTGTAACTAATTACAATTGTAACTTATGAATGAATTAGTAAAATATTAATGTAATTTGTAATTAATTACACAAGTTAATTTGTAATCAACAATCGCCACAATCGCTGTCGTCGAATCACTATCGTAACTTTATTTCAAAATTATAATTAATTACATTTGTAACTTTATTTCAATTTATAATTAGTTACACTTGTAATTAGTTTTACTTACAATTGTAACTAAAACCACCACCACCAAAAACCATCACCACCAACCACCATCTAAGAGGACCATCACCATCAAATCCCAATCACCATCTAACCTAAATCCCCAAATCGCGATCACGATCTCTCAAACCTCTCGCCTCACCCACTCAGCTTCCTCTCTCTCACCGCTCTGTCTTTCTGTCTGCCTCTTCACCACCGGGCGCCACCGCCACCACCACTCCTCACACGGTAAAGACAACTCCTCCCCTTTCTCTTCTCCCCTTGCGCACACACACAGTCACACGGGTTTCACACGCACAAAAATAAATAGCCACCAAAACCACCCTAGCACTACCACCGAGCCACCGCATGCACCACCAAATCTATCTACTTCAATAATACTGCGAAATCAAGGTTGTCACAAGACCCACTGCCCGATGAGTTCGGCCACCGAGAAAAACAGAACCACTCTCACAGATTCAGCATCGTCACTCACATCGGTGACTGAGCTGAGAGCGCACAGCGCCGCGACGCGGAGGCTGCTCTATGGAGGCACAATGCCGCTGTCTCCCCTCGCTGCTGCTGCATCGACGCCGTTCGCAGTGTTGTATCTGCAATCAGTTCAACCAACAGATTACGATCGTGATGATTCCAGCAACAACAGCACGACGCGGCCAGCAGGTTCCACGACGGTAATGATTCCAGCAACCATAGCACGATGCGGCAATCTGGTTCCATGGCGTTGATGAGATCTGGTTTTCTGAGTGGAGAGAGATGGGGGAGGATGATTAGGGTTTGATTTAGAATACCTGATTTAGTAAAATAGTTTAGAATGGACTGATTTTAAAAATTTGAAGATTAAATATATGAATGAGCCTAATTAACCCTAATGTAAAATGCCAACTTCTATAAGCCCAACAAAATGCATGTTCAATCAAAAGATCCCAAAAATATGATTTTGTTCGACATGCAACAAATTTAATAGAGCAGAAAATTAGAATTGCTGGCGCTAAAAGAATGACCTTTGATTTTTTATGGAGAATAATAAACTTTATGGAATATTTTATAGATCACACTATGAGTCGATGAAGTTGGACTTCCATTTTTCTCAACCCATTCACAAGTCCAAAATTTATATGGGATAAAAATGAGTATTGAATTATAAGTTAAAATAGGCAAAATTGGAAAAACTATTATAACTGTAAGTAAGAGAGATGTTTTCTTCTATACAATCACAAAAAATGATAATCGTTCGTCTGTCTTCACCCTCTCATTCATCTTCTCGCTTCTTCACATCATCATTTTCTGTTTTTTCCTAAAAATGAGATGGAGTTTTAAATTTCCGTTCGTGTGCAAGAAGTTGAATCCATTTCGACAAAAAATCAAGAATTTCGTACTTTCATCCGGTCTTAATTCTCTGAATTTATTGTATCGGCATATATGGTCAAATTTCACATCCGAATAATAGTTATAGTTATAGTTATTATTTTATTATTATTATTATTATTAATTCTAATTATTATAGTAATTAAATCAAGCACTTCCAGACTTCATGGATTCTGCCCACATGGAATGGAATTTTTTAATTAAAAAAAATGGGAAAAAATCCAGACTGTTAATTCCACATTATCAGACACCATCATACACGTCTTGTCTGAATTAAGACCCGACGCGCCTCCTCCACAGCACTCCCCAAATATCCGCAAGCACATAAATGGAAATTTGTGTGAGAGAGAGAGAGAGAGAAGCGGGCAATGGTGAATGAGTGGAAGAGAATACAGAACCAAATCGACAGTTTAGCAGAAAAATAGGAAAGAAGAGTTTGGTCGGTTATGAGTTATATGGGGGGTGGGAATTTGGTGGACGGGTTTCGTCGCTTGTTTCAACGTCGTTCATCAACGCTTGCTACTAGTAATTCAGTTATCGATCATAATGACCGAGATCATTTGACAAGTCTACACGAAAAAGAAGAGGACCTTGTGATTGATGAAGACTTCGATTTTTCTGGGCTCAAGCCTATCAAAGTCCCTACTAGATTAAACTTTCCTGTTCCCACTTCATCTTCTTCCATGGATCCACACAAAAAGGTGTTCTCTTTTCTGGGTTCTTTGATTAAATAGTTGTTTTCTTCGTGTTTGACAGGCATTGCTATATATATCTCTCCGTAGTTTTTTTTTTTGGCTGTAGCTGTCTGTATAACATGATCTATGAATTTTGAAGTACATGTTTTTTTGGGGATTGTTCCATTTTGAATTATGAAGATCATCATTTGAAATATTGATGGGTTTTGAATTATAGAAGGATTATGGTTAATCAGTTCATTGAATGTGGATCTGCATTTACATGATAATTCATCAACATATTTAATAGACGAGTGACATTGATTTGTTTAATACAAGAAAGCATTAATATGACATGTTTTAAGGTTCATAATGTCTTGAAGAGGGCTTTGCCCCTGTTTGGTACAAATTTTAATATAGATTTTAATGTAAGTCAAAGTAAACCATCAATTTCAACCACATATTTCATCATCTTTTATTTTATCAAAAACCAAACACTGGTGTAATAAATTTTGTTGTCATAATGATGTGTAAGGTGTGAAAAGATGCTGCATCTTTCCTTTATCTCTTGAGGATATGAAAGGAAAAAGAATTAGCGTCAATTCTCTCCCTCGTAATGGATAAAACGTTTTTTTTTTTTATTAACTAGAAATGAAAAACTCATGTACTTCTTATGCTCGAGTAATTGCATAGTTATTGGTCAACGGTTACTAATAGGGTCGTCGTTTTACAGATTGCACTAGAAAAAGAATTTTTCACAGAGTATGGGGAGGCAAACAGATATGAGATTCAAGAAGTTGTAGGCAAAGGGAGTTACGGTGTTGTGGGGTCCGCAATTGATACTCATAGTGGAGAAAGGGTTGCAATCAAGAAGATTAATGATGTCTTCGAGCATGTCTCTGATGCCACAAGAATTCTTAGAGAGATTAAACTCCTTCGGCTTCTTCACCACCCCGATATTGTGCAAATAAAGCATATAATGCTTCCCCCATCTCGAAGAGAATTCAGAGATATCTATGTCATCTTTGAATTGATGGAATCTGACCTTCATCAAGTAATTAAGGCTAATGATGATCTATCACCTGAGCATTATCAATTTTTTCTCTACCAGCTTCTGCGCGGATTAAAATATATTCACTCAGGTTCTTTATTCTACATAATCTAAAATTGCACCTGCTTTATACTTCTTATTCTTTTCATGCCTCCCAAAGGAAATATTTCTGCTTATAATTCTCATGTCTTTCCCTTTTTCTGGTAGCTAACGTATTTCACCGGGATTTGAAGCCCAAAAACATACTTGCTAATGCTGACTGTAAGTTGAAGATTTGTGATTTTGGTCTTGCCCGCGTGTCATTTCATGATATCCCGTCAGCAATTTTTTGGACTGTAAGTTTGAGCTTTCAGAAAGGTTTTGCATTTATTTTATCCTTTTTCTTCCGAAAGTCATTTTTAATCATTTCCTAACATTTTATATTCTATTCACTTATTTGATAAATAATAGGATTATGTTGCAACTCGATGGTATCGTGCTCCTGAGCTATGCGGCTCCTTTTTCTCTAAAGTAAGCTGATAGTTATGCTGATCTCCCAACGTATATATATTTTTTTATTCACTTCTCACTTACTATGTATGGTAATTACCTTGGTGGGATTTATTTGCCTATACTACTTCGTAAATGCGAAAATGGACATGTTAGAATAATACCAGTCAAAAGTTTCTCTAATTGCTTCCACCACTTTTCACACTTTTTTTTTTTCGCATAACAAACTAGCATATATTGATTAGTAGTTTCTTTAGTTCTTTAGGATTGGATATATTTTGTCGCGCGTTTTATTTGTTGACTAAAAATTTGTTTGTCTATACTTTCTTACCTTTTAAATTTATAACTTCTTTGTGTCCATTTGGCTTTTCAGTCTTAGTGCAGTGGTCAAATATTTCTTTGGCTCTTGTAATTTTGTGAGTTACTTCAATCTAACACTCTGTTCCGTAATATAATCATTACAATTTATAAATTAATTTATAAACAATACAATTTTCCAAACTACTTTTTAACCACCCAAATTCTCTCTCCACTTTTTAACCACATATTTTACCTCAGAAACAACAAAAAACAAGATTATTTTCGTCTGTATGAAAAACGAGGGTATACTATATATATGATAATGTGATAAATATTGCATGACCACCAAAGATTCTGAGTCCCTCAGCCTTAAATAAATATTGTATGACCACCAAAGATTCTGAGTCCCTAAGCTGCATTTAAGGTTAGCAGGAAAAACATTACAGAATTTTAACAAATATATTCTCATTTGATTTGACAATCAAATGACTTCTTGCAAGAGCATTAGAATACAAGTCTCAAACAAGAACCTAGCTAGTTAACTGGTGGAATTTAGGTAACTAAAGACGCTGAAAGTAGTATTTATTTTCCTTACTGGCATTGAAGAAGTTTTGAACGAGCGCATTATCTTTAGGTAATACACTCAATTCTTTATAATAAATTCACACATTTTTATTGTTTGCAGTATACTCCTGCTATTGATATTTGGAGCATCGGATGCATATTTGCGGAGATGCTCACTGGAAAACCAGTGTTTCCCGGTAAAAATGTGGTGCACCAATTAGATCTAATGACGGATTTTCTTGGTACTCCTCCCCCTGAATCAATTGCAAGGGTTCGTTTCCCCTTTCCGTTATCTTCCTCATTTTATGTTTATAGATACTAACATGTTTGGTTCTGATTAAAATTTGATTTTAATTTCAAGTCAAAGTTGACAATTAATTTTAACTACAGATTTTATGGAACTCACAGCTTTTCAACCACATATCTCATCAATTTTTATCAAAATCTACTTTTAATGTTTACCAAACAGGGGCTAAGTCCTATTACATCTGAATGTTGCTGCATTATTCCAGTTAATAGCACTTCAAGAGGATACAAATCCTCTAATGTTCCTTTAACAAATAATTTTTTTATCTTAAAAATGGCAGATCAGAAATGAAAAGGCGAGAAGATATCTCAGCAATATGCGTAAAAAACAGCCCATTCCATTCACACAGAAATTCTCAAATGTTGATCCTTTGGCTCTTCGGTTGCTGGAACGCTTGCTTGCATTTGATCCTAAAGATAGACCATCTGCTGAAGAGGTGATTTGTAATGACTGAGATTCGTTTTATATTTAATTTAATTATAATTGGGAAAAGAATTTTAGGAATCTGATTAATAACTCCTGCTCTGTTACTGTTTCCACATTTGTTTTCCCAGGCATTGGCTGATCCATACTTTCATGGATTAGCAAACGTGGAGCGCGAGCCATCCAGTCAACCCATATCAAAGCTTGAGTTTGAGTTCGAGAAGAAAAAATTGACAAAAGACGATGTTAGAGAGTTGATTTATCGAGAGGTAGGCCTTTCAGCATATACTTGCTACCTTGGTTAAATTTTTTTTCTTTTCTTTCGCTGATTAGTTGCTTTTACTAATTCAAATACTCTTTAATCTTAATCAAACAGATTTTAGAGTATCACCCTCAGATGCTTGAGGAGTATCTTCGAGATGGAGATCAGACTAGTGGCTTTATGTACCCAAGGTTAGCATTGGTTAAGTACACTAATTTACTTAATGATTTTGGTAGGTGATATACAGTTTAAATTATGTGAACATTTTCCTTTTGTAACTGCTTTTCTGGAAGTAATAAACATACACTATTTCTTCCTTGTTTTCCCGGTTTCCCAAGTATTATAAGCATTTGGGTATGGCCTATGGGATAATTTCCCTCATTAGCTAAAAAAACCCGAAAGATATCCTGCCTAAGTTGGATATTTGATTTTCGTTTTATTGAGTGATGATAAAGACTCTCCTGTTATATTTCCCCTTTGTTTGGGGCGATAACATTTTCAAGAATTTAATCTTTGTATTCCTGCAACTTTTCTTTGTGCAATGCAGAAATTTTCTTCTGCTCATAAATTATTTAGTGATATTTGTGATATATTAGCTAATGTTATGCTATGTTTCTTAGTGGCGTTGATCGATTCAAGCGACAGTTTGCACATCTCGAGGAGCATCATGTTAAAGGTGAAAGAAACACTCCACTCCAAAGGCAGCATGCTTCATTGCCTAGGTACGCAGTTGTTTAAGGAATTTTTTTCTCAAAAGGTTTTAAAGGGTGGTCGTAGAGGTGGAAATTGGCTGCTTGGCTTGTCAAGGCTCGGACGGGCTCGTATTTTTCTGACCAAATTGCCATTTTTTTTTTGAAATTATAAAGAAAAAAATTAAAAAAAAGTAAAAATTGAGGGCTTGTGGTCCTAGCTCTACTCGGCCCATTGCCAACTCTAGGTGGCTGTTGAGTGTGCTGTAAAATCAAATTATTGTCCGCTGAAATGTTTTATAGTAAAAGTTTATTACGTATTCTTGTATCTTATTAATAGGGTATATGGTAGAAAATGAGTTTTGAAAAAAATGAGATTTTGGATAATGAGTACCAAACACGTGCTTAGATGAATATATGTGGTCACTCTCTAGCAGCTGTTTTCACCTGATCGACATGGTGCATATTAATATTTTACCTTCTGCTGTGCCTTCAGAGAACGAGTCCCTGTCGTCAAGGATGAAACTGTTCTTCAAGATAATGATTTTGAAAAGCGATCTTCAGCGTCTGTTGCTTCAACCCTTCAAAGTCCTCCGAAAGATGAAGGAACGGATAATTCAAATGCAAATGCACAAAATGGAACATACTCTGCTCGTAGCTTGTTGAAGAGTGCTAGTATCAGTGCATCTAAATGTATTGGTGTCAAAGCAACAAACGATTCAGAGGTAAATTTATTGCTCGTGCCATTCTTTTTATCTCCTATTTACTCAATTCTTTTGGATTTAACGTTTGAATGCCATAGCTGCGTCGGTGCTTTTTCTTCAGTTGAATAATAAGTCGACATAGTATTTAGCCCCTATTTGATTTTGATAAAAACGAGTTTTTTTAGTAGATTATGACAAAAGTTGGTGAAATATATGGTTGAAAAGTTGATAAAAGTTACGCATCCCAATCCCATAAAATGTATCGTTTAAAATGAGTTCTTAGAAATGGGGGCCAAACATGGGTAAATCTTCGTCCCGTGGGACATCCATACTATCTTATAAGTGAACTTAAAATAGATTACTTTTAAGAATGGAAATAATAGTCACTAAAGCCTTTATCTGCCCCAGAGACGGATCCATAGCATGGCGAGCTGACATCTCCCATGCTGGATCCGTACGGAAAAAAATTTTGTTAGATTTTCTGACCTTTTTTTGGCTGGAATTCGAAAAATACAGTTATTTGACTGATGTCCGTCCTAATTGAACAAACTTCCTGAATGGCCATCTTAGCTGAATAAAATTCCTGAATCTGTCACTGTTCGCATCGGCGACTATATTTTAACTTGTTTATTTTCAACAGGAAGAATCAATTGCAGAGCATAGTGAAGCGATCGACGGATTGGCCCAGAAAATTGCTCATCTCCATACCTGATTTAGAGTTTGATTGTCTTCAGATATATCCCTTGGCTTTGTCGATCAAAAGGGCTTTAGATAGTTTGTTGAAGATCATTGCTTCATCGTCTATTGTTATTGAGTATTGACGCCAATATCGTGTAAGTGTCTTAGGCAAGGGAATTTTTTTTTCTCGTATTCTGATAGTAGATGGAGACACGCAGATATATCATTCTGGTGTTCCATCTATAGACATTGTAAGCATTTCAGGTAGAAGTTTAAGATGACTAGAAGAAAAATAGTGTATGCCAATGTACAAACTTTACTCTATTCATAACAAAACACAGTTGTATTTTTGTGAAGTGTGATTTCAAAAAATAAGGGACGTAAACGTAAAGGGTGTATTTTTTCAAATAAATTTGTAACATTTTGGGTTGAATCCAATCGAGGAATTTTGATAAATTATTATGCTATGATTGGTAGCACTGTAGCAATGTATAAATCGATTTTTTGTTATTTTTGAGATGAAATGTGTATTTAAAAAAGTGATGAGAGAAAATGCGCGTGATTAAAAAGTGATTTGAAAATTGTGTTTTTCATAAATTATAATAATTACGTTACATAAAGAAGTGTAAAGTATCTTTGAAATCGAGAACACAATTATAGGTGGGATAATAGTTAGTCGTTATTTTCAGGCTTGAGTTCAATTGTAGTTTCTAAAAGTTGGAGTGCGCAATCTCATATTAATAAAAAGTAATCATTTTTCATGACAAAAATCCGCAAATCTGTAAAGCCACTATTTCCACAAGCTCGATATGATTTATTTATATTTTTGGTAAAAAGTAGTGGTTAGAAATTTGAGATAGAAAATGTGTGTGATTAAAAAGTTGTTTGAAAAATTGTGTAATTTATAAATTAGTTTATTTGATTTACCAAACGATAATGACAAATAAAATAGGGTCACCTTCCATTTTTTTTTGCAGAATAAAATCTTTACTCGGGAACAAGGGCAGATCCAATTTCCTTTTCAGTTTATGCGAAAAACAAATTTTTTTTTTTTTCTTTTTTTCTTTTTTTGGAAGAGGGATAGAAAAAATTATCCCAACTATTGCAAAACGTTTTCTTGGTTCCACTAAGTGGTAGTCAAGTTGAAATTCAAACCACATTTATTGTGGCCACCAAAAGAATATTTACCACTTAGGCTAAATTCTTATACATGTCATTATCTTAGGTTTCATTCTTTCATAGTAAATATATATTGAGAAATTTTCTTAAAAAAAAAAAAAATCAAATTGTTACGAAAGACCCAAAAGTCAAGTGAGGCGGACGCCCACATTGAGCATAGGCTGGGTCTACCCTTGCTCGTGAAACATCAAAATGGATTTGAAAATGCTACCATGTGAGATTATGCTTGCGCTCTCCCTTTAGCATGCAATAAATCTTCTTCTTGGATTCTCGACTATCCCTGGCTTTTCTGTTCTATAGTATAATAACATCATTTGCATATGTTATGTTGTACCATAAAACGAAGAAGTGTTAGAAAGGAAAAAGAAGTTGATATAAGGATAAATTTCTTGACACAAGTCAATGTATAGAAAATCGGATCGGACTGGCCTGTTCAACAGGGAAAATCGAAAATTGATCCGGTTAACCTAAAAAATCGGTCTGGTTTTAAAACCCGAATTTTCTTTTTTTTTTTTTTTTTTGTTGTTTTGCCTTTCTCTAATTTTTATGTTTTAGCCTCCGTTTGGTAACACTGTTTGGATTATAAATTGGTTTATTTATGATTTTGAGGTAAAAAGTAATGGTTGAAAATTGGAGAGAGAAAATGTTTGTGGTTAAAAAGTGGTTTGAGAAATTGTGTAGTTTATAAATTGGTTTATAAACCAAATAAACTACTTTACCGAACACAATGGAAATCGGTTCAATCCAATCAGACCTTTTGATCATTGACCCGTTGTCTTTTCCGGTTCAAACCGGTTTCCAGTTTTTTGAACACTGGGCAAAACTAAAGAAACTTGTTCGCTTATTGGCCTTAGCGTATCGATTGATGGTTTTAGTGGTCTGGAGATGCAAAATCACAGCTTTGTATAGATTGGATCCAAATGCAAAATGTCTGGTTTTCAATGTTGGAGATCACTTGTCCAAAGGAGAGGGACCTCAAGTATAAATATTCTCAATATTTTAAAACCTGCGAAGAAAAAAGTATAAACAGGGAAATCTGAAGATTAGGAACTTTCTAATTCCACTGACACTCATTTTTAATTCCAAAGTTATGGCACAGCTAGCAGAAACATATGCGTGCGCCCCCTCAACGGAACGGGGCCGGGGGATCCTAATCTCGGGCGACCAGAAATCCAATTCCATCCTCTATTGCAACGGCCGATCCGTAATTATCCGGTACCTGGACCGGCCACTGCAAGTCAAGGTGTACGGAGAGCACGCGTACCCTGCAACCGTCGCACGCTACTCTCCGAACGGCGAGTGGATTGCTTCCGCTGACGTGTCTGGCACTGTCCGGATCTGGGGGACCCACAATGATTTTGTATTGAGGAAGGAGTTCCGTGTACTCTCGGGTCGGATCGATGATCTTCAGTGGTCACCCGATGGACAACGCATTGTCGCCTCAGGTGATGGCAAGGGCAAGTCACTGGTTCGCGCTTTCATGTGAGCTTACATGTTATTGAACAATGCATATGTAATAATATATACACAGACTCGCGTATTAATATATATGTGGTATAACCTAGTTAAATTTATTTGTTTTCGTTTTCTACTGGACTTCTTTTTTTTTTTAATTGAAATTTCCTCTTACTGAAGTTTTGCTGTCTTAACCTATGGCTAGAAATGTCACGACCCGTCCCGAATCACCCTTATAAGACCCAGAACGTTACGTGTGCCGATAGCATGTGCCAGCTAGATATTGGACCCAATATTAAGGCAACCTTGACTTTTTTTTGAGTATAAAAACTTTACCAAAATTTTGACATGATCTCCCTTATAAATTAGACTAAAGTCACCTAAATAGTAACAACATTTCCCAAACATACATATATCTCATAAACAGTGGGAACTACCTCTGCCTCTAACGCACATACTAATCAACTAAGTGTAACCAACTCGATCATTTAATATAATTTACAGTACGTCCCAAATGAAAATAAAGCTGAGAGATTGCAGTGAGCCCTTAAACTTAGATACTTAATTAAATAAATCATACTATCTTATTATATTCGGGGCCCGACTTGACAAATCGACATGCTTCAAATGCTTCGCAACTCACATTCCCTGCATTATATAAAAAATATATGGGAAAATAATGAGTTTGTAACTCAGTGAGGGGACAGTTCATAAATACATGTAATTTCTCATTTATACATATTTGTGGAAAATTTATATACTTTCACTTTAAAAACTTCGAAAATCGGATAATTACTTTTAAAACTGAAATCACTGAAATCATGCTATAAGCTGAAGTCTTGATTCTGTAAACTGGAAACTAAATTCTGAATTCTTAAATTCCGATAAGCTGTGAAATACTGAAAAAAAAAAAAACCACACCAAAGGTACCCAAAATCTGATAATCTGATAATTCTGAGATTCTGAACTTCTGAAATCCTGGTCATACGCGCGCAGAGCTGCTCGAAGGCTATGAACTGGTCATACACTATGGAAACGCATTCACAATAGTGCAGAGCGGTAAAATCACTATATCTGGTCATACACTGTGGAAACATATTCACATCAGTGCAGAGCGGGTAAAATCACTATATCTGGTCATACACTGTGGAAACAGATTCACATCAGTGTAGAGCGGGTAAAATCACCTGGGTACTTTCTGGTGGTTTTTAAAATCTCTTTACATATATTGGAATATCTACTACTGATGTAATATTTCTCAAAACTTGATTTAACTGAACTGAATCTAACTTTAAAAAGAAAGTTGCTTATTAATAAAACTTCACTTTATTCTAAAAATCATGCTGTAAACTTAACACTTGAAAATAATCAAGTTTTACAATTTATATAATTATGTACAAGCACTATAATAAATAAATATTTCATAATGCTTTTAGAATTAATATACATTAAACAAATACTTATTTTCTTAAGAAAAGTATTTTCCACTCACAGAGCTATTGACTGAAATCTGCCTGTTTGAATAGCCTGTCAAATTTCCACATTGTTCCTGAAATAAAAATATAATTCTTTTGTATTAAAATCAACTATATCAACAATTGAAAATCTTTTAATATCCCCTATAACTTATTTCATTTCCATCTATCTCCTTACTAAAATTAAGGAATTCTATACTTTATGCTTTCTTTCTATCAAAATCCATAATTCTCAAATCGTGATTAATATATAAAATCTCACAAAGCTCTCTTTAGTCTTTGTTCCCCATTTTTCATCCAATCACGTACCTATTAAATTCCCAACATACTTCACGATTGGCACACATAAAAGATTATATCATTTGAAATTGTACTCATTTGTTTCCATATATTAATGACCCATTTCCATAACCAAAAGCACGAGATTATGCACAATTATCATATAATGACATTTCCTATTACAACCCCTTTCTTCTTATATATATATCAAAGCAACCCATTCCAAAAATAAATCAATTTAATCATCAAAATCCACATATACAACTTCCTTGCAATCTATTTAGTTTATTACCTCATATCCATGTCAATAAAGCTTAATACTAGCTAAACTTCAAATTTAAGCTAATAATCCATAAACCCTAGAAATTAAATTAACATACCTCTTGAAAAATAATGATAAATTAAGAGCCCAAAATAATAAGGATTTATCCATACCTCATCTTTTTCTCCTTTTTCCTCTTCTTCTTTCTTTCCCTTTTCTTCTTTTTCTTTCCCACGATTTTGCTCTCGGACGTTCAGCCTGTGTTTGTGAAATGTTTGCTTTGCTTGGTTAAAGTTTGTCCCCTAATATCAAGACATGGGTTTAGTAAAATTGTATGGTTGGTCCTTCATTTATCATTTCAATAAAATCCCCAAGTATAATTGATAATAAGTTAAGTCTCCAACTTGCACATAATATAAAATTTAGTCCTTAAAATCTCAATAATAGAAACTAAGTCCTTAAATTCCTTATTATATTATCTCTAGTCTTCAAGTATATGTAATAACAAAATAAACCTCATGAAATATCATTTGTTCAACTTTAGTCCTTATTTAACTTGACAATTGACTTTGACTAAATAATTCCTTGATTTTTTTTTTGACTAGTATAAACCGGGTCGTTACAAGAAATGTATAAATAATTGAATTTGAGGTAGTTTCTGTGCCTGGATTTTTTATTTTTCAAGGCTTGAAGTTGTTTAATTAATTGTGGGAAATTTTTTTATTTTTTCCCCCCCTCCAAAAGTATGCTTCTTTAAGATGTAAATTTGCACATGTACAATGTAAATTACACTTGAAGTGCATCTTGGTTAATTTTCAAACTAAATGCTACGAAATATATACTGAGGAATACAGATATGCGCTAAATCAGAGACCTTGCTTGCTCTCATTGACCAATTCTGGTGTTCTGATTTGCTTCCTCTAATTGTATATGCCAATGCCAAAAGATTAATCAGATTTTTATGCATAAATATGCATATAGAATATGAAAAAACGAAATCGAAACTCACTCGGAATACTATTAACGAAGTTTAATAATCCAGGACCAAACCATGGGCTTTCATGAAGGGAAGCATGTATAGTATTCATATCTACATCAAATTCACATTCTCATTCCATGTGCAACAGATTATGTTAAATTGGATGGAGGATTATCTCGTCCTTTTTCAGAGAAGACAACAGTCAAACTCTTGTATGAAAAGCATATTAAAATAAACCATTTCTTTGTTTGGAAGTCCAGTCATGTGAATTGCATGCCTTAAACAGCTCTCATGTATAGTTGGCACTTTGACTTTCATGAACAATATTCCAGATTATGGAAAGAGAATTATCATATATAATGACGATTTAGGATTTGCAGGCTTGATTTACAGGTCCCATAAGTTTATTTTTAGCTTTAGATTAGCAGGAGGCTTCTACTTTAGCTCGCTCATCCAAAATTTCAGGAAGCTTATGGACAGCCTATGATCTTTCTTCTGGCTGTGATGGTGAAGCTTATACATTTTGTTTTTACTAATTTGTTTCAGATACTCTGATTGATCTCATATGAGCTATCCCTGTTTTAGTCTTATTTAATATATATTAGCTGAAAGAGAAACATTCTCTTAGTCTGTATTTTGTTGCAGAATTCTCTTATCTGGCTAACTTTTATTTTATGGCAGGTGGGATACAGGAACTAATGTTGGAGAATTTGATGGGCATTCAAGAAGAGTTCTAAGTTGTGCATTTAAACCAACGAGGCCGTTTCGCATTGTAACATGCGGAGAAGACTTTTTAGTTAATTTTTATGAAGGACCTCCATTTAAGTTCAAACTATCTCACAGGTTTCTCATCTCTACTATTTTTATTGAATTAGAATCAGATGTGATAATTATCTTTATACTCGAGATTATATATGCAATTAGATATGGATCACGTATAATAAATTGCATGCCATATCTTCTCTTTGAGATTATATATTTATTCAGATATGGATTCTGTATAATATTAATATTTTTCTTCAAAAATAAGACAATAGCCATATTTCTGATGCATAGATTCTACTCTATTTGGTTTCCATTATCATTTTTTGACAAACTGTGTTTTCCAAAATAACCAGTGAAGATTCTATACTGATTGGAACAGATTGATGACTAGGAAAAAAAAAAGAAAAGATCAAAATGGCATTCTTATTTTTCAAAATTACTTCTCAACCCCTCCAAAAGCTCCGCAAAATAAATGATTGAAATCTGAAAACTTTATTACAAGAAACAGCTAAAGAAAAAATGTGAAATTTAGTCGTAATTTATGACTGTCCTCAATTTACTAGTGGCATAAAATGGTTGGATGTTATCAATTTTGTGTTCTTTTCATATGATGATTGCTTTTAAAAGTAGTTGTTTCATTCTGTTACTGAAGCAGTTTTTTTCCGGTACTGTTCTTAGCACTCTCACATTCCCATGTTTCATACACCAGCAGCAATGACGTTTGTTCATGTTTATTTATGCCATTTAAGGAAAACTGGAGGTTGACGAAAGTAAGATCAGTCCAGGAAAATGTGGAATTCAATTCAACCAATTGCTCAAATGTGCCACTAGCCCCATTTTCTACACATTATGTAAATCAAGAAGCACTACAGATGCTAATATCATGTAATAACTTAGATGATTTCTAAATGAACCTTCATTATTTTTATAATTCTCAGAATTTCATATCATACTAATTAAATTTTTACCATCATTTGATTGGAATTTTTGTAAACATCTGAATGAACATATCTCTATATTTGAAATCTTTAGTCATGTGATGTCATTTCATACTTTTTGCTATATGTAAATACTAAATACATTAATTAATAATGTCTAAATTTAATTAAGTTATGCTAGCCAGTTTTAGGGGTAACTGTATTTAATTCTAGTGGACATTTGCATTTAATTTTCAGTATTGTGGGCCTAACTATGAAAAAGTCTAGTTTTAAGCAATTATAGAAATTTCTTCCTTTTCAATTTGTGATTAGGGATATGAATTAAAAAAAAAAAAAAATCCATTTTTTCTTATTAATAGTATTTCAATGTATCTGATGCCTGACTGCATTTTGAGTTTTATGCTAAAAGATATTCTAATTGATTATGCTTTCTATTTGCCTGCTTTTGTATTTCTGGAAATTTAACCCATACATTTATTTACCTGCAGGGACCATTTGAATTTTGTCAATTGTGTTAGGTTTTCTCCAGATGGCACCAAATTTATTACTGTTGGCTCTGACAAAAAGGGTTTAATATACGATGCTAAGACTGGGGAAAAAATTGGAGAACTATCTTCTGAGGATGGCCACCAAGGCAGCATATATGCTGTTAGTTGGAGCTCTGACAGTAAACAGGTGGGGCCAATAATTTATTCCTGTGGATCGCTTGATTCGTAGACAATGTTAATCTGTTTGTCCGTTTGTCCTTCTTAATTGCCAACTTCATCCCGATTTCCCCCCCTTCCCCCACCCCCAAACAATAAATAGGCTAAAAATAGACGGTAATTCCTTGTAGTTGTATAAAAATCAATATATGCAACATTCATGAATAATATACAAAAAATATGGACGTGGAGTTCCTTTAGGCTGTATAACAATCAAATTATATGAAAGTCAGATAGTTCATTTCTCATCTGCAATATCTCCTAGTAGAGATGTGAAAGAAGGTTTGAATCTCATTTCCATTCAACTCTTCCTGAAGTAATGAATATCGATGAAGTGCCATTGCACCGCTGTAGATATCCTTTCTTTGTCCTTGCCAGCTCTATTCCTTAAATGTGAAAACAGAGCAACTTTGGGACAATTAAGCTAGGGGTGGCAACAGGCAGTGTTTCCTGTCCCTGATTTAGGTTTGGGCACATTTTAATGGGGCTCAAACAAAGGCTTCTTTATTTATTTTCTATTAGGTGGGAATTGGGCTAACAGACTTGGGTTGTTGATTTGGGCACAAAAAAGTTGGGTCCAGGTGCTGTTAAACAAATTTCGATTTTTTTTTTTTTTTTTTTTTAAAGTATAAACGAGCCAAGCACGGGATGGTTGTGGGGGGGCTGCTGCCCCATTCGGCGTGGGGCACCTCGCAGGCGTGGTTTTCAAGTCAAATTGCCATCCCTAAATTAAGCTGTACATAGAATGCATAACACAGAGTTGAGTAATTTGTTCACTATCAAGTTGTCTATTATCCTCCAATATATACTCACATCAACTCATCATTTTTGATGTATCAAATCTAAAGGAGTATAAACTTGATTTTAGGTGCTCACAGGGTCTGCTGACAAGTCTGCCAAAATATGGGAGATATCTGAGGATGGTAATGGAACGATGAAGAAAACATTCACTTGCCCTGGTTCTGGTGGAGTTGATGACATGTTAGTTGGTTGTCTCTGGCAAAATGATTATATTGTCACCGTCTCTCTTGGTGGTACTATTTTTTTATACTCAGCAAATGATCTTGACAAAGAGCCGTTGGCATTATCTGGACATATGAAGAATGTTAATTCACTAGCTGTGCTGAAAAGTGATCCAAAAGTTATATTAACAAGCAGTTATGATGGCTTAATAGTCAAATGGATCCAAGGTATTGGATATTGTGGAAGATTAGAGAGGAAGGTGAACTCTCAAATTAAGTGTTTTGCAGCTGTTGAACAAGAAATTGTTTCATCTGGATTTGACAATAAGGTTAGCAAATAATTCAGAAGTGGTTATATATTTCAAATTGCATTTTGCTTGGTCTTTGTTTGCTTGATTTTTCCAGCAATTACTCTGCACTGTATATTAACAGATTTCCTCCAACGCCCACGAATCTCATGATCATTGCTATTCATTCTAAATAGTCTAAGATATGGAAAAAGGTCAAGATAATTTCGTAACAATGGTTAGAGATCCCCTATCAACTACTAAGTAATGGGGAATCTCATGACTTTATGGCGCACTAAGATTTAATAAAGCCACATGTTATAAAAACTATTTCACCCATGCGAATGGGAGCAGAGTATATGCTATTGGCCAGTCATATGGAGCTTTACATTCTTTAGTTGCCTCTTTATCTATTTTATTCCTCCCTCCCATTTGTAATGGTTCTTTTGAATAATAATGTCCAGTAAGAGAAATAAAAGTTATACTACAAACATTGTAAAGCGAAAAAGGTTCAGGTTTGTATTCTAATGTTTTATTGTTGCTTATTTCTCTGGCTAAGATTTGGAGAGTTGCTCTACATGGAGACCAATGTGGAGATGCAGATTGCATTGATATTGGCAGTCAACCAAAGGATTTTAGCCTTGCCATTCTTTCCCCTGATCTTGCCTTGGTTTCAATTGAAACTGGAGTTGTCCTCCTTCGCGGTGAAAAAGTCTTGTCTACCACCAATCTTGGATTCCCTGTAACAGCATGTACCATTGCACCTGATGGAACAGAGGCGATTGTGGGTGGTCAAGATGGGAAGTTGCATGTATATTCCATCACAGGTGATAATCTGAAAGAAGAGACAGTTCTTGAAAAACATCGGGGGGCAATCACTGTAATTCGCTACTCTCCAGATGTTTCTATGTTTGCATCAGCAGATGCTAATCGAGAAGCTGTTGTCTGGGACCGTACTTCCTGTGAGGTATTGTGTCCTCATTCTTACTCTGTAGACTTTTTTTCCAAGTACTGCATATCATAAAAAGAATCACTTGTCACTATTGTCTGATGTCTTGGATAATAAACCAGGCAAAGTAGTTGAATTTGGAAGCATTGAATTGCTTCAATTTGTTATTAATTCATCAATGAATTTCCTGCCTGATTTTCATTTCTTTTTGGAGTAGATTTTTAATATATAATTCCTATTGGACTATTGGGTCCATGGCACAAAATAATGCTTGATTATTATCATCCTAATGGAAGATGTTGCACGAAAACGTTGGTATTGACTTTCATGTACTAAATTCGTTCAATGATCCTACAAAAAATTCTTGTATCTCAATTGAAAAGAGCATAGTGTCTGAGAAGTGTGGAAAGCATGATTCTGTGGCAGATGACAATTACAAGTAAATTAAAAGTTTATCTGTGTGTAGGATAACTTGTCACTACTCTTGAATCTCTTGATGGGGGGAAAAAGAAGAAGAAAAAAGAAACTGTATTCTGTTTATCTTACATCTATATATGTCTATCAAACTTTTGTTTCTCTTTTTCTCTGTTTAAGCTATTGTTCCTTCCACATTACTGGCATTCCTAAGTAACATTGTCGATTGGGTAATAGATGGTTTCATGTATTGATTTTTTCGTCTCTTTTCCTTTTGTCTTTTATCTCATTCTTTGCTTATATATTTGGCAGGTAAAGCTTAACAATATGTTATACCACACAGCAAGAATAAACTGCTTGGCCTGGTCACCTGGTAACAACATGGTGGCCACGGGATCACTTGACACATGCATAATTATGTATGAAATAAACAAGCCAACATCAAGTCGCATAACTGTCAAGGGAGCTCATTTGGGTGGAGTCTATGGATTGGAATTTACTGATGAACACAGTGTGGTGAGTTCGGGCGAGGATGCTTTTGTCCGTTTATGGAGAATAACCCCACAATAATGCACAGAGTTCGTACCTTTTGACTTTTATTTGCTTTGACTTCCTGCAAGTTGGAAAAGAGAGGAATATTCATAGTTCAAAATTTGGTTTTCCTGAGGTCTTGACGTTTTATTAGGAAACTCTCGTTTTGCCATCCTTCGATAGTTTGTTAAACGACGGACATCATTGCAGCACGAAATGTAGGCATCAGGTTTGCTTGAAGATGATCATTGTGTCACAATATTGATGAGTGAATCTCCCGCGTTCTACTGATTTGCTGCATGGTTCGTGTTAAGATATTATCTTAGCACATAACTTGTCTATTTTTTTGTTTTTGTTTTTGAATGTTTGTGCATAGAACTTTGTACTTATTCTTTTTTATGTTCCAGTGTTTTTTCGATTTTGTTTCTGTAATATATTTATGGGAAAGATGCAAGCGTGTAACTGTTTTTGCTCGAGTTGCTATGTTTTACAAAAAATGAACTCATGCAAGAGGAAGAGGCAAGTTCTGTTACTTTTTTTCATGGAATTTCACTGCCCTTGTAACTATTTAATCGATTTATTATTATTCAAGGTTTTTTCTTTTTTTTCTTTTTTTATGGAGATTTAGGGCCTGTTTGGTGTGGTCTGTAGATAAATTTTTGGGATTTTTTGGTTTTTTGGATAATGTGGTTGAAAAGTGATTGAAAAATATGAAAAATGGTGGGTCTATATAAATGTGTGATTGAAAATGAATTCGAAGAAAAAGTTGAAAAAAAATAAAGTGGACCGAGAGTTCGGATTAACATCTCACGGAAACTATTATTAAATATCGAAATATTTTATTTCTAGACTTATTTAAACAAATGAACTGTCTTCGTTTGGTAACATTGTTTGGTTTATAAATTGATTTATTTATGATTTTGAGTTAAAAATTAATAATTGAAAATTGGAGAGAGAAAAATGTGTGGTTAAAAAGTGGTTTAGGAAATTGTGTGGTTTATAAATTGGTGTATAAACCAAAAAAAAGATATTTACCAAACGGTGAATTAAAATTACAAAATTGTTTTGTTTTCAAGAACGATTGTTTAGTAGTTGAGATTTAAGATTTTACATAGTTAATTAAATTAACTTCAATTCCAGTTATATTTTCTTAATATGTACTAAGTCGAATTCATTAATGGATATTAAAATTTTTATTTTTTTAATATGTACTCGGTCAAATTCATTAATGTATATTGAAATTCTTCTCTCGAGTTTAAATCATTCTACCTAAATAAGTCAATTATGTATTTCTACAGAGGGTCCGAATTATTCTTTATCTAGATACATTACACAAAAGAATTATTAAAACAACGAAATATAGAATTAAAATAATAAAGTTAGGCTACATCGTTCATCCCAATATAGAGTTTAATTATACATCATAGTTAAACAACAAAAAACAATAAAAGTAGGTGTTTACGAAAAATAATGGAAAGCTTGCATTAAGAATTAGTTCTTCATGTGTTATTCCAATCTCTCATCTTGTTTTGCTCCAATCTCCCAAGAATTTGACGTTGAAATCTCAAAATTATGATGTTCTTAGGTAAGACAAATGTCTGATTTTCATACAAGATATGGTTCTTATATAGTTGGTGAAGAGACATAGTTGAAGAAGGAAAGAAATTTGTCAAATTCGCACGCGAGTCTTTTCTTGTATCTGACAACGTTTAGTATTTCGATCATATCTTTTTATTCTCTTATCCGATTGAGTTGATTCAAAATAAGTTAAAAAGATAACTTAAAGAGTTACAATTCTTCTTCAAATAAGATTTTCCCAATTTGAATGTTTACTACCCCAAAATTAAGTCTCAATGTCCAATCTTAGTCAGCCTTCCAATCCCAGTTTGTTTATAATTATGAAAGAACCAACAGATTGCAAAGGAACCAAACGAAATGCAACATACCCAACACAAAGCATACAGGAATCCTTCCCAACTTTTATTATCTCAATAAAAGGACAATCACGTATTTGACAAGGAACACAACAATGGCATGGATTTCTCTCCTCTGCCTTTGTGACTCTTGCCTGAATTAATACAAAACTCGTATGCAGTTGACACCCCCAACTGCTAGGGTCAGATTTCAAGTTTTCCCTCCAAGAAACCACCCCAAACTGCCCATGTAACTGCCATACATGTGCTAATCCGAATTTCCATGTCAAATCCTTTGACATGTGCCTAGTAACTGCCACACTGGAACATGAAGTCAGCCAGCTCCCACTTGCTGCCTTCCTAGTGAATCCGAGTTTGCATGCAACCGAGAGTCGAGCCGAAGGTAAACACTGCAACCTGCCGAAGCATGCCGAGATCCTCCCGTGCCATGCCAATCTGCCCAACGAACTTGCCATGCACAACAAGCTAATTCAATGCTCCCGAGTTACTCCCGCTTCGCCTTGACCGTTCCCACAAAATGCACCCACCGAAGCACATTTCTACCAAGGCCTCGACATGAGATTAAGGCAATGCCCATGTCTTAGCCAATCCGAGCATCAAGGTGCTAACAAACCACCCCCACCAGATGAATTCGACGCCCTCGTCGAATGATCTTTCAGGTACTGCTCAATCTGCTTTTCATATTGCTAAAGGGTCACATCACGTTCCCAAGTAGCATCAGCCTCGCTACTGCCTTTCCACTGAATCAAATACTCAATTCGCCTGTTCTTTTTACTCATGCCAAGAACCCTGCGATCTAGAATCCGAACAATTTCCTTATCAAACTGCGTCCGAACAACTGTAGGTGCTCTCTTTGCCTGCACCCGATCAGCAGACTGATCCTCATGAAAAGGTTTCAGATAGCTAACATGAAAAGTAGGATGTACTTTGAATCTTTCCGGCATATCCAACCTGTAAGCAACTTTTCCCACACGTTTCACAATTTCAAACGACCCATCATATCTAGGAACCAATCCTCGATGCACCACACTGCTTGAGATCTTCTTCCAAATTTGAGGTGTTAGTTTCCGCAACACCTTATTGCCCACCTGAAATTCCAGATCCCTCCTGCCTTTATCAGCATACTTCTTCATCCGCCTTGATGCTTTAGCTAAGCTGTCCTTCGCTTGTTCAAGCATATCCTGTTTATCTTGCACAAAGCGATAGGCTGCAGGACAAGAATTTCGACCAGCATGTTTAGCAACTTCATGGGGAGTTCTTGGCTGCTGCCCCATTGCTAACTCAGCCGGGCTCATTCCAGTAGACGAAGACCGATGAATGTTGTAACAAAACTGCGCAGTGTCCAGCAATTCAACCCAATTCTTCTGACTTGCTGTCACATAATGTCTCAGAAATTCTTCCAGCAGTCCATTTACCCGTTCATTCTGACCATCTGTTTGAGGATGATTAGCTGTGGAGAATTTCAGTTCTGACCCCATCAGATTGAACAACGCAGTCCAAAACCTGCCAGTGAAACGAGTATCCCTGTCACTTATAATATCTTCCGGAAATCCAAAGTACTTGATCACATTTTTGAACATAAGTTCAGCTGCACGTTCTGCCTTGCATTCGTGCGGCGCAGCCATAAAAATTACATACTTAGAAAACCGATCCACCACGACCATGATAGACTTCATTTCCCCAACCTTAGGAAACCCGCTAATGAAATCCATAGATATCGATTGCCATGGTCTGTCCGGAGTAGGAAGTGGCTGCAACAACCCCGCTTCCTTCTTCCTTTCTGCTTTGTCCAGCTGACACACTAAACAAGTCTTCACATAGACTTCAACATCTTCAGCCATCTTCGGCCAGTAATATGACTTGCCCAACAATGCCAACATTCTTTCCACACCGGGATGTCCTGCCCATTGAGGATCATGTGTTTCCCGCAATAATTCCTGCCGAAGTCCCCCAACCAAAGGAACAAACAGCCTGCCACCACGTGCATAGATTAGGTCATCATCAATCCAATACCGCCTAACAACTCCAGAACTGATTTCTTCCTTCAGTTTGCTGTAAGCAGCATCATTAGGAGCATTCCCACGAATTCTGTCAAGGAGGGTCGTCTGGACTAAACTCAAAGAAGCAACATAAGACTTTACCTCTTTCCGACTCAGAGCATCAGCAACCTGATTCTGGCTTCCTGGTTTATGCAGCCATGTAAAGTCATATTCAGCCAGAAATTCCTGCCATCGCGCCTGCTTTGGAGACAACTTTTTCTGCGTTTTGAAGTAAGTATTTGCCACATTGTCCGTCAGTACACAAAACTTAGTTCCCAGCAGATAGTGACGCCAAATTTCCAAACAGTGTATGACCGCAGTCATTTCCTTCTCATGGGTCGAATATCGTTGCTCAGCATCTTTCAGTTTCCTGCTTTCAAAGGCCACCGGGTGCCCATCCTGCACCAATACCCCTCCAATAGCTTTGTCTGAGGCATCAGTATGCACCTCGAATGGTTTATCAAAATCTGGTAGTGCCAACACAGGTTCAGTAGAGACAGCCTGCTTCAGTCT
Organism: Ligustrum vulgare; assembly: GCA_963555705.1. Lineage (NCBI taxonomy): Eukaryota > Viridiplantae > Streptophyta > Magnoliopsida > Lamiales > Oleaceae > Ligustrum > Ligustrum vulgare. Next base: position 5,070,500 of record OY743179.1, read on the forward strand.
CTCAAAAGCTTTCTGACATGCCTCTGACCACACCCACTTCTGACTCTTCTTCAACAAATCAGTAAGGCAACTCACTTTCTTGGAATAGCCTTCTATAAAACGACGATAATAGTTGGCTAAACCAAGAAAAGATCGTAATTCCGGAACTTTAGTAGGAGCAGGCCAATCCATGATTGTCTTCACCTTCCTTTCATCCATCCGAATTCTGCCATTACTCAACCAATGACCCAAAAACTGAACTTCCTCTCTACAGAATTCACATTTCTCCTTTTTAACATACAACTGATATTCCCTAAGCCGAGAGAATACCCTTCTCAAATGCACCAAGTGATCATCTAGTGTCTCACTATAGATCACGATATCATCCAAATACACCACCACAAATCGATCCAAAAACTCATACAGAACATCATTCATCAAATTACAAAATGTAGCAGGGGCGTTTGTAAGGCCAAAGGGCATTACAAGAAATTCAAAGGAACCGTACCTTGTAACGCAAGCAGTCTTCTGCTCATCACCAGCAGCAATTCTCACTTGCCAATACCCTGCCCTTAAGTCCAGCTTTGTGAAGAAAGAAGCACGGGACAACTGATCAAACAAGTCTGTTGCATGAGGCACCGGGTACTTGTTCTTCACAGTCACCTTGTTCAACGCACGATAATCCACACACATCCGCATCGAACCGTCTTGCTTTCTTTGGAACAAAACAGGAGCACCGTAAGGGGCTTTCGAAGGCTGTATGTAACCCGCATCCAACAACTCATTCAACTGCCTTCGAAGTTCTGCTAACTCTGCAGGAGCCATTCTATATGGAGCTTGAGCTGGAGGCTTCGTTCCAGGCTCTAATTCGATTTTATGGTCAACTGTGCGACGGGGAGGCAACACTTTCGGAAGTTCTGGTGGCATCACATCCGAAAATTCATCCAACACTGCAACAACAGAATCTGGCACTTCCACAAACTGATCCGGTTTGATTTCAATCAATGCTGCCAAATATGTGGATTCCCCTCGTTTCAACCCGCCATCAACCTGTTTCGATGACTGCACCATCCCAGTCAGTCTTATTTGCTGATTTCCAGGAACATTCGTATCAAGAAAGACTGCAGATACAAAGCAAGGATTCGCTTCATCTGCAATAAGCATCCCACGCAAATAAGGCACCACTGAAGCCTTTGCCTTCACGAAGAATTCCACTCCGAGAATCAGATCAAAGTCATCAAGTGGAAGGGCCATCAGATTGCACTGCCCCTCCCAACTTCCCACACGAACATCGCATTGAGCCATGCCCTTCAATGGTTGCGCCTCTGAATTTACTGCCTTAATCCGAGAAGTGGCCTGCACCAACTTCAAACCCAACTTGTCTACCGTCTTCAAACTCACAAAGTTGTTTGTAGCCCCGGTATCCAACATTGCCATCACTGCCTGCCCATTTATACTGATAGGAACATACATCAGCCCACGCATCGGTACTTCCTTCTTCTCAGTAAGAGCATTCACGAGTTGCAGAGGATTGACTCATGTACTAACTTCCCCCTGTGCAGCACTTTCATCCTCGATCACTAAGGCACTGAGTTTCTCCCGCTTAGGACAGTCCCGAGCACGATGTGGCCCATTACAAATAAAGCATCCACTACTAGAGTTTTTGCTTTTGCTTTGGGACGCATCGCCATCTTTTGATTTAGCATAGTCACCAGTTTTAGCCTTGTGATCATGCTTTTTCCCTCCTTTGGAACCTGGTTTCTTCCCACCATGTTCCTTTTTACTGTCCTTGGTATAGGTCGAACCAAGTTTGTAGTCAATCAAACTGTCGGCCGCCACAATAGCAGACGCCAAGTCTTTAACACCTTGTCGCCTTAACTCAGTCTGTGCCCAAGATTGCAAACCCGAGATGAAGTTGAATAGCTTGTCTTCATCGGACATATTCTCAATATCCAGCAGTAAAGACGTGTAGTCTTTCACATAATCACGTACCGAACCCACCTGTTTCAGCCTTTTCAATGCTTCCCTTGCAATCCAAGATGTATTGCAAGGCAGGAACTGATCCTTCAATTCCTTTGTCAGCGTTTCCCATGTCTCAATCCGAGGCCTTCCCACACTTTCGTCATCCCTCAGCCTAGTACGCCACCAAAGCTTCGCATCTCCTGCTAAGTACATGGAAGCAAAGTTCACCTTTTCTTCTGTAGGAACACGGGCAGTCTTGAAGTACTGCTCCATATCCCACAGAAAATTCTCCAATTCCTTAGCATTCCGGGCACCAGAAAATGCTTTAGGCTCAGGCACACGAATTTTGGAAGCCATCGGGTCCTTTGCACCAACCGGACTCGCCACAGCCCGCTTGACCAAGTTTAATTCACGTTCCATGTCCTCAAAACGTGTTTTCATGTTGTCTGCCACGTCCATCATGTCCTTCACCATGGACGTCTGGTTGGCATTCATCTCCCTTGTGAAAGCGTCGAATTGGGCACGCAATTCAGCGAAGAGAACACGCTGATGATGTGCCTGCGCTGCAAGATTAAACGCATCGTCAGTCATAGGAGCACCAACGAAATCTTCCAACTTTCCCAGTCGAACAATCACATCCTGATCTGCCATCTTTCACAGCAACAACCCTAAACGGGGCTCTGATACCAATTGTCAACGGGTTCAAATTTTAACACGAAATTTCTCACCCACTGCGGCACTAAGATCCGATCTTAGTCAGCCTTCCAATCCCAGTTTGTTTATAATTATGAAAGAACCAACAGATTGCAAAGGAACCAAACGAAATGCAACATACCCAACACAAAGCATACAGGAATCCTTCCCAACTTTTATTATCTCAATAAAAGGACAATCACGTATTTGACAAGGAACACAACAATGGCATGGATTTCTCTCCTCTGCCTTTGTGACTCTTGCCTGAATTAATACAAAACTCGTATGCAGTTGACACCCCCAACTGCTAGGGTCAGATTTCAAGTTTTCCCTCCAAGAAACCACCCCAAACTGCCCATGTAACTGCCATACATGTGCTAATCCGAATTTCCATGTCAAATCCTTTGACATGTGCCTAGTAACTGCCACACTGGAACATGAAGTCAGCCAGCTCCCACTTGCTGCCTTCCTAGTGAATCCGAGTTTGCATGCAACCGAGAGTCGAGCCGAAGGTAAACACTGCAACCTGCCGAAGCATGCCGAGATCCTCCCGTGCCATGCCAATCTGCCCAACGAACTTGCCATGCACAACAAGCTAATTCAATGCTCCCGAGTTACTCCCGCTTCGCCTTGACCGTTCCCACAAAATGCACCCACCGAAGCACATTTCTACCAAGGCCTCGACATGAGATCAAGGCAATGCCCATGTCTTAGCCAATCCGAGCATCAAGGTGCTAACAGCTGGGCACACTGGGTCGGTTAATACAGTGGCTGTTTCGCCAGATGGGTCGTTATGTGCGAGTGGCGGAAAAGATGGGGAGATATTGCTATGGGATATAGCGGAAGGGAAGAAGCTTTACTCGTTGGAAGCTGGTTCAACTATTCATTCACTTTGCTTCAGTCCCAACAGGTACCGGCTCTGTGCCGCCACTGAAGCCAATATTAAAATTTGGGACTTGGAGAGCAAGACTGTTGTTGTGGATCTTAAGGTTGATTTGAAACAGGAGAGTGAGATGGCCGCTGAAGAGACTACTCAAACCAGTAACAAAAACAAGGTATTTTATTTATAGTATTGAAGTATCCTTTTTTTTTTTTTAATTTGCTAAATATTAATTATGAATACCTTTTTTCTTTTTGACAGTCATCTATAGGATATGAATTTCTTCACTATGATTTTAGTTTATCCGTTAGAAACTGAAAGTTCACATTTTCCATTTCTTGATGTAATATAGAAGTCGAATATTTGTATGCACTGGCTTCTGTTATCTTTTTTGACAGTGCTTGTGTTCAAATTCTTTTGTGACAGTGCTTGTGGTTAATGAGCCTTCTGATGATAGCTTGTCCCATCCTAAAGAGGGTCGAGACTAGCTGAGCAGCGTCCACTATCATGTGTACATGTGATCACATTCAAATTATGAAAGATAACTTGTAAAATTTTATAGAACCTTGAACATTCACTATCATGTGTACATGTGATCACATTCATTTTTGTATATAGTTCGACTTAATTTTACTTCCTCCTCTTATGACGCTACTGATTTTGAGAATTTGAGGTTGATTTTTACCTTTATTTGATTATGGTTTTTTGGGATACTCAAAACTTGTTTGAAGTACTTGTTTGTTTATGTACCTGATCTTCTGAAATTTACACTGTAGATACTATACTGCACTAGTCCCAGTTGGAGTGTTGGGAGCACGCTTTTCAGCGGTTATACGGATGGTGTCATCAGAGTTTGGGGTGTTGGCCGTTGCTAGAAAGCATTGGAAGTTAAGCAGTCGAGAATGATAGAAAATTTATTTCACAGATAAATTATTTATTCAGGATCCAAAATCATCATGCTGAATTATCAATAATTAAATAACTGAAGCGGAAGCGTACCTTAATCAAACGTGATTCACGATGAAGGATTACGGTGTTTGGATCTTCTAAATAAATACGTATTCCTTATTTTCTCTCTGATGATGGGATGTCAGACAAGATGGACAGTACGTAGGATTCAGGGATCATAACCGACTTTATATACTGTATTGCCAGTTAACCTAATTCGGCCCATCATGAATTAGGTAATGACCTGGTATCTACACATAAAAGCCCATACATTAATTAGATGCATTAAAGCCCAATATACTAAATCCTTATTAGATCACTTTAAATGGGCTTAACCAAATTGATAACCTTTTATTCAATACACAATAATTCACATATAAGCCCACACGATTGATTAAAAATCCTTACAATCTCCTACTTGGGCTATATGTGTAACCTTACAATTGTGTATCAATCATAACCTTATGAGTACTCAGAATTTTGCTATCATTACTGAATGCATCCCCAAACAATCCGGTCCACCAATTATATCAACATAGGATCAAACGGCTTTCACTACATTAATCGTAACTAAACCTATCAATGGTCACGTATATCGACATAACTGAATGACATGGATCAAGTATGGATGTGTATCATGGAAATTACATGTAATGTGATCTTCAACATGCCTATTTCCAACTGGTCCAACTTTAGTGAGATCATCCTCAACCAAGTTCAGAGATAATAAACCTGAAACCTTACAGCTGTAAATAACTTTAACTTTAAACTGTATCCAAAAGGACAATAAATGTGTCTAATGCACCTAAAATACAAACTCCCACTGAAATCAAATATCCTTAAGAAATACAACACCTATATGAGTAATGTACTCATGAAAGACCTCGAGTTGTAATACTTTAATAAGCGGATCCGCAATTATGGAGTTTGTCCCAATGTGCTCTTATTGACACGTGTCCACTCTGAACTATATCCTTCACAACCAGGAACTTATGTCAATGTATTTTGACTTAGTTGAGCTCCTGTTATTACTGGAATATAAATCTGCTGAGTTATTGTCACAATATAACTTTAGTGGTCTTTCTATACCGTACAGAATACCCAGCCCAGTGACAAAATTTCGCAGCTATATTCCACAATTAGATGCCTCCAAAATTGCTACAACTGTGCTGCCAAGTGAAAGAAGCTAAAGTGTCTGTTAAGCACTCCATCCGGAAATAGCTCCTCCAACCAGCAGATAAATGTAGCCTTATGTGGATTTTTTACTTTCTTGGCATCTAGTAAAAATCGGAATCATAATACCATATGATCTCCAACTGATCCGAATTTTTGTATGTGAGCATGTAATCTTTTGTTCTCTTTAAATACCTTATAACCCATGTTTGGCTGCTTTCCAAATGATCCATCTCAGGGTTACTTAAATATTTCATTAGTATCCCAATAATGTATGCAATATCCGAACGCATACAAATTTGAGCATATATCAGATTTTCTATAGCTTAACTATATGAGATCCTCTGCATTTCTTTAACTTCAATATAACTTTTCGGGCATTAGTTGAGACTAAATTGTCTCCCTTAGCGATAGGGGTGTCCCCTGATTTACTGTCTTGCATGCCAAACATTTTAAGTACTTTATCGATATAGCCCTTTTGTGGCAATTCAAGAATACCCCGAGAGAAATCCCGGTGTATCTGAATCCCTAATATAAAAGAGACGTCACCAAGATTTTTAATCTCAAAATTCCTCGACAAAAAATCTCATAATTTTATGTGACATGCATATATCATTAGTGGCAAGCAATATGTTATCAACATACAAAATCAGGAAAATACACTTACTCCCACTGAACTTGTAATACAAACAACCATCAACAACATTAATCTCAAGACCAAATGAGATAATTACTTGATGAAATTTGTATTACCCTTAACGGGAAGCTGGCTTGAGTACATAAATGGATTTCTTTAATTTGCAAACCATATCGTCCCATCAATGTCACCATTGAGAAACGCCACCTTAGTATCCATTTGATGTAACTCGAGGTCAAAATGTGCAACAACCTAACTTTCCCGAAAGAGTCTTTCATTGAAATTGAAGAGAAAGTCTCTTTATAATCAATGCCATCATTCTGTGTAAAGTCCTTAGATACAAGACGAACCTTATATCTTTCCAAATTACCTTTAGAATCCCCCTTGGTTTAAAAATTCATTTAAGACCAATGAGCTTCGTACCTTCCGGTAATAGGAAAAGATCCAAAACGTTATTGTCTTGCATATGCTTATACTCCTTATTTATGACATCAATCCACTTTTGAGAGTTAGAACCCTGCATGGCCTGATGGAATTGATTGGACCATCTTCCATTATTTTCCTTATGTTCTTGGAAAAATACTATTTAAATTATCCTGAATAGCATTTTTTCCCTTTCTCTCATGGATCTCCTTAATGGCTTTAGTTATTGAGGTTGTTGAGTTTGTACTTCTGAAATTTACTTTATTTTGGATGGGAGGTTCTTCAACATTGTCTAGTTGAGTTCCGGATATGCTTCTTGATCAATGACATGTATAGAAACTTGCACATTGTCAAAAGCAATAATAGGAATCGAAACCGATCATTCCTCAACTTCTTCCTTAAAGACAATATCTCTAACCTTATTTCTCCCCCCAAACTCAACATCCTCAAAAATGTTGCAGTTCTCGTTTCAAAAGTTGACTTAAGTGTGGGATCATAAAATTAATAGCCCCTTAAATGTTTTATTTTCTTTATTTGTTTTCTTGCCCTTATCTTTAAAGGTATTTGCCAAGTGAACACTTTCAGTCCTGTCCTGCTTCAACTTTTCTTCCTCTTGCACACAAAATAGAATGAGCTCATTTAGAGTTCATTTCTCCCTTTAACAGTTATAACTAACCTTAAATTGACTGAATTGTGCAAGAAGCTTGCACACTATGAAATGGGCTCATTGAGAGTCCATTTCTATTTTGACAGTTATAACTAACCTTAAATTAACTATATTGTGCAGGAAGCGATATCAATACCAAATGCACGATCAAGTCATTAGACAAGTCGAGTTTTAGTTTCTTAAGTTTTCAAGCAGTGTGAGACATCTATATGATGTACTCCCTTATTTTCCCATTGCCTTTATACTTTATTGAAATCAAGCTTTGCATAAGCGTGCTTGTTTCAGCCTTATCGTTTTTTGCAAAACGTTTCTTAATTTCGGCAAGGAATTCATTGGCATCATTTACCTCCTTAGATACTATGCCACTAAAGGCTTTCGGAATTCCGCACTTAAATGATCATGAGACTCACGTAATTTAAGCAATCCCACTTCTCAAAGTTCCTCATTTGATTAGATGAACTTTCATCCGTAAGAGGAGCAGCTTGCTCAATCCTTAGTACACGGTCTAGATCCATGCAGCCAACGAAAAATTAATGTTCTTGTTTTGATCCTTGAAGTTTGTTCCATAAATACAGGGATTAAGTTTGAGCTTGTAGATATACTACTAGCAGAATTTGAAACCGAATAGAGAACACTTAAACAAAATAGCTCACATAAGTACCTTATTATGCAAATCATACTTTCAAATAATGGTAGGGCCCATCACAAGATACCTAGCACAACATCAATATTTAGTCTTTGGAAAGAAATATTGACTTGTAAGTGGTACTCTTGGTGTAGTAATCAAATACTGACAGTAAGACATGTCAACCAACAAACCTTTCTTTGGACCGATTTATTGATCACACGTAAAACCAAATAATCGTCACGTATTTATCACCACAAGTTCATGTGAAATTCGGGCCAAATATTGACCTTCCTTTGGGCCGATCAATATCCGCATGAAATAACACACAAACACCTAATTTTTCCCTTAGTGTAGTGATCAAACACTGGAAATAAGACATGTTAACCAATAAACCTTTCTTTGGACCAATTTATTGGTCACACGTTAAACCAAACAATTGCCACGTGTTTATTACCACAGGTGCATGTGAAATTCGAGCCAAATATTGACCTTCCTTTGGGCCGATCAATATCCGCAATGAATAACACACACAAATACCTTCTAATATTCAAAGTTAATTAATATCCACAAGAGAGGTTGCTTTGGCAACATGTTGCTTCAACTAATTTACTTTCGAATATTATATCTCTCAAAAGAGTTCGATGTACCAAAATTTGAAATTGAAATCCATTGATTTGCATCTATATTTGACTTTAGGATTTGAATTTTAGAATTCAAAACTTTAGAATAAAGCAATCCTTAAGTTGACAGAGTCAATTGCAATATTCTTAAACTTTAGGTGGCCAATTATGTAAAATTTTAAGCTTGAAAGGCTTAAATTACAATTTTTCCAAAACTTTATTGGCCAATTTAGAGAAATTCCAAGCATTAGGTCCCAATCTAAAAGAAAATTAAACTTTAGGGGTCCAAAATAGGAAAATTTCAATCTTTAAAGGTTGATTTTGAAAATTTTCAAACTTTAGGAGCCAATTTAGAAAATTCCCAAACTTTAGGGACTTAATTTTTTAAAAAAAATCAAACTTTAAGGACCAATTTTGAAAATTTTCAAACTTTAGTGACTGAATTAGAAAATTTTCAAACTTTAAGGACCAAATTAAAGAATTTCAGAACCTTAGGTGCTGTATTAGAAAATTTTCAAACCTTAGGGGACTGAAAATGAAAATTTTCAAACTTTAAGGGACCAAATTAGAGAATTTTCAAGCTTTAGGGACCATTTTTGAAAATTCTCAAACATTAGGGGCTGGATTGGAAACTTTTCAAACTTCAGGGGCTGAATCATAAAATTCCATAACTTGAAGGGTCCTGACTTAACTAAATTTATAACTTCAGGGGCTGAAGTTGTAAATTCCATAGCCATTAGGGTTTGAACAATAATATAGAACAACATAAGGTCCTGAGGTGCAAATAATTCAACACATCCAAAATTGCATAAAGAACCCTGAAGACTTCTAATTTTCAGCCAAAAGTCCCTTCCTCAAATCTGAATTGCACAGTGTTTAGGGTTTCTATAACCCTAACCGTCACCCATCAATTCAGAGAACGCGGCCGCCGCTAACGAACCCGGGAACGCGGCGCCACCACCAGCGTCCCCCCCGCCCTGCAGCGCCATTATCGGCGCTGCACTCCAGAGGCACAGCGTCGCGCGCGCGACGCTGCAACCCTCCCTACGCAGCATGAATCCCGCCACTGCGTGCCCCATTACCGGCGATTTAATCCATGCATCATCCAAAAATTAGACCCCAACAGATTTCTACCAAAAATCCGAATCCAATTTCCAAAACCGAATCTGAATCTTAATCCAACATCCCAAACTTTCGATCACAATCAAAACCCAGTTCGAAAAGAAAAAAAAAATTATCCCTTAATCTTCAAAGCCAGATTAAGAGCCCAATATCATCAAATCAAAACCCAAATTCGAAAAACACATACATATTTTATATCAAATCAGATTCTGAACCCTAAAAAACCCATAAGTCAGCCAGCAGATGGAGAGCCTAATTTCTTGAAATATACATGCAGTAAGAATATGAATGAATCCATGGCAGTTTGGAGAAGATATCATATGGTTTTTGGTACTTTCAGGTGTAAAATATTCAATTTCAAACGGAATCCATTACGTAATTCCAGAATCAATAAAAATTGAATTTTCAATCCAACCATACCATCCTTTAAATGTAGATCTGATAATCCAACGTGATGATTGACTCTGATACCACTTGATAGAAAATTTATTTCACAGATAAATTATTTATCCAGGATCCAAAATCATCATGCTGAATTATCAAGAATTAAATAACTGAAGCGGAAGCGTACCTTAATCAAACGTGATTCACGATGAAGGATTACGGTGTTTGGATCTTCTAAATCAATACGTAGTCCTTATTTTCTCTCTGATGATGGGATGTCAGACAAGATGAACAGTACGTAGGATTCAGGGACCATAACCGACTTTATATACTGTATTTCCAGTTAACCTAATCCGGCCCATAATGAATTAGGTAATGGCCTGGTATCTACACATAAAAGCCCATACATTAATTAGATGCATTAAAGCCCAATATACCAAATCCTTATTAGATCACTTTAAATGGGCTTAACCAAATTGATAGCCTTTTATTCAATACACAATAATTCACATATAAGCCCACACGATTGATTAAAATCCTTACATAACAATCGAGAATGCCTTCTATTACAATGATTTTTAAAATTTTTAAACTCTTGGAACGTGCATTTGAATTCTCGTTGGTGTTTCAGTTTTGAATATCTTTGTTTGCTTAATTTAAGATGCTTGATATAGTTTGTCATTCTTGAATCTCACATTATTATCAACCATTTTTCAGATTGGGATTTTTGGCGCTTCTGATTTCTGAACAGTTTAAATGGGTACTGATGGAAATTCTATGAATGCAGACAGATAATTCAATTTTCACGACCTATTTCAAGGTTTAACAATGCTACATTCACAATTTGATCCACAATGTGGATGACAATCCACTCACATTTTGTGGTCCCCACCACAATGTGAGCGGATTGTCATCCACATTGTGGATCAAATTGTGAATGTAGAATTATTCTTCAAGGTTTGCGACCTATGCAGAGTCCACAAGGCCCTGACTCCCAATGCCCACCCACCAAATGGCGGGTGGGAATTTTTTATGGTGCCCCTTGGGGCATCATAAAAGGACTCTAGTATATATAGCTCTATAAAAAGTTCGACAAATACTTAGAAGTGTTCTAATGCGAGGTTAAGTTTTTGAAGATAATACGATGACCTATGAAATCTTGGCAAGTTAAAACGCTGGTTTCATTCAAGTTTTTTAACCTATGAAATCTTGATAGGTTACCATTCTTGTTCAAATGTATTTAAAGACTTGGAAGATCGAACTATTTGGTAATTGTTTTGGAATATAGAAGTATTTTGTCATTGAATAAGTATTAGTATTATATTCATACGATGCATGGTCATTTGCTAGTGACATATATCAAATATATATTGTAACGTATGAAATAAATATTTAATTAAAAATGAGAAATGGAAGAAGATAATTAATTACAAAAAAATATACAGTTACACATACATGATTTTTTTTAACGGTTCGTATGTTTACCATTTCAGGAAATTTTCTTAAATATTGTAATTTAAATTGATTTAAAACTTAAAATTGGCAAACAAAATTACATTTACTTAGAATTTGTAATAAGTAATATATATATATATATATGCTCAAAGTTTTATTAAAACAAAAAAAAAATTTGAGGACAATGAGTCGTTAAAATGTAGGATTTTTTTTTAAAATTTATATGTAGATTATTTTATTAGTAGAATGACTTACTATATATATATATATATATATATATATATATATATATATATATATATATATATATATAACCTTCAAAGACCATTTGCATAACTCATTTGTATAACTATAACTATTCAATTTTAATGATTATTAACGAAATTAATTTTTTAAAAATATAATTTCTAGATTATAACATAAAACTTATCACTACCCAAATAGTATTATTATAATTGGTAATAACTATCTTAATACAATATTTTATATTTAAATATATTAAACATATATTTCATTTCTTATTTACTTAACATTATAAATTAGATGAATGTGGACCTATATTTACATGAGTATAACAAATTAAACAAATAGAAATGTTAATCTTAATTAAAATTTAACTTATGTATATTGCAAATACATTAATTTTACATACTAATAAATCATCAATGCATCTCAATTTATAAAAGTAGCGCGATTGCTTAACCAGTTAACCCACAACACATAAAAAATTACTATTCAAAAATCAATTATCAAAAAATTAAAATCAAACAGTTAAGTTCTATGTAAATCAATATACAACGTGAAATCACGACTAATGACACGAATTTTAAAAAAAATTAAAAATCATATAGATACAAACTATCAAAATATTAATAATATTAAAAATTTATTCAATAATTTTTTATACAACATGACTTTTTATTTTTCACCTACTAGTCAAAGGGCGACGTTACCGGAAAAAAAATTATGCTTTATATGTTTTTAATAAACTTGTTTGACCGCATCCTATTTTGAAATATGATGAATTTGCTAAAATGCCTTTATTTTTATTTTGGTAAAAAATAGTTAAATTACTGGTTAAAGATTGTAATATATATTTTACATATTTTGATTATTGAAATCTGTTGCACCCCATAAATTCGGGTCAATGTTAAGAGTTGCCTATTCAGTGGTCAACAAGCTTATTGGTCAAGTTCCACGTCAAATTAAGGATCAAGACTACTCAAGATAAACTTAAAAGGTCAATATGATAATTATATGAAGATATGGGTGAAATTGCCTATAACTATTAGAGATTGCCTCATTGTGTAATTATTAGATGAATGACCAAATATGTAAATATGTCACCCCCATTTTGCCTATAAATAGGGCGATTTAATGTTCATTTGACAGAGAGCAATTTATCGATTAAAAAAAAACCTTTAACTTCAAATAACTTGCAGACATGATGTTCGGGTCCAAACGCTTGTAGACCTGAATGCCAGGTCATACACAGACCTGAATGCCATGTCATACACATACCGACCTGAGTGTCAGGTCATACACATACAGACCTTAGTCGGTGATCTGAAGTTCCACCTCGCATAAATTCACATACTATCTAGAATTCAGTTATATAACTTGGTTGTTTAGCCAAAAATATCAAAATAAAGTTATTTCAACATGATGAGTCAAATATCAATTCATTTTATTTGTTGACCAGCTTTGTGCAAAAAGTGACGTCAACAAATGGCGCTAGAGGAAGGGCCCGTTCTTGTGCGACCGACCTTCATTTTTCAAGAAAAAATCCATCACTTCAATATAGTTTGACCAAACTCCCGTGCAGGACAGTAGTTCAACTCGAGAAAATTCTGCCCTTAATCGCCAGTCAACTACCAACTCATTTTCCCGAAGTAGCAATGCAACTCGCCCTGTTCAACCATCACATATTCCGATCAAATTGGACATGAAAGCTGGAGTCACACTTGAGTCAACGCGGTCAAGATCTGTTCAACATGGTTCATTTCGGAACAACTATAGTTCGGCTTTTAAAGTAGAGGTTAAGTAATAAAGAAAAGCATTCAGTTCAATCATGTGAGATCACTTCGGTGGTAGTGTTCGACTCCAGTTAAATTCCAGTTCTTCTTGCAATCAGTCCATTCATTCCAGTTTGTTTCCTCAGTTTGTTCATTCGTTTCAATGAGGCCAGAACAATTCAGCTTGAATATCTCAACTTCAGCTCGGATAAAAGCTCCCCCTCTTAAATTCTGATGGTGTTACGGTGAATTCTACTATTGACATGGAAGATAAAAGAACCGGCTGCTCTCAGCCCATGATAAAAGAGCTGTACATGAAGAATAAAGAAGATAAAGTGAATTGAAGTTTTCAAAGCTGAGCTTGGATTGATTGGGTTTCAAGTAAATATTTTGCATCAGTTCCTCCATGTGATTATGAATGAAGAGGAAAAACCGCCATGGTGAAATGAACCCCAGCGGCGAGGTGAGCCTCCAAGACGAGGTGACCATGAGGAGGTAAAAGTAAAACCTTCATGGTGAGGTGAAATCCCCATGACGAGGAGGTGATCGTGATGAGGTAAAATCTCTATGGTGAAGTGGACCTCAATGAAAAGGTGAAACTTCAATGGTGATGTGAAACCTCCATGATGAGGAGGTGACCATCATGAGGTGCAACCTCCATGACGAGGTGAAACCTACACGGTGAAGTGGACCTCGGTGACGAGGAGAGACCTCCAAGACGAGGTGACCATAATGAGGTAAAACATCCATGGTGAGGTGAAATCTCTATGAAGAGGAAGTGACCATGATGAGGTAAAACCTCAATGTGAAGTGGACTTCAATGACGAGGTGAAATATTCATGGTGAGGTGAAATCTCCATGAAGAGGAGGTGACTATGATGAGGTAAAACCTCCATGGTGAAGTGGACCTCAATGACGAGGTGAAACCTCCATGACGAGGAGGTAACCATGATGAGATGAAACATCCATGGTGAGGTGAAATCTCCATGAAGAGGAGGTGACCATGATAAGGTAAAACCTCCATGGTGAAGTTGACCTCAATGATGAGATGAAACGTCCATGGTGAGGTGAAATTTCCATGAAGAGGAGGTGACCATAATGAGGTAAAACCTCCATGATGAAGTGGACCTCTATGACAAGGTGAAATTTCCATGTTGAAATGAAACCTCCATGACGAGGAGGTGACCATCATGAGGTGCAACCTCCATGACTAGGTGAAACCTCCATGATGAAGTGGGCTTCAATAACGAGGTGAAACCTCCATGACGAGGAGGTGACCATGATGAGGTGAAACATCCATGGTAAGGTGAAATCTTCATGAAGAGGAGGTGACCATGATGAGGTAAAACCTTCATGGTGAAGTTGAACTCAATGATGAGGTGAAACATCCATGGTGTGGTGAAATCTCCATGAAGAGGAGGAGACCATGATGAGCTAAAACCTCCATGGTGAAGTGAACCTCAATGACGATATGAAACCTCCAGGGTGAGGTGAAACCTCCATGACGAGGAGGTAACCACGATAAGGTAAAACCTTCATGGTAAGGTGAAATCTCCATTATTAAGAGGTGACCATGACGAGGTAAAACCTCTATGGTGAAGTGGACCTCAATGACAAGGTGAAACCTCCATAACGAGGAGGTGACCATCATGAGGTGCAACCACCATGACGAGGTGAATCCTCTATGGTGAAGTGGACCACAGTGACGAGGTAAGACCTCCAAGGCGAGGTGACCATGATGAGGTGCAACCTCCACGGTGAAGTGGACATCAGTGACGGGGGTAAGACCTCCAAGACGAGGTGACTATGATGAGGTGAAACATCCGTGGTGAAGTGGACCTTAATGACGAGGTACACCCTCATGAATATGTGAAATCCCCATGATGAAGTAAAACCTTGGGAGACACGGGAAAACCATGCCCTTGAGGTCTTCATTACTATTACACAGGGTACACGAGAGAACCAAGTCTTTCGGATCTTCACTACCATTACCCGAGGGATACGACAGAATCAAGTCCATCTGGTCTTCATTACCGTTACCCTTGAGATAGGACATATCAACGCCCACAAGGTCCGGTCCAATCCCTGAGGTCATCTTGATTATATTCTTATCAACTAATTCAGTGCACTGAGTTACCTTCAGATTTGATATTTTGATCCATGCAAGTATGCTTCGTTAGAATTTGACCTTATCGAATGATCTGAAAAAATGGACTGGCCTGAATACTGAGAAATTTTTTTGCAAGTATTCAAAAGAATCAGATTCACTCTTTAAAAATAAAAGTTGAAGCAATCAGCTCTTAAACTAGGCCACCTCTTCAGTTGGCCACTATTTCAGCTCTTCAACTGGATATTATTTCAGATCCTCAGCGGATAATTATTTCAACTGTTCAGCTGGATATTATTTCAGGTCCTCAACGACTAGTAATTATCTCAACTCCTCGGCTCTTCAGAAATACTTCTATTTTAGGAAAGATAGTTTAAACGAGAAAAAGTTTAAAAACATGTTTTTGGGAAGTACTATTCTTTTATATTCAGTATGATTTTAAAGACTTGAAGGCCAAACTTGATACAATAAAAGAAGATCAAGATCATTGTCCTAAAGTTAGAGATTTCAATCCGACAGAATTTTAATTACTACCATGTGTTTCACTATAAAAAAAACTAATGATTAATTTTATTTGTTCACTTCAAAATTTTTATAAAATCAAAGTCAACAAGTCCATACGTGACATGGAATTGTAACAAACAGTGTTCGAATTAGATCGAAAGGAGATAATGGTTATTGGGTGGTTATTAATATATAAAATCTGAACTAGAAGTCAGATCATGAATGAACCCACATCCAATTGAGTATGACATATGGATTCAGTTCGTATACGATTTGAAGATCAGGTCTTCAAACTAGCTAATATATAACGAAATTTTGAGAGAGATTATTTCAGATTCCCCACATTTTCATAATGAGTATAGAGGTGTCAAGACGGACGGGCCGACCAGATCCGTGAAAACCGGCCCGGATTGACCCGGGACCGCGGGCCGACCCGTGACCCGTGCGGGCGGTTCACGGGTCAAGAAGTTGTGAACCGCGGGTTTTGCGGGTCAAACCTTCGCGGGCCGCGGTTAACCCGCTGGCCCGTAAAAAAATAAAATAAAAAAATAAAAATAAATTGTTTTATTAAATATGGTAACATTGAAAATCTCTCTTCTTCTAGAAACTCTAATACAACTTTTAAAGTAAAATCTTATTTTTTTCTCCCTAATAGCTAAAAAAGTAACGTTTTTTGATAATAGTAATTAAAAATACATTTATCACTTAATTGTTATTTGTTTATGTTTTATTTAAATTTGCAAATTTAGAAGTAATTCATATAACATAAATTATAATTTTAAATTCTATGTAAATATTTTATGGTATAAATATGAATTTATCATTTTAATTATTTTGTATTTAGAAATTTGACAAAAAATTTGCTATAAATATGAGAAAATCTATATTTTTATTCATGCGAGCCAAATCAAAACAAATCGCGACCCGTATGGGCTCGACCCGGATGAGCCAGCGGGCGGGCCTGGGTTGTAGTTCAAAATTTGCGGGCTGACCCGTAACCGACCCGTAACCCGTAGCGGGCGGGCTTTTTTTTCAAGCGGGCCGTTACCGGGCTTTTTATTGGCGGGCTGACCCGGCCCGGACCACCCGGATTGACACATCTAAATGAGTATTAATCTCCCCCTTTTTATAGCAAGAATAAGCCTTTGTTTGGCAAATTCCAAAAAAAATAAATTTTTAAACAACATAATTCCTTAAATCGTTTTTTAACCACACATATTTTTTCTCTTCAATTTTCAACCATACATCTTATCTCGAAAATATAAAAAATATGTTTTTAGAAAAAAGTTTTTAATAAACAGAAATGTATACATAATCATTACATTTTGTTGACATTAGTTCAGATTTGACGGGTGTGAGCCTTCGTTTGGTAACACTGTTTGATTTATAAACATGTTTAGTTATGATTTTGAGGTAAAAAATAATAGTTGAAAATTAGAGAGAGAAAATGTGTGTGGTTAAAAAATGATTTGAAAAATTATGTTGTTTATAATCATGTTTATAAAAAAAAAAAAAAAAATTAGTTACCAAATGGAGGCTTAATACTTGATTTATTAGGCAAATTAACAGGATGTATCCACTTTCAATTTGTCTTGAGTGTCATGAAGTCTCCGTATAGCAGTAATAAGGACAGAGGTGTGACATCCTAATCTACAAATCCTTGGTGAACACGTATCTAATTGAAAAGTGAAGAGAGAAAATATATATGATTAAAAAATTGCTTGAAAAATTTTGTTGAAAAAAAACTTGTTTTTATACAAGTTTGCCAAACAGAGGCTTAAGTTTTAAGGTCTAGATGGTGAAGAAAAAAGGAATTAGCTCCAATTAATTCCCCCAATCCAAGTCCAAAGTCATTTCATTTAAAAAAATAAAAAATAAAAATTCCAAAGTCATTTCTCAATTCCAGCAACCAAAATCATTTGATATATTTATCTTTTGTGAATGTAATTTTTTGAGTTTGATTTTGCTCTAGATTTTAAAATGCGATTTGCAAAAATGATTATTTAAACTATGAATGTGATCTTATGCTTTGATTTTACTTTGTATTACTAGACTTAGGCTTTGATTTTGTTTCCTAATGAATGAAGATTATACAATTTGGTTTTGGTTCTTGAAGAAATTATTTGTGTTGGAGTTCTCGAGTGCCTTATTGGTCGTTTCATAATTTTCACTCCCACTTTTAAGGTAAGCAATGACTTGTACTTACTTATTTACAAATGTAGTGTAATTGTGTAAATGATTGACGTCATTTCAGCTTATATTATTGTGATCTTGTTGGCATATATAATTGCCGACATGTCGATTTATACACGGTAAAAGTAAAACACTAATGAATTTTGCATGCATGCTACAATTTAGGAGCTCAATTTATAAAGTTGGCCTCAAACATTGAAAATCACGGGACCGACACCATCAGTTGCCCCCACAATTTTTATATTTCAGCTGGGTCTAATATAATACCATCATATGTTTTTTTTTGTGTAATAGTTTTTAAAATATATTTACTTACCAATCAATAATAATAATAATATTGTTTAATGATTCATTCTCAAATTATTTTCAATAATTTTATGTAGACATTTTTTGGGACATGAATATGAGACATTATTGACATAACTTTTTTTTGTTGAATGATGAATAGATGTCCGTATAAAACATACGATCCACGTCTCCACCATCCAATACTAGGGATACTTTTTGGACAGAACGGATCAGATATAAATGTTTCAAGTTCCATTTCAAAAAGTTTCGGAATCAAAACGTTGTTCCAAATTTCGTTCCAAAATTTTCAGAATACACAAACTTCATTACAAGCTGAACTTCGAAAATTTCCAATACTTGATATTTTATCAAGATTTATAATAATTTTAAGTATATAAAAAAATAATTTGGGAATTTGAATGTTTGAAATTAAGCCCATGTTAGAGATGCATTATCTCTAGAAAATTAGTTTTGTAATAGTTTTTTTTAGGATAATGTGTGGTTAAAAGTAAGAAAATATTTTGGGTTTACGTTTAATATTATTTTATGGTAGAATGCGGGTTGAAAATGAGTTTTTGAAAAATGATATTTGAAAAAACTGGGCACCAAACAAGGGCTAAATGAGTTCAATTAAAGTTATAAACCACAAAAGATAACAAATCACAAAATAACATCTATAAGTAGATTTAACATAAGTTTTTCCATCACGATCCAATAAAATAAAAGTTATAAAGGATAACAATGCTACAATTCTTGCATTTTTCATCTTAGAACTCCATGTAGATCTAACATTTTTATTTCAAAAATTTATTTTCTAGTAAACAAACAATGACATGCACCAAAGTCCAAACCTGATGATCACAACAATGAATAAATAAAGTAAACTTTGTGAAACTATCATCGACAACACATTTTGAATTTTTGATTTAATCTAAACTTTTTATTATATATGATGTGTAAAATATTTTTTCACTACCAATTTACTTATCTTAAATCATATGCTAAAATTGAAGTGCTACTCTCTCTACCAAGTAAAAGTGTTATCCATCAGTTATATGTTAAATCTTATGTTAATAATTTTTTTAATATTATTTATTGTTCAATAAATTATTTTCTTAGATTTTATTTTATTAATTGTAATGAAAATAAAAGAAATTCGGAACTTATTCAGAAAAAATAAAAAATTTCGGATCGGAATATGATTGGGATACTTCAAAAATGTTTGGATCGAAATTTTGAAATTTTGAAACTCCTTTCAATTTCAATCCAATTTTTGTGGAAAATTTCGGGTCCAATCCAACTTTTAGCCTTATCCAATACAAATGCGTCACCTCAACATATCCAATATTTATGCCCCAACAAAACGTGATAGAAGAATTTTTGTAACTATAAATATATATATATATATATATATATATATATATATATATATATATATATATACACACACACTTGTGGTTGTCTGTGTGTTGCACGGAATGTGGTAATAATTGTGTATGTAATAGCGTCGATGGGTTGAAAGAAAATAAGTCTCCTAAAGAATATTATTTCGAGTTTGAACACTACATTAAAACTCGAATAAGGTTACATGTGCTAGATTTTACAATCATTAATAGACTCACAAACTGTGATCAATTTTCATTCGTTTCTCTGACTTAAATCTCATAAGAGAAATTAAGTTCTAAACTTATGAAAAAAGGAAAAACGAAAAATCGATCAAAACTTGAATATAAAATAAGTACAAAAAAGAAACAAAAAAATAGAATCGGTGAACAATGGTGATTTGAACAATTAATCAAAACTTGAATAAGTACTACATACAAAAAAGGAAGAACCACACAAATAGAAATAGTAAACGGTGGTGATTTGAGACATTCATATTACCTATAGCAGTTTCTAGATGACGGTGATTTGAGAAATGGTGTTCATCAGAAAGAGAAGTAAAGACTGTTGCGTGAAAATGAGAGAGTACTACATAGCATGAATGTTGAATGTTGATATGAGCAAAGACAGTTGCAACATAAATTCTAAATTAAAAATAGAAGATAAAATATTAGAATATTTATGAGTTATGACATCAGCCTTATGAATAGTAAATGAGTAGTGAAATCCTTAACCTCTTTTATATATTTTAGGAAATAAAATAAATTAAGTTATTAATTATTAGTAGTATATTACATAAATATAAATAAGTAGTTAGGAAGAAATGAGTAACACTGAAAAATAAAAAGATGACATCACGATGACATAAGTCTTATGAATAGTAAATAAATAATATAAATAAGTTAAATTAGGAAGAAAAGATAAAAAAAAGAAGGATAATGCTACAATCACAATCTCACCCACAATGTGGGTGACAATCCACTCACATTGGGGTGGAGGCCACAAAATTCTACCCCAATATAAGTGGGTTGTCATCCATAGAATTATCCAAAAAAAAAAAAAAAAGATGATGACATCGAGTTTGGATATATATATATTTTTTAATCTATATCTATATAAAAATGAAGTCATTGCCAAAAACAATTCAAGACCATTTTCCCGCCCAGATATTCTGCCAAAAATGAAAACTTTGCCATAAATAAAAATATGCATTAAAAGTATATATATATATATATCATCTTCCAGTTACACACAGGAACCAATCATATTTTCCAACTTTTTTTTTTAATATAGATTGCTGCCTGTGCATTGGAACATGGAATTAATAGAAAGCAAGCAGCCCTTTTTTCCCCCTAAAGTACATTCAGACACACACACACACACACACACACACACACACACACACACACACACACACACACACACACATATATATATATATATATATATATATATATATATAATAATAATAATAATAATAATAATAATAATAATAATAATAAACATTCATCATCTGCCAGTTACACACAAGAACCAACCATATTTTCCAACTTTTTTTTTTTAATACAGATTGCTGCTTGTGCATTGGAACTATGAATTAATAGAAAAGCATGCAGCCATTTTTTCCCTTAATAAAGCCTATATCCATGCCCAGTAAGCTAAGTATCCTATCTTGCAGAGAGCATGCACCTGACTAAGTGACTGTTGGTATACCCAATGAGTATTCAAAATGTCCTAATAAGAGTATTCAAAATGTCCTAATAAATATAACAAGTACTACCGATTATTCATCTTCTTCAACCTGCTGTCTCAGAGTAACAAGGTCTGTGAACAAAATACAATACTCATCAGTTTTATTTAAATAGATATTACAATACTCATCAGTTTTATACAATTAATATTGATAATTTATAGCCAATATCAACTGTACAGAATCCGAACGGGAGTATGGCACCATTATTCAGCCTCGTGAAAGATGTCCAGCCTTCGAAAACACAGTGGGCTTTGAAGCTACGCGTTGTTCGATCCTATGAGTTACCGGCGTATGGAAACCAAGGCGGATCTTCCAGTTTGGAGTGTGTCTTCCACGATCAAGAGGTGAGTACAATATTGTCCATTACATTCCAAATCTCCTTGCAAGAACATGGCAGATATGCTGATCAATCAAAGTATAGTCAGCTTACTTTTTTCCCCATTAGAATATTGCTAAAAACCTATATAAACTGTGCTCAAAGTAACTAAAAAAATGAATGAGACTGCTACTGCTAATCTTCATTTCTATTTACACAGATACAAAAAAATAAATTCAGCTAAATTTTTTACCCCTTTCTTCAATGTAAAAACGTACTATACTAGATTTTATCCCCCTTCTTTAATAGATATGCTGATCAGTCAAATATGCATTGAGTATAGCTCTTATGTAACATACTTTTAGGTGGCATTTTAGTAGTTGGCAAAGTATAGTCAGCTTACTTTTTTTCCCATTAGAAAATTGCTAAAAAACTATGTATAACACTGTGCTTCCAGTCATCTAAAAAGTACAGTCAGTTGGCTTTTTTCCGCCTTTCTTTAAAACATTGCTGCTAAGTATTTAGAATATTGTAAAGTCAACCAGATTTTTTCCCCCTTCCTTCAATAAAAAATGTACTGTTTAGAATATTGTTGTGGACATCAAATATCATACCCTTAAAAGCCACATGCTTCTAATGTAATGATTTTTTAGACCAATAAAGTGCTATATAGGAAATTAATTCTAAGACCAGTAATCTGCTGCAGTTAAGTAATGAACATGTGCATAAGAACGAATCATATAACAGCTAAGTATTGTGTGTTTAGGTATGACAGTGAATTTACCTTTGCCTCTCCAAATAAATTTGAAATGCCTTCAATTTCATGATCCATTTCCTCCCTTCCATTTCCTCCACTGCACCGTGTCTAGATTCTAGGATGAACATGATAAAAGAAAATCAACAGGTGCTTAAAATCAGAAATCTACTTCCAACTATATGTAAAATGTTAAAACTCAACAAAAGAATAGGAAATGGATATAACAACTTTCTATTTATTGTTTAAGGTATTGCTTACAATTTTATTTAGTTATTTAATTTCATTTTTAAATGTACCAATCTCTTTTTTACTAAGAAAACGTCTGTTGGCTAAACAGGGTGTTCGAATACATGCAACAATTAAGGGTCCACTGATAAAAAACTTCAAACCGCTTCTTATAGAGGGTCATTTGTATGCTGTTAAAAACTTTGTCGTTGCTGATAACAACATGAAATACAAAACAACCACAAACAAGTACAAGATGATTTTCATAGCCAAGACCCATGTCTTCGAGATGTTTGATGATACATTTCCATCACATGTCTATGCGTTCAAATCATTTGGCGAGCTGTCCACTGTGGACAATCTTGATGAGACACAACTTTTTGGTAAAAAAATTAATATTTGTTTATTATTATTTCTATTTTTCTCATTTAATTATTATACCTTCAATTTTTATTTTATTTTTTGTTGTATTTATTTGAACACATTGTGACAGATATTATTGGCAAGGTGGTGGCTAAGCACGTGCCACAGAACAAAGAGTTGTGCGGTCGAACGACTAAGCTTTTTGATGTTGTGCTTGAAGACATCGAGTATAATGAGATTATTTTTTGCTCATTTTTTTATGATACCAATTTCAATGCTAATTCCCTACTATTTAAGTATAATTAATTTTTTGCAATCGTAATAATTTTATTTACGTATTATTAAAGGAAGAACCGAATGTCATGTACTTTGTGGGGAGATTATGCGGACGAGATAATCACATACTTGGATAATGGTGGTTTGGAGCCTGTTATCATGATACTTCAAATGTGTCGTGCAAAGATATTTAAGGGTTGGTAAACCTACAACCCAAAACTAATGCTATATACGATTTCTATGTTTCAGTGTGTTTTGATCTCATTTGGTTTTTGTTTTCATTTAATCCTCAGGTGAAGTTAGAGTTTCAAATACATTTTATGTGACTAAGTTGATCTTGAATGGAGATGTTGACAAAATTACTGAATTCCGAAATAAGTACACATCAATTTTCCTTATATCAAAAGTTGATTCAAGTATTTTCGTTCCCTAAGATTTTTATGTTCTTGGTCTTACTTTATGTTTTCTTTTCCTCTGAAAATGCTTTCCTAAGGTTGGTTACGGAGTCTCATGCTACTTCTAATACAATTAGCCAAATTTCAACACCATCTATGTGCACTATCACTGAGGAGTTGTCCAGTGGAAAAGAGGTTCTAAGGAGAATTGAACAGCTTTCTAAAAATGATGAGGTGAAGTTAGTCTATTAATAATATGAAGATTATACTATTTGAGTATGCTTAGTTTTTTTACCATTCCTAATTAAATCATTATTATTTTTCTCGAAAAAAGATTGGAAGTTTCGGGTGTACGCTAAGATTGTTGCGATTGAGACGGTTGGAGAATGGTCATATCTAGCCTGCAAAAAGTGTCCTAAAAAGGTGACCCATGTCGGGAAAAGGTTTTATTGTGAAAGGTGTGACCGCTTTGACGTGACTGGGAATCCTAGGTTTTCTATCTTAACCCCTTGATATATTTATTTTATTAAATTTTTCCCTTAATATTGTAATTTAATTGTGCTATTTACTACATCAGGTTCAAGATTCAAGTACGCGTTGTAGATGATACTGGGAATGCGCCTTTACTATGGGATCGGGAGTGTGTTGAGTTAATTGGGAAAACTGAGTCTGACTTGAGATCTGAGGCCGTCGAAGTAGTTTCTTGAACCCACCGACATACTTTTTTTTAGTGGTTTGGGTTTAAATTTTTACACTTTATTTTTGAAACATGCATACAACTTATTTTTTAGAAATCTACAAAAGATGCAATTCCAGCCGAAATAGAGTCATTGGTGGAGCAGAAAGTATTGTTCAAGGTTCAAGTGAGGGCTGACTAGATCAGTAATCATATAGGAGCTTACACTGTCATGAAGTTGACTTGCGACCCTAATATTATCTCTAAATTCTGCGGCTCATGCTTCGACAGTCAGGTTTGTTATATTGGCTTAATTCTTAACTATATTGTATATATTTTTATTACAACCATCAAACTTAAATTGGTTAGTATAAACAATTCTATATGC
The DNA here is from genome assembly GCA_963555705.1 of Ligustrum vulgare. Lineage (NCBI taxonomy): Eukaryota > Viridiplantae > Streptophyta > Magnoliopsida > Lamiales > Oleaceae > Ligustrum > Ligustrum vulgare. Next base: position 5,095,710 of record OY743179.1, read on the forward strand.
TTTTTCGCCATAGGAATCCGACATTTTTTCCAAGCTAGAGAATGCGGACTTTGAAGAAGAGAAGGTGTTAGCTTTATTTTAAATAGTAATCTATAATAGACATTATGTACTCATTTATGTTTAAATGCACCTTATTATATTATTAACTTAACAAATCTTCTTTAACAAATCATATGATAGGTTTTGTCTTCAAACGATGAAGTTAGCACACCTTTGAAGACTCAAACTAGGCTGACTCATTTGACTCAACTGCGTGATGATGATTCTATCAAGAGATCACTTATCAGCGAATTTTCGTCAACTATCCCATTGAAGAAGAACAAGGTGATGGTTAAGCAGGAAGATGATTAAATTGATCTACGTGGGTTACAAACGTTATTAAGTTTAAACTTCATTTTGTGTTGTGTTGGATGATATTTGTTTTTGAAACACTTTGCAGATGCCTTTATCTTTAATATGTTGACTGGTGTTGTCTTTTTTTATGGATTGTGTTGGGATTTTGATGAACTTTGACTATAAGTATTTTGTTTTTGGTTTATGACTTGAATTCATTCCTCTCATTACTATGATGCTTTTAAGTCCCAATTATTTTTACCACTTTCTTCATTATGCTTAGTATTTTAATCTTTTTGAATCTGATGATATATAACTAGATCAGTTAGAGTTGTTGTATTTGTTTCATGTAATAACGCATACAATCCTCACAACTCTTTAGTTCCACAAATCTCTGAAGTTAATTCTGCCATATAATATAAACAAATGTAATGCAAGAAAATTAAAGCACGTATAACCTAGACACTATATTTCAGCCATGTGAGATTGGATAGTTAGTTTTTTTTTTTTTAAAAAAAAATTAATCACCTACAAATCAATTTCATGATCCATTTGAAAACCATTATTTCAATACGACTCTAAAAATTGTAAACATAAATATCTACACCTTTCTCTGATTTTTTTCAACAAAAGACAGGTTGAAAAAGGCTAAAATAAAAAAGGAGATCAAGATAATCAAAATCCTAGATAACTCACATCTTAAGTTATTAAAATTTTGGTTGATTCTTCTTTGTAATATGGGTTCATTGATTTTTAAAACAATACAATATCTCCACTGCAAGCACAGGGGGATTGCAATTGCGTAGGTTTCAATTTGAACTGATTAACTGATTTACCTTGACCCATGGTTGAAGTGTGCGGCTCCAAAAATTTTATAAATAGTAAATAAGAGATTTGAATGTTGGACCATTGAAAATTGTAAACAAAAAATGTGAAAACCATTGAAGATGTTGTTTTGCTATATTTTCAACTAAATAATCACTTACCAATTATACTAAGTAAAATTTTGGTTGAGTCATTGTACTGGGTCATTGACCTGTTCAATTATGAAAATCATTTTTTCAATTTACAGAAAATAACTTAAAATCTATTAATGATTAAATTTGTTCAAACTTAATTTCCCAAACGAGTAATTACGGCTATGATTCTAAAAGAAAGCATTTACATTTTAACACCTACAGCCTTTTACAAGTAAAACTTTGGATTTTGAAGCTTATAGTTAGGCGTGTATTTTACAATTTTGGAAATAATAATATTTTTCTCTCCCTCTCCAATCTCTTTATCTCCCTCATCGAACCCTTAATATCATGGGTGAAAATCCACATATTCTATGCATATTTTATATAAGCAAAATACAAATGACATATTTAATGCAGATTATATTTAAGCAAAACAGAGCATTGTTTCCACACTTTCAGTATAGGCGTGTTTACAAGACAAAAATCAACAAGATCACCAAAAATGAGGAAGCTAACCAAATCTACAATGATAAGCAGCAAGCGACCAAGAAATCTTAGCACAAACACCGGTAACGTTTTCATGCTCCTCATTGTTTTGTTATTTAATCATTCGTGCAAATGTCTACCATAACTTATACACTATTCTCTGTATGTGAAATTATAGTGTAAAAAACTGAAATTAAAAGTTCTAGGAAGAATAATTTATCTCGAATGAAGGAGTTTCGTCGATCACGAAATGCAGTTCCCAAATTCATATTCGTTCTGGTCGAGATTTGTTTTGCCGTGTAATGGATCCGACCTGCAGCCCCAAAAAATATGTTAATATACGGCATGGATTTTGCAGAGAAGAGATGATATAAAATCGGATCTGTAAAAAATAACTTATCTTGGATCTGTACAAATTCTTCAACCGTGTGATTTTACACCAGTAATCTTTCGAAACCTTCTGGATATTGTTGTTATTCGGCTTCCAAATATAGTAACTCTATGTAGATCTTGAAGAATGTGCAATGGGTCGTTTGTGAGGAAGAATCGAAGAAGGTAGGGATTTCACGTTTGTCGGCGGTTGAGGTAGTATATCTGTGTAGATCTTGAAGAATATGCAGTGGATCGTTTGTGAGGAAGAACCCTTCTGATTTCACGTTTTGTCGGCGGTTGAGGGACGTGTATGTTTAGGGTTGCAAAAACGTAGTCGGACTTATTTTGGTTGTGCTTCCTTTGATAAAATGAGGCCCAATTGTTAAACTTTTTTTTTTCTTCACAATCAACTAATTACACATAATTGATTCTGGTAAAATGAGGTCCAATTGTGAACATTTTATTTTTCAATCAACTAATTACATTTCAATTTATTCTATAAATTACCCTTCTTTGTATTTCTATTGCTGAATGCATGTAAAAAATGAAAAATATATTTAACCATAATTTTATTATTTGTATTGTTAACCAATTAATACATTTTAAATCACCAATTATGATCAATAAATAATTAATTTTCTCAATGTTGAACCAGAAAACTTGGATTCGTTGTCAAATAAATCTCCATGTTATAATGCTGGAACTAGCGTGCATGCTACATTTGCCGAAGGTTCATTCAATACCAGATCATATCCGTTATCGATGTCACCTTTAAGTGACATCACAAATGGTATACTTTCATGTGACACACTTAATTTTTTTTTTATTTTTTTTAATAATACCACACAATTGCATGGTCAATTTAAAATAATATCTTCCTTTTTTAAATGCAGTTAGTGGATCGAGTCGACCTACTTGCAAATTTGTTTTGAGATCTAATGACATAGGTGATTATTCATCTAAGCCAAAATCGAAATTGGGAACGGATACATCAATGATAATTGATCTAACGAATGAAGCCACTCTTCCACATTCATTGACTACGGTAGCTGACAAAAATATTCAAATCGTAGTTAATGAAGATGTAGCTGATTCTGATGCACAAAATGTCAATTTAAGAGATCGTAAGTATTTTTGTATTTTACTAAATTCGTCATTTACCCATGTAAAAAATTATAGCCTCATCCTAATCACTTTTTCCCCTCTTTTCATAGCAATCTTGGTGGAGAATTATGTCGTGGTCAATGGTACGCAATTATTCACACATTTGTTCAAAATATATATTGGCATGTGCTTATTACCTTTTATTCGTTTTAACTCTCAGCATGTGATAATTAATTTATATCAATTAGTTTAGGAAACTAATCCAGGAATAAATTATTTTGAATAAATTATTTTTTATATATATATATATATATATATATATATATATATATATATATATATATATATATATATATATATATTGTATATTAAAATAAGTAGATCTTTAATTTATATCAAAAGAATAATAATAGATTAATATCAATTATTATTATTATTGTTGTTGTTGTTGTTGTTGTTGTGTAAAACTTCATTATATTTGTCAATTATCAATTACCATTTTGTTATTATCGTGTATATATAGATTCATAACAATGATAAATAATTTAAATGTGTTAAAGTCAATGTTGTAGTAATTTTAATTAATTATTATTGAAACTAGAATTCATGTACTTAATTTAGTTGATTTTAAAATAATATAACAACTATTGTGAATAATGTTAAACATCTTATATAGTTTGATTAGTCATGTATTAATCCTTAAATTATAATTTTTGATTTTTTTTCCTTCATAAAGTTACATGATATATGTGGAAAAAATTTACATGTTGATACAATTAAAAATCAAATGCAAATCTTATTATTATATCAATAACTTTAACTCTTGGTATGGAAAATGTTCTTATTAGAAAAGGCTAAAAAAGAGTGATGTAAATTATTATCTAACGAGATACTATTTCTAATCGTTCTACATATACAGAATATTGGCGATCCAACATATAGATGTGAATTTTGTGGTGCTCTATTTTGGTATGAAGAGAGACTACGACGAAATTGTAACTTTCGAAATCCGAAGTACTCTTTGTGCTGTATAAATGGAAAAATTCAACTTCCGCCGATGAAAAGGCCACCACAAGTGCTGTGCGATTTAATATACGGAGAGAATGATAAGACCAAACACTTACTTGAAAACATCCGATCATACAATAATATGTTTTGTTTCACGTCGATGGGAGGAAAGATCGATTCGAGCTTAAACAAAGGACATTCTCCTCCAGTTTTTAGATTGCATGGGAAGAATTATCATTTGATCGGAAGTTTGTTGCCTCTGGAAGGTTCATCCCCTAAGTTTGCACAGTTGTATATTTATGATACGGACAATGAAGTCACAAACAAAATACTTTCTGTTAGGTACGTTTTTTCAGCTCATTTAAACTACTAAAGTTTCAAAATAATAAATGTCGTTGAGCTATAAAATATACTGATTTTGCTTCATCCCACATGTCTTTTCTAGGCAAAAGAATGACATAAACAGTCTCCATGCAGAGATTGTTTCTGATTTGAAGGCTATGTTAGATGAAAATAATGTGTTGGTTAAATCATTTAGAATAGCTAGAGAAAAATACACGAAGAAGGACGTTCAGATGTGATGCTAAAACTAATTGGTAGAAGGGGTGGAGATGCAAGAAGGTATAACCTGCCTTCGATATCTGAAGTTGCGGCGTTAATTGTTGGTGATTTTGATGCATCTATGGGTGATAGGGATATATTAGTAGAAATGCAATCGGGAGAATTGAAGCGGATAAATGAATTAAATGCTTCATATCTTGGTCTACAATATCCTCTACTTTTTCCATACAGTGAGGATGGGTATAGAGAAGACATTCCTTTCACAGATTCGAAGACAAGTGTGCCTAGAGGAAGGAAAAAGGTAAGCATTAGAGAATTCTTTGCATACCGATTGCATGAAAGAGATTGTGAAGCGTCGACTATTTTATTCTCGAGGAGACTTTTTCAACAGTTTGTTTTCGATGCATATACGATGGTTGAATCCGCAAGGTTGACATATGTTCGAACACACCAAAAGCAGTTGCGGTGTGAGATGTACAAAGGTCTGACTGATGCACTTTTACGAGGTGAAACATATTCGTCTACTCAAGGAAGGCGTGTTATATTGCCATCGACATTCACCGGAGGGGCCCGATATATGATTCAGAATTATCATGATGCAATGGCTATTTGCAGATGGGCTGGTTATCCAAATTTGTTCATAACATTTACGTGTAACCCAAAATGGCCAGAGATAGTACGCTTTGTTGAAAGCAGGGGACTTAAGCCTGATGATCGACCAGATATAGTTTGTCGAGTTTTCAAGGTCAAGTTGGACAATTTGATCAAAGATCTTCGACAAAATAAATTTTTTGGAAGTGTTCGAGCAGGTAATTTTTAAAAATTTAAGAGAATATAATAATACAAATTAATTTATTTCTTTAATGTTTTAAATTTTATTTCATAAAAATTGCAATTAATTGTTCTGGCTTCTTAACATGTTGCAGTAATATATACTATCGAATTCCAGAAGTGTGGCTTGCCACATGCACACATTCTACTTTTCCTCTCTAAAGAGGACAAGTATCCAACGGGGGAGGACATTGACAAGATCATTTCGGCTGAAATTCCTGATGAAAGTAATGATCCGAATTATTATGTTGTAGTGCGAGACTTCATGATGCACGGGCCATGTGGAAGTGCAAGGAAAAACTCTCCGTGTATGTCAGATGGTCGTTGTACAAAGCATTTTCCCAAGAAATTTGTTTAGCCTACATCTATCAATGAAGATGGATACCCAGTGTATAGACGTAGAGATAATGAGAGAACAGTTCTGAAGAATGGTGTTGATCTCGATAATAGATTCGTTGTGCCACACAATCGTTATTTGTTGCTAAAGTATGGAGCTCACATGAATGTTGAGTGGTGCAACCAGTCTCGATCTATTAAATATTTATTCAAATATGTTAATAAGGGTCATGATCGTGTGACAGCATCTTTTTATAGGAGCATCGAAAATGAAGAATCGGGGAAAAGTATTGATGAAGTAAATATGTACTACGATTGTCGATACATTTCACCATGTGAGGCAGCGTGGAGGATATTTGGATTTGAAATTCAGTATAGAGACCCTTCTGTTGAGCGATTGAGCTTTCATCTTCCAAACGAGCAGAGTGTAATTTTTTCAGATTATGATGCAATCGATGATGTTGTTGATCGACCAACCATTGGCCAGAGCATGTTTTTAGACTGGATGAATTCCAATAAAAAATACCCAGAGGCAAGAGAGTTAACTTATGCTGAATTTCCAATGAAGTTTGTTTGGAAGCAGTCAACACCAGAGTGGCAACCGAGACAAATGAGGTTCTCGATTGGAGGAATTTTTTATGTCCCTCCAGGCTGCGGGGAAATGTATTATTTGAGATGCCTTCTTAACATTGTTCGTGGACCTACAAGCTATAATTATATAAAATGCATTAATGGTGTTCAATACAATTCCTTTCGTGATGCTTGCTACGCACTAGGATTATTAGATGATGACAAGGAGTATATTGATGGGATTACCAAGGCAAGTCATTGGGCATCTGCACAGTCTTTGAGAAATCTATTTGCCACATTGTTGTCATCGAACTCTTTAAGTCGACCTGAAGTAGTTTGGGAGAAGTGTTGGACGTATTTGTCAGACGACATTGTATACAAACAACGTATCCTGCTGCAACATGAAGGTAATGATGTCTACTACTAGCTTTAAATTAAGTTTTTTTTTTTTTTTTCGAATTATATTTTACATAAAATTATTTTAACCTTGGCCATGTTTGGTCCAGAAAAAATTCAACAAAACTTTTTCTCAGATTCATTTCCGAAATCATATTTATTCGAGAGTCACTACTTTATACAAATTTTCAACAACTTTTCAACAATGCATTCAATTTCTTTCGAAATTGTCATATACCAAATGACTCCCGATTTAATTATTTCCTATTTTTTCCCATTGTGTTCAGAATTGGAATTGAGTGACGATGAAGTTAAAAATTATGCTCTGGTTGAAATTGAAAAGTTGTTGCAAAGCTGTGGTAGGAGTTTACGTGAATTTGATTCGATGCCATTACCAAGTTCAGAGTTTTTTTTGAATTCTCACAATAGACTAATACATGATGAATTGCGGTATGACCGAGTATCTTTGTGTGAAGAACACAAGAATCTTCTTTCTAACATGACCAATGAGCAACATCATGTGTATGACACAATAATGGATGCATTCGAATCAAACTTAGGTGGGGGTTTTTTTCGTTTATGGGTATGGAGGCACTGGAAAAACATTCATATGGAGGACTCTATCCGCAGCTCTAAGATCGAAGGGAAAAATTGTGCTAAATGTAGCATCCAGTGGCATAGAATCTCTTCTTTTACCTGGTGGAAGAACTGCTCATTCTCGGTTCGCAATTCCAATCAATCCAAATGAGGATTCAACATGCAATATCAAACAAGGGAGTCCACTTGCCGAATTGATTGTGAAGTGTAAACTTATAATTTGGGACGAAGCTCCAATGATGCACAAATATTGCTTCGAAGCTTTAGATAGAAGCATGCGGGACATTTTGCGATTCAACAATCCATTAAGTTGTGACATGCCTTTTGGAGGAAAACCCATTGTGTTTGGAGGAGATTTTCGACAAATACTGCCTGTTATTTCAAAAGGAAGTAGACAAGATATTGTGCTTGCGACTATCAACTCCTCATATCTATGGAGAAATTGCAAGGTATTAAGGTTAACTAAAAACATGAGGCTCCAAAATCTGGGATCAGATGATGAACGTGTTGAACTCAAGCATTTTTTGGAGTGGATTGCAAGCATAGGAGATGGAACAATTGGAAGTCCAAATGATGGTCATACAACCGTTGAAATTCCAGATGATATTTTTCTCAAATGTTCGAACGATCCAATTGAAACAATTGTGAAAAGCACGTACTGTGACGACCCGAATTCTCGACCATTCGAGTGCCACTAAAAGTGACTCATATCATATTATCGAGACTTAAATAGAAATGTAAAATTATTCAAAAGAATAATTAGAATCCCATAATTTTATTTGTGAATAAAAATAGAACATAATTTTCTTACATAAAGTTCAACATAATTATCTCATCAATCTTAACCACTTTTGCCACTTCCATGTTGACCGCCTCGAACCTTCAATTATCTGAAAATGGTAAATATCGTGGAGTGAGATTTATAAAATCCCAGTAAGTATACCAAGCATAAATTTTCTTTTGAAAGCATATGGATCATTTTCATCATAACATAGGATAGGATCGAAATACTCATAAACATAGGGAGACACAAGAATTTTACCGAACTTAAATGGCAAGAATTCTTATGTGTAGCGCTACTAAACTCCGGTCCCCTTAGCATAATCATAAACATATCATATGGAACCCATAACAATCTTGTGAGATTGATTTCATAGCAATGATCCAAACATTTTCATAAAAACATAAGATATACTTACTTTTCATAAAAACATAAGATATACTTACCTTTTAAAAGATTAAAATGAAGTGTAGTAGTAAATGGACCAAAACTTTCTTGACCACCTTGAATTTCTCTTACTTGTGGATTTTATATACTTTTCCATATTTATTAAATTAAGATTCTCATAATTATTATATATAATGGAACCTCTCATGCTTGCATATATTTTCTTAATTTCAATAATAAAAATAATTTTTGTATAAATAAATATTGGGATAACATTGAATTAAGTACTTGGACTTAATATACTTTAAATCAAGAGAATGGAGATATTTTTAGAAATTCGGAATTTAATTTAAAATCGAACGATCTCGATTATTTCTTGACTTGGCTATACGAATACGTCGTGGCGTTAACTTAATAAAAATGGGTGAAATAGTAGCGACACGATTTTCTATTAAAATAATTATTAATCGCGTAAAAATTCTTGGTCGCTACACGTACCCGTTGTTTAGCAATGTTGTCGATGACCCAGTTATTTGCAAGGAAGAGCTATAGTAGCACTAACTCTTGATGTGGTTGAGTCTGTAAATGAATATATGATTTCAATGAATGTGGGTGAGGGAAAGACATATTTAAGTTCGGATACCACATGCAGATCAGATACAAATGTTGACTTATTGCATGATGTACACACACCAGAATTCTTAAATGGAATTAGGTGTTCTGGTGTGCCCAACCATGAGTTAAATTTGAAGGTTGGGACCCCTGTTATGTTATTAAGGAACATTGACCATTCCCTGGGACTATGCAACGGTACTAGGTTGGTCATTACGAGACTTGGAAGTCATGTTTTGGAAGCGAAGATTCTTGCTGGAAGTAATGCAGGTCATAAAGTGTTGATTCCTAGAATGTCACTGACTCCATCTGATCCAAGATTGCCCTTTAAGTTTCAGAGGAGACAATTTCCTTTGATTGTCTCATATGCAATGACAATCAACAAAAGCCAAGGTCAATCGCTTTCTCATGTCGGCCTTTTCTTGAAGAAACCAGTTTTCAGCCACGGTCAACTGTATGTTGCTGTTTCAAGAGTTACAAATCGAAGGGGTTTAAAAATTTTAGTATGTGATAAGGACGGAGATGGAAGTAATTTAACTACAAACGTTGTATTTAAGAAAGTATTCCAAAATTTGTAAACGTTTTATTGTGTTTTTTATTATTTCATTTCACCCAATTCATGATAAATCACGTGTACTTTTACTTCTTATCGTCTATTTAAATGTTTAAATTATTGTCACTTGAATGAACAACCACGTGATCGTACTAAAAAAAATTAACATTAAAATTTGTAAAAATTAAATTTCGTGCATCGCACGGGTCTCTAGAAATTACCAGAAAATGAAGTTGGGGTGAAAAGTAGGCGCACATTCCATCACCACGCTCTAGCCCACCCACTAATCCTTCCCCTGTTCTACTATATTTATCTTCTCTATATTCTTTGTCCTCTGTCGATTTTTAATTCACAAATTTAAATGTCTCCGTGGAGGGTTAATTTCTGTCGTTATGAATATTTGTACTAATTCATCAAGAGCCCATTTTTCACACACTAAATTTTAACAGAAGTAAAGCATAAACCGAAACAAATAATGTCGGAACTGGATACTAAGAAGGTCGCCGATCGGTATCTGAAACGCGAAGTGCTTGGTGAAGGTACCTACGGTGTTGTTTACAAAGCTATCGATACCAAGGTATGGTTATTATATGGATCCGTGTGTGATTTTTTTTTTTGCGTTTATGAATCTGTTTTGAGGGTTTTGACTTTTTTTTGTGGATTCAATTGTAGTCTACTGATAGTTGATATTCTTTAAATTTTAGGCGCATTGATTAGGTTAGTGGTTCAAGCAAGTCGTTTTCTGAGTTCAAAATTACGTGATTCTGTTTCTTTCTGGGGTTTGTGCTTCATTCGTTTATAGTAACGGTTTTTTTTTTTTTTTTAAATGTCAGAGTTATTATGCTTGAATAAAGATGGAATTAGAGCTGTAATTCTTCTGAAGTTAAGGAAAAAAAATAACAATGAATAATCTGGCAAGAAAATTCTTTTCAAATTAAACATGGCATTTTTTCAGCTACAAAGACAAGTGATGTAAGCAAATGTAGATTATTGGTTTTGATGGATAATTTCTTGAAGCCTGATTCATGCAGACAGAGCAGACAGTTGCCATTAAGAAAATTCGACTTGGGAAGCAGAAGGAAGGGGTTAATTTCACTGCATTAAGAGAAATTAAATTGCTCAAAGAGCTTAAGGATCCAAATATAATTGAGTTGATTGATGCATTCCCTCACAAGGGAAACTTGCACCTTGTGTTTGAGTTCATGGAGACAGACCTGGAAGCAGTTATTCGTGATAGGAATATTGTGCTCTCACCAGCTGACATAAAGTCTTACCTTCAGATGACGCTAAAAGGACTTGCATTTTGCCATAAGAAATGGGTTTTGCATCGGTACATTTTAAAGGCACTTCTTATCAAGTTTCAAGCTTGCTTTTAGTTTTTGACATTTTGTTGAGTATTCTCGACTTGTGAACAGGGACATGAAACCCAACAACTTGTTGATTGGAGCACACGGACAGCTTAAACTTGCTGATTTTGGTTTAGCTCGTATATTTGGGAGCCCGGATCGAAGGTTCACTCACCAGGTATGCTGTCTCGTGTACACCTAATTATGATTGATGGATGCAGTTTAGCACATCCTTAAAAGAAATCCTGTCTTATCAAGTTTACTCAGCTCCCAGCTAGTATTATTTTGCTCTGTCCCTTAACTAAGCATCCTATTAGACAGCGTAAAGTCATTGTTGATCATCGTGTTGATAAAAATGAACTGATGATCTCGAGTTAATTACAATTTCTTTCAATTGATGATTTTAATTTCCGTTTCAAGTGATGAAGTCAGTGATACTACTCGCACACACTAAGTTAACTGGTGATCAATATATTCAGCCAATTTTGTTGGGTATTTGGATTTTCTGAATCAAAGTAATTATGTTGGCATTGCAATGCGTTTTTTGTCTGATTGACATATTATCACATCTCTTGGAGTTGAAGTTATAAATTTTTAAATTTCTTAATTTGTGGAATGCGGTAATTTCCTGAAGGTGGTTTGTAATTATACATGGAAAACAGCTGACTCATGGTTCTGTGGGATGTTCTGTCAAAGATTTAAGTGCATGTGTATGTGTGCAACTCTAACAGGAATACTCCATTTTCTTCCGGAAACAATACATTCGTAGTCACCGCTGCATGCCTTTCTGTGTAGAATTATAAATTATTGTAGAACTATAATACTTTTTAACAACTTATTGCTAATTGGTTCTTGCTGATATGTCGTTGATTCTCTAAAAATTGCAAAGAATATTATAATGCGATAACTCTAATCTGTCCGCATCTCTTTTGTCAATCAACTTTTTATTGCACAACTTGAGTATAGTTGTCTGTCCATTATTTAGGTTTTTGCTAGATGGTATAGAGCTCCTGAGCTGTTGTTCGGTGCCAAGCAGTATGGCCCAGGAGTAGATGTTTGGGCAGCAGCTTGTATATTTGCTGAACTACTTCTAAGGAGACCTTTTCTGCAGGTTCCTTTTTCATGTTCATAAACGCCTTTTATATATATATATATATATATATTTTCCTTTTCGTTACTTTGAAATAGTTGCTGCTGTTTGTGTTTATGCATTTCTTGATATGATCATTTAGTCATTTGCTTCAATTAGCTCCAAGATGATTGCTGGGAAATCTGTGATTTTAAGCAGTGGTATGCTCAATCATCGTACATATGCAGTTTGAAGCGCAAATTAGTAAAGTGGGACTCATATGTTGCTGGCAACTACAATTGCAGTGGCACGTGTAGTTTAGTTAGAATGGTGAAGAAGCCATAGTCCATAATGTTAAAGCATGTTGATGTTTCTTGTCATGTGAAATTGCCATTTCAAGTCTCAGTTAGAATTTTTGCATTTATTTAACTCGTACTCTGAGTCTCCTCCCCCCCACCCGGCCACTCCCCGCCTCTCCCCTCCATTTTCCTTTTTTTTCCTACCCCCCTTTTTCTCACACAAAAAAACCCCCTTGCTACAGGGAAGGCACTTTAACTTTCTTAATTCTATGGTGCAGTTCACGTTTGTAACTCAAACCATTCTTCAAGTAGAGAAATAATAAAACTTTTTATACATGGTTTCCTTTGTCATTTAGCTTTGGACCTTTGAATTTGTTTCATGTTTCTTAGTTTTTTATTAAACTCTTTAGGGAAATAGTGATATCGATCAATTGGGAAAGATCTTTGCTGCTTTTGGGACCCCAAAGCCATCTCAGTGGCCAGATATGATCTACCTTCCTGATTATGTGGAATACCAATATGTTCCTGGTCAATCACTGCGGACATTATTTCCCACGGCAAGTGATGATGCTTTGGACCTCTTATCAAAGATGTTCATGTATGATCCAAAAGCTAGAATTTCAGCACAACAGGCATTGGAGCACCGGTATGTTTGATTTAGCATTGATGATGATTACTTTACAATGGAGGGATTTTAACCTCTGCTTTCTCTTAGGTACTTTTCTTCTGTACCCCCACCTACAGAACCTGCTTCGCTACCTAGACCTCCCCCAAAAAAGGAGTCAGCTAGTTCTAAGGTTTCCGATTTTAATTCACAGGGTGGTCCAACGGTATTGTCTCCTCCAAGAAAGTCAAGGAGAGTGATGCCGCAACGTGAGGGATTTGAAGTGAATCCTCACCAGCTTAATAAGATTGATGAACGTGCTAATGAGAATAGACAGGCAGCTGGAGAGAGGAGTGAACATATGCCAATGACACTGGATTTCTCAGTTTTTGGGATGAAGCCACCTACTAGACCAACAATTAATAGGTAAACACTATCTTATTGACACGTCCACTTAATGACAATTGAATGATCTTGGAAGTCAAGATCATGATTTTGAGTTGCGTCCCGAATAATTTGTCGTGATTAGTGGCTCTTAGTTTGACCGTTGAAGAAACACACAGGTTTTCTCATACGCTGGCTGATATATTGATGAACATAGTTGCAATTGAATTATTTGGATTTTGGAGTGCTTTTTTAATTAGGCTCTAGCTTGGAAACAAATATTGTCGAGACTTTAAAACTGTCCACCCACCTGTGTAGTCAGGTTAGGAGAATACCTTAGGACTCATCAGTATGAGGCTTGTGGCACAGACGTAGAATCAAATCAATATCTTCCGGATTGAGGTGAATCTAATTCTAACATCTATGGCTTTAGATGGTTATAAAGCACTAATTGACTCTAATACGTGGATTCAAAAGAGAGATTGTTTAATTTTTTCAGAAACTCGTGCTTTTCAAAATCCTATGGTCCCGTTTTTCTTTCTTCTGGCATTGAAAGCCAAAAAAAATTAAGAGTAGCCAATTAATGAATATCATATTTGAAGTACCTCTATTTTTCAGTAAATTTTCTCAAGGTTCAATGCTTAAAAATCTGGATCCAGAATTTGAAGCTTCAAATACATGTACTCTGTTGCACAATCTCATCTCATCTCCCTTCCTTCCTTCCTTTTCTTTCTTCTTCTTTTAGTTCCTTCTCCACCACCTCCTGTAGCTCCTATCTTGTTATTCCCTACTTGAGGTTTCTACGAAAATCTTACATAAACCTAATACTTCTAATGGGAAGTAGGAAGTATGTACTGGAACACTAGGAGATTATTGAAAATGTCACATCCATGTCTAGTTAATGTAAACAAGAACATGGTCACAATAAAATGAATATTTTCAAGTTCAACAGCTTAGGGGCAATTGTTACTGAAGGGGAAGATATTAGACTACAGTTTATTTTTTTGCGAGGATAATGTACTGGTATATATGTGAGGTATTTGGAATCTTGAACATCAAGTTGAGGTTGAACTGTGATGCTAAATTGTGTAGTATATGTGGTCTTTTTGGTTGTATATTTTTCATGCAGGCTTCTGAAAGAAATTGCTATAGTGGTACATAAATGGTGATATCAGTGTCTTATTCTTGTGCTTTTTGTGGTGGGGGTGTGGGTGAAGGGATGACTTCAACTGGAGAAGGTAGATTGTTTTGTAGAAAATACTATTATTTGAATGATATTATTTATACACTCAAGAGATGATATGCATAAATATAGTTCTTGTCATTGGATTTTCTGAACCTTTTTATCTACTGCAGCGCGGATAGGTCACATCTGAAGAGGAAATTAGATCTTGAATTTCAGCAACCTGAAGAAGAATAACTTGTACACAAGTATAGCGTGGTTTTCAATACTCGTGCAAGGATAAATATTTTGGTATAAGAGGTTTGTTATGGAAATCTCAGTTTCAGAAGTTTATTCTTATTAAATACATTTTGTGATCATTTTTCTTATTTCATTGTTGAAATTCAGGGAAATACCTATATTGTAGTAATTAGCTCACAGAATTTTGTTAACTCATAGAATATAGGCCCTTTAACTGGTCATGTGTACAATAAACCACTGGAGTAAATAGTTTTTTTGAATTCTGGAATATTGATTTTTGAACCAGTTGTTCATGCTTGTATTTGAATCGGGAGAGATTCAAATCTATTTGTGGCAACATTGAATGATGATATTATATTAATTTAAAAATTTCGGTCGAGCATGTTTTATTTGTTGGTCCATTCTTTTCTGCACATTTTTACCAAGAAAGTGATTAGTTCATCTTCATCATATGCTTTTTTATACAGAGTGCTAGTTAAGTTACCATGAAAAAGTTATCTGAAATTTGAAAATAAGTTGGAATAGTGAGCATATTATGTTGTCACTTTGCTTTCTATGTATTATTTATTGTTATTATATTTATAAATAAATTGGTTATATGTATTTGTTTTGCCAGTTGTACAACAATGGTGAATAGGGATTAAATTTTGACTCTGTCTTCTTCAACAGTTGCAAAAGACAGAGGGGACGGTTTTAAAAATTGTGTAAATTAATTGGAAAGTGACCTTATAATTATTATTATTATTATTATCTTTCATTTTCGTTTTGCATAACTTTCAAACCTGGCTGGGGATGAATTTCAACTGCCTTGTGTTATTATAAAGATGTTATCGCGCTCTATGTATATATCGTCGTGTAGACGAGCAAGAAAGGCTTGACGCTAAGTTTTAACGACTAAAGAAACGTGTAGAATATATTTGCTTCAGGTCAAAATGAAAAGATTTTCCCGAAAGTCAAAGAACCTTTTCAACAACCCCAAAATAAATAAATAAATAAAAATCAATTATATTAGACAAAACCATGGGTGCAAGTTAGATTGGAAAATTCGATTTATCCAATTCCATTTCGAAATTTTCCAAGAAAAATTTCATTTCGACTAATCTGAAATGAAATTTGAAACTTACGAAATTCGAAATTTTTCGGAAATTTGGTTTGAATTGGAACGAGTTTCAAAATTGCAAAAAATTTAGAAATTTCGATTCAAAAACTTTTGATGTATTTAGAACATATTTTGATTTGAAAATTTTGATTTTTTTTTACAATTAATAATATAAAATCTAGGAAAATAATTTATTGAATAGTGAATGATATTATATTATTAACATGAAATTTATCAAATAAATGACGGGTAACACTTTTACTTAGGGTGTGTTTGATAGGTGAGATTTTTCAGGGAAAATATGGTTTTCCACGTGATTTTCCAACTTTGCGCTGTTTGGTTGCATAAGTTTTTCATGGAATTCATTTTTCCACTTGCCTCGAAATTCGATATTTTCCTTATTTTGGATGAATTCGTTTTCCCGGGGGAGGGGAGGGGGGGGGGGATTTTATTTTCCATGAAAAATCTTATACCATTTTCGTTACGTTTGATCATTTTTTTTGTTGTTAATTGATTTATTTTTTTTCTAAAAATTATTATTATTATTATTAAGAACAAATGTAAGGATTTTTTTTTTTTATTAAAATAGATAAATTTTACTTTACTTTCCATGGAAAATAATGTCAATCAAATAACAAAAGTTGGAAAATTCCCTACTTTTTCCACATAGAAAATTAAACAAATCAAACACATTAAACTTCAAATTCTCAGGAATTGAATTCTCCCTGAAATTCATTTTCTTTTCACCTAAATTCCACCCTTGCTATCAAAGGCAGCCTTGGTAAAAAAGATAGAGGAAATACAACTTCAATTTTAACATAGGATTTTAAGTTAGGTAAATTGATGATGAAAAATATTTTACGCATAAGATATAATAAAAAATTCAGATTAAATCAAAATTACAAAATGTGTTATCAGTTCTGTTATCACAAAGTTTACTTTACTTATTCACTATTTGTGTGATCATCATGTTTGAACTTTGGAGCGTGATGCTGTTTGTTTACTAGAAAATAAATTTTTGAAGCAAAAATGTTAGATTTACATAGAGTTTTAGGATTGAAAAAAATGCAAGAATTGTAGCATTGTTGTCCTTGTTTACTTTTATTTTTTGTGAGTCATGATGGAAAAATTTATGTTAAATCTATTTTCAGATGTTATGTTGTTATTTTGTTATCTTTTGTGATTTATAACTTTAATTATAGTTGTTGACTAATTGAAACTTTGAATTCATTTAATTTTAGAAATTCAATTCCTCAGAATTTATTAATTTATATACTTAGCCCATGTTTCAAAGCACAATTTTTTTAGATTTTAATCTAATTCAAAGTCAATATTTAATTTTACCATCTTTTTTATGGGGTTCACAATTTTACAACTACACATCTTATCAACTTTTATCAAAATCTACTAAAAACTTGATTTTTATCAATTTATAATAAACAATGGTTTAAAATTATTATAAATCTTGATAAATATTAAATATTGAAATTTTTCGAAATTTTTCGATTTGAATGGAGTTTGTATATTCAAAAAATTTTGGAACAAAGTTCGGAAAACATTTTTTATTCCAAATTTTTTTAGAAAGGAACTTGGAACACCTATTTTAGATCTGTTCCGTCCGAAAAACACCTTAGCCAATGCCGTTGACTAAGAGCTTGTTTGATAAAAGGTAAAAATTTTACCGCAATTTTTCAAATTCAATCTTAACCATCAATTCTTAATCAAACTCACAATTTTTGACTTTTCAAATATTTTTAAACCACACATCAATCAAAAAATTCAAAAAACCTAAAAAAATTAAAACTTTTCATATTACCAAACAGACTCTTATATATTTGTCCTATTCCTATAGGCCATAATGTGGCAATGGTTATGCCTACTATTTAAAAGCTGATAACATTTTCTCTCATAGTATAGTATATAGTATTATCTTTTCTAGTTTGTTATGTCCTACGGTCAAATTAATTGTGCCGGAGATCCGGCGAGTTACCACTGGGGCCTTACCCTTTCCCGATAATCAGAAAATTCTTCAACTCGGAAATCTATCAAAGTTCTGAAAGTCTTTAATTTGCCATTAAAACACGCCACAAAATATATCATCAACACTAATTTTCCATATTCTTTGGGCTGAAAATAGCATTCCACGAGACTCTTTTAAATTTGTTGCTTGTTTTATTTTACTTATATGGACACTCAAATTTCAAACCGACTTTCCAACAGTGGCTGATAATTTTATATTGTTGAATTTTCAAGCCGTGGATAAGTGACTCAAAAATAAGTGATTATAATAATAATACTTCAAAACTATTGATTTTCAAACTCTTGATAATTCCAACTTGCAGAGAGAAAAGTAAGTAATTTTGACTTTTCTATCCTACGCACGAAGAGAAAAAAAGAAAAATAAGTGAGTTTTTACGTCGTGTTATATAATATAATAAATTATACAACTTCCTTACCCCAATTAGTACGGGGCATGATTCGTTTGGATAACAACATCTATTGTTAGCGTGCTTCAAAATGAGAAAAATATATTTTATCCAAGTTGTCCGTTAATTTTTACTTTTGCTAAAAATAGCAGGGACAAACCTTTTTATTTCCTTCTAATTAATGGAAATCGTCATCAATGACAAGATGCATTAATTAATGAAATGTTGACAATGAGAAAAAAAGGTTAAGAATATTCAATACAAAATATGATAAAAATGTTATAAATTATTAGAAATTATTAAGAAATTCCTTTGTAGATCTCTACCTAATTTCTTACCTAACTCCCACCTAATTAATATTGTAAAGAATTATTGTGAATGACTTTATCTTCCTATAAATAGAGGCATTCATTGTTGTATTTCACACACCTAATGGAATGAGAATTCTCCTCTTTATTCTCTCCATCTCTTCATCTCTAATTCTTGTTTAGATTTTGATAGTTTTATAACACGTTATCAGCACGAGTCTCTAGCCAATTGAGTAATACGACGGGAGTATGCTCTACAGTTGCATCTAAATGATGAACTTCTGTATCAGAAACCAGATTATTATTAATCAACGTTTCATATTTCAAATCTAGTGTTTTTGGTATTAGAAAATCATTTATACATCATAGATTAGAAAATCAATTCCAAGTCCATAGAAAAAATTGGAGAAATTGTGTAACCCGAAACTTTCAAAGCAAATTCACGCACCGTAACGGATTGGACTATTATGAATACCTTGACTGAAAGATATGATTCACTCACTCATGAAAGGTAATTATTTCATTACGTTGATACCGCCTATATGGTCGGTTTAATTATTTCATTATGTTGATACCGCCTATATGGTCGGTTTAATTATTTCATTATGTTGACATCGCCTATATGGTCGGTTTAATTATTTCATTATGTTGATACCGCCTATATGGTCGGTTTAATTATTTCATTATGTTGACATCGCCTATATGGCCGGTTTAATTATTTTATTATGTTGACACCGCCTATATGGTCGGTTTATCAATTGAATACATATAAACACCTCAATTGTTGGTTAATTCTAACATATTAGAGGATTGTTGTCAACATATATACGTGGTGGTATAACCCCAGTATCATTATTGTTAATATATATATACAATATTATTTTTAATATATACTTGGTGGTATAACCCCAGTATTATTATTGTTAATATATATACAATATTATTGTTAATATATACTTGGTGGTATAACCCTAGTATTATTATTGTTAATAAAATATTGTTATTTAATACTTCATTAAATGATACCAGAAGTTATCACTACTAAAGATAGATAATATTTCATCAAATGATACCAGAAGTTATCACTACCAAAAAGTTGGTAAATGTTGATAAAAATATTTTATCCAATGGTACCAGAAGTTACCAATATCTGAATTTGAATGGGTGGATGAAAATTATTCAACAAGAGAATGTTGATGTATGATAAAATAATATCACATGATAGCACGGACATAGCTAATGTGAAAATAATCTCATCAGTATTATGAGATGAATATTAGATGATAAGTGTCTGGAAAAGTTCTTGCACGAGCACTTATGTATTCCAGAAGAAGTACATATTTACTCCAGAAGAAGTAAAAATTATCATCTAAATATACTGAAATGATATTATTATTGCTCCTGAATAAGCATAAAACGAGTCATACATGCAAAACGAAAAAGGGGAAAAACATTCATAATCCTCAAAATAAGAGATGTGTTTCGGGAGTAGCCGTATCCTACCACCTCTGACATTTTGAGGAAATAAAGAAAAAGGTGTGTCTCAAGAGTAAGAAATACTCCATACTCTACCACCTTAAATCTTTGAGGTACACAAGATTAAAACACTGATAAAATCCTAGAAATTTATGGTGTGTCTCAAGAGTGAGAATACTCCGTACTCTACCACCACCTATTCTAGAGTTCACAAAGATAAATTTACATTAACCGGACTCCATTTTCGCTTGATTCCCCTTCCTTGCGACCAATCTATCTTTACTCCTGCTGGATCTTGTATTGGAATATATGATTGCAATTTATCCAGCAGTTCCTCGATAGTAGGAGCAGAAATAAGGATTCTCCTAGAAAATGGAGATATGAATCCCTGTTCCACAGCATAATCAAGAAATGTTAGCAAACCATCAAAGAAATTGTTTACATTTAAAAGCCCTATAGGCTTAGTATGGAGATCTAGTTGAGCCCATGAAGTAATATTAAAGATTTCTTCTAAAGTACCAAAACCTCCAGGTAGGGCTATGAAGGCATCAGAACCATATAACATGCAAGTTATGCGTTCATGGATAGATAAGGTTTGTACTTCATGCCCTCGTGTTTTGCCTGCAATATCAGCTAAAGGAGTAGGTATAACACCTATCACTCTTGCTTTCTCTACTAGAGCGGATTGTGAAACACAACCCATCAATCCACTGCTACCTCCTCCATACACGAGAGTGATACCTTTCTCTCCCAATTTCTTTCCTAAATCCACGGCTGCTTCTAGATACCCAAAACCTTTTCCCACTTTTGATCCACAAAATACACAGATAGTTTTGATCTGTCGAAATTTTGGTCCTTCCATTTTTGAAAGTAAAGAAGAAAAAACTTATGGGAAAATGTTATTTTGGGATGCATGAACTATGAAAAATGTTTGGCTATTTAAAACCGAAAAGCTTCACTATTTACTGGTCGTTTTTCGAAAAAGTGAAGATTTACTTTTGACAAAATCATCCTACTCACCTTTCGGCGATTTAATATTTTTAACCAGCCTTTATCAAAACTCGTGAAAAGAAACAGAAAAATATTTTATATGTGCATATATATCAAATGATTTACCTTGTATTAATGCTGCATAGCCAAAGCATCATTGTTTATAACAGCCTGGCAAACAGGATCTTTTGCTATTATATTTTTGAGACTATATCTCTCTTTATCGCTGATGAATTTAGCCCATAAAGATAGTAGCTCACGCTGCACATACCCACTAGGGTGCGTCTCAAGAGTCAATCGAATATCATCCAATGACTCCTTACTCAGTCCACCCTTAATGAAGTCTATCTTATCATCTCGATTTATGGATGAATATCCTATTGATTTACAACGGGTATCACATGTCCATCGAGCACATTTGTAGCAACTATTTAATCTTTTTGCTCTTCGCTTCTTTGCAAAAGTACTCTTACCTAAGCCAGGCTTGTGCTTAGAAAATGAATCTGGTAATTCACCAGCTAATCGAACTTTTGCTTCGATCAACCAGCGAACATCTTCTGGCATGCCATGATCCATCAGCAACCTCAATCTTTCGAGCCTAATTCGATAAATTTTTCTCAAATCATTTACTGGAAGATTGGAATAATATTTGCGAATATTTGAAAGTATGATATCCATTTTTGATGGATCTAGCCTTCTTCCCAAGTCATCTATTTAAAAGCATTATTCAACGCGTAAAAGAGCGGTGGCTCCGCGTGTCAGTGATATGGATTCCATCAAGAAATAATGGAATAAATTATTGAAAAGGTGAGATAATGTGTCATTACCTTTTTCGATATAAGGGAAGATTTGGCGACAAGATTGAGATTATGAGATATTTCCTTGGATATTGTACCTGATTTTTCGGTATACTAAAAGTAATAAAGGTATACTGATTTAAACTGTACAGAAATACGTACTGATGAAATAAATGTTGTATTGAACCAGAAGTTCATACATATGTATAAGTGAAATATCTTGCTGAACCAGAAGTTCATACGTACAAGTGAATTACGTATATAGTATGAACCAGAAGCTCATAAATAAAATATACATTGTATTGAACCAGAAGTTCATACGTACAAGTGAAATATGTATATAGTATGAACCAGAAGCTCATAAATGAAATATACATTGTATTGAACCAGAAGTTTAGCGATATTGTTTTGAATCAAATATTCATACATAGAAATGAAATAAAACCGTATTGAACCAGAAGTTCTATAATAAACGGTTAGATTATCAAAGGTTTCAAATTATTTTCTATGAGAATAACTTATTCAGAAATTGTTTATCATACAACAATATTCTATGTCAAACAGGGATTAGCTCAAGAAGCTTTATGATTTGTAAAAGTGCGATATGTATACAATCCACCAAAAGCGCACTTAGATATATGATTGAGATTATATCTCTAAAAGAATGACATGTGTTATGGCATTTTAGCCGATTAATAATGTTTGAGAACATTATGGGGAAAACACGCCTGAAGCGTAATTATGCCTGAAGCATAATAACTATCGATTCCAAATAAAATAAATATCTCTTGAATGATTGAAATGATCCCTTTGAGACTAAATACTCTTGGTGAGTAAAAGGGACATAGTTAATAAGAGATTTATGTACTTGATCTCTATATGTT
Organism: Ligustrum vulgare; assembly: GCA_963555705.1. Lineage (NCBI taxonomy): Eukaryota > Viridiplantae > Streptophyta > Magnoliopsida > Lamiales > Oleaceae > Ligustrum > Ligustrum vulgare. Next base: position 5,118,701 of record OY743179.1, read on the forward strand.
ATATTGAGATGAATTGAAATGGAATCTATGAATAAGTCGACTGCATACCCTCTTATGAAAATGAGGTTGATGAAATTATAATACTTTGGCCAAGTATATAACCCCAATGTAGGGATTATTGTTCAAGGACCTGAAGTCCAAATGCTTAAATGTGTAAAGCCAGTAATTATATGTACAAATGAAAAATATTTCACAGTCGTAAAAGACGACTCGTTGCGCGCAAGATTTTTCATAGAACTGGCATGACATATGGTGGATAGACTATAGTCTAAATCACTAGCTTGAGCTCTTTGATATACCAATGAGTGAGATCAAAATGTATGATTCTCATCTCGGTACTTTGAGAGTATTCTTTGATGTACCAGTTGATCGGGGTACGTTGGGATTTCAAGTAAAATGATTGTAGATTATATGTCAAAATTGATATCTATTTCAATGATTGATTATGCTCCTGCAAATTAGAAATTGCAGTTTATAAAGTGCAAGAACATACATGTATAAATCATTGAAATATTCAATATGCCCAGATTAGTATCACTATAGAATGATACAAATGACTCCATGATATAATATGTTGAAAGTAAAATTGGAGTGTAACATTTATGACATCTGGGAAATTGATTATTCACTAGAAGTGAATATGAAAATGAATATATTTAATTATTCACCAGAAGTGAATTCTAGATTTTATTATTCACCAGAAGTGAATTCTAGATTTGATTATTCATCAAAAGTGAATTCTAAATTTGATTATTCACCAGAAGTAAAAAAAAATGCAATATTTGATTATTCACCGAAGTGAAAGATGCAATATTTGATTATTCACCAGAAGTGAAAGATGCAATCAATAAATTAGTACAACATTGCTTAATATAGCATGTTATGACATCATGAGCTATGAACGATTTATATAAAGCTCATCATAAATTATAAGATGAAAAGATTCGTGATTGCATCAATATACTTGTGATATTCCATGAAAAGGAATAAATACGCGTTGCACTCTTTTTCCCTTAGCTGAGGTTTTGTCCCACAGGGTTTTCCTAGCAAGGTTTTTAATGAGGCAACAGTTGAGGCGTATTGATGAAAATTAATGAGAATACTGCACTCTTTTTCCCTTCGCTGAGGTTTTGTCCCACAGGGTTTTCCTAGCAAGGTTTTTGAGGCATCATCATAGCTATCAACAAGCCATAATTCAGCAACACATTGTTATACTGGAATGATATCAACAAATGAAGAAAATCATACACATCTTATGAAGAATGTTATGATATCGGCTACACACAGGAAGATTTTCATATATATTCCAGAAGAAAGATGATATCATTATTCAAAAGGTTCATGAATACTTGATTGCACACTTCAGGGGGAGAATCATGCTGTCATGCTGTACTCTTTTTCCTTCGTCCAGGTTTTGTCCCACAGGGTTTTCCTGACAAGGTTTTAACGAGGCAGCGGCTGTACTCTTTTTCCTTCGTTCAGATTTTGTCCCATTGGGTTTTACTGACAAGGTTTTAACGAGGCAGCACTAAAGCACTAAAACACTGAAGCAGCGAAGCACTTCAGATTTCAGTACATGATTTGTACTACTTATCATTGATGTCATTTTGGATATTAGACTCAATGATTAATGATGGCCAATATCAGGGGGAGCAGCTGTACTCTTTTTTCTTTTGCTCAAGTTTTATCCCACTGGGTTTTCTTAGCAAGGTTTTAACGAGGAAGACAATTGAGCAATAAGTCATTCAAGGGGGAGTGTTATAAATTATTAGAAATTATTAAGAAATTCCTTTGTAGATCTCTACCTAATTTCTTACCTAACTCCCACCTAATTAATATTGTAAAGAATTATTGTGAATGACTTTATCTTCCTATAAATAGAGGCATTCATTGTTGTATTTCACACACCTAATGGAATGAGAATTCTCCTCTTTATTCTCTCCATCTCTTCATCTCTAATTCTTGTTTAGATTTTGATAGTTTTATAACAAAAAACATATTTTGCAGCTATATATAAATGCAACTTAAGTGCCATACAATGATGAACAAAGGAAAAATTAATGGATCCTCTAAAACTTCTGCTGGTAGTATTACCTTTTATAGTATGTCATGTCCTAATTAGATCAAATCTAAAGAGGCGGAGATCCGGCAATTTACCGCCGGGGCCTGACCCTTTTCCGATAATCGGAAACATTCTTCAACTCGGAAAAAACCCTCATCAGTCACTAACCGAACTCTCCAAAATTTATGGTCCTCTTATGTATCTAAAGCTAGGAAGCAGAAATACAATTGTCGTCTCGTCGCCGGATATTGCCAAACAAGTTCTGCAAAAACAAGACCATATCTTTTCTTCTCGATCAATTCCAGCTGCTGCTGCAGCATATGATCATGACAAGAAGTCTGTGGCCTGGTTGCCCGTGGCTAGCCGGTGGCGAAATCTTCGTAAAATTTGTAGAGAACAATTGTTTTCATCACATAGACTTGACGCAAGCCATGGTCTTCGACAAGAAAAATTGAAGAAATTGTGTGACTATGTGCATTATTGTTGTAGTAATGAGCAAGTAGTTGATATTGGGGATGCTGCGTTTATCACATCTCTTAATCTCATGTCAGCCACTCTTTTCTCAGTTGATTTTGCTCGATTTGATTCGGCTTCTTCTCAAGAAACCAAAGAACTTATACAGGGTTTGATGGAAGCTGGAGGGATTCCTAATCTTGCAGACTTCTTCCCAGTTCTTAAATTCATTGATCCACAAGCTATTATGCTCAAATTCAAGAGTTACACTGGCAAAATATTTGTAATATTGGGTGATTTAATCGATCAACGGTTGAAGTCAAGAGGCGGATCAATGGATCATTCGGTGAAAAACGATTTACTAGAAGCCATCCTCGACCATAGCCAGACAAACCAATCTGAATTAACCTTCGATGTTCTAAAGCATCTACTTCTGGTGAGGGAAATAAAATTTAAGTATTCATATATTTCCAGCGTATAGTGATCACTAATTTCTGATATATATATATACACACACACACACACTAGGATTTATTCGTTGCAGGGACAGACACAACTTCAAGCACGGTGGAATGGGCAATGACTGAATTACTACGGAATCCTGAGAAAATGTCGAAAGTTAAAAACGAGCTTATGACTGTCGTTGGAGGAAGTAAAGAAGTTGAAGAATCAGACATCTCAAGACTTCCATATCTGCAATCAGTGGTCAAAGAAACCTTTAGGTATCATCCTCCTGCCCCATTTTTAATACCTCATAAGACAGAAGTTGAGACAGAAATCAATGGCTATACAATCCCGAAAGATGCACAAATACTTGTTAATGTATGGGCGATCGGTCGAGATTCTAGCCTTTGGTTGAATCCAGATTCATTTGAGCCTGAACGATTTCTAGACAGTGAAATAGACTTCAGAGCTGGCCAAGATTTTGAGCTCATTCCCTTTGGTTCAGGAAGGAGGATATGTCCAGGATTGCCATTGGCTTACAGAATGGTACATCTTATGGTGGCAGCTTTGATTCATAACTTCGATTGGAAACTCGAAAAAGAAATGAAACCCGACCAAGTTGACATAAAAGAGAAGTTTGGGATTTCACTACAGAAGGCATTGCCTCTCAAGGCTTTTCCAATCAGATTGTGAAGCCTCCAGTCTTTTTCTCCTTGATCGCACTTAGAGGAGGCAATGGGCATGACCCTCAGTTGGTCAAACAACCAAGTCAAGCCTCTGATCGGCTTGTTTGCCGTGGGCCGAGCTAGGCTCGGCCCACCAGCCTCTTTTTTTTTTTTTTTAAATAAATGTATAATTAGTTGTATAGTAATTAATGTAATAAAACTAAGTAATGAATAAGTCAAATAAAATTAATGAAATTCAAACGCAGAAATGCATGTAGAATAAGGTGTGCCCACGCCTTAAGAGTTGACATGTTCTAGCTGATAAAATTAAGAAACTAGAATAGAGTAAAAAAATTAAAGTTTAAAAGTTTAAACCTTCATTTTCTTGGGCTTGGGACCGACTATTGACTTGAATAATTGAATTTTCTATAATACGAAATTAAAATTGTATATGAACAATTTGTTATGTGTACAATTTTTGTTTTGAAATAAAAATAGTATTTACGTAATGACTCAAGTAAAGAAATTAAAAGCTTAAAATTAAATATTACTTATTTGATTACATACAATTTCGACATACTTATTTTGTATGAGAAGACGAACATCTTTCCAATCTTTTACATATATTAACGCTTCCAAAATGTATTCTTTGATTCATCGTCTTACTTCTGATAAAGTCCTTTTACATGCATTAAAAGAAAAATTCGAAGCTACCGTGCTAACCGGAGATACTAATAGATCTTTTGCTATAGAAAAAATAATTGGATGTCTCCGTTCGTTTGTTCGTCAAAATTCAAGTAATTGATGCGTGTCGCAATGCACCAAAATAATAAATAAATCCTTACTCGTCAAATATTAATTAATAATGTAGTAGCGAGAGTAAGAGTCGATCCCACTAGGAACGGTGAATTTATCTAGTTGCTCGATCAATTAGAATAAAATGGGGGATTTTGTTGTTGAGTTTTACTTAAATGAAAACCATGCATGAAATAAATAAATAAATAAATAAATAAATAAATATGACTAGAGAATAATATGAGAAGAGATCTTGTTCTCGGGTTCAGTTGTGCCCTCAATTAATGTTATACCTTTCCTTGTAACGTGTTTCTATCCCTAATTCAATTATCAATCATAAATAATCAACAAACTCTGATTATCTAAATTCTTCCTTATGTGTATTGATTCAAAACAAGCTATTCGAACCAATTCTAGCCACGGACAATCCTAAACAAGCTCTTAGGATTTAATGCACGATTAGTATGAAAATTTAGAAGAATAGATTGAATTGGATCGTTAATTTCACAAGCTCGAATTAATCAATCCAAGTTGAATTATTACTAAACCTGCACGAGATTTATTTGCTACTAAAGTAAAGATTCAATGACAATTACGGGTCAAGAATCTAAACATAGGATATTCATGAATCCAAAGATCAATAATCCAATTGGCCAAATTAAACTATTAATCAAATAAACTTAATGAACATTCAAAACATAATAATCCAACAATTGAAGTAAATGAATAGATTCACGCTACTAATTTGTAGGAATAGAAAATAATATAATCGAGTTAACACAATTTCCCCTTTGAACAAGATATGGAATTTAGCCTAGTATGGTTGTAGTAGATTCTTCAAATTACTTCATGAATTTCATTGTTGTTGATATTCTTGCGCTTGAAAATCTTCCAAGAATGCTCTATATTTTGCTCTCAATTTTCCAAAATGTCCAACCTCTTTTTCTGTGGTGATTTTGCTCATTTAATACTCCCAAAATCATGCCCTAGCTTTACCTACCAGATATAACAAAGATAGATCTTGAAACAGATTAGGAAATTATTTTGCGAGAAAGTTACGGCCGTAACTTTCCTTATTACGGCCGTAATTAGGTTGCTGGAAATTTCTGGAATTTGGAAGTTACGGCCGTAACTTTTTCATTTACGGCCGTAAGTGCATCTCTGTCGAGAAGCGCCTGTGCTCGATGTTTTGGTCATAACTTTCTCTCCCAATGTCCGATTGTGGTAATTCAAATTTAGTTGGAAAGAATACTCAAAGATATACAATTCTTTGTGAAATAGCTCTTCCCAAATTCGAAATTATTCTATGACCAAATTGAGCTTTAATCTCTGACTAAAATTCATGATCATAATTCTTGAGGGTTTTTGATTTCCAACTTCACCCCAAATCTTCTATGACCATAATTTTCGCCTCTAATCTTCTTCACGCATGCCATTTTTGATTGGAGTCCTTTGAACATTCCATGATTCACATCATTTTGGTCATTTTTCCTTTCTTTTTATTCTTTGCGATCTTGTATAACACAACACATAAAGATGCATTAAACACTACTTAAATAGGATCAAACCAATAACAAAATAGGATAACAAGTGGACTAAATAAGTGCTAATAAAGAATTTATCAATTAAATTGTAAAGAATCACTATGTAACACCCCGTTTTTTTTTTTTTTTTTTTTTTTTTTTTTTTTAAAGTATAGAATTACTTAACGATTTTATCTTTGATGTGATGTCTTTTAAAAGTTTCAAAAAGTTGAATAACTAAAATGTTTTATGTGGGTCAAATATTTTATTATTAATAGAAATATAATTACTATATCGGTATTGAACTTGTTTTGTAGGTCGTAATGAATTAGGAGTCTTGACCTAAGAAAAAATTGATTTGGATAAATCTACACCAAGTTATTTTCGATTGAAGATTAAGTTGATTAGGATTTTTAAATTCTTTTAAATATTGATATTGATATGTCACCTGTACCGATTTCAATTTTTTTTAAAGAGTATTATTTAAATATTATGATATTCCTATTCCAACACTTTAGCTTTATAGAATCATAATTATAATGGTATTTTGACTAGCCACGTGTTAGATAAGGAGTTAATATTTGTGTTGAATTTGGAGACCCGCCATCCTGCCGCATCCCGTCTGTTAATATTGGTTGGATTTGGAGACATCACAAGTGTCATTTGAATTGGGATACATATTATTTACACGGCTCCTGCTCCTGAGGTTTATTGTTACACGAACAATTATTCAAGTGAATTAGGATTTGTTACCCAAATTCACACTATTTATATTTCCCAATTCAGGACTTCGACAAAACAATCAAGAGTTCTAGAAATATTTCAAAGCACTTCAATCACGATATTTTTTAAGACAATCAAATACACATTTTGAATCTTCAACGTGCAGTTATATTCTCTTTCAAAATTCGTTTGATCAATTACGAGGTAAGATACATTATGTACAAGTGGTTTAATTATAAATTCTTCATGATATCTATATATTTTTACTTTTAATGCTTTAGGCCTTCCGGTCGATTTCAAAATTTAAATTCTTCATGATGCTATGTTAAAATTCTTCGGGATCGATATGGGGATTCTTAAGTAATTCCTTGAGCTAGTTGTTATTGCGATCAGTTGCTCTAAACGAGAAAAATATTTTGTATTGAATGTAATGTATATTTATATTATGTTGAATTGAAATTGGCACGTATCTTATTAGGTTTTTTTTAAATACTCACTCTTAAGTGCTTGTGAAGCAATCTCGATCGTTAAGTTCATTAGTGAACTATAATTGTTCCTTACATTGTAGCTCCAGTAATGAGTACTGTGACGACAATTGAGCCATCGCGCAAGTGAGGGAACTGGGTCTCATCGATGATCTGAGTATGTATTTTGGTGCTACTATCTCATTCAAAAATTGTAGAAAAATAGAATTTATGCCCACTAACCTTGAAAATGATGAATATGTGAAGCGTCACATATCGAAGATCCACTTGTAAAACCACTATCCCAACAGGAATATGATTATCATATAAACTCATTATGTATATGATACATGAGTTATTGGATCTAGTGGGAGAATATCAGTGTCATGCTCTAAATCCAATCATTGAGATAGCATAACACATATTATCATTGTTACAATAAAGGCATATCTATTATTAAATTGAGTTTAACTCATTATTTAGATAATAGAGTACGTAGAATAATTTTAAGTAACTTGTAAGTTACAAGGTGTTGTGACTGTGAAATACAAGTCATTAATATCTTATTCTAAAATTTTCCCTAGTCGAAGTAATAACAAGATACGGATATTGTTGTTACAGTTAGACTAGCATGTGTTGCATTTCCTTCTTATGAAAAAAGTAGCTTATCTCACAAGTTAGAATGTAGAGGGACATTCGAATGAACACGTGGATGCATTGTTAGATGAACAAAGCATTGGATGACCCGCCTAGAGATTCCACATGGATAACTATCCAAGCGCCAGTGGTGAATCTCTAATGCGCGGTTGTGGATTTGGTCATTTGACTTGAGGACATCATAGAATCTTATATGAGGATTGCTATGTTTTGGCGAGCGTTGATGTTGGCTCTTGAGAGAGAGTTATCAGGATGACGCCGTACGGTTATAGTGAGAGTCATAAGAAGGTTGTATATGTCCAATATGAGGATTCGTCACTCCTGGGTAGTAGGAGATTATAACCTGTATTTCACTAACTTAAGTTGATGTAAATTCCTCGGCCGGGGTGAAGTTATGAGTTGAAAATGTGTTTTCAATCATAATTAAATCAACTAAGATAAGAAGTGAATAACATAATTGCTTGAAATGAGATTGACACTATCCATGTCTTTTAACCAATTGAGTTATATTGATGAAGATATTATATTTTCACGGTAACCACACATGAACTGGTCTTGTCATGCCACATGATTTTTCCTTGCACATAAATTGCCTTGACACATTGCTAGATGTCAATCTAGGATGGCGAAGTGAATTAATCAATCTTGGTGAGTCGAGGATAAATTAGAAATAGAGATTTAAATTCATCTTATTCCAATCAAATTGGAATAATAATAACACGGCGTTTGCCATCGTGAATGGAACCTAATGGGTCACACACAAAAGACGAGAATTGAGTATTTGGAAGGGGAAAATACATAACTATAATCCTTTAAGTTTCACTTTTCAAAATTAACAAACTTAACATTTTTCTTTCAAAAATCAGGTATTTCATAATTAAAAATAAACATAATATTACATATAATACAAACATAATTAACTATTATATATTATATTAAAACTAATACAATATTAAATCAAAAACTCAAATCTTGATGTCACAACCTCCCTCATCCCCGCCCACCACCTGACCACCCGACCCACCCATCCCACCTACCCTACCCTACCCCACCCTACCCCAATTTTTTTTTCCTGCTCGATGTTTTCCTACCCATCCCCATCCCACCCCACCCAACCCAACCTCACCCCACTCAACCCTACCCCACCTCGTCGCAAAGTGATAAATTGATCTCGCCACAACCCCCTCACCAAAAACTTATTTAACCTACCCCATCCCACTCCACCCCACCCCACCCGACTCACCTACCCTACCCTATCCCAAACTTTTTTTTTTAAATTTTTTTTCTGCTCGATGTTTTCCTACCATTTCCCACCCCACCCCACCTCATCGCAAAGTGACAAATTGATCTCGTCAAAGCCACACCCCCTCACCCTAAAATTATTTAACCCACCCCCACCGGACCCGACCCACCCAACCAACCCATCTCAACCCCACTCGACCCTACCCCACCTCATCACAACGCGACAAATTCATCTTACCCCAGCCACAGACCCCGACCCACCCCTAAAATGATTTTTCTTCTATTTGTTCACACTTTGCCCCAACCACCTAATCCCACCCACCCCGACCTCACCCCACCCCACCCCACCCCACCCCACCTAACCATGACCCTACCCACAATTTTTATGTCACAATTTATTTCTCGTCACAAATTTCGAATTTCGTAGGTCACGATTTTTTCGATCGCAAATCTAGAATCAATTGGTCACAAATCACAAATTTCATTGGTCACTATTTTTTCCCGAATACAAATCAAGATTTTTTTAGGTCACAATTTTCACAAATTACTTGTTTTCTTGGTCACATATCATAAATTTTGTAGGTCACAATTTATAAAATTATTTGGATAACTTTTAGGGTCACAGTTTATTATGGTCGCAAGTTACAATTTTTTAAGTCACAAGTCACAAATCAGATAATAAGTTTATGGTCACAGTCAAAATTTTTTAGGTCACAATTTATTTCTCGATCACAAATTTTGAATTTCGTAGGTTACGATTTTTTCCGATCGCAAATTTAGAGTCAATTGGTCACAAATCACAAATTTCATTGGTTACAATTTTTTCTCGAATACAAATCAAGATTTTTTTAGGTCACAATTTTCACAAATCACTAGTTTTCTTGATCACATATCATAAATTTTGTAGGTCACAATTTATAAAATTATTTGGATGACTTTTAGAGTCATAACTTATTATGGTCACAAGTCACAATTTTTTAGGTCACAAGTTTATGGTGGTCACAATCTATTTCTCAGTCACAAATCACAAATTAAGGTCACAACAATTAATTAGCCACAACTTATTTTTTGGTCACAAATTATCAAATTAATCGGTCACGACTCTCTTATTGATCACAAGTCACGAATTTAATAGGTAACGACATCTGTCTAGATCACAAATTCTGAAAATTTAGGTCACAACTTATTTTTCGATCACAATTTACAAATCTTGTGAGTCACAACTTATTTATCGATAAAAAAAATCTCAAATTTCGTAGGTCACAACTTTTTCTCAATCACAAATCTCAATTTTATGAGTCACAATTTTTACAATTTGTGGTCACAACTTATTTTTCGCTCACAATTTACAAATTTCGTAAGTCACAACTTATTAGGTCACAAATCTCGAATTTTGTATGTCACAACTTTATCTCGATTGCAAATTTCAAGTTAATTTATCACAACTTATCTATTAATCAGTCACAATCACCTATAATTGGTCACAGATTTCAAATTGATTGGTCACAACTTAACAAATTGTGAGTCACAATTAATTTTTTAGGTCACAACAATCCACCCACCCATCCCCATCCTACCCTACCCTACCCAACCCAACTCCACAACTGCTGTAGCCGCCGCATCACTATCGCCAACCACGTACTCCACCACCACCACTACCATCGACCCATCTCACCAATTGCACCATCACCACCGGCACAAACCTGTTTCGTCCACCACCACCACCACACACCGACGCCTACATTCGCCAGAAACCCCCTCCACAACCAACAACTCACCCAACCTTTTTTGTCCACCAACCACCAAAAATATCACCACATCCGCCTCCAACCAACCACCAACACCGCTACCAAAAAATCACCGCAACTACGACCAACCACCCACCACAACCAACAACTCACCCAACCACAACTCACCACAACCAGGGCACCAAAACTCAGTAAATAGTAAAAGCATAATCAATTGGAATCTTTCCTAGAATTGAACTCGCTTGAGGTTTGATTTGGGGTTGTCGAATTCGAACTCAAACGATTCTGGTTTCTCTCTTCTCGACACAAATCCAATAGCAGACATGGATTGGGGTGGGGTAGTGGTTGATGACTGTGCGCCACTATTTCGCACACGAAGGAACACGAGGATGCATAATGTTGGATCTGAAATTTGAGGTCTGAGTTTAACCTGATTTGTGAACTATTTAACTTACAATCTGAAAAATGAAATGTTATCTTTTAAAACGGTTGTCCATGTAATTTTCCCTATTTGGAATTGAATCTTGTCCAAGTGGGAGATTGTTAGAATTAATGTACAAGCCCAATTGTTGGGTCGGACTTTACAATTAGATTAATTAATATGATTAAATAATCAAGGCCCATTAAAGTCCCTATTATCACTAGGGTTTGGGTTCTATGTGCACATATTAATATGTGCACATATTAATATGTGCACTATTATAGAGAAAATTAAGAAACTACAAAAAGAGAGTCGCTTTTCTAGCATTATGATTTTTTCTCTTGCTAGCACAAAGAGAAAAAACAATTCTCTTGAATCCATTCCAATAGTTGGAGAGTGATGGAGTTCCAAATTCAACTCGCTGTGTGGATTTCTGTTAGAGGCTGGACAATTGGACAGCTGGTGGTGATAAGATTGTACCCCCTGTTTCAGATTTCAGATTCACGGCGTTCATCAAATGTATCATCTTTATCACAAATTCTATGTAAGTGTAAGGTTGATCCAGGCTATGGTTTCGAGTTTGTTTAATTTTCGCTGTGCATGTATTTATCGAAACCTTACACCTCCTCCTCCTCATCATCTTTCATTTTCATTCTGCATAATTTTCAAACCTGGGGATGATTCCAACCCTTCATGTTATTATATTATCGCATTATTTCTATCTTAAATTTTATATATTGTGTTGACAAGCAAGAAATGCTTGAAATTAAGTTTTAACTTCTCCAAATGAAATATGCAAAATATATTTGCTTCACGTCAAAATGAGAAATCTCTGAGGTCCGAAAGGGAGGGCACCAACTAGGAAATACAATCACGTATCTCAATTGATTCTTCAAATGTCGAAGATATAGTTAGTGACTGAAGTTTAGTCTTAACATGGTGGTACTGGAAGGTGCGACAAGATCACTTCTTCTTCTTATTTTTCTTTGTCTTTTTCCTTTTTCTTTCTTTCTTTTTTTTCCCCCTTTTTTGGAGAGAGTTAATGCTTGTTGCTTTAAGACGTAGTAATATAGGTAGAGGTGATAAGATTTGACCTCGTAGCATTTTGGTTTAAAACAAGTGTGCTACAAAGCTTAAAAGTCAAACATGCCCGAACATGTATGGTCTTGGACCATCAATAATGATTTTTCTTTAGAACTCGAACGTGAAAGTCGTTTTCCATTATACTCATAATTGACGAATTCTTAGGTTCAATCCCTACTGGATGCACGCCAATGGGACCCCAATCAAATTGAATTTTATCATTTCTGTATCGATAATTCAATATAGATGGATAATTTTAAAGTTTAAATTATGTTTAAATTTTTTATATTTTCTTCGGGTTGCTACCTTACTATTATTGATAACTAGACATTTGGCATGATCCCGAGCCTTGACTAACCCCTTTGGGGAACTCTCAGGTTTGCGGGAATCAAATATATTTCTTGATTCAATGAAAGATCATGAAGGTTACGATGTCATAATTATTTTCTCAAAATCAACCATAATCTTATACCCCGGTTTAAAACAAACTCGAGTTCAGTTTCAATACCCCGAAAAAAAAAAGATGAAAAAAAAATCAATTATATTAGACAAAACCGTTGATTTACATATTTGTCTTACAAGAAGTTATTTGAAATTTGAAAATAAAAGCTTTTTTGGTAATGCGAAATTTTTTGATTTTCTTTTTTTTTGATAGACATGTAGTTTAAAAATGTTTGAAAAGTAAAAAAATTATGTGCTTCACTAAAAATTGATGGTTGTGATTGAGTTTGAAAAATTGTGATGAAATGTTTTGCTTTACCAAACCAGCTCTAAGTTGGAATAGTGAGCAATTATGTTTGCTTTCTATATGTATTTGTTTTTCCAGTTGCAACAACAGTGGTATTCACTATGTGAATAGTGTGTGTGAATTTTGACTATGTCTTCTTCAACAGTTGCAAAAGAGAGATGGGATGACTTTAATAATTGTGTAAATTAATTGGAAAGTGACCTTATTATTATTATTATTATTATTATTATTATTATTATTATTATTTTGAAAAGGACCTCATCTTTTTTGAAAAGGACCTGATCATCATCATCATCATCTTTCATTTTCGTTTTGCATAATTTTCAAACCTTGGGATGATTCCTACTGCTTCCTGTTATTATTAAGTTATTATCGCATTATTTCTATCTTAAAGTATGTATATATATTGTGTTGACAAGCCAGAAAGGCTTGAAACTGAGTTTTAACTTCTCCAAATGAAATATGTAAAATGTATTTGCTTCACGACAAAATGAGAGAGATTCTGAAGTGCGAAAGGGAGAACATCAACTCAGAAATAAAATCAAGTATCTCAATTGATTCTTCGATTCTTCGATATTGAAGTCAGAGTTAGTGACTGGCGTTAAGTTGTAACAAAGTAGTTGTACAGGAAGGTGCGTCAAGGTCTCCTCTTTTTTTTTAGAGAGAGTTAATGCATGCTTGTTGCTTTAAGGCGTAGTAACATAGGTAGATATGGTAATATTTGTCGTCATGTCATTTTTTATTCAAAACAAAAGTGCTTCCAAGCTCAAAAGTCAAACCGTGCACCATACCTTCCTATTATCGATAATTGCATATTTGGCATGTTCTCGTGCCTCGACTCAGGGACGGAGTTAGGATTTCTTGTTAGCACGGGGCTAAAATTAAATGATGTTGGGGGGGACACGCCCGAAATATTTTTTTTTAAGAAAAATTAAACCCATTAGAGAAAACTTAATTTTACAAATAACATATAAACAAATTTCAACTCAAATAAAATACCTTAAAATCATTCCTTACGAGTTTCATACTTTGATATCGTTGTACAATAGCTTCATAATTAATCTTCAAACATATATTTTTCTCTACATAAAGAACAAGACTAACATTCATCCACCCACTTGACATGATGTTTTCTCACTAAAATAAACAAGTTATAATTAGAGAATAGTAAATTTACCTCACAATTCATAAACCACAAATCTTTAAAATAACATGTCAAACAATATTAATCAAATCAATTAAACCAATTAATCAAAAAACCCCCCAAGACTGGAACAAAATCTTTTAAAAAAAAATAAAAAATTGGACTCAAAATTCAGTGGGGGCCAACCCCCCACCTGGGCCTGTACTAGGTCACTGCCTTGACTAAACCCCGGCCTTTGGGTAACTCTCAGCTTTGTGGCAATATAATATATTTCTCGATTTAATAGAAGATCATGAAGGTTACGATGTCATAAACATTTTCTGAAGCTCCCATGGCACATTTTTCAGTGATAAAGGGGAGGGCTGGTAAGGCTCAGCTCAGTAGTGTGCAGGGTTCGAATCCTGAAATATTGAATCTGTGCATTGTTGTAAGCGAGAGTTACCCAAACTTTGGACTTACCATCAAGTCCTTTACCCTGACTCTGAGAGGCATAACTTGCGATTAACCTCCTCAACCAATTGCTCAGGACATGATCGGTTGAGGCTCTCAAGGTGTGGGATATACCTTTCTCTGAAAATCAACTATAATTTTATACCTTGGTTTAAAACAAACTCGAGTTTAGAATTTCAATTTTCTCCCAAAAGTCAGGACCTTGTAGGATCCGTTTAAAATAATAATAATAAAAATAATATCAATTCTATTAGACAAAATCATTGATTTACATATTTGTCCTGTAAGCCATCCGGCTATGGTTGTCTCTTATCAAAAAGCTGATAACATTTTTGCGGTTATAAACCGTGTCCCAATCCCAAACAATGAGAATCAAAGGAAAAAGAACAATGGAGTTTCTAACATTTTCTCTCGCAGTATCCTTTCTAGTTTGGTACGTCCTAAGGTCAAATTTATTGCGCCGGAGATCCGGCAAGTTACCACCGGGACCTTAACCTTTTCCGATAATCGGAATCATTCTTCAACTCGGGAAAAACCCTCATCGGTCACTCACCAAACTCTCCAAAACTTATGGTCCTCTTATGTATCTAAAGCTAGGGAGCAGAAATACAATCGTCGTCTCATCACCGGATATTGCCAAACAAGTTCTACAGAAACACGACCACATCTTTTCTTCTCGATCAATTCCAGCTGTTGCTGCAGCATATGATCATGACAAGAAGTCTGTGGGCTGGTTGCCTGTGGGTAGCCAGTGGCGAAATCTCCGTAAAATTTGTAAAGAACAATTGTTTTCATCACAGAGACTTGACGCTAGCCAGGGTCTTCGCCAAGAAAAATTGAAGAAATTATGTGACTATGTGCAAGATTGTTGTAGTAAAGAGCAAGTGGTTGATATTGGTGATGCTGCGTTTATCACCTCGCTTAATCTAATGTCAGCCACTCTTTTCTCGACTGATTTAGCTCAATTTAATTCCAGTTCTTCCCAAGAAATAAAAGAAGTTGTTCGGGTTCTGATGACGGTTGGAGCAGTTCCTAATCTTGCAGACTTCTTCCCGGTTTTGAAGTTCATCGATCCACAAGGCCTTTTGCGTGAAACCAAGAGTTACAGTGGCAAAGTATTTGTAATATTAGATGATTTAATCGATCAACGGTTGAAGTCAAGAGACGGATCGCTGGATCATCCAGTGAGAAACGATTTACTAGAAGCCATCCTCAACCATAGCCAGACGAACCAATCTGAATTAACCTTTGATGTTCTAAAGCATCTACTTCTGGTGAGGGAAATAAAATTTAAGTATTCATATATTTCTGTTGAAGGTAACCTTGGGCGTCCCGCAACATGGATTGTTCACTGAGAATGGGTTTTGTCTCAAGCTTGGTTGAGCGCGTTCCCAATATTTTTGAACTACTATGGA
Source organism: Ligustrum vulgare (assembly GCA_963555705.1). Lineage (NCBI taxonomy): Eukaryota > Viridiplantae > Streptophyta > Magnoliopsida > Lamiales > Oleaceae > Ligustrum > Ligustrum vulgare. The sequence goes on from OY743179.1 coordinate 5,134,738, forward strand.
TCACCCAACAAACCTATTAAGGTTGAGAGTTTGAATTCCTTGTTGGGAATTAGGACGTAACTAATCCCGCCCAGGATCGATGTGACACAAATAAATTGGACTGAGAAAATATAAATACGCAAAAATAAAATGCAAATACGAAACACAAAGATTTACGTGGTTCAGCAATTTGCCTACGTCCACGGACCCACACCAATATATTTCACTAACTCGAAATATGAGGAGTACAAAAATACTACACTGTATTTTTATTTGCCTATGCAAAGGCTATTCTCTCCAACTCACTTTTCTCCCTATTTTGTGAAATGCCTCTCTTGTGTTGCTCTCTACACAAGATCACTCTTTGTTGTGGTGGTGTATTTTTCATTGAGGTTTTGCCCTCTATTTATAGGGAAAGTTTGGACAAAGAATCAACAATGGAAGGAATAAAATAGGTGTGAACATATGAGGATTGTAGGCTAATGGTGTCTTACCAAATAGGTGTGAATATGGACTATTAATGGTGGCTTGCCAATTTCAACAAAGTTGGCTTTATTTTCCACATTTAGCTCCATTTTTCAACAATCTCCCACTTGGGGACAAATGTGGTTTCCCCTGAGATATCTCCTTCTTGCAACTCCTTGTGAAATATGGTGTGAGTCATTTCCTTTGTCTTCACTTCAGAAGACCAATTGAAGATGAGCACAACTCCAATTTTTCCTTTGTTACTGTCTTGGTCATCATGTCGGCTGGGTTCTTGCTACCCTGGATCTTCTCTAGTGTTAATACTTCATCCTCTAGAAGAGACCTGATGAAGTGATAACGGAGTCCAATGTGCTTGGTTCTAGAATGAAATGCTGAATTCTTTGCCAGATGTATCGCACTCTGACTATCACTGTGCAAAACATTCTTCTCCTGACTGAATCCCAATTCTGCCAACAAACCCTGTAACCAGATCATTTCTTTGCTAGCCTCGGTTACTGCCACGTACTCAGCTTCTGTAGTGGATAGAGCAACAATCTTCTGTATCTGCGAAATCCAGCTAACTGCAGTAGTACCTACTGTGAAAACATAACCAGTAGTACTTCTCCTGCGATCTACCTCGCCAGCAAAATCTGCATCTACAAAGCCTTGTAGAGTCACCTCGCCTCGTCCAAAGCATAAGCATCTATCAGTAGTTCCCCGTAGATATCTTAATATCCACTTTACTGCTTCCCAATGCTGCTTTCCTGGATTTGCCATAAACCTGCTCACAACTCCCACTGCATGAGCAATATCTAGTCTGGTACAAACCATGGCATATATCAAACTTCCAATGGCTGAGGCATATGGTATTTTAGCCATGAAGTTTATCTCGTCCTCTGTCTTAGGACTCTGATCACTAGATAGACGGAAGTGATTAGCTAGTGGCGTGCTGACAGCCTTCGCACTGCACATGTTAAATCTCTGCAGGACTTGACTAATGTACTTGGCCTGAGATAACTGCAAGATACCCTTCTGCTTATCTCTGAAAATCCTCATTCCGAGAATCTGCTTCGCTGCACCCAAGTCCTTCATTTCGAATTCTGCTGACAGCTGCATCTTTAACTTCTTGATTTCGTCCATATCTGAGCCTGCTACTAACATATCATCGACATAAAGTAGCAAAATTATATAACTGGACTCGAATCTCCTGAAGTAGCAACAATGGTCAGCATTACATTTGAAGTAGTCATTTTTCTGCATAAATCCGTCGAACTTCTTGTACCACTGTCTCGGGGCTTGCTTTAAGCCATACAGGCTCTTTTTCAATTTGCAAACGAGCTTCTCCTTTCCTTTGACTGAGAAGCCTTCTGGCTGCTGCATATATATTTCCTCCTCAAGGTCACCATGGAGGAAAGCAGTTTTTACATCTAACTGTTCCAAGTGCAAACCCTCTGCTGCAACAATACTCAAGACTGATCTGATTGTTGTCAGCTTCACAACTGGCGAAAATATTTCCGTATAGTCAATTCCTTCTTTCTGCTGGAAACCTTTGACCACCAACCTCGCCTTGTATCTCTTTGATCCATCATGTTCCTCCTTGATTCTGTACACCCACTTATTGTGTAGAGCTCTCTTTCTTGTAGGTAACTCTCCTAGTTCCCACGTCTGGTTAGAGATGAGAGACTTTATCTCATCTTTCATTGCAAGCTCCCACTTGCCAGAATCACCGACCTGACATGCCTCATGATAGCATTCAGGTTCACCTGCATCAGTAAGTAACATGTAGCTCATGTACTTTCTATTTGGAACATGAGGTCTGGTTGACCTTCTAAGAACAGGGACTGGAGACTGTGATGCATCAGTCTCTAGAACAGGCTCCTGTAACTGCAGATCCTCCTCTGTCTGCTGCGACGTACTACTTTCTGGAGCATCCAACTCAACATATGTTGGATCATCATGTACTGTGTCATCGGACTGCACTGCATTTCTGTCCTTGTACATAACCTTCTCGTTGAATATGACATCCCTGCTTCTGATGACCTTTCTGTTCTGGTCATCCCATAAGCGGTAGCCGAACTCATCTCCGCCATATCCAATGAATGTGGACTTTAGTGATTTGGGGTCTAACTTGCCCCTTGCCTGGTCACTAATATGTGCATATGCGACACATCCAAAAACTTTCAAGTGGGAAAGTTTTATTTCTTTTCTGCTCCATACTTCCTCCGGTATCCTGTACTCCAACGGTACCGAGGGTCCTCGATTGATCAAGTACACCGCTGTGTTGACTGCTTCTGCCCAAAACTGTTTGGGCAAGCCTGCATGTAACCTCATGCTTCTGGCTCTCTCTGTTAATGTCCGGTTCATACGTTCTGCAACTCCATTTTGCTGTGGAGTCCCTGGCAACGTCCTCTCCATTTTGATGCCATTCTGGTAACAGAACTTCTTGAACGCCATATCCGTATATTCTCCTCCGTTGTCGGACCTCAGCTTCTTTACTCGCAATCCTGTTTCATTTTCCACCATGGCTTTCCACTTCTTGAACACATCGAATACTTCGGACTTGTGTCTCAAGAAATAAACCCACACTTTTCTCGAGTGGTCATCAATGAAAGTCACAAAGTATGACTTTCCGCCAATAGATGAAACTGCGGTTGGTCCCCAAACGTCTGTGTGGACTAACTCAAGCTTCTCTAGCTTCCGAGTTCTACCACTAGTGTTGAAACTCACCCTGGTCTGCTTCCCAAAGATGCAACTCTCGCATAAGTCTATATCAGTAGACTGAAGCTCTGGTAGTTTCCCCTTTGCATGCATATACTTGAGTCCCTTCTGACTCATATGCCCAAGTCTCTGGTGCCACAAGTTTGGGCCCTCCTTGCTTTCAGCAACTGCAATTGTCACACAAGCATCCGCCGTTGTGTAGAGGGTGCCAGTATCCTTGCCTCGAGCGATAATCATGGCGCCCTTGGTGATCTTCCAGTTATCACCAGAGAAGGTGGTGACATGTCCTTCTCCCGACAATTGCTTGACGGAGATCAAGTTCTTCCTCAATTCTGGAATATGTCTCACGTCCTTCAGCTTCCACACAGATCCATTGATCTTGATCTGTACATCACCTTTTCCGACCACGCCACACGGTTGATCATTACCGAGATATACTCTGCCAAAATCACCCCGCGTATAGTTTACAAAAAACTCCTTGTTTGAGGTAGCATGAAAAGATGCTCCGGAATCAATCACCCAGTATTCCGTTTTTCTCTCCAAAGAGCATATCAAAGCATCGTCCGCTTCCTCTTCCACAACATTGACTTCTGTCCTGTCCTCCTTTTCTTTTGGAGGTGCTGTGCACTGATTTTTGTAATGACCGGTCTTGCCACACTTCCAACATTCCACAACCTTTGTCTTGTTGGAATTGTTTGGATTTCTGGACCTCGATCTGCCACTTCTGAATTTTCCGTTACCCCGCCCATTTCCTCTGTTGGAACTCCTGCCTCTACTTTCCACGTTCAACGCCGATCCTGAAGTTGAGACACCTTCTGACTGTCGTCTGATCTCCTCCGTTAAGATCATGCTTACGACATCATCGAACTTCAATTTTGACTTTCCGGCAGAGCCACTAATTGCTGTGACTGTACCATTCCAGCTGTCTGGCAACTGCCCAAGAATTAACAGAGCTCGAACTTCATCACTAAAAGTGATTTCGACTGTGTTTAGCTGGTCCGTCACTTCATTGAATTCATTTAGGTGCTCCCCAAATCTTCCGCCTTCGGCCATCTTCATATTGAACAGTTTTTTAATTAAGTGGACTTTATTTGCTGCAGATGGCTGTTCATACATGCTAGAAAGGGCTGCCATGAGAGACTCTGTCGTCTTCTCATTTTTTATGTTGAAAGCCACTGACTTTGACAACGTCAGTCTGATTGTGCCGAGTGCTTTTCGATCAAGCAACTCCCAATCCCCCTGGCTTATAACTTCTGGCTTTTCTTTTAGTGGCTTGTATAGATCCTTCTGGTACAGATAGTCCTCCATTTGCATTTTCCAAAATCCAAAATTTGAACCATCAAATTTGTCAATTTTGGATATTTTCTCATCTGTCGACATTGTTCACACTCAATCACAAAACAGTCTAAAGAAATCTTTTCTGATGTGGAAGATCAGTCAAAGCTGCAACCACAGAGCATACTAAGAATTTCAAAAGATTTTAATGATCCAAGGCTCTGATACCAATTGTTGGGAATTAGGACGCAACTAATCCCGCCCAGGATCGATGTGACACAAATAAATTGGACTGAGAAAATATAAATACGCAAAAATAAAATGCAAATACGAAACACAAAGATTTACGTGGTTCAGCAATTTGCCTACGTCCACGGACCCACACCAATATATTTCACTAACTCGAAATATGAGGAGTACAAAAATACTACACTGTATTTTTATTTGCCTATGCAAAGGCTATTCTCTCCAACTCACTTTTCTCCCTATTTTGTGAAATGCCTCTCTTGTGTTGCTCTCTACACAAGATCACTCTTTGTTGTGGTGGTGTATTTTTCATTGAGGTTTTGCCCTCTATTTATAGGGAAAGTTTGGACAAAGAATCAACAATGGAAGGAATAAAATAGGTGTGAACATATGAGGATTGTAGGCTAATGGTGTCTTACCAAATAGGCGTGAACATGGACTATTAATGGTGGCTTGCCAATTTCAACAAAGTTGGCTTTATTTTCCACATTTAGCTCCATTTTTCAACATTCCTGTGATTCTGGGATGCGTCCAACCAAGTCTGGGACAAATTCCCTAATCAGGGAATAATCCATGTGTTACGAGACATTACAAGACTAGTGTCAACAATTTCCTTAGTATATATTGATCACTAATTTCTGGCATATACACTAGGATTTATTCGTTGCAGGTACAGACACAACTTCGAGCACGGTGGAATGGGCAATGACTGAACTACTACGAAATCCTGAGAAATTGTCGAAAGCTAAAAACGAGCTTATGAATATCGTTGGAGGAAGTAAACAAGTCGAAGAATCAGACATCTCAAGACTTCCATATCTGCAATCAGTGATCAAAGAAACCTTTAGGTATCATCCTCCTGCCCCATTTTTAGTACCTCACAAGGCAGAAGTTGATGCAGAAATCAATGGCTATACAATCCCTAAAGATGCACAAATACTCGTTAATGTTTGGGCGACCGGTAGAGATTCTAGCCTTTGGTTGAATCCTGACTCGTTTGAGCCTGAACGATTTCTAGACAGTGAAATAGACTTCAGAGGCCAAGATTTTGCGCTCATTCCCTTTGGTTCAGGAAGAAGGATATGTCCAGGATTGCCATTGGCTTACAGAATGGTGCATCTCATGGTGGCAGCTTTGATTCATAACTTTGACTGGAAACTCGAAAAGGGAATGAAACCCGAACAAGTTGACATAAGCGAGAAGTTTGGGATCTCACTACAGAAGGCAGTGCCTCTCAAGGCTGTCCCAATCAAACTGTGAAGCCTCTCAGTATTTCTCACCTCAAACGCACTATTCCTTGTTGAATAAGCTTTTTAGCAACATTATGGTCGTATAATATACATATTTTGTTGCAATTTTGTAGTTTTATGAATTTTGTTTTGAAAAAAAGAAGCATCAATACAGTCGAGGTAACTTTAGCTAGTTGAACTCATCATGATTCTGTGTATGAAAATAACTCAATACCTAAATCCACACTTGACACTTGTGGAGATCATCAATATATAGATCCAAAAAAAAAAAACCATTTTGAATTTATGAAATAAAAAAATATGGCAAAACCAAATCCATTTTATTTTATTATTAAAATTATTAATAAAAAATATGAGATTTGGTTGGTGGGTTTTTAAGATGGAAAAGTTCATTCAATCAAGAACTTTACCCAAACAACTGGTTATGACTTTTGTTGAATGGCATGATTTCTGCTTGCTCCAACATCATAAATGTGCAATGAGGGGGAAGATATGATTAGAGATTATCCAAAAAAATTATAAAAATTCACCCTCTCTATTTTGTTCAACTTAAAAAAAAAAAAAAAAAAAATTGGATTTGCAAGTGAAATTGTTGATGCTACTAGTGTAACTCTTGTTTGATTTCATGACACATTCGTGGTAAGGGTGTAATAATCATTTTAAAGAATTATTATTATTATTATTATTTTTAAACATCCATTTAATGGGAACTGTCACATGCGGGCTCAATTTCATTGAAGAAGTTGGGATCCATAACCTTACTTTCACGAAAAGGTCAGAAAATAATTATATTGATTTTCGTTGAAAGGTTAGGCCGTTAGGGAGCTTGATCCTAATTTTTGCCCTTTTTTTAACACAACATTTTTTTTAATATCTACATCATATTTTAATCTACATCTACATATACATTATCTTAAAAATATGGATAAGGGAGAATTTTTGACATCACGATTTTGCCCCAACATTTTTTGCCCTATACCAAATATACTCTTCTATTGCCCGTTGTTGTTGGTGTTATTAAGCAAGTTAAACAAAATAAAACAATTTCGCTTCTACCACCCATTACTCTATTGGAAAATCCTAGAAACGCCTCTCCAACGTCGCCTCACCCATCACCGTCGTCAGAGAGCTTTGAAATAAACCCCATCACTGCCTCTCCATTTGAACACCCTAGAAAAAGGAAAGTCTTCTTCCACTCCATCATTGCCATCAGCGAGCTTTCCGTTCACACCAATCTTGAGGTATCCGAAGTTAGATATATATACCGTAGCCTAATGAAACCTGATATCTATTTAAAGGAGAGAGTTGGCAATTTTAATTATTTCTAAAATCAGTTATTTACCAATCTTGAGGTAAGCGAAGTTAGATCTACCTTAACGTAATGAAACCTGATATCTATTTAAATGAGAGAAAGTTTGGCAATTTAGATTATCTCTAAAATCAGTGAGGGAAGGGGGTGACAGTTTCGACTCGATAAAACTAGAAGTATGGATTGAACATTTTGACCCTGAATTGTATTATATATATTGATTCGACCATCAATATTAGATTGAATTGTCGAATTAGTGCCTATTTTGCTATATTATTTTTCTCTTATCCACAACCTTTTTTCTATTTTCAATTTTTAATATACGGTGTGTGTTTGGTATTGTTTAAAAAGATTATTTTTTAAATAGTGATTTTTAGAAGAATTGATAGTTAAAATTTGGTTCAAAAAACTATTTCTCATATTTAGTTTGTCGTGTGCATTTCTAAATATCTCAAACAGGTTCTTACATGTAAATGTATGCACACATTTTTTAATCTGAAATGATTTTTTTTTTAAATCTCCCATTTTTGTCTGATTTAGAAATCTTTAACTTATATTGTATTGAGGTATCAGACTCTATTAAAAAAACATAGATATATGTGCAATTTTTTTAATTATTAATTTCCTTTTTTTTTTTTTTTTTTACACACAACACGGCATCAAGTTCAATAAATATCAGTAGAGGGTCATTTATAAGTATATTTATTTATTTGTCTTTTCATTTCTTTAACTCCTCAAGTACTTTATTATCATATATTAATACATTAATTAAATCATTCACAAGCAATTATTTGTTTCCCTTTTTCATTTCTTTAACTCCAAAAGTACATTTAATTCAATGTTTAAATGTAATGATAATTGGGTTTCCTACACATTCAAACCTGATTGGTGATCGATGCAATCAAATAAAATGAGTTTGTAAATTTATTTTAATCCCCTCTATTTTTGGATACAAAACACATAATATCACATAAAATATTTCTTAGACTTATATTTCGTACTAATATTTAAATCAAATGTTCACTTTTATGTTTAGATCCAACTTGAGGAGCCTAATGTGCCTCAAGATTTACATGCTCTCTTTGAGTTCGTGAATGTGTTGCCATCGGATGTTCAACAGGCAGTCTCACGATCGGGCACTCATGCATCATTTGTTTTCTTCACAATCAAAAAAATGTTTTTTGAAATTCAAAAAACACATAAGGGCCCATAAAAATATAATTTGGAGTAAATCTCGAAAAAACCCTTGCAACTTTAAACAAAAGCGTCTATACATTTAGAGCAGAGTGACAAATTTATTATGATCTTCTAGCATTTTCTTTTCCATGATCGACCATAATGAAGTTTTATTGTAATTGCACTGTTATATTTTAGTTCACTAAAACATTGCACAAATTATTTATCTTTTACATAAGACGTGCAACATAAAAAAAGTATTATTGTAATCAAAACATTACATTTCACTTTATTCAACATTTTTACATTATATACATAAATTCAAAAAAAAAAAAAAAAAAAAAAAAAATATTCACGTATAACATTTCCACAATTTTAATTTTTTCTTTTAATAATATCTATTACCTCAACAACTTCAAAAAATTAGTATTAGTTCCGTAAAGATATTATGAATCACATTCATCCTATATGTAAGACGTTCATCACACGTACTCACTACTAGTTATAAGAAAGGTCTTCAATAATTGTTTACTTTTGTTCCTATGTCCTCTACTTTTTTTCAACTCATTATTATTCTTAATATTCAATTAATTAACATATTTTGTATCTTATCACAATTTCTATCCAAATAATATGCTAATGTGAACTGAAAAGTGTAATAATTTTTTTGACTTTTGTATTAATTATTTATTTTGATTATTTAAAATCACGAGAGATACATAATTTTTTTTGCCCTCATAAAAAGAATTTTGGATATAAATTGTATCTATAGACAAGATGTGAAAATTAATAGATCGTCGATTGAAAAAAAATTATAACAAAACCCTTGGGAGCATATAAGTATAAAAATAAGAAAAGCTTAGGTTTATTCATTCCAATTAAAATGTGGTGTAGTTAACAAAAATTGTGGTGTCAATAGTTTACTCTTGTTTAAATTGGTAGCAATAAAGATAGAAGTGTTAGGTGTTGGTATAATTACCTTAAACAATTTCAAGGTTGGAGGACTTCTATTGCAAAAAAAATAAAAATAAAATTTAACGTTAATTTTTTTTTTTTTTTATTATTAGAAAATAGTTTATTTGCATTGGTTAAGTTGAGATCGAACTCTTTTACGTAGTAGTTGTCCCTATAAATATATTATTATTTTTTTCAATTTATTTAGATAATGTGGTCACAGATTTTTCGTGAGAGAAAATTTAGCATAATATCTTGATTTTCTTTTTTTCTTTGTGCGTTACGAAAAGAAATAGAAATTGATAGACGTAAAACTTGAATATTCTTCTTACAATACTTAGGAAATTTGATGAGTGAAATTATATATGATTATATAGTGGAAAACTTTCATTAATGATCTAAATATTTCGTCATATATTTATATACTTTATTTGCTATTTTTCACTGAACAACAAGAAAAGATCAAGTTGGTAAATTAAAGAGAATTTGATTTAGTTCCCAGCAAGTGGTTTTAGAGTGTGACTGAGGGTCAGGTTGATGTGATCCGTGGTAGGAGATCAAGGGAGGAATCAAGGATCGAGCTGAATCAAGTTGCTTCGAAGGGACGAAGTTTGGTGCCACCGGACCAACCACGCGATCGCCTGATGAAACGACAGGAGCGATCGCGCCATCACACCAAAAAGAGACCCGAGAGTTTTATCACCAACCACGCGATCGCGACCATGAAGCCCAAGTGATCGCGCGGTTATGATCAGACCAGATTTTCGCGAATTTTAATTTAATTTCCATTTTATTAATTATTAATTATGTTTTGAACCCTAATTACGGCTAGGGCTAGGTTAGGCGCGTTTTACATTATATTATCTTGTTTTTCATTATTGAACAATAGTCAGTTTGAGTTTATGAATTAAATTGAGAGAGGATTCTCTTGTGAAAGGTTGAGTTTTCCCTTTTCTTGAACTTATCAAAGATCCAATCTTTGTGGCGTTCACTCAACGAACTTATCAAGGAATGGACAACCCTTGTGGCGTTCACCAATCTTGATTTTTCAATTCGCATCGTCATTCATTGCGTTGTGATTGTCGGGTCAAGGTTTTATCGTCAATCTATCTTTTAATTTCCGTTTTATTCTTGTTCTTGTGTTTAATCTATCGTAGATCTTTCCTAGGATTTTTATTTTCGTTATTCCGCGTTTTTTTCGAGATTCCCCGATTGGGATCGCGTCATCTGGTATCAGAGCTTAGATCTATTTCAGATTCTTGCGTTTCTTGATTTTTCTTGATTTTCTTAATTCTTGTGTTCTTCATGCCAGTAAATTTTTTCCAGCTTTTGATCCATAAAAATCCTACAAAAAAATTCAGAAGTGTTTTTTGAAGTTCATTTTTCGTCCAAATCCAATTCCCTTTTTTTTCTATCATTCTTGTAGTCAAATTCTCTAGTAGTCCAGTAATAAAAAAAAACCCAAACTTCGAGAATTTCTCAATTTTTGCTACTCTTTTGTGTCTTCCATAAATTCCTTAATTGTTGATCCTTGATTAGTTCTTGGGTGAAATTTGAAGGGATAGAAGAGTGATACACGAGCGAAAATACACGTGAGGAAAAATTTATTTTGATATTAAGAATGTCTTACAGAGAGGGTTCCACATCTTTATCTTCTGTGGGTGACAGAAAACAACTCAGGGGTGAATAGAAAGGATGAACACGGTAATGATGATATTGCAGCAATGAGGGCACAATCTGAGAGGTTTATGTCTCGGATGAAGAATCGAGGTGCAGGACATGAACAAAGACCTCGGGATCAATCTCATGATGGTTCTCGGGTTAGGAGAGGTAATAGGCGTGAGGTTGGTATGGATGATGAAGGCATGGGCAGTGAAAGTGGAAGTATATCTTTGGTGGGAAGTATACGATGGAGGGATAGAGGAGATATGTATGAGAGGAGGTATGATAGGGAGCATCGTGATGCTAGGAGGTATCGTGGGGGTAGAGATGTTGTTGATGACGACCTTGGGAAAATTAAAATGAAAATACCATCGTTCCAGGATAGGAGTGATCCGGAGGCGTACCTGGATTGGGAAACCAAGGTTGAACGGCTATTTGATTGTCATAATTATTCAGAAAAAAGAAGGTGAAATTAGCTGTGATTGAATTCACCGATTATGCAAAAATTTGGTGGGGTCAACTAGTGACAAGTAGGAGTAGGGACCTTGAGGAGCCGATGAAGACTTGGGGTGAATTAAAGACCATAATGAGAAAGCAGTTTGTGCCACCTCATTATTATAGAGACATTTACTAGAGGCTGCAGGGTCTGACTCAGGGGTCGAGAAGTGTAGAGGATTATCATAAGGATATGGAGGTGACGATGATTCGAGCTAATGTGGTGGAGGATCGGAAAGCTACGATGGCTAGGTTTCTGAGTGGGCTGAATAGGGATATTGCCAATGTCATTGAGCTGCAACATTATGTGGAGCTAGAGGATATGATGCATATGGCAATGAAGGTGGAAAGACAACTAAGGCGAAAGGGGGCAGCAAGGCACTTGTCGGGATCTTATCCTACATCATAACCGAAGCGGGAACACAATGATGAACATGATCTGAAAGGGAAGGAGGAACCTACAACGAAATGTAAAAATATTTCTGACTCTCAAACTAGTCGGGATAGAAATATTAAGTGTTTTAAGTGTTTGGATTCGGGTCATATAACATCCCAGTGTCCAAATAGGAAGGTAATGATCTTACGTGATAATGGTGAAATTAGTTCGGATGATCTTACGTGATAATGGTGAAATTAGTTCGGAGGATGAATTTAAGGGGATGCCTAGATTACAGGATGCTGGGGCTAGTAGTAGTGATGAGGAAGGGTTGACTTATGCTGTTAAAGATTCACTTGTTAATCGGCGTATCCTTAGTACTAGAGTCAGGGTGGATGAAATCGGTGAGCAAAGGGATAATCTCTTTCATACTAGATGCTTAATGGGTAAAAAAGTTTGTGGTGTGGTGATTGACGGGGGGAGTTGTACTAATGTGGTTAGTACGACGTTGGTTGAGAAATTGGGATTGAGCTTGATAAAACATCCAAACCCTTATAAATTGCTATGGCTGACCGAGTCGGGAGAAATTAAGGTAAATAAGCAGGCTAGGGTCAATTTTTCCATCGGGGGTTATAAGGATGAAGTTATATGTGATGTAGTGCCTATGCATGTTGGCCATATTTTATTGGGTAGGCATTGGCAACATGATAGAAGGGTGGTACATGATGAGTTTAAAAATCAATATTCCTTTGTGAAAGATGGAAAAAAGATTACTCTTGCTCCTCTATTACCTAAAGAGGTCGAAGAGGAGCAAAAGAAAATAAAAAGTGAGTTTGAGGGGAAAAACACGAGTTGAGGCCACGACCTCAGAAAAAGGAGAGCTAGAGTGTAAAAAGAAAAAGAAAAAGAAAAGAGAGTTCACCCCCAAAATGATTTTTTTTGCACAAAGGTTGATGTGATCCGTGGTAGGAGATCAAGGGAGGAATCAAGGACCGAACCGAATCAAGTTGCTTCAAAGGGACGAAGTTTGGTGCCTCCGGACCAATCACTCGATCGCGTGGTGAAACGACTAGAGTGATCGCGCCATCGCACAAAAAAGAGACCCGAGAGTTTTATCACCAACCACGCGATCGAGACCATGAAGCCCAAACGATCGCGAGGTTATGATCAGACCAGATTTTCGCGAATTTTAATTTAATTTTCGTTTTATTAATTATTAATTCTGTTTTGAAACCTAATTGCGGCTAGGGCTAGGTTAGGCGCGTTTTACATTATATTATCTTTTTTTTTTTCATTATTGAACAACAATTAGTTTGAGTTTATGAATTAAATTGAGAGATGATTCTCTTGTGAAAGGTTTAGTTTTCCCTTTTCTTGAACTTATCAAAGATCCGATCTTTGTGGAGTTCACCCAACGAACTTATCAAGGAATGGACAACCCTTGTGGCGTTCACCAATCTTGGTTCTTCAATCCACATCGTCATTCATTGCGTTGTGATTGTCGGGTCAAGGTTTTATCGTCAATCTATCTTTTAATTTCCGTTATTTTATTCTTGTTCTTGTGTTTAATCTGTCGTAGATCTTTCCTAGGGTTTTTATTTTCGTTATTCCGTGTTTTTGTCGAGATTCCCCGATTGGGATCGCGTCACATGTGGTGGAACAAACGAAAAATATGTCTATCAAATATAACATGGAGAAATTTGTTGTGGCAAGTAAGGTCAATGATGTATTGATTGAGGCGGGATTACAAAAACTTTGAAAGAAAAATCAAATCGTTTGAGTGTTCTCAATAAAAAGTTTATAAACATTTTTTTTCTGTTTAAAAAGTAAGATGTGTGGTTGAAAAGTGGAGAGAGAAAATTTGGATGGTTAAAAAGTGGTTTGGGAATTGTGTTGTTTATAAATTAGTTTATAAACAATACTGATTACGTTAGGGAACACACTATAAAATTAATTGTGGGGGATATAGCTTTAAGACCCTTCTGGTCTATTCCATCTCATTATGAGCACATCAAATTTGTTTTGATCTACGAGAAGGAAATTGTGAATTTTGCAGAAGTATAAGTAAGTTGATTCCTGAAGAAGGAAGGTTGTTTGTTACTAAAAAGTGAAAGATAGGTAATTCTTTAAGAAAATAACTTATTAGAATTGCGCACAACCTGGTCACTTGAGCAAAAATTGTCCAAAAGATGGAGCAGACTCTACTAACTGCTCGAAGTCGGACAATGCATCTATAAGATGATCAAGATGTGCTTTGAGTAGGATGTTAAATCCTCATGACATGTTGCTAGTTGTCATGACAAGTGATGTGTTTAAGGCTGTTAATGGATTGGATTTTGATTCAAATCCGATTTGAATTCTATGAAATTAATGGGAGATGGATATGGGGTCTTAGTCTGATAGCCCGATCAAGATTCGAATTCGATAATCATTTAACTGAATGGAACAAATATGAGTATAGGTCAACCTGATTCAATAACAACTCGATTCGATTTGTTATAATAATATTATATATTTTATATATACCGTATAATTTATTACATAATTTTTAATTTTTAATTTTTTTTTTCATTTTGAAATTTGTATTATACTTTATAACTTTAAATGAAGAATGTCAAACTTATCAATTTTATATACAATAATATATATTATAATAAATTTTGTATTGAGATAGGGAATTTCTCTTTCAGAAATTACTTCAAATGGTTCATATTCTCTCACCCTAATTGCGACGTATGGATCGAAACAAGGAAATCCCATGGTTTTTATCTCCCTAATTTCTTGAACATGCCAACATATTAATATGGTTATTTTCTTAGACTTTTTTTTCTTTCTGAGATAATTATGGTTTATTGCAATAAAAAAGAAATAAGTGTAAAAATTTTACCGATCGAATATCCAATAACACTGTAAATTGGATATGAATTTATAATCAAATATCAATTGGAATATCAGATCGGATCTATGAATTATTCTTAGTGGATCGGATATGAGTAGATCTGATCTATATCATATCAATTTTCTGCCTTAGATGCGTTCTTACTTACGGGTCCATATGTTTGCACACAACATTGACTTGACATTTATGCAATGTGTGTGGTAAATTTTTTTATGTCGATAGCTGATGAGCTCTTTGCAAAGTAAAGCAAGAGTGTTGCACCATAATTTCTCAACAGGTATGTTTCGACATAGCAAATGAAATTCTTAGAATTTATGTTTAATTCTAAGTCATTATACTCATATGGTGTGATCGGTATATTTTCTGGTCATTCCATTATTGGAATATTACTTTTTAACCTTCACACTTGAGGTCCAAGGTCATGCTTTGGACCGACCTTTCATGTTTTCCAATATCACACTTTTGGTCGACCTTCTCTTTGGCCAGAGTTCACACTTTGGACCGATCTCGTTTACAAAGATCAGCATAAATCCCGAAAGTGCCAAAAGCTGGATTTTAATAAATGATTGATTGATATCAAGGTCGTGCAAATGGCCGATCTATTCCTTTTAGACAAGCTTGACCTATCTCTTGACATTACCAATAATCATGGGATAAACTCGACATATGGGTCAATATGTTCATAAAGCGGCGTGGTCTTGTTATGTGCCAACCCTAACCTTAAAACATATTAATGGGTTATGTCTTGGGCCTTACACCCTAAAAAATCAAAGTAATTACCTAATTGTGCTCTCTTACCTAAAAGAGAATTCGATTCACTTAAGGAATGTTCCTCTATAAGGTGACTTCTTTTAATTAGGATTTCCTTTCCTATTAGGATGATGAGACTTATTCTGATCCTTATAAATGGTTATCATACCTTCATAATTAAGGTTACACATATATTCATATTTTCATAAGTCCTCGAATATTCTTTATATTTTTCCCTTCTCTAGAAAACAAATTCTTACATCAAAGGAGCGACGAAGAAATCTCTCACTGCCTTTTTTGCAGGTTCTTTGACCGCTTTGATCATCTTCTTCAACAAAATATCAGCTTTTGGTCTTACCACGTCAAGGTCAGAAACAATTGATGCCGTCTGTGGGAAATCAATCGAAAAATCATGTTGTTCAAAGATCGATTTCAAAATAAATAAAAATTCAGCAAATTCAAAGATCTGACTACAAAAAGTCCCAATAAAAGAGTCAACATATCAAAGAAACTAGCTGGGGAACGTGCCAATGGATTTATCTTCCATATTCATCGAGTTCGAAACCAAAAACCATGGAAGACTAAGGTCACGTTCTCTTTACTGTTTCAGACCCTTTTTTGTTTTGAATTTTTTGAAATAACGAAAACGAGTTCTCTTCTTTAATTTTTAAAATAAATTTTTCAAAAAAAAAAAAAATTGTATTGGAAACCCAAAACGCCCAAAATACGTTTTGGGCATTTTGTGTTAAATTTTTTTAACAAAGGATGGAAAACACCAAAACGCAGTTACTCGGTCAATGTAGCAAAGGCAAAAGGAATTCAGGTTTGACGCTCTCATTTCTTTCATCTCTCAATTTCTCTCCCACCTGTTTCTTCTCGATGGAAACCTGTGAAATTCAAGTTTGATCTCAACTATCTGGCCTGAAAAGGTGCATATACTTTCTGGGTTCTCTCAAATTTCTCGCATCGATTCCCTTGTTTTTTGGATTATTCCATTTTTTTGTGTTTCCATTTGTAGAATATCTTCTGGTTTCATCCTCAAACTTCTTGCATCTCTAGATCCCCTATAGCACTCGTGAAGCTCTAAATCAAATGGGTAATTTTCTCAGCTAATATCTAGATAAGTAAGGTTCATAAAAATTCATTTGATTGATATTTTAAATGAAAAGAGAGGGATTAAGGATCAATACTTCCATATATTTACTAATTAGTTTAGAATTGTGTTTCTCTATCTTTTTCGATCTATAGATCTGGGAAGCAAAGATATGTTGCTAATTTTCATTGCAGCTGTGAACAACTGAAGAAGACTTTCCAAGTTTCGCATCATTGCTGATCTGTTTTTTGCAAAATGATTTTCTTGAAGTTAAAATTTGATTTGCGCTGTGCTTACTTTTTTTGTTGGTTAATTTATTTATTTATTTATTTATTGACATAAACTGATGCACAGACAATCTTGGAACATTAAAAATGGCCAATGCAGAGCTGTAGCAACACTTGTAAATTTTTATTTTTGCAGGACAAGTGAAAAAGGTACAGTATAGAGCTGTAGAGGAAGATATCAAATCATATGAACCCTGTTGGATTTTCTAAAAGAATGTTGAAGTCTGGTCCAAGTTTTGATGAAGCGATAAGAAGACCAAGATGTTTGAATAATAAATTGTCTGAATCTGGTTTAGATTGTAATTTTGGTTCACCAATGGGATCATCTACTGCTAGCGATTTTGTGTCCATGAAGTTCTTGTCATTTGATTGTTTTTGTTTGAGCCAATGAATTTCAAGTGAACTGGGAAAGTTGCAATATTTTTTTCTTCTTCTAGGAAGTATTCTCAGTTCTGAACTATATTCCTTTCTTGTCGACTCATATTGAATTGTTTTCCATGCATTGGAGTAGGATTTTAATTTTATAAATCACACTTTGGTGGTGGGATTTTAATTTTAATATTGATGTTGTTACAATTGAAATACTCTCCAATATATGAACTAATTGTTATAAAACTATCAAAATCTAAACAAGAATTAGAGATGAAGAGATGGAGAGAATAAAGAGGAGAATTCTTATTCCATTAGGTGTGTGAAATACAACAATGAATGCCTCTATTTATAGGAAGATAAAGTCATTCACAATAATTCTTTACAATATTAATTAGGTGGGAGTTAGGTAAGAAATTAGGTAGAGATCTACAAAGGAATTTCTTAATAATTTCTAATAATTTATAACACTCCCCCTTGAATGACTTATTGCTCAATTGTCTTCCTCGTTAAAACCTTGCTAAGAAAACCCAGTGGGATAAAACTTGAGCAAAGGAAAAAAGAGTACAGCTGCTCCCCCTGATGTTGGCCATCATTAATCATTGAGTCTAATATCCAAAATGACATCAATGATAAGTAGTACAAATCATGTACTGAAATCTGAAGTGCTTCGCTGCTTCAGTGTTTTAGTGCTTTAGTGCTGCCTCGTTAAAACCTTGTCAGTAAAACCCAATGGGACAAAATCTGAACGAAGGAAAAAGAGTACAGCCGCTGCCTCGTTAAAACCTTGTCAGGAAAACCCTGTGGGACAAAACCTGGACGAAGGAAAAAGAGTACAACATGACAGCATGATTCTCCCCCTGAAGTGTGCAATCAAGTATTCATGAACCTTTTGAATAATGATATCATCTTTCTTCTGGAATATATATGAAAATCTTCCTGTGTGTAGCCGATATCATAACATTCTTCATAAGATGTGTATGATTTTCTTCATTTGTTGATATCATTCCAGTATAACAATGTGTTGCTGAATTATAGCTTGTTGATAGCTATGATGATGCCTCAAAAACCTTGCTAGGAAAACCCTGTGGGACAAAACCTCAGCGAAGGGAAAAAGAGTGCAGTATTCTCATTAATTTTCATCAATACGCCTCAACTGTTGCCTCATTAAAAACCTTGCTAGGAAAACCCTGTGGGACAAAACCTCAGCTAAGGGAAAAAGAGTGCAACGCGTATTTATTCCTTTTCATGGAATATCACAAGTATATTGATGCAATCACGAATCTTTTCATCTTATAATTTATGATGAGCTTTATATAAATCGTTCATAGCTCATGATGTCATAACATGCTATATTAAGCAATGTTGTACTAATTTATTGATTGCATCTTTCACTTCTGGTGAATAATCAAATATTGCATCTTTCACTTCGGTGAATAATCAAATATTGCATTTTTCACTTCTGGTGAATAATCAAATTTAGAATTCACTTTTGATGAATAATCAAATCTAGAATTCACTTCTGGTGAATAATAAAATCTAGAATTCACTTCTGGTGAATAATTAAATATATTCATTTTCATATTCACTTCTAGTGAATAATCAATTTCCCAGATGTCATAAATGTTACACTCCAATTTTACTTTCAACATATTATATCATGGAGTCATTTGTATCATTCTATAGTGATACTAATCTGGGCATATTGAATATTTCAATGATTTATACATGTATGTTCTTGCACTTTATAAACTGCAATTTCTAATTTGCAGGAGCATAATCAATCATTGAAATAGATATCAATTTTGACATATAATCTACAATCATTTTACTTGAAATCCCAACGTACCGCGATCAACTGGTACATCAAAGAATACTCCCAAAGTACCGAGATGAGAATCATACATTTTGATCTCACTCATTGGTATATCAAGGAGCTCAAGCTAGTGATTTAGACTATAGTCTATCCACCATATGTCATGCCAGTTCTATGAAAAATTTCGCGCGCAACGAGTCGTCCTTTACGACTGTGAAATATTTTTCATTTGTACATATAATTACTGGTTTTACACATTTAAGCATTTGGACTTCAGGTCCTTGAACAATAATCATTTGGACTTCAGGTCCTTGAACAATAATCCCTACATTGGGGTTATATACTTGGCCAAAGTATTATAATTTCATCAACCTCATTTTCATAAGAGGGTATGCAGTCGACTTATTCATAGATTCCATTTCAATTCATCTCAATATAACATATAGAGATCAAGTACATAAATCTCTTATTAACTATGTCCCTTTTACTCACCAAGAGTATTTAGTCTCAAAGGGATCATTTCAATCATTCAAGAGATATTTATTTTATTTGGAATCGATAGTTATTATGCTTCAGGCATAATTACGCTTCAGGCGTGTTTTCCCCATAATGTTCTCAAACATTATTAATCGGCTAAAATGCCATAACACATGTCATTCTTTTAGAGATATAATCTCAATCATATATCTAAGTGCGCTTTTGGTGGATTGTATACATATCGCACTTTTACAAATCATAAAGCTTCTTGAGCTAATCCCTGTTTGACATAGAATATTGTTGTATGATAAACAATTTCTGAATAAGTTATTCTCATAGAAAATAATTTGAAACCTTTGATAATCTAACCGTTTATTATAGAACTTCTGGTTCAATACGGTTTTATTTCATTTCTATGTATGAATATTTGATTCAAAACAATATCGCTAAACTTCTGGTTCAATACAATGTATATTTCATTTATGAGCTTCTGGTTCATACTATATACATATTTCACTTGTACGTATGAACTTCTGGTTCAATATAATGTATATTTTATTTATGAGCTTCTGGTTCATACTATATACGTAATTCACTTGTACGTATGAACTTCTGGTTCAGCAAGATATTTCACTTATACATATGTATGAACTTCTGGTTCAATACAACATTTATTTCATCAGTACGTATTTCTGTACAGTTTAAATCAGTATACCTTTATTACTTTTAGTATACCGAAAAATCAGGTACAATATCCAAGGAAATATCTCATAATCTCAATCTTGTCGCCAAATCTTCCCTTATATCGAAAAAGGTAATGACACATTATCTCACCTTTTCAATAATTTATTCCATTATTTCTTGATGGAATCCATATCACTGACACGCGGAGCCACCGCTCTTTTACGCGTTGAATAATGCTTTTAAATAGATGACTTGGGAAGAAGGCTAGATCCATCAAAAATGGATATCATACTTTCAAATATTCGCAAATATTATTCCAATCTTCCAGTAAATGATTTGAGAAAAATTTATCGAATTAGGCTCGAAAGATTGAGGTTGCTGATGGATCATGGCATGCCAGAAGATGTTCGCTGGTTGATCGAAGCAAAAGTTCGATTAGCTGGTGAATTACCAGATTCATTTTCTAAGCACAAGCCTGGCTTAGGTAAGAGTACTTTTGCAAAGAAGCGAAGAACAAAAAGATTAAATAGTTGCTACAAATGTGCTCGATGGACATGTGATACCCGTTGTAAATCAATAGGATATTCATCCATAAATCGAGATGATAAGATAGACTTCATTAAGGGTGGACTGAGTAAGGAGTCATTGGATGATATTCGATTGACTCTTGAGACGCACCCTAGTGGGTATGTGCAGCGTGAGCTACTATCTTTATGGGCTAAATTCATCAGCGATAAAGAGAGATATAGTCTCAAAAATATAATAGCTAAAGATCCTGTTTGCCAGGCTGTTATAAACAATGATGCTTTGGCTATGCAGCATTAATACAAGGTAAATCATTTGATATATATGCACATATAAAATATTTTTCTGTTTCTTTTCACGAGTTTTGATAAAGGCTGGTTAAAAATATTAAATCGCCGAAAGGTGAGTAGGATGATTTTGTCAAAAGTAAATCTTCACTTTTTCGAAAAACGACCAGTAAATAGTGAAGCTTTTCGGTTTTAAATAGCCAAACATTTTTCATAGTTCATGCATCCCAAAATAACATTTTCCCATAAGTTTTTCCTTCTTTACTTTCAAAAATGGAAGGACCAAAATTTCGACAGATCAAAACTATCTGTGTATTTTGTGGATCAAAAGTGGGAAAAGGTTTTGGGTATCTAGAAGCAGCCGTGGATTTAGGAAAGAAATTGGGAGAGAAAGGTATCACTCTCGTGTATGGAGGAGGTAGCAGTGGATTGATGGGTTGTGTTTCACAATCCGCTCTAGTAGAGAAAGCAAGAGTGATAGGTGTTATACCTACTCCTTTAGCTGATATTGCAGGCAAAACACGAGGGCATGAAGTACAAACCTTATCTATCCATGAACGCATAACTTGCATGTTATATGGTTCTGATGCCTTCATAGCCCTACCTGGAGGTTTTGGTACTTTAGAAGAAATCTTTAATATTACTTCATGGGCTCAACTAGATCTCCATACTAAGCCTATAGGGCTTTTAAATGTAAACAATTTCTTTGATGGTTTGCTAACATTTCTTGATTATGCTGTGGAACAGGGATTCATATCTCCATTTTCTAGGAGAATCCTTATTTCTGCTCCTACTATCGAGGAACTGCTGGATAAATTGCAATCATATATTCCAATACAAGATCCAGCAGGAGTAAAGATAGATTGGTCGCAAGGAAGGGGAATCAAGCGAAAATGGAGTCCGGTTAATGTAAATTTATCTTTGTGAACTCTAGAATAGGTGGTGGTAGAGTACGGAGTATTCTCACTCTTGAGATACACCATAAATTTCTAGGATTTTATCAGTGTTTTAATCTTGTGTACCTCAAAGATTTAAGGTGGTAGAGTATGGAGTATTTCTTACTCTTGAGACACACCTTTTTCTTTATTTCCTCAAAATGTCAGAGGTGGTAGGATACGGCTACTCCCGAAACACATCTCTTATTTTGAGGATTATAAATGTTTTTCCCCTTTTTCGTTTTGCATGTATGACTCGTTTTATGCTTATTCAGGAGCAATAATAATATCATTTCAGTATATTTAGATGATAATTTTTACTTCTTCTGGAGTAAATATGTACTTCTTCTGGAATACATAAGTGCTCGTGCAAGAACTTTTCCAGACACTTATCATCTAATATTCATCTCATAATACTGATGAGATTATTTTCACATTAGCTATGTCCGTGCTATCATGTGATATTATTTTATCATACATCAACATTCTCTTGTTGAATAATTTTCATCCACCCATTCAAATTCAGATATTGGTAACTTCTGGTACCATTGGATAAAATATTTTTATCAACATTTACCAACTTTTTGGTAGTGATAACTTCTGGTATCATTTGATGAAATATTATCTATCTTTAGTAGTGATAACTTCTGGTATCATTTAATGAAGTATTAAATAACAATATTTTATTAACAATAATAATACTAGGGTTATACCACCAAGTATATATTAACAATAATATTGTATATATATTAACAATAATAATACTGGGGTTATACCACCAAGTATATATTAAAAATAATATTGTATATATATATATTAACAATAATGATACTGGGGTTATACCACCACGTATATATGTTGACAACAATCCTCTAATATGTTAGAATTAACCAACAATTGAGGTGTTTATATGTATTCAATTGATAAACCGACCATATAGGCGGTGTCAACATAATAAAATAATTAAACCGACCATATAGGCGATGTCAACATAATGAAATAATTAAACCGACCATATAGGCGGTATCAACATAATGAAATAATTAAACCGACCATATAGGCGGTATCAACGTAATGAAATAATTACCTTTCATGAGTGAGTGAATCATATCTTTCAGTCAAGGTATTCATAATAGTCCAATCCGTTACGGTGCGTGAATTTGCTTTGAAAGTTTCGGGTTACACAATTTCTCCAATTTTTTCTATGGACTTGGAATTGATTTTCTAATCTATGATGTATAAATGATTTTCTAATACCAAAAACACTAGATTTGAAATATGAAACGTTGATTAATAATAATCTGGTTTCTGATACAGAAGTTCATCATTTAGATGCAACTGTAGAGCATACTCCCGTCGTATTACTCAATTGGCTAGAGACTCGTGCTGATAACGTGTTATAAAACTATCAAAATCTAAACAAGAATTAGAGATGAAGAGATGGAGAGAATAAAGAGGAGAATTCTCATTCCATTAGGTGTGTGAAATACAACAATGAATGCCTCTATTTATAGGAAGATAAAGTCATTCACAATAATTCTTTACAATATTAATTAGGTGGGAGTTAGGTAAGAAATTAGGTAGAGATCTACAAAGGAATTTCTTAATAATTTCTAATAATTTATAACACTAATATATATTGATTAGTTTAGATTTCAAGTTTTATTACTTGCTAGAGTAATAAAAATGTTTGTTGAATAGAGAAATATATTGGCATTAAAATTAATGTAATTCAAAAAATAAACCATTTTTGTACATATAAAATATCACAAAATAATTATTCCAAAAAATTGCATAGTAAACACATTTTTCTATTTTTGAAAATAGTTTTTCAAAATTACAAAGAGAACATGTTTTCAGCAATTCAAAAACAAACATCCAAAACAGAAAACTCAAAACAAAATTAAAACTCAAATTTGAAACAAAAAGAAAATGACACCTAATATTTCTAGGCTGCCACAACTTCCGACCACATTCTCAACGAGGACCCACCTTGCGACCGCCATCAAGTTTGCTTTGAAATCTTAGTGGGGCTACCATACTGCCATAAACCCCTGTAGACGGCCTTAACAAGGACTCAACCCGATGATCACAATAAAGATTGTGGTGAGGATTCACCTTGCCATTATCCCCGACGACCGTCATCAAGATGGGGAGGAGAGCTCACCTTGACGACCACCGTCAAGGTTACGGCAAGGATCCGCTTCACTTATGAAGTCAAAATTTTGAAGAACACCTCATCTATTCGTTTTTGTTGGTTATTTGAATTTTCGATTGTGGGATCAGATTTTTCACCATTTGGTGAAGAAATTGAAGTGGGTTCATGATGGATTTATCAATGGCTATGATGATTTTAGTATTGATAGCAACATATTTTCTATGGTTCAAATCATTTTAAGGTCACTGAAAGAGCCCGCAGGCCCCTAAATGTAGCCCGTTTTGGGAAGTTGAATGGGCTTAATTGAGAACAATAACCGCATGCATGAGTGGATTGCTGAGAACTTTCGGGCCTGTGATGATACGTACCAAACTTGTATTTCTGCAATTACATTTTTGAGGATGGTTAGGGATGTCAAGTTCATGTTTGGTCCGGCCCACTAGCCGGATAGGACGCAGCTCGTTTGGGAGACGAGCTGAGCCGGGCTGGCTCGTCTCCCAAAGAGCCGACCCAAGTCCGGCTCGTGCTGATTTTTTATTTTTTTATTAAATGGCTAGTCTTTTACTCCTAATACTAAAATAATTGAAAATATAAAAATTTAAACCCTCCTCCTTTAATCCGGGCTTGGTACCGGCTACATTTAATTTTTTGTGGCGGAGTTAAAATTGTACACGAACAAAATGTTATGTGTACAATTTTTTTATTTGAAAGAAAGAATTAAAAATACAGAAAAAGAAAAATATATATATTATATCGTAATTGTAAGGATAATAATAAATAATTACTCAGCAATACAATTGTTCTCCGAATTCATCGGCCATAATTTCACTTATCCGATCTTGAAACATTTTCTCTGCAAATTGTCAATCCTTCAAATACATTAAGGCCTCCAGTATGTCTTATTTAAGTCTTGGCCTATATTCAGATAACAATCTACCACCTGCACTAAAAACAACCTCTAATGCTATAATTGATACTGGAGGTGCTAGTAGATCTCGTGCAATCATAGAAACAATTGGGTATTGATGTCGTTTAGTCTCCACAACTTTAGAATGTCAAAATTATTTCTCTCGTTCTTATCTAACATGCTAAGAAGGTCATGTGAGAAATATCTAATTAACTCGCTCGAAACTTCATCTGAACTATTATATGTACTAGAAGAACTAGAACCACTAGGAAGTGTACTAAAAGTTCCCTTCATAGTCATAAAGTAGGAATATAAATCACCGTCTTGATTTTGTATCACATTAGGGGTGAGAGCAGTTCTTCTAACATTTTTTCCTGACCTATCGTCATTGATCTCGTACATTTTATAAAAACATTTTTCTAAATCTGTGTATGTTAAGGGAGTCCCAAAAGTTAATTTTTTTTTTATATTGCATTTATGGTGTGTTTAGTTTCCTCTAAATTTATTTTAGGGTCCATAATTGTTTCTAATGGAAATAAAGTGGGTACATCTTCCTAATATTTTCTAAACTTAGTCTCCATTGCTACAATGGTTTCAGAAAAAATAGGAAATGTTTTGTACTTGTTAAAATTATTTGCAATGCAAAAATTAACACTAAAGGACTAGTGGGATAATAAACACCGGATAATTCGTTTGTAGCATTGTAAAATGGTTTCAAAAAAGTTTTAACATGAAATACAAGTTCCCAATCATTAGCCCCTAAATCAAAACTTGGGTCGTGTAAGTTCCGACCGTTGTAATATTCACATATTAAATTCTCGTAACCTTGATAATGTTCAATTATTAAATAAGTTGAGCTCCATCTATGTCCTACATCTGTAACAAATGATATTGCTGGCATACCATTTTTTACACAATGTGCATCAAAAGCTTGTTTTCTAGAGGTGATATCATAATGAAATTGCAAGCATACCTAATTTTTTTCAATTCATCTTCTATAAGCTTAAGACCATCTTGAACTATTAAATTTAAAATGTGACACACGCAACAAACATGAAACAAGACTCCATCAAATTCAGGACTCATGTGGTTAGCTAATCTATCTATCACCGCTTTATTAACAGAAGTATTATCTAGTGTAAAACTATTAACTTTACTATGACAGTTAAATTCTCTAAGAATTGTAAGTAGTAAATTGAAAATATTTATTGCATTATGTGGGAAATCAATAACTTTGAATGTCATAATTCTTTTGTTCATTAACCAAGTATCATCAATGTAATGACAAGTAATAGCTGCGTAACCTCTATGATTATTGCTAGTCCACAAGTCCGAAGTAAATAGAAAATTACCATTATATTTATTTAAAACATTTATAAAACTTTGTTTTCTCTCGAAATATTTAGGTGGCGTTCTGTTTGTATTTTATTTTGTATTTTCATTTTCGAAAATGTTTTGTATTTCCTGTTTTCATTTTTGTTTTCAAATTTGCTGAAAACGAGTTTGGTTTGTCATTTCTGAAAACTGTTTTTGAAAATGAAAAGCTGGAAAACACGTTTATGTTTGAAATTTTGCAGAATACTACTTAAACTATTTTTAATTAATTTTCTTGTAGAATACTACTGACTCAAACTCAAATTTCCTTTCACAATACACTGAAAACATGGTTACATGCAATACACTAATGTGAGCATTAAGAGTCTATATTAACATAGCTTGATCAGGTTCGTGATTTGAGAAAGCTCTAGTTCTATTAAAATCCAAAAAATGCAAGTTTTTTCAAAACCAGCAGAGTCCATTTATCAGTGCATTTTTTGAAATATAACAAGAATTCTCACTTAATTTTTTTTGTAATGTTGATATTGAATTCAATAAAACTTTATTTAAGCTTAGTTCCAAGTTAGGATAATTCTAAAAAAAATAAAAATAAAAAAAAAATAAATTCTTTATTTAGGCTTAGTTCCAAGCTAGTATAATTCTAAAAAAAATAATAAAAAAATAAAAACTTTATATTAAGCTTAGTTCCAAGTTAAAATAATTCTTTAAAAAAAAAATTCCAAAACGCGTTTTTCGCGTTTTGGACATTTTTTGTCGAAATACACACAAAATGCCCAAAACGAGGTTTTGGGCGTTTTACATTTTGTGTACAAATTTTTTTTTGTTTTCCAAAATGCGTTTTTGAAAATGGTAAAGAGAATGTGTTTTCAGCGTTTTCGAAAATAAAAACAGAAAACGAACTCAAAACAACAAAGAGAACAGGGCCTTAGCAATGCAATCAACTCGTAAAGTATTTCTAGAAAAGGGTTTGTACCTGGGTTGGAGATAATTTTTAATAAAATTCGTGAATTGTGAACTTTCTACAATTGAAAGCGGGAACTCACCACTCGATACGAACATGACCATCCCTTCCCGACGCGCTAGATCTTAGTTGAAAACCCAATTGGTTAGACTCAATTGACCAATTTGTAGAGTTGATTGGTTTGCTTTAACCAAGCTAGGTTTTCGATATCCTTTACAGTGTTTGTTGAGGTGTGTTGTGCCCCCACCCTTCTTCCAAGAGAAAAGTCCGCTGCTAGTTTTACATTGTGCTTTATATACCGGTTTCCTATCAACATCTTTAGCCGTTATTTCAATTAAATCGAAAAAATTCCAACAGTTCGATTTTTTCGACCTTTTTGGATTTCTGTTGGAGCCTGCCGTCGTGCTATCGGAGCCGGATCCATATGCAGTAGCGACATCTTCATCAACACTGTCATCCAAGTTAAGAGGAGTTCTAGTATTTATATCTTCGATCTCATTTTCCAAATCCACCAAATTGTCGGGAATTGGAATATCGTTGAGATCGAGAAATTCATCAACAATTTGGCTAGAAGAATAACTATGAAATTGTGAGTGTGCCATTAGAAATAATAGATTTGGAAATTTGGAGATGGAAATGAAATATGGAATTTGAGACTATTTTGTATATGAAATATTATAGTACTAGAATATAACTAGAAGTAGAAGTTGAAGATTTCAATTGACTGATTGAGATTGTGAAAAAAATAAATGACAAATAGAGTATTTATAGGTAAAAAAAATAAAAAATAGACCAAACGGTCTTGTGACCGTTTGAGAGCTCGATAGCCGGCCCATTCCGGCTCGTGAACACAAGCTTTAACGAGCCAATACGAGCTGGAAATGGATTGGCCCATTTCTGGCCCATTTTGCTGTTCGTTGGACTAGTCCACGAACTTAACGAGCCAAACATGAACTGTCCAACACCAAAATTTTCTGTCTGGTCCAAGCCCAAGTCCGTTTTTTCATGAGCCAAGCCAAACTTTTAACGAACCAAACTCACGAACTCCCGAAATATCCAGCCCGTTTACCACCCCTAAGGATAGCTATGGCTCGATGGGTGAGCCGAGCTATTAAGAATAGGTTCTGCCAAATTCTTAAAGCGGCTCAGCTACCCCAAACTCTATCGCCTGGACTACCTAACAATAGTTTCGCTTTGGCTTTTGATTGAGCCACTAAAGCACTTTATTTTGCTTTATTTTACCCAAGTTTGTTTGGAAGTTGAAGAAGTGGCTTAGGCTTGGGGTGGAAGTCAGCTTGACCCAGAGCATCAAAGGTGTGGATGATTACATGACAAATATCATCAATACACATAAGCTTGAGTTGCTGAGTCAACAAAATGGTGGGTCCTAACATGATGATCTGTTATCTAGGTTCATGAAGAAAACTTAGTTGTACACTAACAAATTTCTTCAAGAAGTTGTACTCAATTTTATTCTAGTTGGGCGTGACACATCATCAATCGTTCTCAGTTGGTTCTTCTGTTTGGTTAGCCTAGACCCTTGAGTCGAATAGAAAATCTTGATCGAGCTTTGCTCAGTTATAATTGAAACTCGTGGGTGCGACACTTCAAAATGGCTTGAAGATCTTTTAACATTCGAAGAAGTTAATCCATTGACATATCTCAAAGCAGCATTGTCAGAAACTCTAAGACTATAGCCTTCAGTGCCTAAGGATTCCTAACATGTCATTGTCGATGACATACTTCTAGATGGAACATTTGTATCCACAGGGTCGAATATCACTTATTCGATATATTCAATCAGTCTAATGAAGTTCATATGGGGCGATGACTACCCAGAGTTTAAGCCAGAATGGTGATTGTCAAAATATTGAAAGAAATTTGAAGCTAAGGATCAATTTAAATTTGTTGCATTCAATGTTGGTTCGAGGATTTGTTTGGGCAAGGATTTGGCATACTTGCAAATGAAATCAATAGCGGCAGCAGTGTTGCTCTGCCACGTCTCATGGTAGCGCTAGGAAACAAGGTGGAGCGAAAAATGTCATTGACATTTTTCATGAAGTGTGGTCTCAAAGTCAATGTATATCCAAGGGAGCTGACCCCCATATTGGCTAAAAATTCGACGTGGTGGAGTCATATGAAAAGTGATCTTAAGGATTACATAAATTAATGGACACGTTAGATGCTCGATGAAATACTTCTATTAAGTTATTTCTCATCTAATGGTTTGATGTGAGTACACTTGGAAATGGGTCAGAAGTGCAATCGAGAGCAATCAAAACGAGCAGAAAAGGGAGTATCCATTTTAACTCTTCAATCTTCCTTCCTACTCTTATTTATATGGCTGCAATTTTCTTCTGCCAACTGCTATCTATCTTTCATTGTTCACCACATTTTGCAGAATTTTGCACTTAAGCTTACCTGGCTAAGCCTCTAGTCACTATGTCTTGTTATTTCTTCCTTGTTGGCATTAACTATAGAGGAAGACATCGAGATGATTTCATTTGTGGAAATCATTTGCTTCCATTGAAGAATGGAAAACTTTTAAAGCTATATCATTAATCATTTGACATTTTATTGGACTTGATAGGTTTCAGTAACCTTAATTTGACTTCAGTTTATGTCCTTGATGTGAGGTGTTGGATAAAGCGCCCCAACCTTATCTCTTATCAATTATGGTGCACTACGGCCTCCATTTGTAATTGCTGAGTCTTTGATCGCAGCCTTCAAAGCAACTACCCCTTAATGCTGCAGGTATAGACAACCATTTGTAATAATTGCCGAAGCTATTTCCACTAGCGACCACTATCTTTGTAGCAGCAGGGATAACTATCGTGGAAATGAAATTTTTCTACTGAAGTAAAGATTTCCTCAAGTCCTTGGTCATTTCTGGATCTACTCTAGGAATTGCAAAAACATGGTGTGCCCTAACCTTCACCATTAATCCAATAATCCTTGCTTAAATATTGATCATGTGCTAGAACTCTAGAAGTTTGCAATCCCATATGATCTATGGTTACTTCTAAATAAAGAGCTAATCAACTCTAAACATGATTACTTATCTTTGCCCAATCTAATAATCTATTCGGTAAACTGAGATTAATTTATTAAATTTACAATAGCTTGTGAACAAAAAATATTGTGATATGTGAATTCAAAAAATATGCTTTCTGATCATAGGATAATTGTTGGTTCCGCTATTTCTTAGAACATGCCGAGAGCTCCGAGCAAGACTCAAAATGGAAAGTTCTTGGTACAATTCTGGCAAAACTATTATAATTTATGAGCAATATGCCTAAGGTTTACAACCTATTAATTGTCGATCTTTGTGGAAGTTGTGAAAGCCTCATAATCTGTTACTATGCTGATTTGATTGATGATATCCGTTTGTGATTTTGGTCTCGTTATTTACACGACCTCAAGTATGATATGAACAATAATGCACGAGTTGAAACTCAATGTGAATCGCTTGTTGAATCTGAAGTTATAGGATCTGTTCCCATAATGATTCATGCTATTTTTGTGATCTAAAGTTTGTATAACTTGGAAATTAGTTGAGATAAATAGTAAATTATAAAGCGACTCACATAGTGACCAATTACATAAAGCATCATATTTCTATGTGATCTATTTGAAAACTAATAGAAACACTTCATACACTTTATCATGATCTTCCTAGGTACAATCTGCATTGATTAGCACACTTCGACCATTTTCTTTGATGGATAATCATATTAATTGGAAAAAGGTTCTTTGAATCATTTAAATTCATAGATGTTTTAGTGTGCTAACATGACTACTCAGTAACCAAATTGCATGAATAACCACGTACGTTCTTTTCTCGAATTTGTTTATTGCCTTGGGATTATTAACAGGTTCTATTATCAATGCAAGCCATAAGCCCTAGCCAATATGAGGCTAGCTTCTAAGTCCTCCAATCATTGAAGGGAAACAATCAAAGCACTGTTCCACGTACAAGCACTCAAAGCCTTGTCCATGTGCAAGCATTTAAAGCATTGCTCTCGAGCAAGCAATCAAAGCTTTGTCACGTGCAAGCAATCAAAGCCTTGTCCCATGCCCAAGCACTAGAAGCTTTTCCCATGAGCAAGAAATCAAAGCCTTTACAAGCAATCAAAGTCTTGCCCACATGCAAGCACTCAAAACCTTGTTCACGTGCAAGCACTCAAAACCTTATCTTGAGCAAGCAATCAAATACTTGCCCGCCCAAGTTCACTTTTCCATTCCCGAGCAATCAAGTAATCAAATTGATATAATGAAGTCCTCGAGTCTATAAAAGCTCGGGCTTATTACTTAACATAAGCTCGGCTTATTCTTTTCTTAAACATAAGCTCGAGCTTGCTACTTAACATGAGCTCGGCTTATTATTCCTTAACATAAACTCAAGCTCATTACTTAACATGAGCTGGGCATATTATTCCATAACATAAGCTCGAGCTCATTAATTAACATGTGCTCAGCCTATCATTCCTGCTAACATAAGCTCGAGCTTATTACTTAACATAAGCTCGGCTTATTCTTTTCTTAAACATAAGCTCGAGCTTGCTACTTAACATGAGCTCGGCTTATTATTCCTTAACATAAACTCAAGCTCATTACTTAACATGAGCTGGGCATATTATTCCATAACATAAGCTCGAGCTCATTAATTAACATGTGCTCAGCCTATCATTCCTGCCAACATAAGCTCGAGCTTATTACTTAACACATAAGCTTGGCTTATTTCTTGCTTAAACATAAGTTCAAGCTCATTACTTAACATGAGCTTGGTTTATTACTGCTTAACATAAGCTCAAGCTTTTACTTAACATAAGCTCGACTTATCCCTTTCTTAAACATAAGCTCGAGCTCATTACTTAACATGAGCTCAACTTACTATTGCTTAATAGAAGCTCAAGCTTGTTATTTAACATAAGCTTGGGTTTATTACATAACATAAGCTCGTGCTTAATTAGCGCTAGCATAAGCTCGAGCTTATTACTTAACATAAGCTCGACTTATTCCTTACTTAAATATAAGCTCAAGCTCATTACTTAACAAAAGCTCGGCCTATTATTACTTAATATGCTTGGGCATATTACTTAACATAAGTTCGGCTTATTCCTTGCTTAAACATAAGCTCGGGCTCATTACTTAACATGAGCTCAGCTTATTATCTCTTGACATAAGCTCGACTTATTATTCCTTAACATAAACTCGAGCTCATTACTTAACATGAGCTTGGCATATTATTCCTTAACATAAGTTTGAGCTCATTACTTAACATGAGCTTGTCCTATAATTCCCACTAACACAAGCTCGAGCTTATTACTCAACATAAGCTTGACTTATTCCTTGCTTAAACATAAGTTCGAGCGCATTACTTAACACGAGCTAGGCCTATTATTGCTTAATATGCTCAAGCTTATTACTTAACATAAACTCGTCTTATTCCTTGCTTAAACATAAGCTCAACCTCATTACTTAACACAACTTATTATTGCTTAACATAAGCTCAAGCTTATTACTTAATGTAAGCTAGACTTATTCCTTACTTAAATATAAACTCGAGCTCATTACTTAACATGAGCTCAACCTATTATTTCTTAATATGCTCAGGTTTATTACTTAACAGAAGTTCGGCTTATTCCTTGCTTAAACATAAACTCAAGCTCATTACTTTAATATGACTCAACATAAGCTCGGTTAATCAGTTAACATGAGTTTGGCTTATTATTGCTTAACATAAGCTCGGTTTCATCACTTAACATGAGTTTGGTTTACTAGTGCTTAACATAAGTTCGGGCCCATTCCTTATTTTACATAAGCTCTTATTATTTCTCCACAACATAACCATCTCATCACATCCTACCAAAACCATGGTATCTCATCATTTCCCAGCCATCTCTCCTCGAACTCGATAAGGGATTCGCAGGGCTTATAATGAGTCCAAATATTGTCATGCATGGGCAGCAAAAAAACCTCAAGCACGACCAACTGGATAATACACCATGCACCATTTGGGAACCCCAAGGACATGGGTACCCCCCGAGGTTTACATGACCCCGAACATTACCTCAGCATGCACGTATAAAACTTCAATGCTCTAGGGTCCTCATGCTCACGCTTGTTCATCCAACATAGGTTTTGGTTGTCCTCCTCAAGCACTAATTAATAGCCAAACACAACTAGGACTCTTGGTTCACTAAAATCTTACTTTGACATGGAAATAGGAGATCATACAACCTTATCCTAATACTGTCATCAAGACTCCTACGTCTCCAAACCGTCCAGGTAACTTAATTCTACCTGGAATGTGCTGCTTACCCCTGTAAATACAGGGTCTCCAACCATTATTCAGGTACGTAATGGGCAAGACCTCTACTTGTGAATTAATGAAACTCATGAGGTGGGAAAAATGTAAGACCTCTCTCAATTGTTTTCGAGATTTGTTCATAGCAGGGCCTTAACCTTTACCATAGCAATAATTACATAGGTCTAGAGGCCGGAATTTCTGACACACGGGGCCAATGATCGGTCTATTTTCTAGTCATTCTATTATCGAAATATTACTTTTTACCTTTACACTTGAGGCCAAAGGTCATGCTTTGGGACGAATGGTCGCTAACTGCAAGTGTATGGATCATTAAAGTAATAAAGTGGATGTTAAGTCCGTGTATCGTTCCCACAAGGATTGTACAAATTGTATTTTAGACTACTATTCTTTAACCGAAACTAAAGAAAGCTTTGAATTTGAGATTTTTGTTTTGAAAAATAGTTCAAAGATTAAACTAAAGAAACAATGAAAATTTAATTTTAAAACTTATGAAAAACAAGCGCGTTAGAATTATGAATCCATTTTGACTCTATCATCCGTATTTTAACCAAATTATTTAAATACAATTCATGGGTTTTGAAAATCCATATTCCAAATCTTGTTAAAACTTCCTTTCGGACAAGAATTAACACATTTTCCCATACACGACCGACTATATTTCTATGACAAATCCAAATGTATAGAAAAGCATAACAAGATTTGGGAATACTATAATAGATAACACAAAGCATAGGGGTATATTTCTATCTCCTATCGGACTTTGTGGCAATTGAAACAAGTCTAATGAAATCCTAATCTTTCGAACTTAAGAAATCATAACATCAATCAAATAATAATTGGACAGAAAATTATATGATAATGAAAGCATGAATCAATTGCTCAAAACCATAAATTGCATGAAATAAATGATAGATTAAAACATGGATTTAAGAATTCAAAACTTCATCACAATTCTAATACAACTAACCTAGCCTAGAAACATAATTAAATAGATATCACAAGAATAATGGATAGATGTCACCCTATTCATGCTCTTGATCTTTGGTCTTCAATTGTGCTCTTGGTTATGAATGGATCACTTGGAAATTCGATGGCTTTTGGCATCAATTTCACAAGTTGGGAACCCTCAATTTCTTGCCCCAAGTATGGTATTTATAGATATGCTCGAAGTCTAGGTTACTTGGGAGAAAAGAAAGTTGAAAATCGCGCAAAAAATCTATCAGACGGCCCAAAAAATGACCGTACGACTGGTCGATCGATTCCTTCTGGACAAGCCCGGTCTATCTCTTGACATTCTCAATAGGGTTAAGCACACAAATATAAAACTTTAAGGATAGATTTTTAAATATCAGTTATTGTAAAAGATATTTTAACCACACAAACATATTTTTAGAATCAGGTAAAAATTGAAAATTTGGAAAAGAACGAGACAGACACACATCATATTGACATAATATATATCCTAACTGAGATTTATAAACTTATCTGACTTTCTTCCACCAATCCATACCTTGGTTGTTGTTTCCTGACAAGCTGGAAGGTGAGTTATTTGTCGCTTTAGATCTTTCATATGAACGACCAAACATGTTAAGCTCTTCAAATAATCTATACGGTGTAATGAAGGTTTTCTGCCCAGCAACAGCAGTGGATTGTGGACTTGAGTGGATCACTGTGCATCTCCATTAATAGACATGAAGCTTTCTTGGGCTGGGAACGAGCCTACATGTTGCAAATATTTAGAGTTTAGACTCTTGCAGAAGCAAATAGTTGTGACCAAATTTCATTACATTGATTCACGAAAATCCATGGGTAGATCTAGATGATATTAGAATGTCCAATTACTGGAATCTTCTTCCTTGTTCTTGGTTTTTATTTTTACAGCAATGATATGCTGATCTCACAACCGTCCTCATGAATAGATCACTGAATCTGCCAAGATTCAGTGATTGGAGGCTATGTTATCACATAACGGAGAAGCTGAAAAGTGATGTCCCTTCCAACGAAATCCTCCCTTTCTTCATTCTCAATCAAGATTGGGAACTAAATCTCGGCGTCCCATAATTTCTGATAGATATTCGGAGAGTCATTCTTGCACACTTCGTGTAATATTTGGATTTAGAGAAATGAGAGCGAATGTTTTACAAATGAAATATGCTCTCGTGAAATTTTCATTATACATTAAGTCAGGAAAACATGTGGACAAAATGTAATGAATTACAATTACAACTTAATTATATTATTATGTAATCAAATCTCAATTTTTTAATTAATTACTTCTATAACTTAATGTATATTACAAGTAACTCAAAAGTTTATTTTTTTAAATTATTTAAATCAATTTCAAATTGTAATTAATTATAATTGTAACTTAGCCTCCATTTGATAAATGATTTATAAACAATACATTTTTTAAATCATTTTTTAATCACATATATTTTTTCAAACCACTTTTCAACCACATATTTTACCTCAAAAACATAACATTCCCATAAACAAAAAACTTTTATCAAACGAAGAGTTAATTACAATTGTAACTCAATTTCATTCTGTAATGAATTACAATAGTTAATTACTATTGTAACTTAATTTCATTTTTGTAATTAATTACAATAATAATTATTGAATTTGTAAAATATGACAAATTTAAGTGTATATTATAAGTCACTTGGAATTTCATTTTTCTTTGCAAATTATTTGAATTAGTTACAACTTGTAATTAATTACAATTGTTACTTAATTTTAATTCTACAATTAATTACAACTGGAACTATTAAATTTGTAAAACACGAAAAATTTAATTACTAAAATTTATTGAATTGGTTACAAATTGTAATTAATTACAATTACAATTGTAACTTAATAGTGTATGGCAAGTCACTCGAAATTTCAATTTTAAAAAAAATTATTAAAGTTAGTTACAAATTGTAATTTATTACAATTACAACTTAATTAAAATTGCAACTTAATTATAACTTAATTGTATGTGAGAAGTCACTCGAAGTTTCATTTTTCTTTTAAAATTAATTGAATTAGTTATAAATTGTAATTAATTGCAATTGTAACTTAATTAAAATTGAAACTTTATTTCAATTTTGTTATTAATTACAATTGTAACCAATGAATTTGTAAAACTAACATATGTATTAGTAGTTTGTAATTAGTTACAATTATAACTTTATTTCAATTTTGCAACTAATTACAATTGTAACTAACGAATTTGTAAAACATGATATATTTATAGATTATAATTAAGGCAATTTGAAACTTTATTTCAATTTTGTAATTAATTACAATTGGAACTAATGAAATCATAAAACTAATTTGTGTATACGTAGTTTGTAACTAATTACAGTTGGAACTTTATTTTAATTTGGTAATTAATTACAATTGCATCTAAAAATTTGTAACATGACATTTCTTTTCTAAAATTAATTGAATTAGTTACATTCATCTTAATTATAATTGCAATTGCACTTTAATTACATTTTACAATCAATTATAGTTTATAATTAATACAATTGTAAATAATGAATTCGTAAAACATTAATGTTATCATATTTTGTATGTAATTACCGTCTCAATATCACCATCACCGCAACTACCTTAATCAAAGAAAAAATCAAATAAAAGCAAATGAAGGCAAGATTTTGTTATGGCACTAATCACATCAAGAGGAGAACTAAAGAACAAAAACTTCAACGGAAAATTATTCCAGTATATGCCACTGGCCATCGTACTATAACGTAATCGGATAAGTACCGTGCAATCTCTGCACTATCGTTCCACCTTTGTACTACCTTGTAGTCATATACTTTTGTCTCCAAATTATCCCAAAAGGCCAAAACTGCTTCCTGATTAAATCATCACCCTGCATCAAAGCACCCAAAATATCGTCAGATCTAATGGTTCAATTTCCCACTTGTTTTTTCTTGCACAAACCACCAAACTCCACAAAATCAAATGAAAGCCCAATTTTTGGACATATCAACCGGAAAGGCAATAAAACTGAACAAAAAATAAAAATAAAAATCCAATCACTTGAGCAACCCACTTTTGATCCGCCTCATTTCCATGGATTCCTCTGTAGTTGCAACTCAATCAACGAGAAGAACCTCCCAATCTGCCACATTTTCTCATTGCCAAAATCCTAAACCGCCTTTCTTGCAGTGTAAACATCTTTAAATACCACGAATGCAATCGCAATGTTCTATGCAGATCCGCCGGAGAATTCTCCCAGTCTATCTCCACGTTCTTTCGTCAACGCACTCTCGCCACCATCAGTCCTATCTCCCTCAACAACATCGCCTTCCCCTTCCCCCTGACTTTCTTCCCCTTCAGCAATATTAATTTTTTGCAAAGGGATAGGTTTGACCTACGTGCACAGTGGGAGGAGGGTTTAAAGATTTATAATACCTGATTTCTATAATTGTTTCTCATATAACTGATTTTAAAATTTTTAAATATAAAAGTATGAATGAACCTAATTTTCCCTTCTCAATAATCATGGGATAAGCTCAACATATGGGCCGATCTGTTCATAAAAGCGATGTGGTCTTATTATGGGTCAACCCTAATCCTAAAACACGTTAATGGGCTACGCCTTGGGCCTTACACCCTAGAAAATCAAAGTAATTACCTGATTGAGTTTTCTTTACCTAAAGAGAATTCAATTCACTTAAAGAATATTCCTCCATAAGGTAATTTCTTTTAATTAGGATATCCTTTCCTACTAGGATAATGAGACTTATTTGATTCTTATAAATGGGTCTCTTTCGTTCATAATTAAGTTTACACATATATTCATATTTTCATAAGTCCTCAGAGATTCTATGTTTTTTCCCCTTCTCAAGAAAACTAATTCTTACATCGAAGAGGGGATGAGGGCATCCCTCACCTCTTTTTTGTAGGTTCTTTGGAGGCATTGATCATCTTCTTCAAGAAAATATCAACTTTTAATCTTGTCACGTCAAAGTCAGAAAAATTATAAAAACATGGTGCAATATATTAGTTCTCTGGATTGAAATTTGAGACCGCTAAAGTGTGTCAAAAGCTTACCGATATTTCTCAAGTATCATGAATAAAGGGTAAACAACACAAATGGTCCCCAACCTTTAGTTTTCTTGCGAAAATGGTCCCCAACGTTTAGATTTTGGCATTTATACTCTTAGAATCACCAAACGTTGCGAAAATGGTCCTACCGCTATATTCCGTTAGTTTCCACCGTTAAAAACGTGCAAATAGTATAAATGGTCCCTATCCTTTAAGTTTTTTTTGCGGTAATAGTCCATAACATATTAAAGTCATGTTTGACATATTTAGTTTGTAACATCCAAACGTTTGACATATTTAGTCCATAACATGTTAAATCCCTAAACGTTTGACATATTTAGTCCATAACATATTAATCTCCTATATTTGAGATCAATTATTTCAAATAATGTGTTTGTAATTGTAATTTTTTTAAGAATTTATGATTAAAAAAAACTTGAATTTATTTGTAGATTATTGAAATTGATTGAATGTGTGGTTGAAAACGTGTTTTAAAAAAATAAAGTTATTTTGGATTTCTAAAAGTGCACAATAAAATATTTGACAAAAATTCACAGCATTAACATTTCAACCTATTAGTAAAATAAAATAAAATTATGGAGTATAAACAAACAAATATATTGGACATCATTTTAGGAATTGAATAACAAATATGTTTTTATCAGTTCTACTTTCGATTTCGATTTTCGATTTTGAAAATCAATCGATTTGAAAAGTAAGTTTAGAGGATTTAGGTTAAAAAGTAAGATTTTTTTTTTTTAAAATTTATGCATAAATTAAAAAAATTATTATTAATAGAATGTGTGAAAGAAAACGAGTTTTGAAAATAATGAAATTTTGAAAATCGATGTTGATCGGTTCTCAAAATCAAAAATAAAAAATAAAATTGATAAAAATATATTTGTTATTCAATTCCTAAAACGATGTCCAATGTATTTGTTTGTTTATATTCCATGATTTTTTTTTTAACCAATAGATTGAATTGTTAATACAGTGAATTTTCGTTAAATATTTTATTGTGCACTTTAGAAATCCAAAATAAACTTTATTTTTAAAACTCGTTTTGAATCATACATTCCATCAATAAAATAATCTACAAATAAATTTATTTTTTTAATCACAAATTCTTCAAAAAATTACAATTAAAAGCCACATTATTTGAAATGATTGGTCTCAAACAGAGGCTTAATATGTTATGGATTAAACACGCTAAACGTATATGGACTAAATACGCCAAACGTTTGGAGGTTACAAACTAAATATGCCAACCATGACCTTAATATGTTAGGGACTATTATCGCAAGAAACTCAAAGGTTAGGGACCATTTGTGCTATTTACACATTTTTAACGGTTGATACTAACGGAATCTAAAGGTAGGGACCATTTTAGCAACGTTTGGTGATTTTGAGGATATAAATGCCAAAATCTAAATGTTGGAGACCATTTTCGCAAGAAACCTAAAAGTTGGGGACCATTTGCGTTGTTTACCCCGTGAATAAAAGTGGCAGATGAGATGGCAGAGTTTTACTTTACTTGAATATTAATTTTTACTTCGTTTTACCGCAAAACTATTGAATTGTCAAACTTGTGGAAGAATTTCAACTTGTAGGGAGACAAGTAATTGACAGAATAATAAACAACATAATTTTTCAATAATATAATTTATAAATTAATTTATAAACAATATAATTTTCAAATATTTTTTTAACTACATATTTTTTTAAATTATTTTTCAACCATATATTTTACCTAGATAATAATAAAATTTTATTTGTAAACTGCATAGTTGCCGAATAGGGCTGGCTATTGAGCCTCTGTTTGGAAAACACGTTTTAAACATGTTTTTACAATACAATTTTTCAAATAACTTTTTCATCACACATATTTTCTCTCCTCACTTTTCAACTACACATTTTATCTAAAAAACATAAAAAAGGGAAATAACCATAAATGGATCCAACAACCATAATAGTTTGCAAAATAGACTTTGAAATCATAATATTTGGAAAATGACCTTTGACCATTCAAACCACCATAAATACCCTCATACATGGATTTCCAATATAAGCCATTCAAGTATAGAAAAACTCCATTTAAGTCCTTAGATAATTTTATATAATTTTAGTTGATTTTTGTT
Organism: Ligustrum vulgare; assembly: GCA_963555705.1. Classification (NCBI taxonomy): domain Eukaryota; kingdom Viridiplantae; phylum Streptophyta; class Magnoliopsida; order Lamiales; family Oleaceae; genus Ligustrum; species Ligustrum vulgare. The sequence continues at coordinate 5,175,650 of OY743179.1, forward strand.
TATACGAATTTTGTTCGCTCATAGTAGCACCCCATCAATTGGTATCAGAGCCATATGACAGATCAAAAAGATAAATATTATATGACAAAAAATAAAAATAAATATATAATATATACATCAAGATTTATAATTATGCATACATTAATACTACCCGATAATTATAAAATAGAAATCTTGAACACTTTAAAAGATTTGGATAAAGATATAAGAAGAGAAATATATGATCTAATAAATTTCGATATAATAAAAGAAGATTTTATCATAAACGAAATATTAGATTTAATCCACAAAGATATACTAGAAGAATTATATAAAGATTATAGAAATGGATTATCATAGAGGAGAACCTTTATTAATCAAATACCTAGATATGAAAACAAATGAAAAATTAGATTCAATAATAGAACAAAGAGGAAATCTATTAGATCAAATGATAGAAGAAAGAAATATAAAAAGAAAAGGATTTTTAAGATTAAAAACATTAGAAAGTAAAAGAAAATATTTTAATACAATTCTAAAACAATTACCTAATATACTTATGATCATAGATAAAAAAGCAAAAATCAATATGGAAAAATATGAAATAACTGGAGAAATAAAATATTACATAAAATATTATAGAGCACAACAGAGAAAATCAATGTTAAGATCGATTGAAGAATTTTGTGAATATAATATAATGATATGTAAAGAAGTAAAATATGATACAGAACTAAGATTAGAAGTTGATCATATTAGAGGAAGGGTTTAATGACAGAATTTTCAGAAATAAAATTTGAAAAAGAAATAATAGAAAATATTAATCTACCAGTAAGATCTTACCAAATAAAAGGAGCTAATACAACTATGTTTCAACCATTAAGCTCATGGGGAGAATCCGATGGATTTCTTAATATGCAATTAAATTGGATAAGTGCCTTTTTATGGCAAACATATAAAAACATAAAATTACAAGATAAATTAGCTATTGAAGAATTACAATAATTAAATATACAGGACATGAATGTCAAAGATAAATTACAAAATATTCAAAATAAACTAACAATACAATTAAAATAATTAAAAAAATGATAGGAGAAGTTAAAAATATAGATGAAGAAATCTTAAAAGAATTCCAAAGAAAATCAGGAAAATTAATTAATCAAGATAAAATTGGGATAATTATAGAAAAATAGATAAATTAAATGAAAAAATAAGAAAGAATGAAAATGAAAAAAATCATATCAATAGAAGAAAGAATAAAAAAGATAGAAATAAAAATAGATGATATGTATGATAGACTATTTAAGGTACAAAGAACTCAAAAACTAAGAGTATAAAATGTCAATAAGCGAATATATTAAAGATCTAAAAATATTAATAAAATCATTAATAAGTGATGTTCAAGAAATAAAAAATGAATTAAAAGAAGTAAGAAATGATATAAATATACTAAAATTAGAGATTAGAGAATTCAAAGAAAATAATAAAAGCAAAGATAAGAAAATAGACAAAAAATTCATAGAAAAAGAAATACTTAGAATAGGAAAGAAGCATTTTGAACAAGAAAAAATTATAATAGAAGCAGGAAGCATGGATAATGAATTTAGGAGAAACATATTACCAAAAATATTAGAAGAAGAATTAGAATTACAAAAATCTATAGAAAAAACTTTAGGAAAATTAAAAGTTGAAGAAAAAATTGAAGAAGAACAAGACAAAAAAGAATGAAGAATTAGATTTGCTTATAGAAAATTTTGACCAGTTAAGCATAGAAAACTTTAATGAATACTGGAGGAGCACCTAAACCAGCTCCAATAGGAACTTCCAAACAAGAATTACCAGATCCAGATGAAAATTACGTACCCTTATTTAGTAAATCACACCGACAATATTATGATAAAACCAGAGATAGACAACCACCTAGAGGAAATAAATATAAAGATAGATTTGAACCAAATAATAATTATGATAAACCTATTAATCATGGAGGAACAAAATTAGATTTGGATTGTAAAATAGATACTAAAAAAGCATTATTAACTTGGGCAGATTCAATGATACTATTCTTTTTATACAATAAAGATGATACATGGAAAAATACTGATAGAATGATAAATTTTTTAATAGCATCTTTTGAAGGACATGTTAGAAATTGATGGGAATGAATAAGTAGTGATACAAAAGCATTAATAAGAAGAAATGTATAGACAGAACTAATAAAATCAGATAGAAAGGGAATAGAAAAATTAGTAGATTATATTGCGGATGAATTTTTAGGAGAAAATTGGATACGTAATTCTGAAGCAGAATCAATAAGAGAAAAAGATAATGCAAGAGTAAGATTAATAAATTTAACAATATGTGATATGTGTAAAATTAAAGAATATACTTGTGAATTTAAAGAATACTATTATGTCCAATTCTATAGTAATGAAAACCAAGAAGTATATAGAGATATGTATTACAATAAATTACCAGGTTCATGGGGAATATACTTTAAAATAGAATTTGAAAAATTTATTAGAGATAACCCTGAAACACCTAAAACATTAGGATCAAGGATAAAATCTTTATTTGAAAGATTAGCATATATATGTCAACAAAGACAATTATTAAAGAAATCAGGAAAATTAACTAGAATATGTTGTGAAGATATGTAAAAACCTACCCAATGGGGATGTAACCCTGATAGAAGAAAAAATAATAAAAGAAAATATAAAAATGGAAAGTTTAAAAAATTCAGGAACTTCAGGAAAAGGTATATAAAACCTAAGAGAAGATATTACAAAAGAAGATATAATCAACAGAAAAATAAAACTTATAAGAAAGATAAAAGCCAATGCAAATGTTGGAATTGTGGAGAAATGAGAAATATAAGCCCTGAATGTAACAAAAAGAAAGTTAAAATATTTCAAAAAGAATATCTAGAAATAGAAAGTGAACTAAGTGAAATATCAGATATTGAAGAATACTATGATCAAGAAGTCTATATAAGTGAAACAGATTCAGAAAGTAATGAATCAGAATCAGAAAAAAGAAATAGAAGAAATAGAAACAAATAAGAACATAGATAAACAAGAATATGAAGGAATAGAAGGTTATGGATTAAATGTAACTTTTGATAATAATAAGTTCAGGAAAATACAAAAATTATCTTTAGATTTGAAAATAGGAAAATAGGAAATATTAGATAGAATATGGAAAAGAGAAAAAGTAGCAATAAATGAATACCATAAAATTGAAAGGGCAATAGATGTTAGAACTACCCAAGGAACACACAAATTAAACCTTTTAACAAAAAATACGGTTACAGAATTATTAAAAAAGATCAATAGAAAACAATGTGAAAAGATCCAATATGTTTATTTAGCAGGTATTCAAATAATGTTTAAATCCTTGTTTAGAGAAGGATTATATTCACCTTTAACTGTAAGTTTACATGATGGAAGAATAATAAATTTAAAAGACAGTCAATTAGGAACAGTGGAAGGAAATCTAGCATATAAGAAACTAATATTTACATGTTATCCAAAATATTGTATATCGTTAAAAGATAGAAACTTTAATGAAGTTTTAGGACTACATTTCAAATTACATAAGGATGACATAATGGAACCAGAAGATAAAATTATGACTATAGAATACAGAGCATTATATACATTTACTAATTCTAATTATGGAAATATTTATTCTAAAAAACCATATATTGAAATTCATAAAGAATGCAAAGATTTTGGTAAAGCTATGGAACCAGATAAAACAATAAGTTTAGTTCCAAGAAATTATGAACTTACAATAACAAAAATAAACCAGAAATTATAGAGTTAAGAGAAGAAGAATACCATAATAATAACATAACATTTGAAGATGACAGGTTAATTAGAAGATCAACAACTTTACCCAATAGAAAACAATTAGGAGAAACTAGTAATACAAGGGAATAAAACTTAATAGAAATGCTGAAAATATGAAAATCGAAGGTGAATATTTCAATGGAATAGAACATATAAAAGGATCCAATATATTAATTGACACGGGAGCTAGTGAATGTCATATAGCTTCAAATAGAAATAAAGGACTAATATCTCATAGAACTGATCCATATAGATATATAAATTTTGATGGACAAGTACATATGACTGAACTTGAAGTAAAAGTACCAATAAAAATAGGAGGAATAAATCTCTTAGTACCATGTCATGTAGATAACAGTATGATAAATCCTCATGTATTATTAGGAATGGTGACTCGATGTAAAATCTACCCTCCAAGTATAAAGGGGTCAGGTTATAGTCTAGCAATAATCCAGGGTCATTCTTCCTAAGGATTTTATTGGTATCATAATATTTGCTAAATTCAAGTCTTAAACTATGATTTCGAAATTACTTAAATGATAAAAAGAGAATATAATTAAATTGCAATGAACGAGAAATTTGAGTGAAGTTATTCTTTCGCTATCAACTGGACTTTTCAAATAAGATTAGTGTGAATTTCTTGAGATCGATAAGATATAAAAATATTAGTGAGAAAATTAATCAAACTATTCTACAGCGTTTTGTCGAGCATGTTGTGTGCATATTCAATACATACCACATCAGCGACATTAATCCATGTAAAATAATTTGAAAATTTAAAACACTCGTTAATTATTATCAATCACAAGAATTCATTTATAACGATTTAAAACACACCCATTGAAGCTAAGAATAACTCCCCTCAAAGATAACTTAGCCGAACATAATTAAATTAAACGAAACAAAAATCAAACAAACGATAACCATTACTAAAGAATGTAATTCAAGTTTTCAAAGTAAAATTCAATAATCAAAATATATCTAAAATCAACTAACATCAATAATTTAAATTTATGAAAACTAGTAATTGAAACAATTCAAATTCTAAGCAAAAATATGAACTGAAACTGGAACGAATAACCCAATATCAAGGCCTGACTGTGCGGCTATTGTGGGTTACAGGCTAGAAACGTGACTGAGGAAGAAGTGATGTTGTCGGCTGGAGTGCTGGAGACTCTGCTGGTTCTGTGCTGCTGCGGTGTTAGGGAAGTAAGAGAGAGGGGAGCTGGGGCTGTTAAGTTGGCGTAAGAGAATACGGAGGTTGAGGGAAGAGTTGCTGGCCGTGATTGGAGTTGTGAGGCTGAAGCAGCTTGGCGGTAGAGAGTGGAGGAAGAGTTGGCTTGCGGCTGGTTAGTGGAGAGGAGGCTGCTGATGGTTGCTTTTGTGGAGAGAAGAAGACAGAGGGAAGAGAGGTGGTTGAGTATGGTGGAAGAAGGAGGAGAGAGCGGCTGTTGGTTCAAGAGAGAAGACAGAGGCTGATGCGTGAGAGAGTTGGTGAGGGAGTTTTGTTTGCTTGCGGCAGGACGTGGTGAGGAAGAGAGAAACGTGAGGCTTTGTAGGTTGTAGAAAGAGAAAGAAAATGTTTTGGGCTGGGTTTATGGGTTATTGTCCATTTTGGGCTTTTTCAGGTCAATTAAATTAGGGATTTTTGAGTTGAAATTATCGAAAATGTACCTGCAATTAAATAAATGAAATTATTAGTAAATAAAATCAATTTAGAGTTAAGGAAATAAAATTGAATCTTTTATAAGTTTCACTCTAAATGACAAAATTTATATCCCAAAATTATATATTTTCATTTATTTATTTCTTTAAAATACGTAAAATTGGACAATAATCAAATGGGATTTCTAGATGGACTAGAAGATTATAGTATAAAATGTGAAGGATTATATATAACTCAAAATGGTCAAACTATACTATGCAGAAAAGCTGAATTAATGAATTAATGAATAATCAAATAAGTTTTCCATTAGCTGTTTATATTCAAGTTACTATTGTTGAAACAAATATAACAACATGTGCATTAATAGACACATGAAGTGATATAACAATATTTAAGAATTTCTTAATAAAATCATGGAATACTGATGGGAGAATAAAAATAACAGGAGTTACAGGAGAAAGTACCCAAATAATTAATAGTGCTGATAAAATCGAAATAATACTAGGAAGTAAACAAATAGTTGTAAACAAGATATATAGTTATAACAAATTAGAATGTGATATATTATTAGGAAATGACATTATACAATAATTTCAATATTATAAACAAAATAATTATATGATAATGTTACAAACACCTTGCGGGCATTTACTAAAAATACCAAGAGAATTTAGACCTTACAGAGTTCATCCAACACAGCGTGGTGATAAATGAGAGAAAAAACCAATTACACAAAATGAAATAAAAAATAAAAGAATAATGTATAAAAAAGTCTTAAAAACAAACATACAAACAAACATGGAAAAATCATTGATCAACTAGAAAAAATTTGTGGAGAGAATCCATTATTATTTTGGAAACCACATCATCCAAAAGCTAAAATAGAATTAACAGAAAATATTATTATAAGAGTTAGACTAATGATGTATAACATACAAGATACACAAGAATTTAAAACTCAAATAAAAGAATTATTCAACCAAAAATTAATCAGACCTAGTAATGGACCCCATAGTAGTCCAGCTTTCATGGTCATGAAATATTCTAAACAAAAAAGAGGAAAAGCTAGAATGGTAATAAATTATAAAGAATTAAAAAAATATACTAAATTTGATGGATACTTTTTACCAAATAAAGAGGTACTAATAAATCTTGCAAAAGGAAAACAATATTATTTTAAATTTGATTGCAATTAAAAATGGAAGAAGATAGTATTCAATATACAACATTTAGTACACCACAAGGTAAGTATGAATGGATGGTTATGCCATTTGGTTTAAAAAATGCACCACAAATATATCAAAGAAGAATGAATAACATATTTAGAAAATTTAATGAATTTTTAATTGTCTATGTTGATGGTATATTAATATGTTCTAATAATAGAGAAGAACATAGAAACCATTTAATGAAATTTATAAATGAATGCAAAAAAGAAGGAATTATTCTTTCAAAAAATAAAGCTATAATAGAAAAATAAGAAATTGATTTTCTTGGATTATCAATAGATAAAAGAGGAATAAAATTACAAACCCATATATCTAAGAAGATAGAAAGATTTCCAGATAAATTAGAATCAAAAGAACAAATACAAAAATTTTTAGGATGTTTAAATTATGCAGAAGGATTTATTGAAAATATATCAAAAAAGAGATATAAAATCCAAATTTTACTCAGAAAGACAAATACCAAAGGATGGAGTGATGAACACACAGAAATTGTCAAATCACTAAAAGAAGGATGTAAAAATTTACCAAAATTAAGATTACCAGATGAAAAAGATAATCTGATAGTTAATACTGATGCCTCGGATAAGTATTGGGCAGCAATATTAAAAACAGATCTTAATGTAATTTGTAGATACTCAAGTGGAACTTTTAATCAGGCAGAAATAAATTATACTACTCATGAGAAAGAATTATTAGCAATCATCAGAGGAATAAAGAAGTTTTCATTGTTTTTATTATCTAAGAAATTCATTGTTGAAACTGATAATTCTCAAATTGCAGGTTTAGTAAAAAATAAGCTACCACCAGAGCCTCAATATAGAAGGCTCCATAGATGGCAAGTCTATTTGGCATTTTATAATTTTGATATAGTTCATATTAAATGTGTCAATAATTATCTTGCGGACTTTTTAAGCAGGAATATTGAATTTACAGATGGATAATATCAAAAAATCCTTGATAGACGCCAAAAAGCGAATGGACTTCCTCACAGAGGAAGCTGAAGATATAAAACTTGGAATTGAACAACTTGTAGAAACTTTCTAAGGAAGTTTCAAGCAATTGATGGAAATCTCAACATTTCATCACAATTATACCAAAGAATTGACCGATAACATAATTGAGATTGAATCTCAGTTTGAATAGTTAATTACCAAACAGGCTGATACTAAACAGGTTATGTTAAAAATACAAACAGGTACATCTTCTGGAAGCAGTGGTGGACCAACGATTAAAAGAGATGAACCCAGTCCCAAAAAAGTTGTCATAAATGAAGACAGTCCTCAAAAAATAACAATCAATGCCAAAGATGAACATATAAAGGTAGTCAGAATTCGTGCTGAGAAGGAAGTTGATTCCCCTTTTTTACCAAAAGAAAACGAATATAAAACTACTGTTGAAGTTATATATGAGCTCCAAGAATGTGATTGTTATTACATTTCGTCTGGAGATCATGTTTACCCACGGTTGATCGTTACTCAGGGAGGAGATCCCGTTATGACAAAAATGGCAACAGATTATGGATTTCTGGATCTTATCTATCCAAGAAAAGATTTGAAAGAAATTGAAAATTTTGATGATTTACTAAAATGAGAAATTTCAAAATTTTCCCAGGGAAGACCCATATATTTAAAATTTTATTCGATCAATCCTGAAATTGATGGAAGGATATATTATCCTGCTGAGCATATTATCACAATTGGATATGTTGCTCGCAATTTTCAAATTGAAGTTGGAAGAAATACCAGGCCAGTACCAAACATTACAAGATCATGATTCAGATCCCGAAGGGTATTGGGAATTAAAGTTCTCTACAACATTGCCAAAAACCTGTATGAGAAAAAATTTAAATGCATATGTCAGTATAATGGATGGACCCTACTCGCTAATGGAGGAAAAGAAAAGTCAACAATCCTACAAGAATGCATCAACAAATTTGACACTCATCAAATTCATGGAAGTTTTGCCACTTTGCAAGAAACATGCATAGTCAGAAACTACCCCCACATGCCAGCATAATTGATGGACAGATGGAAGACGATTGATAAATCTGATTTGATGGAACAAGATAGCACAATGTAGAGGCCATGTGAAGACTGAAAATAGAGGGATAAGTGTCCCTATAATATAGCCATGTGAGGAAATGAAGGGACAGATGTGTCCTTGTAGTAAATGATAGATGTACAGGTGTGTCCTTGTAGTAAATGATAGATGGACATGTGTGTCCTTGTATATCCTTGTAGCATTATTCAAATTATTGTGGCTATTACGTAAGCAATGATGTAAGAGGTTGCATAGTAATACCTCGTGAAGTTCTATAAATGGTGGCCTTCTGGATAGGAAAAGGCAGAATCAACTTGAGCACTCAGTTTGTGAGAAAGCCAAGAAATCTTCTGTCCTGAAAAAATTCCCATACCAATCCTGTTTCAATCTTCATATTATCAATAAAATCCCAATCCACTTATCAAATTATGATGAGTTTCTAAATTCTTGTCTTCTAAATCCTATTTCCAAAATGAAGATATATTATTAAGAAAACTCTCTATACTCTGTCCTAAAACATTTTCGATCTATAAAAGTTATACAGTGAAGGCATCCAGGTTTAGCTAATAACCCGTGAAGGCAGGAAGCCATTGAAGGGTGTGGAGCAGAAACCTATAAGCCTGAAGGTCACTAACAATAGAAGGAAAATACAAAGGTACTGAGAACAGGAAAAGAGGTTAGTATTCTTAATATATCCATCTTTACGGAATTAGGAGGAAGAAGAGTTTTTTAACATGACAGAATTCAGGATTATTAAGTTTAATTATCAAAACAGTCCTTATAATGATGAATACCATAGCATAATTGAACCTTTATTCATGCATAAACAGTTTACTAGACCTAATAATGAAATAAAAAAGTAATATCATGTGTATATGCCATGTTTGTTAGTTATCTTTCCGACATTAAAAAGAATATTAGGATTAGAAATTACAAAATCAATTATTTATTTTTGGCTTGATAGTGATAATACTGAAATAAATAATGAATTATATTTAAGATGTGTTTAGTAGTGATAATGATTATGACCCTGTAGTAGATTATGACAGTGATGGAAGAGATGAATCTTTCTTTACCAGTTTTTGACAATCTTAATAGCATGAATAATAGTAATTATATCATGAAAAAACCCAGAACTAAAAGAGGTCCATATAAAGTTCAAAAGCATATCAAAAGTAAAAATGGTATTGAATATGAAAATGAAATTGATAAAATAGGATACCAAGAGCAACTCTACGCATCACAAGAAATATTAAAAAGTTTTAAAGAAAATTTGATAGAAAACTTTACTAGAGGTACTGTAAGATCTATAATGATACAAGATATTCAAGATATAATTGATAAATTAGAAAAGAGAAAGAAAAATATTTCAAAATATAATATACCATTTGAACCAAGCATAGATATTATGGCTGATATAGATATTATCAATTCCCAAACACTGATAGAGTTTGAAAAATTACTTGAAATTTTATAAATTATTTATCTTTGTGTTTATAATGCCTGGATATACTATTGAAGGATTAGACAATTTGTTAGATAGGATAATGGAAAAAATAGATAACATTATATCTCAATTAATAGATATGGATGAATCATCTGAACAATATTATATACTTTTAGAAAATCATGATCAATACATTATAGATTATTCTGATATATTATAACTTAAAATAGATTTAGAAAATAAAATAGTAACAAATACAATCCAAACCTAAATGCTAGGATATACAATAGAAGGACTAGATAATCTTTTAGAAAAATTAAAAGATAAAATGGAAGATATTAAACATCAAATGAAAAATGAAAATATATCTTTTGAAGTATATAATAAACTTTTAGAAAAATACGAACAATATATTGCAGATTAGTGTATTTTACTAGATCAAAGAATGGACTTATACTAGAAATTTTTGTATAATAATTTACCAACCCAATAATCTATGAATACTTCACAAACATCAACATCTAATAACTGTAATCATAAACTATATTTAGAAAATAAAGAAATTTCATTTTTATCAACTATCGTTGAAAAATCTAAAAATGTACATTCTGTTGGACAATTTAAACTAAAAGAGATATACGAAGATATTGATTATGCTATCCTAAATAGAATAGAATTTAATTCTGTTGAAACAGCAAAAAATATAAATACGGTTCATAAAATTATAGAAGAATACGAAGATATAGAAGATGAAGTATCAAAAGGAATAACGTTAGGATATATAATTAAAAAAGATCACCCTAAATATTTTGAAAAATTAATACAATATAGAACATTTTTAGAAGAAATTAAAAGATTAAAAAATATAAATATAACCAGAAGTACTGAATTAAATCAACCTGACTAAGTTCGGGGATATATCTTGCAAATTAAACAGTCCTTTTCATTAAGGATAATTTTGACATTTCAACAGAGGGGTCTATTTTACTAAAATTATTACATACCAAACTCATTTAACTAAAAACCCCTAAAAAAAACATGTTTTTAAACAACAATAAAATAAAATTAGCCTATGTAATTTGTTAAAATCGGAAGCTGGAGTTGTTCCTAATATTGCAGACTTCTTCCCAGTTCTTAAATCCATCGATCCACAAGGTATTATGCGCGACTTCAAGACTTACGTTAGCAAACCATTTGTAATATTTGATGATTTGATCAATCAACGGTTGAAGTCAAGAAGCGATCATTCGCTGGATCATCCAGCGAGAAACGATTTACTAGAAGCCATCCTTGATTACAGCCAAAAAAACAAGTCCGAATTAACGTTGGATGTTCTGAAACATTTACTTCTGGTGAGTACTCAATATATATATATTTCCTTGTTGTTATTAATTTGTCAACGGAACCACTTTGGGAAACCCTTCTTTTTTACAAAATGATATAAGATCACTAATTTCTTGCATATACTAGGATTTATTTGTTGCAGGAATTGATATAACTACGAGCTCTATGGAATGGGCAATGACAGAACTAATGCGCAATCCTGCGAAAATGTCGAAAGCTAAAAACGAGCTTATGACTGTTGTTGGAGAAAAGAAACAAGTTGAAGAATCAGACATCTCGAGACTTCCATATCTGCAATTAGTGATCAAAGAAACCTTTAGATTTCACCCTCCTCCCTTTTTATTACCTCGCAAGGCTGAAGTTGATACAGAAATCAACGGCTATACAATCCCGAAAGATGCACAAATACTCGTTAACATATGGGCGATCGGGAGGGATTCTAGCCTTTGGTTAAATCCAGACTCATTTGAGCCTGAACGATTTTTAGACAGTGAAGTAGACTTCAAAGGCCAACATTTTGAGCTCATTCCCTTCGGTGCAGGAAGGCGGATGTGTCCAGGAATGCCATTGGCTTACAGAATGTTGCATCTCATGGTGGCAACTTTGATTCATAACTTCGACTGGAAACTCGAAAACGGAATGAAACCCGAACAAGTTGACATAAGCGAGAAGTTTGGGATCTCACTACAGAAGGCAGTGCCACTCAAGGCTTTCCCAATCAAACTGTGAAGCCTCGAAGTCTTTTTCTCCTCGCGCACATGATTATTCCTCGTTGAATAAGTTTGTTTAGCAACAAATATTATAGTATAATATATGTATTTCGTTAAGAAATTATTTTAGCATTTTCAACAACAAGGCGTGTCTGATCGTTAGAAGAGGCTGCGAATACTAGTTTATGTTCAAAATAAGATAATATATCCTCAAAAATCATTCGTATACAATTATTATTTATCATTTGAAATTTAGCATGTATTTGGCCCCTTTATTTTGTGGATAATGTGGTTTTGAATTGTATTTTTGGGAGAATGTGTGGTTAAAAAATATTTAAAAAGTAAAAAATATTAGACTTGACTAAGATGAATGATTGAGATTGAATGTTGAATTTAAAAAAAGGGGACCAAAAAGGCGCATATTAGTTACTACACCTCTTTCCTTGACCCTACACGTGGCTCATGTGTGACAATTGTGTAGCGATCGAGAATTTTTCAATTGATTATAAAATAGATATTGAATTTCTCAAAAACGTGTCGCTATAATTTCACCTATTTTTAAAATTAAAACGTGTTTGTCTAGCCATGTCGAGTATTTTCGAGCTAAGATATGAAATCGAGTCCAATTTGATTTTAAGTCAATTCCGAGTTTCTAAAATTATTTAAATCCAAAAATCGTTTTTAATTTCAAAATTTAATTGTTCTAATTCTCAAAATTATTTTAAATCTAATTTTAATTTATTTGTGATTATTATTCAAAATTATCTTTTTAATACAATTCTTGTCCCGTTAGAAGTCATAAATCAATTGATATCCTAATTGTGTCCAAAGTTTTTACAATTTTTTTTCAACTACAACACATCTCAACTGATCCATACCTATATATACCCCCCCTCTCATTCACAACTTATACTCAAATTTGCAGCAACTCTTGGTAGGCTTTTACCTCCCAACATTAATCCATCAACGATCGCCACGAGCTGAACTTCAATCACTCAGCGAACCATTATCAACCACAGCAAACCAAATTACGATCAAGCTACCCAAATTGTGATTTCCATGAACCGTCTCCCAACCTTCCAATCCGCCACCGGCCGGCAGCCGGAAACCAGCAAGGGGGGAAGCCCTTGCCCCGTCACCCGTACCCTCTCTCTTCTCTACTTCCGTGAATTAGAGAGAGAGTACTGATTTTATCAAAATATTTTGATTTTGAAAAATCACCCTTTAGTCCTCAGCCTTTCAAAATATTTCAATTCAGTCCCAAGTCTTAAAATGTTTTAAAGATCGCCCCCTTTATTTTTTACACTCGTTATTTCAGTCCCCAAATTGTTTTAAACTGTGTTTTAATAATCAGTCCCTAAGTTTCTGAAAATTCTATTTCAGCCCCAAAACTTTCCAAATTCAACTTTGATATCAAATTAGTCCCTAAACTTTTAAATTCGTTTAAAAACCTTTGAATTCCAAAATAATAGTTTAAGACTTATTTTATTTATTAGCTAGAAGAGGAATTTGGATGTTTAGAAGATTGACGTTTTCCCACTCAACATACTCGAGAAATAAGGTAGACTCGCCCCCACTAATTAGTTTAGATTATAATTGCATGTATTATGTGTACTTTACGTGATTTAAATGCTTTGATGCATGAGACAAAATATCTCTTATGAGATAAAAATCAGAATGTAGTTATGCATAATTTAAATGCTTGAATGCATGAGAAATTAATGTGGTTATGCATAACTTACATGCTTAAATGCACGAGACGAGACTACCCACACCCTATGATTTTTAAAGAGCCCCGATTATGATGATATGATCATTGTATTAGTTGCATAATTATGTGTTCAATTATTCTGTAGATTAATTATTGGCGATGAGTCTACTGAGTATTTCTATGAAATGCTCATTCCTTTTTTTAACAATATTTACAGATATCGAAGATGGAGGCGCGTGATGGACGTGGTGAAAATAATAATTAAATAATAGAATGTTTATTTTATTCAAGTTTAATTTTAGACTTCCACTAAAATCATTATTTTAGAAGTTAGACGAGACGATGATGTGACGAACCGAGTATTTAGAACTTGGGGCATTACAAATGGTATCAGAGCTAAGAGTTTTAAAAGTGTTTATGTATACTTTTAAACTTATTTATTTTCATGAAATTTGAAAAAAAGAAATGAATGTTTTGAAATTGTTTTAACGTATTACAGACGCCACTTTCCATAACCCGCTTCATCGACTCCGAGATAAAGAAAATATTTTTAGCAATGATAAAATTATTTTTGGATACATGAGATTATATTTTTTTATGAGAACTTATTAGAGGAGAAAGAAAGAGCTTGTATCCAACTAGAAAATTGTGTTTGAGCATAATTTGAAAGAAATTAGAGATTTTACTTTTATGCCCTCGTAATTTAGAAAGAAATTCTTATTAAGTACCCCGATATTATGGAACTTCGAAGTTTAAATTTCGAGGACGAAATTATTTTAAGGGGGTAAGGTTGTAGCGACCGAGAATTTTTTAATTGTTTATAAAATAGATATTTAATTTCTCAAAAACGTGTCGCTATAATTTCACCTATTTTTAAAATTAAAACATGTTTGTCTAGCCATGTCGAGTATTTTCGAGCCAAGATATGAAATCGAGTCCAATTTAATTTTAAGTCAATTCCGAGTTTCTAAAATTATTTAAATCCAAAAATGGTTTTTAATTCCAAAATTTAATTATTCTAATTCCCAAAATTATTTTAAATCAAATTTTAATTTATTTGTGAGTATTATTCAAAATTATCTTTTTTATACAATTCTTGTCCCGTTAGAAGTCATAAATTAATTGATATCCTAATCGTGTCCAAAGTTTTCAAAATTCTATTTAAACTACAACACGTCTCAACTGATCCATACCTATATATATATATATACCCCCCCCCCTCTCATTCACAACTCATACTCAAATTTGCAGCAACTCTTGGTAGGCTTTTACCTCCCAACATTAATCCATCAACGACCGCCACGAGCTGAACTTCAATCACTCTGCGAACCATTATCAACCACAGCAAACCAAATTACAATCAAGCTGCCCAAACCGTGATTTCCATGAATCGGCTCCCAACTTTCCAATCCGCTACCGGCTGGCAGCCGGAAACCAGCAAGGGGCGAAGCCCTTACGCCGTCGCCCGTACCCTGCCTCTTCTCTACTTGCTTGTGTGTGTGTGTGTGTGAGAGAGAGAGAGAGAGAGAGAGAGAGAGAGAGAGAGAGAGAGAGAGAGAGAGAGAGAGAGATATATATATATAATATTTTGATTTTCAAAAATCACCCTTTTGTCCTCAGCCTTTCAAAATATTTAAATTTAGTCCGAAGTCTTAAAATGTTTTAAAGATCGGCCCCTTTATTTTTTTACTCTTGTTATTTCAGTCCCCAAATTGTTTTAAACTGTGTTTTAATAATCAGTCCCTAAGTTTCTGAAAATTCTATTTCAGCCCCAAAACTTTCCAAATTCAACTTTGATATCAAATTAGTCCCTAAACTTTTAAATTCGTTTTAAAACATTTGAATTCCAAAATACTAGTTTAAGACTTATTTTATATATTGGCTAGACGAGACATTTGGATGTTTAGAAGATTGATGTTTTCCCACTCAACATACTGAGAAATAAGGTGGACTTGCCCCCACTAATTAGTTTAGATTATAATTGCATGCATTATTTGTACTTTACGTGATTTAAATGCTTTGATGCATGAGACAAGAATATCTCTTATGAGATAAACATCAGAATGTGGTTATGCATAATTTAAATGCTTGAATGCATGAGAAATTAATGTGGTTATGTATAACTTAAATGCTTAAATGCATGAGACGAGACTACCCATACCCTATGATTTTTAAAAAGCCTATGATTATGATGATGTGATCACTGTATTAGTTGCATAATTATGTGTTCAATTATTTTGTAGATTAATTATTGGCGATGTGTCTACTGAGTATTTCTATGAAATGCTCATTCCTTTTTTTAACAACATTTGCAGATATCGGAGATGGAGGCGCGTGATGGACGTGGTGAAAATAATAATTAAATAATAGAAAGTTTATTTTATTCAAGTTTAATTTTAGAATTCTAGTAAATTTTATATATTTGTTAAGAGATTTCTTTTGAACTATTATTCCAAAGTTATTAACATTTTATCTACCATTTGGGTTATTTAAATGATGCGAAGCATGAAAATTTTTATTATTTTTCCGCTAAAATCATTATTTTAAAAGTTAGACGTACCAGATATTTAGAACTTGGGGCGTTACACATTGGATCAAGTAACATTTTGGATGCCTTATATATGCATCTATTGACTGGATCAAGTAACATTTTAGATGCCTTATATATGCATTTATTGACTCTAGGGATGGAAATGGACGTGGGGAATCCTCAAACCCAACGGGAATACTCCCCGAACATAGTGGGGAATCCCCGACAATGACGAGGATGGGACGGGGATGGGGACGGGGACGGGGCTGAAAAAGTATCCCCGACTAGGATGGGGGCGGAGATGGGGAATGCTATCAAATCCTCATACCCTCCCACAAAACCATCCCCGATTAATAAGTTTAATTGAAAAAAATTCAAACAAATTAAAAGTGTCATAAACCACCCGGCGCTCAAATATTTAATTTCAAAATCAAGCCCTACGTTTCAACTCTATACTATTCTTCATCTCTCACTCTCAAGTCGTATCTCATTCTCTCCAAACATACTTCTTAACATAATTAAACTGGTACTACTCTATAAACTCATTATGAGTTTTTTTATTAATGTTAATAATTCTTTAGAACTATTAAATGAGAATTTTGTAAAATAATAATACTTTTAAGGAAAGAATTTGTATAACTAAGACATTAGATAACCATTATAAAAAGACATTAATGGACAAAAATATTTGTATAATAATAAACAGAGATTATGGACATCCTCGTCCCTGTTTAGATGAGAATGAGGCGGGGATGGGGATGGTAAGTCTTCGACAGGGTGGAGACGGGGATTGGCATTCCTGCCCCGAACCCACCTCGTTGCCATTTCTAATTGACTGGTGGGTTGGAACTGTGTAGTTACTTCCTCCTTCGTCTTCTTTGTCTCTAGTTTGGCTAGGGGCTCTCTTAGGTTCTTCTTTTTCCACAATCAAACTGTAATTTCTTTTGTAGAATAGTTTGAGTCGACATATTTGACTAAGTACCGTGCTTAGTTGGAAATTAATTTAATACTTCTCAAAGGGTCCCACCACTTAACATAAATAAATACTTTAAGGTGCCCTTTGTTGTCCCCATACCCCACTCCCTATGGGTGAGTGGGCTGTGCGGCCCACCCATCTAAACTCAAACCCCATCCGTCACGTGATGGATGGAGGGTGTCGTCATAGTTTTCCTAAAATATGTAATCCCAATTCTGTAGTAGATCAAATCTTAATTAGGCACTGTTCAGCTACTTGTATTAAATAGGAAAAGACAAAAAATAAAAATAAAAATAAAAAATAAAATTAATTTACACAATTTTCCATACTACTTTTTAACCATCCATATTTTCTCTCTCCAATTTTTAACCTCATATATTACCTAGAAAACACAAATAAATCAACCAAATAATTCAAATTTCTTAATTGGAGCCGACGAACGACCCTTAGCAGTGGTCCTCATTTTCCCATCAAACCCTTCAATTTGTATCCTCTTCTTCTCAAACTTGTCTATCTGTATCATCATCTTCCCAGAACGTTCATATAATTCAGTTTTCCAGGAAACATAGATTATTGTTTATAGATATACAATAAGTTTGAAATGAAGAACCTAGGAAATGCTAAAAAAATTTTAGGCATGGAAATTAAAAGAGATAGAGAAAATTGCACTTTGTTTGTAATAAACCATCATTCTTATGTAATAAAATTGTTTGAGAAATTTTCTATGTTTGAATGTAAGCCTGTTACACTCTCTTGCAAATCACTTTAAACTATCAACTGATCAATCACCCAAAACACCTGAAAAATCTGAAAGAATGGATCAAATACCTTATGCTAATACTGTTGGATCTATTATATATATTTAATGGTATACACTAGATCTGATTTGGCTCATGTAGATTTATGGTTAACCCTAGTGAAACTCACTGACTTGCTATAAAATGGATGCTGAGATATTTAAAGAGGTCGTCTGGTTCGGGACTTAACTTCAGTAGGTGCAAGGAAGGTATATTGTTGAAAGGATATACAGATTCTAAGTGTACAGGTGATCTAGATAAAAAGAAGATCATTTTATTCTTATATTTTTACTCTTTGTGATGAGTGTGTTAGTTGGAAATCACAAGTGCAAAAAATTGTAGCCCTGTCTTCTACTGAGGCAGAGTACATTAAAGCTTGTGATGCTGTAAAGGAAACAATGTGGCTTGGATGTTTGTTAAAGGAATTTGGGTTTATAGGAAACATCATAGGGTAGTATACGACAACCAAAGTGTTATCCATCTTAGTAAGAATCTAGTATACCATGATAGAACAAAATATGTTGACATTAAGCCCCTGTTGGGTGTCTATTATTTCAAACCTCATTTTTTTCAAAACTCTTTTTTAATCACACATTTCACCAATAAGATATGTTAGTTTTATGATATTGGCATTTCCTATTTTTCACAAATATATAATTTAATAAAACTTGATTTAATTACTATATACGTGTATTTAGTAATATATTAAGTTCAATTAAATTCTGCATATTTTTATTGAAGAAAAATATCATTGATTTCCGAGATAAATATTGTTTATTGAAAAGATAATGATCAAGAAAATATTGATATTTACTTGATCATAATCACGAAAATCTTTGATCATAATCTCGAAAATATGTTGGTAGTATTCTTGATAATAACTTGTGTTTATTCTTGGTATCCAAGATATGGTAAGTATCTTCTTGATATGGTCAAGAATATTTCATTCTTATCCTTGCATATGGTAAGATGTGTTGGACGACAATCTATGTAGGGAAATTCTTAAGGGCCGAAAATATGAAATCCATATTTATGTTAATCACGTGATTGATTAACTTATGGTAAGATTACATGATTTATCTATATCTTGGTTATGGTAAGATTTAGTTAAGAATGTTTATCTTACCTTTTATTAATTATCTCTACCATGTTTTGCAGGTTGTAGAGATCTTGTGCAATAAGGAAACTTGGGAACCAAGTAAACCTAATTGCACTATAAAGAGAAGGAAAACGGGACGTTTTCTGCGTGACGTGAAAATACAAAGAACCGGGTGGAGCTCTACAAAAGTATACGTCCATTTTTAAATATTGAAGCCTATTTTCGTGTGTGCACCAATACAAAAGGCTTCAATTGAGTTGTGATATCAACACTCCGGGAGGAGGATTCAATCACTGAGAGAAGGAAAGTATTTCAGCGTGAAAAGGTGGATCGTGTTCGAACGGGAGTTCGAGGTTGCTGAAAAGGTGTTGCAGATTCAAAGAAAACTACTGAAGAGTGGTGGGACGCCATCTCACATTACATGCCACAGAAGGATCAGGGAGTGATCTATTTTTTGGATGTTTGATAAAGTCTATGCGTAGATTTATCCTGTAGTTTAGACTAATCTGTATAAACTCTTTCCTTCTATAGTGATTTGTTTTTTGTTCGCAGGATGCGAACCGTGGGTTTTCCCTGTTAAGGTTTTTCCCACGTTAAGCTCAAATTATTGTGTTCTTGTCCATTTATAATTCCGCACAAATTATTCTGATTGTTTACGTTTTACCATCCAGACGAATCTTCCTTAGCAGGATTCATCTGGTACTGTGCTAAATAACGATTAATGATTTACTGTTAACTGGTTACTGTCCAGACTTGTCTGTGACAATCTGTTTATAAAATTTAGACAACCTTAAATTTTCAATTGGTATCAGAGCGGGTTCACTTCTAGAAAGTGAGATCCGGTTGTCTAAATGGAAAACTCTGCATCTCTTAGGCCACCTCTGTTAACTGGTAGTAACTATGCATATTGGAAAATCCGTATGGAAATTTTTATTCAATCTATTGATGAGCGTTGTTGGACTTCTGTTCTTGAAGGTTACACAGCACCCACTGTCACTGCTGGAGGTGTTGTTACAACTATAGCTAGAAGTGCTTATACTGCAGATGAGTTAGCTAATGCAAATTGGAATTCTAAGGTACTTAATGCTATTGTTTCTTTGGTTGATCCAGGTCAATTCAGACTCATAACTTTAGGTCCTAACTGGGAAGGCCCTTACAAAGTATTTGCCGAGGTAGTACCCGGAACGTACATGATTGAGGACCTATCTGGAGTACCTCTATGTATTCCTTGGGAAACGATACCAGTAGCCCCTTTTCATTGAACACGCCGCCTAGAATGCGCGCTATTGCGTCCCCAACCTTCGCTCAGGAGAGAAAAGCTGAAGTAGGAGGTCGGCTATACCATGAATCCAAACTTCACATAAGAAATGCCGTTCTTGACCCCCTAAAATTGCTGCGCTACATAGCGACTCCTAGCTAGAGGATGGAGAAGCAATTGCAAAATGTTGGATGTAGCAGGCGATGGAACTGGGTCAAAGTTACTGCTGCGAAATCGTGGCAAATTCGATCCGCCCATGAATGACCACATCAGATTTAAGGGACTAGTGTTGAGATCGCACCTAAAATATGGCACATTGGGCCGCCGGTGGAGGCCCAACGAGGGTCCATTGGACTTCCACCCATGACCAAAGTTTTAATATCGCCCTGGATTAATGGCTGAGGTGGAAAGGCACAGGAGCCCCTTCGGCCAAATTGGTTTTGTGTCTATCCGAGGTGCTTCACGCTTTGCCAAGGTGTTTACAGTAACGTCTCAGACGTAAGGATGGGACAAGACATGAAGTCAGAGATGTGACACCGCCTTTACCAAGATGTGACAGGCGTCCATCCCCTACAAAGTGTAGCAATGATTACGGTAAAAAAGCAAGGTTGTCACCTCCAAGAGCTAGGGTGAAGACAAGTGTAAAGCATGCCACGTGTCACGATCTGAGACAGCTAGTTCCACTAAAAATATGGCATACCTCCCGCCAGGTAGAGGGTGAGTAATTTCATACTCTTAGCAAGATATTTCTCTCACTCCCTTTTCTCTCTTTTACACACTTTTATTTCCTGCACCCAATATTTATATTTGCCTAACATGAGTACTGACTTAGGCATTGGAGTGCAAACGGGAGCCACCTTGGCCCCTTTTGCAAGCTGATTGTTTGTCCTAATGCGCAGGAGATCCACGTGCTCAAGAGTGAGGAGCTGAGACGTGTTGGTCCAAGGTCCAGCCGGATTTTGTGGTCAACAGCACTTATTTATTTCTTTAATTGAATTGTGGATGAATGTCATTAGATAACATGTCATGTAGATCGCATAAACACCGCTCTAGGAACTATACTGTCATGCATGGTTTTATATTTTATTTTCTTTTCTAAATGTTAGATTAGAAAATAATTTTGATAATTATTAAATTGATTTTAAAAGTTAAAATTGATTATTTAATTATTAAATGAAAACCCAATAGTTTAAAAATATTAAGTGAGTGAGGGTGCAAATTCTTGAACCCACGGCCTCCCTTGTTAGCCCATTAGTAAAAAATCTGTACATGCCTCGTGCTAATTTATTTAGTCTCCCTATAGGAGGGCTGCACTATTTTGGTTACTGGTTTGGGCCTAATTAGATGGTGATTTCTTTAAGTGTGAATTAATCATGATTACCCTATAGGTAACGTAATTAATTTGGTACTTGGGTTGAACACTTAAATCAAAGATATCGTGGGGACTTCCTATAGAATATCCAAACGATGTCAATGATGGCCAAATTTTAACGACAATAGAATTAATATTGCATGAGATGCTAAATATATTAATTTTAGTGGGAGGGTCTCAGTCTAGCCATTAATTTCATTTATTTCTCCTATAGAGAAATGTGTTAAAGATTTTGGGGTTTTAGATTGTCGTCATATTATAGTAGTTTTGGGTCTATTTGTGCATAATTTTGTATTCATGCATCATATATGAAATTATTGAACGCATAGCTCATTTTCTTTATTTTATTTTATTTTAGAAAAATGTCTGGAAATTCACTGTCCATTATCTTAACTAAAAATCAACTGGTTGGAGAAAATTTCATTGATTGGAAACGTAATTTGATGATTGTTCTCACCGTCGAGAAGCATAAATTTGTGCTAACTAAACCCCGTCCCAATGCACCTACTCGGACTTCCACACCCAAACAGAAGGCCGCATATGAGAAGTGGATCCATTCTGATGAGATGGCCCGCTGGTACATTTTGGGTTCTATCTCAAATGTGTTGCAGCAGAAACATCAGAATATGGAAATTGCTGCTCTGTTTATGGAGAGCCTTCAACAAATGTTCGAACATCAAGGCCGTCAGGCTGCCATTAGGTCCATTATGAACATGCGCATGAAACTTGGTACACTCGTTAGAGATCATATGCTTGCATTGATTGGTCAGTTTAACGTGGCTGAGGTTTTGGGGGCTGAAATCAATTCAGAGACGCAGGTTGACATGGCTTTGGAGACTCTCCCAGAGATGTTCTCTCAGTTCAAGGTTAGTTATAACATGAACAACCTAGATATGTCACTGACCGAGTTGATGCAGGAGCTTCAAAATGCTGAGATTGTTCTTTAGACCAGGGCCAATGATGTGCTGGCTATTGCTTCTGCTGGACCATTCTCTTCCAAGCCGAAAGGCAAAGGAGGCAACAAGAGGAAGAAGTATAACAAGAAGGGACCACAGCAGCATGTTAAGAAAGCAAATACAGACGACAAGCCAAAGGGGAAATGCTTTCATTGTGGACAGAAAGGTCACTGGAAGAGATACTGTCAGGGATACCTAGCTTCCAAAAAGCAAGGTAATGGTGAGTTATCTTATATTGAGTCTTGTTTAGTGGTTGATTCTACATATACTTGGATAGTAGATTCTGGAGCCACTAATCATGTTTGCAATTTATTGCAGGGGTTCCAAGTAACCAGACAACTCAGTGAAGGGGAGCATACTTTAAGAGTTGGCACAGGGGCAGTGATTTCTGCGAGAGCTGTTGGAGAATTTTATCTTTATTTTAATAATAAAAATTTGGTTTTGAATAATTGTTATTATGTCCCGGATATTACCCGAAATTTGATTTCGGTTGCATTATTTTTTAAACATGGTTATTTTGTTTATTTCACTCGTTTGACGGTGAAAATTGTTATGAATAAAGTTTTAATTTGTGAGGGACATATGTTTAACAATTTGTATACTTTGAAACCTGCTGATAGCTCTCTATATCACATTGCATCTAACAAACGCATTAAGTTATCTCCTACTAATGAGACTTATTTATGGCACCTGAGGCTTGTTCATGTTAACCTAAATAGAATTCAAAGACTTGTAAGGGATGGTCCTTTGAGTGACTTAAAGGTGGAATCCCTACCAATCTGCGAATCCTGTTTGGAAGGAAAAATGACCAAGAGACCTTTTACTTCAAAGGGGTATAGGGCCAAAGAAGTCTTGGAATTGGTACACTCTGATGTATGTGGACCCATTAATGTCCAAGCTAGAGGTGGGTATGAGTACTTCATCACCTTCACTGATGATTACTCTAGATATGGTTATGTTTACCTAATGGCACGCAAGTCTGAAGTTTTTGAAAAGTTCAAAGAATTCAGGACTGAAGCGGAGAAGCAATTAGGTAAGAACATTAAAACACTTCGATCAGATCGAGGTGGAGAGTATCTATCCCATGACTTTAGGTCATATCTATCAGAAAATGGGATTGTATCCCAATTAAGTGCACCAGGTACTCCCCAATAGAATGGTGTATCTGAAAGGAGAAACAGGACCTTGTTGGACATGGTCAGATCAATGCTAGGCTTCTCAACTCTCACAACATCCTTTTGGGGATATGCTCTACAAACTGTAATATACTTGCTTAACATGGTTCCATCTAAATCTGTCCCTAAGACACCCCTAGAATTGTGGAATGGGCGAAAGCCTAATCTGGCACATATACGGATATGGGGATTTCCTGCACACGTGCTTAAGGGAAAGGTGGAAAAGATGGAATCAAGATCACAAGTATGCATTTTTGTAGGATATCCAAAGGGAACAAGAGGATATTAATTCTATAGTCCTCAAGATAAGAAGGTTTTTATGAGTACAAATGCAACTTTCTTAGAGGACAAGTATATAGAAGAACGTGAATCAAAGAGCAAGGTTCTTTTGGAAGAAATGAAGGGAAAGGTTCCCAGTTCATCAACCCCAGTAATTCGCATTGAACCTACTCAGGATGAATTCACATCCCCACCAGTTACGGTACCTGAATTC
Organism: Ligustrum vulgare; assembly: GCA_963555705.1. Classification (NCBI taxonomy): domain Eukaryota; kingdom Viridiplantae; phylum Streptophyta; class Magnoliopsida; order Lamiales; family Oleaceae; genus Ligustrum; species Ligustrum vulgare. The sequence continues at coordinate 5,200,289 of OY743179.1, forward strand.
AGTGGGAGACAAGTGGAGGTTATACCTTCCATGTCTGCTGGATCACTGACACGTAACTTGGAGGAGGAACAAGTCCCCATTGCATCACCACTTGGTATTGAAGTTGGAAATGAGGGACTTGATACCAGAGAGTCGGTGGTAGAACAAATACAAATTTCCAATCAACCAGGAGCCTCCTCAGCATAGACGTAGTGAGAGAGTCATTAGACCACCCTCCAGATACTTGCTCTATGGAGAGTCTTTCGAGGTAGTCTCCACTGAACAAGAGGAGGATCCTACCTCGTATAAAGAAGCTGTGGAGGATGTAGACGCTGACCATTGGAGGAGTGCTATGGACTCAGAAATGAAATCCATGTACACTAACTCTGTCTGGGATCTTGTAGATACACCTAATGGGGTAAAACCAATAGGATGCAAATGGGTCTACAAGAGAAAAAGAGGGGTAGACGGAAAGGTAGAGAGACCTTTAAAGCTAGACTGGTCGCTAAGGGTTTCACCCAAAGAGAAGGTATCGATTATGAGGAAACCTTCTCACCTGTGGCCATGCTTAAGTTTATTCGGATCCTCTTATCCATTGCAGCTCATTTTGATTATGAGGTGTGGCAAATGGACGTCAAGACAGCATTCCTTAATGGAAATCTTGACGAAATCATCTATATGATGCAACCAGACGGTTTTATCCAAAAGGGTCAAGAGCATAAAGTATGCAAACTGCATAGTCTATTTATGGACTTAAGCAGGCGTCTAGGTCCTGGAATATCAGATTTGATCAAGCTGTAAAAGGTTATGGTTCTGATCAGAATCTTGATGAGCCTTGTGTTTATAAGAAAATTAAAGACAACAAGGTAATTTTTCTCATACTGTATGTAGATGACATCCTGCTCATTGGGAATGATGTAGGAGCATTAACATCAGTTAAAAATTGGTTGGCGCAACAGTTTGATATGAAGGACTTGGGAGAAGCCAATTATGTTCTAGGAATCCAGATCCTTCAAGATAGGAAGAACAGGAGAATTGCGCTATCTCAAGCTTCATATATAGACAACATTGTGGTGAGTTTCGCTATGCAAAATTCCAAGAAAGGTCAAACGCCTTTCAGACATGGAATTTCACTTGTCACGGGAGCATTGTCCTAAGACTCCAAGTGAAGTGGAACACATGAAACAGGTTCCTTATGCCTCGGCTATAGGAAGTCTCATGTATGCTATGCTATGTACTCACCCAGATATATGTTATGCTGTTGGGATTGTCAGTAGATATCAGTCAAATCCTGGTAAAGCATATACTCAAGTATCTTCGTAGAACTCGAGATTATATGCTAGTTTATTCAGCTCCAGATTTGGTGCCAACAGGTTACACTGATTCTGATTTTCAAGCTGATAAGGACTCCCGAAAATTCACATCTGGATCAGTGTTCACACAAGGTGGTGGTGCCGTTGTTTGGAGGAGTATCAAGCAATCATGCATTGCTGATTCCACCATGGAGGCAGAATATGTAGCAGCTTTTGAAGCATCCAAAGAGGCAGTATGGTTGAAGAAATTCTTACTGGACCTTGAGGTGTTTCCATCTGCATCTCAGGCCATTACTCTATACTGTGATAACAGTGGAGCAGTGGCGAATGCAAAAGAGCCCCGCAGCCATCAGCGTGGAAAACACATTGAGCGTAAATACCACTTGGTTAGAGAAATCGGTCAACGAGGAGATGTGACAGTGTGCAAGATAGCATCAGCAGAAAATCTTGCAGACCCTTTTACCAAAAGCTTACCATCTAAAAGTATGAGGGTCATATTGAAAATATGGGTGTACTTAACATGTCTCATTTACTCTAGGGCCAGTGGGAGAATTGTTGGATAGTGTATGCCCGTCGAGTTAATTTATTTGTACTCGTGACATTTTTGGAATAAAATATTACTTTGATTAAATATTTGATTATATTATTTTGAGCTTGCATTAGTCCATAGATCGATTCGATATTACTAATTGAGTGTTTAAGTTGTTAAACACAGAAAGATTCAATTTGTAATTCGATCTAAAATTATTGTTCACGATCAGTAAAATAAATATGGACAATTTATTTTTGATCGTCTCAATATCATTAAAATTTATCTTTGATTTTGAAAATGAAATTGAGAGTACATTTGATATGTATTGAACGAGGCCACGTGAAATTAATTTATGACATTGACCATACAAATTTAATTTCACTTGACTATCGTAGATGGAACCTTAATCCTAATCGGATAATGAACTTCGATTACTAACTTGAAGTTCTTTGAGGTATCAATGGGTGAGATCAAATTGTTGGTCAATATCTCAGTACCTTGGGAATTAAAGTAAACTAACGAGGAATATATATTCGTATTATGGAATTTGTCACCTTTAGGTATGATCATGATCTCACCGGTTCTTCTAATTGACAGTTAAATCTGAGCTCAGTAATTCGACAGTGATTGTTGAATTCTATGATGTGATGTGATCACATAGAACTGTCAGATAGAAGATGAGAGTTGAGAATTTATGAATATTCAGATAAGGGTATTTTGGTCATTTAACCTTACTTCGAATGTTCGAGTTGATCGACGGGGGTAACATGTAAGAGCAGTAAGTCAGAGGATATAATTATTGGCTATTGCTTCAGTAATTACAATTTTTACTAAGAGTGCAGTCTCGTTCTTTTAGTGGAATGGAACGTGATTAATAAATTATTTTGACTGATCAAGAGTTGACCAGATCAGAATGAATTTATTGGAGTTTAGTTTAATTGAGTCCGATCAGGTTCCTTTGGTGGCTTCAATATAACAGGCATATACAGGCTTATAACTTGTATTGGGCCGTGCAGAAATGAGACTGGGTTATAGTATTAGGGTTGGTAGGGTTTTTAGAGGGTAAAGAAGTTATAAATAGTCTTCTAAGACTATTTTTTTTAACCTAATATACTTGTGGGCGGGACACACACTAAAGTGTGAAGTGTGTGTTTTCTTCTCTTGATTAAAACCCTAACCCTAGTGTAACCAAAATCCAGAGAAAAGTGACCACACACTTGCATAGCCTCTGTTGGAGAACACCAAGGAAAACTTGAAGGTTTGGAGATTGGTGGAATCAAGAACAATACAGATAATTGTCAAAGCACGCTATAAGGGTAACGATTACTAAACTATTATCTGTTCAAAATTATTTAATTTAGTCAAATACATAAAACAGTAAATTCCTGCAATGGGATGATCCAAATCACATGAAATTAATTTTTATGATTAAATACCCCGTTGTTTTATTTTCCCAACACGAAGTACGATAAAGACATATTTGAATAAAGGAACGAGAGTTAGAGTCCAGAAAACAAAAGAAAGAACCCCAAAAATCTCTTCATTTGTCTCAGAGTGAGGAATGTCCTCTGCAAATGTGATCTTGTATACGTAGAGAGGAGAAATGCTAAGGTCTCCATATACAACACCAAGACTCTGATATGCTAAAATCAGAGTGGTCTTCCAAGAATCCTTCTAAAAACCAATTAATGATCAATATTACAAGAATGTAGCCCAGATAAGAACGCACAAGGGAAATTTTAAATATAACTGACAAACGCTGCATATGCAAATTGGACAGAAAATTGTTGTAAATAAACAACAAGAACCATGGACTACAAACCTTTAAAGTGCCCCAGCAATTCCAATAGTCAACATTCATGGTTCTTGTACGTCAATCTTTGTTCAATTGCAGGTACTTATAATTATTAACTGTAGATCATCATAGAGGCAGCAGATATACAAAATTAGCAAATTAAAAAAAAAAAAGAAAAAAAAAATGAAGAGGTAATAATACAAGAAAACACCACTTGATAACTCTAAGGCTCCGTTTGATAACAAGGGTGGAATTTTGGTAGAAAGAAAATGAATTCCTGGGAATTGGAAGTTTAATGTGTTTGATTGGTTTAATTTTTTAGATGGAAAAAGTGGAGAATTTTCCAACCTTTGTTGTTTGACTGACATTATTTTTCATGGAAAATAAAGTAAAATTTATCTATTTTAATAAAAACAATTTTTTTTATATTTTCGCACATTTGTACTTGATAATAATCATGTTAATTTTTAGAAGAAAAATAAAATCAATTAACAACAACAAAAAGGATCAAACGTAACGAAAATGGTATAAGATTTTTCATGGATAAATAAAACTTCCTCCCCCTTGAAAAATGAATTCATTCAAAACAAGGAAAAATCGGATTTCGAGGCAAGTAGAAAAATGAATTCCATGAAAAACTTAGGCAACCAAACAGTGCAAAGTTGGAAAATCACATGAAAAATCATATTTTCCATGGAAAACTTAACGTATCAAACGCACCCTAATTTCCAACCAAAAATATGCAAAAAGCAACAAACATTTTCCCACTTCTCACTATACCCATGTGGGATATTCATGCCTTCTGTAATATATACATATATACAAAAAATAAAACATATAGAGTTTTTCGCCAAAAATAACTATCTAAATCTAAAAATCTATTATTATTTTAATGTATAAAATATGTATTTTTTATTTTGTAATAGTTATTATTCACTTAATAATTATTTTATTATATTTAAGTAGAAAAATATGTAACGTGGGTGTCAAATCGAAATTCTCAACGTGAAGTTTAATACAAGCTAACAAGTGAGAACAAATTATGAACATATTGTCCATAAAATCGTCTCAAATATCAAATGTAAAAGTTTTTATGATATGATCTGGACCAGGCATCGAAGGGCGAAGTCAAGCTATCGGCAATACGACAGTGATCTACGTGCAAAACAGAGTAAGTTTCATGTTGGAATCGAGCCGAGAAGGCGAAAGGATCAAGCCGAGCCGAGTAATTGAAATTATTTGTGCAGAAAAGTCATTACGGCCTTAATGAAGATCCTTCACGGCCGTAACTCCTATAATCACGGCCGTAACCAACTATCGGGGAAAAAGGAAAAAATCCAACAGAACAAGACTTACGGCCGTAACTAATGAAGCAGTTTTGGATCCGAGAGGCCATTACGGCCGTAAGTGTATTCTTCATGGCCGTAATTAAGTAGCGGCCAGCTTCTCGAGGATTTTTAATTATTTAGTTTCCTTTTTTGGTTTTTAGGTTATTTTCCTAATTTAGTATTCTAGTTTAATTAGAATTCTATTTTGAGTAAATTAGCGGCTAGATTATTTTGTTTATTTATATTCTTTTCCATGATTGTAAAAGACAGTTTTAACTTTGGATATTATTGAATTGAAGTGAGAATTTTCTCTCCAGAAAAGGAGGATTTCTTTTTCTTGTTCTTGAAGAACAATCCATTGAACTTATCAAATATTTTTCTTGAATATTTGTGGCGTTCCAATCAGAAACTTATCAAGGAGTTTGACATCCCTTGTGGCGTTTCGAAAAACTCGGTTCTTCAATCCGCATCGTCATTCATTGCGTCGTTATTGTTGGGTCCAGGTTCTATTGTCAATTTTATCTTTTCCAGTATTTTAATTATTGTGTTCTTGTGTTTGATGGCTGAATCTAGATCTTTCCTATCTTTGTTTCGTTTAATTTCGTGTTTTGTCGTGTTCCCTTATTGGGATCATATCATCTGGTATCAGACCTTGGATCTAGATTCAGTTCTTGATTTTCTTGTTCTTCATGCCAGTAAATTTTTCTTTGTTTGATTCATATAAAATTTCACAAAAAATTCAAACTTGTTTATCTTAGTCAATTCTTATCCAAATCTAATTTCGTTTTTTCTGCCATGCTCGTAGTCCAATTCTTTGGCAGAAGATTAAAAAAAATAAAAAATAAAAAAACGAAAATTTCATTATTTTCCCGAATATTCCGAATTTGTCTCAATTTCCAAATTCTCCAGTTCTTACTCGTGCCTTATCGTGTCCTACCCTTACTTGAGTTCTTGGACCGTTTTTGAAGTACTTGGAAGGGGGATTTTGAGTGATACACAAGCGATATATTTTTGCGAGGAATTTACTACTTATTTCTGTGAAGACTAATAATGTCTAGCAAACGAGATTCATCATCTTCATCAGTTGGGGACAACCAGGGAATTTATAGAAGGGAGCCAGCAGCTTCATCAACGAGCCACAACAAACGACCGGAAGGTATGAATAGGGTGAATAACAATGATGTAGGTGTGATGGAAACTTTACATGAGCAATTTGAGAAGTTGATGACTAGAATGGATAGGCAGGAAGAAACTATTAGTAAGTTGCGTAGGGAACAAACTCATCTAGGTCCTAGAGCTAGGAGGGAAGACCGGAGAGATCATAGGGGGAGACATAATCAAAGGGTTGGATATGGGTTTGATGATGAAGAGTTTGCGAGTGAAGGAAGTAGTATCCAATCATATGTGGCTAATGTAAGGACGAGAAGGGGTAGAGGAAATAGGAATGAAATGGCAAATAATAGAAGAGATTGTGGTGATCGGGATGAGATAGAATGATAATCTAGGTAAAATAAAAATGTCTATTCCACCTTTTCATGGGAGGAGTGATCCGGAGGCTTACCTAGATTGGGAGAAGAATGTAGAGTTGATGTTTGATTGCCACAATTATTCTGAAGGAAAGAAGGTGAAGTTAGCGGTTGTTGAGTTCACCGATTATGCCATTAATTGGTGGGATCAGTTGGTGAAGGATCGAAGAAGGAATGGTGAGGGGCCGGTGGATACATGGCGTGAGATGAAAATCATAATGAGGAAGAGGTTTGTCCCAAGCCACTATCATAGGGATATTTATCAAAGGTTGCAGGGGCTCACGCAAGGTTCTAGGAGTGTAGAGGAATATCATAGAGACATGGAGGTAGCCATGATTAGGGCCAACGTAGTGGAGGATCGGGAAGCTATAATGTAGCGCCCCGAGTTCCAAGAAACGCGGGAACGTCACTTTTCTAAATTTTTGAATAAACTTTATTCCGAAAAATGACTAAATATTAAATATCACATTTAATGAATAAAAGTTTAGCGATAATTCAGATTAAATAAAATAATTCGTACAAACTTATTTAATATGAAAATTCTTGATAAAATGAAGTGATTGTTTCGAAATCCACGACTTTCAAAAATAATATCCAATTTATATTTGTCGCCATTGCCCATCACTTGCCACCATCACCGAAATCTGCAAAATTGTTAAAACAACGGGGTGAGCATTTCAAAATGAAATGCTCAGCAGACTCAACTCCAATAATTAATCTACAAGATAATTGGACAAGTAATCATGCAAATAATGTAGTGATATTCTTTTCTTATCCATAAGCATCATAAATGAGTGTAAATGAACACATTCTTTTCTTGACTCATGCTAGCATATAAGTTATAACGTACATAACATAAATTCTCAAATTTATCTCATACGAGATATTCTTTTCTTTTCTCATGCAATTAAGCATATAAAATCACACAAATCCACATAATCACGTGCAATTATAGTCTAAATCAATTAGTGGGGACGAGTCTAACTCAAACTTTATGAGTTCTCAAAAATCGAAACGGGAATAGTACGCCAGCTTCTCAAATCACCAACTGCTTCGTCTAGCCAAAAGTAAATTTATTAAATTAGTAATTTATAAATTTAAAAGATTTAAATGTGACAAAATAAAGTTTGAGGGCTAGATAGAAATTTTGAGAAAACTGAATTTTAAGAATTTCGGGACTGAAATAGTATTTTTACAAAATAAGGGCTGATTCGTTAATTATAGAAACATTTGCAATTGAATAGAAGATATTTTAAAAAAAGGGACTGAAATGAATATATTTCGAAACTTGGGGCTGAAAGGTAAAATCTGAAACTTAATATAAACAAAATTCTTATTTCTCTCTCTCTCAACAACCGGAATTAGAGAGAGAGAGTAGGGAGCCGCGAGAGAGAGAGGCGACGGTAAGGGGGGAGGGGCTGCCTTCCGGTTTTTCCACCGCTGACCGGAGGCTGGCGGTAGCACCGCCTTCGCGTGGCGGCACTGATGGGGGTTGGGGGGGGGGGATTTTAGGCATATATGGGTGCGGAAAATCGAATGAAACCGAGGGTGGAGGTCGCGATTTTTTTGGGATTTCGCCGGCGTCAATCCAGCCATAACTTGGGTCAAGGTCGAGGTAAGGTTCTGGACTTCTTCTATTTCTTGGATTTTGGTTTGATTTGGGGAGAAAATGGCTTGGATTGAAGGCGCGCAGTAGGTGGGTTTGATGATGTCGAGTGGTGGTTGCGGTTCAAGTGGTGGTGACTGGTTGCGGGTGGTGTGGTGGCGACTGTGGTGGTCGTTCAGTGGCGTGGTTGCGGTCTGTTTGAGAGGATTGATGATGTGAATGGTTTCGGCCACGGTGTGCGTGGGGTTAGCTGCCAACGATGGTTTTCGTGGTGATGGTGCAAGGACAGCGACGATGGGCAGGGGTGGCTGAGCAATGGAGGTGATTGGATTTTGAAATTGTGGAATTTGCGTGTAGGAAGAAGGCTCTGGTTTGCAGATTCTGATTCGATTGAGTTGATTTGGCAGTGATGATAACAGTGGTGGTGTTTGTTGGTTCGACTGGCGATGAAGGTGGAAGAGGTTGGTTGTGGTCGTGATGGTGGTGTTGAGGCAATGCAGTAGAAAATTACCGGAAGGATTGTCTGGCTTGGTGAGTTCGTGTGGGAGGAGGATTTGAGTATATGTCACTGTTGGTTTTTGCTGAATTTGGTAGGTTGAGGGAATCTGCCGATTGAGGAGAATTGTAGGAATGATGATCAGTTGAAATGCAGGATTGAGGGGGCTGGAAGATGAAGATTAGGATAGATGCAGAATTGAGGATGGATTGCAGGAATTTGCCAAAAAATTGAAATTGGTAAGGGAAGTTCAATTTTTGGCAGAGGCAGGAGCGGTCATGAATTGGGTTGGAATGTGTGGCAAATTATGTTAAATTTACGATTTGAGGCGATTGATTGTGGTTCGAAATTGGAAAAAGAATGAATGGATCTTTGATTGAGAGAAAACTGTGATGACCACGATTTTGAGAATCAATTGGAAAAATGAAAATGTGAGGGGAATGTATAGAAAATAAATTGTCAATTGATTGGTTTTCAATATTTAACCAAGATAATTGTGTAAATAAATTTTTAGTTTGGAAGAAATAATACAATTAAAATTTTGAACTAGAAATCAATTTGGGTCCAAACAAAATAAAAATCTGGGCGTAAATCAAATAATGAATTTGGATAACTTTAAATTCCTTAAAATTTGAATTAAGATTTAAAATGGTGACATTGGAATATTTTGAATAAAATTTGAAAATTTAAATACGATGAAAATTAATTTAATTTCATTCCTAATTTAGCTAGACGAACACTCCTTTAAATTAAATGGAAAAAGTCGTAGCAACGCGCATTTAAAGTTCTAAAAATATTTTATTTAGAAAGAAATGAAAATTCCCGGTCGCTACAATCCTACCACCTTAAAATAATTTCGTCCTCGAAATTTTAAACTTACTTAGTCTAAAATATCTGGATACTTGGCCAGAATTTCTTCTTCTTTTTCCCATGTAGCTTCCTCGCTACCATGTCTACCCCACTGGACTTTGACTAGAGAAATTTCTTTATTTCTTAGAACATGGACTTTTCTATCAATGATGCACATGGGTGCCTCTTCATAAAATAGATTCTTCTGAATTGGGATTGACTGAAAGTTTACCACGTGACTGGGATTGTGAACATACTTTCTCAACAGAGAGATGTGAAAAACATTGTGTATAGCCGAGAGTTCGGGTGGCAATAGACGATAAGCCACATTACCTACTTTCTCCAATATTTCAAAAGGTCCGATAAATCGAGGTCTTAATTTCCCTTTCTTGCCAAAACGAATAGTGCCCTTCATAGGAAAAATCTTCAAAAACACTTTCTCTCCAATCTCGAACTCCAAGTCTTTTCTCCTCTGATCGGCATAGCTTTTTTGTCTGTCCTGGGCAGCTTTAATTCGCAATCTGATTTTCTCGATAGCCTCTACGGTCTTTTCAATTAATTCGGGACCCAATAACTTCCTCTCGCCAACTTCATCCCAATATACCGGTGATCGACATCTTCGCCCATACAGTGCTTCATACGGTGCCATACCAATGGTAGCCTGAAAACTGTTATTGTAAGCAAACTCCACCAATGACAAGTGAGTTTCCCAATTGCCGCTTAGGTCCAGAACACAGGCTCTAAGCATATCCTCTAAAGTTTGAATGGTGCGTTCGGACTGCCCGTCTGTCTGCGGGTGGTAAGCGGTACTAAAATTTAATTTAGTCCCCATAGCCGTGTGTAAACTCTTCCAAAATCTCGAAGTGAATCTCGGATCTCTGTCGGAAACAATAGACGCTGGAACCCCGTGAAGTCGAACTATCTCCCTGATATAAATTTGGGCCAAGTGATCTATACTGAGAGTCATCCGCACTGGAAGAAAATGGACTGACTTTGTAAGTTGGCCTACAATAACCCAGATGGCGTCATGTCCCCTCACTGTTCTTGGTAAGCCTGTTACGAAATCCATGAAAATTTTCTCCCATTTCCATTCTGGAATGTCTAAAGGATTTAGTAGTCCCGACGGTCTCTGATGTTCAGCCTTGACCTGCTGGCAGGTCATGCATCGTGAGACGAACTTGGCAATACACCCTTTCATATTCCTCCACCAGAATGTAGTACGCAAATCTCGGTACATCTTTGTTCCTCCTGGATGAGCTGCGTATGGAGGTGAGTGGGCTTCCCTCAATATTTCATTCCTGATCTGATCATCTTTCGGTACACATAGGCGACCCTTGAATAATAGTGCTTTGTCAATTCCGATCTCAAAATCTGCTCTCTTGCCAGTTCCAACTTCAGTTTTGATCTTTTCCAAAAACTTATCACTTTCCTGAGCCATCACAATTCTGCTTCTCAAATCTGGCTTAACTGTCAAATTTGCCAATCTGCTAGAACTTTGGATTCCTGGGTTTCTCACTTCAATTCTCAAGTTCTGAAAATCTCGAATCAGCTGTTCTTGTACTGTTCCCAAAACTGATAATTGACCCACATCCTTCCTGCTTAGTGCATATGCAACCTTATTAGTCTTACCCGGGTGGTAAAGAATAGTACAATCATAATCCTTCACCAGTTCCAGCCATCGACGCTGTCTCATGTTCAATTCCTTCTGAGTGAAGAAATACTTGAGGCTCTTATGGTCGGTGTAAATCTCGCATTTACTCCCATATAAATAATGTCGGCAAATCTTAAGAGCGTGTACAACGGCTGCCAGTTCTAGATCATGCGTCGGATAGTTTTTCTCGTATGGCTTCAACTGTCTCGAAGCATAGGCAATCACTTTACCTTTCTGCATTAACACACACCCTAAACCATGTTTCGAGGCATCACTGTATATCAGAAAACCCTCAGATCCATCCGGCATTGCTAACACAGGTGCTAAAACCAATCTTTTCTTTAGTTCCTGGAAGCTTCGTTCACGCTGATCTGTCCAATGGAATTTGACACCTTTTCGTGTCAACTGAGTCATGGGACCCGCTATCTTAGAGAAACCCTCTATAAATCGTCGGTAATATCCAGCTAGTCCCAAAAAGCTTCTTACATCACCGGCATTCACTGGCGTAGTCCAATTACTCACTGTCTCCACTTTTGACGGATCAACTTCAATACCATTGATTGCTACAATATGACCCATAAAGCCTATCTTCTCAAGCCAAAATTCACATTTCTTAAATTTGGCGTATAACTTTTCTGCCCGTAGTGTCTCCAACATAATTCTCAAATGTTCTGCATTCTGTTGTGAATCTTTAGAATAGACTAGAATATCGTCAATGAAGACAATAACGAACTTGTCCAGGTACTGATGGAAAACCCGGTTCATCAAATCCATGAATACTGCAGGTGCGTTCGTAAGACAGAATGGCATCACCGTGAACTCATAGTGTCCATATCGAGTCCTAAACGCTGTCTTTTGTATATCAGCAGACTTGATCTTCAATTGATGGTAACCGGACCTTAAATCCATCTTTGAAAATACTGCAGCTCCTTTCAGTTGATCGAACAAATCTTCTCTGGGCAGGGGGTACTTGTTCTTTATCGTTAACTCGTTCAATTCCCGATAGTCAATGCACATCCTCATGCTACCATCCTTTTTCTTTACAAATAGGACATGTGCTCCCCACGGAGACACACTTGGCCTAATAAAGCCCTTCTCTAACAGTTCTTCCAATTGGACCTTCAATTCTTGCAATTCTTTCAGTGCCATACGATACAGAGCTTTTGAAACAGGGGCAGCTCCCTGCACCAAGTCAATAACAAATTCTACTTGTCTATCCGGCGGGGTGCCAGATAGGTCTTCTGGAAATACATCTTGAAAGTCACACACAACTGGCACTGACTCCAATTTGATTTCCTCGGCAGGCTTTCCTTGGAGGTTAACCAGATAACTCTGACAGTTTCCCTTGGCAATCAGCTTTTCGGCTTGCATAGCCGAGATAAGGCGAGGGAGTGCTTTAACCTTCGAACCGTAAAATCTGAACACCTCGTCCCCATTCTTCCGAAATACTACTTCTTTCTCATGGCACATGATCGCGGCACGGTTAGAACTCATCCAGTCCATTCCTACGATAATGTCGAAGTCCTTCATCGAAATAACATTCAGGTCTGCCTCAGGCACTATCCCATCAAAATCTATTCGTAAAGACTTGACTATCCTATTATTATGAAGAACTTCTCCTGACGGTAAGCTCACTTCAAGCACACTTCTAGTTGTTTCACCCACTAAATTTAATCTAGTTGAGCATGAGTCGGCAATAAATGAATGTGTAGCACCCGAATCTATCAATACGTATACGGGAATACCAGAAACAAATAAAATGCCTGTTATCGTCGTTCATATTATTAATTCGAGTAATGCATGATACATGAAATTAAGTAATATAGGTATATGAATGCTAAAATAATGGTATACCTGCAATCACGTCGGAGTTCTCAACAGTGTCCATGGAAAATACTCTAGCCTTCCCTTTCCTGTTCTGGTCTATGTTCTTCTGATCCGAGCCTTGAGCGGGTGCTGTGTTGCAATCTCGAACAAAGTGGCCCAGTTGGCCACATCGGTAACAAACAACTCTGTTGCCAAAGAGGCATTCTCCTTTGTCTGTCTTCTGGCACTTCGGACATGGTGGAAGGAAGCTGGTCACCTGACCTCTGCTAGGTCTTGTATTCTGTCTCTTATTGAAATTCTGGTTCCTGTTCTGATTATGACCATGCCATTTCCGTTTACCTTGATGTCCTTGATTGTTCCAATTTCCTTGGGTGCCAATCTTTGCACCAGCATAAGCCACAGCCTGAGCTTTCTTCACAAATTCTTGGTAGGTGGGCAGTTCATGTGAGCCAACAATCTGCCTGATATCCGAGCACAGGCCTCTCTCGAATCGGCGTGCCTTCTTAACCTCGGTCTCTACTAGATGTGGAGCATACCGTAACAGTTCCTCGAACTTCCGTTCATATTCAGTGATGTCCATCTCACCCTGAACTAGTTGTAAAAATTCGGTGTCCTTGTGGTCTCGGAGGGCTTGTGGGAAGAACTTGTCTTTGATCTCTTCCTTAAACTCTTCCCAGGTCAACCCTGCCTGCTCCTCTTCGGTCCTAGTCCGTGATGCGGACTCCCACCAAAATTCGGCCCTACCGATCAACATAAATTCTGCACAAGTAACGTTCTTGTCCTCAGGGCAAGAGATATGCTTGAAAATCCTCTCGATCCCCTGTAACCACTCCTCCACGGCCAATGGATTGTCCCCACCATCAAAAGTGGGCGGACGATACCTCCTGAATTGTTCGATAATTGGCACTGAGGAACCTGTTGGGGCCATGGGGCCCTACCCCGAGTTCTCTCGCTCGGATGTAGCACGGTCCATTATACTCCTGTTAATGCGTCTAGCCATTCCCTTAAAAATGAAAACAAGGAGTGTGTTTGTAACTTCTGATAAAATTTGAATCAAATATAGTAATAAATTCAACTCCAATATGGACGAAAATGAAAATTGAAATATTCTCATTAGTGGTTAAAATTTCCTTCAATTGAGGATACAAAACATAGAACTGCCAATGCTGGGAATGGGAATAATGCTAGACAAAAAATTTTTAGACAACCATCATATATTCTACATCTTTGGTGGTGACATAGGAGATATTGATCCTGGTGTGCCGGGGGTATAATCTGGTGCGCCCGGGGTCATAGTCGGTGGGTCAAAGGTATACCCTGGTGAGCCAGGAGTATAGCCATATATGCCTGACTCGACGTCGGGTATCTCAACTGGTTCTTCCTCGTCATCTAATAGAATAATTATTTCTGGTGCTGGAGCATGGGTTAGGTAGCGGTCTCACCGCATTACAAATTCGTTACAAATAGTCTGGAAATTCACTTCCTCTCCTAAACGTCTCTTCACGTCATTATAAAACTCGATCGCTAAATCACGCTGACATTCTGGAAATGTTAACAAAAGGCGACTAATAGATTGAGCATCAGTCAGCCTAAGTCCACTAGCTATGGCGTCACGATGTATGGCGCAAAAATGAAGGATGTGGTTTGATATCCCGTCAATTGGTGCCATGTCTAGAATCCAATTTGCAAAGTCCAATTAGGGTTTTATTATTTATTTAAATCTAAAGATGAAATATTTTATGAAAAATATGTTAAATCGTATAAATTTCCATTATGCTCCAGAACTCGTTTCTTTCTTTCTTTCTCATTATTTCGGATACTAGTTTCTAATTCTTTATCATCTTCTCAAATTCTCAAAACATTTATTTTCTCGAGTATCCGAAATAAATAAATAAGTATACTAAAGTTCTTTACCTTCGGAGTCGGCAGAAAGAGTGAAGGCAGTGGCAAATGTCGTCAAAACATTATTTTCTATTATTTTTAGAAAAAATTTATTTTCTTGTTTTAAAAAAATTTGCAAGTCTACAGAAACATAGACCCGCTCTGATACCACGCTGTAGGGCCCCGAGTTCCGAGAAACGCGGGAACGTCACTTTTCTAAATTTTTTAATAAACTTTATTGGGGAAAATGACTAAATATTAAATATCACATTTAATGAATAAAAGTTTAGCGATAATTCAGATTAAATAAAATAATTCGTACAAACTTATTTAATATGAAAATTCTTGATAAAATGAAATGATTGTTTCGAAATCCACGACTTTCAAAAATAATATCCAATTTATATTTGTCGCCATTGCCCATCACTTGCCACCATCACCGAAATCTGCAAAATTGTTAAAACAACGGGGTGAGCATTTCAAAATGAAATGCTCAGTAGACTCATGCAAATAATGTAGTGATATTCTTTTCTTATCCATAAGCATCATAAATGAGTGCAAATGAACACATTCTTTTCTTGACTCATGCTAGCATATAAGTTATAACGTACATACCATAAATTCTCAAATTTATCTCATACGAGATATTCTTTTCTTTTCTCATGCAATTAAGCATATAAAATCACACAAATCCACATAATCACGTGCAATTATAGTCTAAATCAATTAGTGGGGGCGAGTCTACCTCAAACTTTACGAGTTCTCAAAAATTGGAGCGGGAATAGTACTTCAGCTTCTCAAATCACCAACTGATTCGTCTAGCCAAAAGTAAATTAATTAAATTAGTAATTTATAAATTTAAAAGATTTAAATGTGAAAAAATAAAGTTTGAGGGCTAGATAGAAATTTTGAGAAAACTGAATTTTAAGAATTTTGGGACTGAAATAGTATTTTTACAAAATAAGGGCTGATTCGTTAATTATAGAAACATTTGCAACTGAATACAAGATATTTTAAAAGAAGGGACCGAAATGAATATATTTCGAAACTTGGGACTGAAAGGTAAAATCTGAAACTTAATATAAACAAAATTCTTATTTCTCTCTCTCTCAACAACCAGAATTAGAGAGAGAGAGAGAGAGAGGCGATGGTAAGGGGGGAGGGGCTGGCCTCCGGTTTTTCCACCGCCGACTGGAGGCTGGCGGTAGCGCAGCCTTCGTGTTGCGGTGCTGATACGGGTTGGGGGGGGGATTTTAGGCATATATGGGTGCGGAAATTCGAATGAAACCGAGGGTGGAGGTCGCGATTTTTTTGGGATTTCGCCGGCGTCAATCCAGCCATAACTTGGGTCAAGGTCGAGGTAAGGTTCTGTGCTTCTTCTATTTCTTGGATTTTGGTTTGATTTGGGGAGAAAATGGCTTGGATTGAAGGCGCGCAGTAGGTGGGTTTGATGATGTCGAGTGGTGGTTGCGGTTCAAGTGGCGGTGACTGGTTGCGGGTGGTGTGGTGGCGACTGTGGTGGTCGTTCAGTGGCGTGGTTGCGGTCGGTTTGAGAGGATTGATGATGTGAATATGGGAGGGGCAGTGGCGGTGCAGCCGTTCGACAGTGGTACCATGGGTGATATGTGAATTGGAATGGTTTCGGCCACGGTGTGCGTGGGGTTAGCTGCCAAGGATGGTTTTCGTGGTGATGGTGCAAGGACATCGACGATGGGCAGGGGTGGCTGAGCAATGGAGGTGATTGGATTTTGAAATTGTGGAATTTGCGTGTAGGAAGAAGGCTCTGGTTTGCAGATTCTGATTTGATTGAGTTGATTTGGCAGTGATGATAACAGTGGTGGTGTTTGTTGGTTCGACTGGCAATGAAGGTGGAAGAGGTTGGTTGTGGTCGTGATGGTGGTGTTGAGGCAATGCAGTAGAAAATTACCGGAAGGATTGTCTGGCTTGATGAGTTCGTGTGGGAGGAGGATTTGAGTATATGTCACTGTTGGTTTTTGCTGAATTTGGTAGGTTGAGGGAATCTGCTGATTGAGGAGAATTGTAGGAATGATGATCAGTTGAAATGCAGGATTGAGGGGGCTGGAAGATGAAGATTACGATAGATGCAGAATTGAGGATGGATTGCAGGAATTTGCCAAAAAAATTGAAATTGGTAAGGGAAGTTCAATTTTCTGTAGAGGCAGGGGCGGTCATGAATTGGGTTGGGATGTGTGGCAAATTATGTTATATTTACGATTTGAGGGGATTGATTGTGGTTCGAAATTGGAAAAAGAATGAATGGATCTTTGATTGAGAGAAAACTGTGATGACCACGATTTTGAGAATCAATTGGAAAAATGAAAATGTGAGGGGAATGTATAGAAAATAAATTGTCAATTGATTGGTTTCCAAGATTTAACCAAGATAATTGTGTAAATAAATTTTTAGTTTGGAAGAAATAATACAATTAAAATTTTGAACTAGAAATCAATTTGGGTCCAAACAAAATAAAAATCTGGACGTAAATCAAATAATGAATTTGGATAACTTTAAAATCCTTAAAATTTGAATTAAGATTTAAAATGGTGACACTAGAATATTTTGAATAAAATTCGAAAATTTAAATACGATGAAAATTAATTTAATTTCATTCCTAATTTGGCTAGACGAACACTCCTTTAAATTAAATGGAAAAAGTCGTAGCGACGCGCATTTAAAGTTCTAAAAATATTTTATTTAGAAAGAAACGAAAATTCCTTGTCGCTACATATAATGGCTAGATTTTTGAGTGGGCTAAACAGAGATATTGCAAATGTCATTGAGTTACAATATTATGTGGAACTTGAAGACATGGTGCACATGGCAATGAAGGTGAAAAGGCAATTAAGGCGAAAGGGGACATCTAAACAATCACCGGGAACTTATCCTACATCACAACCGAGGAAGGATCACAATGATGAGCACGTCCCGAAGGGAAAGGAGGAACTTACAACTAAAGGTAAAAATATTTCTGATTCTCAACCTACTAGGGATAGAAATATTAAGTGCTTTAAGTGTTTGGGGTCAGGCCATATAGCATCACAGTGTCCAAATAAGAAAGTAATGTTATTGCGTGATAGTGAAATTAATTCCGAGGATGAATTTAAGGGAATGCCTAAGTTAGTGGATGTTGGGGCTAGTAGTAACGATGAAGAGGGATTAACTTATGCGGTGAAAGGTTCCCTTGTGAATAGACGTGTACTAAATTCTCGAACTAAGATGGTTGAAATTGATGAACAGCGGGATAATCTTTTCCACACTAGGTATTTGGTGGGGAAAAATGTTTGTGGGATGGTAATTGACAGGGGAAGTTGCACTAATGTGGTTAGTACATTATTGGTGGAGAAGTTGGGATTGCCTAAGGTGAAACACCCCAACCCCTATAAATTACAGTGGTTAACCGAGTCGGGAGAACTTAAGGTGAACAAGCATGTTAATATTAAATTCACCATTGGGGGTTATAGAGATGAGGTTGTGTGTGATGTGGTCCCTATGCATGTTGGGCATATTTTGTTGGGAAGGCCATGGCAACATGATAGGAGAGTGGTGCATGATGGGCTTAAAAATCTATATTCTTTCGTGAAGGGTGGAAAAAGGATCACTCTTGCTCCACTATCACCTAAAGAGGTCTAAGAGGATCAATTGAAAATAAATAGCGAGTTTGAGGGGAAAAATAAGAGCATTGAGGCCACGATCTCAGAAAAAGAAGAGAGTGTGAAAATTGAAAACAAGAGAGTTGAGGCCACAACCTCAGAAAAAGGTGAGCTTGAGAGTGAAAAGAAAAAGAAAAAAAAGAGAGTCCCCCACAAAAATGAGTTTATTTGCATTTTCTAACACATCCCTCCCTAGTTTGGCTAATTCTGTTTTGCAGGTACTACAATCAAATTATACAACTAAGGCCAAAAGTCTAAATGATCGCACAAAGCTTAAACATGCTCATCGAGCCCGGGAAAGCAGGGGGAGTCTGAAAAGCCGACCAAAATTGGATTCGAGGTCGAATCCTTTTCAAGAGAGGGAGTATGATATGATTCAGACCAGGCATCGAAGGGCGAAGTCGAACCATCGACAATACGACAGTGATCTACGTGCAAAACGGAGTAAGTTTCATGTTGGAATTGAGCCGAGAAGGCGAAATGATCAAGCCGAGCCGAGTAATCGAAATTATTTGTGCAGAAAAGTCATTACGGCCGTAATGAAGATCCTTCACGGCCGTAACACTTATAATCACGGCCGTAAAAGCTATCATCACGGCCGTAACCAACTATCGAGGAAAAATGAAGAAATTCAACAGAACAAGACTTACGGCCGTAAGTCTGAAAATTACGGCCGTAACTAATGAAGCAGTTTTGGATCCGAGAGTCCATTACGGCCGTAAGTGTATTCTTCACGGCCGTAATTGAGTAGCGGCCAGATTTTCGAGGATTTTTAATTATTTAGTTTCCTTTTTTGGTTTTTAGGTTATTTTCCTAATTTAGTATTCTAGTTTAATTAGAATTCTATTTTGAGTAAATTAACGGCTAGGTTATTTTGCTTATTTATATTCTTTTCCATGATTGTAAAAGACAGTTTTAACTTTAGATATTATTGAATTGAAGTGAGAATTTTCTCTCCAGAAAAGGAGGATTTCTTTTTCTTGTTCTTGAAGAACAGTCCATTGAACTTATCAAATATTTTTCTTGAATATTTGTGGCGTTCCAATCATAAACTTATCAAGGAGTTTGACATCCCTTGTGGCGTTTCGAAAACCTCATTTCTTCAATCTGCATCGTCATTCATTGCATCGTGATTGTTGGGTCCAGCTCCTATCGTCAATTTTATCTTTTCCAGTATTTTAATTATTGTGTTCTTGTGTTTGTTGGCTGAATCTGGATCTTTCCTATATTTGTTTCGTTTAATTCCGTGTTTTGTCGTGTTCCCTTATTGGGATCATATCATTTTATATTTTTTAATTTTACTCAATATTTCATTCATTTTAAATTATATCATTTAAGTTCTATAATATTATATAAAAATAAACTATTTTTTGAATTAATTATTATTCTTTCTATAATTATTGTATTATTCTGAAGTCCAAAAAATATATAATATGGTCATATGGGTATCAAATCGAATATCTCAATTAGAAGTATAATACAAGGTAACAAGTGAGAACAAACTGAAAAAATATTATTCGTAAAATCATCTCAAAGATCAAATTGATCCGAAGTTTTTGAGTCTCCTTCAGCTCTTGAAAATCAATTACATTTTTTTTTTAAATTCATAAAAAAAATGTTTTCAATATCATATAAATATTTTTTATTTATTAAAATAGAAAATGAACGAAAACGAATAAAATATGACCGTTTCATCAACCTATTTTTTTTTTTTTTTTCATTTTAATAAAATTCTGAGCGTATATCACAAATATATCTATTTTTTCATTTGTTACAAATTCTATTTAAATGTAATTTTGTTTTCTCATTTTAAGCTTTAATTCAATTTAAATTATAATATTTAAAGAAATTTCCTGTAACGGTAAACATACAAACCCTAAAAAAAAAAAAAAAAACTAAGGTACTTGTAATTGTACATTTTTGTAATTAATTGTTTTCCTTCATTTCTCATTTTTAATTAAATATTCATTTCAAATTTTAACATATGAAATATATATATATTTTAAATTCGTAAAAAAATAATATAAAAATAAAATGTTGTTAGTATCACATAAATTTTTTTTCTTTAAAAATGAATAATGAAAGAGAATAAAATTCTGAGCGTAAATTTTCTGAAACAGTAAACATATGAACCGTTAAAAAAAAATAATGTATGTGTGTTATACTTTTTTTTTTTTAAATTAATTGTCTTCCTTCGTTTCTCAATTTTAATTAAATATTCGTTTTATATGTTAATATATAAATTCAATATATGAGAGTAACAAATGAAATGATCGTGCATCGCACGAGTGTAACACTAGTATGTAAGAACATTAAAAAAGGCCTAAAAGTAACTTTAATTCCATTTCCTCATTATCAATATCAATAATAAAACGTGAGCGCCAAATTAATTGAAACTATTCATTTGCTACACTTTCTTCCATTTTCTGGTTGACAATAACAAAAAGTACCTTATTCTTCAGTGGCTATTTGCCTCTATAATAAGAAAGGAAATACCCACTTTATAGATAAAGATAGCTTGAAACTAGAGGTGAACAAATAAATCGTCCACCCGTTAAATCGAATCAAATCGCAACAAATGGTTTGGTTTGGTTCGATTTCAAACGTGAAATGATTTGATTTGGTTTGAAAAAATTTCAAATCGCTTTAAACGATTTGGTTTAGGTTTCAATTGTCGAACCGCGGTTTCAAACAGCAACCCACTAAGTTTTAAACAAATTATAAAAAAAATGATTGCAAAAATAGCTTGTCAATTTCAAACTGTCATTGAAAACTTTAAGTCATTTTGAGTGCTGTTTTGGTTTCTTTTCTAGTAAAAATGAGTTAAAGATTCAACTTTTATCAAAATTTGGACTTATTCTTGAAAGATTCCTAAACTTTGACAATTGCAAAAAAATGTGAAAATTTTTCAGGAATAAAGTTATGTTCTAATCTAAGCATGTGTGATCTCTCCTAAAAACAGTCAAACTTCATTCCCAACTATATATAACTATTGAAAGCCGCAAAAAAGTTAAAACGAGACTTGCAGTTTTCATTGGAGAATTTTATAAACAAATTAGAAGATAATTTATTAGGATACATATTTATAGCGTACATAGAAGAAATAATCTTGCAGTAACATAGTGTGTTATCTTTTATTTATGTGAATGATTTCGAACAAATAAATCTCATTATAGTTGCAACATGCCGGAGTAATCCCCTTGCCAATATGATTTGCATCACGAAAAAAATTCAAGAACACCTTTTGACATAATCTATGTAATGGTTAGTTGGTATTTCTTAGTTATCAACCATAAAGTGGTATTGATCATTTACCCAATGTTATGTATCAATTACAAAATTTGTGATCTTTGGTATTGGTCGATTAATCATTCATTCATTCTTGCATTATCGTACAAGAATGTGTCTTGGTTTAGAATCTACTAATTTATTTGATTGCAAATTGCGGTTTTAAACCGCACCAAACCGCAAAACATGGTTTGGTTTAAGAAATGAAATTGTTTGGTTTGGTTTGAAAAATTTTCAAACCGTTTTAAACGATTTGATTTAAAATTTCGCTACAAACCGCTCAAATCAAGCCGGGTTCACCTCTACTTGAAACCCAAAAAATTTCTTACAGTTTACACAAAAGTCGGAAGTGGTATTTCTTTATTTTTTCAAAGACGACCCAAAAAATTTCTTCCAGTTTACACAAAAGTCGGAAGTGGTATTTCTTTATTTTTTCAAAGACGACAAAATACATTAGACAAGAAACAAGAGAAGGAACTAGTGAGTGGGCAAGAAAACCAAAATCACATGATTCAACGACATGTGCATTATAAAATCTATTATCTATCCCACCAACTTGACCCCATAGAAATAAAGGCTAATTTAAGGACCTCGAAACCCATTCTCTTTATGCATACCCCTATACATGTATACATACAAATAGATATACAAATGTATATGTATATGTACTAATATTTTAGTGAACCAAATTCCGAATTGAATCATGATGATCATCAGGCTCGAGATCAAGATCATCAGCTCCTCTCAGCACAAAGCACACCAGCATCATGAATCTGCTGATCACAAATTTTACACGGTTGTGATACTTTTTTTTTTTTTTTTTGTAAACATTCTTTCTGTTAGAATCTTTCCTTAGTTTATTTTTACCACCTGTATATTCTTTATGATAAATTAGTTTTTAGATGGTTAGATTGTTAGCTCATTTCCTTACAAATATGTAGCCTTCTTATCTTATGTAAATGATTCAGCAGTGAGAAATAAGAGATCAGAATTATCTTCGTTCCTTTTATTTTCAATTCTTTCAACATTATTCATTTTTTACATGGTATCAGAGCTAGGTTCTTAAAAACCTCAACCATGGCTGATGATCCAGAAAATGCTAACCCAAATAAGGGAATGAACCAGCAAATCTCAACCCAACAATTTCTTCTTCTTCTTCTTCCACTACTACCTCTCAGTTTCTCTATTTCAATAATATCACCAATCCTTACCGACTCGATCGTGGAGACAACCCATCAGTTCCACTGGTTTCAGAACTCCTTACTACAGATAACTACACCATCTGGTCCAGAGCTATTCTCCGTGCACTGCGAGCTAAGAATAAGCTTGGTTTTGTCAATGGCACCTTTGTTAAACCTAAAGACATCAATGATCCACTGTATGAAGCTTGGGAACGGTGCAATGATCTTGTGGTTTCCTGGTTACAAAAATCAATTAGCCAAAACTTGAAATCAAGCATAGCTATGGTGGATGATGCTTCAGAATCTTGGGCTGAATTAAAGGATCTATTTATTTAACAAAATGGACCTCATATCTTTCATCTAAACAAGACTTTAGAAGCATTGCACCAAGAACTAGACTCTGTGACCATCTATTATGGCAAACTGAAATCTTTGTGGGATGAGCTGCTCATGTATGATCCCCTTCCAGATTGCAACTGTGGTAAGATCAAAATCTTACTGGACAGGTATCAAAGAGATTGTGTAATTCAGTTTTTAATGGGTCTCAATGAGTCTTATAGTAGCATCAGAGACCAAATCATGATTCTAGACCCATTACCCCTGTGAATAAGATTTTTTCAATTATACAGCAGCTGGAGAAATAGCACGCCATGTTGTCTTCTTTACCTTCCCCTGAATCTATGACTTTTGCTGTTAAAAGGAACTAAAATCATTTCAAACCAAGTACCAAACAACATATCTCTCAAAAACACGAAAAACCTTACTACACTCACTGCCACATCAATGGACATCTTCTGGAAAATTGTTTTAAAAAGGGAAATGCTGAAGCTCCTGTTTGCACTCACTTTCATATGATAGGCCATATAGTTGAATGATGCTACAAGCTACATGTGTAAGGATTTTAATCAATCGTGTGGGCTTATATGTGAATTATTGTGTATTGAATAAAAGGCTATCGACTTTGGTTAAGCCCATTTAAAGTGATCTAATAAGGATTTAGTATATTGGGCTTTAATGCATCTAATTAATGTATGGGCTTTTATGTGTAGATACCAGACAATTACCTAATTCATGATGGACCAGATTAGGTTAACTGGCAATTAAGTATATAAAGTCGGTTATGGTCCCTGAATCCTACGTACTGTTCATCTTGTCTGACATTCCATCATCAGAGAGAAAATAAGGACTACGTATCGATTTAGAAGATCCGACCTCCGAATCGTTTATTGTGAATCACGTTTGATTAAGGTACGCTTCCGCTTCAGTTATTTAATTCTTGATAATTCCAACATGATGATTATTTAGATTATAGATAAATTATTATCTGTAATAAAATTTTCTAACAAGTGGTATCAGAGCCAACATCGTGTTGAATTATCAGATCAATTTCGAACGCAAATATGTGAAACCTTAATCTGTGCGTAAAAGCCCATACTTCTGATTTCTGATTTTGTATAATTATGAAATATATACATATTCAGCAAATTGAAAAAAATTAAGAAACCCATTGTCGTGCCTCTACTTTGTAACATTGAACCTAATCGGTCAGGATTAAGTTTCAAAACAGCAGGTAATTATCAAAGAATCACTGAGTATCTCGAATTGTTGTGTTGTGGATGGTTGTGGGTTATGTGTATTGAAGGGTTGAGGACGTCTGGTCGGAGAAGCAAGACCGCGCGTCGCGGCGTTGGATTTCAATGGCCTGCGGCTGATTTAGGCGTCGCCGCGCGTGATGTGAGTTGCGGTGGTACACCGCGTCGCGCGCAGCGACGCAGGTTCTTGGGTGCAGCGCCGGTAATGGCACTGTAGGCGACGGACGGCGCCAGCGTAGGCGCCTCGTTCTTTAGGGCTGGGGACGGCGATGGCGGCGGTTAGGGTTAATCCGAAACCCTAACTGCTGAAATCTGATTTTTGAGCAAGGAGCTTCAGTTGGAAATTTGAAGATTCTGAGGATTCATGTGCAATTTCGAATTTTTGGATATATTGCATAGTCAGGTCCTCTGATCTTATTAAAGAATAAAGTTTAAATCCTAAAGTTACGGAATTTATAATTTCAGCCACTAAAGTTACAAATTATTTAAGTTGGGATTTTTTTTAAAGTTCTGAATCTTGTAATTCAGTCCCTAAAGTTTTAGAATTCTCGAATTCTACCCCCTAAAGTTCTGAAATTTATGAATTGAGCCCTTAAAGTTATAATTCAGTTAAGTCTGGACCCTTCAAGTTTTGAATTTTATAATTCAGCCCCTGAAGTTTGAAAATTTTTCAATTCAGCCCCTTATGTTTGAGAATTTTAAAAACTGGTCCCTAAAGCTTGAGAATTCTCTAATTTGGTCCCTTAAAGTTTGAAAATTTTCATTTTCAGTCCCTTAAGTTTGAAAATTTTCTAATAAAGCACCTAAAGTTTGGAAATTTTCAAAATTGGTCCTTAAAGTTTGATTTTTTTTTTTAAATTAAGTCCCTAAAGTTTGGGAATTTTCGAAATTGGGTCCTAAAGTTTGAAAATTTTCAAAATCAACATTTAAAGATTGAAAATTTCCTATTTTGGCCCCCTAAAGTTTAATTTTCTTTCAAATTGGGACCTAATGCTTGGAATTTCTCTAAATTGGCCAATAAAGTTTTGGAAAAATTGTAATTTAAGCCCTTCAAGCTTAAAATTTCACATAATTGGCCACCTAAAGTTTAAGAATATTGCAATTGACTCTCTCAACTTAAGGATTGCTCTATTCTAAAGTTTTGAATTCTATAATTCAAATCCTAAAGTCAAATATATATGCAAATCAGTGATTTCAGTTTCAAATCTTGGTACATCGGAATCTTTTGAGATATATAATATTCGAAAGTAAGTTAGTTGAAGCAACATGTTGCCAAAGCAACCTCTCTTGTGGATATTAATTAACTTTGAATATTAGAAGGTGTTTGTGTGTGTTATTTCATTGCGGATATTGATCGGCCCAAAGGAAGGTCAATATTTGGCTCGAATTTCACATGCACCTGTTGTGATAAACACGTGGCAATTATTTGGTTTAACGTGTGACCAATAAATCGGTCCAAAGAAAGGTTTATTGGTTAACATGTCTTATTGCCAGTCTTTGATCACTGCACTAAGGGAAAATTAGGTGTTTGTGTATTATTTCATGCGGATATTGATCGGCCCAAAGGAAGGTCAATATTTGGCCCGAATTTCACATGAACTTGTGGTGATAAATACGTGACGGTTATTTGGTTTTACGTGTGATCAATAAATCGGTCCAAAGAAAGGTTTGTTGGTTAACATGTCTTACTGTCAGTGTTTGATGACTACGCCAAGAGTACCACTTACAAGTCAATATTTCTGTCCAAAGACTAAATATTGATGTTGTGCTAGGTATCTTGTGATGGGCCCTACCATTATTTGAAAGTATGATTTGCATAATAAGGTACTTATGTGAGCTATTTTATTTAAGTGTTCTCTATTCAGTTTCAAATTCTGCTAGTAGTATATCTACAAGCTCAAATTTAATCCCTGTATTTATGGAATAAACTTCAAGGATCAAAACAACAACATTAACTTTTCGTTGGCTGCATGGATCTAGACCGTGTACTAAGGATTGAGCAACCTGCTCCTCTTACGGATGAAAGTTCATCTAATCAAATGAGGAACTTTGAGAAGTGGGATTGCTTAAATTACGTGAGTCTCACGATCATTAAGTGCGGCATTCTGGAAGCCTTTAGCGGCATAGTATCTAAGGAGGTAAATGATGCCAATGAATTCCTTGCCGAAATTAAGAAATGTTTTGTGAAAAACGATAAGGCTGAAACAAGCACGCTTATGCAAAGCTTGATTTCAATAAAGTATAAAGGCAATAGGAAAATAAGGGAGTACATCATGTAGATGTCTCACACTGCTTCAAAACTTAAGGAACTAAAACTCGACTTGTCTAATGACTTGCTCGTGCATTTGCTATTGATGTCGCTTCCTGCACAATACAGTTAATTTAAGGTTAGTTATAACTTTCAAAGTAGAAATGGACTCTCAATGAGCTCATTTCATGGTGTGCAAGCTTCTTGTACAATTCAGTCAATTTAAGGTCAGTTGTAACTATCAAAGGGAGAAATGAATTCTATATGAGCTCATTCTATTTTGTGTGCAAAAGGAAGAAAAGTTGAAGCATGACAGAACTGAAAGTGTTCACTTGGAAAACACCTCTAAAGATAAGGGCAAGTAAACAAATAAAGAACATAAAGCTGTTAAGGGTCCAAATCTAAAGAAACCACATAAAGACATTGAGGGTTGTTTCTTTTGCTAGAAATCTGGACATTTAAAGAAAAGATCGTACATATTACCAACTAAAGTTGCTACTAAAGTACCTTAAGAGCTTTTGACAGGAAGAAAACCTAGTCTAAAGCATTTCTACATTTGGGGATGTCCAGCTAAGGCTAGGCTTTATAGGCCACATAAAGAAATTGGACTCCAAAACAGTAAGCATCTACTTTATTGGTTATTCTGAGTGATCGAGGGGCTATTAATTTTATGATCCCACACTTAAGTCAACTTTTGAAACGGGAAATGCAACATTTTTGAGGATGTTGAGTTTGGGGGGAGAAATAAGGTTAGAGATATTGTCTTTAAGGAATAAGTTGAGGAAGGATCGGTTTCGATTCCTACTATTGCTTTTGACAACGTGCAATTTTTTATGCATGTCATTGATCAAGAAGCATATCCGGAACCTCAATTCGACAATGTTGAAGAACCTCTCATCCAAAATAAGGTAAATTTCAGAAGTACAAACTCAACAACCTCAATAACTAAAGTCATTAAGGAGATCCACGAGAGAAAGGGAAAAAATGCTATTCTGGATAATTTAAATAATATTTTTCCAAGAATATAAGGAAATGATGGAATGGTGGAAGATGGTCTAATCAATTCCATCAGGCCATGCAGGGTTCTAACTCTCAAAAGTGGATTGATGTCATAAATAAGGAGTATAAGCATATGCAAGACAATAACGTTTTGGATCTTTTCCTATTACCGGAAGGTACGAAGCCCATTGGTCTTAAATGAATTTTTAAACCAAGGGGGATTTTAAAGGTAATGTGGAAAGATATAAGGTTCGTCTTGTATCTAAGGGCTTTACACAGAATGATGGCATTGATTATAAAGAGACTTTCTCTTCGGTTTCAATGAAAGACTCTTTTAGGAAAGTTAGATTGTTGCACATTTCAACCTCGAGTTACATCAAATGGATACTAAGGTGGCGTTTCTCAATGGTGACATTGATGGGACGATATGGTTTGCAAATTAAAGAAATCCATTTATGTACTCAAGCCAGCTTCCTGTTAAGGGTAATACAAATTTCATCAAGTAATTATCTCATTTGGTCTTGAGATTAATGTTGTTGATGGATTGTTTGTATTACAAGTTCAGTGGGAGTAAATATATTGTCCTGGTTTTATATGTTGATTATTGCTTGCCACTAATGATATATGTATGTCACATAAAATTATGAGATTTTTGTCAAGGAATTTTTGAGATTAAAAATCTTGGTGATGTCTCTTTTGTATTAGGAATTCAGATACACCGGGATTGTTCTCGGGGTATTCTTGAATTGTCACAAAAGGGCTATATCGATAAAATACTTAAGAGGTTTGGCATGCAAGACAGTAAATCAGGGGACAGCCCTATCGCTAAGGGAGAAAAATTTAGTCTCGACTAATGCCCGAAAAGTTATCTTGAAGTTAAAGAAATGCAGAGACTCCCATATATTTAAGCTATAGGGAATCTGATATATATTCAAATTTGTATGCGTTCGGATATTGCATACATTATTGGGATACTAAGGAGATATTTAAGTTACCCTGGGATGGATCATTTGGAAAGCAGCCAAACATGGGTTATAAGGTATTTAAAGAGAACAAAAGATTACATGCTCACATACAGAAAATCGGATCAGTTAGAGATCATATGGTATTATGATTCCGATTTTTACTAGATGCCAAGAAAGTAAAAGATCCACATAAGGTTACATTTATCTGCTGGTTGGAGGAGCTATTTCCGGATGGAGTGCTTGACAGACACTTTAGCTTCTTTCACTTGGCAGCACAGTTGTAGCAATTTTGGGGGCATCTAATTATGGAATATAGCTGCGAAATTTTGTCACTGGGCTGCATATTCTGTACGGTATAGAAAGACCACTAAAGTTATATTGTGACAATAACTCAGCAGATTTATATTCCAGTAACAACAGGAGCTCAACTAAGTCAAAATACATTGACATAAGTTCCTGGTTGTGAAGGATACAGTTCAGAGTGGACACGTGTCAATAAGAGCACATTGGGACAAACTCCATAATTGCGAATCCGCTTACTAAAGTATTACAACCCAAGGTCTTTCATGAGTACATTACTCATATGGGTGTTGTATTTCTTAAGGATATTCGGTTTCAGTGGGAGTTTGTATTTTGGGTGCATTAGACACATTTATTGTCCTTTCGGATACAATTTAAAGTTGAAGTTATTTACAGCTGTAAGGTTTCATGTTTATTATCTCTGAACTTGTTTAAGGATGATCTCACTAAAGTTGGACCAGTTGGAAATAGGCATGTTGAAGATCACATTACATGTAATTTCCATGCTACACATCCATACTTGATCCATGTCATTCAGTTATGTCGATATACGTGACCATTGAAGGTTTAGTTACGATTAATGTAGCGAAAACGGCTTTGATCCTATGTTGATATAATTGATGGACCGGATTGTTTGGGGATGCATTCAGTAATGATAGAAAAATACTGAGTACTCATAAGGTTATGATTGATACACAATTGTAAGGTTACACATATAGCCCAAGTGGGAGATTGTAAGGATTTTAATCAATCGTGTGGGCTTATATGTGAATTATTGTGTATTGAATAAAAGGCTATCGATTTTGGTTAAGCCCATTTAAAGTGATCTAATAAGGATTTAGTATATTGGGCTTTAATGCATCTAATTAATGTATGGGCTTTTATGTGTAGATACCAGGCCATTACCTAATTCATGATGGACCGGATTAGGTTAACTGGAAATTAAATATACAAAGTCGGTTATGGTCCCTGAATCCTACGTACTGTTCATCTTGTCTGACATCCCATCAACAGAGAGAAAATAAGGACTACGTATCGATTTAGAAGATCCGACCGCCGAATCGTTTATTGTGAATCACGTTTGATTAAGGTACGCTTCCGCTTCAGTTATTTAATTCTTGATAATTCCAACATGATGATTATTTAGATTATAGATAAATTATTATTTGTAATAAAATTTTCTAACAACATGGTTATCCACCTGGGTACAAACTCCATAAAAGGATCAAAACATCTGGTTTCTCTGCAAATCTGACCTCTTTAGAGCAAAAGGAAACGACTGAGGATCAAGTGGTCTCCACCAAAATCAATATCAACAAATCTTGGCTCTCATTCAACCAAGGGATCCTGCCATTGCTGCACACTCAGTAAATCAAGTCCAAACAGGTGTTAAACCTTCTCCTGGTAGTTCACAAGAAATGTCTGTGTTGGGAATTTTTGGTCCCAAACAAACCTTGGGGCGATGATGAAATATCGTGTCTAAAATTTAGCTTCGTAGGCCCTCGGCCCATAATCGAAGAATTATTAATGCCCCAAACAACCACAATGTGAGTAGCCCACGAGAATAATAGGTTAGATACTTTATCATCGTACCTTGAGGTGTTAATTGGGATATATGCCCTGTTGCTCTGTAGGTGGATTCGATTGGCGGCCCGGGTTTAATTAGGCCCTCTACACATTCCCCTAATTAAACCTAAACCTACTGATGAGAATCCAGGGAGTCAATCGAGTCAAAGTCAAACAGGTCAACCCTCTATCAGAATACCGGTGGGGCCCATGACAAGATCCAAGGCTAAAGAGGTCCAAGAGTCGATGGCGGGACTCATTTTCAAGCTCCGAAATCAAGTCCACATGGAAGAGAGCAAGATCGAGGTCAATTGCCTAATTTTGGAAGAACAGGAACTTTCGGTCGACCGAAAGTTCCATTCGGTCGACCGAAACTCTGCAGAATTTTGAGACCCAGCTGCAGGCAGTTTCGGCTGACCAACGTACGACCGAAACTGCCCTTTCGGTCGACCAGTTGGTCGACCGAAATAAGTTCGGTCGACCGAAACTAACTTTCGGTCGACCGAAAGTTCTCCGATTGAAATTACGGGGTTTTTTGTGCAATTTCTCAAACTTCTTATTTTTCACTTTTTGTATATATTTGGGAAGCCTTCCAAACCCTGCTTAGTTGTTGTTGAATATTGAAGACTCCATTGAGAGCATTTAAGAGAAGTAAATCCTTTCTTTTTCTTGTAACTTTTATTGGAATTTATTTCAACTTATATATTGAGAGTTTGTCTTGTGTATGTGTTGATATTTATTCCTCAAGTCTTGGTATTTGTCTTAATCTCTCCATTGGGCTAGGGTTTGTCAATCCTTGAATTTTGGTTGGGTTAAACTTGGGTCAAGATTTCTTATTTATTACCTATTTTAGCTTTCTTGGGTTGATCCATTATTGTTGTGGGAATTTTTGGTTTAATCACCAAAGGGGTTCGCATCATTTGGTATCAGAGCTTGGCTCTAAAATTGGTAATCCTATCTTTACATTTATTGTTGTTGTTCTTGATAGTTAAAAAAAAAAAAAAACGAAAATTACAAAAAAAATTGGGGAAAATTAGTTGCCCATGCAAATTTCATGATTCCTACATATTGGGCATTGTTGTTATCATCAATTTGAAAGTTATTGGGGATGCAATTGAGCAAACACTTGAAAATTTCAAACTATTCCAAAGCTTGCATCCTAAGTGTTTGATAAAATGTTTCAAAGAGTGTTTTCATATTGAAACTTGACATTCAACTACCAAACACATTCCTAATTGAATTCCTTGTGTCTTACATCAAGTTATTGTGACTATACCCTTGAAAATCTTATTGGTCTAGTTCAATTCCTTACTTCCTTGTATAATAGCAAGCAACTAAATTCTACTTGCTATTGTGTCAATCCTTCATTTGCTTCCTTTGTTGTTTGTGGAATTTGTGCTACACAAGAATTAAATTCTCAATTTAGTTGAATTATGTTCCTTGAAAAGTTTGAGTAAGAAGGTGAAGAGTGGTAAAAGGCAAGAGTGGTGAGCTCATTAGAGGGAAAAAGCCTAATTGAGTGAAACACGAGCGAACATAATTTGTGAGGACATTTGCACACTTACACTCCATGGCTCATGCACATACTTCGAGTGGACAAGATTCTAATGCACAAACTCAAGAGTTGAGGGATATGATACAAGCTCTCACAGTTACTATGGCGGATATGGGGGGAAGGTTGGAAGGTAGATTAGCAAGGTTGGAGACTAGGAGGGAAGTTCCACCTCCAAGGGATGATAATGTTAGGAGGGGTGATAGGAGAAGGCCTAGAGATGAGTAGAATATGATGATGTTGATGATGATGAATTGGAGAGTGAAGGGGGTAGTGACCAAAATTGGAACATGGGTAGGAATAGAGGAGGTAGGAATGTGAGGGGAGTAGGACGAGATCATGGGAGGAACCCTAGGGGTAGGGATGGAATGGATGGTAATCTTGGTAGTATAAAGATGAAAATTCCTTCTTTCCATGGGAAGAGTGATCCGGATGCCTATTTAGAATGGGAGAGGAAGATAGAATTGATTTTTGAATGTCATAGGTACTCCGAGGATAAAAAAGGTTAAGTTAGCGGTAGTGGAGTTTACCGACTATGCCTTGGCTTGGTGGGATAATTTATTACTCACTAGGAGAAGGAATTTCGAGGGTAGTGTGGATACTTGGGATGAATTGAAGAGCCTTATGAGAAAAAGATTTGTACCAAGTCACTACTATAGGGGACTCTATCAAAGACTACAAACCCTTACTCAAGGAACAAGGGGTGTTGAAGACTATTATAAGGAGTTGGAAAAAGCTTTGATGAGGGCCGACATAGAGGAGGATAGAGAAGCCACTATGGCTCGATTTATAAGTGGGTTGAATAGGGAGATAGCCAATGTGGTTGAATTACACCATTATGTTGAGATGGAGGAGTTGGTACACATGGCTATTAAAGTGGAGGCTCAATTGAAGAAGAAGGAGCAATTTAAAAGAAAGGGGCAAGAAAAATTCTTGGGAGGTCCTAGTTCCAATTGGAAGACTAAGTGGGGGAGTGAAAAGGTTGATAGGGCACCACTTAAGGACAAAATTGAAACCTCCAAGGGAAAGGAAGTTGGCTTCGTCAAGGATAACCCAAAGGTTGTTCCTACTACTTCTAGGAGTCGGGATATAGAATGCTTCAAGTGTAGAGGACGGGGGCATTATGCTCGAGAGTGCCCTAACAATAGGGTAATGATTATCAAAAATGGGGAGTGGTACTCGGAAGATGAAGAGGATGAAGAGGGGAAGTCGTGTAGGGGAGATAGTGATGACGAGGAGGAAGAGGTGGAGGGAATTGTTAGTCCACCCAAGTCTTTAGTCACCATTAGGTCTCTCAACACCCAAGCCAAGGTGGATGATGCGGCTAAGCAAAGGGAGAATATCTTCCATACTAGGTGTCTTGTGAAGGACCAAGCGTGTAGTCTCATCATTGATGGGGGGAGTTGCACCAATGTAGTTAGCACTAGCATGGTTGAAAGGTTGGGATTACCTTTAATGCCACATCCTAATCCTTATAAGTTACAATGGTTGAGTGATTATGGTGAGTTGAAAGTAAGTAAGCAAGTATTCCTTATTTTCAACATAGGGACCTATGAGGATCAAGTACTTTGTGATGTGGTGCCCATGCAAGCTACACATATTTTATTGGGGAGACCATGGCAATATGATAGGAGGGTATTGCATGATGGTAGGAAGAATCGGTATAGTTTCCAAATGAATGGAAAACCCGTGACACTCCTACCTTTGAGTCCGGAAGAAGTTTACAAGGACCAATTGAAACTCAAGAAGGAGGAGGAGGAGGAAAAAGAAAGAAGAAAAAAAAAGATGGAGTTGAGTGAGGGGCAAAACGAAAGTGAGAAAAAAAGAGGGGAAAAAAGTAGTGAAAAAAGAAAAGAGGGGATGCAAGAAAAAAGAAAGAGAGCAAAGGATATTGAGAAAAAAATGAATTTTTATGCGAGTAGAGGTGATGTAGAAAGAGCTTTGAAGGAAAATCATTCAATTCTTCTGTTGGTCTATAAGGAGTCCCTCCTTACACTTGATGACTCTCACACTTCCCTCCCCACTTTAGCTACTTCTTTGTTGTAGGAATTCGAGGATGTCTTTCCGGAGGAGATACCTAGTGGGCTTCCACCCATTAGAGGCATCGAGCATCAAATTGATTTCATCCCCGGAGCCGTCATTCCAAATAGACCGGCATACCGAAGCAATCCGGAGGAGACCAAGGAACTCCAAAAACAAGTTGAGGAGTTGATGAGTAAAGGATATGTTCGTGAGAGCATGAGTCCTTGTGCCGTTCCCGTGCTACTAGTGCCCAAGAAGGATGGGACCTTTAGAATGTGCGTCGATTGCCGAGCCATTAACAACATAACGGTAAAGTATCGACACCCCATTCCTAGGTTAGATGATATGCTAGATGAGTTGCATGGTTCGTGCATTTTTAGTAAAATCGACTTGAGAAGTGGATACCATCAAATTAGGATGAGGGAAGGAGATGAATGGAAAACCGCTTTTAAAACTAAATATGATTTATATGAGTGGTTGGTTATGCCCTTCGGTCTCACTAATGCACCGAGCACTTTTATGAGATTAATGAACCATATCTTGCGTGAATTCATTGGGAAATTTGTGGTAGTTTACTTCGATGATATTTTGATTTATAGCAAAAATTTGAATGAGCATATTGAACACTTGAGGAGTGTACTTGTGGTTTTGAAAGGAGAACAATTGTATGCTAACCTCAACAAGTGTAATTTTTGCATGGAGAGTGTGATCTTCCTTGGATTTGTAGTTAGTACTAAGGGAATAGAGGTTGATGAGGAAAAGATCAAAGCCATTAAGGAATGGCCCACGCCTACAAGTGTCACCGAGGTAAGAAGCTTCCATGGGTTAGCTAGTTTTTACCGACGTTTTGTCAAAGATTTTAGCACACTAGCTTCACCACTTACCGAGGTTGTTAAAAAACATGTTGGGTTTAAATGGGGGGAGGCGCAAGAAAAGGCCTTTAATGAAATAAAGAACAAATTGTGCACCGCCCCGGTTTTATCCTTGCCTAATTTTGATAAAACTTTTGAGATTGAATGTGATGCTTCAAGCATAGGTATTGGAGCAGTTTTGATGCAGGAGAAAAGGCCGATTGCCTACTTTAGCGAGAAGCTCAGTGGAGCCGCCCTGAACTACCCCACCTATGACAAGGAGCTCTATGTGTTGGTAAGATCGTTAGAAACATGGCACCACTACTTGTGGCCTAGAGAGTTCGTCATCCACACCGACCATGAGTCATTGAAGCACTTGAAGGGGCAAGGGAAGTTGAGCAAGAGGCATGCCAAATGGGTGGAGTACGTAGAAACTTTTCCCTATGTCATCAAATACAAACAAGGTAAGGAGAATGTGGTAGCCGACGCCCTTTCTCGAAGGTATGCTCTTATTACGACCTTAAGTGCTAAATTGTTGGGTTTTGAGAGCATTAAGGACTTGTATGCGCATGATGCGGATTTTGCTAGTATATTTATATCATGTGAGAAGGTTGGATTTGGGAAGTTTTATAGGCATGAGGGGTTTTTGTTTCGAGAAGGTAAACTTTGTGTGCCAAATTGCTCATTGAGGGAATTGATGGTAAGGGAGGCCCATGGCGGGGGATTAATGGGTCACTTTGGGGTAAGGAGAACCCTTGAAATTTTACAAGAACATTTCTTTTGGCCAAAAATGAGTAGAGACGTTGGGCGAATTTGTTCTAGGTGCATAACTTGTAGAAAGGCCAAGTCCAAAGTAGAACCACATGGATTATATACACCCCTACCTGTCCCTAGTGAACCTTGGACGGAAATTTCTATGGACTTCATTTTAGGGTTGCCTAGGTCAAAAAAAGGTAGTGATTCCATCTTCGTGGTTGTAGATAGGTTTAGTAAAATGGCGCATTTCCTTGCTTGTCATAAAACTGATGATGCTATTCATATAGCCGACCTATTCTTTAGGGAAATCGTGCGACTCCATGGGGTTCCTAGGAGCATTGTGTCGGATAGGGATGTTAAATTCCTTAGCCACTTTTGGAAGGTCCTGTGGGGAAAATTGGGAACTAAACTTTTGTTTTCAACAACTTGTCATCCCCAAACCGATGGCCAAACTGAGGTGGTTAATAGAACTTTAACACAACTTCTTCGCACCGTCCTTAAGGACAATCTAAAGAATTGGGAAGAGTGTTTACCTTTTGTTGAATTTGCATATAATCGAAGTGTTCATTCTACTACTTCTTTTTCTCCATTCGAGATTGTTTATGGCTTTAACCCTTTAACTCCTTTGGATTTGATTCCGCTACCTATTGATGAAAGAGGTAGTTTAGATGGGAAGCGAAAGGCGGAGTTGGTAAAATCTCTCCATGAGAAAGTCAAACTCCAAATCGAGAAGAAGAATGAACAATATGCCTCCAGTGCCAACAAAGGTAGGAAACGAATGACATTTGAGGCCGGTGACTGGGTGTGGTTGCATTTGAGGAAGGAGAGGTTTCCGACTCAAAGAAAATCAAAATTACAATCACGTGGTGATGGCCCCTTCCAAATCCTAGAGAGAATCAATGACAATTCCTACAAGCTTGACCTTCCTGGTGAGTACAATGTATCGGCTTCTTTTAACGTATCTGACTTATCCCCTTTTGATGCAGGTGAAGATTCGAGGTCGAATCCTTTTCAAGAGGGAGGGGATGATGAGAATCCAGGGAGTCAATCGAGTCAAAGTCAAACAGGTCAACCCTCTATCAGAATACCGGTGGGGCCCATGACAAGATCCAAGGCTAAAGAGGTCCAAGAGTCGATGGCGGGACTCATTTTCAAGCTCCGAAATCAAGTCCACATGGAAGAGAGCAAGATCGAGGTCAATTGCCTAATTTTGGAAGAACAGGAACTTTCGGTCGACCGAAAGTTCCATTCGGTCGACCGAAACTCTGCAGAATTTTGAGACCCAGCTGCAGGCAGTTTCGACTGACCAACGTACGACCGAAACTGCCCTTTCGGTCGACCAGTTGGTCGACCGAAATAAGTTCGGTCGACCGAAACTAACTTTCGGTCGACCGAAAGTTCTCCGATTGAAATTACGGGGTTTTTTGTGCAATTTCTCAAACTTCTTATTTTTCACTTTTTGTATATATTTGGGAAGCCTTCCAAACCCTAGCTTAGTTGTTGTTGAATATTGAAGACTCCATTGAGAGAATTTGAGAGAGGTAAATCCTTTCTTTTTCTTGTAACTTTTATTGGAATTTATTTCAACTTATATATTGAGAGTTTGTCTTGTGTATGTGTTGATATTTATTCCTCAAGTCTTGGTATTTGTCTTAATCTCTCCATTGGGCTAGGGTTTATCAATCCTTGAATTTTGGTTGGGTTAAACTTGGGTCAAGATTTCTTATTTATTACCTATTTTAGCTTTCTTGGGTTGATCCATTATTGTTGTGGGAATTTTTGGTTTAATCACCAAACGGGTTCGCATCACCTACCCTATATCTATCCTACGCTTCCCTTACTCTCGGTTAAGACAAGCATTACACTCAACTCTCAAGCCTCACCTTCTCTCTTTTGCGATCGTGCGACGCTTTCTCTGTGTGAGATCTCTTCACCGGTTTCTTTGTGAAATCCAACCCCATTTCCGTTCAGCCCCTGTTGCGGTTTTCCCTTTGTGGGTTTTCGCCTCTGTTCCGTTTCTCTGTTGCGGTATAAACCGTGACCCTGCTGGTCGCATTCTTGGGCAGTCTGGTTTCGGATTTTATGTGTGAAAATAGTGGGTCTTTCGGGTTGCCTCAGAGTGTTTTCTTGCCTTCACATCGTGGTGTTGCCTATTGGGGTTGTTGGGGCAAATTTATGATCCCTCGATCTGTTCCACACGGCTCGATTTCGAAGTCTCAAGGGAATTTTTAATTTTATTCTTTGATTATCGTTTACTTATCATTCCTAACATTTTTTCGATCATATGTTTACAGTGATTAACTTGACTACTTTGTGTTGTGACAAGATTGAGATCGCTACACTTTGGTATACCTCAGTACTCTAATTCCTCATCTAGACACAAATTCACTGCATCACCTTGGATAATAGACCTAAAATGTCCCAAGTAGTGAAGATGTTAGAGGGTATTAGTGCAATAGAAAGAGGAGCCAACCATCCTCTCGAACAAGTTAGAAAGTCCATTACTTTTACTGATCCCGTGATCCATCCATGGCGAGTTGGGATTGTTTTCTTTCCTAAATTCAATTCTCCTTTCAGGAATTGCATTGGATATAAATTTTCAAAGTTTTCTTTTCTTTAGGTGAATAGCTTCCCAATATCAATGGCAATGGATTTACTTGCTGGATATATTAGGTTAATATCTGTCATACCTTTCTTCATATTGGTATCTAGAAGATATTTTACCCCCCCCCCCCAACACACACACACATAATTCTAGTTGGTTTGTGAGGTAACATTCTTTGATAATGATCTTTCCTTTTCATCTGTGGTGATTCATGGATTTACAAATGGAGCCTGAAGATCGACTTGTATATATAGATTAATGTTGTGAACTTAGGCCTGCTGAACTCTCTTAGAGCTTTTAATTAGAACTACACAGTAGTGCATGGTGTATCCATTCTCAGTTCATCAACCTTTTGACTGCAATCTGATCCTATCTAAAGCATGCTTGCACCAAATGTTCAAGGGTTCTTTGGTATAGAGTTGTTTGGAGCTCATTGAAATAGTGTAGACCAAAGTTCTTTTTGCACCTTTGACACTCACAATTGCTGCCTTGCTCGCGGTAGCACCTACGAGGGAGATATATATTTCCATTTTTTCTCTTTTTATTTGTCATTTTCCATCCAAGTTTGGGAAAAACTCTACATAAATCAATATAACTTGCAAAAATAAGTGGCGCGTGCAACCCCACATTTCTTGAATTGAGAGTCGATAATTTGGAGGATGCTGTGGTCGAAGTGGGAGAACTTGGTGGGGGATACTTGTGGTGAACATAACAAATGAATTCAAAATAATTGGCAGTTTTACGAGCTCATATACAAAAGCCATTACACAAATATTTTATTCGACGATATATGTATCACATCTCGTGCAACTTTAAATATAATACAACCAGGACACAATTGAAAAACAAGAACATCTAACTTTTAAGCATTGCAAAAGAAAGCTAGTAGATAAAAATCACACGTGCCAAAATCTTACAAATTTGTGATCTGCTTCTCTGAGCCGAATTTTGCTCATGGTCGTCTTTACGTAAAACCAGTCCATCACGCTATTCAATGACTTGAAAAATGCATTCCTCCATGAGTTATTGAGCACTAAAGTTCCACATACTCCCCAAAATCCAAAAACGAAACCAACTACCATACTAATGTAAAATCCATCATTGATAAGCTTGTCCTCCTCTGGGTTTTTCATCCCATCAGCATTATCATTGATCTTTGGGTCTTGAGCAATTTCATCTCCAGGACAAACTATTGGAAGTGGAAGGCCACAGAGTCCAGGGTTCCCTCAAATGCGGAAGCATTGAAAGTTCGTAAATGAATGCTTTGTGGAATTTTGCCCGACAAGTTATTGTATGACAAATCTAACACTCCAAGTTGATCCAATTGAGAAACACCATTAGGACCACCAGAGAAGTGGTTTCCTGATAAATCAAGAAAATCCAAAGTCCTTATTCGCTCAATATTTGGAGGAAGGAATCCAGATAGGTTGTTTCTTGAAAGGTTAAACCCAACAAGCATTACAAGATTTGTAATTGCAGTAGGAATATCACCTACTAAATTGTTCCTTGAAAGATCAATGAGTCTCACCAGTTTGAGAGTATTTATGTACTTGATAAGTACGGTTTTTGTACTTATCTTGACTTTAAATTTAGACAATTACGAGTGTTTTAGGATATAATATTTCTAATTATGTATTTATTTTGTTTGTTTTAGGAAAAACCCAAATTTGAACGCGTTTGGAGGCAAAACGGATAAAAAGGGACTTAAACCATACAAAATGGACTCAATTGCATCATATAAAAAGTCTAGGGACCGATTTGATCAGCAAACTATGGTAACATGTATATGGGCCTAATTCTAATCCAAGGAGTGACCTAA
The DNA here is from genome assembly GCA_963555705.1 of Ligustrum vulgare. Classification (NCBI taxonomy): domain Eukaryota; kingdom Viridiplantae; phylum Streptophyta; class Magnoliopsida; order Lamiales; family Oleaceae; genus Ligustrum; species Ligustrum vulgare. Next base: position 5,240,487 of record OY743179.1, read on the forward strand.
TTTTTTATATTAAGCATCAAACTTCTGGTGGAGAAAAGAGGAGGGAGCCGTAGGTGAGGTTAAAGGGGAGAAGAGCAGCCGAGTTCTTGGAAGGAATTCTTTGATAACAGATATATACACACGGCATTGAGTAGATTTCAGGGGGAACTAATTGAAAACTGGAGACATCTTTGTGGATAAAAGAATTAGGCAGCCGAATGTGGAATTAAAAAGGGAGAAGGCTGGTGGTGTTATAATTGGAGTTGGTGGTGGAGTGTAAAAGGAGTAAATTCTTGAGAATTAATGGGAGCCAACTGGAGGTGATCATTGAACACGATATATACATTAAAAAAGGGAATTAGAGGCTGGATAAAAAAAGGAAGACATACTTCGGCTGGTTTTTGGAGGAAAAAAAAGAGAAACGTCTGCCATATTTTGGAAGAAGACGTCATGTGGAGGAGAAGAATTCAGTTTCTTTTGCCCTATCAATCGGGTGATGTTTTTCCAATTAATTATGTTTGATTTACATATTAAGATGCTAGGCTAATTTAATTTATGTATTGGATGAAGATGAAACTTGTTAATTATTTATTTCAATTCGATAACTATTAGTATAGAAATTTCTTATATTGTCTTGATTGATCTTGCATGCTTTATTTTTATTATTTGATTGATTGGCCACCAGTTAAATATATCGTTACTTGTTGTAGTCTTGGAAAAGTCACAATAAGTTGGAACATTGCATGATCAACACATGAACACTAGATGTTAGGAATAACACTATGACATGTGCAATCTAATTGATAATTGTGTGATTTAATGCGTTCTAAACATTCGTATTCGGACTAGGAATAGATTCGTTTCATGTTTGAGATATATTTAATTTGTCTTGGAAAAGAAAATTAATTGCATGTGAATTATCGATTGTCAAGCAACACATGAATGATTTAAACTTCGAATTGTTGAATTGAGATAGGTGATAACAAGTGAATTCGGATTCCAACACATGCTCTCATTCATATTTTACTCCCAAACATTTGTTTTTATTTAATTTTTATTTATTGCAATTTTTTAGAATAGATAGACAAACAAAATCATCTTTTTATTCTAATTGTTTTCATTAATTGAATCGACGATAAACTAATAATTAGGACTAAACATTATTCCTCGTGGGAACGATACTCTCAACTCATCACAATTATTACTTGTCAACGATCCCGTGCACTTGCGGGATTCGAACCGAACAAGTTTTTGGCGCCGTTGCCGGGAAATAACGGATTTAGTATAATTATTAGTTTACCTTTAATTCAATTAAATTTTGATTTTTAGTTTTTAGTTTTCATTATTTTTATTTTTATTTTTACTTTGTTTTGGTTATTCATAATTCCTTATTTTTCTCTTCACATTGGTCATTGAGTAGTATATGCTAGGTTTTAACGAGCCTGAACTATTACCAATAGATCCGGAAATAGAGAGAACCTTTAGACAACGTAGAAGAGAACAAAGAGAAAACAGGGATATGGTAAATAATCAAAATCAAAATCAATTGCCACTTGCTCCTCATGAGCAAGAAGTGCAAATTCAACCAGGAGCAATTCACGATAATGCTCAAGCGCTGGTTGGGGATTATGTAAATCTCGCGCCCGCCCCTGTACAACAAACTATTGTTTATCCACCATTCGTGCAGGCAAATTACCACCTTAGACCTGATGTCATAAACTTATTTCAAAATCATCAAGGCATCAAGTTCTTTGGTAAGGCGACTGAAAATCCGCATGAGCACATTCAAGCCTTTTTAATGCTATGCGATGTAATCAGTCACGAAGGGATGTCAGCAGACGCTTTTCGAATGCGTTTGTTTCCCCATACTTTAAAAGATAATGCTAGGGAATGGCTACGCTCATTAGCTCCTGGAAGCATTGTATCTTGGAATGATATGGTGCAAAAATTCACCATGAAATTTTTCCATCCATCTCGAGTTCTCAAAATCAGAAATGAAGTTCACACTTTCAAACAACGAGACCTTGAGAGTTACCCTGAGGCATGGACGAGATTCAAGGACTATTTTAGAAAGTGTCCAATTTGGACATACAAAAAAATGCTCAGGTTTACATCTTTTATTTAGGATTGCATCCTGAATACCGCAATATGCTTGATGCTTCGGCAGGGGGATCAATAATGAGATTAGATATTGACCGAGCACATGAACTATATGAGAGAATTGCGGAGAACCAGGAAATGTGGCCTACTGAAAGGGAAATTCCAAGAAAGGCATCTGGTATCCACAATGTCGATGTAGTTACACAATTGGCAGCTTAAATGGAAATTCTATCAAAAAAGCTGGACAATTTAACTTGACCTGTGCACATGGTGCAACACCCAACACCAGTTTGCGAAGGATGCGGAGCAGATCATGTTACAGCTAGTTGTCCTTTAGCCTCAACACATGGAATGCAACATGAGGAGGTCAGCTACGCCCAGAATTTTCAGAAGTATCAAAATGACCCCTACTCCAATACATATAATCCTGGGTGGAGGAATCATCCTAATTTCTCTTGGTCTAACAATCAAAGTCAGGGTCACGAAGGAAACTTTCAAGCAAAACCACCAAGTTTTCAACATCAACAATCACAACAACAACAGCAGCTAAGGAAGCCATTGTTGGAAGACATGTTTGCACAGTATATGGCAAAGACTGAACAAGTCTTTCAAAATCAACAGGCAGTTATAAAAAATTTGGAAAATCAAATGGGACAGATGGCTGTGGCATTAACAAGCAGAAATCAAGGAGCCTTACCAAGTAACACTGAGAAAAATCCTAAGGAACAGGTAATGGCAGTGGAAGCTATAAATTATGCAGTTATTGAGACACCTTCAATCACAGCTGCACCACCTGTTAAAGCATATGTGCCGCCTATTCCATTTCCCCAAAGGCTTCGAAAGCAGCCAAAGAATGAACAAATCCATGCCATTACTACAAGGAGTGGAGTTCAACTACCAGAGATCACTGTGAAGAAGAAAGGAACTGATGGGGATCAAGTAACTCATATGGACAAGGAACAAGTAACTCAATCTGAGGAATCAACAAATGCAATTGAAAAAGAACAGTTAGAGATTCCAACAATCAGCATTCCACAAGGTAAGGCACCTACTTCTGTTAATCAACACACAACTCCAGTCCCATTTCCTCAAAGGTTGCAGAATACTAAGTTGGAAAAGCAGTTCAAGAAATTTTTGGATGCCCTCAGACAACTGCATATTAACATCCCATTCATTGATGCCATAATGCAAATGCCAAATTATGCTAAGTTTCTGAAAGAGATGTTGACAAAAAAGAGGAAGTTGCCACAAGATGAAGAAGTGACATTGACCGAAGAATGTAGTGCAATCCTACAGCATAAGCTCCCCCCTAAACTAAAAGATTCAGGGAGTTTCACTTTACCTTGCTCCATAGGAAATTCACACGATTTAAATGCTTTAATTGATTCTGGAGCAAGTGTTAACTTAATGCCGTTGTCTATTTATAGAAAATTAGGATTGGGGAATCCTAAAGAAACTTCAATAATTTTGCAGCTCGCTGATAGGACACTCAAGCACCCTTACGGAGTGATTGAAGATATGCTCATCAAAGTTGGAGATCTGATCTTTCCAGCTGATTTCATCATTTTGGATATAGAGGAAGATCAGAACATCCCGGTGATCCTAGGAAGACCATTTCTAGCAACTGGACGAGCTTTAATGGATTTTGAAAAGAGTGAAATAATCCTAAGAGTGGAGGAAAAACAACAAAGCTTCAGCATGAATAATGCACTCAAACAACCTTCATATATTGAGGAATGCAAAAGGATTGACCTCAAAGAAGAGGAAGACTGGAAAGGTCAAGACCAGGAAAAGAGAAAATGGATATGGTGGATTGGTTGGAAGGGATAAAAATAACAATTTGATAGTGTGGAGGCTGAAGCATGAACAAGAGAATCTCTGCACGTGCAAAAAGTGCAGGGCTGAAAACTCTCTTTTCAAGCCACCCTAAGTAACCAAAATGCCAAAGTCAAGTTAATGACTATAAACAAGCGCTTGTTGGGAGGCAACCCACTTTTCTTCTCTTTTATTTATTTAGCTTTATATGCATTAGTTTGATTTATTTATTTATTTGTTTGATTTATTTATTTATTTATTTTTACGTCTTGATCCAATAACACTTCTAATGCCTGAATTTCATTTTTGCCTTGATAGGACTGATTCTGCAACAGGAAGATGATCAGGGAACTTTGGGAATACATATCTCCATCACATTCAGATTGACCAGGGAAGTCCTTTAACCTCTCCTAGTTATACTTTTTATATACTTGATCTGATACATTGAGGACAATGTATATTTTAAGTTTGGGGGTGGGTAGTCCATTTTTCTGCTAAAGTTTTCTTTTTATTCAGCATGTATTCAAAAAAAAAAAAAAAAAAAATTTTTGAAAAACTTGTTGACATGTGTATTGCCTAGGATATAGTATGGATCAGATTTTGCTTTGGTTTGAATTCTGAACAGCATGAAAACAAGAATTTTATGAACTAGTTATTACATGCTAGATTTCATCTTCACGCGCACATAGCCATTGTTGGATTATTACTTGTGTAGGGATTTGTTTAATACATGTGGGACAAATTTATGCAATTTGAACTTAGGAATGACTTGATAATCCCTAAACTTAGATGATGAGACATCCCAACCTTTAAAACTTAGAAACTAAACTTGCTCAAGAGCAGTTTGGGGGTGGAAAGAAGTGGTGAAGGTAGGCTTGAACTTTGAAGGGTCTGTAGTTCCTGAAATGTGTCATTGGTTGAAGAGGTCTTGGTCAACGAGTATAAACCATTGCCGGCATAAAAATAGAAAAATGCCGAAGGTCTTATTCTACTCTTCAAATGCCTTTTTTACTCGAGTAATTAAGTCCGAGGGGTCTTTCAAACCTGGTGCCCTAAAGTCGTCTGGCTTGGGAGCCACCGACCTAAAGCTCGCTACAGGTGTCAATTAGAAAGCAAGTACGGAGAGTGGACTTACACATAAGACAATAAAACATCTTTAACTTTTTGATGTTGAATGTATGACTCGAGTAATTAAGTCTGAGGGGTCTTTCAAACCTGGTGCCCTAAAGCCGTCTGGCTTGGGAGCCACCGACCTAAAGCTCGCTACAGGGGTCACATAGAACGCAAATGAGAAAAATATTGCAAAAAGATGGTAAAAGACATGGGTATAAAAAGCAAAAGTCATCCAAAAAAAAAAAAAAAATTGTTTGGTATAAGCTTGTTGATTGAGACTTTGATACTAAAGGTATGGGTTAGGGAACCGCTTACCATTGATTGTTTGGGCAGATTTAGCTAATTCTGACCACCTGGTGTGGAAAAATGCAAATTTTTGATGTTTAGAAACCACATGAATAGAAGGAACCTTGGGACTCGAGAGAAAAGCAGTAAGTTGTGATCATCCATGAGCGATGCAAGGAAAATCATTAGATTCATTAGGGTGACCACATGGGATTCGGGCTTGATATTGCATAATAAGCTACACAATATTAAATATATCATTTCCATGAGTAGGAGTTTGACATTGGCTATTCACACACACACTTGACAATCTGGCATGAGATAACTAAAATTATTTTACCTTATTGTTCATAACTCTTGTTGAAGTACAAATTGATCTGAATTATTGAGGCATATGGTATACATGTTGACATAAAAAAAATTTATTTGTTCTTTACTATTTTGATTCATTAGTTTTATTCTATCTTATTCGAGGACGAACAAGAGTTTAAGTTTGGGAGGTTTGATAAGTACGGTTTTTGTACTTATCTTGACTTTAAATTTAGACAATTACGAGTGTTTTAGGATATAATATTGCTAATTATGTATTTATTTTGTTTGTTTTAGGAAAAACCCAAATTTGAACGTGTTTGGAGGTAAAACGGATAAAAAAGGACTAAAACCATACAAAATGGACTCAATTGCATCATATAAAAAGTCTAGGGACCGATTTGATCAGCAAACTATGGTAACATGTATATGGGCCTAATTCTAATCCAAGGAGTGACCTAATTTTTTATATTAAGCATCAAACTTCTGGGGGAGAAAAGAGGAGGGAGCCGTAGGTGAGGTTAAAGGGGAGAAGAGCAGCCGAGTTCTAGGAAGGAATTCTTTGATAACAGATATATACACACGACATTGAGTAGATTTCAGGGGGAACTAATTGAAAACTGGAGACATCTTTGTGGATAAAAGAATTAGGCAGCCGAGTGTGGAATTAAAAAGGGAGAAGGCTGGTGGTGTTATAATTGGAGTTGGTGGTGGAGTGTAAAAGGAGTAAATTCTTGAGAATTAATGGGAGCCAACTGGAGGTGATCATTGAACACGATATATACATTAAAAAAGGGAATTAGAGGCTGGATAAAAAAGGAAGACATACTTCGGCTGGTTTTTGGAGGAAAAAAAAGAGAAACGTCTGCCATATTTTGGAAGAAGACATCCTGTGGAGGAGAAGAATTCAGTTTCTTTTGCCCTATCAATCGGGTGATGTTTTTCCAATTAATTGTGTTTGATTTACATATTAAGATGCTAGGCTAATTTAATTTATGTATTAGATGAAGATGAAACTTGTTAATTATTTATTTCAATTCGATAACTATTAGTATAGAAATTTCTTGTATTGTCTTGATTGATCTTGCATGCTTTATTTTTATTATTTGATTGATTGGCCACCAGTTAAATATATCGTTACTTGTTGTAGTCTTGAAAAAGTCACAATAAGTTGGAACATTGAATGATCAACACATGAATACTAGATGTTAGGAATAACACTATGACATGTGCAATCTAATTGATAATTGTGTGATTTAATGCGTTCTAAACATTCGTATTCGGACTAAGAATAGATTCGTTTCATGTTTGAGATATATTTAATTTGTCTTGGAAAAGAAAATTAATTGCATGTGAATTATCGATTGTCAAGCAACACATGAATGATTTAAACTTCGAATTGTTGAATTGAGATAGGTGATAACAAGTGGATTCGGATTCCAATACATGCTCTCATTCATATTTTACTCCCAAACATTTGTTTTTATTTAATTTTTATTTATTGCAATTTTTTAGAATAGATAGACAAACAAAATCATCTTTTTATTCTAATTATTTTCATTAATTGAATTGACGATAAACTAATAATTAGGACTAAACATTATTCCTCGTGGGAACGATACTCTCAACTCATCACAATTATTACTTGTCAACGATCCCGTGCACTTGCGGGATTCGAACCGAACAGTACTCAAGCTCCTTTCCTTTCCATGTTACAAATGCACTCTCAAAGCCACCAACATACCGAAGACGAAATGACACGTCAAAATTAGAATCCACTTGACTCATAGCAGTGAGATTGTTTAGGCATTTTGGTATGCCACCAGAAATCTTGTTCGAAGAAAAGTCCAACACTTGTAAGTGTGCAAGATGACACAAATTTGAAGGAACACTACCAAAGAACTCATTGGATGTGAGGCTCAGAAAGACCAACTTAGTCCAAGCATCTCCCACCCATGTAGGTATTTTACCCGTCAACTTATTTAGCGAAAGATCGATGAAAGTCAATGATGTACAATACCTCAAAAATTTGGGAATTTCTCCAGTGAAACTATTGTTTTGTAAATGCAATGATGTCAAACTGATATTTAGTGAAGGGATCTTTCCAGAGAAATTATTATGTGCTAGGTTAAGAAAATTCAAAATTGGTAGGTTTGCAAAAGAATCCGGAAGCTGTCCAGACAATAGGTTATTTGAGAGGTCCAAAAAATGCCAATTGCAATTACTTTCATTGCATAAATTGGTAATTGACCCAGAAAATTCATTACTCGACAAATCCAGTACATCTCCATTAGGAGGCAAAATTGGTAATGTACCATTAAAATGATTAAAGCTCAAATCTATGTAATTGAAAAGAGAAAACTTTGACGACAAATCAGGAAGGACACCATGAAAATTGTTATGTGATACATTTAATTGCAGTAATTTTGGAGTTGGCTCCCAAAACCAATTAGGGAAGGTGTCTGAAATTTCAGCGTTAGAGATATCAAGATGCTGTAATCTCGTTTGTGTTCTAAGCCATGCAGGGAAATGTGGACCCACTTTGCAACCAGCTAATTGTAAATATATCAGTTGAAAAGGAGGATTCCATCCTAAACTGATATTGAACGAGATACCTGGGTTGGAAGACAAGTCCAATACTTTATACTTGTAACTGGGAAAGATTAAAGAAATGTGATTCAGTGATTATGTCTTCAAAGTTGTTTGAACCAAGAGGCAAAACTTTGAGTTTGGAAAGGCTTCCTATCCATTGGGTCACTGAACCATTAAAATCATTTCCACGGAGGTCTAGATAGTTCAATTCAGAAAGGTTGCCAAGATGATGGGGAATTTCTCCAGAAAAATTAGAATAGTCTAGATAAAGAGATTGTAATTTGTCTAGGGAACCAATGAATTGTGGGATTCTGCTATGGAAGAAAAGAAAGAGTGAAGTCGAATGGTTTTCATGTGCCCAATTGTGTGCTTAATCGATTATAACTATGTTCACACTTGGTTTAGTAGTTAACTTCAAGTCGCTTAAAAGGCTTGCTCCTACGGCCAAGTTTCCCCAGTAAACTTTGTTTTACTTCAAAGTGACAATTTTTTGAAAATTTGTTTCAAAGTGATAATTAAAATTTGTCATTTGTTCTCAATTAAATTTATTTACATATTATAAAGGAATGTATGACACGGAATATCTGTTTTGCGTTCAGCATGTTGCACATTTCAGCATGAGACACGGAAGACCGAAGACCTCCACTTTGAATGTGAACAGGAGACTGACGAAACAAAAAAGAAAGACTTGACTTAAAAGTTAAACCCCACACTCTGTGCCAATTGGTCTTTATTTCCAGAAAAGATTCCCAAAAATCCACGTTTAATGTAAGTCAAGTTTCTTAGATTACAGACAGTACTATAGTTATGCAAATCAATATGTATTGTACTACACTTATCTACTTTCCAGATTCAAATTAACCATGTTCCATGTATTTTGTAACATATCCAACGATGTTTCTGCTCGCGATATAATGTAAATTTTATCGTACAATGCAATGTCAATTAGTCATGTTATATTTCATAGTCGAGTGTGTTGGTTATATGTAGTTTCATAATCATATTACAACGGTTAGTTATGTTACACATTGTACATTCCTACTAAGGTTATAAACATAATCGTAATAGTAACTCCGGAAATGAACAAAAATGTTACATAGATTCACAAAATTAAGAAAAACACAATCATATAGTGCAGCCGATGATCGACATAGCCCAAAGTTGATTTTCTTGATTGAGATGACATTCATACTGTTGACAAATGTTTCCATGTCTCAAAAGCTAGAACATTTTATAAATCTTTTGCTTGTACGGTCCCTATCAATAACCCCTCCCCAATTTGTACTCTATTTATTTGATTTTGATTTAAAGTTTTTCGTTTTATTGGGTGTGTAAGGGGGTCAGGAATGTTGATGATTTTGCTTGAATGAATGGCTTTCTTTTTCAATTTTTAGTTCAGACAATGGAATTGACGATGACAGTATTGTTGAGTTCCATGAATGTATCCGAATACTTGCCACAATAAAATTTTTCTTCTATGAAGGCATTGTGCAGAATCATTGGAGAGATGCAAAAACTGAAGCTGAAACTGACTCAAGAAGGAAGTGGAAGAAAAGAAAGAGTGAAGTCGAATGGTTTTCATGTGCCCAATTGTGTGCTTAATCGATTATAGCTATGTTCGCACTTGGTTTAGTAGTTAACTTCAAGTCGCTTAAAAGGCTTGCTCCTAAGGGAAACGTCTGGCCATATATGGAGATAACAATGAGATTATTAATGTTAATTAGTATATACCCATGCGATGTACATAAGTTGCTTTCCGTATTATCTATTTCGATAAACATTCATAAATTTTAATGCTTTTACATAATCAACACAAATATAAAATACAAAAAGTAATAATATTCTATTACAATAATTATTAAAAATTTAAAAACAACATAATTAATTCAAAATATTAAAAACTTATTTGGATAGTAAACGTCAATTTATATATTGAAATAATAAATTATTGTAAATTTCAATAATTTTTATACGTTATTGTTAACTTCATTGAAAATACAAATTTATTTAATTTCTGCATTTGATCCTGTATTTAACATTTTATTTTTCAGTTTTCATTCAAAAAACCTATCGCAATAATTAAAAATGTGCGTCTAATCTAGACCCAACAAATATTTATATTTAACCAATAAAATTATATTTTATTTACAAAACAAAGTAATTGAAATAATAATTACAAAAATCATCAATTATCATCATAAGACAATTATCTAACGCGGAGATCAAAAAATTATATCGAAAATCTTATAACAAATAATCTTTACACAATTATTAAAATTAAGAATGACTAAAAATGTTTGCATCCGTTCGGTAATTTTGTATAGGGGTGGGTGTCAGGTGGTTCGGTTCGGGTATCTCAAAAACCGGAACCGAACTATACTTTTTCAGTTCTTGTAAAATGGAACCATTCGGTTCCATTGAATCGCAAGAATCAAACCAGAACCAAACCATTCGGTTTCGGTTTTAATTCGATTCTACAATAAAAATAATTTTTCGGGAGCCTTATTGAGGAGCTTCAGGCATCAGGATGTGAGCCAATAACTTGAAATAAACTTCTACCAAATATACCAAGATCAAGAATTTCGAAAATCCTTTCACCTCGAAGAAAGTATAGGATTCTCCATGAAACACAAGATATTCATAAACTAAAATAGGAAACAAATAGCCTACAAGGTTTTTCGAGCATGGTAATATAGTAAACTTGTGGGATGAATCATGAGTTTTAAATGCATTATTATTAATTGTTTTATATTTGCATTTAAATAGATAATTAACTTCATCGTGGTCATTTACAACTTCTCTTATTAATAAGTTAGTCTCATTCGATTTTCATTTACTAAGAATTTCAGTCCAAGTGTGAAGTTAAATGTTACAATGAGGTAGAGACGTAACAAATTTCATAAAAAGAAATGAATCATTTTCACTTTACCCAAAAAAATTGCAAATTCTTTTGATTTTTAGTTTTAGGACAACCAATTAAGACCATAATAAAATAAACAAGGATCAAAGACCGATTCTAACTTCGTTTTTTCGGTTCTAAAAGCGGAACCAAGAACCGAACCAAAAACCAATCGATTCTCGGTTCCAAAACTGATTTCCCATTTTATTTTTTTAAAACCATACGATTCCGATTCAGTATTATCGGTTCCCTTTTTTTGCCCATCCCTAATTTTGTATATAAATTTATTTACAAATAACACATTTTTACCCACTTTTTAACAATACAAATTTTTTTAAACCACTTTTTAACTATACACATTTTTTGAAACAACTTTTCAACAGTGCATCTCGAGAAAAAAGCAACAATATTTTTTTTATAAACAAAAGTATTGTCTTCGAACGAAGGTTTAAGTATTTTTTATAAATATATTTACAAACAACACATTTTTCATTCATATTTATCTATACGGGGTAAATACGACATTAATTCAATTAAATTTGCATTAATCAACATGAATTTAAATACGAAATTAATCTACACAGATTTTTATTTATTCTATTTTAATTTAATTTTTTTATTTCAAAAAATTGTAAATGCATTTTTGAGGGAAAATGGACAGTTAATTTTATATTCTCTTATTATTTTCAACAATTATATTAATTATAAAATTATTTAATTATATATTCTACTACCACTAAAATTTTATAAATTTATAATTAAAATAATTATCGAAAATATTACGTTTATTAAAAAAAAAAGACATTAATATTAATATCACAATTAACAAGATGAACCATACTACATAAAAATATTACATATAACATGAAAACATTAGCACAATACAAATAGAAAACAATTAAATCTTGTACACTAATTCTCGAAATTAGTATATTTATTCCACAAATGATCTATTAACGCATTTCGAAGTGCAATGTGAGATTCATTATTTTTAATTCGTCTATGTCAAGCAAGAAATTCTTGAAATCGAACATTTTCATCTACTCGACCATCTCAACTTTAGGGGTGGGTGCTTCTTGGAAAAATGAGATAGGCGTGTGAACATCACGTTCATCCTCGATAATCATGTTGAACATAATAATGCACACAGTTATTATATCATGTAACACGTGTTTGGACAAAAATCGTGCTGGTCCTGCGACTATCGCAAATGGTGATTGAAGAAAGTCAAATGCTCGTTCGACGTCTTTTCTACGACTTTCTTGTCGTGCTACAAAATACTTTTTTTTGAACCTTGTGGATCATAAATTGTTTGCACGAGGGTAGACCATTTTGGGTATATACTATCAGCTAAATAGCAACCCATGTCATATTCTTTTCCTTGAATGATGTAATTAGAGGGAGGAGCTATGCCTTTAGCGAGGTTTGCGAACAAGTAGGATGCCTCCAACACATTGATGCTATTGTTTGATCCTAACAAACCAAAATGTGAGTGCCATATCCATAAATCATAATCAGCTACCACCTCAAGAATAATTTTCAGGAATCCACTACGACGTTTATATTATCCTGCCCAAGCTGTTGGACAATTTTTCCACTTCCAATGAATACAATCTAGACTTCCTAGTATTCTTGGATAACCACGTTGTTCACCAATATGGAGTAACCTCGCAATGTCATTAGCGTTTGGCAATCTAAAATATTGTTGAGCGAATATCTCTACAATTACCCGACTAAATCTCTTCAAACTTTCAATTATAGTGGATTCTCCTATTTTGACGTACTCATTAGTTGCATCTTCCGCAATACCATATGCCAAGATCATCAATATCATAGTTGTAATCTTATGGAAAATGGATAAATCGGGTCTACCTAGTCCATCTCTCTTCTGTACGAGTAGTTGTCATGCAATTGGACTGCTTGACGTATACGTAAGAATAAGCTTCGTGACATTCGATATCGTCGTCGAAACAGCACTTCGCCAAAATGTGGGTTTTCTGCAAAATCCAACTATCCTACTCCTCGAAACTTTTTCAAAATGAGTTCAAGTAAACGAAGTGCTTCATACTCAAAAGAAGAAGACAAACACTTAAGTCATGTGTTGGCTTGATATTTCCCAAAATCCAATAATTGGTATTAACCAATCGAAGGATAAATTCTGGTCTCGAGTTGAGTCTAGCTATAACAAATCCAAACCGGAATATATTGCTCAAAGTCGACCCCTGAGGTCTTTACAATCTCGAATGTCTGTCATTTTGACTGTTATTGCTAAGTTGAGGGGATACGTTAGACAGATGAACTTCTTAATCTGATTGGTGCATTCGATCAAGATATCGTGAATATTATATATAATATTTTATTTCACAGTTCTTTATTTAATGAGCTCAGAAACTTAATTATTTTTCACAATCTTGCAGATGGATCGAGCAAAAATATTGTTTGCACAAGACAAGGCTGAGAAGAAAGGCTTTAAGTTTGATCATGTCTTGCACATTCTAAAAGATATTGTAAAGTTTACTAACGATGTTAGTACAATATTACCCACTTTCAAATGGAAAGTGGAAACTTTGCATCATCACAATCAGACTCTCCCACTTTCGTTCATCAAACACCTACATCTACTGGATTATCATCGTTTTCTCTTCATATAGATAAAGATAATAGTAGCTATTCTGTCCAACAATCCATTGGGGTAAAAAAACAAAATAATTTTTGGGCCTAGGCTGATGTCTAAAGTTTAGCCAATTAGAGCATGCCTCAATTGTTTATAAGAGTGAATTGTGAGCAGTCAAAAACAAGAAAAAGGCAACAAGAAGAAGAAAGGAAGAAGAAGAAGGCATGCACTCACGTTCTTGCGTGGTTTGTTGAGTTCTATGACGAAGTACACATGGATAGAGATTAGAGAATGAGATTTGTCTACCATAATGATTATGGCACACAACAAATAGTTTAAAGAAAGTGTCAGGGGTGCAGAGAGAGAGAGAGAGAACATGTTGTGTTAAATTAGAAGAAAATTATACGATTAGAGGTATTGCATACAAGAGGTGAGAAAAAATATTGAGTGGTTTATTTTTATTTTTTAATCAATAAAAGTATTTTTCTACTGTGATCGTCGATTAAGCTACGTTAATTCTTGTTTTTCTCCTTTGTCCTGTTATTTTGATTTTACGTTCCGTTATATTGTATGGTTGGACATTTGATTATTTTTTTCCAACAAGTGATATGAGAGATTTGAGTGAAATTTTGATTTTTTTTCCCAACAAATTGAAACAATGCTACTAACGTTATACATTCATAATTCATGGAAATTGGAATGGTTTCTTTTGTAAATATGGAGACAAATGACCTGTAGGATCATTGTGTGCCATGAAATCTCATTAATTTTTGTTGTGTTTCATGTAAATTATAGCCTGAAGATGAGATAATCATTAAGTTCTGTGGACAACGACGGCTTGGAAGACTTGATGTCGCACTGCAACTTGACTACTGAAGAGGCATCGCACTTGGGCATTGCATTATGGAAGAAATATGAACACTGCCAATGTTAATCTCGGGCTTTATTTTATCTTCTCCTATCAAAATCCTCGCTAAAACCAAGGGGCAGTACCATAAGCAAACACATTCTTCGCAGTAGCCTAAGTGCAATTGTCTAGATATTTGCCTAATAGCCTTAAAATACTAAACAACCGAAGCCAACCTACCTGCAATGTGCATTCTCGTACAAAAAGACAAGCTTACTTTGCGCATTATCTTTTTCCATGAGCTCAAGATTGCCAATAATGATAGGCCATGAATTAGAGGCTGGTCAGTGATGTGGCAGATTCACAAAAGATTACATGTCCGTCTCATTGAAGGTAAAATTTCGTAAAATATTGTTAGATTTGGAAGACAAACAACGTTATCTAGTGCCAAAGTTGCACTGGTGCTTCCGAAGCTTTTTTCTGATTTCAAGAACACAATAATATGAATACATAACCATTCCAACTAGTGCAACCATTATTCCAAAAATGTTCCTCCAACTAAATGGATTACTAAGTAAGACATATGCTAATACTAGAAAAGTTTTAAGGTGTCCAAGAACCTAGTAAGTGACGGGGGATGTCTTCCCAATAACAAGGAATGAGTTAAAATTAACAAAGACGGAGATCAGGCAGGACATAACAATGAAAAACTGCAATATTGATAATAATATCATGTGTTCACATACATTCTATTCACAAATAAATAAAAATAAGTGATTGGTCTTATAACGAATGTGAAATGTGCAAGATGATTGTGTGTTTCCTCTAAAGTAGAAAATGCAAACACAAAGGAACATAGGGCATAAAAAGGATGTCATAGATATGTGAGACCATGTTGGGAATATTATCTGCTCAGTTTAGAGATATTACCAGTTTTCGCTTGGTCTTACGTGGCTTAAGGTTGTTTTTTCCATTCATTAGGGGAATGCCTCAAATGATTATGAGACGCTGACGAAAGGATACAAACTAGAGATGTCCAAAGAAAAGTGAAAAGGGTAGGATGATCTCCTTTGACGAGGATAATAATATGTTTGCTCAATGTTTTGAGATGCTCTAGAAGAGGTTGCTGTCATGGACTCCCAGCTGGTTATCCTTCACGAAAACGGAGACATGGTAAAAATCTCAGTGCCTTTAGATTTTGAACTTTTAATCCAACAAAGAGTGAAAGAGTTCCTTCTGCTTTTCTTTTAGAAATAAGGAACGTTGAGAATTGGCATCCATTCTTTATAGTGGGTCGCCAAAGGGTTTTTATTTGTTGTCACATAATGGCAGTGCTTGTCTTCTAGTTCTCTCGTAACAAGTTCATAATCAAATTGCACAAGCGGCTGTAGCTTGTTTAGCCTTTTCAATTGGCACCAAAAAATTAATTCCTCTCGAGTATCCTAAAATCCTAGAAGCTTCTTATCTTGAAAGCTACTGCATTCCTCTTTATCACTCTTCTAAGTCTTTACTTCTATAAATTTGACTTTAACAAGTGCAAATCAAAAGTTAAGAGTTGGTGAAGGAAAATAACCATTTATAGTGAAGGAAACAATTAGAGCAATACAAGTGGTGACAAATGCAAGAAGAGAAAGAGCAGAACCCAGTATGTTGAGCTATAGATAAAGCTTAATGCTTGGACTGCAAAATAAATGCAACATGGCAAAACAAAAGATATGGAAATTATTAGGAAAAATCCACAATTGCGAGGAAAGAAAATTTAATTTTACTAAAGCAAGATATACTCTAATCTAAAGGAATTTAGTAACAAATTGCAAAGTTGCAGAGTAAGAAAAATACACGAATGTCCAGTTCATTTTCATGTACATTTTTCATAAGTCTAAGAGCCTCGTTATGTTCTTCTTCGAAAGTCATGATTTATTCACTGGAAGTCAAGTGATCATCCTTTGTCAGCTTCCTACTAGTTCATTTGAGGGATGGTTGCTGTCAAACATCTTTCAAGGACTGTGCAGATCGAAATGGTCAGCTGATTTGGAAATAAAGATCCATTTGATGAAGCTTCCTAAAAAATCTAATGAGTGGAGGAGAAGATGTTCCAAACTATATGTTGTAATAAGATCTTAAGAGTGGGCGGAGAAAATCCATAGCATATGTTGTAATAATAATCAAGGAGCTAGCATAAACTACAAAAGTGATACAATATCTAGGAAGCAAATAGTCGCGGATATCAATTGTTGTGCCCAGAAAGGGCTCAAATGTGTGGTGACCCACCTGAAGTTCTTGCTCAGGAAAAGAGTCTCCAACAGTACTGTACATGGGATTATTGCTAGCTTTGTCATCTAGTAAAGTAAAATAATGAATCCGCCGTTTGGAAACATCAGTGAGAAACAGTTCGACGTTGAACATTGTATGTAGATAGCAAAGAGCTATAGATACTTGATAGAAACCAACAAAGTTGAAACCCAAGCTGAGGTTCAATAATCCCATTCAGAATACCAAATCCAATTATAGTTTGTGATTCTATTGGTTTGTGCTCGAAGAATTTCAACCATAATGCCACGTGAAGAGAACAGAAAGTTACCAGTAAATGCCAGCTCGTCAAAGTTATAGCTGTATATATAGTAACAAAACTCATATCAAATCATCCTAAAGGAATAGTTGTGAAATCAGGGCCAAAGCAGAAGAACCGATAAAATCAACGACTAGCTAGAAGAAAAGGGTTCAATGCATATTTAATTTGATGCCTATTTATCTCCTATATATTTTTGTTCTTTTTCTCCATTTCTAATTCAATATTGATTGTTAATAGTTCTAGTGTTGTTCTTGTATCACTATTTTGACAACTAATTCAAGGGTCAAGGGTTCTTTGGTATAGAGTTGTTTGGTTTAGCAAAAGAGTTCCCCATTTCTAGTTAATTTTGACTCTTATGTCAAAATTAGGAAGTTAAAACAGTCATTTTAGTTTCAATTTAACTATCGAATGTCAAATGGGGCATCTAGATCATAATAATAATTAAAAGAAGAAATGATTTGGTCTAAACTTCATTTTTTTTTTCACACGGACAAGGTTAAGGATAAGAAAAAAGAAACAAAAATAATAATAATAATCATAGTTGTGCGCTCAATAATTAACGCAAAATGATTTTCTACATTTAAACTTCATATGTATTATTAATTTTTATTAGATGCATTAAAGTAATTAGTTACTTTTTTAAAGTATTCGCATAATTTGTTGGGTATTTGACCCAAATTAATCAAGTGCCTAGTGAAACATAATGAGTGCCTAGTTGAAACAAAGGATGGTGGAGCTAATTATGGTATTTGAATGATAATTAGTCTTGACTAATTATGATGTCTTTGAATAATAATTAGTTTTGACTAATTATGATGTCTTTGAATGATGATTAGTCTTGACTAATTATGATGTCTTGGAATGATGATTAGTTTTGACTAATCATGATGTCTTGGTGTTAAGAGAATTTCATGTAGAATCCTCTCTATAAATAGAGAAGGAATTAGAGGAAGAAACACACCACCACAAGCACAATTGGAGAGTGCCAAATATTGTGAGCCTAGCATATTGTGAAGTTTCTTGTAACTCTTTGTAGTGTAAGTCAAAGGGTAGAAATTATATGCGGTAAAGCTCGTTTGTAGTATTTTCTCTGTGGTCTGTGGGATTGGGTTGGTGAGTGAAAGTCTATATATTTGTAACAATTTAATATATAGTGAAAAGCTTTGGCGAGGGTCCGTGGACGTAGGCATTTTGCTGAACCACGTAAATTTCTGTGTTCGTATTTATTTTCTTGTTTGCTTATTTTATTTTGAACATCGAAAGATCCTGTGGGAAAAGTAAAGTGGGAATCGACGTGTCGAAATTCCCAACAAGTGGTATCAGAGCTACAGGTGGTTCAAATATTTTGAAGCAAAAGAAAATATGTCTGTGAAGTACGATGTGGAGAAATTTGACGGGAGAATCAATTTTGGCTTGTGGCAAGTACAAGTCAAGGATGTCTTGATTCAGGCGGGTCTGCACAAAGCTTTGAAGGGAAAACCAACTGAGAGTTCTGACAAAGAAATTGAATCCGGCAAGACTGATGAAGATTGGGAAGATTTGGATTTGAAAGCTGCTAGTACAATACGACTTTGTTTGGCCAAGAATGTTCTTGCAAATATTCATGGGATATCTGCTGCTAAGGAACTTTGGGAGAAACTGGAAGAGTTGTATCAAACGAAGAACTTGTCAAATCGCTTGTATCTGAAGGAACAGTTTCATTCGTTGAGAATGAGCGCAGGTACAAAAATTTCTGACCATCTTAGTGTTCTTAACGGGATTGTTTCTGAACTGGAATCTATTGGAGTCAAAGTTGAAGATGAGGATAAAGCATTGAGGCTCATCTGGTCTCTTCCATCCACGTTTGAGCACATCAAACCGATTTTGATGTATGGGAAAGAAACGGTGGATTTTGCTGAAGTTACAAGTAAGTTGATCTCTGAAGAACGGAGATTGGGTGGAGGTGATGATTCATCTGGAAATAATTTGCTTGTTACTGAAAAGTGGAAGAGAGGGAACTTCATGAAGAAGAAGGTGACATGTTGGAACTGTGGTCAATCCGGGCACGTGAGAAGAAATTGTCCAAAAGGTGGAGCGGACTCGGCGAACTGCTCGAAGGACAATGCGACTCTCCTGGTGGAGGGTGGTGATGATGTACTCTAAGTAAGATGGGACATCCTCATGGCATGATGTCAGTTGCCATGATAGAGGATGTGTTCTTACTGGCACGGGTACTGTGTTCGCATACAGCATTGGTTTGGTTTAGATGCAAGGTATGTGGTTTATTTTATGTCGATGGCTGATGAACTTTCAAGGAGAACCAAACATGGGAGTTGCACCATAAATTTCAGCAATTTTGTTTCGACATGGGCCGATGAAATTCTCGGAGTTCGTTGATAATTCTGAGTGATTA
Organism: Ligustrum vulgare; assembly: GCA_963555705.1. Taxonomy (NCBI): domain Eukaryota; kingdom Viridiplantae; phylum Streptophyta; class Magnoliopsida; order Lamiales; family Oleaceae; genus Ligustrum; species Ligustrum vulgare. The sequence goes on from OY743179.1 coordinate 5,260,004, forward strand.
TACTCATATGGTGGAGTATGGGACTGTCAAAGTGGAAAAATGCTTGCCTGTTACCCAATATTTGAATTTGGTTTTGGCTTGGACGAATTTGTGTCAAGGTGGAGATTGTTGGGTATTTGACCCAAATTAATCAAGTGCCTAGTGAAACATAATGAGTGCCTAGTTGAAACAAAGGATGGTGGAGCTAATTATGGTATTTGAATGATAATTAGTCTTGACTAATTATGATGTCTTTGAATGATAATTAGTTTTGACTAATTATGATGTCTTTGAATGATGATTAGTCTTGACTAATTATGATGTCTTGGAATGATGATTAGTTTTGACTAATCATGATGTCTTGGTGTTAAGAGAATTTCATGTAGAATCCTCTCTATAAATAGAGAAGGAATTAGAGGAAGAAACACACCACCACAAGCACAATTGGAGAGTGCCAAATATTGTGAGCCTAGCATATTGTGAAGTTTCTTGTAACTCTTTGTAGTGTAAGTCAAATGGTAGAAATTATATGCGGTAAAGCTCGTTTGTAGTATTTTCTCTGTGGTCTGTGGGATTGGGTTGGTGAGTGAAAGTCTATATATTTGTAACAATTTAATATATAGTGAAAAGCTTTGGCGAGGGTCCGTGGACGTAGGCATTTTGTTGAACCACGTAAATTTCTGTGTTCGTATTTATTTTCTTGTTTGCTTATTTTATTTTGAACATCGAAAGATCCTGTGGGAAAAGTAAAGTGGGAATCGACGTGTCGAAATTCCCAACATAATTTTCTCTAATAACTATGGACCCATTAATGAGAAGCCTACGTACTTCTAAACCGCGGAATGTTTTGTTTTACGAGTTGGGCGAGATAGAAATCAAAATGGCAATTTAAAAAAAAAAAAATTAAAAAAAAAATCTTAAAATTAGGGATGATCTTTTGAAAAATTATATGGAAAGTATTTTTCTTTTCCATATCATCCATCTATACATCATTATGTACACGATGATGTACAAATAACATTACCTTTCAATTAATATCACATGATTTTTGAAAGAATTTGACAAGCTTTAATTAATATCACTTTATTTTTCAAAGAAATTCACAAGTTTCTCGATTGAAAGTTATTTTCAAACTATGATAATCATGTGTTTTTCCTTTTTCTTATGTAATTATAAAAGTGTGCAATTAAAAAATGATTTGAGAAAATATGTGGTTAATAATTTGTTTGATAAATTATGCCTGTGTTTGGCAAACATGACTTTAAAAATGTTTTCACAACACAATTCAACAAATTATTTTTTAACTATACACATTTTTCTCTCACCATTTTTCAAGTACACATTTTACTTAGAAAACATAAAAATACATATTTAAAAAAAAAACATTTAACAAACAGAGCAAATTTATTTATAAACAAGTTTACCAAATAGATTACCACGTCACTATTTATAAAAAATATTTATAAATAATCATTTATAAACGATTTACGAAGCAAATGATATAATCTTAGTTGTAGTAACGTAAAGTCTTGATACATCTAGCCCTTGTTTGAGCCCCATTTATATATTTGAAAAAAAAGAGTTATAAAATAGTGATTTTTTTGGAGAACATGTTAAAAAGTGAGAAAGTTTTTGTGTTTAAGTCTAGAGTATTTTATTAATATAAGATGTGATTGAAAATGATTTTTTAATAATGGAGCACAAATAGGGGCTTAAAAACATACTTGATATGCTTGACTAGATGGATTCAATTTATATGTAAGAAACATGTGTACTTCTACTCCATGTTGGCGAGTAAGATAATATGCACAAACCATAAGCAAAACTCCACTTCGATGGGATGGGAATTGATTTTTCATTCTAACTTTACGAAATCAGCTCTCTTCACATTACAATTTTATACACCGTACAATTTGAGCAATAGCAACAGTTGAAGTTAGTGCTTACACAACATAAACCATGCCAACCTCAAGCAGAGATGTTGGTGGCACCTTCAACACTACATCCCGGCCCCGACAGTTCCTCCTAAGGAAATTATAACCGAAATTGATTGACAATCTCTTCAAGAGAGACGAGCCTTGTTTTGCCTTAACATGAGAGTGCCCAAGTATAAATACAGTCCTGGCTTGTCGAGTTGCGTGTAGATCATGTAGTTCTTCACGTAGATGAACATCCATTTCCTACCCCGGCTCAGCTTCAGAGTCGGTATCTATAGCGAACTGGACTCTTCTTTCAAAGACGCCTAAGGGCTCCATCTCAATTACATCTGTTACACTATCAACTCTTGAGAAACCGACTAAACGATTTCCTCGATATCGAAAGGTGGGCCTCTGGAGACTGCTATTGTTCCTATCACTGTCAATCTACACTCACTTGATGATGTGATCGAACGATAGCCATCATCCTCATTGCATGTATCTATAATGCCATACTCCTTGTTCCAATCATAACGGATAAAATCATCCAGCCTGTTAATGAGTTCAGATTCAAAAGAATCGACATCCTGGTGAACGTCCCGATATCCATATCGCACAATGCACCTATATGAATGATGAGCTGCTGGGCCCACACGTCCCACGAGGTACCTCTCAACCGGGGGAAAAATGGCATTGGTACAGATTTTAGACCCACAAAAACAAGGAGCTAGTGGAAAGCAGGGAGATTGGTTACAAAACGAGAAAAGTTGGCGGGAATACCAGACGTCAAATCAGTGAACACAATGCCAATGCTAGGGATGCGAGCTATACCTAGGCTGGAACCTAAAGCCAATAGCCACTCCAGGGAAACCTTTTTGTGAAGGTCATATTCGTATTTCTTAATGGTGGCATAGTGCCAAACGAACATAATGGTAACAAGAAAGAGTGCAAGGAGGATGGGAAGACTACCTTCACGGAATTTGACAAGGGAGGCAGAGAAGTCGAGTAATTCAATAGATCCAAAGAAAAGTAGAAAGATAAAGGCCACAATTGGAGGTTTTGGCCAACACAGGATGATGACCAATGATGTGAGGCATGTAGTCACCAACATCACTGCCATTACGGCCAACCTGCAAATGATAGGATGTGGTTTGAATAAATAAATATGTCCACTAAAACGAATCATTTAGTTACATGTTATATATGCTTTAAAAAATGATGATTAGTTTTAGTTTCCAAAAGAGGAGGAGCACAAATGATTTCATCTAATTACGAAATCTAACTCCTAGTCCACGTATGACATGTTTGGCAGGGAGGATTGGATAGCAGTATACGATATTAATGGAAAAAAGAGGCTAAAATTTTGTGCAATATACAATGAAGTCTATTACAGTGTTGCATAAGTATGATGTAGCCCTTTCCGAGGAAGGTTATAAGTCGATGCAGCTGAGGATCAACTTAACGCCATATGGGGGTGATTGAAATGTTAACAATGTCAGTAAAAAAGCATAATTGCACCCAAAGTATCTGATGCATTTCCCATGTGTTTTGTGTCCCTGAATCCAATAGTGACAGCAATGTATAGAATCATGAGCATCCAGTTGATTTCAGGGATGTAGATCTGGCCATGTATCTTATCAGACGTGTGAACAACCTTAACTCTTGGAAAGCAACCAAGTGATTGACTCTGGTTGATTATAGAGAATGTTCCACTGATGATTGCTTGACTTCCCACAACAGAAGCAAGTATTTCTATTACAAGTACTGGCCACCTAGCACTTTCTATTTGTAAAATATGATATTAATAGAAGTATGCATGGAATCCTAATATAATGCATTAATCACCTCTACTTGGAATCATATTTCATTTGAAAGTATTCAGTCAATATTCTTGCGATGATAGAAAAACGAAGGAAAGAAAAGATGCAACAACACTTTCAAGATCAAACATCGTAGTTTTATAGCAGTTGATCCATAGACGCAACTATTGTGCTTCAGTAATCATGAATGTTTCGAACTCGATCTTTCCTGGAAGAATGTTTTCCCAATACATTCTGAAGACTCAAAGTTTAAAGTACAACTCCTGCCACGGTTTATCCCACTCACAAAGGAAAGAACATAGAATACAGTCCCAATAGTTTTCAAATTATCCGTGTAGTTATAATTATCAAGTATATGAATATTTTTCCGTGTTAAAACAATTTTTTGATTACTACATATGTGATTTCACATCATCTAAAAATGGAAGCAGAACCCTGGTACAGAAGGCAATAATATGGTGTGTAAATGCTCTCTTTACCAGTGTGTAAATAACAGGATCACAGATTCACTTATCAAGATGAAAATTTGTGAAAATATAACTGTCATGTTAGTTTAGTTCATCCAGTGGCAACGCTATATCAAGGAGGAACTGCATAAGATATATTCGTTTGGCTACACTTAAAAATCTTACTCACAAGTAAGTTTACCAAGTAAATAAGTTTTAAAACGAATAATTTTTTGATTGGATGAAGTTGGAAACAAGTTAGTTAATTTCACAGTAAAGTTACCTTCCGAATAATTAGCATATCCAAACTTGTTTTTTAAGCTTATACAAACATGCTTGTATTAAGTTAACTTTAAAAAGGATTATATTCTCTACCAAGTCTCTACCAAGTCTAACAGTGGCGAGTCATACCCGGAACAGAGACATAAAAATCAATGTCGTGAATTGTGTGGTGATGTTTTGATAAGTAAGCTGCTTGACCCATATATGCCAATATGAGTGTCGGATAAACCAAAAAGGTGAAAGCCATCTGCAACATAAGAAAAAGACAGAATCATGAAGTAACTCCTTGAACAACAAGGAAAAGCAAATTAATAACAAACTCCTAAACCAAGTAGGAATACACCTAATAAAATTAGTCCTAGCAAAGAGGTAATAAAAATTCTTTGCTGCATTATTGCCAAAGGTTACAACATACATGAAATGGTTTACGAATGTGTACCTGAATTGCAGCATACGAGAAGTGTCCAAGATCAACAAACATTGATTCTGAGCCTGAGGGTTAAGTGATTGAGAATATTGTCAATTTGTCACTATATTGCGGTGAACTACTATTAGCCTATCATTAATTTAAGATCTTTTCAAAGTATAACCCAACGATTACCTTGACCACCATTCGACCTTCTCAAAAGCATATATAATGACAGGTTCGATGAGCTAATGCAAGTTATAATTTTGCCTCTTCATGCAAGATTTTCCTTTTCATTTATGCCTAGCAGTGCTCTGGATTTGATAAGACTCTTGAAGAAAGTCAATAATGTAATGCTTGTTGCCTTTCACTTTCTTGCATGTATAATTATAAATGCTATGCACAACATATGCGCACGTTTTAAGGGGTTCACCTGTTATACATAAAAGAATTCCACCCAATGACACCCATCCTCCTCTTCTTGTCTTCTTAAAAAACTTTAGCATATAATATGGGGAAAGCGCTTGATAAACATGAGGATTCCAGTGTATAATATTGTACAAACCGAGAGCACTGACGCATATCAACCAAGTCAGCACAACAGGTGCAAAACAGAAGCCAACGCAATGCGTGCCAAAGTGTTGTAAAGCAAATAGGCCCACTAATATGAAGCAAGAGATTGGAATCACAGCATCTGCAAATGGGGAATAGACACGGATATAAAAAGGACATAACAGGGAACAATCAACTATTTACTAATTCATCATTTATAAATACAATCTGACCCAAATTCTCAAATTAGAAAGAGAGACAATATTTTCCTTAAAATGGGATACAGAATAACTGGCAGGGAAATTCCAATTTTCACATATTTAGGAGCTCGACTGATTTAAAGCATCAGATACATTTCATTATATTAAGATTGAAAAACTAAGGAAACAACCACTTGTTTCCTTTTTTAAGGTTGACAATAGAAAACACACACACACGCGCGCACATTTATACATGAATTATGACAATGTAATATAATTGAATAGAATCACTACATTCTTTTCCATCAATTTGCATCATTTTAACAACGAGAACATATGAAAAACCATTCATTGCAAAAGAACAGTATTGCTAATAAAAAAAGTAATGATATTCAACATGCTATCCAAAATTCTATTTCCATGCATGCTTGTGCAAGTTGTGATTTGGTACAAACTAGGCATCTGAGATCAAATGGATTTTCAAAAAATTTTCTAGGATGATCTAGTGGCTCCCCATATCCAAGAGTCATTTTTTGTTTTTGGTGCAATCTTTGAACAAACTTGATTGCATATCCATCTTCAGCCTTTATCATCATGTGTGAACGTCAAGTTTAATCAAGTAGAAACTAGAAAGCAGCATAAACCTTCGCTTATAAAGAAAGAAGCTTACATTGGTGCTGATCCTTAGACATGGATAACTCTAGGCCAGAAACTGCTGAAAAAACAACGAAACGAAACAGATTATTATCAAATTACAATGTTCAAATCAAAGTCAAACAAATCGGAAGAAAAGTTATCAACCAGATATTGCTAGAGTGAGCAATCCATCTCCAATGATCATCCAAGTGCCGAGAAGAACCAAAATTAGCAACGCAGTGTGCAAGGATTTATGCCTTTCCAGCACAAACTTCGCTTTTGAGCTATTGTTCTTTGGCTCGGAAGGGTGTTCAAATTTAAAGGTAGAAAGAGCTTCATCCGCTACTTGTCGATTTGGAAGAAGGCTAACTTTAGCATGCCTACATATCAAGGAATAGAGTGCAAAAGTGCCCCCTATAGAAATCTCGAATTAGGGACCACCATTGAATGACTAGCAACAAAAAGAATTATCTGTTCGTATCCATTGACGGATCCATAATTCGAAATCAGTCAAATATTGATCCAAATATTGATCGTTGACCAGTCAACGGCCTCCGCTTGTGAATAAAATTTGTTAAAATATTTTTAATAAGTAAGCAACTTATCAAACAATACGAAAATCACATAATAATAAAATTATAGTCTGATACAAGCCGTAATAATGCTGAAAAGTGTTTAGTACAAATCCAATTTCAATTTGTGAGACTAGATAATTGCATTCTCCGAGGTCGCATAGTCTGAAACCATTACAACATATTAATCATTTAACAATTAAAAAAAATCCCAACTCAAATTACTCAATCCCAAAATCCCAACTCCAAACTCCCAACTAAATCATTTAACAATTAGCACAACATCTATCAAGTCTCAACAAATCAACATTGCTAAATGCTAAGTAATAAATTAATTGTTCAAAAGCTGTTAAATTAAAATCACACAACAGAGTGACAGACTACGCATTGGACCGCAAGAGGCAAGAGCCAACAGGAAACAACAACTCAGGCTCTCAACAGTCACCCAATCAATTCATCAACCAAAAAATCACTCTCAGTCTCTCAGAATTTTCGCAGATTCACAGTCACATATTCACAATTACGGGCATTGGGCAAGCAAATAAATAAGCAAACTAACCTTCAAGCTTGGGCTGGGCGCGGTTGGCTTGGCTCTGTGTTTGGCGTTTGCGATGGGCGTGGGTCAGCGGTTCAGGTGCAACTGTGCAGGCGTGTAGCGCAGCAACAAGCCAGCAACCAGTCCAGCACTCAGCAGGCTGTGCGTCGGTGCAGTGGACGTCGGTGCAGCAGGAAGTTCGAGCAGTGGACTGGCGCAGCGCAGCAGCAAGCTCCAATGGATTAGGATTTAGGGCAAGACTAAAATTAAAACTCAGAAATCAGAATGCGAGAATGGGTATGGGCTCTTTAGACTTCAAGTTTTCGTTGGGCTATATTTGGGCTGGCTGGGGATGAAAATTGGTCTGAAAATTATACAGAAATTGGACTTTTTGGGCCGGGTTGCGTCCCAATTAAACTGATCCATAATTTTTCCTCGCTAATCCAGCGCCCGCGTCGGCTGGCCATGTTGTCCCTCCGTCACTGTTCGTATCTTACCCTCTCCATTTTCATGGGCTTGAAGTACAATTGAGACATATTTGAATAAAGGAACGAGAGTTAGAGTCCAGAAAACAAAAGAAAGAACCCCAAAAATCTCTTCATTTGTCTCAGAGTGAGAAATGTCCTCTGCACATGTGATCTTGTATACGTAGAGAGGAGAAATGCTAAGGTCTCCATATACAACACCAAGACTCTGATACGCTAAAAGCTGAGTGGTCTTCCAAGAATCCTTCAGAAAACCAATTAACGATCAATAATACGAGAATGTAGCCCAGATAAGAACGCACAAGGGAAATTTAAAATATCACTGACAAACGCTGCATATAAATTGCAAATTGGACAGAAAGTTGTTGTAAATAAACAACAAAAACTATGGATTACAAACCTTTGAAGTGCCCTAACCCCAGCAATTCCCATAGTCAACATTCATGGTTCTTGTATGTCAATCTTTGTTCAATTGCAGGTACTTATAATTATTAACTGTAGATCATCATAGAGGCAGCAGATATAAAAAATTAGCAAATTAAAAACCTCAACCATGGCTGATGATCCAGAAAATGCTAACCCAAATAGGGGAATGAACCAGCAAATCTCAACCCAACAATTTCTTCTTCTTCTTCTTCCACTACTCCCTCTCAGTTTCTCAATTTCAATAATATCACCAATCCTTACCGACTCGATCATGGAGACAACCCATCAGTTCCACTGGTTCCAGATGACAAGATTTTGACCGAATGATTTCATTGATTCATTACTTGCATTATATAGAGATTACATATAGTTAGAGTTAACCTAAATATGGTAAATACAACTAGGTTAGTCTACATAAGGTAAATACAATAATATACATAATTATGGTAAATAATCAGGCCATTAATCAAGCCCTAATCTCCGTTGATCTTGATCTCATTGACACCAGAACTCCTTACTACAGATAACTACACCATCTGATCCAGGCCTATTCTCCGTGCACTACGAGCTAAGAATAAGCTTGGTTTTGTCAATGGCCCCTTTGTTAAGCCTAAAGACATCAATGATCCACTGTATGAAGCTTGGGAACGGTGCAATGATCTGGTTTCCTGGTTACAAAAATCAATTAGCCAAAACTTGAAATCAAGCATAGCTTTGGTGGATGATTGGGCTGAATTAAAGGATCTATTTATTCAACAAAATGGACCTCGTATCTTTCATCTAAAGAAGACTTTAGCAGAATTGCGCCAAGAACTAGACTTTGTGACCATCTATTATGGCAAACTGAAATCTTTGTGGGATGCTACTCATGTATGATCCCCTTCCAGATTGCAACTGTGGTAAGATCAAAATCTTACTGGATATGTATCAAAGAGATTATGTAATTCAGGTTTTAATGGGTCTCAACGGGTCTTATTCTTGGGCAGTCTGGTTTCGGATTTTCTGTGAGAAAATAGTGGGTCTTACGGGTTGCCTAAGAGTGTTTTCTTGCCTTCACATCATGGTGTTGCCTATTGGGGTTGTTGGGGCAAATTTCTGATCCCTTGATCTGTTCCACACAGGTCCGTTTCAAAGTCTCAAGTGAATTTTTAATTTTATTCTTTGATTATCGTTTAGTTATCATTCCTAACATTTTGTCAATCATATGTTTACAGTGATTAACTTGACTACTTTGTGTTGTGACAAGATTGAGATCGCTACAGTTTGGTATACCTCAGTACTCTAATTCCTCATCTAGACACAAATTCACTGCATCACCTTGGATAATAGACCTAAAATGTCCCAAGTAGTGAAGATGTTAGAGGATATTAGTGCAATAGAAAGAGGAGCCAACCGTCCTCTCGAACAAGTTAGAAAGTCCATTACTTTTACTGATCCCGTGATCCATCCATGGCGAGTTGGGATTGTTTTCTTTCCTAAATTCAATTCTCCTTTCAGGAATTGCATTGGATATAAATTTTCAAAGTTTTCTTTTCTTTAGGTGAATAGCTTCCCAATATCAATGGCAATGGATTTACTTGCTGGATATATTAGGTTAATATCTGTCATACCTTTCTTCATATTGGTATCTAGAAGATATTTTACCCCCCCCCCCCCAACACACACACACATAATTCTAGTTGGTTTGTGAGGTAACATTCTTTGATAATGATCTTTCCTTTTCATCTGTGGTGATTCATGGATTTACAAATGGAGCCTGAAGATCAACTTGTATGTATAGATTAATGTTGTGAACTTAGGCCTGCTGATCTCTCTTAGAGCTTTTAATTAGAACTACACAGTAGTGCATGGTGTATCCATTCTCAGTTCATCAACCTTTTGACTGCAATCTGATCCTATCTGAAGCATGCTTGCACCAAATGGTCAAGGGTTCTTTGGTATAGAGTTGTTTGGAGCTCATTGAAATAGTGTAGACCAAAGTTCTTTTTGCACCTTTGACACTCACAATTGCTGCCTCGCTCGCGGTAGCACCTACGAGGGAGATATATATTTCCATTTTTTCTCTTTTTATTTGTCATTTTCCATCCAAGTTTGGGAAAAACTCTACATAAATCAATATAACTTGCAAAAATAAGTGGCGCGTGCAACCCCACATTTCTTGAATTGAGAGTCGATAATTTGGAGGATGTTGTGGTCGAAGTGGGAGAACTTGGTGGAGATACTCGTGGTGAACATAACAAATGAATTCAAAATAATTGGCAGTTTTACGAGCTCATATACAAAAGCCAATACACAAATATTTTATTCGACGATATATGTATCACATCTCGTGCAACTTTAAGTATAATATAACCAGGACACAATTGAAAAACAAGAACATCTAACTTTTAGGCATTGCAAAAGAAAGCTAGTAGATAAAAATCACACGTGCCAAAATCTTACAAATTTGTGATATGCTTCTCTGAGCCGAATTTTGCTCATGGTCGTCTTTACGTAAAACCAGTCCATCACGCTATTCAATGACTTGAAAAATGCAATCCTCCATGAGTTATTGAGCCCTCAAGTTCCACATACTCCCCAAAATCCAAAAATGAAACCTGCTGCCATACTAATATACAATCCATAATTGATAAGCTTGTCCTCTTGGTTTTTCATCCCATTAGCATTATCACTGATCTTCGGGACCTGGCCAATTTCATCTCCTGGGCAAACTTTTGGAAGTGGAGGGCCACAAAGTAAAGGGTTTCCCTCGAATGCAGATGCATTGAAAGTTCCTAAATGAATGCTTTGTGGAATTTTGCCAGAAAAGTTATTGTATGACAAATCTAACATTCCAAGTTGATCCAATTGAGAAACGCCAGTAGGAATACCACCAGATATGTGATTTCTCGATAAATCAAGAAAATCCAAAGTCCTTATTCGCTCAATATTTGGAGGAAGGAATCCAGAGAGACTGTTTCTTGAAAGGTTCAACCCAACAAGCATTACAAGATTTGTAATTTCAGTTGGAATATCGCCTACTAAATTGTTCCTTGAAAGATCAATGAGTCTCACCAGTTTGAGAGTATTTATGTACTCGGCCTCCTTTCCTTTCCATGTTACAATTGCACTCTCAAAGCCTATTACATATCGAAGACGAAATGACACATCAAAATTATAATCCACTTGACTCATAGCAGTGAGATTGTTTAGGAATTTTGGTATGGCACCAGAAATCTTGTTCGAAGAAAAGTCCAACACTTGTAAGTGTGCAAGATGACACAAATTTGAAGGAATACTACCAAAGAACTCATTGGACCTGAGGCTTAGAAAGACCAATTCAGTCCAATTATCTCCCACCCATGTAGGTATTTCACCCGTCAATTTATTTAGCGAAAGATCGATGAAAGTCAATGATGTACAATACCTCAAAGATTTGGGAATTTCTCCAGTGAAACTGTTGTTTTGTAAATGCAATGATGCCAAATTGATATTTAGTGAAGGGATCGTTCCAAAGAAGTTATTATGTGCTAGCTTAAGAAATAACAATTTTGGTTGGTTTGCAAAACAATCTGGAAGTTGTCCAGACACGAGGTTTTTTGAGGGGTCAAGATACACCCAGTAGCAACTAGTTTGATTGCATAAATTGGTAATTGACCCAGAAAATTCATTACTCGACAAATCCAATATAGATCCGTTAGGAGGCAGAATTGGTAATGTACCATTAAAATGATTAAAGCTCAGATCTATGTAATCAAAAGAAGTAGAGAACTTTGACGACAAATCAGGAAGGACACCATGAAAATTGTTATGTGATACATTTATTCCGAATAAGTTTGGAGTTAGCTCCCAAAACCAATTAGGGAAGGTGTTTGAAATTTCAGCGTTAGAGATATCAAGATAGTCTAATCTCGTTTGTGTTCAAGCCATGCGGGGAAACGTGGACCCACTTTGCAACCAGCTAATTGTAAATATATCAGTTGAAAAGGAGGATTCCATACTAAACTGATATTGAACGAGATACCTGGGGAAGACAAGTCCAATGCTTGTAACTGGGAAAGATTAAAGAAATGTGATTCATTGATTATGTCTTCAAAGTTGTTTGAACCAAGATACAACTGTTCGAGTTTGGAAAGGCTTCCTATCCATTGGGTCACTGAACCATTAAACATATTATGAGAAAGATCTAAGTATATCAATTCAGAAAGGTTGCCAAGATGATGGGGAATTTCGCCAGAAAAATTAGAATTATAGAGATCAAGATGCTGTAATTTATTTAGGGAACCAATGAATTGTGGGATTCTGCTATGGTTGAAATCATTTCGATTGAGGTCTAGATATTTCAAATCTTTTATTTCAAGCAACCAGATGCCAATGTGACCTCTTAAAGATCTATCAGAAAGATCCAGCTCAACGACATGATTAGTTTGATTATCACAAACGATACCCATCCATTTGCAGCAATCCTTCTTATGTATTTCATTTCCCCAAGAGGAGAGTCCGCCAGATTCATCAATGAGCTCAGCTTTGAACTTGAGAAGAGCCTCCCTCTCCTTTTCTATGCACCTGATACCATCTTCCATTCCTGTAGAGTGCTCAAAAGTGACTCTCCAGCTCAGTAGTAGTACAATGACTAACAATTGTAGATGTTGAAACAACTTTTGATCAACTATCATTTTGTGAACGAATGCGACTAAAGAATTTTTGAAATAGTGATTTTTTGAAAATGCGGCTAAAAATTAATTAATTAATTAATTTTTTTTTGAAAAAATGAATTTTGAAATAGTGATTTTTTGAGAATGTGTCCAAAAAATAAGAAAATTTTGGATTTACATGGAAAATATTTTATTGTATGAATGTGTAGTTGAGAGTTTGATTAAAAAAAATAAAAAAAGAGTTACGGGAAAATGGATGACAAACGAAAGCTTATTTTATTGGGAGAATATATAATTGAAAACTAATTTAGGAAGAAATGAGTTTTTATATAATGTGGCTCAAACATGATCTTAATGTTACACAAACAGAGACTTAAGAACCCAATTACATGTTTTCATTTAGCCAAAAAAAAAAAAAAAAACACAGATAGTCACTCAACTTACGGCCAAGTTTCCCCAGTAAACTTTGTTTTACTTCAAAGTGACAATTTTTTGTAAATTTGTTTCAAAGTGATAATTAAAATTTGTCATTTGTTCTCAATTAAATTTATTTACATATTATAAAGGAATGTATGACACGGAATATCTGTTTTGCGTTCAGCATGTCGCACATTTCAGCATGAGACACGGAAGACCGAAGACCTCCACTTTGAATGTGAACAAGAGACTAACGAAACAAAAAAGAAAGACTTGACTTAAAAGTTAAACCCCACACTCTTTGCCAATTGGTCTTTATTTCCAGAAAAGATTCCCAAAAATTCACGTTTAATGTAATTCAAGTTTCTTAGATTACAGACAGTACTATAGTTATGCAAATCAATATGTATTGTACTACAGTTATCTACTTTCCAGATTCAAATTAACCATGTTCCATGTATTTTGTAACATATCCAACGATGTTTCTGCTCGCGATATAATGTAAATTTTATCGTACAATGCAATGTCAATTAGTCATGTTATATTTCATAGTCGAGTGTGTTGGTTATATGTAGTTTCATAATCATATTACAACGGTTAGTTATGTTACACATTGTACATTCCTACTAAGGTTATAAACATATTCGTAATAGTAACTCCGGAAATGAACAAAAATGTTACATAGATTCACAAAATTAAGAAAAACACAATCATATAGTGCAGCCGATGATCGACATAGCCCAAAGTTGATTTTCTTGATTGAGATGACATTCATACTGTTGACAAATGTTTCCATGTCTCAAAAGCTAGAACATTTTATAAATCTTTTGCTTGTACGATCCCTATCAATAACCCCTCCCCAATTTGTCCTCTATTTATTTGATTTTGATTTAAAGTTTTTCGTTTTATTGGGTGTGTAAGGGGGTCAGGAATGTTGATGATTTTGCTTGAATGAATGGCTTTCTTTTTCAATTTTTAGTTCAGACAATGGAATTGACGATGACAGTATTGTTGAGTTCCATGAATGTATCCGAATACTTGCCACAATAAAATTTTTCTTCTATGAAGGCATTGTGCAGAATCACTGGAGAGATGCAAAAACTGAAGCTGAAACTGACTCAAGAAGGAAGTGGAAGAAAAGAAAGAGTGAAGTCGAATGGTTTTCATGTGCCCAATTGTGTGCTTAATCGATTATAACTATGTTCACACTTGGTTTAGTAGTTAACTTCAAGTCGCTTAAAAGGCTTGCTCCTACGGCCAAGTTTCCCCAGTAAACTTTGTTTTACTTCAAAGAACCAATTTTTTGAAAATTTGTTTCAAAGTGATAATTAAAATTTGTCATTTGTTCTCAATTAAATTTATTTACATATTATAAAGGAATGTATGACACGGAATATCTGTTTTGCGTTCAGCATGTCGCACATTTCAGCATGAGACACGGAAGACCGAAGACCTCCACTTTGAATGTGAACAAGAGACTAACGAAACAAAAAAGAAAGACTTGACTTAAAAGTTAAACCCCACACTCTGTGCCAATTGGTCTTTATTTCCAGAAAAGATTCCCAAAAATTCACGTTTAATGTAAGTCAAGTTTCTTAGATTACAGACAATACTATAGTTATGCAAATCAATATGTATTGTACTACAGTTATCTACTTTCCAAACCACGTTAATGAGAAGCCTACGTACTTCTAAACCACGGAATGTTTTGTTTTACGAGTTGGGCGAGATAGAAAACAAAATGGCAATTTCAAAAAAAAAAATCTGAAAATTATGGATGATCTTTTGAAAAATTATATGGAAAGTATTTTGCTTTTCCATATCATCCATCTATACATCATTATGTACACGATGATGTACAAATAACATTACCTTTCCGTTAATATCACCTTATTTTTGAAAGAATTTGACAAGCTTTAATTAATATCACTTTATTTTTCAAAGAAATTCACAAGTTTCTCAATTGAAAGTTATTTTCAAACTATGATAATCATGTGTTTTTCCTTTTTCTTATGCAGTTATAAAAGTGTGCAATTAAAAAATGATTAGAGAAAATATATGGTTAATAAATTGTTTGATAAATTATGCCTGTGTTAGGCAAACATGACTTTAAAAATGTTTTCACAAAACAATTCAACAAATTATTTTTTAACTATACACATTTTTCTTTCTCCATTTTCCAAGCACACATTTTACTTAGAAAATATAAAAATACATATTTTTTTAAAAAAAATATTTAACAAACAGAGCAAATTTATTTATAAACAAGTTTACCAAATAGATTACCACGTCTCTATTTATAAACAATATTTATAAATAATCATTTATAAACAATTTACGAAGCAAATGATATAATCTTAGTTGTAGTAACGTAAAGTCTTGATACATCTAGCCCTTGTTTGAGCCCCATTTATATATTTGAAAAAAAAGAGTTATAAAATAGTGATTTTTTTTTAGAACATGTTAAAAAGTGAGAAAGTTTTTGTGTTTAAGTGTAGAGTATTTTATTAATATAAGATGTGATTGAAAATGAATTTTTAATAATGGAGCACAAATAGGGGCTTAAAAACATACTTGATATGCTTGACTAGATGGATTCAATTTATATGTAAGAAACATGTGTACTTCTACTCCATGTTGGCGAGTAAGATAATATGCACAAACCATAAGCAAAACTCTACTTCGATTGGATGGGACGTGATTTTTCATTCTAACTTTACGAAATCAGCTCTCTTCACATTACAATTTTATATACCGTATGATTTGAGCAATAGCAACAGTTGAAGTTAGTGCTTACACAACATAAACCATTCCAACCTCAAGCAGAGATGCTGGAGGCACCTTCAACACCACATCCCGGCCCCGACAGTTCCTCCTAAGGAAATTATAACCGAAATTGATTGACAATCTCTTCAAGAGAGAAGAGCCTTGTTTTGCCTTAACATGAGAGTGCCCAAGTATAAATGCAGTCACGGCTTATCGAGTTACGTGTAGATCATGTAGTTCTTCACGTAGATGAACATCCATTTCCTACCCCGGCTCAGCTTCAGAGTCGGTATCTATAGCGAACCGAACTCTTCGTTCAAAGACGCCTAAGGGCTCCATCTCAATTACATTTGTTACACTATCGACTCTTGAGAAACCGACTAAACGCTTTCCTTGATATCGAAAGGTGGGCCTCTGGAGACTGCTACTGTTCCTATCACTGTCAATCTACACTCATTTGATGATGCGCACGAACGATAGCCATCATCCTCGTTGCATGTATCTATAATGCCATGCTCCTTGTTCCAATCATAACGGATAAAATCAGCCAGCCTATTAATGAGTTCAGATTCAAAATAATCGACATCCTGGTGAACATCCCAGTATCCATATCGCACAATGTACCTATATGAACGATGAGCTGCTGGGCCCACACGTCCCACGAGGTACCTCTCGACAGGGGAAAAATGGCATTGGTACAGATTTTAGACCCACAAAAACAAGGAGCTAGTGGAAAGCAGGGAGATTGGTTACAAAACGAGAAAAGTTGGCAGGAATACCAGACGTCAAATCAGTAAACACAATGCCAATGCCAGGGACGCGAGCTATACCTAGGCTGGGACCTAAAGCAAATAGCCACTCCAGGGAAACCTTGTTATGAAAGTCATATAAGTATTTCTTAATGGTGGCATAGTTCCAAACGAACATAATGGTAACAAGAAAGAGTGCAAGGAGGATGGGAAGCCTACCTTCACGGAATTTGACAAGGGAGGCAGAGAAGTCGAGTAATTCAATAGATCCAAAGAAAAGTAGAAAGATGAAGGCCACAATTGGAGGTTTTTGCCAACACAGGATGATGACCAATGATGTGAGGCAAGTGGTCACCAACATCACTGCCATTACAGCCAACCTGCAAATGATAGGATGTGGTTTGAATAAATAAATATGTCCACTAAAACGAATCATTTAGTTACATGTTATAAATGCTTTAAAAAATGATGATTAGTTTTAGTTTCCAAAAGAGGAGGAGCACAAATGATTTCATCTAATTACGAAATCTAACTCCTAGTCCACGTATGACATGTTTGGCAGGGAGGATTGGATAGCAGTATACGGTATTAATGGAAAAAAGAAGCTAAAATTTTGTGCAATAGACAATGAAGTCTATCAGTGCTGCATAAGTATGATGTAGCTCTTTCCGAGGAAGGTTATAAGTCAATGCAGCTGAGCATCAACTTGACGCCATAGGGGGTGATTGAAACGTTAACAATGTCACCTAGCGCGGCACTATCTATTTCGCATCCGTGCCAACCCTCTTTAATTCATTTCTATTATTACCTAAAAGGTTATAACTTATACGTAGTGGGATGAGCGTACACTTGCCCAGTGAGTAGGATATGGTGCACATGTGTTATTGTACATTGGAATATACAAGTCAACTTCACATACTCAAGACAAGTTCAAATATTTGATGAGTAGTCAATGCACATGATTGTTCTTTTCAAAAATCATGTTTTCAGGGCCTGATTATAGATTATCTCCTCTATCTCAAAGCACTTATTATTTTCCTAATCCGAATATCAATAAAATGGTCATAATACATCATAATACAGAGGACATGGTGCCTATGTCAATGAAGGTGGAGATGCAACTGAAGAGAAAAGGGGCAGCAAGGCATTCACCGAGGTCTTATCCTACATGCCAACCAAAGAGTGAAACACATAATGATCATATCCCGAAAGGGAGGAAGGAACCAACACCCAAAGGTAAAAATATTCTGATCACCTACCTACTAAAGATAGGAATATTAAATGCTTTAAATGTTTGGGTTCAAGACACATAGCATCTCAATGTCCAAATAAACAAGTAATGATTATGCATGACAATGGAGAAATTAGTTCGGAGGATGAATTTAAAGGGACGCCTAAATTAGTAGATATTGGGGCTAGTAGTAATGATGATGGAGGATTGACTTATGCTGATGTGATCCAGGCCACGGATACAAGCCCGCACAAAGATCCGTTGAAGATCAGGGGAGGGCCGATGACTCGATTGCAGACAAAGAGGGCCAAGGAAGCAATGGACAAGTTAGTTCAAGAAACAATGGCCAAAACAATGTTCGTGTCATCGAAAGACGCAAGTTCCATGTTGGGGCCGAGCCAAAACGACGAGTGGATCAACATCATTCAAGCCGTCGAAGAAAAATGTGAATTTTCAATGTTACGGCCGTAACATATATTTACTCACGGCCGTAACCAACTTTCTGCTGAAATTGATTTTGCGAAACATTAGGACTTACGGCCGTAAAGGTTGAGTATCACGGCCATAATGGAGTTACTGCTTAAAATTGGAATTTGTACGTTTTTGGACTTACGCCGTAAGTCATATTGTCACGGCCGTAAGAGTGAATCAGAAACAAGGATACGGCCGTAAGGAATTTAGTCACGGCCGTAACATTGTATACGCGTGAATTTTAGGTTTTATTTATTTCCTTATTTTTAGGTAGTTGTTTCCTTGTTTAATTAGAACTCTTAACCTAGTTTTTGACCCTATTTATAGGGATGTAATTTTCATTATTCATTAGACACTTTGATATTATAATTGAGAGGCTATTTTGCTTTCACATTCTTATTCTTCATTGAATAAAATCCGAACTTGCGAGTTAATCTTGTTTGTTCAAATCTTGGGTGAGATTTATTTTCATTGTGATCAAGAGGTCAACATATCAATTGATTGTGTTGGTTGCTTGGTTCAATTAATTTGAATCAATCTCTAAATCGTAGTTCTTGGGTCGATTCCAATAATTTGTGGGTTGCGTAGCTACAATTGCTACGTGATTTGCATCATATGCTGTTAAGGGCTCACTTGTCAATAGGCATGTTATAAGTTCTAGAGCTAAAGTAAATGAAGTTGATGAACAAAGGGATAACCTATTTCACACTAGATGTTTGGTGAGTAAAAAGGTTTGTGGAATGGTGATTGACGAGGGGAGTTTTACTAATGTAGTTAGTACAATACTGGTTGGAAAACTGGGATTGCATTAGTTGAAACATCATAATCCTTATAAATTGCAATGGTTGACCGAGCCGGGGGAAATTAAGGTGAACAAGCAGGATAAGGTCAAGTTTTCCATTGGGGGTTACAAGGATGAAGTGGTTTGTGATGTAATGCATGTTGGGCATATTTTGTAGTGACCAAGAATTTTCATGATTAATTTTGAATAAATATTTTTTTTATTTTTAAAAAGATGATGTCACTACGACTTTGACCAATTTATTTTAAACACAGTTTCGTCCAGCCATTTAAGTTAAAATTTAAATTATTTAAATTTATCGTAGTTCAATTTCAATTTTTATGAAAGTATCTTATTTTCATTATTTATTTATTTATGTATTTTAATTCAAATTTTAATTATTTAAGTCCAAAATATTTTATCTCCAATTTAAATTCATTCTCAAATTTTTATTTATTTTTAAAATCCCCAATTCACATTCATTTTAATCCCAAAATTTCCTCCCCAACTTCCATTTTCATATTCAGCACATTTCTTTTCCCTTCCCCATGATCACTCTTCAGTCTATCTTAATCAACTTCAATCCCATAATTACATTCACACAATTTTTCCTTTCCCATCATCATCACCCCAAATTCTCAGCAAAAATTCCATCAACCAGTTTAATTTCCCCAAATCCTCTCTCACTCAATCACCAATCAAGCAATTGCCAATTTCTGAATCCAGCTCTATGTATATCTTTCCATCACCCTCACACAACTCAAAACACAGCCTGCAAAACATGGCTTCAAGCCACGACCAATTCCACTACAACCTCGTCAAACCCGAATTTCTCAAAACAACCTCACGATCGATCAAACCAATCTGCAACATCAAAACCACCAAGCTGCCAAGAAATCGAATCATTATCATCACCAAAAACCACCAGCCATAATCATCACAACCACGACTGCCTCCACCATACAACTCCACCGCCACCTCCAACAAACCGCCCTAACACCACCATCACAGCCAGTCAACCCACCTGCAAAGTCACCACACCCCCAACCGTCCCTGTTTCACCAACTCCACCACAATACCACCACACTGTCGTCAAGTCACTACAGCCGCCACCACCCAATCTCCCTCAACTCCATCCCAAGTCAGTCTCCAACCAATAAAACAAGAAACCCAAAAGAAGCCCAGAAAATAACCAAGAGAAATCAAGAATCGAACCATCACCACCGGCCCTCCATCAAGCCGTAACCAGCCTTACCTGCAACATCACCACCCTTCACCATCGAAGAAACCACCTCAACCGCCCACTGCTACTACCTCAAATCAACAACCGCCAAAGCTTGAGCACCACCACTGCACCAACTCCAAACTGCCGCAAAGCCTACAGCCTAAGAACCCAAATCAAAATCAAAATTTAAACTAAGAATTATTGACCCAACACTTACCTCGGCCGCCGCCCAGTTCGTCGCTCACCCGCCGGCAAAACGCCGATGCTAGCTGGAACGGGCAGTGTAACGCCCCGAGTTCTAAATACTCGAAACGCCACTTCATCGTCTCAAACTCAATTTAAAAATAAATATTCATTTAGCGGAAATAATTGAAATTTTTAAATTTTGCATAAAATATTATTCCAATCATTCATCCAGATTCACCATAGTCGGTAAAATAAAGTTTGATTTAAAATAAACAGAAATTTAAATATTTAAAATAACATTTAATGATTTCTTTGCCACTTGTGTCCATCACTCGCCACCGCTTCCGAAGTCTGCAAAAATTGTTAATAACGGGATGAGTATTTCTAAGAAATACTCAGTAAACTCATAACCGAATAATTCACTTAATCCATAAATTGCACATAAACATGTAATCATGCTAACATACTTTTCTCAAAATATCATAACATAACACATATTCACATAAGTGCGGAAAGTAGCCTTGTCTTGTCTTAATTCAACATGCAATTATGCATGGAAGTTATAGCGCATATAACATTTCTTCTTCATACACCATTTTCGGGAGAGCACTTGCCCGTCTTACCCCTCATGGTTAATCACATGAACATAACATCATATATGATTTACATAATTCCAGATTCACATGCAAATCATAGCTAAATAAATTATAGAGTATGAGTCTACCTCAAAGCTTAACGAGTATAGGTATCGAGCGGGAAAAACTTCAAGTCTCTAATCGTCCGTTCGCGTCGTCTAGCCAAAATAAAATAAATTTGAATTAGAAATTTTGGAAATAAAATAAAAGATTGGGGGCTAATTTGAGAATTTAACAAAATTAATTTAATTTTTAAAAGGTTTGGGACTAACTTAAAAGATTTGGGACTGAATTAAAATTTTTCCAAAATAAAGGGGACTGACTCGGATATTTTAAAAGCTGCAGGGCTTAAATAATAACTATTAAAAACTTGGGGTCAAAATTGACAGATTTTAAAAGTTGGGACTAAAGGGCAATTTTGGAAATCAGATTTTGATTAAAATAACAAAAATATCTCTCTTCTCTCATAACCGAGAGAGAAGAGGTGTGAGAGATGGCGAGCGGGCTCGCCCTGTCTCTGATTCGAGACCGCCGGCGGGCTGGGCGCCTGCGGTCGTGCCGCCGGTGCAAGGGGGCAGTAGAGCCGGTGGGGTGGTATGAGAAATGAAGGTTTGGGGTCAGATTGTTTTGTGCAAAAATCGAAGCTACAAGGTTCGGGTTTGAAGTTATTTCCGGCGATATCCCGGACGATGACCCAGGTAAGACGTTGGGCTACGTTTATTTCTGATTTCTTGGGTGTTTGTGATTGTTTGGGTTGATTTTGGGGGTGAATCGTTGGTGGTCGATTGGTGAGGTTTCGAGCGGGGGTTGCGGTTCAGGTGGTGTTAGTGGTGAAATTTGATTGCTGTTGGTTTGTAGTTGGTGACTGGAAATCAGGGCCATGATGATTGGCAGTGCAACCGTGGCTGCCATTCTGGAATGAGGAGGTGAACTTGGTTCTGGGGTTGTGTTCGAAATTGATACTGAGTTCCTTCCATTTTGCATCAGTATGGTAGATTGAGGATGAATTTGGTCGATGATGTTGGTGGTATGCAGAAAATATGAATTTGATGCTTAAGGTTTCTGCAAGGACGATGCTGGATGTGCGGATTTTGGAATTGGCAGTGTGTGAGGCTCGAGCTGTAATTTGTGTATATTGTTCTGCGTTTGTTTATTGAAGTTTGGTTGATGAATTTGTTTGGAGGATTGCAGATTGTTGTAAATGGTGGAATGTGGAGCATTTGTGTGAATTGAAAACAGAGGCAGAAATTTTCTTACCCAACTATAGTGATTGCGTGAAGGATGTGAAAATGAGGATTGAGGCTGGTTTATAGTGGGCACCTAGGGAGCTGAAACAGGTTGTAACTCCTGTGATGATGATGGAGATTAAATTCTGTAACTTCAACATAAATGGGGAGAAAATGAATTGGAGATGTTTTGGAGTTTTGAATGTGAATTGGGCAAGTTATTGGTATGGATTTATTTCCTTGAGGCTGAGAAATTGGATTGGGGTTTAAAATAATAGTATCAAAATAAAAATTTGGATATTGGATTAAAATGAAATAATAATTTCGGACCAATGAAAAATCGAAATTCGGACTTAAAGATTTAAAGGAATTTAAATTTCTTTCTTGAAATTTTAAAATAATTTAATTGGCTAGACGAACATGTTTTTCTTAAAATGGATGAAATCATAGCAACAAATATTAATAAATTTAACTTTTATTATAATAAAATTTCTCGGTCGCTACAGGCAGAGCCTCGCCCTCCGCCGCTCTCTCTCTCTCTCTTCCGCTCCTCTGTCTGCAACTGAATGTGAGAGAGAGAGAGAGTGATTTGCTTTTTAATATTATTGATTTTCGAAAATTGCAAGCCTAGTCCCCCAGATTTTAAAGTTATTTAAATCAGTCCCTATGTTTTAAAATGTTTTATTTCAGTCCTTTCAGCTTTAAACCTTTTAATTTCAGTCCTTAAGTTTTTAAATGGTTTTAATCAGCCACTTCATTTTTAAAACCTATTATTTTAGCCCTATAGTTTAATATTCGTTTTGAGTTTCAACTCAACTTTTCAAAAGTATTCATTTTAGTCCCTAAACTTTTATTTCTTTTAAAACTCTTTCAAATTTAACGTTTGATTTCCAAATACCACTTTAAGGTTTATTTATTATTGGCTAAACGAGGCGCTTGGACATTTAGAAGAACAACGTGAATTTTCTTGCTCAACTTTCAGACTCGTGATTTAAGGTAGACTCGCCCCCACTAATTTATTTAAATTATAATTGCATATTTTATGTGAAATTACGTGATTTACATGCTTTGATGCATGAGACGAGACAAGAATATCTCTTATGAGATAAGATGAGAAATGATGATGTTATGCATAACTTATGTGCCTTAAGTGCACGAGACGAGACTACCCACACCCTATGATTTTTAAAGAGCCTTGATTTTGAAAGTAAAGTAGCCCAAGAATATGATGATGATGTCACTGTATGATTGCATAATTACGTGTTCAATTATTCTATAAAATAATTATTGGCGATGAGTCTACTGAGTATTTTTCGAAATACTCCTTCCATTATTTTAACAGTTTTTGCAGATCTCGGAGAAGGCGGCGAATGAAATGACAGTGGTGGCAAATTTAATAAATGATGAAAAATTTTAGTCAATTTTACGAATACTATTGATTGGATTATTTATCGTTAATTTTATTTAAACAATTGAGACCTAAGCTTTATGTATTGTTCTATATTTCAATTAATTAAGTTTCCGCTGATATTTTAAATAATGAATGTGAGGTTTTGAATTAAATTGATTTTCCGCAATAAAGTCAGTTTTAAAGGACGAAGTGGCATCCCGGGCTCCGCCGAATTCGGGGCGTTACATATTTTGTTGGGAATGCTATGATAACATGATAGGACGGTAGTGCACGATGGATTTAAAAACTAATATTTCTTTGTGCAGGGTAAGAAAAAGATCACTCTTGCTCTTTTATTACCTAAAGAGGTCAAAGAGGATCAATTGAAAATAAAAAGTGAGTTTCACGATCTCAGAAAAAAGAGAGTATGAGTACAAAAATAAAAAGAAAAGAAAGTCCACTCTCAAATGAGTTTTTTTACACAAAGGTTGATGTACAAGAATCCATGCCTTGAACTTAACCATGCTAATAATTCCCCCTAGTTTGGTTAATTTTATTTTGCAGGTACCAAATCAAATCATAACATTAAAGTTGGGAAGAAAGTTACTTGCGAGAGAGAACAATCCAAAAGGTTGAAGGAAATCCCCAAGCATAAGCATGACCTAACAGCCAACAAATGCAGAAGTTACAACCTCGAGAGAGGGGAGATGATGTGATCCAAGATAGGAAATCAACCAAGAGATCAGGGTACAAGAAACCAAATGACAAATACAACCTCGAGAGCTTGAAACACCAAGCATGGAGTGATAAACGATGTCCCAAGACTTGCACGAATGGTTGGAAGTCAAAATTCAAGTCGAAGGACAAAAAAGGGACTCAGCCGGGACATTAAGGCCTCAACGCAAACACTTACTCCCGTAACTAATTTTCTTTTAGAACATCACTGCAATAACGAAAACACTTACAGTCATAACTAAAGGGACTTACAGTTGTAAGTCCAGTTCTAGCCGCGTGACTCTTCCAATTTCGAATTTTTTGAATTTTTAATTATTTTCCATTTTTAATTATTATTTACATATTTTAAACCCTATTGCGGTTGGGGCTAGGTTTAATGAAAATTTTGAATTATATTATGTTCTAATTTTATTATGGTAGACAACTTTGATATTATTGAATTGAAATTATGTTTTTACTCTCTAGAAAGGAGGATTCCTTTTATCGTTCTTTAAGAACAACCAATAGAAATTATCAAATATTCTTAAATATTTGTGGCGTTCCAACCCAGAACTTATCAAGGAAATTGACATCCCTTATAGCGTTCTAAAACTTTGGTTCTTCATTTCGCATCATCGATGCATCGTGTCGTGATTGTTGGGTCAAGGTCTTACCGTCTACTTTTCATTGTTTTTCGTTCTTGTTATTTTAATTAATTCCGAATTTAGATCTTTCCTATTTTTTTAATTCGTTATTCCGCTTTCTTGTTGCGTTTTCCCAAAAGGAATGGCATCATAAAGGGTGTGTCGAATATTTACTTTATTTGACAATTAACTCAAATAATCATATTCAACTCATGTCCTGCATAAATCATGTAATTCATATTAACATATTCAACTTACTTTATTAATCAAATAATTCAAATAAACATATTCAACTTACTCCATATTCAACTAACTTAAATAAACACATCTCACTCACTTATTATTCAACTAATCCAAGTAAATATATTCATAGTGAATCAACTAATTCAAGTAGCATATCTGACTCACTTATTATTCAACTAATCTAAGTAAATACATTCATCATTAATAAAATATTTCAAATAACATATCTCACTCACATATAATCATATAACTCACGTAAATGTATTCCACTCACAGTTTATTGGATGGTTTGATACATGAACGGTTCCTAGAATGACATTCTCTTGGATTGGAAGTCTTTCTGATAGCTTTAGATGAAGTATGTGTAGAAATAAGTATATAATTACTAGTATGTAATGTTCACTAAATTAACATTGCAAGTGTACAGGTCGTGATAAGTAATAGAGTAGACTTGTTGAGTCCGAGTTATTGCTCCCACGAGGATTTGTATTAATTACCAAAGTTATTCTAATTCTCACCTCATTTGAATGACAAATAATTGAAGTTATGATTATTCTAAAGATTAAACCAAAAGAACAATAAAGAAGGAATAAAAATGTGTTTTTAAATCAATTGATGTAAAGTTGAGATTTCACGATTTCACGTAGTCAATACATCTAATCACACCACTCAAGTCTTAATCTACTAATGTAATTGGTCGAGCTCACTTATGCACATGAAATCCCCCTCTCGGGTTTAAATCAACTCTACCTAATTAGTCAACCGTGTTAATGAACAGCTGGTTGTAATGATTAGGTGCATGAAATACAAGAACTCAAATAAGACCACAATAACAACGAACGTATATCTCTATCGCTCATTCAATTACCGTGTTTTATTCCTAGGTCTAGATCATTAGCTCACCTCTCAAATTATGAAAACGATCCAATTAATCAATGTATTAGTGGCCAGTTAATTCACGCATTGAACACAAAATAAAACCATACACATGCAATCAAACCGTAAAACTTGAGTAATGAAATTAAAGGCGTAAAAATACGCTACATCGTTTGATCCCAACAAATAGTTTAGTTATTCATAATGAAAATAATAAGAAATCAATAATAATCTAAACTACACATCATGAGTAATTTGAAGAGAAAGTAAAAGAACTTTTGCACCAAGAATTGTCTTCTACAAATTGATCTCCAAATCTTCTTGCCCTTTGCCTCCAATTGAGCCTTCAAAATCTCCAAACTTTGATCGTGAATTGTGCCTCTAAAGTATGTGCGCAAAGGTACTTTTTACGTGCATGATATGTTGCTTTAATAGATTCCCCCCGAAACGTAGATCAAAGAATGTTGAAATCCGAGCATGGACTTTTTCTCTCGCTAGGCCGAACTACTGCGCGGCCACACAGGCATAGAGCTGGTGGCCGCGCAGTTGAACAAAAAATGGTTCTGTAATTTCTCACGCGGCCACCAGGTCAAGAACTCGCAGCCGCATAGGCAAACTTCTTCAGCGTGTTTCCATCTTTCCCACTACATTTAAGTTGGCCCCTGAACTTTATTTGCACGCCAATCCTTCATCTTCCCGATTGCAACAAATTAGTACTCAAACTTTCAAAATACTTCAACACTTCTTCCAAAATTTAATCCATCTTCAATTAAACTCTCGAACTCTGATTTCTTCAGCTTTTTTTTTTTATTGGAAGTCCTGGTTGACAACTTCAACATCCTTTTTGCTCTTTTTAGCTTCAATTGGCTTCCAAATGTGCATTATTCCACTCTCTCACTTCATTTTCTAACTTTGGGAAAATCCCTACAATGCAAACAAATGTAAAACAATTATGCAGCAATTATTCAAGAATGACAATAATTTATTCTAATTTAGACATATAAATAAGTGTATAAAATGCACTTATCATGTAAATCTGCATATGTTGTACAATATATCAATGAAAAGATAATCGAATCAGGAGGTCAACGAACTTTACGGATTGTAAATCAAAATTATAAATCAAAAGTTAAGGCTGAATGAAGTTCGGTTGACACGCTGTCCGTTTGGTGGCGACACCAAAGTGTCACATAACCATTTTTTCATCGTTTTAATCCCAGATGAACATGGTGTCGACGTAAACTCAGTAAGTGTCAACACCAAGCATATTTTTAGGATCTGAATCCCAACTTTCTTGATTGCTTTGATCCAAAACCATATATTTTCATAAAAGACTTGGATAAAACATATTTTCCAATGAAAAGAAGGAATTGAAACGTATTGAAACATATTTTTGACATAGAATCCTTACCTAGGTTTTTTGAAGATGAATAACCATTTTGACAGCATTTCCTCTCTGAATATTGCAATTTTGTGTAACAAGGGGTCTTGAAAATTATTATCCGCAAGATGAGAAAATCAATGACATTATTCGACCAAAAATTTTATATTTTTTTTATTGAGATTTACTAAAAAATTAATTTTTAGAAAAATCAAACAGGATTAAAGATTACAAAAATTTCAAAATAAGTTTTTCTTTTAAACAAGAATTAAGAGTGTGTTCAATTGGAATAATTTTCAAGAAAAATAGCATCTTTCACCCAAATTTCAATTTTTTGAACGTTTGATTGTCATTTTTTTTTTTTTTATGAAATTAAAACTTTTGAAAGCATGTCGCTCCGGAAGACTATCCAAATCAGCAATAACTCCTTGAAAAAAATTCATGTATTGCCAAATCAATAGGTTTCAATCATTATTCCGTGGATAAAGGTTTTGACTTCTTGAATTAAAAACAAAAACGGAAGACTTGACTTAAACCCCGCCCCTTCAATTGATCTTTATTTCCAGAAATGATTCTCCAAGAGTTTGTATACATTAGGTGAAATTATTGTCAAATTTTTTTAAGAATAATATTGAACGCTACGATTCCAAAATTAATATTCATCATGATTTAGAGACATGAAATATGTTCAAACCTATTTTATTTTAGTTATCTAGTTTAAAGAAATCCCCTACTTGTAATTTAAGATCATTTTTCCTTAATAAATTACTCTAAGAAATGGACTACTGCCATTTTCATACATGTTAAGTCAATGTGTTCCAATCCATACCGAATTATTATAAAGCCCTTGTCATATGCTTAAGTTTGGTAATACTGTAGCAATTTTTAAACTGATTTGTTTATAATTTTGAGATAAAATGTGTAATTGAAAAGTTGATAGAGAAAGTTTGTGTGGTTGAGAGAGAAAGGTTGTTGTGTTTCTCTAGCTAGCTTTAAATTTGAAAGAGTTCAACGTGAATGTTGCAATTTCGTGTAATTAGGGGGCTTGAAAATTATTATCCGCAAGATGAGAAAATCAATGACATTATTCAACCAAACATTTTATATTTTTTTATTGAGATTTACTAAAAAATTATTTTTTAGCAAAATCAAACAAGATTAAAGATTACAAAAATTTCAAAATAAGTTTTTCTTTTAAACAAGAATTAAGAGTGTGTTCAACTGGAATAATTTTCAAGAAAAATTGCATCTTTCACCCAAATTTCAATTTTTTGAACGTTTGATTGTCATTTTTTTTTTTTTTTATGAAATTTCAACTTTTGAAAGCATGTAGCTACGGAAGACTATCCAAATCAGCAATAACTTCTTGAAAAAAAATTAATGTATTGCCAAATCAATAGGTTTCAATCATTATTTCGTGGATAAAGGTTTTGACTTCTTTAATTAAAAACTAAAAAGGAAGACTGGACTTAAACCCCGCCCCTTCAATTGATCTTTATTTCCAGATATGATTCTCCAAGAGTTTGTATACTTTAGGTAAAATTATTGTCAAATTTTAGAAAGAATAATATTGAACGCTACGATTCCAAAATTAATATTCATCATGATTTAGAGACATGAAATATGTTCAAACCTATTTTATTTTAGTTATCTAGTTTAAAGAAATCCCCTACTTGTAATTTAAGATCATTTTTCCTTAATAAATTACTCTAAGAAATGGACTACTGCCATTTTCATACATGTTAAGTCAGTGAGTTCCAATCCATACCGAATTATTATAAAGCCCTTGTCATGTGCTTCAGTTTGGTAATACCGTAGCAATTTTTAAACTGATTTATTTGTGATTTTGAGGTAAAATGTGTAATTGAAAAGTTGAGAGAGAAAGTTTGTGTGGTTGAGAGAGAAAGTTTGTTGTGTTTCTCTAGCTAGCTTTAAATTTGAAAGAGTTCAACGTGAATTTTGCAATTTTGTGTAATTAGGGGGCTTGAAAATTATTATCCACAAGATGAGAAAATCAATGACATTATTCGACCAAACATTTTATATTTTTTTTATTGAGATTTACTAAAAAATTAATTTTTAGCAAAATCAAACAGGATTAAAGATTACAAAAATTTCAAAATAAGTTTTTCTTTTAAACAAGAAATAAGAGTGTGTTCAATTGGAATAATTTTCAAGAAAAATGGCATCTTTCACCCAAATTTCAATTTTTTGAACGTTTGATTGTCATTTTTTTTTTTTTTTATGAAATTTCAACTTTTGAAAGCATGTCGCTACGGAAGACTATCCAAATCAGCAATAACTCCTTGAAAAAAATTCATGTATTGCCAAATCAATAGGTTTCAATCATTATTCCGTGGATAAAGGTTTTGACTTCTTGAATTAAAAACAAAAACGGAAGACTTGACTTAAACCCCGCCCCTTAAATTGATCTTTATTTCTAGAAATGATTCTCCAAGAGTTTGTATACTTTAGGTAAAATTAACTTCAAATTTTTTAAGAATAATATTGAACGCTACGATTCCAAAATTAATATTCATCATGATTTAGAGACAGGAAATATGTTCAAACCTATTTTATTTTAGTTATCTAGTTTAAAGAAATCCCCTACTTGTAATTTAAGATCATTTTTCCTTAATAAATTACTCTAAGAAATGGACTACTGCCATTTTCATACATGTTAAGTCAATGAGTTCCAATCCATACCGAATTATTATAAAGCCCTTGTCATATGCTTCAGTTTGGTAATACCGTAGCAATTTTTAAACTGATTTATTTATGATTTTGAGGTAAAATGTGTAATTGAAAAGTTGAGTGAGAACGTTTGTTGTGTTTCTCTAGCTAGCTTTAAATTTGAAAGAGTTCAATGTGAATTTTCCAATTTCGTGTAATGAGGGGGCTTGAAAATTATTATCCGCAAGATGAGAAAATCAATGACATTATTCGACCAAACATTTTATATTTTTTTTATTGTGATTTACTAAAAATTTAATTTTTAACAAAATCAAACAGGATTAAAGATTACAAAAATTTCAAAATAAGTTTTTCTTTTAAACAAGAATTAGAGTGTGTTCAATTGGAATAATTTTCAAGAAAAATGGCGTCTTTCACCCAAATTTCAATTTTTTGAACATTTGATTGTCATTTTTTTTTAATGAAATTTCAACTTTTGAAAGCATGTCGCTACGAAAGACTATCCAAATCAGCAATAACTCCTTGAACAAAATTCATGTATTACCAAATCAATAGGTTTCGATCATTATTCCGTGGATAAAGGTTATGACTTCTTGAATTAAAAACAAAAACGGAAGACTTGACTTAAACCCTGCCCCTTCAATTGATCTTTATTTCCTAAAATGATTCTCAAGAGTTTGTGTACTTTAGGTAAAATTATTGTCAAATTTTTTAAGAATAATATTGAACGCTACGATTACAAAATTAATATTCATCATGATTTAGAGACATGGAATATGTTCAAACTTATTTTATTTTAGTTATCTGCAATATAAGATAATTTTTCCTTAATAAAATTACTTTAAGAAATGGACAGCTGCCATTTTCATACATGTTAAGTCAATGAGTTCCAATCCATACTGATGGCTTAGAAAAAGAACTTGGACTTCTACCTTCTGTAACCCAAAAAAAAGACTTGACTACATCACTACATTAATTTTTAATTTTTATTTATGGAAAAGATTGTCATATAAATTTGAACTTAAGAGTTCCAAATTATAAGTTCAAGTGATTATTTTATGTATCATGGTTATTGGTTATGTCATGCGAATTAAAGTCATTGATCGAAAATTTTGTTATAAAGTTTAGGCCTAATTAGTATCTTAAGTAATGTTAAATAAGACGCCGCACGTTGGGGAAAAAGTAAAGAGACAAGGTTCAATAGTTGAATCATAATTAAAGACATGGGAAAAAATAAATGAATAAATAAGTGTATTTTTTTTTTTTTTTAATAGAACTTGAAAAATTGGTAAAATTGAAAATTCATATCGATTCTTATGTTATTTTATCGATTTTTAAAATTTCCAGTCCTCGTAAAATGTAATTTTGGTTGTATTAATTGGAGAAGAACTTGTAGCAATGTTTTGTGCTATTACGTGTCTTTAATTTTTCTTAGTGGAACCAGTTGTTCAAATTCAATTCTTGTAAAAGTGGTCTTAATTGTGTTGGGCTTGATCCAAAATAATCTATGGTTCTCAATTGGTAACTAGTTTGGGCCATTTGGACTTGCATCAAATTGTTTTGGGGTAATTACACAAAATCATACCTTCAATTTGAATTTTTTCAAAAACAGGCGATTATAAACTAATTTACTAAATCAGGACCCAAACCCAAACCAATCACCAGAAACTCTTTATCTACTTCTCTCTCAATCTAGCCCCCTCACAACTTTAGGCTCGTCATTTACCCAAAAAAAAAAAAAAAAAACTTATGGCTCGTCCACACCTATCAGCGGTGGGACTGGCACCATTCCTGTTTCATCTTCTTAATCAATCTATATTATTAATCAATTTTTTAAGTGGTTTAGTTGGTGAAAGCTCAACAATGGCAAGTAGGAATGTTAAATATTCATTCAACTTGTGCAACCAATAGCTACACAATCTAGACAAAGGCCACCAAGAATTGACGAAGATTAAGGCTCCAATTTTTCAAGTGTTTTTAATTTTTTTTTTTTTACTTATTAAATTATCAGTGTAAAATGAACATGAAACACGTATATTGTTTGGTGGCTAAAAATTGTTATGAATTTGTTGGCGCAACTGTTGTTGTTGGTGGTGGTGCTGGTGGTGGTGGTTTAGATGGTGGTGGTGGTGGTAATTCGTTACAATTGTAATTAAATTCACAATTGTAACTATTTACAAATTGAAATAAAGTTTTAATTGTAATTAATTACAAAATTGAAATAAAGTTATATATAATTGTATTTTCGACGGTGGTTTGACGATGGCGGTTGTAGCGGTGGCTAATTATAAATTACATCAATGTAATTAATTACAAATTACACTAATATTTTACTAATTCATAAGTTACAATTGTAATTAATTAAAAAATGAAATAAAGTTACAATGGAAATTAATTATAAAACCTGATTCTGATTAAGGAAAAAAATATAATTTTTGAGAATTATTTTGATACTTATATAATTAGTTACAAATCATTTGATTACAATTGTAATTAATTACAAAATTAAAACAAAACTACAATTGGTCTGATTTTGTAATATACCCGATTTTGATAATTAAGTTGCAATTGTAATTAATTTACAAACTTGAATTCATTATATAATGTAATTAAACTGCAATTGTAATTAAGTTATAATTTGTAACTAATTCAATTAATTCCAACAATTAAATTTATCATGTTTTGAAATTTCATTAGATGCAATTGTAATTAATTATAATTTGTAACTAATTCAATTAATTTTAAAAGAAAAATAAAATTTCGAGTAATTATATATATATATATATATATATATATATATATATATATAATTAAGTTACGATACTAATTTATAATTAGCTCCAATTGTAATTAATTAAAAATTGAAGTTAAGTTACAATAGTAATTAATTATAGATGTACAAGGCTGTTGGCATTTTTAAAATGCTTGGCCATGGTTCCTTTGAAAGCCTATCTTTCCACGTATAACGGCTAGAGTAACACCTAGTTTAGATTCAAGGGGTAGACTTGGAAATAGTTTACATAAACTCATTGAAATTCCGATCACATGACTCATTATCATTTACATGTTCCAAGCCATAATCTAACACAGCTTTAAGTCCACAATTGAAAAGCTTATTCACAAATGAAGCCACCTCTTTCAAATCCTTACCCGCACAAAAATGTTCATAAAAGGTATATTTTATGATTCCCAATTTTATATCTCTCAATAACGGTGTTTCCATGAGCCTCGAATTCATAACCCACGTGCCCATGTCAACAGCGGGTTTGTTGGCAACGGTCGTGGGTTTGGATTTTTCACTGAAATTGAGTGGGGAAGGGGAGGCAGCGATGGAGGAAAAAGAGGCGGAGCTAAGACATCGAAAGAAAGATGGGTGGTGGTGCATAAGCTTTGCGTATACGGTTGGAAATGGCTTCCAAGGGGTGGACTTGGAAATTTTTAAATCGGAAGCCTCTGATGATCTATGGGAATTGGGAATTTTTAAATCGGAAGCCTCTAGTGATTGCATTGGTTGTATAGTTACAGAATCAATTCGTTCTTATTTTTTCAGATTTTACCTAATTTTGAAAATATGTTTTATATTTTTGTAAAATCATTTAAAATACCTTATATTAAAAAATAGACCCTTACAAAGTTTGTATTTGTGTAGTTGTTTTTAATTGAGTGAATTACAGGTGGCAATCAAAAAGAAGAAAAAGAAGGCAGCGAGAACAATAGAGAAAAAAGAAGAGGGGAAGAAGGACAAAAAAAAAAAAAAGGAGGCACAAGCATGGGTGCACGGTTTGTTGAGTTTTATGATGAAATACACATGGGTAAAGAGTGATATTCATCTACCATGATGATGATGACACATGACAGAGAGTATAAAGAGACTCTCAGAGTGTAGAGAGAAAGACTCATGTTAAGTTAAATTAGAAGAAAACAGTACGGATTGAGGTATTGCGTACGTTTCCTTCTAATTTTTTGTTTAGGGAGAAGTTGTGAAGTGAGAGAAAATATTGAGTGGTTTATTTTCTTTATTAATACAAGTGTTCTTCTCATGTGATCGTTAGCAGTCAGCAGAGTCACATTAATTTTTGTTTTTCTCTTTTCTTCCTCTATTTTGGTTCTCCTGCATTGTATGATTGGTGATTTTTATAACAAGTGGTGTAAGAGGTTTATGTGAGAAATTGATTTTTCCAACAATTGTATCAGAGATCATGGTTCAGACAGTGAGATATTGACGATGATATGTATCTGTTTGAGGTAGAGATGTGGTGATGGACTAAGATGGAGCTGTGATGGAAATCGAGTCATAAAAGAAGTTGTGGTGATCGATTCACAATACTAGTAATATCTAATGTTGAGTAGCAGTAATCAAAGCACGTGGATGTGGAACCATAATGATTGAGTCACCCAGTCAAGTCTTTCGTTGTTATTAAAGATTATGAAGTAGCCAAGACATGCATTGCATCTAGTGATTAAAAGTAAATTGAAGATCGTTGATATGATCCGGACCAAGCATCGAAGGGCAAAGTCGAGTCATACTGCAGAGGCCACACTCTCTATCGCACAATGCTTCAGCCACGCCAATTTCACAATCATTGTCCTACTGCAAGACTTCACCCACAATATACACAATCCAAATCAATTTCCACATCACATGTCACCAACCTCAATTCAACAGCAAACATAACCACACAACCAGAGATCGAGACCCCTTCACCGTTCGAATCACCATCACCACGTTCACAGCCAAAACAAATTAGAGAAAAAAATCACCGCTGCTGCCCACTTCCATTTTTGACATCCAATCAAAACCCAAAACCAAGAAATAAAACTTGACCCAAACACTTACCTCGACCGCTGTTCTATCGCCGGAAAAACCCACGAGCTCCTTCTCGGCTTCCCACGGTTTCGTGCCCAAACACAGCCCCAAAATCTATTTTTTCTGCATACCCATGTACTCCACTCCGTCGCAGTGCGCCTGTGGTGCCATCGTCGGCACCGTTTCCGGCGATTACCTTGAAGGAGGCACCGTCGCCCTATCCTCCCTCTTCTCTCTCTCTCTAATCCGATTGTGTGTGAGAGAGACATAATCTTAACCTATAAATTTTTTTTCAAATGATCCTTTAAATCCCAAGTTTTAGAAAAAATATTTAATTTAGTCCCTTCCATTTTAGTTTTTCGTAATTTAGTCCCAAGTTCTCAATTGAGTCTGTCTTGACCCAGAAGTTTCTACCAAAACTTAATCTGGCCAGAAACTTTCGGAGTTCGTCAATTCAGTTCCTAATTTAAATTAATTTCACAAATTAGTCCCCAAGTCTTCAATTGAGTATAATATGACCTTGAGTTTTGACTAAAATATAATTTGGTCAGGAACTTTTCGGGTTTATCAATTTAGTCCCTAATTTCAATTATTTGCACAAAGTCCCAAATCTTTACACTTTATCCTTTTAGTCCGAGTTTTACACTTTTAACTTATTTCAATTCAACCCTCAAGTTTACTTTCAATTACAAAACTTTAATTTCAAGTTTTTAATAGAAGTTATTTATTTATAGGGCTAGACGAGGCGCGAGAGAATTAGAAGTATTTTCCCGTTTGCTCAATACTCGATAAATTAAGGTAGACTCTTATTTACAAATTTACGTTTTTCAAAGGTGCGCATCAATAATTATTTGGATTATAAGTTTAGCATGTATGGTTGTGTTCATGAGAATTACTTGCTTTCTGAGCATGAGACTATGTTACGAGAATTTACTTGCTTAAATGCATGAGACTTGAACTTGTATGTTATTTACTTGTTCATGAGAATATTGGTGATCTTTAGACACCTGAGACTTGAATATCATGATTATGTGTTTTGATTTATGATGTTAAATGATTATTATGCACGAGTCTACTCACGTTTTCAAAAACACATTTTGCAGATGACGGAGTTGGCGGCACGGCGTGTGATGGTGGCCATTATTGAGATTTTAGAAAAGTTTTATTTGAAAGTGAAACTTATTTATTCATGTTTGTTCCAAGAATAATTTTTCAAATCATTTCAATATTCGAATTGTTGACCTTTTGGGTCAAACTTTATAAAATTATGTGAAATGAAGAGAAGAAAATTCAAACGAATGCTTATGTAGTTCAATTGTCTTTGAGTGCTTTGATTCCTAACACATGGTATTTTGATAGTGATTGTTCTAGACACATGACAGGTGATCTCTCTCTACTTACACATTTTGAAAAAGGCGAAACAGGTGCTGTTACATTTGGTGATGGCCAAAAGGGTAAGATAGATGGATTTGGTATCATCAACATTAAGGGATTACCAACATTAACTAATGTCTTATATGTTATAGGGCTTAAGGAAAATTTGATCAGTGTAGGACAATTGTGTGATGATAACTTGCTTGTCATGTTTTCAAAAGAATATTGCAAGGTTTTAAGCTGTGACAAGAAGTCTAACCCGTTAAAGAGTGTTTTATTTAAGGGAGTTAGATCTAGAGATAAATGCTATACACTCGAGAGTCTCGAAACTTGCAATTCTGTTAAAACCAAAAATGAGAAACTGTAGCACAAAAGATTAGGACACCTAAACTACCATGATCTCATGAAGCTGACCAGACTACAGGCTGTGAGAGGCTTACCCAGCATAAACAATATTCCAGATGAAATCTGTGGTGATTGTCAAAAGGGTAAGCAAATCAAAAGTCAACATAAATCAGGTACATCCATTAATACCTATCATATACTTGAACTAATTCACATGGATTTGATGGGTCCTATCCAAAAGGAAAGTATTGGTGGCAAGAGGTATATTTATGTATGTGTTGATGATTTCTCCAGATACACCTGGGTCATGTTTATTTGAGATAAATCCGATACCTTTGACAATTTTGTTAATCTTTTTCAGAAATTGAACAATGAAAAGGCAGATGAACAGGTAAGAGTCAAAAGGATCAGAAGTGATCATGGAAGAGAATTTGAAAACTCCGAGTTTAATGATTTTTGTACCCAATACGGGATCAAGCATGAGTACTCGTCCCCAAAGACTCCTCAACAGAATGGAGTGGTGGAAAGGAAAAATAGAACTCTACAAGAGATGGCTCGTGTCATGCTAAATAGCAACAAATTGCCCACGAAATTTTGGGCAGAAGCTATAAACACTGCTTGTTATATTGTCAATAGAGTCATGCTTAGATCTGGAACAAACCAAACTCCATATGAAATTTGGAAGGGTAGAAAACCTAGGGTTGATTACTTTCATGCCTTTGGGAGTAAATTTTGAAAGATAGAGAACACCTAGGAAAATTTGACTCAAAATCAGATGATGGAATATTTTTGGGTTATGCTGAAAATAGTAGGGCCTATAGAGTTTACAATCTAAGAACCCAAACTAT
Organism: Ligustrum vulgare; assembly: GCA_963555705.1. Lineage (NCBI taxonomy): Eukaryota > Viridiplantae > Streptophyta > Magnoliopsida > Lamiales > Oleaceae > Ligustrum > Ligustrum vulgare. The sequence goes on from OY743179.1 coordinate 5,297,896, forward strand.
TCTTGAGTCTATTAATGTGAAAGTGGATGACACTAATTGTTTAAAATCTGATTTGCAGGAAGCAGATGGTTATCAACTGGAAATTCCACCAAAAGAAGGAGCTGGAACTGAAAAATCAGAAGAAGAACAGAATCAAGCTGAAAGTCTCAATGATACTGAAGAATCCGATCAGGATGAGTCTGGGCACCCAGTAATATCTGATGACCCAGATACACCTGATATTTCTAAATCAGAAGCATCGAGACTACCACCTGCTAGGATCCAAAAGGCACATCCACTTGACAACATTCTCACTGATATGTCTAAGAAAAATGTGACCAGAAGAAAATTTGCTGAAATGAGTAACATCTGTCATATATCTCAAATTGAGCCAAAAATGTCAAGGAAGCTTTGACAGATGAACACTGGGTACAAGCTATGCAGGAGGAGCTTAACCAATTTGAAAGAAACAATGTCTGGGAGCTGGTTCCACGTCCTAAAGAAGGTAATGTAATTGGAACCAAATGGATCTTCAAGAATAAGTCAAATGAACAAGGAAATGTGGTAAGAAATAAAGCCAGACTTGTTGCTCAAGGCTATACCCAGATTGAAGGGATAGACTTTGACGAGACATTTGCTCCGGTAGCCAGACTGGAATCCATCAGGCTGTTGCTAGCTGTGTCCTGCTACATCAACTTCAGACTATTTCAGATGGATGTCAAAAGTGTCTTTCTGAATGGTGTGATTAATGAGGAAGCCTATGTGGAGCAGCCTCAAGGCGTCACAGATCCATCTCACCCGGATTATGTCTTTAGACTCAAAAAGGCGTTATATGGGTTGAAACAAGCCCCCAGAGCTTGGTATGAAAGGCTCACATCATTCTTGCTGAGCAACGGATACAAAAGGGGAGGAACTGATAAAACTCTTTTCATTAAGCATCTAAATCCTGGACTAACTGTAGCTCAAATATATGTTGATGACATAGTTTTTGGGTCTACATCTAAATCCAAAATTAATGAATTTATAAATACAATGAAAAGAGAATTTGAAATGAGTATGGTTGGTGAGCTAACCTTCTTTCTTAGTTTGCAGGTACAGCAGGATGAATCTGGCATATTCATATCTCAAGCAAAGTATACTAAAAATCTGGTGAAGAGATTTGGACTTGAAGATGCAAAGGCAATGAGAACTCCCATGGCGACTACTCTAAAACTTTCAAAGGATGACAGTGGTAAGGATGTAGATCCATCCCTTTACAGAAGCATGATTGGAAGTCTTCTGTACCTTACTTCCAGTAGGCCAGACATATCCTTTAGTGTTGGAGTTTGTGCAAGATATCAAGCTAAACCTAAGGAATCTCATGTTGCTGCTGTGAAAAGAATCATCAGATATGTAAGTGGTACGTTGAATTATGGAATTTGGTTTACAAGAGATACCACTGCCAATCTTGCAGGTTTTTCAGACGCAGACTGGGCTGGGAATGTAGATGATCGAAAGAGTACATCTGGAGGATGTTTCTTCATTGGGAACAACTTGGTGGCATGGCTAATTAGAAAGCAAAATTCAGTGTCACTATCCACAGCCGAAGCCGAATATATAGCAGCTGGGAGTTGCTGTACACAACTCCTGTGGATGAAACAAATGTTGGAGGACTATGGAATCTCTACAGAACAAGCCACTATGTATTGTGACAACACCAGTGCCATCAATATCTCAAAGAATCCAGTCCAGCACTCCAGAACAAAACATATTGACATCAGACACCACTTCATCAGAGAATTGGTGGAACAAAAGATTATCAATCTGGAGCACATACAGACTGATCTACAGCTGGCAGATTTGTTTACTAAAGCCCTTGATACTGTCAAATTTGAAAGTCTTAGGAAACAGATTGGAGTATCACCTCCTTCTGAATAGGAACATGCATATTTAAAAAAAAAATTGTTTTTATTGCATGTATTTAACTTTTCCTATTCTTATATTAAGTAGATCATGTTTTTGCTTGCAGATATATCTGAGTGCTTGTGGCTGATAACGAGACAGATACGTCTGGCTGATAGCAGTCAACATGTCTCCGGATGAATCTAACTAGCACTCAAATCTGGACAATCCTAAGGATAAGTCACTGCTGTCTATGTCATATGGTTGTTACTGGATGAGATTTTATATTCTGCGTGTAGACCTATGATCTAAATCTTGCTTATAGCATTGCACGCATTTTTCTTATTATCCAAGGGCAGGGCTAGTGGAGGGGAAAACCTAGTAAGATAACTTCTGGGGATTGTGTGAATCTACCAATCGAAGCCAAGTTCATACCCTTCTTCTAACCTAAAGGGGAACATATTGTAAGATAACTTCTGGGGATTGTGTAGAGCTGTTTCCACCTCCAAAAGACATTGCCACAATATAGAAAAATTCGGCAAGCCGGATTTGAGAAAATGCACTCCTTATAGATTTTGATCGGTCTTATTGTGCATTACGGTGACAAGTCGATAAGCCAGGGCAATCATATGATTTGTTGCAGTATGTGGATGACTAAGGATTGCTCGGATCACACACGCACATTAATCAACATAATCTTGCTCGTGGTGGACTGTCTACTGCCAGATATATCTGACTCGACAGATGCCAACAAGTGCTCAGACGTGTCTCAGATATCCAGATGCATTTAGATTTGTCTTATTCACGTATTTTTAGATTTTATTCTGAAAATCTTTATTTTTAAGGCAGTATATCGTGGGCTAATAAGTGCAAATCTTGCAGAACAAGTCAGTTGATTGTGGAGCCCAATTTTTGGTAATTTGTTTGTTTCCTAATTCTTAACGTATTTTGTTTCTATACTTATCTATTTTTTAAGGAAAGAAGTTGACAAGAATCAGGATTCTCCAGTTACCATAATGAACTCTAATTCTTTTCATATTAGACTCCTTCTTAAACCCCAAAAAACCCTCACACTCTTTCATAAAACTTCTCGTCTCAAGACTCAAAAACCCCAAAAAACTCTCTCTGCAAAACCCTATCTTCCGTCTTCCTCTCTCTCTCTCAAAAAAATAATACAGACATGGCAAGGAGCAAACAAGTCGGAAGAAGGAGAATCACGAGAGGAGGCGGCGAAGCATCGTCTGCACTGAACCCATCTGAGGAGGGAACTCCAAGCCGCGCCATTGTTCCTGCACCGCCTTCCAGCACCATCCCAACGCCGACCTCACTCTCCACCGCCAGTACTACTCCTACACCTGCTCTTCTCATGGCCCAAATAAGCAGAAGCACGCCTATTATTCCACAAACCATGGGCATCAATCTGGCCCCCAGTTCAGGAGACCTTGGATTCAGCCATATCTCTCCATTGGACATTCGGAGTGAACTACAAGGAGCCCGAAAACTTGCTTCCATGAAAAGTACAAGAAATGCGAAAATTGTGGATGAAGAAGGGGGAGATGAATCAGGTGAGACTGAATCTGGCGATGAAAAAGAGAAACCAGAGGAACAGGAAGAATCTGGGGAAGATGAAAAATCTGAAGGAGTAAAGGAAGGAGAGGAATCTGAGGATGAGGCACCACCAGAAGAGCCAGAGGAATCTGAGAGTGCAGACGAGTCTGAGCAGCTGGAAGTATAGTCTGAAAAAGAAGCTGTTATTTCAGACAGGAAAGGAAAACAAAAGGTAGCAACCGCTGTGAGTTCGAAAAAGAAAAAGGGGGACTCTGCTGCGGGTCCAGTGAGGTCCAGGTTTGATATTTCTTCATTCGTCTGCACACCTATGCAGACAGCAAGAGGTATGTTTACCCCATTCAGTTTCAAATTTTGGTCATCTGAAGCATACAATGATTTCCAGAAACATATTTCGGGTAAACGATTGCATTATGAGTCTAGGGTGACTGTAGGCGAATTTGATGACTTTGAGATTGATGATATAGTGTCACATTTTGGGTTGAAAAAGTTGACTGAGTGTAAGGGAGACATCAATGAGACTCTAGTCAAAGAATTTTATGCCAATATCCCCATTGACTATAACTCCAAAAAATGTCTTTTTACCACTTTTCTTTTTGTTAGAGGACAATTGATTAAAATTTCAGCAAAAGAACTTAGGAAGTGGTTAGGCCTGACTGATGATGTGGCTGATGAGGATGAGTCTATGGAAGCCACTAATGATGAAATTGCTATGGAGTTGTCGGGGGGTAAGATCACGTGGCCAGTAAAAGGGTTAAAACAATTGCCCAGGTCTGAAATGTCTAAGAAATATCAAATCCTGCACAAAATTGTTAAGGCAAATTTTGACCAACTAATTCATGATTCGAGTTTTAAGCGAGAATCTGCTAGAACCCTTTTTCTGCTGGGGACCAAACGCAACATTGATCTTGCTACACGAATCTGAAATTCTATCATTGGTAGAGTGTCGGGAAGTGGTCCTAGACAAGGTAACACTTATCTGTTGGTTTATCCATGGGTTATTTCACAATTTTTGAATGATCAGGGTATCCAAACATTGGAGGATGATGTGGTGGTCACCCCAAGGTGTTAAACAGGGCGAGATGCAGAAAAACCTTGGAGGTGCAGACGAGTCAAAAGAAGCAGGTTCTGGATGAAACTACTGGGAGTCAGTTATCAGCTGATACAGATGCCAGGCTCGGTCAGCTGGAAGCAGAAAATGCTGGGATGAAAGCTGATTTATCTGCCCTTGGTGTACGGGTTAAGCATCTGGAGGACACACTTGATCAATTGCTTGGAGGGTCTTCAAAAAATTTGGCTCCAGTCGAAGCCAAGGAAAAGAGAAAGGTTGCAGCCAAAAAGCTCCCTGCCTCGAAGAAGCAAAAGAAGCCCAGAGCTTGATCTCCACCCTGCCAGTTCCATCCGAAAAGGGGGAGTAGCATTAGCATGGATGGATGGATATCATCTTTTTAATTTTTAATTTATGCTCTCTATGTGTTAATTCTTTACATGCATTTTGATTGATTGTGTTTATCTTGATGCATATCTTGAGGGGGAGATTTTTGATAGGGGGAGCTAATTGATTTTCTTTATGATAAAAAGATGATTGATTTCGGAAAAATAGAAAAAGCCAAAGGGGGAGATTGTTAGTTTTATGATATTGGCATTTCCTATTTTTCACAAATATATAATTTAATAAAACTTGATTTAATTACTATATACGTGTATTTAGTAATATATTAAGTTCAATTAAATTATGCATATTTTTATTGAAGAAAAATATCATTGATTTCGGAGATAAATATTGTTTTATTGAAAAGATAATGATCAAGAAAATATTGATATTTACTTGATCATAATCACGAAAATCTTTGATCATAATCTCGAAAATATGTTGGTAGTATTCTTGATAATATCTTGTGTTTATTCTTGGTATCCAAGATATGGTAAGTATCTTCTTGATATGGTCAAGAATATTTCATTCTTATCCTTGCATATGGTAAGATGTGTTGGACGACAATCTATGTAGGGAAATTCTTAAGGGCCGAAAATATGAAGTCCATATTTATGTTAATCACGTGATTGATTAACTTATGGTAAGATTACATGATTTATCTATATCTTGGTTATGGTAAGATTTAGTTAAGAATATTTATCTTACCTTTTATTAATTATCTCTACCATGTTTTGCAGGTTGTAGAGATCTTGTGCAATAAGGAAACATGGGAACCAAGTAAACCTAATTGCACTATAAAGAGAAGTATACGTCCATTTTTAAATATTGAAGCCTATTTTCGTATGTGCACCAATACAAAAGGCTTCAATTGAGTTTTGATATCAACACTCCGGGAGGAGGATTCAATCACTGAGAGAAGGAAAGTATTTCAGCGTGAAGATCAAACGGGAAGTTTGGATCGTGTTCGAACGGGAGTTCGAGGTTGCTGAAAAGGTTTGCAGATTCAAAGAAAACTACTGAAGAGTGGTGGGACACCATCTCGCATTACATGCCACAGAAGGATCAGAGAGTGATCTATTTTTTGGATGTTTGATAAAGTCTATGCGTAGATTTATCCTGTAGTTTAGACTGATCTGTATAAACTCTTTCCTTATATAGTGATTTTTTTTGTTCGCACGATGCGAACCGTGGGTTTTCCCTGTTAGGGTTTTCCCCACGTTAAGCTCAAATTATTGTGTTCTTGTCCATTTATAATTCCGCACAAATTATTCTGATTGTTTACGTTTTACCATCCAGACGAATCTGCCTTAGCAGGATTCATTTGGTACTGCGCTAAATAACGATTAACGATTTACTGTTAACTGGTTACTGTCCAGACTTGTCTGTGACAATCTGTTTATAAAATTTAGACAACCTCAAATTTTCAAGATAGTCTACAGATAAATTTAAAAGATTCCTATATTTTAACCACACATTCTTTGAAATTTACTAGTACAAACCACATTATTTTAAAATAATGGGTCTCAAATTGAGGCTAAATTTCATTTTGTAAGGGACGTGGTTGAGAAATGTATGATTACTTGATGTTTGCTAAAATCGCAAGTGTATGATGTCGCATCCAAGTAATAAAGTGGACTTTTAGAGTCTGAGTTATCGTTCCACAGAGATTGTAATTAAGTATCGAATTCCTTAGTTCTCGCCCTATTTGAACGATATAATTTGAGATTTTGAATATAACTAAACTAAAAGGCAAAACAAAAAATAAGATATTTTAAATAATATTCTAAATTGACGTTTATAAGTGTTGTGACATCCGATTTCATATAGTCAATACTTCTAATCCCAATCATCTAGTTTTATTCTTGTTACAGTGCTCGGTCGAATTCACTTATGCACATAAAATTCCCCTCTCCAGTTTAAATTAACTCTACCTAGTTAGTCGACTATGTTAACGAACAGCTGGCCATAATGACTAAGTGCATGGAACACAAGAATTCATGTATTCATCGCAATAATAACGAATGTATATCTCTATCGTTTGTCCAATTACCATATTTTATTCCTAGATCTAAGTGTTAGCTCACCTCTCGAATTATGAAAACACCCATTAAATCAATGAACTAGTGGCGAATTAATTCATGCATTAAATACAAAATAAAATTAACACATGCAATTAAAGCACAAAACTAGAATTATGGAACTAAACGTGTAAAATTAGCTACATCGTAAATCCCAACTAAATCGTTCATCAATAAAGAAGTAAAAACGCATGAAGAGTTTATCAAATTAACAAATAAAATGAAATCTTGCACCAAGTATTTCACTCCCTGTTGATAATCTTCAATTCTTCCACCTTTATCTTGATTTTCCCCCTCCAAGATGTAAATGATAGAACAATGAATTATGAAGTTGAGAAGTTTTGAAAGGGTCTCCAAAGACTCCATTTTTCGTGCATGAAAAGTAGGCCTGAGTAAAATAACCAGAATCACCGGTTCAATTCAATTTTATCAAAATTTTAAACGGTTCTGGTCTAGAAATCAAGAACCATCGGTTCCAGTTCTTGGTTCAGAACCAGAACCAAGAACAAGAACAAAACACGTTTTTTTTATTTTTTAAATATAAATTTAAAAAAAAAATAAAAAAATCATCAATTTGTAATCTTAATGCATGTTATCTGGTCCATTTGTCAATATCAATTATCTAACAAATATTAACTCATTAAACATTACAATAACTATAAGCAAAACAAGTAATAACAAAAAACTATAGATTAAAAATCATTTTTCTTTTACTGGTTCTGTCGTTCAGCTTCAAACCTTTAGCCGTCAATTCTTCAAGAATCAACAAACAATAAATCTTCACACTTCATCTTACAATTAATTGTTATCTTGTTTTCAATGATTTACTGGACCTGCGCGAATGTTCCCTGAAAAGGTGGAGAATTACGAGCAGAAATTGAATTTTTTTTTAGAAGGAGTACATACACACGAATGAGGAGATACGTTATTGTCTAAAAGGGATTGATCAAAGTCGATAACCTTACCGTCTTATGACTCTTACTAGCCGGAATCTACCATGGCTTCATTGCTTAACTTTGAAAAATTTTAGTTTAGGAAATCGGAACCAGAACCAGAACCAAAAGAAGTTCCGGTTCGGTTCTTAGTTCGATTTGGTTTCCAAGGAACCAGAACCATGTGGAACCACGCCCAAGCCTAATGAGAAGTGGTATTTTAGATTCTTGAATAAACATAGACTTTTGGCACAAGAAATCGCGCATGGGCCTGATTATGCCAGGCTTAGAAAAGCTGCGCGGCCGTGCAGGTAAACTTCTGGTGGCCGCGCAGTAGACTGAAAATAGGTTCTGCTTAATTCAGAAATCTCGACCGGCCACCACGTGGATAACCTGTGGTCCCGCAGTTCAAATCTTCAACTGCAATTTCCATATTTCTGGTACATTTAAGTTGGCCCCTGAACTTTATTTACATGCAAGTCCTTCATCTTCTGATTACAACTATTAAGTCCCTGAACTTTCCAAACACTCCAAATATTCTTCCAAACTTCAATCCATCTTCAATTTAACACTCGAACCTTGATTCCTTCCACTCAACTCTCCTTGGAAATCCCGGTTGACGACATCATCATCTATTTTGCTCCTTTTAGCTTCAAATGACATTCAAATGCCCACTTTTCCACTTTAGTACTTCATTTCAATGACTTTGGGAAAATTCCTAAAACATAAACAAATATAAAGCAATTAAGTAGCAATTATTCAAGAATGACAATAATATAATCGAATTTAGACATACAAACAAGTGTATAAAATGTACTTATCAATACCCCCAAACTAGAATTATTGTTTGTCCTTGAACAATGTAAAAATAAACTAATAAATAATACTAGAAAATATCAAATATTTTTGTTGTGTCAACATGGTTATCATAAGCCTCAATAAAAAAATCAATTCACATCTTTGGCAAAGAGTTTTGAACAACAAAGTAAAAAAATAATTCTAGTCAAGTCATGCTCAACTTTTAAATGTGTGTGTGAATAGCCAATATCAAACGCATACTTATGCAAAAATTATATTTAACATTGTGTGACTTATCATGCCCAAATCCCATTAAGTCATCCTATGAGTCCTAATAATCTTTTTTACATCACTCATGGAAGATCACAACTTATTGCTTTTCTCTAAAAAAAATTTGACATCATATGTAACGACTTAAAAAAAATGATGTCATATCCATATAAAGTCTCCTAATAAACTAATAAAATTATGTTGAGAAATTTATCGTGTGAAAACAATAAATTTCAATGAAATAATTGATTAAAAAAATTATAAAGAACATACAAGTTAAACATTCATTTTTTGATACAATTTTAATTATTTTTTATGTCCGTTTGGACATTTGATATGTCTATGATGGAGTTTTCGAAACCAACTTTGAGATAACATAGGCGATTCTTGGATTTGACTAGCGTATTATCGTCGGCGAATTTTTAAAGTAAATTCATTATCGAAATCTTGAAACTTTATATTGAAACTTTCTACTTTGAAGCGTCATAATTTTTGTTAGGATTGATTGTTTCACTTGCCTTCAATAATGTTGGATGTTAGATCGCGAGCACTTTGAAATGATATCAAGGATACAACGTTTCGACTTCATTTGGTACCTCGTAATAATCCGAAAACTTGAGACGGAAACATGGTAAATCAATGATTTTTTAAATTGAAATTTTGCATGCATGAATTGGTGCCACGTTTGAGACCTATATACTTAGCTTAGCATAAGTGATTCATTTCAAATCATTTTTAAATCTTCAAAATAATCATTTTATGCTTGGCAAGTCCTTCTAGATTAGGAAAATTGGCATTTGTTTTTCAAAAAAAAAAAAAAAAAAAATGTTAAAAGTTAAAAGTTGGGGGTCAATTGACCACCCATGACCCCCCCTTGGTTCCGTCAATGGGCCTTGCCACTTCATTGCGTTTTACGCTTTTTAAAACACTGATTTTGAACGAGCAAAAATTCTAATGCCACATTTTCACTTATGTGCGAATTGTAAGTTGCAGAATATTTAGTTGTTATTGAAATTTGCATTTTTAACTCTCTTAAACATTGGATAAGAAAATAAATCTCCAAAAGTTGATTCTTTTCTGAAATTAGATTCTTTCAAAATCATATGCTCAAAATTTTTAATTTTAACCCCTAAAAACATGATTCAATATGCATTTTCATAAAATATTATTATAATTTTTGAAATATTAATTTTCCAAAAAAAATAGAGCTCATCCCCATAATTTACATTCACTTAGTATTGTTAACTTTAATTCATAGGAAAAATCTAAAATTTTCTTTAGCCTTCCCATTTTTTATTTGAATATTTGGTTTTGAAACAAGATTATAGTTAAAGATTAACTATCTGAATCTTTTAATTGCAAAATCGAGTAGCTAATATTATTTATGTCTAATTCCGCAATATTTTTATTTAAATGTTTTGATGTGTTAAAAAATTTTAGGCATTTAAAAAGTTTCTGTATAAACGTTATAGGTTTATGATAATATTATCTAAACCTAACAAAAAGTAACATTGCTAAATAGTAAATAGTGAAACATCTTAAATTTGACATAATTACTTTTTCCAAATCACTAATCAAAATGTTACATTTCGATTTATTATATTTTCACACTATATACATATTTCATAAAAAAATTAATTCACATTATTCTTTTTAATAATTTTAATTTGTTCTTTAATGATATTAATTATCTTAACTAATTCCAAAAAATGTATTAACGCTTTAAAACCATTATGCAAAAATATTCATATTATATATAAGACGTGTAAAGCATGTATTTAGTACTATTAGCCCCTGCTTGGCCCCATTACTTGAGAAATAATATGGGTTTGAATAGTATTTTTGGGAGAATGTATGGTTAAAAAATATTTGAAAAGTCAAATAGGATGGATTTGACTAAAATGGATGGTTGAGATTAAGTGTTTTAAAACCTTGATTTTCAAAAAATGGGGCCAAACATGGGTTAGTGTTTAAAAATTACACTAAAACTCAGTTTTAAGAGTTGTGAAAAACAAGGTAACGGGGAAATGGGATTTTATAAGATTCCATAGTGGACTTTTGAAATTCAATATACTAGTTTTACACCTGTGCGATACACGGACATATTTCATTTTAACTGAGTCTAAGTTACAAAAAAAATACAATTGAGAAATAAGAAGCAAAAACTACGTATTAAGGAAGAAAAAGTAATGATCTTATGTGTCTTCTTCAGCATTGCTTGAGTACCAAATATGACATTCACGTTACAACTGTAATGTAAAAGTCCAATATGCTTTGTGCCAAAAGTCATAAAAAGTGTGGGAACTGCAAACTACCACCTTTTTTAACACAATAGTTAAGGTAACTCCAACCACTTATTTTATGAGTTTTAACACCTCCTTAAGGTATAAGAAAATACAGCCATTTGTATAAAATCATTAATGTTCCATTTCAATCTCATTGAACAAAACATCCTAACATGACATCTATCTCTTCTATTTCTTGCTCTATTATAAATATTTTCTCCTTGGAAACACATTGATGCTGATACGAAATTTGAAGCAATGTCCAAATAATAAGAAGCAAACTATTATAGATTAGATCAACAATCCATTTATCACCAAAATATGTATAGACAAATATTTTTTTCCCACGGCCATACCAACAGTAAACCAAAAATGGGGAAAAATGTGAACACAGATTATGTACAAGTTTTTCTAGTAAACATGAAATCAAAATACAATAGATTTCTTAAATGGCAACATACATGGCAATACTGTTAAAAGTCTCAAACATAATTTGCGTCATCTTCTTGCGATTAGCCTAAGGGTTGAGAGGAGCTTCAATGAGTAGACCACGGGTTTTATCATCTTCTCTCGAACACAAAATTGTTTTCAGTGAGTAGATCAATCAAATGGAAGATGTGACAAAATTGTTTTCCACATGGGAAATTAATTACAATGCACTAAAACTACGAACCAGAATTACTGACTGGAACATAGGGGATTTCTCTTCCATCCTTACGATGATCAAAATAGGAGAATCTTTTCTCGACACTGAAATTACCACCAGACGTATCAGTAATCTTCTGAATATTCTTCAAAAACTGGCATTAGTCTTCATTGTTCGTAAAATAAAACATAACCAAAAGGCGTTGGTTGAAATACATTCATGTACAAAGAGCTGCGTTGCCGACCTCACCGACCTCCATAACCGCCTTTTCAAAGCCTATCTCAACAGTCCATACCCAGCCTCTTCTCTTTCTTCAAACATTCAAAAACGTGGGTTAGAGTTTGAGTTTGTCGCACACACCAACCCACCTTCGTAGTCCCCATCAAAACCTTACACCTAGATTAGCCCATAGTTTTCTTCTCTCTAAAGATTAGTCTAAATCATAAACCGCATATGCAGAATTCATGTATGGAATCTTCTGCAACGCCCTCTGTTGCACCCCATAAATTCTGGTCAAGGTTAAGAGTCGCCCATTTATTTAGTGATCAAAAAGCTTATTGATCAAGTTCCACGTCAAACTAAGGATCAAGACTACTCAAGATAAACTCAAAGGGTCAATATGATAATTATATGAAGATATGGGTGAAATTGCCGATAACTATTAGAGATCGCCTCATTGTGTAATTATTAGATGAAGGGCCAAATATGTAAATATGTCCACCCTCATTTTGCCCATAAATTGGGGGATTTAATCTTCATTTGAGAGAGAGCAATTTATTAATTCAAAGAAAAATCTTTAACTTCAAATGACTTGCAGACATGATGCTCAAGTCCAAATGCTTGACATGTTGCTTAGGTCCAAATGCTTGTAGACCTGAATGCTAGGTCATACACAATGTAGACTTGAATGTCAGGTCATACACAATGCAGACCAGAATGCCAAGTCATACACATGCCGACCTGAGTGTCAGGTCAAACACGTGCATACCTTAGTCAGTGATCTGAAGTTCCACCTCTCATAAATTAACATACTATCTAGAATTCAGTTATATGACCTGGTTGTTTAGCAAAAAACCTCAATGATGAGGTGAAACCTCCATGGTGAGGTGAAACTTCCATGACGAGGAGGTGTCCATGATGAGGTAAAACTTCCATAGCGAAGTGACCCTCAATGATGAGATAAAACTTTCATTGTGAGGTGAAACCTCCATGACAAGGAGGTGACCATGATGAAGTAAAACCTCCATGGTGAAGTGACCCTCAATGATGAGGTGAAACCTCTATGACGAGAAGGTGACCATCATGAGATGAAACCTCCATGACGAGGAGGTAACCGTGATGAGGTGAAACATTCACGGTGAGGTGATGTAAGACCGTTTTTCATTTTATGGACAATTCTGAAATCCCACGTGATATTTATGTTAATGTTGTTATAAATTTTAAATTGATAATTTTTAATGTCTATAATTTTAATTATTTTGCAGTGGAAGGGCTTGGACGCCGTCTTGATCAATGTGCCAAATAGAAAGTTCATAACTTGTCTATGTGCAATTTTATGTGTGATTATTAACGTGATTTATTAATCTTGTTATTTTCTATTTAATTAAGTTGAAAGTAGCCTAAATTGTGTTAAATGGGAATTGGGGAAAGTTTAGTGGCACTTTGAATTTTATTTGAGGGATGTGGACTTAAATTACCTATTTATGAGAGTCGAAGGACTGATTTGCAATTAACAAGTTTTACATTTAAAATCCTAAACCTAATCTAACCCTCATCCCTCACGCCCGCTCTCTCGCGATCTCTCACTCTCTGTCTCGCCTCTCCTCTCCGCTCTTCTCTCTCGCCACTTCTGTTAAATTGGGAATTAGTAGTGCTCGTGTATGTGTGTATTGATGTATATATTTATATATAGAGGTGAAATTTCCACAGTAGATTTTCAGGTTTTTGAAATTCTTAATTAGTAGTTTAAATTAATTGGTTACTTTAGTTTTAAATCAGAAATTTTAATTTTACATTTGGGGAGAATTATATAAAAGGTTATAATAATTTTAAGATTTTGGAGTTAATTAACAAATTGATTTAATTGACTTTGTTGACGACCATTTTGAGAAATTTCAAATTTTTCATGATGAGGTTTTTTAATGGAACTTGTTGGTTTCATATTGTTTTAAATTGAAAATTTTCAAATTTAGGATTTCTGGTAATGAGGTAATTGAATTTTGATGTATAATCTTGACTTATAGTTACTATTTTCAGACTTTCGAAATTTATGAAATTTGTTGTTAGTTAACTGTTTGGGTAAAGTTTTGATATATGTTGATTTTAAGATTTGGGCATTTGTTGGGATCTTAAGGGAGTGATTTTATAGCGTTAGGTTAAACTATGTGAAATTGGGTTTTAGTTGAGTTAAAAGATAGAAGACCTTATAGTGTGCGTTGAAATTGATTATTCATTTCGAATATGATGATAATGTATTGGTCATAGCGTGAGGCCAAATTTTTTTGATTTAAAAACTTATTCCTTATTAATGAATGGAAATGATTAGGATATTTTTGGGCACATTGACGTGACGGGCATCTGAGACTCTTTCACTTGCAAATCAAGATAACGGTAAAGACTAAAGACGTCAAGTAAGTAAACTTCCCCCTATTTTCATCAAAGTTGAATGTAAATGTGAAAGTTATGTGTAAATGACTGTCTTGCAACTTACTTGCTTTGATGAATTTCATTTACCTTATGAAAGCATATGTTATTGAGAAGAATGTTTAAGCATGCACATTATCATGTCATTGCATCATCAAGCATGCATTGGCATCGAAATTGGGAAGTCAAATATTTTTAAAATGAAAGAAATGTGTCAAAGTGCAAGTTTGTTCAAAAGTTATGTATCCCAAGTTTTTTTAAGAATGAATGGGTGTACTTCTAGTTCATGAAAGTTGCGAGTGGGAAATGGGGCGTGGGGGACCGGCGTACCCGAATTAAGTCGCTTTGCGACGGAATGTTCAACCGTTTACGGTGGACTGTTAAACCGCTTTGCGGTGGGAAAGTGAATGTTAAACCGCTTTGCGGTGGAAATGTGAATGTTAATCTGGTTCCAAATAAGAAATTTCCCACTGTTATCTGATTGACTAGAAGTTACATCAAGTGAGCTCACGATGGAAATGAAGTGAAAAGTTTTGAAATGTAAAGTGAAAGTTTTGAAATGTTAAGTGAAAGTTCGAAATGTTGAAAGTTTTGAAAGGTTAAAGTGAATGAGGATACATATTTCAAAGTTAAAGCATTCATGTCATAAGCATGCATTCATGCATAAAGTTTACTTACTGAGGTTTAGCTCACCCCAATCCCTCCCCAACATTTCAGGTGATGAAAGCTAGGTGATCTGAGGAGAGCACTTGGTGACAGACTCAGGCAGTACCCGAAATTTGTTATTTCTTCAAAATTTAATTAATGAATTTTCATAAGTTTTCATTGGGTATTCTTTAATCTTTCATTATTTAAATGATTTTGGTTGGAATTAGTTTAAATAAGTTATGATACTTCTAGTATTGTTTATATTATCACTTATTTCTCTGAATTGTAGTTTATTGAGATAAAATTTTGTGTTGAGGAGTTTGGGAATTAATGTTGAAGTTAAATTTTGGAATTTTGGTTGGATGTTGAATGTTGGATTTAAATGGATTGAGAATTGTGTATATATTTTAGGTATGATGTCCCTCTACAGGTTGGCTATGTCCAAGTTATAGAGGAGACTCTGCCGAAATTTTTCCAAAATTTTTATAATAGTAAATGAAACGTTTAAGTGTTTAAACAATTATTTTCGTATATAATGTGAATGGAAGTTAACACGCCTAGGTTTTAGATTTTAAACTTGGGGTGTTACAGGTGAAATCTCTATGAAGAGGAGGTGACCATGATGAGGTAAAACCTTCATGGTGAAGTGGACCTCAATGACCAAGAGGAGGTAAAACCTCCATGGTGAGGTGAAACCTCCATGACAAGGAGGTGACCATCATGAGGTGCAACTTCCATGACAAGGTGAAACCTCCATGGTGTAGTGGACCTCAGTGACGAGGAGAGACCTCCAAGACGAGGTGACCATGACGAGTTGAAACATCCGTGGCGAGGTGAAATCTCCATGAAGAGGAAGTGTCCATGATGAGGTAAAACCTCCAAGGTGAAGTGGACCTCAGTGACGGGGTAAGACCTCCAAGACGAGGTGACTATGATGAGGTGAAACCTCCATGGTAAAGTGGACCTTAATGACGAGGTACACCCTCATGACTATCTGAAATCCCCATGACGAAGTAAAACCTTGGGAGACATGGGAGAACCAAGCCCTTGAGGTCTTCATTACTATTACACAGGGGACATGAGAGAACCAAGTCTTTGAGATCTTCACTGCTATTACACGAGGGATACAACAAAATCATGTCCATCAGGTCTTCATTACTGTTACCCTTGAGACTGGACATAACAACGCCCACAAGGTCTGGTCCAATCCCCGAGGTCATCTTGATTATATTCTCATCAACTAATTCAGACCACTGAGTTACCTTCAGATTTGATATTTTGATCCATGTAAGTATGCTTCATCAGAATTTGACCTTATCGAATGATCTGAATAAATGGACTAGCCTGAATACGTAGAAAAAATTTCGGTAGTCAAATGAATCAGACTCACTCTTTAAAAATAAAAGTTGAAGCAATTAGCTCTTCAACTAGGACACCTCTTCAGTTGGCCACTATTTCAGCTCTTTAACTGGATATTTTTTCAGATCCTCAACGGATAATTATTTCAACTCTTCAGCTGGATATTATTTTAGGTCCTCAGCGGGAAATTATTTCTGGTCTTCAACTGGATGTTATTTCAAATCCTCGGCTCATAATTATTTCAACTCCTCAACTCTTCAGCTGGTAATTATTTCAACTCCTCAGCTCTTCAGCTATCTCCTCAAATCAAGTCCATAAATGAAATGAAGACTTCGACTACCTGGATCAAATAAAGAACAGTATGACCCAATCGAAATTTACTGATTATGGGTTCAAGGTGAATGCCTATACGCATGATTGCTTCTATGTGAACTTCAATCCTTCACCTTCATCTTCCAATCGACTTGAATTATGTTTCTAGTCTGACAAGCGGATTTGGACATCAGTTCTACATATGAACGACCAAAATGACTCAAGAAAAAGAAGCAGAGTAGGCTTGAAGCAGGGTTGGTATTTGAACAAGGTCCGAACGTAAGGTGATCATAAGTCCAGACCTTGGAAGACATTTGTTGCACCCCATAAATTCGGGTCAAGGTTAAGAGTCACCTATTTAGTAGTTAAAAAGCTTATTGGTCAAGTTCCACGTCAAACTAAGGATCAAGACTACTCAAGATAAACTTAAAGTATCAATATGATAATTATATGAAGATATGGGTGAAATTTTATGTGCAATCTGAAATTTGTGACATTCTGTTTTGCACTTAACTGCATAATTTGTCTGCATTATTCTGTTCCCACCCTTTACTCTGCATTATTTGTCTCCCATAATCTTTTAAAATGGCCACTGCTAAAGTTGAGGTAGAAATTTGGAATGGGAAGGAGGATTTTAGTTTATGGCGACAAAAAATTAAAGCCTTCTTACTACAATTAAAATGTGCTAAAGCTATAGATGAGACATGGCCTACAGAAGTTACTGAAGAAAAAAGAACTGAATTAGATGAACTTGCATGGAGTACCTTGTTCCTTCACCTTTCTGACACTGTAATTAGGAAAGTAGGGGAAACTAAAACTGCTGCAGACCTTTGGGACAAACTTGAAGAACTTTTTCTCACTATTTCTCTTCCAAATAAATGTTTTTTGTGGAAACAATTTTTCAGTTTTAAATTTGATCATTCCCTAGGTGCTGAAGAGAACATAGATAGGTTTAATAAAATAACACAAGACCTTTTAAATGTTGGTGAGAAAACTACTGAAGATCAAAAAGTAGTCTGTTTACTAAATAGTATGGGGAATAAATACAAAGATATCAAGAATGCCTTAAGAGTATGGAGGTCAGAAATTGATTGTTGAAATAATTCATACATCCCTTAAAAATAAAGAACTAGAGTCTAAGTCAGAACATAAAGAGGCCTACAATGTTGAGTCCACATCACAAAGGGGTAGAAACTTATCTAGAGGTAATTACAGAGGTTGGAACCAAAATAAGAATAACCCCTGACAGGCTAAAGACTATCAAAATAAGAAGTTCATACCAAATAAACCTAGGGATAAGAAATATGATAATCATAATAGGTTTGATAATAGAAAATATGATCAAAATAAGTTTGAAACTAAAAGGTATGATAATAATAAATTTGATAAGAAGCCTGATGAAACTAGAAGGTGTTTTTATTGTGGAAAAATAGGTCATCTAGTTGATAAATATTTTAACAAATTAAGGGATGATAATAAGAATAATCAACAGGAACCTGTAGACATTCAGAATAATAGTGGAGTTGTTTATGTTACTACCACTTCAAATATGAAAGATGAATGGATTTTAGACTCGGGCTGTACTTTTCATATGTGCCCTTGTAGGGATTTATTTGATAATTTCTCTGTGCATGCTACTGGTTCTGCAAAACTGGGGAATGATGTATCCTGTGATATAAAAGGGATTGGAAAAGTGATTTTAAAACTTGCTGACAATAACATTTTGATCTTAAATCAAACTAGAGATGTCCCTGATTTAAGAAGAAACCTCATCTCATTAGGAATTTTAGATGATGAAGGTTATGAAATTAGAATACACAAAAATTTTGAGAAACAATTTGTTGATTTCTAGTACAGTCAAGTCTAAAGGAATTTACATTCTTTCTGTGCAGTCGATCCCTCCTACTTCTCTAACTATTGAAAATGTTGATAATAATTTGTCTGATTTGTGATATAGAAGATTAGGTCATGTAGGAGAAAAATGACTTAAAATGTTAGAGAAAAATGGATTTTTTGGCAAAGACAGTTTTCAGAAACTTAATTTCTGTGAAGAATGTACTTTGGGAAAACAGAAAACTTCTTCTTTTGGAAAAGGGGTGTATAAGTCCAAGGTCATTCTTGAGTATTTGCATGTAGACCTGTGGGGTCCTGCTCCTGTTAACACTGTTTCTGGTGTTAGATATTTTTTGTTGATTGTTGATGATCACTCCAGAAAGTCTTGGGTTCATTTGCTGAAATCCAAAGACCAAACTGTCTTTGTTTTCAAAAATTTTATTACCTTGGTTGAAAATTTGAAAAATAAAAAGGTTAAAATAATTAGAACTGATAATGGTTTAGAGTTCTGCAATTTTGAATTTGATGATTTTGTAAACACCAAGGTATACTTAGGCATAGGACTGTTTCATACAGTTCACAGCAAAATGGGGTTACTGAAAGGATAAATAGGACCCTGTTAGAAAGAACAGGGTGCGTGTTAATCCAATCTAATTTGCCAAAAAAATTTGGGGGGTAGCGGTCAAAACTGCATCTTTTTTAATAAATAAGTGTCCTTCTAGTGCTGTGAACTACAGCATTCCAAATCAGATCTGGAATGGTGCAGTTCCAAACTACTCAATTTTAAAATTTTTTGGCTGTGTGGCTTATGCACATCAGCTTCAATCCAAACTTCATCCCAGGTCTTTGAAATGCGTTTTTGTTGGATATGGGGAAGGGGTTAAAGGTTATAGACTTTGGGTTAAAGAACAAAGAGGTTTCAAAGTCATTTTAAGCAGGTCAGTTGTTTTTAATGAAAAAGTTTTCCCTTGCAAGTTTGAAAAGAATGAAAATCCACTTTGTGAAAATAATTTTTTAATTACTGAAGTGAGCTTTGATGATTCTCACTTTCAGCATGAGCAACCTCAACACTTGCATACTGATTTGCCTACATCACCTGCACCCACTTCACCTACTTTGTCTGATCATGATGAACCTGTTTTAGATGATTACCAACTAGTCAGGGACAGAACTAGGAGAGAAATTAGACCCCCAGCTAGATTTGATGATTTTGAATATTATTCTGCCTCTACCCTGTCAACCTCTTTAGATCCTGAACCTTGCTCATCTGAAGAAGCAATGGGATCTAAAGACAGAAATTTATGGCTTGCAGGCATGAAAGAGGAAATGAATTCCTTAATAAAAAATCAGACCTGGACCTTAGTAGAAAAACCTCCTGACAAAAAAGAAGGCATAGATTACACATAAATTTTTTCCCCTGTTGTGAAATATATTTCTATTAGAGTCTTGTTTGCTTTAGTTGCTCAAAATGATTTATAACTTAAGCCAATGGATGTCAAAACTGCCTTTTTGTATGGCATGCTTGATGAAACCATTTATATGACTCAACTAAAAGGCTTTGAACAGAAAAACAAGATTGATCTAGTGTGCCTGCTTCAGAAATCTCTTTATGGCCTGAAGCAAGCACCTAGACAGTGGTACAAAAGATTTGACAATTTCATTCAAAGTCTAAATTTTCAGAAAAGTTCATATGATCCCTGTTTTACTTTAAGAATGATATTTCTGACCCTATGTATTTGCTTTTGTATGTGGATGACATGCTAATTGCCGGTAAAAGTCTGCATGTCATTTCTTGCCTTAAAGAGAATTTGAAAACTGAATTTGAAATGAAAGACCTAGGTCCAGCTAGGAAAATTCTTGGAATTGTTGTATTTAGAAATAAATCTACAGGAAAAGATTTCTGAATCAAAAGAGTTACATTGAAAAAGTTTTGAAAAAAAATTCTCTTTTTAATGCAAAACCGGTAACTCTACTACTTCCGAGTCACTTTAAATTGTCAAATGATCAGTGTCCTAAAACTGCAGAAGAATTTCACATAATGAAAAATGTTCCTTATTCTAATGTTGTAGATCATGTAATGTATCTCATGGTCTCAACAAAGTAGGTTTATGAGTAACCCATGAGAACCTCACTGGGAAGCTCTTAAATCTTTACTAAAACATTTGAAAGGAACCTTGAATCTGAGTCTCATGTTTTCTAAATCTAAAAATATTTTTGAACTTAAAGGCTTTGTAGACTTTGATTTTGCTGGAAATGTTGATAACAGGAAGTCTACTTCAACCTATTTTTTCACCTTAAACTCTTCCTGCATTAGTTGGAAAGTACAACTACAGAAATTAGTTGCCCTTTCTTCAACTAAAGCAGAGTACATTGCAGCCACTGATGCAGTAAAAGAATGCATGTGGCTGAGGGGATTACTTTTCTGAAATAGGGTGTTTGAGTAAACCAGAAGTTGAAATTTGCACTGATAGCCAAAGTGCACTATATCTTAGTAAAAATCCTGTCTTTCATAATAGATCTAAACATATAGATGTCAAATTTCATTTTATAAGAGACATCACTGAAAAGGGTTTTGTAAAACTGGTTAAAATCCCTACTCGGTTAAATCCAGCAGATGCTGGAACAAAAGTAATCCCTATAACAAAATTTAAAGATGCACTTGGACTACTAAATATCCTTGAATTTGATACTACTTCATTGAATTTTTGCAGGGAACAAAATGTGGAAGAGCCACCTGAGGATGCTGAAGACACTTGGAACCGAACACATAAGCTGGCTGCTCCAATTAGGGGGAAGAATTATAAGACTAATTGGTCCAGCAACTATGCAGTCCACACCTTTGGACCCAACCGGATGTGCAGCCTAGATTTCCAGAATTGAAGTCCAAACCAAATTAAGTCTGAAGCCCACATTTTGAAGACAAATCAAGAAGTCCAAGACCCGGCCCAAGTCGCGTTTCCAGAACACGTTTTTTCTGTTATAACAAGAATCAGTTGAGGCCGTTAGATCAAATAAATCAGACGCTCCTGGCCGTTGGATCTCTCGCCTATATCAAGACCAAGTGAAGAATCCAGAACCCTAACCCAAGTCATACGCGTCATTTTGGTCTCAGATTTCTCTCTCTCTCTCTCTCTCTCTCTCTCTCTCTCTCTCTCTCTCTCTCTCTGAGGCGATTTGTCTCTCTTCTCTCAAACTCTCTGATATCTGAAGAAATCTTTGATCCATTTCTTCATTTTTGTAGTTGTTTTAGATATAGTTTGAGAGATTTGTTGAGTGCTGTTTGTAAGCACACTTTGTTGCATTTTTGAGAGAGTTTGATGCAGTTTTGGTTCTGGGATTTGAAAGTTCTGAAAATTTGTCATTTGAGCGATTTTTTTGTAAAACTTTACATTATAGTTTTTGATCCGTAATAGGTTGTGATTTTGAATAAATTTCTGTTATTTTGTGTACGTTCTTGGGTTCTAAATCTCAACACATCTCATGGGGGCGGATTTGATTCATAACTTCGAATGGAAACTCGAGAAAGGAATGAAACCCGAACAAGTTGACATAAGCGAGAAGTTTGGGATCTCACTACAAAAGGCAGTGCCACCCAAGGCTTTCCCCGTCAAACTGTGAAGCCTCAAGTCTTTTTTCTCCCCACACACATGACTATTCCTTGTCGAATATGTTTATTTAGCAAAAATTTAGAGGTGCTGAGATCTACGGTCCCATTTGCTATCTTTTTTACTGTCGTGTCCCGACTACTAAAAAGTTGAGATGTTACTAGTTTTATGTTCTAAATAAAACATACAATGTAGGCAGAAATTAGTAGTACTATAAATATTATTTGTAAAAAGGACCATGAAATTTGAACATAAGCTACACCTCACGTGAGCATTCCAAATGTTTATGTGGTTGATACATCGTCGTCATCAACCACAGCTACCATTTCTTTCCATTATTTACATGAGCATTCCAAACGTTTGCCCCAATTACTCATCACACACGCATTCTCCATCAGTGTATATATATTATTTTGTAAAATGAATGAGCAAAGATTGAGGATTTAATTAAAGTGAAATTAATAAAAACCGTAGTATGAATATACTCAAGTCCATTTTATGTTGAACGTAACCTCGTTCCTATATTTTTGTCGACGAGATAAATATAAATAATTCAATTATTTTTTATACGAAGTAATATTATATATATTATAATAAACAATGTAAAGGGAATGTAATGCCAATGTGCATGGAAATGGAACTTATCCACTACTTAACAACTTTAGTTTTAAAAGTTAGTTCTATATTTTTTGAAGTTTTGATAATCATTATCACTGTTTGATCTACATTCACAGCACAAATATACCTGTTTGGCTAAGCTTAAATAATTATAATTAAGTTTCTCCTAAATAAATAACTCAAAAGACTAGGAAGATTGCAATCATAATACTCAACCTTTATGCCCTTTCACATGACTCCTATCCTAAATCTTATTTCTTGGTGAGACTCGAGTGATTGTTTCAATCCAAAAATCCCATTAAAGTAACGCAATAAGACAAAAATACCCTCTAACTTGAATAAACAAAAACAATAAGAGAAAAAGAACACCCCAAGGCATTATTTTCTTGATTTTTGATTATTTTTTCTGTTTGTTTCTTTTTTTATTTACCTAATTTAGAGGGTAATTTTGTCGTTTTATGCAAACACTTTTTTGGAACAATTGCGATCCATGAGGACAGTGGATGTGAAAAGTTGAAAGGTTATAAATAGAGTTGCCAAGAAACAAAAGTTAGAAATATAAATGCAAAAGGGATAAAAAATTGGAGACAATTGCTACAATTTTTCCAAGTACAATTATTCAATAAATAATATTTATTAGTTAAGCTTAAAATCAAGTCAAATAAACATATTAATTTTAAGTAGTGTGTTTATTCCAAACGTATGTGTTAATAACACTTTTTTCTTAGAGTTTTGCTACATGTACAAACATGCTTACAATTAGGGTATCACTACTACAAAAATGGGCTTTTGCAACATTTAAATGGAAACATTTGCTAATTGAATGTTGCTAAAAGTGATCTATCGCAACATTTTGTAAGTGAATGTTGCATTTGATATAAATATTTGAGATTTATCCCTTTTTGCAACATTTAAAAAATGTTGCGATAAGTTGGAATTTTTGCAACACTCAAATTAAGTTTTGGCAACGTTTTTAAAACGTTGCCAAATTTTAGTGACATTTAGAATCATTACTAAATTTTATGATTGTTCCAAATGTCACAAATTATTATATCCATACAAAAGAAAATAAAATTATAATTTATTTATAATTTAGTGACATTTAAAACTCACTACCCAAACATCTATGTACGAATTTTGACATCTATGTATGAATTTTACGTTTATTTAAATACTTTTCCCAACAAAAAATTTCGTCGTCCAAAATATATCTTTGCCAGCAAAAAAAGTGTCTCATTTGTAGGCCAAAAATTGGACAAAAAAATTCCCGATTTCATTTTTATTATGTCTCTACAAAATCTATTTTTGAAGGGAAAGATCCTCTACATATTAAAATAATTTTTTCCCCTCATTTACGCCTAAACCTTCAGGCTTCAGCACCTCTCGTTCTCTTTCCTTTCATCCATTCTCTCAGCCACAAGTTCACAAATCACAACCTCGCCGTTCGTCCACCCGCCACTCGCAGACCTAGACCCCAGTCCAGTCGCAGTGGCCACTGGCCAGTACCTTACCTGCACTGCACTCGGAATCGGCGCCACAGTCCTGCAGCTCCCTCTCCCGCAGAGTCGCACAGCAGCAAGCGCAGCAACCAGCAAGCAACATCGCTCGAAGTCGAACTACTTGAACTAGAGGTCCAGCCGTCCAGAAGAGTCCCAGAACCTGAACCTACCGGCTACCATTTACGCTGTAACTGTAAGCACCCACCTCCAGTCTTGCACCAGCACGAACGAAGTAAAATTCTTTGGATTAATTAATTAATTTCGGATTAATTTGGGTCATTGGTTCTGTTTGTGTAATGTGTATATCAGTATATGTGTAACCGTGTTTAATGTTTCATGTTCTGACTTCTTGTCTTGAGGTCTCTGACAGTCGGCAGAGCAGTGGGTTGTGGGTATATGTGTAACTGTGTTTAATGTTTCATAGTTTCACCAATTTTGAACGAATATAGTGTAATGGGTTTTTCCAATTTCAAGTATTGAATTGTTTAATTTATTTTGTAAGTTGTAACTTCTTTTTAATTGTAAGTTGTAAATTTGTTTCATAGTCTCACTTTGACACTTTTTACATCCAATTGCTCAAGTTTAGCTTTAATTACATTGTTTTCACGACTTTTGGGTTATTCCTGAAATATAAACAAATGACATAAAATAAATACCAAATATTCTTGAATAAACAATTAAAATCCTACTTTTAGGATAAAAATAAGTGTATAAAATACACTTATCATGATGTATGTTGAAAAATATGTATTTAATCAAATTGATAATGAGACTATTATTCGACGTTTTCAAAGTATGAGAAGTCGTAAGGAACAATTGTAAAAAATGTACTAGAATCTATTCACTTATACATCACATCACTTAAAGAATCAACCATCATACAATAGTCACATCATTGTTAGTACACTTATTTGTAAAAGTAGCAAAATTCCTTGCTTTCATGTTACTTTGATACTTTCTTTCTACATCAAAATAATAAGTAGCTTATTTATCATTTTTCATCTTTTATGTCATGAAATCTATGTATTTTCTCATAAGTAACCCTTTTAAGGGTAGCAAACATGCATGCTAGGTTCATTTAAAAATAAGTAAGGACAGAATCAACCCTATGACTCCATCGCCCATCAAGAAATCGCCTGAATCAAGATTGTCTTCCTCCATAGCTTATGGCGTGACTGCCACCACATTTAAGCCTCAACCGCGACCCCCAGTTATCATTTACACTGAATCTCCCAAGAAAATCCACACGAACCCTCGTGATTTCATGACATTGGTGCAAAAACTCACTGGATGCTCACGCTTGAAGGATGGCGAGTCTGCTAAGCAGAAGTCCAAGAAGAGTTGCGATGACAGTGATGAAAATATTGAGAATTAGTCTCCTTTAGTTGAC
The DNA here is from genome assembly GCA_963555705.1 of Ligustrum vulgare. Classification (NCBI taxonomy): domain Eukaryota; kingdom Viridiplantae; phylum Streptophyta; class Magnoliopsida; order Lamiales; family Oleaceae; genus Ligustrum; species Ligustrum vulgare. The sequence goes on from OY743179.1 coordinate 5,323,673, forward strand.
ATTGATGGCAATGACAACAGCAATACTATGGGGAAAGCCCAGGTTTATTCTAATTGCTTTGATAATATTTGCTTCAAAAGTTTACCATATTTCAGTCAGAATTCTACAGATTTCTTGTCCTCAAGTGCACCACTTTTTAACATCGATTCGTTTCTAATGATACCCTCTGTCTCATGTTCCCCATTCGATGTACTGAGGAGACTTGAGAGTTTTGATTAATTGCAAATTCGAGAATAGAAGAATAATTTCATTGACTAGATTTGAGAGTTTTGATGATTTGCAAATTCTGAGTTTAAGAATAATTTCCATTGCTACAGTTTTGGGATAGTTATCATGTAACAAAATTAATTTCATTTTTATATAAATTTATTTGTTTTTGTTCACAAAGATATCTTCGGAACTTACCACATTAGTGTTACCCTTTTATGTAAACTAATGTGGTTGCATCATATCAATACTTTCATTAATATGGTCATTCAAGAATTCTGACTTGCATCCGTTTGCTATATATTGTGGATGGAACACGTCATAGTGGAAGACAGAAATCTAATTGACCTAAGCATGACCTCTTTTATATATATATATATATAGCGGAAAGGATTTCCCGAGTCCAAAGCCACATGAGAGACACAAGAAGCACTACAAGAAAAATTGGGAACAGAGAGGACAAATGTCGTCTCTATACCACCAATTATCGTCTCTGTTAAGATTCAGAGACGACAAAGTCGTCCCAATTTGTCCTCTCTATAGGTCAGTCCCTGAATATCAGTTGAGACGAAAATAGTCGTCTCTAAATTACAGGGACGACATATAACGTCTCTGAGAAGCTCAACATATAAGGACGATTTAGTCGTCCCCATAGACCTATACATATAAGGACGACTCATGTCGTCTCTAAATAACTAACATTCAGAGACGATTTATTCATCCCTAAAGATTGCACATAAAGACACGACATATTTCGTTTCTACAGATCTATACTTATAGGGACGACAAATGTCGTCTCTGTAAGTTTGGCTTTAGAAACAACTATGTCGTATCTACAAGTATGTTTATTGAAAAATTAAAAAGATAATAATAATGAATTAAAAATTAAAATAGTGTATAATATCAGACGTAAAACAAAACAAAAAAAAATTCTCGTGCAAATTTATCAAAATACAACGTAAATAAAATAATTTAAATGCACAAGTTTCAAGTTCAATTACATGAAAACGAAAGATAATATTAAGCATTTCCTAAATCCTCATCCTCCTCAAAACCATCACCATCAACATCATCATCATCGAACACATCTGAAAGGTTCAACGGTGGTCGTAAAGGCGGTAGTTGTAATCCTGGAAACACTGTCTGAATAGAGCCCATAAGCTGTTGCATATAATCGATCATATAATCAGTCATCTGATGGTGATAGGTAGCAATACGAGACTTCATTTGAGCCTCACGCTCTAAAAACTGACCAACCCCAGATGGATATTGTGATTGTGTACTAGATGATGACGAAGAAGAACCGCCCTTCAATTTACGTCCAACACCACGAACATGACCCCTCCTTTCCCCGAGCACCTGTTTGACAACAGCGTGCTATTCTATCGACACGCCGGTGGAAGCTGCTTCTTGAGTTTGCTTCTCTCTCTCTCTCTCATTAACTAAATCTTCCTAAAATTTATTTTGTATGTAATTAGTATCAAATTTAATAAATAAATATAAACATGTAACCAAATCAAATATTATGTACTTACATAGTCGTGTGCCGCAAGATCGTTGACCCACTCGCCATTCTTTCCGGTGTGTAAGTCCCTCCAAGAATCTATAACCGACGGTAACTTTTGAGTTTCCGGATCCCTCTATTAAAAAATTTGAACGTGCAAGATTAGTAGAACATTCGCAAGTAATAAAAAGAAAATGTGATAAAAGAAATTATGATCTAAATCATACTCTTGTGTGTCACCAAGTTTAAAAATTTCAAATCTAGCCTTGTTAACTTCATATCACATTAAAAGAGCAAATAAATCATTTCAAATATTCAAATTATTGTTTTGCAATAGTAATATTCTATAGAAATTTCGACAAAAACTCCCCAATAAATTGGACTTAGCCAACCTTAGAGGGACATCACAATGCAATGAAACAACAATACCACAAACAATCAAAACTTAACCATAATGATTCGAAAACATCAAACTTGTCTCAATCAGACCTCAACATCGTCAACTGCTCCAAAAACAATCCCCAACTCCTTAACATAACAAATTTAAATCAATAAATTCAAACAAATCAATTATGAAATAAATTAACCACTAATAAGATAGCATAACCTATTCCAAACTAAGTATAATCATGAGTTATATCCTACTCTCGCGTGTCGTGTTGCCGCTATACTTTTCGAGCCCTGCAAGCTCGGATATCTCGTTCCACTCCTGTTTATTTTATTTTTCTCCCAACGAGCCTTCAAAAATATAAAAATGCAATAAGTTTAAACATGGGAATGGGTAAGTGAACTAATTATTTACCAGAAAAAGTTACTTACTCGAAACTGCGGACTTGTGAAATGCTCTGCACACTTCTGCCAGTCGGCCTCGGTAATACTTCGGTATGGACGCTCTAGTCTGAACTTCAAGAAGTGGTCATGTTCCTGATTCTTATAGTTTTTATACCTTTCTGCAAAAGTTCGATCAATCCCCGTCTCGACCCGCTCATGAAGGTGAGGCTCAACACTACCAAAAATATCAAAATACTCCTACAAGGCACACAAACAATGAAATAATTAATTTTGAAGTGAATTAAATAACTAACAGTGAGAACATCAAATTTTATTACCTCTATGTGCCTCCTGATGCAAGCTCTTAATTCTTCGGGAACATTTCTCCACTTGTCGAGGTTGGGGACGACATAGTAGCGGATTTGTCCCCCAACAAACTAGACAAAGAGAATTTCATTACCTCCAATAGGGCAAAACATCATATCTTCGTCGTCAAATTTTATCGGAAGTGGCTTCCTACCATTCTGATCAAAGGCAGCCTGCAAGTTCAAACTACGACCTAAACCTCTCTTTCTCTTCGACGGAGGTGCTGAAAGAAAATATCATGAAGCTAATCAACGAAAATCCAAATTAACTGATGTTACTTAAGTCAGAATAATGTCCTCACTTACCGGTCTCGCACGAGGCCGGCACTTTGTGCCTTCCTCCATGTGGTGGATCATCACCACCATTGCCTCCGTGAGACAAAATGTCAGCCATACCTACGAATATATGTTACACATTTCATGAGCAAGTGATGAATATCCAAATACTTAATTGTAGAACCCACTATAATTTTCACGAAATTGCAAATAAAATCTAAACTATATACTTTCAACATAACAAAGTCTCCTATTTTAATAAAATAGGAAATAAAAATAAAAATAAAAACTGTGGACTTCATGGAATTTCAATTGTAATAGAGAAGATAAATAGTCTACTGCTTCATAACATTTCCTAAGGCGTACATTTTCTATTATAAACAGCTAAGTTTAAAGGTAAGATCATGCAATTGTTTAAACAGACTACATAATAATATATAGGACTAAGAATTCATCAATTGTTATATTTCAAGTACGTTAGGGAAGCTAAATTTCTGCACTAAAACACATAGTTGATAATTTTGTGTTCACAAGAACAAATAAAATTTAGAAGGTCAAGTTTAAGGTAGGGTGCACAAAGCATTTGCAAAAAAGACTTCAAGTTTCATGAAAATGCAGGAATGCTTGCTCAGGCCTGATGAACCTGAATTTTCTGTATCAATTTTGTAAAATAAGGAATAGCCTTGGTATACTGTCCAGGCAAATAAATGCTTTATTATTACACCAAATTGATATGGGTACTAATGGTTGCCATTTTCTAAATCATTTTTACGGGTAGAGCTTCTAATTTTAAAAACTAAGTGTATGTCGTGTTCAAAATATCTAACTTAACTGCTAACCATAATTGTTCCTCGACAATGAGACAATTACTCCAAAACCACCAGTACACCGAGAAATCCCCTCCTTCCCTAAACCCCAAAACCATTTGAACCAATAGATTAAACAATATAGTTAACTCCAGTAAAAGCAATTGCTGCAATATAGAGTTTCTCATTCCCCCTTCACCTAGGATATTACAAAAAACAAAGACTGAAGCTCACATGAATAAAATATGTGTGAGGTAGAAGTCAACCCTACACATCACTGGTCACTAAAGAAAAAAATGTTAACTACAATTAAATTCTTGCCAGAATCAATTATAGGGCTGGTCACTAAAGGAAAAAATGTAAACTACAATTAAATTCTTGCCAGAATCAATTCTAGGACATTTTACAAAAATATAGGGAATTTTCACAACAACTCACGTCATATACTATTTCACTAATAACGAAATTTAGGGTGAGTACCCCTTTGATTAAAACTTTAAATTGCAATTAGATACAAGAAGAAGAAGACCTACTACAAAATCTAAAGTGCACCAACAACGCAGTCCAAGAGAGGCACCCAAGATGTACAAGAAAATACTAACAAAAAAGTTAGATAAATCATGTGCCTGCCTCCTTTCCAACTCGGTTATCCCTGTCAAGTTTACAGCAGCAAAATCCTCAAAAAATTCGAACCACATATGACCCAAAAATTCGAAACAAACATGACCCAAACACCATTCGAACCAATATCCTCAAAAACTTCCATCTTTCATCGGACCCATTCTCAAGACCGAGAAAAAAACCAAAATTCCAACTTCATAGAATAAATCTAACCTGCGTTGGATCGTTCAGCAGTACTAAAATGGAGCCAAAAATCTAGAGCTTTTCTGCAGTATCAAAAAATAAAAGAAGAAGAATAAGAATAAGATTAACCATCAAAATTTTACATCTATTTATAAGTCCCAAATATAATAATCTCCAACATTATTTACCTTGACCATTGCTGAACACATTCTTAAAACTGAAAAAGGAGAGCAGCGAGCACAGTAAATAAATGAGAAAATAGTGAGGAAGGTTGAAGTTATTTTAACGATGGGTTAAAGTTATTTTACCATTAGGGACGACACTTGTCCTTTCTAAATTTGGTCGTTTCTAAATCATTAAAATATCGTCTCTACTATACCCACCGCGAAAATAAAGGCGTGCTTATGAAAAATAATTAATGCTATAGAGACGATTTATGTCGCTTCTATTGAATTTAAATTTACCATATTTTTTTCCTATATTTGATGTTAAATATTTAATTCATAATTAACATTAGATTTTACCATAATTTTATTTAGTTCTAACTTATAATAATATCATACTATACTAATGTAGAAATTAAGAAAACATCCAAATAATTTTAATTAATATTTAATGTTAAAATCGAAAGTAAAGTACATAAAACAATATCTAATTTTAAATATCTAATTCATAATTAACATTAAATTTTACCATATTTTTATTTATTACTAGCTTATAATAATATCATACTAATGTAGAAATTAAAAAAAATCCAAATAATTGTAATTAATATTTAATGTTAAAATCGAAAGTCAAGTACATAAAATAATATGTAATGTTAAATATCTAATTCATAATTAACATTAAATTTTACCATAATTTTATTTATTACTAATTTATAATAATATCGTACTAATATAGCAATTAAGAAAATATCCAAATAATTATTAATGCATTAATACGCGTAGTAATTATTAATTAATTAAAAGCACTAATAATATACGTTAATATCGAAAGTCAAGTACATACAACGATATTTAATCAGAGTCACTTTCGTGATAAAACATTCGTCATCGTCCTCGTCCTCATCATCGTCTTCATTCTCACCCTCGTCATCGTCTTCTTCATCATCATTGATGAATGATTCTTCTTCAGAGCTTGAAATTGAGGGGGAAGAGGTACTGAGTGGATGATCCACCTGGATTGCTCCTTCAATTCTTCCTCCTAATGTAACATTCTCTATGTTTCCCAGATCGACGAAAAGGGAAAATTTTTCATCATGCGATAAATCTATCTCATTTACAATAGTTGGAGGAAGATCCCAAACTCTACGATGATTGACTTCTTGTACAACTCTCCAGTTGGGACCACGTGCTGGATCATCAATATAGAAAACTTGTCTTGCATGCGATGCTAGTATAAACTGATCATCTTTGTAAAACTCCACACTGATGTCAATAGTTGTGATATTATTGTCTACAACTTTCCTTTTCCCCTCACAATTAAACCATTTGAGCCTGAATAAAATGACTGAGAGTCTATTCCCATATGATAACTCCAATATCTCTTGCAACTAGCCATAAAAAACTTGGTCCCCAGTTCCTGGCACTGATACACCACAGTTCTGAGTGGTACGCTTAATATCTCGTTCGTCTATTAAAAATCGAACTCCATTCATAATGCATGCTTGGTATGAGTGCACATGAGAATTTGAGCGAGAAGCCAAAGACAATAGCTCTGGAGTAACTTCGGGGGAGCTTGCTCGGTATAGACCATAGATCTATATTATATATATGACGAGTTAGAAAATAGTCATATATTTTGATGAAATAACATATGTAAGTAAGTTATAAGTGCGAGAGAGTTTACCTTTTTGTGAAACCAAGTAGAAAACTCACGAATGTGCAATCGATCAATATTAAATACTCCACGTAGCTGCAACTCGGCCTTGTGTTCCCTACTTGAAACAAAAATCTAAGTTAGTAAGTAGTTATCTTATTAATATATAAAAGGAGGATAGCATCGCATAGGGGAAAATCTAGTATTTATATATAACATATAAGTGCTGACTTACTGCATGTAAGTTTCAATCTCGGGGCAGTTGTTGAGGATATAAAACTCAGCTTGATTCCTAATCTCCGTTCCCAGTTCCTTTGAACTTTTCTTTCCAATAGGACGACACTGGGATTTGAAAATCGAGAGTGACTGATTTGGAGCACTCACGTCCTCATTCCTCTCGGGTCGGTTGAATCTTGTCTCGACATCGTCAAAATACCGCGAACAAAAAACCAGTGCCTCTTCAACAACGTAACCTTCCGCTATAGATCCCTCAGGTTTCGCTATATTTCTAACATAGTCCTTTAGTTTCTTTAGGTATCTCTCAAAGGGATACATCCACCTCATATATACTGGTCCACCGAGTATTGCCTCTTCAGGTAAATGCATTACAAGATGAATCATAATGTCGAAAAATGCTGGCGGAAATATTCTTTCAAGCTTGCAGAGAATCAGAATGAGCTGCTCCTGAGCATTAATCATGTTACTGGCCTTTACCGACCTAGCACATAGCTTCTTGAAGATAGTACATAGCTCAATTATTGTAGAGGAAATCGTCTTGTTCAAATAAGCACGACAACCAATAGGTAACAATCGTTGCATAATGATATGACAATCATGCGACTTCAGATCGCGAATTTTGACGTCATTTGGAGAAATGTTCTTCATGAAGTTAGATGCAAATCCATCAGGAAATTTAACTGATCTGATAAAATTAAAGAACCTTTGACGGTCTGGAACTGTCAACGTGTAATCGGCATGAGGCTTCATTAGCTTCGACCCTTCTTTATACAAATGCAACTCCGTTGTAATACCTAACTCCATCAAGTCACGTCTTGCACTATCTGTATCCTTCGATTTATGTGGATTACCCAATAATGTACCGAGCAAGCTTTCGCAAACATTCTTCTCCACATGCATTACATCCAGATTATGCTTCAACATGTTTGTCGACTAATACGGTAACTCGTAAAAAATGCTTTTCTTCCTCCAATTAATCTTTCCGTGATCTCTCTTCCTTTTAACTCCCTCGTACCTAGGGTGCTTTCCAGGAATGCTCATCCTAACACAGCTTAACTGATGCAATAGATCAGTACTGGTCAATCGAGGGGGTGATGGTCGTATCTCAACTTTCCCATCAAAGGCAAGACTTCTCCATCAACTATGTTTAATTGGTAGAAAACGTCTATGACCTACATATGCTATTTTCCCGAGTAAGCGTACGGATGGAGTCTCCTCATTGCAGGTTGGGCATGCTCCATAATCCTGACCACTCCATCCGAAAAGACTACTCCTAGCAGGAAAATCACTAACAGTCCACAATAACATTGCACGCATTATGAATAAATTGTTGTTGCTTTCTGCATCACGTGTATTCACTCCATTAACCTACAACTCCTTTAGTTCATCAACTAACGATCGCAAAAAAATGTAGATGTCCTTCCCCGGTGATTGAGGACCGGGAATCAAAAGAGTTAGCATTATGTTCTCTTCTTTCATGCACATCCACGGTGGTAAGTTGTAAACGGTTAAAACAACTGGACACATGCTATAAGTTGTACTCATGTTACCAAAAGGATTAAATCCATCTACAGATAAACCCAGTCGAACATTTCGTATCTCAAATGAGAAATTAGTATGAGTTTTATCAAATGTTTGCCATGCCTTTTCGTCTACAAGGTGCCCCATATTATCATCATCTCTCTACCTACCAATATTATGCCACCTCATCTGCCTGGCGGTATGTGGTGTAGCAAATAAACGTTTCATTTTGGGGCCAAAGGAAAATAACGCAATACTTTGTATGGCACATTCTTTTTAAAGGATTTTCCTGCTACCCTTACTCCAACGACTTTCTGAGCAGAATAGACATGTTTGTTTAGATGCATTTTCTTTCCAGAATAGTGCGCAATCATTCTTGCAAACATGAATAGTTTCGTATCCCAGATCCAATTTTGACATGAGCTTCTTAGGTTCATAGTGAGAATCAACGAGATTCAGTTTGGGGAATGCCAACTTCAACAACTTCAATAGCTCATCGATCGATTTATTTATCCACTTATTTGCCACCTTCAGATGCATTAACTTTGCCAAAAATTTTAAAGATGAGAATGAAGATACTCCAGGGTACAACTCTAAATGAAGAGCCTCAAATAATTGGTCGTAATGGATGTCAGAAGCAGTCGAGGTTGGACCATCACTGAAAGCATCATTCAACACATCTATCATCTCATCTGCCTCAATTGATCTTACATATGCTGATGTATGTTAACAGGATCCTCCTCACTCTCTCCGTGATAAATCCATCTATCATAACTTTCGAAAAAACCATATCGAAATATGTGATTCTCCACGGTATCCACCATCTGCTTCAACCTGTTTACGCAACTTTTGCACAGACAAGTAATCATTCCCAGATCATTTGCTAATGATCTAACCATGTTTATAAATGATTTCATACCATTCCAAAATACTTCAAAATTAGCACACGTTCTGTTAAGCTTAATCCAACTCTTATCAATTTCCATTGCCAATATGAATAATTGAAAAATAAAAAAACAATGTTATGAAAAATATATGAGTAATGTGAGGATGCCATAACCCCTTATCACTCCAATTCTAGTTTCAGGTATGGGCCCTAGCCATTTGACATTGATATGTAAATTACATGTTGTGTTAATTTATCCTATTATTGCCTTTGTTTCACGCGTACATTTCGACAACATCTCCCTTATATTCTCCTAAGTGCGCGCACTATATTAAACACAGTCCACACCCGGAGAATAAAAGAGAAAACTGTCGAAATAGTCACGCGCTAATTACTTAGGCAATTGCAGAACAAATATAATATAACACAACTAGTAACTCACAAACCAATGTTAGTCCAAAATGGGACAATTCAAAAATTAATTTGTAAACATCAAATGGTCCAATATAAGGACGTTTGTGCTTATCAAATTAATCTTCAAATGGCATTCTAAGGTTTATGAAAGTGCAATGAAGTGTACAGAGCATATAAAAGAATTTTAAAGTTAACAAAATAAAATACAAGTATCTTTCTTGATATTAAGCTTTGAATCTACCAAAAAACAATTCGGACGAAAGTATGAGCTAGAATGGTTCCTCAATAAATGACAACTGAAAATGGTTGCTAAAATTTATATGGTGACCCTACAAAGACGACATATGTCGTCTCTAAAGACCAAAATATCGTTTCTAAAACCACAACGCGCAAAGAAATGGCGCCAAAGTTCGCGCCATTTCAACCCTTTTTGAGACGACACATTTCGTCTCTAAAGATATGCTTATAGTGACGACAATGTATTGTTTCTAAAAATTGACATATAGAGACGACATTTTCGTCTCTATATGTGTACCTTTAGGGACGACATATATATCATCTCTAAAGATATGCTTATAGAGATGACAAGCTTGTCCTTTCTAAATTTAGACACAAATTCTTGTCTTTTATATCTTTAGAGAGGACACTGTCGTCTCTAAAAAATTACCTATAGAGACGACAGTGTCCTCTCTAAAAGGTACAAATAATAGGGCGCGAAATATTCCTGCCTTTCATACATGTATAGTGACAATAAAAAATGTCGTCTTTAAAGTCTTTACCTTTAGGGACGACATATTTTTTTTTAGAGACGACATTTTGCTGCCTCGGTGATTTAGACACGACATTCCATAGTCGTCGCCATAAACCCACATATATAGAGACGACATATTGTCGTCTCAATTTTGTCATCTCTATTCCCCGTTTTTCTTGTAGTGAAGACTTATGGTAATTTGAAGACAAACTAAAGCAATATACGGCAACAAGGGTGTTGCCTAATTAGGCAGGGGAGAATGTCATGCCTCGCAAACTTGAAGACAATTTTTGACTAGATTGTATAGAATAGCTTAGACAAGTATGGAGGATTCTAGACATGTCTACTCTCGATACTCCCTGGAGAATTCTAGACACAACATGAGATAAATATGATAGTTACTTTTGTAGATATTTTCTTAGATAAGTATAGAGAATTCTAGAGAATCGATCTAGGCCATTGGATGTAATTAATCATAGCCGTAGATTGATTGAGGCCTTGCCTATAAATAGATAGATAGACTCATTTGTAACTTCAAGAGAGTGATCTCAAACTTAAAGCTTGTAAAGAGTGTTATTAACAAAGCTTTCCATTTTTAAGCTCTTGTGTTCTTGGTTCCTTCTTCTTGTCTAAGACTCATTTCCATCGCAAGGTTGAAGGTTAGGCTGACTTAGTGTTAGATCACGAGGGGCGGAAATTTGCGACACTAAGGCCGCACGGTTGCTTGAAATTTGCAAGTAGAAAAGAAAAAGTATTGAAAACAATAAATGAGTGAGTACTACTCTTGTACAATAAAGGAAAAGTGAAGATAAACTAAACTATAAACCCGTAAAGCTAGGCAATCCATATTTGTCAATTTGCACAAAGTCCACCATCTCTAGTGGTGCTATGGATGGCGACTGCGGAGTCAGCCTCAACCTAAATGTCTGCAATCCTCATTCGGCAAGCAAGAAAGATACCATCAAGAATAGCTCGTAGCTCGGCTTCAAGGATGAGACAGTCCCCATAAAATGCTGAGAATGCCCTGATGCAATGTTCACCTAGTTTATTCTAATTGCTTTGATCCTACTAAAGCAATTTGAAGACTTGTGGCAATTTGAAGATAAACTAAAGCAACACTCGACGACTAGGACGTCACCCAATTAGGCGGGGGAGAGTATCATGCCCCGCAAAGTTGAAGACAAATTTTGAGACTATATAGAATAGACTAGACAAGTACGGAGGATTCTAGACATATCCAGCCTCGATCCTCCCTAGAGAATTCTAGACACAACATGTGATAAATATGATAGTTACTTTTGTAGATATTTTCTTAGATTATTATAGAGAATTCTAGAGAATCGATCTAGGCCGTTGGATGTAATTGATCATAGTAGTAGATTGGTTGAGGTCTTGCCTATAAATAGGTGGCTAGGCTCATTTGCAACCTCCAAGAGAGTGGTCTCAAACTTCAAAGTATTGTAAAAGAGTGTTCTTAATAAAGTTTCCATTTTTAAGTTATTTTGTTCTTGTTTTCCTTCTTCTTGCCTAAAGTTCTTTCCATCACAAAGTTGAGGGTTAGGCTGACTTAGTGTTAAGACCACAAGGGTTAGAAGTTTGTGACACTAGAGCTACATGATTGCTTGAGATTTGCAAGCTCGTGATAAGTGGAATCAGAGAAACAATGCAGCATTGGAAAAGCGAAGTACCGAAGGCAATAAATGAGTGAGTTCTACTTCCGTACAATAAAGGAAAAGTGAAGATAAACTAAACTATAAACCCTTAAAGTTGGGCAATCCATATATGTCAATCTGCACAAGGTACACCACCTCCAGTGGTACAATGGATGGCGACTGTAGAGTCAGCCTCAAACTAAATGTTTGCAATCCCCAATCGGCGAGCAAGAAGTGTACCATCAAGAATAACTCGCAGCTCGACCTCAAGAATAAGACAGTCTCCATAGAATGCTGAGAATGCCATGATGCAATGTTCACATGGTCCTTAATTATAATACCCCCACCGCTAACAATACCATCCTTGACGCATCCATCAATGTTAAGTTTGTAGGCTCCCACTGATGGAGTACACCAAAGAACTAAAATGGGGGGGTGAAGGGATAGATTGAGCAATAGATATACGAAATAGTGGTGCAACAGCTAGGTCCCCACACCAATATTTTCGTTTGAAGAGCCGTCCAGTATGAAGGAATAGGGCATGTGATAGGGCGCATATTTTCTATTTAAATTGTGATATTTTATCTTACTCCATTGATTTTAAATGCTTAAATTTTGGATATTAATCATATTTTGTGTTTTGTGGATTAGATGGAGGAGTTGGAACAAAATGAACTCAATATCACAAATTAAAAGAACAAGTTTGGAACTCAAAAAGTTTACAATCAGATCAGGACTTTACATAAAGCGTGGGCACGCCTTATTTCGGACAGACAGCAACCTCAGCAAAAATTCATGGGCCATCATAATAAAAAGATTCTTGGAAGCTGAAATTAAAAAAAGAAAAGAAAAAAGGGAATAAAAGAGGAGGGACCAGGACGTTTATTTTGGTGGTTGAGAGAAGGAAGACTTCTTGGAGAATTGGGACTCTCATGACTTATCCCAACAATTGATTGGAGCTGCTTTTCTCAAGGGAAAAAAATTGGACTCTTGACTGCAAATAAAATTAAGAAAAAGGTAGGAAGATTGCCGGGGGGGGAGTTCACGTGGAAAAAGAAAGAAAAGAAAAAAAAAAGGGAGAGGAAGGAGGAGGCTGCAACACGTTTCATCGATTTCTAGAGTTTGATATCAATTTTTATTATTTTTTCTTTTAGTTTTATTTTCGAAATGTTTATGGATAGCTAAACTTATTTTTCCAGTTCAAGGATATTCGAAGTTTTGATTCGCCAAGAATTGTGAGATCTAATTAAATTGAATTTGTTCTTTAATTGTTTTCTATTTATATGTCTTCTGCTTATGAATGAAGTTGTTATTTTGATTGATTAATTCAAAGTACACGTTGTTTTAATTGCCAAAATAATACTTATCTAATTAGGAATCTAAATCCGTAATTGTTTAGGTTTTCTAATACAAGTGGCAAATAACATAGTTAATTATAGAATGATTTTTGACTCATGTTATGAAGATATATAACCTAACTTAAATAAATTACGCGTGTGAATTTGTTGGTTAGAATTGGTCGTCTCTCTAGAAATTAATGTTATTGGTAAATTAAATCCTACGATCGTATCTAGGGTTGTTTATTGATTAGGGAAATAATCAACGAGCGTCTCTTGATTATCGATAAAGTAAGGAGAGATATGTTGTTAGATCGTATCAATGACCATAACCAATATAGAGAATGATTTAAAGATTTTATTTTTGCATCTATGATCAATTCCGTGAATCAATACTGAGATTATACCTTGGGCTGGATATTTGTTTAATTTGATATTTTCATTAATTTAATTCCGCAATTGTTTATTTATAATTTGATTTCACATTCAAAATTTCAAAACCCCCCTTGTTTTTAATTTTCCCGAAGAATTAAATCTAATCAGTCTCTATGGATTCGACCTTGCTCACCACTATTGCAATTTATTTTAATGAGAGCAAGAAATTATTATTTGTTGGATTCGACACCCATCAAATTTTTGGCGCCGTTGCCGGGGACTGGTGTTAATCAGATTTAATTTTTCATTTATTGTTACCTATTTATTTGTTTATTTATTTTTATATCTTTTACTAATTTCTTTATTTATTTTATGCCCCGTTGTTCTCGTACAGGTGAGTTGCGATACGACCCTAAAATTGAGAAGACAGCTCGGAAATTGAGGAAGGAAGCCAAGTTGCGCAAACAAACCAGATTGAATTTAGTAGCTGACCTGACAGATTCAACAACTGATTCTTCTAGTGGTTCTGAAACTGAGCAAGAGAAAGCAATGGCCAATTAGGAACAAACCTTAAGGGAACTGGCTGCACCAAATGAAAATCAACAGCCACTTTGCATTCAGTATCCAGTCCTAGATGTGGGATTTGAATTGAAATTTGGACTGATCCATTTGCTACCCAAATTCTATGGGCTCGAGAATGAAGATCCCCACAAACATCTGAAGGAATTCCACATGGTGTGTTCAAGTATGAAACCACAAGGAGTGACTGAAGAACAAATCAAGCTGCGGGCTTTTCCATTCTCACTAGCTGACAAAGCAAAAGATTGGTTGTTCTACCTACCACCAGGTTCTGTAGCTACATGGACAGGAATGGTCAGATTATTTCTTGACAAATTTTTCCCAGCCTCAAGAGCTGCAAACATCAGAAGAGAGGTGTGTGGAATCAAACAGAGAGATACTGAAACCTTGCATGAATATTGGGAAAGGTTCAAACAGTTGTGCGCAAGCTGCCCCCAACATGGAATTTCTGAACAATTACTCATTCAATACTTCTATGAGGGGTTGTTACCAATGGAGAGGAAAATGATGGATGCAGCTAGCGGAGGAGCCATAGTGAATAAAACCCCAACTGTCGCTAGGGATCTGATCTCCATCATGGCCGCTAACACACAACAGTTTAGATTCAGACAAGATACTCCTGTAAAAAGAGTGAACGAGGTAAATGTATCTTCCCTTGAAAATCAAATAGCAAATCTAACCTCTCTTGTTCAACAAATGGCTGCAGGAAATATGCAACAAGTTAAAGCTTGTGGAATTTGTGCTGCTACTGCTCATCCAACTGATAAGTTTCCTACTCTTCAAGATGATTCTTTTGAACAGGCTAATGCAGTTGGAAGATTTCTAGGCCCACCTCAAGCGAATTATGATCCTTATTCAAATACTTATAACCCAGGATGGAGGGATCATCCCAACTTTAGTTATCAAACCAGGCCACAATTCCAACAATTCCAGCCTAAACAACCTACTCCTCAACCACAACAACCCTCTTCAAGTTCAGGTATGTCTCTAGAAGAAATTGTTAAATCACTTGCAATTAATACACAACAATTTCAACAGGAGACGAGGATAGGCATTAAGAACTTGGAGAATCAAATGAGTCAATTGGCATCAACTGTGAGCAGATTGGAATCTCAAGGTAAATTGCCTTCCCAAACTATTGTCAACCCAAAACAAAATGTTAGTACAATTACCTTGAGAAGTGGGAAGGGATTGAAAGAATCTAGCAAGATGAAGCAAGGCAATTCAGGGGAAGAATATGAAAGGGAAGTTATCCCACAACATCAATCTGATAAGTCTGAAAGCCTCAATAGAGAACCACCGAAAGTTTATGTGACAACCCCTCCGTTCCCTACAAGATTGATTAGATCCAAGAAGGAGGAAGACGAGAAGGAAATCCTTGAAACTTTTCGCAAAATTGAGGTAAATATTCCCTTACTTGATGCAATTAAACAAGTACCTCATTATGCTAAGTTTCTCAAGGAGTTGTGCACCAACAAGAGGAAGTTGAAAGGCAATGAAAAAGTAAGTATGGGAGAAAATGTTTCTGCTGTCCTCCAAAAGAAACTCCCTCTAAAATGCAAGGACCCAGGTATGTTCACTATCCCTTGCAAAATAGGTAAAGTAAGGATTGAGAAAGCAATGTTAGATCTAGGAGCTTCAATAAATATCATGCCCCTGTCGGTTTATTCATCATTGAATATTGGTCCATTAAAAGAAATGGGTGTGATTTTGCAACTTGCTGATAGGTCTAATGTTTATCCCGAAGGAGTTTTAGAAGATATTTTAGTACAAGTAAATGATTTGGTTTTTCCTGCTGATTTTTATGTACTTAATATGGATGAAGACCCTTCTTTTAATTCTACACCAATTCTTCTAGGAAGGCCATTTTTGAAAACATCTAGGACAAAAATTGATGTGCATGATGGTACACTCACAATAGAGTTTGATGGTACAATTATTAAGTTCAATATTTATGATGTCATAAATTGTCCTAGTGGTGCTAATTCTGTCAATTTTATTGATGTTGTTGATTGTTTAGAACAGAAAGTTTTCAAAGGTAGTGGAAAAGGCGGCTTGAGAATTGCCAATGGTAAGCATCACAAAGCGGATGATCATGGATATAAACCTTTCTATGAAGGTTTCCAAGTGGAGAATGTGACAAAATTGAGCATTGGGAATCCAATTGATCATGGTTGAAGAAAGAAAAAAATGAGTCTAGCCAAAGACGTAAAAGAAAGGCGCTTCAGGGAGTCAATCCGAGTTTTTCTTTAGTTCTAACAATAAATTTTATTTTTGTTTTTATTTTTGTTTTCACTTATTTACTATTATTTGTTTCATGATATCCATATTTTTTTTTTTAGTGAAATTGACCTTATTTTGATTTTTGGGCAGATATGAATCTTCATTTGGACGTGGGCACGCTCTATGAAGAATACAATGAATTGAAAGAATATTGGAATAAGGCGTGCCCACGCCTTAACCAAAGTGCATCTCGGATTACAAGGTCATTGTTCACAACTTGGAATAAGGCGTGCCCACGCCTTACCTAAAGTGCATCTCGGATTACCCAAAAAAAAAAAAAAAATCGAAAATCAGACACCCATAGCTTCAACCTCTATTTCTCTCTTTCCCTCAAAACCAGTAAATCACCTCTCAACACTCCTTCACAATATCAACCGCTACACCCGGTTTGTGGGAATGTGACAACACTTGTGCAAGTTGTGGGAACGCTACGATTTTGCTGTGGTATTTGTATGGGCAGATACCATGATTTGGGGCCTATAGAGGAAGAGTTTTGTCATGGATCTCAAGTAAATGGACTAACAAGGAATGCCATTAAGGAAGTTGTTTTCTCGCCCGCCTTCACATCGACATCTCCCGTCCAACCTGCAGGGGAGTCTTCTATTCCTATTCTCTTCTAGTTTTCATAATTTATGATTTTATTACATTGAGGACAATGTACGGATTAAGTGTGGGGGAGGGGTTTGATGTGTGCCTTTGCTTAGTAAAAATTTTTGCTCTATTTTTGAAAGAATTTTTTTGAAAATTCTCTTCTTAATTTTGGATTTTGGCAATGTTTATCCCTTTATGATCTGAATTACCGTGAATTATAGAGATGAGTTGAGGCACAGTGGGAATTGCATGAGTAGCTGAATTTTCATTTACTACACGGTGATTGATTGCTCTTGATGGTGGATTGAATGAAGGGTGTGTGGGATTTAATGCGCATTAACCCTATTTTGTGAGCTTTTGAGCCTCTTGAGCAATTACATTTAACACTACGTCATGCTCTATCCTTTGATTGTGTGACTGTCAAGTGTAGTGGATATCTTCTAGAACTTGCTTTGTTATGCATGTTGAGATGCCTCTTGGTAATTGAATGCACTAAATAAGTATGGGAGCTTAGGTGAAGCCAAATTTAGCTTTCTTAAAATGCCTACCTTGAAATATGCCACTAGAAAGCCACTTTTGAGCCATAGCCTTTTTTGTTGAAAATCAACCACAATACAAGCCATGAGCACCCCTATTCCTTACTAATATTCCATTCTCTTGAACCTTGCATTGAAGGAATATATAGGCTTATTCACTTGAGCTTCAAGTTATTTTGGTTGAGAATAAAAGACATTGAAAATCAAAGACCTGTGATGTGAAAGAAATGTCGGGGGATAAAGTAGTCGAGTTGCAATATTTACCTAATTGAGTCAAACCAAAGTTGATGTGTTGTAACACCACTTCGATTGACCTAACTCCACTCTTTTTAGCATTAATTTGATTTTGAAATAAGGACCAAGCAATGACCTTTATCTCATAAATGGATGGAAGCAACACATATAAATCGTAATTCGTGAGCTTTTGAGCCTATGAGCTATTTTTATCTTTATATTAAGCTCTTATTCTTTAATGTGTGTCCTGCATGGTTTGTTTATTCTTTGATGTGCTCTCTTGTGCATGCCATTGTAGTTTCTTGACTCAAGTGCAAAATATAGTAAAGGCATTAGGTGAAACCCAATTTGGCCTTCTTAAAGAGCCTACCATGATACATGTACCAATAGAAGCCTCTTTGAGCTTTAGCCTGTCTTTGGAATTTTGTTACCACGCTACAACCCATGGATTCCCGTTCTTTCATGTTACCTCTATCTTGAACCCATAAGAGAGGAATTTCACAAGCTTGTATTGATTGAGAAATATGAGACAGACTTAGCTTTAGAAAAATGGGAGCTTTCACTTTGTACTATTCAAAGTTTAAGTGATGATGGGGTCAAAAAGAAATCAAGTTGAAAAAAAAAATCATGTGAAGAGAATAAACCCCACGTGCATAATAAGAGTCAAGGGCTGAATCGATTGGATGCTTGGAAATTATGGAAAAGTCATATTGAAAGGTGGAGGAAGAGATATCGTTTTGAATTGAATCAGCTTGTGAACATTCCTCTCAACTTAGCCTAAATATTTTCCTTTTATCCTACCTAACCTGAAGCCCCGTTACAACCAAATAAAGACCTTTACTTTGCACTTGTGTTATTGTTAGCTCCGGTCATGACATCTGAGCAGTCTGTGGCAATGAATCCTCCATGCAGTGAGCTGAGTGAAGATTCTCACCCTTATACACTTTGTGTGAAGAGAGAAATACCTTGTGAGAGTGTTTACTCCCATTACATGTGCTTATGAGTGATTTGAATTGCTTGGTCTATATTTCGTGCCTTCAAGTTGATTGAAATTAACATCCATGTTGTAATTCATTGATAGTTGTTGAGGGGATACTCACGAGAGGTGAAAGGATATAAACTACACTGGGTATGGAGTGATATGATTGAAGTACATGAATTTTAAGTGAGTTCTTACGAAAAAGTTCATATAATTCCTTCAATGAAAATCGTCAAAAATGTATCCTTTTTATCCCACCTTACCCAAGCCCCATTACAACCGGTGTTAAGACCCATACTTTGTGTTCAAAACCATTGGTGGCTCAAATGTGATATATTAGCAAGCCTATGGTAAGAGTTTTCTATGCTTTGACCTGAGAGTGCATATAGACTTTACACCCTAAACATTTTGAGCGTATTGTGTGAATCTAATGTGAGGTGTTAAATCCCACCACCTGTGGATTTTGAAAAATTTTGTTGAAGTGACTAGCATAGTGTTGAATTGTAGAGATAGAAGAATGGATGATGATGAGAGTACATTCCATTAACTTGAGCTAGTTTATGCTTGAGGACAAGCATTGTCTAAGTGTGGGGGGATTTGATATGGCGCATATTTGCTATTTAAATTGTGATATTTTATCTTACTCCATTGATTTTAAATGCTTAAATTATGGATATTAATCATATTTTGTATTTTGTGGATTAGATGGAGGAGTTGGAACAAAATGGACTCAATATCACAAATTAAAAGAACAAGTTTGGAACTCAAAAAGTTTACAATCAGATCAGGACTTTACATAAAGCGTGGGCACGCCTTATTTCGGACAGACAGCAACCTCAGCAAAAATTCATGGGCCATCATAATAAAAATATTCTTGAAGCTGAAATTAAAAAAAAAAAAAAAAGAAAGAAAAAGAAAAAGAAAAAAGGGAATAAAAGAGGAGGGACCAGGACGTTTATTTTGGTGGTTGAGAGAAGGAAGACTTCTTGGAGAATTGGGACTCTCATGACTTATCCCAACAATTGATTGGAGCTGCTTTTCTCAAGGGAAAAAAATTGGACTCTTGGCTGCCAATAAAATTAAGAAAAAGGTAGGAAGATTGCTGGGGGGGAGTTCACGTGGAAAAAGAAAGAAAAGAAGAAAAAAAAAGAAAGGGAGAGGAAGGAGGAGGCTGCAACACGTTTCATCGATTTCTAGAGTTTGATATCAATTTTTATTATTTTTTCTTTTAGTTTTATTTTCGAAATGTTTATGGATAGCTAAACTTATTTTTCCAGTTCAAGGATATTCGAAGTTTTGATTCGCCAAGAATTGTGAGATCTAATTAAATTAAATTTGTTCTTTAATTGTTTTCTATTTATATGTCTTCTGCTTATGAATGAAGTTGTTATTTTGATTGATTAATTCAAAGTACACGTTGTTTTAATTGCCAAAATAATACTTAGCCAATTAGGAATCTAAATCCGTAATTGTTTAGGTTTTCTAATACAAGTGACAAATAACATAGTTAATTATAGATTGATTTTTGACTCATGTTATGAAGATATATAACCTAACTTAAATAAATTACGCGTGTGAATTTGTTGGTTAGAATTGGTCGTCTCTCTAGAAATTAATGCTATTGGTAAATTAAATTCTACGATCGTATCTAGGGTTGTTTATTGATTAGGAAAATAATCAACGAGCGTCTCTTGATTATCGATAAAGTAAGGAGAGATAGGTTGTTAGATCGTATCAATGACCATAACTAATTTAGAGAATGATTTAAGGATTTTATTTTTGCATCTATGATCAATTCTGTGAATCAATACTGAGATTATACATTGGGTTGGATATTTGTTTAATTTGATATTTTCATTAATTTAATTCCGCGATTGTTTATTTATAATTTGATTTCACATTCAAAATTTCAAAACCCCCCTTGTTTTTAATTCATTGTTTTTAATTTTCCCGAAGAATTAAATCTAACCAGTCTCTATGGATTCGACATTGCTCACCACTATTGCAATTTATTTTAATGAGAGCAAGAAATTTTTTTGTTGGATTCGACACCCATCAGCATGTGATAAACCCTCTAAATGATTCATCTCGACTCCATCCGAATATTCACTTCAAATTAGCCAATCATCTGAATCTACCACTTGATTTCAAAACTATCACATCCTTATTTGAGTGATCTCCCTACTTACATCTTCTCAGTAACTGCTTTTCACGACATGCCCAGTATCACCTTAGCCAATAACCTCCAAATAATCGAAAATCATAAATAATAGCTGCTCTGTTACCGTATCATTTTTGCTCCAAGGGACACGTTCAGCTAAAATCTCGTCTAAGATATTAGTTTCCTTTTGCTTCCCTCTTCCTAGTTGAGCTAATTATCTTGCCTTTTTCCCTTGATGGGGGCATATTCCCCCTTTATCTCATGTGAAATTTCGTCAAATGCTTACTATTTTAATGTCCATATGTTAGCATCGCATTTGCCTTTACTTTTGGACAATTGTGCGCAAAAGATTATCCCCAATACGACTTAATTAATATTTTTATCATTTAATTTAATTGTATTAATTAACATTGTATTCAAACGTTCCCTTACCCTTTTAGTTCTCAAGCTGTCTTTTCAATGTATTTCAGCTGTGGATGCATTTAATGCCCTTACATACATGAGAACGCAAACATCAATTTTTGCACGTCATGACCCTAGAATCCGAGTCGAGTACACTATTTTGAGTTTCAAAACCTAAAAGGCGCTCATTTTGATCTCCAAGTCATGCATAACAAGTAAACTATTGTGTTCTATAAAAGAGGATTACCTTCTTCATTTTCTCCTTCTTCGCACCGCTTTTTTAGAGCTTTATTCTCAACCTTAACTCATTCAAAGCCACATTCTTTCTCGTTTCCTTCTAGCGATAATAACTTCATTTGACATCCCTACTTTCAATGATTTCCAAGATTTCTTAGGAATCCCGTTGTCACTGTTGATTTACTTTTTCCTTTGGTCCAGATTCTGACAATCTCTATTTGGTTCCTGCTTTCACCGATGAAGGTGCAGTGGATAGTGTTCCTTAAGCACAAATATTCTCAACTACTCTGACTCTCCCTTTTTTGACTTCCATGGAACTGGGTTCCATTTGCTCCAAAAATCCTATCAGAACGTGGCCAAATTCAAATTTATATTTACAAAAAGGGCTAAATAGAATGGTTTCTCACCCGCCTTCTAGAGACAGGTTTACGAGAGGAGGTATTCTAGACTTACTGGAGCTTTTGGCTAAGTTCCTTCCTTTGACCTTCTCTTTTCCCCATTGCTAGAGTTTTCGTCTACTCGGTAAAATATGTTTATTATTCATCTTCTTCATCCTTCTTCATACGTTCAAATTTGGATTTATCCCTGTATCCTTATTCTATATCTCTTGTTTATGCATCCCCTTTGTTTTTCCACGTCTTCAGTGGTGACACAGTCAATAATATTGATCTCGCTTTAAATATTTTTGCTGAGAGCAGTGTACTTACGGCGCATCATCTGACCGTAATTTCTCTTAAACCTCCTTTGTTGAGTTCTAGTCAGTTGATTAAAATGGAAAAGTTTCCCAGTTTGATTATTGATTAAAATGGAAAAGTTTCCCAGTTGATTAAAATGGAAAAGTTTCCCAGTTGATTATTGGCCATGTGCACTTTTGGTATGAAGGTCCTTATTTTATTTTATTTTATTTATGAAACTAGGACGTTCCATGAAAATTTTTGGTACAAATTCCCAAGTTGACACATTCTCTGAGGTCTTCCAAAAGAAGCTCATTCTCCATAATATTCTTCAAACTCTTTCATCATTTTATCTCAGTTAAGCTTTTTCTGGAAGATTGTATACATACATTTTTAACCCTAGCAGGATTTGTCACCATTTTACCTTTTGGTTTCAGTCATTTAAAGGCACTAGGAAGCAATTCATGTCCAATGCCAGCATGAACTTTGGCAAACTCAGCTTGGTCATATTTGGGATAACCGCATTTATTCCTACAAGATTAGAAAAACGGACATTTGTCCACTGCCATTTTCTTTTTGTTGTCGAAGATAACTCGTCCAGATTCAATATCATCGTATAGGAAATTTCAAAACACCACATAATTTTTAGTCGTATGTAACCAAAAATTATGCCATTTAGATAATTTTTGACATTGACATGTTCTAGACTTGGAAATTTATGTTTATCAGTCAACGTTATTTGTTTTTCTTTATAAAGTTGGTAAATATTGCTTCAATGTTGGTCACGACGGAGGAAAAGTTCTGACACTTTTTATTTCCCTCGTTCAATCCCTTATTTTTGGTTATAACTTAACCAACATCTTACAAGTGTAAGTTTTATCCTTAACCTATTCGAAGTGACCAAGTGGGTTCCCGAGTGGTTAAAGGGTCACCCACTTACCTGGGTGGTTCAGGGTTAGAGTCTCCATATTCCCCTCCCTTACAATCCCATGTAATAAAAAAAAAAGTCTCTATAATAATATATTTTTTTAAAAAAAAGGATTTTAAAAAAAAAAAAATCCTTAACTTATTCAAACAAACATAATTCTGCTTCAGCCTGTTCCACCTCGATTTCATGCATTCATAATTGGGGTCTCTATAATAAGTCCATTTTTTAGAGTTTCCCATTTGCTCTTCCTCCCTCAACAATTGTTTATAATAAACGACGTTAGCACTTAGTTGAAATTGAAATAAGTCTGAGAATTTCCTATCCTATAACTTCTTCTTTAAATTGAAGCTTAGACAACTATGAGCAGTTTTCACATTCTTTTTCTGGTAAATGTACAAAGCATTTACTTCTAGTCATTTTGAATCATTGAAAAAAGATATCAGCCCACTCATTTGGCAACTATTAAGGTTAGCCAAATTTTCAAAAAGTTATAACTGACTCAGATTTATAAAATTTGGCATGAAACATTTGCTCCACTTGATACCAATTTTGAAATGAATTATACGGAAAATTAATGAATCGGGAAAAGTCCATTAAGGAGTTAGGGAACATTCTTAATTTATGATACTCATTAACCTTCCCATATTGAAGGGTAAACCTCCTAATATGTTCAATAGTGGATACTTTTCCCAAGCCCTGAACAACAACAATTTCGGGATTCTTTAGTCCCTTGGCCGTGGGTAAGCCTGATCTACTCATTTTGGTCACTACCCCCACGTTTAACATGTCTCCCATATTAGATGTACCAACATATGTTATTTCATTGTTATGGTTCATTCATGAGGTATATCCTGAAGGAGGATTGTTATATGTTGGATTAATGTTAATGTTTCGGATTTGAGTGTTGTGAATGCCTCCTAAAGGCAAAGCAAATTCAATCAAATGGACGAAATGACATACCAACTTGTTAATTAATTCATTTAATGTGCCTAATTACCTAGCTATAATATCACAGTGAGCATTCTCATTTTTAAAAAGTTTTTCATAAATATGTATGTTTTGAAGTCCCCTAATAGTGACCACATCACATTTGAGATTGAGTTCTGTCATGGGATCATAGCGGCTGCTTTCTGGAATTTGGTCAATTTTTTGGCTCTCCCATCATTCTATCACGGAAGCATTGTAGCATGGGTTGGCAACGTCTTTGTTACTATTTTTTTAAGACATTGTAAACCTTCTTCTATACCAAATTTTCCACTGTGCGTGCCAAAGTTTTAGCTCATAATATCATGCAAAATAATTAAATAGAAAATTTAGACAATGTATGTAGGAACTTTGAGATAAAATCCTAAAAAGTGGTGCAATTTAGAATATAGTTGTTTCCTCCAAGGCCGCAAGCCCACAATTACAAGAAAATGGAAATTCGATGCTGAAAGTAAAATAAAGGAAAATACATTATCTTTTTTGAGAGTTGATTTGTTGGTCCTACCAAATGTCTTGTGTCTTGATTTTATACATCTTGTAGTCGTTCCTCTGAAAATACTATTAGATTTAAAAACTGTAATATTCTTGTTTAAGTGATCTCAATACTTGTATCTTCTCAGTAAATACTTCACACGATCCCTCCAGTAGCACATTCGCCAATAAACTCCAAATTATGGACGATCGTGGATAATAACAACTCCATTACTTTGTCGATTTCACTCAATGTTCTCCTCTTTTCCTATGACATGTTCAGCTGGAATCTCGCACAATATATTGGTTATTTTTCCCCTCTCTCACCTTAGTTGAGTAAATCATGTCTCGCCTTGTTCTCTCTAATAGGGTGTATTCGCCCTTTATGTGATGCGACATTTCCTCCAATGCTGACTATTTTTAATGTTCAACTGTCAGCATCGCATTTGTCTTTACTTTTGGACGATTTTGTTCGTTAACATAAGGCTATATATTGTTCAAGACTAATTGCCTACATTTGTTAGCATGGAATTCTGGAGGAGAGATTAATTCCAAGCATATTACAAGGATTGGCGAATTATTCATTCAGTGACTTTGACACTGGAGGTTCTCAAAAAGAGCAGTGCTCCCCGGGGAATTTCACAGGGGGCCTGTACTGTAGAGGGGGGGGGGCTGTGAAAATAGATACTATCGAATTTAATAATAGACTAATGTTTTTATATTTCAGCCTTCTCACTCCTTTCAAATCCTATCCTAAAAGTCTGTTTTGGTTGACTTGTCAAAAGGAGGACTTCATCCAGTCAAGTTGGGTAGAACATAAGTGACCATTGATTTGTTGATGAAGATGAGTGGAAGCATTTGCTTGTATAATGGGAAGACTACTATTTTTGAATGTGAATTGTTCAACCTCGCAAAAGAGGATTATGGTGACATTCTTTTTGTGATGATGAAATGTATGTAATAGAATTTGTAAAAATTAAAAAAAATTCGGTCTATATTATACTATACCTAGAGAACTTTGATATGAGTATAGTCTTGCTATATAATTTTTGTTGGGTTAAGTTCACGAAATACCATTGAAATTTTGTCGAAATTTCAAAAATACCACTGAAGTTACAAACTTACACGATATATCCCTAAAGTTTTGGGCATTTACACCAAGTACCACTCCATTAATTTTCCAATGTTAAACTGGTTACGTGGCTATTAAATTGTGACGTGGACATTACTTTTTGCTTGCTGTAGCCACGTGGTTGTGACTTGGCATTTCCCCTGACAAACACGACCCAACAAACCCATTTCACCCTCTTCTCCAAAACCACTACCACCACCACCACCACCACCACAAAGATTCAACATTTTCTTCTTCAAATCACTCTCCTCAAACTCCACCATTTCACCCTATTTTGTCTTCTCCCATTTCTTCTTCTTCCTCAAATCCATTTTCTTTATCTTCCAACATTTTCTTGATTTCCATTGTGGATGTTTTCTCTGTTGGTTCAATCCTCCCAAAACAACCACCACCAAGAATATCTCTTGCAAGTTGATTGAATTTTTAAGGGATCCAAGTTTTTTCTTTTCGGTTTAATTATTTTCAAAATGAGAAGGCTCCAACAGTCAAAGAAACGGGAAACCAAAGTACAGACAACATAGCAGGTGGCAAATTACCTTCTGGACTGCCACTCTAAACTCTCTGTTACTCAAGATTCTTTTGACAATTTTGAAGGCCGCTCTAAAAAAATTTACATTATTTAAGATTTCTTAATAGCTCCAGAGGCGGCCCTGAGGCCGTGCGAGAGGTGCGACGAACAGGGCACCAAAATTTTTGGGGGCACCAATATTGAGAAATATATTAGAACATATTATTTTTTTTAAAAAAAAAAATTAGATTTTTTTATACCAGTACATGGACAGCAAAGGAACGGACCAACTCTAAAATTTTCCCAAATTTTCATTTTTTTTTCACCCCTCACCCCATTGTAAATAAAAAACCTACTCCTAGACGGTAGCTTAAGACTCCCCATCTTCCAAAACAACCTCATTTCCTATGTAAATCAAACCTCCCGAGAATAGAAGCCAGATACCACTTTCTAGAAATAAAAAATCTGCTCATTGCGTCTGCATCACTGTCTTCGTTACAAGAAAATTCCGGATTCATCACTCGACTCCGTCTCATTGACATTGTCTATCTGTCTGTCTTCCAAGTTCCAAAACGGCAAAACCCTCCATCGTTGCGACTATGCTTCAGCTTCTGCCTTCATCACGTGACTCTGTAGGTAAAATGTTATATTGCTTTCAGCCTTAATGAGTGATGAATGTAGACTTGTTGAATGTTGATGCTGAATTTTGATATATTGATGTTGAACCCGGATCCCAGATTTCCAATTGAGGTTCAAATTGTGTACAGTGCCAGTGGGCTTGGTTCGTTGACTTCATTCAGTGCAGTGCTTGGTTCAGATTCTCTTATTAGTCATTTCAAAACCAGGTTATATTTTTCTGATAATATTTATCTTCTCTTCTCTTTCGTTTTTTTTTTTTTTTTTTTTTTTTTTTTTTGCGATAAAAAGAAAAATGTTTTATAGAAAACAATTATCTGGATGTTATAAATGAAAGAAAAAGAGAAAATGTGAAAAGTTAATACAATCTCAAAAAGGTGCTCTTGATAGATTCGTGGTTGGATGATTGCAAGATAAAGACACTATAATTGACACGCCAACGGAAGATTTAGCTAATGACCAACAACTAAATCACGAGAAAAAATTTGGACTCAATGAAAATAATAATAATGAAGATGGTCACGATAAAACAAATTTTGTAGGTGATACAAATGAAGTACATGATGAAAATAATAGAAATGAAGGTATAGATGATTTAAGTGATGCAAAAAGAACTAATTTTAAATGATTTGTTGTATTTCAAGACTTACATATGATATTGTTTAAGTAGTTTTCTTTCTTTTTCAGGTCAACTCATATTGGCTATCAAAGATATTAGTAATTTGGATGATGCTTTCTTATGAAAGTTCATGCTTTTGGATGTTTTGAATGTTTTATAAGGCATAAATTTAGTTTTTTAGTTTACATTTTTTTTATGACATGAAAACGATAGAAGAAAAATATTGAAAACGATATTTTTATTATATGGCATTTTTATTTATAGTGAGTTTATATAAATAGTTTATTTTTTTCTCTATACGCATACTTTATAAATGAAGAATGGGGGTACTTTTTTTAACATTCGCACAGGGGCACACAAAAACACAGGGCCGGCACTGAGCTCAACTATTCAACATAAAAGAACATTTCTGCTAGGAACACAGAATCTTGAAGCCAGCGACAAGAATAATTTCTATTTCCTAATATTCATATGGAAAAAAAGTGTAATTACGAACTTAAGCAATTTACAATAGCACTGGATAGATTAAGTGAATATTCAGATGACATCAATGCAAGATGTTTAGAGAGAAAAAAAAAAATAACATAGCATTTAATTTTGAGAGAGAGATTCTGTCAACATTGGAGGGAGATGAGGCTACACTTCACTGGTTTGGGTTGGGTTTGTTGGCTCTAGTTTGTGAGGGAGATACCAAGTCACATCTACATGGCGACAACAAACAAAAAGTAATGGCCACATCACAATTTAACAGCCACGTATGCAATTTATCGTTGAAAAATTAATGGAGTGGTACTTAGTGTAAATGCTCAAAATTACAGCGGTAACTCGTGTAAGTTTGTAACTTTAGTGGTATTTTTGAAACTTCGACCAAACTTCAGTGATATTTCGTGAAATTATCCCAATTTTTGCTATTATAAAAGTTATTTATTTTTAGTAATAAACCGCTTAATTATCTGTAAAATAAGTAACTTTTGAAATGACAAGAATTATATATCAAGATTATACATATCAAAACTCTCGATCGATGAATAGAATAATATGAACAAAAAAATGTCACATTTATCAATTTTATACATGTTGGGCAATTGAACAAATTATGGATATGGACCGGAATTTAGCCCAAGTTTTCAATCCATCTATGTGGCCCAATTACTATACCCAGCTTGAGCCCAATTTCTGTACCCGGTTCTTGATCCATTTATCATCACCGCCTCATCTTAGCCGTTGATTTATTTGATTGAATCTAGGCGGTCCATTTGTAAAGAAAAGCATAGGAGACGTTCTGGATACTCACTTCAATCCAGATACTTCCTCTCTGATACAAACCCTAACTCTCTCTCTCTCTCTCTCTCTCTCTCTCTCTCTCTCTCTCTCTCTCTCTCTCTATAGGCGATTTTCAATCGCCTCCGTCTGTACTTTGTGATTTCTTCCTGAAATTCTTAGATCTTGAATGTATATTCTCAGTGATAGTGTTAGATACTGATTTTGTAATAATCAGTATACAATTTTTGTGAGTTTTGTCAGAGTATTCTGAAACTCGGTTGATCTTTGTGGTTTTTTATACGATTTCTTAGTTTTTCAGGAAGTTATATGTATATTTCTGGGTTTTGATTTCTGGTTTTGTAACTTTACGGCTTTCGAATAAAGTGATTTGATTATTTGTGGTTTATGCTTGATTTTGTTCTTTTTGGTTTGATTCTGAGCCTTAAATCCTTACAGTGGTATCAGAGCCTTAGGGTTCTTTGAAAAATCGGTGGATTTGACTCAGAACTGGTGGATCCAGAATTTTTGGGAATTTAGGGTTTCTGGAAACGAATTGATTTCTTCGAACAATTTTAGGGTTTCTGAACTGTTTAAATTTTTTAAGAGATTTTATTTTCTTAAGTCTATTTTTCAAACCCTAATAGTATATTTTTTATTTTCTGAAAATTTTGTTTAAAATCTTTCAGATTAAAAAAAAAAAATTTAAAGGGATTTTTATATAAAATCTTTTAAACCTCGTGGATTTCAGAGGATCTTGAGACACAGAATATTTTTTATAAAATATTCTGGTCACACATAGATCATACATTGATTCTTGGTGGTTGATTCTTCGTGGTGGATACTTGGTGATATTTCTTTGTGGATAAATTCCTTGTGGTGAACAATTGATTTTGGTACTTTGTGGCCCTGGACTTCTGGGATTCTGACTCTTTGTGGAAGCTGCTATAGCTTAATATAATTCTGTAATCAGGTGATATTATTCAATTACTGCAATCCTATACTGTAAATTTGTCTTTCAAATTTCTTGTTCTCTCCCAAATCTCTCCGTTGAAGCCTATAACTAGGACCCCTAGCTTACCTTTGTCCAGGATTTCATTGAGAATTCGGGAATCTGAGGGAGTGTGGGAATATCCAGTATAGGTTGAGGGATATACTGGAAGGACAGTTTTTATCAGTATACTGCTTTGAACATTTTATTGATTGAGTAATTAGACTGTTGGATTGTAATCACCTTAATTACTTTATTTGTTGAATATTGTGTTCTGAATATTAGCAAATTTTCTTGAATAAAATTCTTGACATTGTGATATTTTCTTACTTTGTAATTGTGACCTGCATTATTGTTTACTGCCTGATTATTTGTTCTTTGAACTACTAAAGCTCAATAACTTGAAATATTTTTTCAAACTTTTGGTCATTATTTCAATGACTACTGTTAAGATAGATGTTGAAATATGGAATGGCAAAGAGGATTTCAACCTCTGGAGCCAAAAAATGCGAGCTTTACTACTTCAAATGAAATGTGCTAAGGAAATTGATAAATCCTGGCCCCTTGATACCCCTCAGGACAAACAACTTGAAATGGATGAAACTGCTTGGAGCACTTTATTTTTACACTTATCTGATAATGTCATTAGATAAGTAGGCAAGACTAAAACTACAATGGAACTGTGGGATAGGTTGGAAGAACTTTATGATACTGTGTCCTTGCCTGATAAGTGTTTTCTTTGGAAACAATACTTCTCTTTTAAATTTGATCCATCTAAGGATGTAGAAGAAAACATGAGTAGGTTTACTAAAATCACACAAAGTCTGTTAAACTGTGATGAAAAACTTACTGATGAACAAAAGGTTGTTTGTTTATTAAATGCTATGGGGGATAAGTTTAAAGATTTGAGAAATGCTTTAGAGTATGGGGGCAGAAGTTGACCACTGAAATAGTCCATACATCCCTTAAGAATAAAGAGTTAGAGTTTAAAAATAATCATAAGGAAGCCTATAATGTGATAGGTACCTCTAGGAAGAAGAACTCTCCTAGGTTGAACAAGGCTGGAACAAATTTCAATAAAAATTGGAATACTTCTAGCAATAATAGGGATTGGAATAACAAGCCTGTGAAAGGAAATTTTCAAAATAAGGGCAACTTCAATAGGCCTAGAGACAGTAACTTTAGGAGTCAGTCTGGTTTCATAAATCAAGATAATAGTGCTAAAAATTATAATAATTTCAGAAACCAGAACAATTTTAGACCTCAGGATAATAATGCTGGTACTGCTAATATAGATAAACCACCTAGAATGTGTTTTTATTGTGGCCAACCTGGACATCATATTAAATACTGCTTTAAAAGGAAAAATGAACAGGGTATCAGTAATCAGACTGAGGCTGCAGTGCAAGATAATAATAATAATGGGGTGGTTTATGTCACTACTGAGTTAGATAATAAGAATGAATGGATTTTAGATTCTGGTTGCACCTTTCACATGTGTCCTGAAAAGGATATGTTTGCTGATTTCAGTAATGATTGTTTTGGTTCTATGAAACTAGGCAATAATATTTCTTGTGATGTGGAAGGTATTGGAAAGGTTTTGTTACATCTTGAAAATAACAAAACTCTTATTTTGAATAAAATCAAATATGTTCCTGATTTGAAAAAGAACTTGATTTCACTTGGAGTTCTAGATTCTGAGTCTTTTGAGATCAGAATGCAAAATGGTTTTTTGAGTATTTTCAAAAATAAATGCTTGATTATGAGTACTCCCAAAATTAATGGTATCTATATGTTGAATGCCTTTCCTGTTTATGCTAAGTCTTTTAATGCTATGTCTGACTTGAATAAAACTGAATTATGGCATAAAAGATTAGGACACATAGGTCAAAAAGGACTTAAGCTACTTGAGACCAAAGGTGTATTTGGTAATGATGTGTTGCATAAACTTGACTTCTGTGAAAAATGTGTGTTAGGCAAACAGAAAAGAAGTCCATTTGGTAAAGGTGTTCATAAATCTTCTGATGTGCTTGAATATGTGCATGCTGATTTGTGGGGTCCTGCTCCTGTGGGTTCAGTTTCAGGTTTCAGATATTTTCTTCTTATTGTAGATGACTTTTCTAGGAAAACCTGGGTGCATTTGTTAAAAACTAAGGATGCTACTGTGTCTGTTTTCAAAAACTGGATCACCTTAGTTCAGAATTTGAAAGGAAAAAGAGTCAAAACTATTAGAACTGATAATGGTTTAGAATGTTGTAATCAAGAGTTTGATTCTTTTTGTAGCACCTTAGGTATTCTTAGGCATAGGACTGTTACCTACAGTCCACAGCAAAATGGGGTTGCTGAAAGAATGAATAGGACACTTCTTGAAAGAACTAGGTGTCTCCTACTTGATTCAAATTTGCCTAAAATTTTTTGAGGTGAAGCAGTCAAAGCTGCATCCTATTTAATAAACCTTTCTCCCTGTAGTGCTATTGATTTTAAGATTCAAGATCAAATCTGGAATAATTATCTTCCTGACTTTTCAAAATTAAAAGTTTTTGGTTATGCTGCCTACTCACACCATTCTGAAACTAAACTTGACTCCAGGTCTTTAAAATGTGTTTTTCTTGGTTATAGAGAAGGAGTCAAGGGTTATAGGTTATGGGTCAGAGATCAGGGAGGATACAGGGTCATTTTGAGTAGGTCTGTGGTCTTTAATGAAAATGATTTTCCTTGCAAAAATGAAAAATTGACAGATCCTGTTAAAGAAAAAGATTTTATTACTTCTGAGCTGAGTGTAGACCATTTAGGTGATGAAAATGGCCTGCCCAATACTCAGTTTCAGCCTTCAGGTGGAGCAACCCCCACAGTCTCCTAATGTCAATCCTGAACCTGAACTTGAACCTGCAGGCACTGAACTACAATCTGATGATATTCCTGAAGTTGAAACTAATCTTGAAAATTATCAATTGGCTAGGGATAGACCTAGAAGAGAGATTAGACCTCCTCCTAGGTTTGAGGATCCTTATTTTGTGTCTACTTTTACATATTCTGATCTTATTTTACTTAAACCTCAATCCTTTGAAGAAGCTGTGTCTTCTAAGGATTCCAAACTTTGGCTTACAGCAATGCAAGATGAAATGGACTCACTTTTAAAGAATGGTACTTGGATTTTAGTCAATAGACATGTAAATAAAAGGATAATTGACTGTAAATAGATTTTTAAACTGAAATAAAGTGAATCTAAGGACATGAAACCTAGGTACAAGGCTAGACTTGTAGCAAAGGATTTTTCTCAAAAAGAGCGAATTGATTTTAATGAAATATTTTCACCTATTGTAAAATACACTTCCATCAGAATTCTATTTGCTTTGGTTGCTCAATTTGACTTAGAACTTAAGCAAATGGATGTTAAAACTGCTTTCCTTTATGGTTCCTTAGATGAAACAATTTATATGCATCAACCTAAAGGATTTAAAAAAGGCAGAAATTCTGATTTGGTCTGTTTGTTGAAAAAATCTCTGTATGGCTTAAAACAAGCTCTTAGGCGGTGGTATAAGAGATTTGATTCTTATATCCAAAGCCTAAATTTTCAGAAAAGTAAATATGATTCCTGTTTTTATTTTAAACTTGGTAAAACTGATTTCATTTACTTGCTTTTATATGTGGATGACATGCTTATTGTTGGACCAAATATGCATAATATAAATGTTCTTAAAGATAAACTGCATTCTGAATTTGAAATGAAAGATATAGGAAATGCTAAAAGAATACTTGGCATGGATATTTTTAGGAATAGACAATCTGGAAAATTGTTTTTAAACCAAAAACATTACATAGAAAAGGTCTTAAACAGATTTTGCTTATCTAAATCCAAACATGTATCTTTACCTTTGCATGCACATTTTAAATTGTCTATTGAGCATTGTCCTAAGTCTGATGATGAATTGCTTAGAATGAAAAATGTGCCATATTCAAATGCTGTTGGATCTGTCATGTATTTAATGGTCTGCACCAGACCTGATATAGCATTTGCAGTAAGTGTTTTAAGTAGATTTATGAGCAATCCTGGTGAATTGCACTGGGAAGCTATGAAATGTCTTTTAAAATATTTGAAAGGTTCTGCTAGACTTAGTCTAGTATTTTCAAAAACCAAAAATGATTTTAAACTTAAAGATTTTGTTGATTCAGATTTTGCTAGAAATGTTGATAACATGAAATCAACATCCTCTTATTTCTTTACCTTAAACTCTTCCTGTATCAGCTGGAAATCTCAGCTTCAAAAACTTGTTGCTTTATCATCAACTGAAGCAGAATATATAGCTGCTACAGATGTTGTTAAAGAATGTTTGTGGTTAAAAGGTTCATTATCTGAAATTGATTGCATTACTGAGTCTGAAGTTGAAATCTGTACTGATAGCATGAGTGCATTACATCTGTGTAAAAATCTTGTTTTTCACAATAGGTCAAAACATATTGATGTTAAATTTCATTTCATTAGGGACATTATTGATAAAGGTATTGTAAAACTTGTTAAAATACCAACACAGGTTAATCCTGCAGATGCGGGAACAAAGATCATTCCTATTAACAAATTTAAAGATGCATTGAGTTTTTTAAATTTGATTGAACTTTGATACTTGTTTGCTATGTTTTTTCAGATAAATGGAAACCAGTTCAATTGATGTGGAGATTGTTGGTCAATTGAACAAATTATGGATATGGACCGGAATTTAGCCCAAGTTTTCAATCCATCTATGTGGCCCAATTACTATACCCAGCTTGAGCCCAATTTCTGTACCCGATTCTTGATCCATTTATCATCACCGCCTCATCTTAGCCGTTGATTTGTTTGATTGAATCCAGGCCGTCCATTTGTAAAGAAAAGCATAGGAGACGTACTAGATACTCACTTCAATCCAGATACTTCCTCTCTGATACAAACCCTAACTCTCTCTCTCTCTCTCTCTCTCTCTCTCTCTCTAGGCGATTTTCAATCGCCTCCGTCTGTACTTTGTGATTTCTTCCTGAAATTCTTAGATCTTGAATGTATATTCTCAGTGATAGTGTTAGATACTGATTTTGTAATAATCAGTATACAATTTTTGTGAGTTTTGTCAGAGTATTCTGAAACTCAGTTGATCTTTGTGGTTTTTTTATACGATTTCTTAGTTTTTCAGGAAGTTATATGTATATTTCTGGGTTTTGATTTCTGGTTTTGTAACTTTACGGTTTTCGAATAAAGTGATTTGATTCTTTGTGGTTTATGCTTGATTTTGTTCTTTGTGATTTGATTCTGAGCCTTAAATCCTTACAATACACTTTTATTTTATCCTCACAAAAAGAGGGTCACCATAAAATTCACATTCACTGTTCTTCCCTTTGTTTGCTAGAATGTTTCTACCAAGTTCTTTATATGTGCTATTGAGATTTGCTCCATTATCTTTGTAGTAGAGATTTAATTTGGAAGTCGTTATTAATCACTCGATTATGGTGAAGATAAATCGAGTAATTTAACCAAATATAAGCTTAACCGTGAGAGGTCATCATTGCCTGTCTATTTTCTATATCATCAACGATTAGATAATCCAATTAACTTAAGGCTGAGAAAATTAAGATAAAAGGAAGAGACAATCTCAAATTTTTTCTCCATTATTATAATAGAAAAATATTAGTACAGTCATGACAAGTCTTGAGCACCCCAGTTCAGTGAGACTGAACCAATCGATATATCTCAACTTATTAGATAGTGCAACTGATAGGCAGACACACAAAAGTTGCAACATTATTCTCATCTAATCTACTCAAACTCACTCTTTCTAGAAATTGGAAATTATAAGGGCCTTGAAAATGATTATCAACATTTGGGCAAAGGAACCCCACAAGTGGAAGCAATTTTCTTTGCATTTGGAGAGTTTACAAACTTCCTTAAATTGGGATTCTTGAGATACTGGCAAAGGCAAGGCTGCTGCTCCTTGATCTTACTGCAGCAAAGTTTCGACGGTGGAGAACCCGACGAGATGGCCGACATGCAAGGGCTGAGTGCGGTTGGTGTGCAGGTTGCACCCTCTGAAAGGTGTGCTCCACAGGCCAGAAGCACGAGCACGATTGCACACACTGCAACTTTAGATGCCTGCATTTTTCTAGCTATCTAAAAACTTGTGGGATTTAGTATGAAGAAAGATTTTTTAATGCTTTAGTGGTTGAGTGAAAAAGTTTAGTGTAATGACTTCTATTTATAGAAGAGAGGTAGTGGAAAATGGAAATTTACAGGAATTTATGTGTTGGAGCTTGGATGGTAGGTGAGCCTCAATTTTTGGCACAAAGTTCCATTTTTTTTTTTTATCAAAAATGTTAAAATTTATAAATCAAAGTGGGTTATAAAATTTCCGGGCTCGGGAAATGACAATAGCAATCATGTTAAAATTAGCCTATCCAGCTATACAAGACTTGGGCTTAACCAAGTGAGAAATACATACAAACACGGGTTAAGTTGGCAAGACAAAAAAAATCGATCTTGTAGCTATCAATAAGTACAAATCTCCAAGCCTACTGGGGCAAATGGTTAAGAACTACAACTCGATCAAAATAAAATCATACATCAATCAAAAGTGACTCATAAAGATTCAAAACATGAAGATACAAATAAAAAATTGTTTTATATACATGTGTTTTAATTCTTCGAACGATGCTTTCTTCATTTGGCTTTAGTATGGGCATTGGGGTAAGAGACAATTACTCTACTGCTCTCTCCACAGTTTTTTAAAATGAGTGACAACACCATTTAAAAAAAAAATGAGTGGCAACGAGACTTGAATTTAGATATTTTATTTAGACGACTCTGATATTATGTCCATCATGACATTTATAAGCTT
Source organism: Ligustrum vulgare (assembly GCA_963555705.1). Lineage (NCBI taxonomy): Eukaryota > Viridiplantae > Streptophyta > Magnoliopsida > Lamiales > Oleaceae > Ligustrum > Ligustrum vulgare. The sequence continues at coordinate 5,360,462 of OY743179.1, forward strand.
TAGTCCTTGTTTGGCTATCGTTTATAATCGATCGATCATTTTTATCTATATATTTTGTGAGATTCATAAATATTACTCAATTATTTACTACTCATTTATACTTAAGGTATGTTTGGCAATTCGTTTATAAAAGCTTGTTTATAAATAACGATCTGACCACATTTTATTGGTTTATTTTTTGAAAAGTAAACAATTGGGAAATAGAATCTTTTACAGATTGTTGACTTCAAAATATAGTCCAATATAATGTTATCACGTGATCGTTTATAAATAATAATTTTTTTGATAAATAAACTGATTTTTTATAAATCACACTGTTATCAAACAAAAGCTAAAATGTTGTAGAAAAGAGTCTTTTATATAATTCAAACGATTTGTCCCAAACATATGTTTGGTTGCTAAAAAACACTTGGCCGTATTTCTATGATAAGTTGGACTTTTGGCCATATGATTTGAAAAATTCTTGTGATAATAATAATATGTGTATTCTTTTAGATTTAATATGAAATGTTTTGTGTCAAATTAAGAAATTGAAATTATTTGTTGATTTATTTGTGTTTTTTAAGTGAGATGAAGGATTAAAAATTGGAGAGAGAAAATATGGATGGTTAAAAAGTAGTATGAAAAATTATGTAAATTAAATTTTTGTAATGATTGCAAATTAATCTATAGCAGAGCAGGCCCATAATTGTGGCCGGATTCCCACCCAAAAAAGTGGGTGATGGCGCGTTGATATGATTTAACCATGATAAGGGTGTGTTTGGTACAATGTTTCTACTAAATTTCATCTTTGTTTCATTTGGTTGCATTTTGTTACATGGAATTGATCCAAGTTGTCTCGATTTCCCCATTTTTCCTTGCTTTTAAGGAGATTTTATTTTCCTTATGGATTGAGAAATTTTTTTTCACTTTTATCGGTCTCTGGTTAACTTTTATCAAAATTGCTTAAAATCTTATTATAATTTCACCATCAAAAAAGGGCTAAATATATAACTTTTATATATAAAAATATATGTTATGCAAAATTACTTCTAATAAAAAAATTAAAATGAAACAAGATATTAATTTCTATGGTCGTCCACAATGTGAAAGCATTAAATTGTCAAATTTGTCCACTGATGTACAATCATGTGCACATGAGGATTGGACCCACTAATTGTTGTCATTATATTTCAAAATGCCATTCGGTGATATTGATTTATGAGTACTTTGTGCATTAATTATCGGCAATATGTCACACACACATTAGTTTTGGAGAATCTGAGAAATATGGCACTATGGTTTTGGGTCCATTATTTGACCACTAAGTTAGTTCCAACTTCAACAAATAAGTCGACAGTTGCATAATTAATTTCTAACGAAAGAATTTAATTAAATTAAATTTTCATTGAATTGTCGCTTGTCTGTTTTAAAAATATAAGAATTACTTCTAATCTGGACCACTACCAAGAGTTATAAAACAAAATAGTATGACATCTATATAACGTTTAACATGGTAAGATCACGCCATGATTTAAGGAAATTTTGATAGTTTTTGTTGACGTCAAAAAATAATTTCGACGCATGACAATTTTCTAGTCAACTTAAATTAGTATTTTAGTTTGGTTTGTGGTTTTGATGATAATTTGAGTAATAAATTTGACGGCGTTTCAATAAGTAAAATGAGGTTTAAATGACTCAAAATAATCTAGCCTTCCAATACATTTAATCTTATATTGTTTTGAAATAGAGCCCTTCTGATGTGATCTACTTGAGTTCAGCTTGATATTTACCGAACTGAAGATAGAACTATCGTACTGAATGGTAAGGTTGACTAATACCAAGTTGATGGTCTTCTTTCAGAGGTGAATTTCCCAGACTCTCAATAGTCCTTTCTTTTGGATTGACCTTGATCCATTTATATTATGATAGGAAAATAGGATTAAGTCTCCTGCTGGGCCTTGATTAATGCATATCAACAGTTTTCGTATTTTTAAATTAATTTTGCAACTGTATTGATAGTTGTGAAAAAAAAATATTAAAGTTACCGTAAAAATGTACCGTGAGGTATACTGTACAGATACATGAAAGTAAAATGACTAGTTCACCCTTCCTCTCATATATGAGTGCAGTATAATTCGTGGTACTTGTAGCATTGTTATAAAAAAATGGTGCAATTCATCCTTTTGTATCTTGTACAATCACTATGACACTCGTCACCAAATGTGTAATTGAAAGTTATTTCTCAATGAAATGTTGAAACTATTTAAAAAAAATAAACTTAGTGGGTTGGTGGAATTAAAGGTATTGCACGCTGCGGTGCAACTTCTACTACTCTATTTTTTTATTATGGTCAAGGTCAAGAGATGTGAAGGGTATTGCACGCTGCGGTGCAACTTCTACTATTCTATTCTCAATTTTACTACAGTCACAATTGGGATCACAATGTGAGTCACAATTTACCTACATGACGCAATTATCTCTTTTCACACATCGCATTATCTTTTAAATCAACAATAATAATACATCTACATCATCAAATTGTCATCTACATTGTGAAATGAATTGTGCACTTAGATTAATTCTTCTATTTTTTATTATGGTCAAGGTCAAGGAGATGCCAAATTCTTCGAGTTAATTGTTTTATTGACCACTGAACTATATATACTGTCACGGTTTGGCCACTCAACTTCAATATACTTTCAAGTGGCCACTGAACTTTACATGTTGTCACGGTTTAGCCACCCAACTTTTGTATGCTTCTAAGTGACCACCGAACTTTACATGTTGTCACGGTTTAGCCACCCAACATCAATATGCTTCCAAGAGGCCACTGAAGTTTTAAATTCTAGTTTCTGAGATGCATATTCAAGTTTAATTTCGAGGTATCAAACAAGGTCGAAACATCAAGTTCTTGGTACCATTTCGAAGTACTCACAGCATACTTTTGCTTACAATTTACCACACAATAAATAGTTAGCCGAGGAGAAAGTTATGACTTGTCAAAATAAGCAATTTAAAACTACTTTTTTGAAACTTTCGATAAAGTGACATACTTTGTCAAGTCATAACTTTATCATCGATTAACCATTTCTTGTGTTGTAAATTGTACGCAACAGTATGTTGTGAATACTTCAAAATGGTACCAAGAACTTGATGTTTCAACCTCGTTTGGTACCTCGAAATTAAACTTGAATATGGCTCTCCGAAACTAGAATTTGAAACTTCAGTGACCACTTGGAAGCATATTGAAGTTGGGTGGTTAAACCGTGACAGCATTTAAAGTTCAGTGGCCACTTGAAAGCATATTAAAGTTGAGTGGTCAAACCATGACGGTATATATAGTTCGATGGCCAGTGAAACAATTAACTCAAAATCTTCGAACAATTTGAATATCAGACTCTAGGAATAATCTAGTGAGTATCATTACTTATTTTATACGTTTTAATGATTTTTCCTTTGAACGAAGTATCATATTATTTTGATATTGTTTTGATCTTTATGATTACGATTGTAAATTGATATCGTGAAATCGCTAAACCGAATTGAAACCGTAATTTTGAAACCGTTAGTTCGGGTCCACGCGAACCCATCAACGTTTTGATTTTAACTCAAATCGAACTGTTTTCAAATGGTTTGATTTAAGTTTCACTTTTCAAAACTCATTTCAAACCGCCAATCCACAAAATCCATTTTTGTCATTTTGTTGGGAAAAATTTTTAGTACTGCCATCATGTTATATTGCTGTGGATAATGGACATTTAAAACATTTTAATTCTACCTTCATTTTGAATGAAGGCATGAATGTGATTTAAGTTTAAGGCATTTTATTCTTTTTATTATTTTCTAAATCTAGTAAAAAGACTAAATTCAATTCCAGATTTGACATACCTTTTTGCTAATCCAGACTCAATTTCTTTTCAACGGTAATCTTATTGATGTTTAGTTCCTAATTAATGTGTAACTTATTTATAAGCTTTATCACAGTATGTTACTATGTTATTCCAATGAAAAGCCTCTTAACAAGATTTTATATGATTCTCATGACCATCCGTGATTTGAAAACTTTTTTTGATTAATTTCGTTTGAAAAATCGTGGTTTGAACCCGCACCAAATCGTAAAAAATGGTTTGGATTGGTTTGGTTTGACTTTGGAAATTAAATGGTTTGAAAATTTATCAAAAATTACTCAAATCGAATCGTTTATACCCCTATTTACGATTTGTCTTTGCATCCAATCTCGCTAATCGATATAAAACTTTATTCACACATTCCAAACATCTTTCACGCAAATGTTAGAACCATATCGAGTTCTACTTAGAGAAGATCGTCTTTCCACAATAATTAGCTGGGACTAAAGCTTCCTTATTAGTAACAAATGGCTCATCTAACTATAAACTGTTGGATAAATTCAATAATATGGGGCCAAACATGTATAAAATAAAATGTGTAGTGCTATCTTAAGGATTTAGTCAATAAAGTGATCCACTAAAGATTATTCGGGACTAATGGGTATTAAGTGTCGTGAGATTAAAGTGTAGAGACGGATTCAATGTTTTAAATTGATGAGTGGCCAATTTAATAACATTGAAACATGATAGTTGCCCTACAACTATTTATACAGGTCATGGTCCCCAATTGAGCGTGACTTTTCATAATTCTCTGCATCCCCGTCAACACAGAAGAAACGTAAGGAGAAAACCACGAATCAGTTGGAAGGCCATAACCCCGTTCAATCAAACACAACAATGAATTCAGGTACGCTTCCGCTTCAGTATCGATCTTGATAATTGCAGTATGATGTTCGTGAATTTTAGATGAACATTCATCTATATCAAAATTAATTTTAACAAGTGGTATCAAAGCCAACATCGTGTTGAATTATCATATCAATTTTGTACGCATATATGTAAATATCAATGCTTCTGTGTTCGTATGTATATACAAAATCTAGTTCAACCAGATTGATTTCAAAGTTTCGATATATACACACACTGATACACTGCAAGATCAAGAATTTGGAAACATGATTTTGATTTCATGGATTCGGCCGCTTCTCTCTATGTGTATATATGTGCGTATAATCATGGTTTAATCAAATTTGATTTTCAGTTTTTTGGTTTTGAATGAATTCAGATTGTGTTGTTGTGTGCGGTGTATGGTGGTTGTGGGTTATTTGAATTGTGGTTGAGATGTTGCGTAGATTCAGGTCGGAGAAGGGGTTGCATTGCGCTGCCCGCGGCGGAGTTGATCGTCGCCGCGCGATGTGGGTTGTGACGGAACTCTGCGTCGCACACAGCGACACAGGTTAGTGGCTGCAGCGCCGGTGCAGGTGACGGGCGGCGCCAGCAATGGCGCCGCGTTCTTGGAATCCTTGGAGCTGACGCGCGGCGGCTAGGGTTTGGTTGTAAACCCTAGCTGTTGCAAAATTTTTGGCCCAGGGACCTCACTCGTAAATTTGAAGTGCTGAAGGGCCTGGTTGCAAATTCACGAAAATTACTTTTATTTCACATCAGGTCCTCTTGATTTGTTTTAATAATTAATAAAACCCTTAACTTATGGAATATTTTAAATCAGCCCTTCAGACTTCTAAATTTACAAAATCAGCCCATAAAGTTAATAAATCATTTAAGTTGGGTTTTTAAGAATTCTGAATTTTACGATTCAGTCCCTAAAGTTTATGATTTTAATTAATTGGCCGCTAAAGTTTGGAAAAATTGCAATTTAGTCCTTCAAGTTTAAAAATATTTCATAATTGGCCAATCAAGCTTAATTAAATTGCAATTTAACCATCCAACTTAATGATTACTTAATCCTAAAGTATTGAATTTCATAATTCAAATCCTAAAGCCTTAAATATATGCAAAACATTCAATTCAAGTTCAAATTTTGGTATGACGGACTCTTTTGAGAAATATAATATTTCGAAGTGAATTAATTGAAGCAACATGTTTCCAAAGCAACCTCTCTTGTGGAAATTAATTAACTTAGAATATTAGAAGGTTTTGTGTGTGTGTTGTTCATGCGGATATTGATCGGCCCAAAGGAAGGTCAATGTTTGGCTGGAATTTCACGTGCACCTGTGGTAATAAACGCGTGACGATTATTTGGTTTTAACGTGTGATCAATAAATCGGTCCAAAGAAAGGTTTATTGGTTGACATGTCTTATTGTCAGTGTTTGATTACTACATCGAGGTACCACTTACAAGTTAATATTTCTGTCCAAAGACTAAATATTGATGTTGTGCTAGGTATCTTGTGATGGGCCTTACCATTATTTGAAATTATTATTTGCATAATAAAGTACTAATGTAAGCTATTTTCATCTTCTTCTCTATACAGTTAATTCATCTGCTACCACAATATCTTCAAATCTTAACTCAATCCCCATGCTTGATGGGTCAAACTTCAAGGATTGGAAAGAGAACGCACTAATTGTTCTCGGCTGCATGGATCTTGACCTTGCTCTCGGGGTTGAGCAACCGGCTTCTCTTACGGACGCAAGTTCACCTGATGACAGGAGGAACTTTGAGAAGTGGGAACGCTCAAATCGCATGAGTCTAATGATCATTAAGCGCGGCATTCCGGAAGCCTTTAGGGGCACAGTATCTGAAGAGGTAACTAATGCCAAGCAATTCCTTGCCGAACTTGAAAAGCGTTTTTCTAAAAACGATAAGGCTGAAACAAGCACGCTTCTGCAAAGCTTGATTTCAATGAAGTACAGAGGCAAGGGGAACATAAGGGAGTACATCATGAAGATGTCTCATACTGCTTCAAAACTTAAGGCACTAAAGCTCGACTTGTCTGATGACTTGCTCGTGCATTTAGTATTGATATCGCTTCCTGCACATTTCAGTCAGTTACAACTGTCAAAGGGAGAAATGGACTCTAAATGAGCTCATTTCATATTGTGTGCAAGAGGAAGAAAGGCTGAAGCAGGATAGAACTGAAATTGCTAACTTGGCAAGTACCTCTAAGGATAAGGGCAAGAAAAGAAAAATAGAATATGAAGCTGTTAAGGGTCCAGATCAAAAGAAGCCACATAAGGACAAAGAGGGTTGTTTCTTTTGCCTGAAACCTGGACATTTAAAGAAGGATTGTACCAAATACAACGCTTGGCGTGCAAAGAAAGGTACATTTCTTAATTTGATCTGTTCTGAGGTTAATTTAGCTTCAGTACCTAGAAACACTTGGTGGTTAGATTCTGGTGCTACTACTCACATAAGTGTTTCTATGCAGGGTTGCCTGTTCTGCCGAAAGCCAAGTGATGCTGAAAGATTCATCTTTGTGGACGATGGAAAATCGGTGGAAGTTGAAGCAATAGGAACTTTTAGGTTATTATTGGGAACTGGTTTTTATTTGGATTTGAAAGACACTTTTGTTGTACCGTCATTTAGACGGAATTTGGTTTCTATTTCCTTATTGGACAAATCAGGATATTATTGTTCTTTTGGAAATTGTCAGTTTAGTCTTTCTTTAAATTCAAATATTGTTGGTACTGGTTCATTATGTTCGTACGATAACCTATATTTGCTTGATACTATTGCATCATATAATGAAACCTTGTATGTGGAATCACGTGGTACTAAGCGAAAATTAAATAAAGAAAATTCGGTAAAACTATGGCACAAGCGCTTAGGTCACATCTCAAAAACTAGAGTTGAACGACTTGTGTCAGATGGTATTTTGGATTCCCTCGACTTTACGGACTTTGATGTTTGTATTGATTGTATCAAGGGAAAACAGACCAAAACGAGAAGGTTAGGTGCTAATAGAACTTCGGACGTCTTAGAATTGATACACACGGATATTTGTGGACCATTCCCTACGGCTTCCTGGAATGGTCAACAATACTTTATATCATTCATAGACGATTACTCACGTTATAGGCATCTATATCTTATTCATGAAAAGTCTGAGTCACTGGACATGTTCAAAGCTTTCAAAGCTGGAGTTGAGAATCAACTCAACAAGAAAATTAAAAGCGTTAGATCTGATCGTGGTGGTGAGTACTACGGCAGATATGACGGTTCAGGTGAACAACGTCCAGGACCATTTGCTAGATTCCTAGAGGAATGTGGAATCGTCCCACAGTACACCATGCCAGGTTCTCCTAGCATGAATGGTGTAGCTGAAAGACGAAACAGGACTCTTAAGGATATGGTAAGGAGTATGATTAGTCATTCTACTTTTCCAAAATCACTCTGGGGAGAAGCATTAAAGACTGCAGCTTATATTCTGAATAGAGTACCAACTAAAGCTTCTGCTAAAACACCTTATGAGCTTTGGACAGGCAGAAAGCCTAGTCTAAAGCATTTCCACATTTGGGGATGTCCAGCTGAGGCAAGGCTTTATAGGCCGCATGAGGATAAATTGGACTCCAAAACAGTTAGCAGCTACTTTATTGGTTATTCTGAGCGATCAAGGGGCTACAAATTTTATAATCCCACGCTTAAGTCAATTTTTGAAACGGGAACTGCAACATTTTTTGAGGATGTTGAGTTTGGGGGGAGAAATAAGGTTAGAGACATTATCTTTGAGGAAGAAGTTGAGGAAGGATCGATTTCGATTCCTACTGTTACTTTTGACAATGTGCAGGTTTCTATACCTGTCATTGATCAAGAAGTACATCCGGAAACTCAGCATGATAATGTTGAAGAAACTCCCATCCAAAATCCAGAAATACAAACTCAACAACCTCAACAAACAATACCATTAAGGCGATCCACTCGAGAGAGGAAAAATGCTATTTCGGATGACTATATAGTATTTCTCCAAGAACATGAGGAAAATAATGGAATGATGGAAAATGATCCAATTAATTTTCATCAGGCCATGAAGGGTTCTGACTCTCAAAAGTGGATTGATGCCATGAATGTGGAGTATAAGTCTATGCAAGACAATAAAGTTTGGGATCTTGTCCCATTACCAGAAGGTGCGAAACCCATTGGTTGTAAATGGATTTTTAAAACCAAAAGGGATTCGAAAGGTAATGTGGAAAGATATAAGGCTCGTCTTGTAGCTAAAGGCTTTACACAAAAGGAAGGTATTGACTTCAAAGAGACTTTCTCTCCGGTTTCAACGAAAGCTCTTTCAGGACAGTCATGGCACTTGTTGCACATTTTGACCTTGAGTTACATCAGATGGATGTAAAGACGGCGTTTCTCAATGGAGACATTAATGAGACGATTTATATGGTGCAACCAGAAAACTTCGTGTCAGGAGACTCGAAGAATATGGTTTGCAAATTAAAGAAATCCATCTATGGACTCAAGCAAGCTTCCCGTCAGTGGTACTACAAATTTCATCAAGTGATCATCTCGTTTGGTTTTGAGATAAATGTTGTTGATGATTGTGTGTATCACAAGTTCAGTGGGAGTAAGCATATATTCCTGGTTTGTATGTCGATGACATAGTGCTTGCCACTAATGATATAGGCATGTTGCACGAAACCAAGAGCTTTCTGTCAAGAAATTTTGAGATGAAAGATCTTGGGGACGCCTCTTTCGTATTAGGAATTCAGATACACCGGGACCGCTCTCAGGGTATTCTTGGATTATCACAAAAGAGCTATATCGATAAAGGTCTTGTAAGGTTTGGCATGCAGGATAGTAAACCAGGGAACACCCCTGTTGCTAAGGGAGACAAATTTAGTCTCAATCAGTGCCCGAAAAATAATCTTGAAGTTAAGGAAATGCAAAAGATTCCCTATGCATCAGCTGTTGGGAGTCTGATGTATGCTCAAGTTTGTACACGTCCAGACATAGCGTTCATTGTTGGAATGCTAGGCAGATATTTAAGTAACCCTGGGATGGATCATTGGAAAGCAGCAAAGAGGGTTATGAGGTACTTGAAGAGAACAAGAGATTGCATGCTTACATACAGCAGATCGGATAAGTTAGAGATAGTAGGATACTCCGATTCTGATTTTGCGGGATGCCAAGACAGTAGAAGATCCACATCAGGCTACATATACCTGCTAGCTGGAGGAGCCATTTCCTGGAGGAGTGCTAAGCAGACACTCGTAGCTTCTTCCACTATGGCAGCAGAATTTGTAGCTTGTTATGAGGCATCTAATCATGGGATATGGCTGCGAAATTTTGTCACCGGGCTGCGCATTCTGAATGGAATTGAAAGACCATTAAAGTTATATTGTGACAATAACTCTGCAGTGTTATATTCCAATAACAACAGGAGTTCAACTAAGTCAAAGCACATTGACATTAAGTTCCTGGTTGTGAAGGAAAGGGTACAGAGTAGACAGATTTCCATAGAGCATATTGGGACAAACTCCATGATTGCGGATCCGCTTACTAAGGGATTAGCACCCAAGGTCTTTCACGAGCACACTGCTCGTATGGGTGTAATATTTCTTGAGGATATCATAATTTAGTGGGAGTTTGTATTTTGGTTACTTTATGTTTTGGTTTTGGACACATTTGTGAATTTGGATAATTTTCTATACAGAAATAAAGTATTCAGTTCATTCTACTCTGTTACATTATGTTTGGTATTGATCTCACCTAAGGAATAAAGTCGGACCAATTGAAAATAGGCATGTTTGGATCACATAACATGTAATTTTCATACTACACTCTCATGATTGATCTATGTCATTTGGTTGTATTGGTATACGTAACCATTGATGGATTTAGTTACGATTAATGTAACGAAAGTCGCTTTGATCCTATATTGATATGATTGATGGACGAGATTGTTTGAAAATACCCTTAATAATGATAGCACATTTTTGAGCTCATAAGGTTGTACACATTTGTAAGGATACATGTATGGCCCAGTGGGAGATTGTTGGATAAATTCAATAATATGGGGCCAAACATGTATAAAATAAAATGTGTGGTGCTATCTTAAGGATTTAGTCAATAAAGTGATCCACTAAAGATTATTCGGGACTAATGGGTATTAAGTGTCGTGAGATTAAAGTGTAGAGACGGATTCAATGTTTTAAATTGATGAGTGGCCAATTTAATAACATTGAAACATGATAGTTGCCCTACAACTATTTATACAGGTCATGGTCCCCAATTGAGCGTGGCTTTTCATAATTCTCTGCATCCCCGTCAATAGAGAAGAAACGTAAGGAGAAAACCACGAATCAGTTGGAAGGCCATAACCCCGTTCAATCAAACACAACAATGAATTCAGGTACGCTTCCGCTTCAGTATCGATCTTGATAATTGCAGCATGATGTTTGTGAATTTTAGATGAACATTCATCTATATCAAAATTAATTTTAACATAAACTTGTTCTTTGGCGAAGCCGAAAGGATAGTAAAAATAAAAAGAACAAGTTTTTTGAGTTACTTCATTCTTTAATATAAGTCATGCACTATACTTTTCTCGTGTGGTTCCTTCAATACAATTGAAGGAAAACGACGTATTTGGCGCATTAAGAAACAAATAGACATAAATTGATCGACTGAGGATAAATACGCGCTACAAATTTCAACGAACCCAAGTAAAAAGCAGTCGATATAAATATACGAATGGAAAATTCGGCAAGCATTTTAATTAATATTAATGCTATATAATATAACCTCCATTCTTCTCAAAAAATAAATAAATAAATTGAGTGATATCTGCAAGACCAACTACCAAATTTAAAGTAGAAATGTTGATCCTTTAAGAATTCGTGTCAAACTTTGTCACTAATGTCTGCCAATACTAAAATAAAAACATAAGTTGTACCATGTTGACTGCCCTTGTAGAGGACAAGAAAGAAAGGTCGTTTAACTATTCATGTAAATTTGGCCTTTCAAGCAACTATAAGATAAGAGGCAGTATACTACTCGGGTTACTAAATCATAAACAAGATTTCTCGTCCTATACATTCAATCAAGGTTGTCACTGCGAAGATATATAGTTAAAGAGCGACAATGGTGCGGGAATGGAAAGAATTGATAGATGTAGATCAAGGTGCCAGTTTTCGCATCGATGTTTTTCAAGTCCTTTGCGTAGTTTTCGGTACCTTTTTCATCATATTAGTAGTGATCATAACATGTGCAGATGGTGCAGTACCGCGAGACAAAGATGCAGCAGCAGATTTTGGTGTTTATGGAAGTACTTGCGAAGCCGGCTGTGGTGCAGGTTGTGGAGGATAACTAGCACCACCCTCGTCCGGCATCGATCTCTCCTAATGAATCCTCAGCGGCTACAAGATGAAAGAAAAATAACACTAGTGAATTCTGTATAGTGAAAAGCCAATGAGCCCTTTTGACATAATTAACTGTTTCGTTAATCAAATAGTTGTTTCGGATATTCCCTTCATATTTAAATGCAAATATGCCCAGAATTGAGAAAAAAAATCCAACTGCACTAGTGTAATGTAGGGTCAAACATGATCTGTTCAATTAATAAAAAAAATATTTGCATGTAAAAGACGATAAAATAACGACTTACACTTGCAAAATATCGAATAAATTTTTACCAAACAAGGGCATGTGTGAACCAAAGCTTTGACTATATTATTTTTGAACGAAAGGTATCGAACACAAAACTTGAAAATAATATGAAAATTATTTTGATAGACTTTGGTTGGAGAGTGAGGGTGTTAGAAATCAATTACATGGAATTGATTTGGAGTGATCGAAGAAAATGGAATTATTTAGGCATCAACACAACAACAACAACATAAGTTCACCTGTTCTTCACAGGAACAGGAATCTAGGGAAGTAGTTTTATTGCCTGATAATCGGTGTCGATGTCTGAAAACGAAGAATACCCTGCGTGTATCCTTTTCTCCGATCCGCAACATGCTCTGTGCATTGCCTTCGTGGCCAAGCGCCTACCTTTCTTGCACGACGTTTTGACACAACACCAGACCATAGTTAGTGGACAGCAAAAACATAAGAGGCATGCACAGGAAAATTCTGTAACTTTGTCACTGCAGTTCGACTTGTAGCCAAAGTCTCCCGAAACAGAATCCGGCTGCATTAGAGCATGACGAGGAGGGAGATATCTTCTTGAACAAAAGCAACAACTGGAATGCTTTTTCGCCATGTTAGATTTGTAGATTTAGAACAAAATCCCTTGTATGCAGGAGGGAGATATATGAATGAAATTTCCTACTTTATGATGAAAATTTGAAAATATATATATATATATATGAGCATATTTGACAGTAGAGTAGAGCATTGTTATTTCATTTTAAATTTTACCTTAAAAAGGAGTGTTATTACAATTCATGAACATTAGTGAAACTTTATTTTTAAAACCATTTTTGTACTTTAAAGGGTGAATTCACTTTATGCCAAAGGGGAGGATCGGAATTGCATTCCCTTGACTTCTCAAGTTTTTTAAGGATGCTCATCTTCTAAAATATTCTCCAAAAGTTGCATCCACTCAAATAGAAAAACCCTTTTTTCTAAAGCACAAGCATTGAATGTTTCACTAATCAATTTGGAATCATTAAATTAAGTCCAAGTGTTTGATAGGCAACATTTATCATGGAAGTAGGAAAACTTTTACCTGAAATTAGTTTTTTCGTTATTTGATGGTTCCCAAAAAAAAATGTAACCCACATTTTGAAGGCCCGAACTTATCGTCATTGGTTCAAGAGGTAAATCGCAGGTTGTACCTCCCAAAATCAGAGTGGAGAGCATTAGTAACTCTCACGAATGGTGGTGACTCCCGCTTGTCATAGGGTATAAATTCATTATTTGAAGATTCGAACCCTGCATCAGACTGCGCTAGCAAGTTTCCTGCCCTCTTCTTTGCCACTAGGAGATATGCCCGGGAGGCAATTACTTGATAGTTCAAATTTGCCATCAAATTGGTTTGCCACCTTTACCTTTGAAACTATAATCTACCTTGTTTTCATTGAAAAATTATGTTCATCTCGTTTTGCCGTTTTTATTGGTATTAATTGATTTATTTTTTTCAGAAATTAACATTATTATTATCAAGTACAAATATGTGAAAAAAATAAAAATAAAATTGATTAAAATTGCTAAATTTTACTTTATTTGTCAAGAAAAATAATATCAACCAAACAACAACAAAATTCCCCACTTTTTAAGGCTTCGTTTGTCGGCTCAAATAAATGAAATTTGATTTGTAATGTATCTTGTTTGGGTTTTCTAGATAAAATGTGGTTAAAAATTAGAAAGAAAAATGTATGTGATAAAAAAATGATTTGAAAAATTATATCCACTATAATTTGAAAAAATAAAGTTTACCGAACATAACCATAGTAAATTAAATCAATCAAACACATCAAACTTTCAATTTTCAAAAAAATAAATTTTTATAAATTCAATTTCCTAAAATTCATTTTATTTCAACCCTCGCTCTGCACACGAATATTTCCTACTGCATCTTTACGCCAGCACTCTGGGTGTTGGCCTGGAACAGTATCTGCTTTGGTCCAGTATTGTTTACTTTTATATTAATGCGATTTTGTTCAGTTTCTGGCCAATCTAGTTTCAATTGTCCCACCACATGAAATAGCCCCTGTTTGGTTAAAAAAAAATACTTTATAAATAAAAAATGTGATATTTTCAAAATAAAATATGGTTGAAAAGTAATTTTAGAAAATGCGTGAATAAAAAATGATTTGAAAAAATATGTTATTTATAAACAAGTTACCAAGCTACTTTTCAACCACATTTTTTATCTCAAAATATCTCATTCATTGTTTATAAACAATAAACATTTACCAAACAGAGGCTTGGCAATTAAACTAATCCAATCAATCAAATGCATGTAAAGTGAATGTATGACATGACATAACAGACTGTCTTCAGTTTCCAAAACATTCACATTAGATATCCATTGAAGCATATAATGGTAGGTAAGTTTAAAACAGTACATCCATAGCAATACCAAGATGCCAGCCACAAGGTTTGTCTAAGAATCCATAGACCCTCAGGCAGTCGCCAAACAAACTTGGCATAACGTTTTGAAAATATAAAAGATGGTAAAATAATACTACGAGTTATCTTATGGTCGACATTTTAACGACAGTTTGCAAAACGAAAGCCAACTACTTGGGGCCAATATCCTTGAGACCGCATATCTGCTCTTCTCCCATTGCAGACATCACACTCACGACAAGGTCCTTCCCCTCAGCAAATCCATCCTTGATCTGAAGTCATTATAAGTTGACAAACAACCAATTATACGCCAATGAAAAATTTTCCGTCATCAAGAAGGTAAACACTAACGACACTGAAAGTGAAACACAAGTGTCGCCACGTGCTTTTAATTTTAAAGATACCGCGAATCTCTTCCTATTTCAAATCAGCTTTAAATAGAAATGTAGTGATTACATGAACTAAGGAGACAAAAAAACATAAGGTAAATCATTGGTTTTTGTCGGCAGTCTTTCATCGCTATGTGATTGTTCCATCCATGGCGCACATGTATCACAAACAAAATACACTTTCCTTAAAATATGGGTCAAGAACAAGTTGGCGAACATTTCTTCTCTTTTTCCCATTTGCAACATACTCATGTAGAGTATAATAACAAGCAGGACAATTTATGCTATTGATTTGATTCTGTAAATAAAGAACCTAAGAGGGAGGCAATTCTTGCAAAAAGGATGGAGCCTTAAGGGGTACCTGGGTTAGAAGGCTGTCATCAGTTGGTAGCCTCAGATCATCCTTGGTGTTACCATTTTCTGTCAGTAAACTCACCTGCCGTATATCAAGAACTAAGATGGTCAATTACATGTAAATATAACACTACTTACTCAGCATATTTTAAGAGACTATACGTACAAATCCATCCTCAGAAATATCAATGAGCTGGTAGTCAGTACGATTGACATGAGGAACCTGTATAATTAAAAAAAGAAAGCGTAAAAGGTTGAGACATGATAAAAATGAGGAAGTAAAATGGTTGATCGTTAAATACAAACATACATCACAGTTATGGGAAGATGGGACAATATCTTCCAGCTTTTTAGCAGTGAAAATATCAATGGCAACAAAGTGGCATTTAGCATGACCATGCTTGCCAGTTTTTGATGTTGAAACTTCAACCACCTGTAAAAAAGAAACACTTATTCGAAATCAGAAAGGCAGTAATTATAAAAAAAGAAAAAAGAAGACCCAGAAGACAAAATTATGGGTCAAAGGCTAAGTAGATAAAATCTTTCGAACCAAAAATGGCCCACTAAAAAGCAGCTGGACAAGACAATGCTAGATTACCCAAACCACCATATGGTAAATAGATATTACTTTTTGGTTTATCCTAAAAAGTGAAGGAAGGAAGAACATTATTCTAATCTCGCTCCCAGTATGTGCCCACTGTTGAATTTGCTCCAAAACTCGAACTTAACAGTGAAAGTACTCCACATTCGTATATAGAAGATCACACCTTAACAATAACACACTTTTTGGTAACAATTACAGGAATCACAACCGATCTTATGCAATCTACCCCCACATTCGTCTGCATCTGTTGTTTCTGCTGATAAATCAAAACAAACGTTTGCAACGAAAGACGATCCATATTTGTTGGGAATAGAATCAATGAAGACTATGAACACTAAATACAACAACTGGATTGAATGACTTAATTGAATTGAATTACAACTCTTGCTTTTAAATAGCCATTCAAAACAAAATCCTAACAATCTTAAACATAATTGCAGCCCACGTTTAGGCATAAACAGAGTCACAGACTCACGTGGTAACAGAAACATAGAATAATTCAAAAAACTTGGAACAAACTCCTTCAATCTCTCCCTTAAGTTAACTGCTGTGAAGCAATTAGCTTAGCTCAGCGATCTCACTCTCTCCAAGTAGTCTCCGAAGCTTCTGAAAGACATCAGCCTTCAGCGGTTTGGTCATCACATCTGCTACTTGATCCTCATTTCCACAGTGAACCAAAGCAATCGTACCCTCCTTAGTAAGATCTCTCAAGAAATGGTACCTCACATCTATATGCTTGTTGCGGCCGTGCATCACCGGATTCTTTGAAAGCTTAATGGTTGAGCTCTTATCACATTTGACATAAGTGCAGCCTTCATAGAAATGCCCTAACTCCTTCAAGACCCTTTTCATCCATATTGCTTGGCACGAACACACTACAGCTGCTACAAATTATGCCTTTGTGGTTGATAGCATTACTATAGATTGCTTCTTCGAACTCCACGAACAGCACCTGAGCTTAACAAGAATACATAACCACTCGTGCTCCTATCCTCCATATCTCCAGCATAATCTCTATCCGTAAAAGCAAGCAATTCTCCATTCCCTCCCCTTTTGTAATGAATGCCATAATTCACAGTCAATTCACCATTCCCTCCCCTTTTGTAATGAATGCCATAATTCACAGTCACTTTTAGATATCGAAATCTCTCTTAGCTGCTTATAGGTGTAGCTATGTCTGCTTTGCCATATATCTGCTTATGAGGCAAGTAACAAACATCATATTTGGTCTCGTGGTTATAAGGTAAATCAAGCTTCCCACCAACTGCTTGTAATACGTTTCATCAACAACAATTCCAAAAACCTGGAACAATCAGACTATTTAGTTCGTTGATCTCCATCATGCCAAACCTCTCCAGAACTTCCAATGCGTATTTTCTTTGGCATATGTAGATACCATCTGATCTTTGCAATACTTCGATGCCAAGAAAAAACCTCATACTCCCCAAATCCGACATATCGAACTCTCTCAACACAGAACTGTTGAACTCAGACATCATACTCTCATCATTACCAGTTAAGAATAAATCATCAACATAAATACTTACAATGATAATCTTTCCGTCTCTGCTCCTCTTCGTAAACAATTTCTGCTCACTGTCACACCTCTGGAAGCCTTCACTAATGAAATGTGCTTCAATTTGACTAAACCAAGCTCGTGGAGTTTGTTTTAACCCGTACAAAGCTTTATGTAACTTGTAGACCAGCTACTCTTTGCCTCTTTTCTCATAGCCCTTTGGTTGCTCAACGTATACATCTTCACTCAAATCACCATGAAGAAAAGCTGACTTAACATCTAGTTGAAAAATATTCCAACCTTTCTATGCTACCAAAGCAATAATCATTCTCACCGTATCCATTCATGCTACTAGTGCAAAGAATTCTGTATAGTCTATGCCATGCTTGTGCGAGTAACCTTTGGCTACTAATCGTGCGTTATATCAATCTACACATGTTCATTGTACTTTGTTTGGTAAACCCACTTAACTCCAATTTTTTTTGCTCTACTGGCAACTCATTCAATTTCCACGTCTTGTTCTTCTCAATGGAGTGATTTTATAGTCCATGGCCTGTCTCCACTTTGCATTCCTCACTGCTTCCTCAAAGTACAAAAGGTCGTCCGTTGACACAACTAGTACCATGTTTGCTTCATCTTCTGACAAAACTTCCCCACTGACATAATCGTTCATCTAGGTCGGAAGACGCCTCGCCCTCCCTTAATCCTCACCGGACTCATTATTAGGATTTTCTTCTTCTCTAGCTCCTTCATCTTCTGCCAGTCCTACTTCAGTCCCATTACTATCTTCAACCCCATTTTCACTCACCCTTTCTTCACCCTCACTGTTTTCTTCATTCTCACCCCATTCCAAGTCTAATAAGATTTGCTCCTCATAATTCACACCCCAATCCCACTGTTTTTCTTCTTCAAAAATAACATCTCTACTCACAGCAACCCTCTTAGCTATAGGATCAAACAATCTATATTCCTTTAACTCCTCACTAACCCTTAACAACACAAGGAAAACTTGTATTGTCAAGGTTACCTCTTCTCACATCAGGGAAATGTACATGAGCCAAGCAATCAAAGACTCGAAAATGTTATACTAAGGGTTTTACTCCACCCTACGATTCTTGTGGAGTAATATCTTTCACAATCAACGTTGGACACCTTTTTAGAACATAGAAAGTCCAATTCACTGCCTTTGGCCAAAATATCTACAGAATGTTCTTGTCAGAGAGCATCGAACGAACCATGTTCATTACGGTTCCGATTTGTTGCAGAGTATATGCAGTGGTTAACTGCCTCTTGACTCCACTTTGTTGGCAAAATTCATTGAAGAAACTCAATGCTTCTGACTTTTCTACAAAAAAACACACCCATGATTCGACTGAAATCATCAATGAAACACAATGTGTACCCCTTTTCGCTGTTAAATATGGATGTGATAGGTCCACAAATGTGTGCATGAATGAGTTCCAATTTCTGAGTTGCTCTCCACTTAGTCCTCTTTGGTATGGCAACTCGATGTTGTTTGTCAACGATGCAATCTGTGCATGTCATATTTGAGGCAGTCCACACACCATCTTCTTGTATTGCAAGGTTCTCAAACCTTTATAGTTTAAATGTCCATATTGTCTATGCCAGAGCTAGGAAAGGTCTTGAGAACTTACATGGAGACACCTTTCTTGTTGAGCTTGTGCAAGAACTCAAGTCCGAGCCAGCGGGATAAACATTCTGTTTGCGCTCGTGAAAGTTTGAATGATCAAACCCTTCTTCGGATAATAAATCTTACAAACTCCTCCCTGAATCAAATTTGTCAACCCTCTCCCTTGAAGTTGTCCTATGCTCAAGAGATTATTTTTGAGCTCTGGAACATAGTACACTTCATTGACAACATGGTTAACTCCATTTAACAGTAGCTTCACATTTCCCCTTCCAGCCACATTCGTTCTACTATTGTTTCCCAATTTAATTGAATGTTGAAAACTCTCATCTAGCTTGGTGAACATACCTTGATCACCACATACATGATTAGAACACTCGGAGTCAAGAAATCATGCATTGTTTCTTTTGACCTCATGCAGCTCAATGTACAACATCAAAAGCATTTCATCTTCATCATTAAGCTCTGCGTAATTTGTCTCATTGTTCCAAGTGGGGCATTCATACTGAAAATTTCCAAAGTTGTGACACTTGAAAAATTCAACCGTGGCCTTTATTGAAAGATTGACAGCCTCTTCCCGTCCTCTTCCTCTGCAACCAGTTCTTCCTCGGCCCACCCTCCAACTCTTTTATCAGTTTTAACCTTCAAAGCCTGCTCAATGCCACTGCTCGTGTGAAACTTTTGCTCATGCACAATGAGCAAACTTTGGAGTTCATCAATGGTGAGTGCATCCATGTCCTTAGATTCCTCAATCGAACAAACTATATAATTAAATTTGTCGGTGAGTGATCTAAGAATCTTCTCATAAGTTGTAACATCTGTTATAGACTCTCCATACACTCTCATCTTGTCGGTCACTAACATCACTCTAGCAAAATAATCAGTAATAGTTTCACCAACCTTCATTTCGAGAGTCTCAAAATCTCTCCTCAAGGCTTGAAGAGTCAAACGCTTCACCCTAGCATTGCCTTCATACTTCTTTTTCATCGCAGATCTTCTTTGAGGTATCCTTTTCCAAGATCGTCTCCAAAATGGTTCTATCGATCGCTTGGAAATGATAATTTTCCGTCTTGAGATCTTTGAACTTCAATTTTCTAATCTTTTCTGCTGCGCATTTGTTAGAGGTGCTGCTCCTACCTCCGACTCTTTATAACCAATCTCAATCATACTCCAATACTCCTTGCACAAAATTTCCTTCGGTGGTCCTCTCTCTCTCTCTCTCTCTCTCTCTCTCTCTCTCTAAGCTGCAGCTTCTGGCTCTCATGGTTTAAAAAGGCGAGGCGGAGGCGCGCCTCACTGTGAGGAGCACAATCTACGCCTCGAGGCACTAATATAGTGCTATTTTGGGTGGAAAGTACGCCTCAATCGTTGAGGCATACGCCTCGCGCCTCACATGCCTTGAGGCGTGAGGAATTCTACATGGTTTTTTCTTTAAATACTTTGGGTCATGACCCATCATTACAAAAAATGTTAGACCCAATTTGACCTCTTACTTTATCAAAAATTGAAACCAAAAAAAAAAAATTTAGACCCAATTTGGACCATCAATACAAAAAAAATTATTTTAGACCCATGCACATTTAAAAAAAAAAAAAACTTAAAAAACCTAGACATTATTTATGCACTAATTATTTGTTATCAAAATTTAAAAAATAATATGGTCATCTGTCTGTAAACTCTATTATATATACACCTCACCAGCAGTCTACCCATCATGTTATCTCTCCCTCTCTCAGTCTAAACAATGAATTTAAAGTCATGCAATTAGCAATCTGACCACGTAATGTATGTTTTAATTAAATGCTTGATGTTTGTATTTGATTTTATACTTCTATTTTAGGCTTTTTTATGTTATCTTACAAATTTTTTTTCTAATAAGATGCTAAATTTCCGGTTTGTGGTTAGGCTTACGCCTCTCGCCTTGCCTCGCAAAGAAAAACAACCTCGGTATCTAGTTCCGCCTTTTTAAACTATGCTGGCTCTGATACCATTTTGTCAATGAAGACTATGAACACTAAAAAAGACTACGAACACTAAACACAACAACTGGATTGAATGACTTAATTGAATTGAATAACAACTCTGGCTTTTAAATAGCCATTCAAAACAAAATCCTAACAACCTTAAAATAATTGCAGCCCACATTTAGGCATAAACACAGCCACGTAGTAACAGAAACATACAATAATTTAAACTAGTCGTTAACCTTTAGAAGGACTTTATTAACGGAATAATTAAACCCAAAAAACTTGGACCAAACTCCTTCAATATTATCATATCTTCCCCAAGGCCAAACGAGCCATGTACACTTGAGAAGAAGGAAAAAAAAAAACAACACAAATATTTATTATTATAGTTAGATCCAAGTTTACAGATCAAAATTAAAAGAAAAAGTGTTATATATATTATATATATTAATTGAAATAAATAAATTAATTAAGTAAAGTGCCCAAGTGGTGGAAAATGTGGAATTTACATGGGAGGTCGGTAGTTCTATTCACATTCCACGCGCATATTTAAAAAGTCTTTGATAGGACCTTGGGACCTTGGGCATTGGGCTTCTTTGATTAAATATATATATATTTTTTTTATTATTATTTATTTTTTAATCATTTCCGAATTAATTTTATTTCTGACTGTTGAGGCAGTTTCTTATGGAATAATGAAACATAAATTTTCAGTTTTTCTTCATTAATCCTTGTGGAAGTTATGGTTATGTTTCTCTATAAATTCAAGGTATTGTTTCAGACAAAAATATACAGAAACATATTTCAAGCCATTTTTCTTTTCTTGTTCATCTACTATTTCTATAAGTTATTCTGGAGTAACCTTGAAAGTTCTGAAATCATTTGTGATTGCTGCACATAGTGATTCGATCGTTGTATCCTGGGAGTGATTGTCCAAAGAGGTCGCAGCAAATTACGGCGGGCAATTTCACTTTAGGACATCGTGCTGTCACGAGTCTCGATCGATAAGTTTTTATTTTCTGAAATTTTATTGTTCTAAATTAAAGTGCTTGCAACTAATTTTGATCAACAATCTAAAGTGAAATTCTTGCTATAATTAAGTTGCAATGGCTGCAGTAGATGTTCCTCTGCCTAAATATTCTGAAAAGCCTGATTTATTTGATGGGAAAAATTTTAAGAGATGGCAAATGAAATTACGATTTTATTTGACAACTCTTAAAGTGGTTGATGCTATTAAATCTGAAAAACCTGTTGCTGCAATTCAAGATAATCCTACTGATGAGGAAACTGAAGTCCTAACTGCTTGGGAACATAAAGATTATATGTGCAGAAATTTAATCTTGAATTGTTTGTCATTAGATTTGTATGATGTTTACTGGTCATGTAAATCTGCTAAAGAATTATGGGATTCATTAGAAAAGAAGTATGCTAATGAAGATGCTGGAACTAAGAAATTTGTTGTAGGGAAATTTCTTGAGTTTAAAATGGATGATATTAAAACTGTTGTTAGTCAAGTTGAAGAATTACATATTATGATTCATGAGATTCTTGCTGAGGGATATAAAATTTGTGAGGGTTTTCAAGTATCTGCTATTATTGAAAAATTACCACCTGCTTGGAAAGAGTATAAAAATGGTTTGAAGCATAAGAGAAAAGAAATGACATTAGAGGATCTGATTGTCCGGATTAGGATTGAGGAAGACAATAGGATGGCAGAACGTAAAGAGAAACCAGATATGGGTGTCAAAGCTAATCTTATTGAGGGAAATTCTAGTGGTAAGAATTTTGTTGGAAATTCTTCGAAGACTCAGAACTTTAGAGACAAAAACAAGGGAAAGAAACTCATTGGGAAAAACAATAGGTCTAAACCCCAATTTAAAAATAAAACTGTTGGTGATTGTTTTGTTTGTGGTAAAACAGGTCACTATGCAAAAGATTGCAGAAATAGGAAAGGAAAAGCTGTGAAGAATCAGGCGCATGTAGTAGAGGATGGAAACTTCTCTGCTATGGTGACAGAAGTTAATCTAATAAGCAACATGACAGACTGGTGGGTAGATTCTGGAGCTACCAAGCATATTTGCTGCACGAGAGGTGCATTTTCTTCATTCACTCCTGTTAGTGATGGAGAATGTCTGTTCATGGGAAATGCTTCCTCCTCCAAAGTCGAGGGAAAAGAAACTGTGACGCTTAGATTTACTTCTGGAAACATACTTAGTTTGAAGGATGTTCTTTACATGCCTGATATTAGGAAAAATCTGGTGTCTGGTTTTATCCTAGTTAAAAAGGGGTTTAAGATTGTATTCGAAAGTGACAAAGTTGTACTATCTAAAGGTGGTTCTTTCGTTGGGAAAGGGTATGCTAATGAGAGTCTGTTTAAACTCAATGTTTCTGTGATTAATAATAAAGCATCTACTTCTTCTGTTTACTTGGTGGATTCTTATGATATATGGCATGCTAGACTTAGACATGTTAATATGAATTCTATTAAAAAATTGATGAGTCTAGGAAATATTCCTAAGACTGAAAAATTTCCAACCGCTAAATGTGAAACATGTGTTGAATCTAAATTTGCTAGAAAATCATTTCCTAAAGTTGATAGAACTACTTCATTATTAAGTTTAATACATTCTGATCTTTGTGATTTAAAAGGATATGTTACTCGTGGTGGAAATAAGTATTTTATTACTTTTATTGATGATTATTCTCGATATTGTTATGTTTATCTTCTTAAGAGCAAAGATGAAAGTTTTACCAAATTTATTTCATATAAAACTGAAGTTGAAAACCAGCTTGATAAAACTATCAAAGTCTTAAGATCTGATAGGGGAGGAGAATATACTGGGGATTTTGAAAAAATTTGTGTTAATAATGGCATTATTCATGAAGTAACACCCCCTTACTCTCCCCAGTCTAACGGGATAGCTGAACGGAAAAATAGAACTCTTAAAGATATGGTCATTTCAATGCTAAATTCTTCTGGAATGCCTTTTCACATGTGGGGGAAGCTCTTCTTACTGCTTCTTATATTCTTAATAGAATTCCTAGTAAGAAAAATGATAAGTCCCCTTATGAAATGTGGAAGGATAGAGCACCTTCTTATAAATATCTTAAAGTGTGGGGGTGTTTTGCTAAAGTTTCTATTCCAGCACCTAAGAGAACTAAGCTTGGTCCTAAAACTGTAGATTGTGTTTTTATTGGCTATGCTCTTCATAGTAAAGCATACAGATTTTTAGTCATTGACTCAAAAAATAGCCTTATTGATAAAAACACAATTTTTGAAACCAGAGATGCTGAATTTTTTGAAAATCGATTTCCTTTTAAAGAAAAATCTGAAGGACCTAGTAGTTCTATTAGTGTGACTCCTAGTGTAAGAGAGGAGCCCTATGAATTCGAAGAAGCTGAAATTCGAAGAAGCAAAAGACCAAGGACTGTAACATCTTTTGGTCCTGAATTTTTGACCTACTTAGTAGAGGATGATCCTAGTACTTTTGGTGAAGCCATAGGTTCGCCAGATTCCATCTTTTGGAAGGAAGCCATAAATAGTGAATACGATTCTATTGTTTCTAATAACACTTGGGAGCTGGTAGATTTACCTAAAGGATGTAAGCCAATCGGATGCAAATGGCTGTTTAAGAAGAAACTTAAGGCCGATGGTTCAGTTGATAAGTTCAAAGCACGACTTGTAGCTAAAAGATATAGACAAAAAGAAGGAGTCGACTTCTTTGATACTTATTCACCTGTGACTAGGATTACCTCTATTAGGATATTAATTGCTATTGCTTCTTTATATGATCTTATTATTCATCAAATGGATGTCAAAACTGCGTTTTTAAATGGAGACTTAGAAGAGGAGATTAACATGGACCAACCTGAGGGATTTGTTGTAGAAGGCCTAGAAGATAAAGTATGTAGACTTAAAAAATCTCTTTATGGCCTTAAACAAGCTCCTAAGCAATGGCATGAAAAATTTGATAATGTTTTGACATCTAGTGGTTATGTTATAAATGAAGCTGATAAATGTATATATAGCAAATTTGAAAATAATTGTGGTGTGATTATTTGCTTATATGTTGATGATATGTTGATTATGGGAACTAGCTTAGATGTGATTAATAAGACTAAACAGTTTCTGAAAAAGCACTTCGAGATGAAAGATATGGGTCTAGCTGATGTTATTTTAGGAATTAAAATATTAAGAAATTCTGAAGGAATCACTCTAACCCAATCTCATTATGTGGAGAAAGTGCTTAAGAAATTTAGTCAATATAATTGTGTTCCTGCTAAAACACCTTATGATGCAAGTATACATTTAAGAAAACACTCAGGTACTAGTGTTTCTGCGTTAGATTATGCTAGAGTGATTGGTAGTCTTATGTATCTCATGAACTGCACAAGACCTGATATTGCATATGCGGTGAGTAGACTAAGCCGGTATACTAGTAATCCTAATGGTGAACATTGGGAGGCTCTTATTCGTGTACTGAGGTATTTGAAATACACTCTAGATTGGGGAATTCGTTATACCAAATTCCCTGCTGTACTAGAGGGATATTGTGATGCTAATTGGATTTCGGATACGAATGAAACCAAATCTACAAGTGGATATGTTTTCACTTTGGCTGGCGGTGCCGTATCATGGAAATCCACAAAGCAAACCTGCATTGCGAGATCTACTATGGAGTTTGAATTCATAGCTTTAGACAAAGCAGGTGAGGAGGCTGAATGGTTAAGGAATTTCCTTATGGATGTTCCTTTGTGGTCAAAACCACTTCCAGCTATTTCTGTTCATTGTGACAGTCAAGCAGCTATTTCGAGAGCTCAAAATTCATCCTACAATGGAAAGTCTAGACATATCCGTAGGAGACACAATACTGTGCGTCAGCTGCTTAAGGATGGGGTTATAGCTATTGACTATGTAAAGTCAAGTGATAATATTGCTGACCCGTTAACCAAAGGATTAGCTAGAGAGCTAATTCAGAAAACATCGAGGGGGATGGGGCTAAAGCCTATTAGAAAATAGATCATCTATAACGGAAACCCAACCTTGCGAATGGAGATCCCATGGACAAGGTTCAATGGGACAACAAAGTTATTGGAGTGATCTGTGGGGGTACTACATTGGATTTATTCTAAACCCCTCCCTATGATGTTGTAGTACCAACTGTATTGGTTAGAGGATGAGCTAATGCTCTTAATGCTTACTATAGCTGTTATCAGTGGGGTGTTTAGATACAGTACACTCTTGATAGAAGCACCTATTTGAGTGTGGAAGTGGGCCGCTTCCTATGATAATTAAGGCTAATTTTCTAGAGCACTCAAAGAAACTGGGAAAAGTTCATGGCCGAAATGAACACAACCGCTAGAACTCAATGATTGTCTTAGAAATTATGTGTGTCTTCTATTGTCCAAGTTTGCAATTATAATTGATGAGTTCAAGATATAATTCACTCTACAATTAGCAAACTCGATAGAATATACAAAGCCAAGGTTCAAGTCGAAAGACACCTAAGCCTGCATGATTTCTTCCTTACTCCAGAATAATATTTATAATTATCTTATTTCTTTCATGTGGGGGATTGTTATATATATTATATATATTAATTGAAATAAATATATAAATTAAGTAAAGTGCCCAAGTGGTGGAAAATGTAGAATTTACATGGGAGGTCGGTGATTCGATCGTTGTATCCTGGGAGTGATTGTCCAAAGAGGTCGCAGCAAATTACGGCGGGCAATTTCACTTTAGGACATCGTGCTGTCACGAGTCTCGATCGATAAGTTTTTATTTTCTGAAATTTTATGGTTCTAAATTAAAGTGCTTGCAACTAATTTTGATCAACAAAAAGAACCCTAAAATCCTACATATCACAATCTAATCAACATATCCAGAAATCAACAAACGAATCCTTCTGTGACAATTCCCAGAAAAGAAGTACAGGAATAAAATAAACACCCACTTACCTATACATAAATACTCTAAAGATTCGACTTTTTAAGATTAAATCCCAATAATTGATATGAATCGAGCCCAAATAAACTCGAACGAATAATTGGAACTTTTAACATGGAACCTCCACGGCTGCATATACCTTGCAAGGGCGGCCTTTGATGACGATGTAACCATTCTTGCGGATGGTTCCAGCTTGCTGTGGGTAAGTCTTTGATGCTCCGGCATCTGCCTTGGACTCGAAATGGTGCTCCTCGTCCGACATTTTTGTATCTCACACACGCTTACTGTGTTTCTTAGAGGCGGAGCCCAGTGCAATTTATTTTGGGAAATTATTTGGGGTTAAGATTTTAAATACGAGAGATAGCGCAATTATTTGGTAAATGTCAAAAAATTTGATTTTTATTATTATTATTTTTTTTTTTTTATGAATATAAAATTTAAAAATATTTGAAAAATTAAAATTTGTGAACTTGAGTCACTTAACTAAAAAGTTAAGACTTTGTTTAAAAAGTTATGCGAAACAAGCTCTTAGTTGGGCCGTGTGCATCAGAGAATGTACCTTATCATCAGCATGTCACTGTGAGTATGAAAAGCGTCGATGCTCCTCTTGAAATGAAAGTAAGGGTGTTACTATTAAACTTCGATTTGATAACACAGTCTGATTTATAAATTAATTTATTTATGAATTTTAGATAAAAATAGTAGTTGAAAATAAATGATGTGTTTGGTATTGTTTAAAAAAAAAAATTTAAATGAATAGTATTTTTTAGAAAAATGAATAACTGAAATTTTGTTAAAAAGTCAAATATTGTTGATTTGATTTTTAATGAATTGTTGAGATTAAGTACCGTAGAAAAAAAGAGAAAAATTTAATGAAAATCAAACATGGACTTAGAGAAAGAAAATGTGTATGGTTAAAAAAATATTTTGGAAAATTATATAGTTTATAAACCAAAAAGTATGATTACAAAACGGATTATAATGTACACAATTTTTCAAAATCACTATAATCACACATATTTTCTTTCTTCACTTTTCAATCACATATTTTACATAAAAATACAAACAAATCATATTATAATGAGCATACAAACACTCGAACAAACCTGTAGGCACGTGTTGAGGTATAGGTTCAAGTAAGTACATCCTAATCATTAATAAAAGGGTAAATAGTACAAAAGGTCCCTAACATTTGTACTTCTTGTGGAAATCATCCCCCAACGTTTTAATTTGAACATTTACACCCTTAAAATAATCTTTCTTTGCGAAAATAATCCTTCCGCCAAGCATCGTTAAATTCAGCCGTTAGAATAATTTGCACTTTCGTCCTTAACGTTTGGAAGTTTGGTGGAAGACATCCTTTTCCTTTCATTTTTTTTTTTTTTTTTTGGCAAAACATCTCTAAATAACATTTATTATTGCTAAATACATTATTTTTTTATTTTACATATAAAATAACAACCTTACCTTCCCTCTTTAAATAAAAAAAGAAATGTAAAAATTAATTGCACTCACAATATCAAATTTTTCAAAAATCCGAAGGATCATAATTGAACAATTACAAAATATATATATATATATATATAGCAATAAGATATTTACGTTTTTTAATTTATGATCATATAAATGTTTGGCGGCTTTGGTTTAAGCCAAAATTTAAATTGCACGCCCGAACCACTTTTTAAATACATATATTTTCTCTTTTTAATTTTTAACCACACATTTTATTTAGAAGACTCAAATAAGTCAATTTAAACCATGAACAATAGTCGTCAAAACTCCCTAAATTAAAAATAATAATAATAATAAGATTTTGAATAATGAATAGTGGTGAACCTCCGTTTGGTAACAATGTAGCGATTTATAAACTGGTTTATTTATGATTTTGAGTTAAAATGTGTGGTTAAAAATTGAAGAGGAAAATGTGTATGGTTAAAAAGTGATTTGAGAAATTGTGTGATTTATAAACCGATTTATAAATTATTTACCAAACACTATTTACTTTCAAAAGTAGTTTTATTTTGTTCAAATTGAAGCAGAATCAAACATGGTTTTGGAAATTGTCAATCATTTTGACGGTCACAAATTATTTATTTATTTTAGCCATGTTTAATTTTCTCAAAATAGTTTGCATTGTCCGTATTCCGATTTCAATTTTATTTTGCGATTCCATGTAATTTTTGATATCTTGAAGGTTTTTAAGTTGAATTAGTGAATTAGACACATTAACTAAATTCGTGAAGGCCATTAAATAATTTTAATACTCAGCATCATGTAGGGACAGTTGAACCCACCATCCTAGCTTTAAATTTTTCGTGTCTGTTTTTTCAACTTTAACATTTATTCAGGGTTCTCTAAGAAATGAAATTCACTAGAGTATTTGTGAGTTCTGAAATGTACGACGATTTATCAACTCACTTATTATATTAATATACTGTGTAGTTCATTTACAAAGTGCAGTACGTCTTCCTCTTGAATAATAAATATTGTGACATCAAGTTCAGAGTCTTTTGTTCTTTTATAATCTAATCTAATCTAAACTACTTTAAAAAGTATGAATGATGGAGAATCTTTCACTTGACAAATTTATCCTCACATTTTTTTTGCCTAAACCAATTATACCCTTTCCCACCCGTTACCCTAACAAAATGTCACCCGGGTCTTCTTAGGAAACAAAATGTCACCCAACTCTAGAAAACAAAAGACAATTTGCTTCAAAAAATAAAGAAAACAGATGACAAACCCCGTTGTCCCCTCTGCCCCCACCCCCACACGCTCTCCATCGTCGCAGTCAAATCTTCCATTTCCCATCGGCGTTGAGGTTACCCATGTTAAATTTACCGGCGACCAGAACCTAGAAACTTTGAGAGACATCTGGTAAGTCGAGATCCCCTTTTACATTCTACGAATCCAAACAAAAATTGTGCAGGAATATCAGAAAATCTTTCAATATCTTGTCTTTTTTGATTTCGTGGTTCGCTTGCCAATTCTATTTCAATTAGATTCTGTTTTCTGTATATTCATATATCGTTATAAATTATATATTTTAATTAGATGTTTTTTTATCAGTGTTTTTTGTTAATCTTAACCGGGTGCGTGTTTTTTGTTAATCTTAGGTAAAGTATCTTTTCTTTGGATTTTTATAATTCATTTTGACATAGCAATTTTTTTCACTATGAATTCGATTTTTCAATTAGATGTTTCTTTATCAGTGTTTTTTGTTAATATTGACCGGGTGCGAAGAAATTTGAATTCTGATTGATTACTAGGATTTAGGTCCTTTAGGCATGTTTTCTTAATGATATGATTGTTGTGTTTTTACAAATTTATTTTTTTCCAAGATGAAATGTTTTCGATTTTCAAAAAAAAAAAAAGAATTGTTTTTGATTGATTAAGCTTTGAAGTGTATTTTGGATTTCAAAAGTAGAGCAGAAAATGCAGGCAAGCATATTTTCTTTCAATTTTTATAACTTCTTTTGACCTACCGATTTTAAATCCAAAAGTAGAGCAGAAAATGCAGGCAAGTATAATTTCTTTCAATTTTTATAACTCCTTTTGACATAACGATTTTTGTCATTATGTATTTGATTATTTTCTTTTTATATGTATTTGTAAGATTTCTTTGGATTGGAAGCTCTGGGAATTATTGGAATTTACTACTTAATGAAATTCAAGAGTATCTTATGTCTGGTTGCTTGCAATTAGGCTTTATTAACTTGTAAAAATATTTGTTCTTGGTTTTACCCCCCTCAATTTACAATTATTATTAGTTAATATTGTTGTGCTTCAAAAAATAAAGTTGATTGATTTCTACTAGAGTCAATTTTTAGTTGAAAAAAGTGTTTACGAATCCTCTATTGTTTTTACATAATTTGTGTAGTTGATGTTTCTTTATCAGTGTTTTTTTGTTAATATTGATCGAGTGTGAAGAAGTTTGGATTCTAATTGATTACTAGGATTTAGGTCCTTTAGGCATGTTTTCTTAATGATATGATTGTTGTGCTTTTACAAATTTATTTTTTCTAAGATGAATTGTTTTCGAATTTAAAAAAAAAAAAAAGGAATTGTTTTCGATTGATTAAGCTTTGAAGTGTATAGTGGATTTCAAAAGTAGGGCAGAAAATGCAGGCAATTATATTTTATTTCGATTTTTATAACTCCTTTAGACGTAACGTTTTTTTGTCATTATGTATTCGATTATTTTCTTTTTATATGTATTTGTAAGATTTCTTTGGATTGGAAGCTCTGGGAATTATTGGAATTTACTACTTAATGAAATTCAAGAGTATCTTATGTCTGGTTGCTTGCAATTAGGTTTTATTAACTTGTAAAAACATTTTTTCTTGGATTTACCCCCTCAATTTACAATGATTATTAGTTAATATTGTTGTGTTTCAAAAAATAAAGTTAATTGATTTCTACTATAGTCAATTTTTAGTTGAAAAAAATGTATACGAACCCTCTATTGTTTTTACATAGTTTGTGTAGTTGGGTTTTTCAAGATTTATTTTTCAACCTGAGATTATATTGTATTTCATTATTAGATAATTACTTCAACAAAGGGGTTTCTTGTGGAAATGGATAAATCTAGGGTGCTTTTGCTTTTATGTTCATTTCTTGAATAATAATTTGGATTTATGAAGTGGCTTTTCAAGGAAAACTAAGAAAATTTTTCAATCTTGAAGGGAGGTGGATTTTCTTATGGCAAATATGAGTCCCCTTTTATTTTTGGTTGTATGTGTCAAGGGTTTAGTGGCATTCCTTTTAGTGTTGAAGATTGGACCACTGAGAGAACTGATAATGAAAGGTTAAAATGAAGTGAAGATGAGAAGGGATACAATTTTAACAATTGCTGCTACTATTTTTTTCATCCTCTTTTCAAACCTCGTTATACTCAAGATTCAGAACAAGGGTTCTAAGCTTGGTACAATGACACCTATGGGTAAGATCTTTATCAGTTTTGGTACAATTTTGTGTATTGATAAGGTTTCTTAATTTTGTTGGTTGGTTTTGGAATATGAAAAGTACTACTCAAACTGAAGCTTTTATAGTTGTTTCTTGGTACATTATGATTTTTAATTGTGATAGCCTCTTCTATCAACTACGTGTGTGATTCGAAGATGATTGATTTGTTAATGTAAAATATGCTACTGAGTTTGTGGCTTACAAGTGATGAATTTGATATGTATTACTTAGTCGGTACATTCTCTACTTATGGTGAAAAGATGGTCTATAAAGTAATCTTTGTCGGTAATTTTGGTCTTAGAGTAAGAATTTTCTTTTACATATTATTCAATGAATGTACCTTCAGCTAATAATTAGAGGGACGAGGAGAGCTGCATTAATTCTTTGAAAAATTCATGTTCTCATAGTCATGGATCGTTTATTCGTCAATCAAATGGTTTGTAACTTCATACACATCTTGGATCCCTTACTTAGTCCTTACGAAATCACTCTGGCAATTTTTGTTTAAAATCTGTCAAGATTAAACCGAACCACTTAAACCTAAGACAGGAAAAATACTCATCAATATATATTTTTCAAGTAATTTCATTATTCATACCAACTTTATCTTTAAGTAGGCTATGGAATGCCATCCTCTTAGTATCAGGTTCAATGTAATGGAAATTACTTTTTCAATTGCCTTAAAATAGAGTATAGCTTCAAATGTAATACTTAGATTATATACCGTTTACGTGAGACGTGCAACGCACATGCTTATCACTAGTGTAAATAAAATATCAAATTGGACCAATATATCAACTAGTAATGTTTTATTTCAAAGCAAAAATTGAATAAAGCCTTAACAATAGTCGAGAAACTATTCATATGTTGTTGAATATGAATAATGTATTGTAATCGTTGATAAATTTTCGTAATCGTGTCAATCATCCAAAAATGGTGTCAAAGTGAAATTCACATAGTTGTGCCACGTTCATTTTTTTAAATCTAGTTAGTTTTATTTTGGTAACACTTAGAAATGGAACAAACTAGTTTCGACTATATTAGTATATTTTATGGATTCAAATGGTTTGAGACGAGAAAATTAATCGTTTTTATAGCTCGTCTATTTGCTTATTTATTGTGTGTTTGGTATTGTTTAAAATGGAATGTGTTTGATATTGTTTAAAATAAGTTTTTTTTTTTAAAAAAAATGAATAGTAATTCTTTAGAGAAAATATAGTTGAAATTTGGTTGAAAAGTTAAATATTGTGAGATTGACTTTTAAAGGAAGGTTGAAATTGAGTACTGTAGAAAAATGAGGAAATTTTAATGAATACCAAACACACTCTTTGTTTTAAAAAAATGAATAGTGATTTTTTGATTTTTAGAAGAATGGATGGTTGAGTTTGGTTAAAAAATCAAATATTGTAGACTTGACTTTTACTAAATGATTGAAATTGAGTGCTGTAGAAAAAAAAATTAATGAGAATTGAACCGGGTGTTAGTCCATGTATGGTAGGAATTAAAATACCAAAATTCCTTCTATCAAAAAAATAATAATAATAATGAAACTCCAATGTAAAGATAGTTTATATAGTACTTATTCTCATACATTTTGTTCCATTCCACCGGAGCTCAGACAAAGAGAAACAAAGAGTGAATAAATACAAAAGAAATTAGCAAGAAACAAAGCATATAGAAGAGCAGGAAATTACTCTCAATCAGAGAGATGAAATCTAGAATCCATTAGGAGGCTTGTAGGCAATGAAACTAATGCATTGCACTTGGCGCTTGTTGTCGAATCCAATGATCCGGACAAAAGCATTAGGGTATTCCTTGACGCAATTGTCCAACTCGTTCAACACCTGCACTCCATCTGTGCACCCGAACATGGGCAGCTTCCACATCACCCAGTAACGTCCATCATAGTATCCAGGTGACCTGTTGTTCTCACGGTACACAAATCCATGCTGCAATTTATTGTAAAATTAATAAGCCCCGGTTTGGTAACACTGTAACAATTATAATTTTTTTGATTTGAAAAATTATTTTATTTATAAATTGTAATGATTGTTATAAAGAATTATGGTGCTTTCTATAATATTTATTGGATAAATGGACGAATTATTGTTGTTACCTCCAACTCGAATTCGAGGCAGGGAATCCAGCCATTCCGGATAAGGTACTCTACTTCCTTGAGCAATTGTTCTCTGGTGAGATCAGGAAGGTAAGAGAGAGTCTCAAACTTCTTCTTTCCAAGGGGTGGCCATACCTGTCATTAATACAACTTCACACTACAGTTCAACTAAAAAATGTTGATTAAACTTATGTCCGGTAAATCTTTCATGAACGGTTATTTATATATATTATTTATAAATAGAGACGTGATAACATTTCGTTAGTCTTTTTTTTTTAACAGTCTAAAATGATAGATTGACAGAGCGTTGACTTTTAAAAAAATTATGTAGTGAAATGAAATGATGTAATGTGTTCGTTTATAAATAAACATATTTTACCAAAAAGGAGTTAAAATATAAGTCAAAGTCAACTGAACATTTAGCCCTTGTTTATTCTCCTAAAATTTCATTAAAAATACTATTTTTTTCTACAGCTATTAATCTTAAATATTCAAAAAAGTGAAGTCTACAATCTTTTACTTTTCAAATCACTTTTTTACTACACGATTTTTCAAAATTACTATTCAAAACTCGCTTTTTCAATTATTAGGGGAATCAAACAAGGGCTTAGTGAAATTCATAAGTTTTGAACATCATATTTCATTAGCTTTTATAAAAATTCACCTGCATGCAGGAAATTCGGCTACCATTGGTGGCGAGTGAGGTGATGTCAACGGTCTTGCGGCTGATAGGGAAAGCAGAGGTCGACTTGAGGCCGACGAAAGGGGCCACCATGCTAGCTTGAACTGGGGCGGCGGCGAAGGTAGCAACGGCAGCGGTTGAGAGCATTGCGGAAGCCATTTTCTTTTCTTCTAAGTGCAACAGACACCCAATGAGCCTATTCTGAAGGAAACTTGTGCTGCCACATCGTCCTATATATAAGCCATGACATTTTAACTAGGTTCATGTATTGAAAGGTCGAAATTGAATTGGTGCCTTACCGATTGGCACTCCTATTAATGTGCCACGTGGCATAACCTTATCTCATGGTTTGGACATGTTTGATTGTGTAAGGCTGACAAATGAGGACCTCAGTTCTGAAGATAATTGATAATTCGCCAGTGAATTTTCAAAAACAACCCCCATAAAAAATGACTTTAGGAAAAAGGTTGAATTGAACTTCAAACTTAGGAGTCTTTAAAGTTTATGTCCTAAAAATTTGTAGAAGATGTAAATTACGAGATCTGCCTAAATGGAGTAAGTTGATAACTTGCTGTTTAACTGCGGTTATGAGGAATCTCATACATACCTTTGGTAGGATTTATATTCCTACCATACACCTATTAGCTCAATTAAGATTTCTCATTCTCACATTTCAATCAACAATGCCCCGGCCCGGGGACATAAAAAAAAATGACTTTAGGCTATTGTTAACTTAAAGGCTTTTTTGTTAAAAATTTTGTATTTAAAAACATAAATTTTTATATTTTCGAGATAAAATTGTGGTTAAAAGGTGAAGAGAGAAAATTTGCATGATTTGAAATTTGTATTACATAAAAACATGTTTTCAAATAAGTTTGTCAAACAGAGGCTAAGTTAGTAAAGGATTTCTACGATATATTGCTAGTCCATGACAAACAAAATTGAAGAAAAATAAATATAATAATGTAAATAAAAAAGAAGAAGAATAAATATAACAATTAAACGGACCTTATTATAATATAAAGCGCGTGTTTATTAATTAATAAAATTATCATTTTGAATGGAATTAACAAAAATATATTAGTAATTTTTGTTTGGTGGTTTATAAATCGGTCACACAATTTTTCAAATCACTTTTTAATTATACATTTTTTCTCTTTTCTATTTTTAACAACATATTTTACCTCAAAATTATAAATAAATCAGTTTATAAATCGTTACACTGTTACCAAACGAATATTAAATTGGTGATCCAAGTTTCTTCTACAGTTTACATCTCAAATCACATAATTTTGTTTCTTTTTATTTTGTCCTACTAAGTGGCTCGAGAAGGCCACAAAAAAATATCTAATCATAGCCACATAATTTTTTCCTTGTTTTCTTCTCCCAAGAGGACGTTAAATCGATAACGAAAAGTGTAATTGGCGCAATATTTCCTAAATTTTACTAGTATTGCGCGATACTTCTCACACAATACTCCTTAGATCAACCAAATCTTGCGGAATATAACATTTCATCCATTTTCTTTATGAATGAATCCTTGTAAAATGATTAATATGTCCTCCACTTTAAATAGATCAAAAAAAACTAGAAAATAAAGTATTAGTAGCTGCTGTAATCTCAAACTTTTTTTAAAAATATAAACGAATCATAATTTTAAAAAATAATTAAAAAAAATAGAAAAAGATTTGAAGAGGGAAAAGAACACAAGGATGAGAAGCTATGTAGAGAAAGAGAGATGAGGAATGAGTAGTGGGGAAGAAATAATGGATACGAATAGATTCTGACCAGGAGGGGGTGGGGATGTGGGGTTGAAAGTTGAATAAAGGTTTGGGAATCTATTCTTTAATTTTTAGTATTATTATTATTATTATTATTATTATTATTATTATTATTATTATTATTATTATTATATGAAATTCAAGTACCCATGTAGATGAGTATGAACAAGGGACATAATTAACTAGTGTACTGTTTTTTCACGTTAGAATGTGATCATAAAAATTATTCCTTTGTTAGAACGTCACTATGAACTGTTCCAATAACTTCCTTGTTTGAGCATTCCCGTGAAATGTCAATGAAAATAGTTTTGAATAATGTCATTCTCTTCAAGTTTTTGGAGGCTTCCAATTGTGGGTGCCTAATTTCCAATCGTGGGAATGGGGAAGGTCTTATGATGATTTTTTTATCTAGAGGGAGGATGGTGAATTCCTGTGTATACAGAAAGATAACATAAGTAATGTCACGAGGACACGTTTTTTCATGTAGGGGTGAAAATCTCTCTTAGATCGGTTATTAAGACCTACTATAGTATTATTATTATAACAAGAGTAGTAATATGCGATTGCATAGATCCTTTGGAACTAAGGGTGTTAGATAGGTTGAATCGACTTGTCCAATAAAAGTGTGACTCAATTCATCTCACGAACTCGGCCCTTGCCATATTTTTTATTTTATTCTTTTTTACATAATATATACAAAAATTGCATATTTCTTTATATTTCATGAGCTAGCTCGCACGACCCGATATAAGTGGAAAAATCGCTATTTGGCTCACTAGTGAGGTGAGGTGAACGACGAGGGACTCGCTCCACTTTACATCATTAGCTAGAATTTTATTTGTCAAAGGCTAAAGATATAAAAACCAATCAAACTCAAACATGGTAAAATTGTAAAAAGGAGGAGTTTTGACTAGAGAATCCCCTTAAAAACTCAAAATCATCTTTCTTCATCATCAATCGAATCACCATCCTCGGTCGAAGATTCTATTTTCCATCAATCTAATCCACGTTTTTCGTTTTTTCTTTTTCATATTAATGAATATATTAAGTTCCTATGACTTGGCTGCTCCATCCACTCCCTCATTCTTGATTTATTATATAGTTAATTGAAATTTCAGTTGACAAAATTTACGAATTATTTATAAATGATTAAACTTCATTTTCAACTTCTCATTTCTAATAATTTATAAACTATTAAATAGTTTATAATTTTCTACAAATGGAGGTTAAAAATTTGTTGTTAATTGTCAAATGCGCATGATCTGTCGATTGAAGAACGAAGTTGAAAGTTAAAGCCCCTCTTTGATATTGTTTGAAAGGATTTTATTTTATATGAGAAGTGATTTTAGGTTAAAAAATAGGGAATTTTTTTTGCATTTATGTGCAATTTTATTTGATTGATAAATGTGTGGTTGAAAAGAAAATAGCGAAAAAGTCTAATCAGGGGCATAATATAATACTATAAAGAAAATTAGAGCAAGGATCAAAGTTAATTGTCTCAATGATCGCTAAATTTATGCTCATATTTTCGATCAATCACTGCACTAAATTTTCAAAAACATTTTTGACTGTTGATTTTTTGTGTACAACTGATAATTTGAAAGAGCGTTTATAAATTTTCAGGTCAATCGTGTCATATTTACAAGTTAATTGATCAAAAGTCAATCAACTTAAAGTTTGGTGATCAATGGAAAGCGTTTTAGAAGTTTAGTGACTAATAGATGACTTTTTTTAAGTTTTCTTACGTTGTAATTTGGTGTGTCGTGATTAATTGGTTGAAAGTGATGTGACATCACGTGTACATTCCACCTGCCACTCTGTCAATTCTGTTACGAAAGCTAAGTTAATAACTAACGTCATCATTTTGATAAGTTTAGTGATTAAAACTCGATACTTTAAGAATTGAATAATCAGTTAAAGATATATACATAAGTTCAGTGATTATTGAGGCAATTAACCCATAAGTTTAGTGACTAAAACTAGACATTTTAAACTTCAGTGATCAGTTGAAGACGTAGACATAGTTAAGTGCTTATTGAGATAATTAAATAATAATCAATAATCAAAACTTGATACTTTAAAGTTCAGTAATCGATTGAAGACGTAGACATAAATTCAATGATCATTGAGCAATTAACTCCAGGGATCAAGTTGAAACAAGGATCGTAAAATAGGAGCTATTGACATTTTCTCATTCATAAATCAAGCACCAAACCCTCAATCCCCATTCTCTTCTAGGAGAGAAATATCAAGAGTAAAATCGGAAGAACTTTATATGAAACGGGTCACAAAAAAGGAGCATTCTTCAGTAATGAGGGTGCCCCGAATGACTTCAACCCGAATAACCCGTACAAGGACCCGATGGCCATGTTGGAGATGAGGGAGCATTTGGTGATGGAGAAGTGGATCGACATTGAGAAGGCCAAGATTCTCCAAAAGAGTTTAAAGGAGGAAGAAGAAGAATGTAAAATTTTGTATCAATATTGGAGGTGCTCAAAATGGTTACAAATGAATAAGGAAATACATATATGTATATAGCAACCAAGGCTACTACATCTCAGCAGCTCATTGGTCAGTACAATGCATAGAAATCGTGTATACACATTTTCAATAGATGATGGTTAGCCAATGATTGATAAAAGATTTATTATGATAGCTCATGGTGAGCTGTCATTATTTTCCATGTTGTGTGACATCATATCAATTCTGTTCATTCTAACATGCCCCCCTGAAGCTATGCCGTGGTGAGTGTATAACAGCCAGCTTGTTCTTGAGAGTGTGAAAATGAGCAATAGTCGAAGGCTTAGAATGACTGCATTTTGCTCTTCAGAAGTAATGTACCTGACTTTTATATCTTTACTTAACACCTTGTCCCTTATTTAGTGTATGTCTATCTCAATATGCTTGGTTCTTGAGTGAAAGACAGGATTAGCAGCAAGTTGTCTTTCCCCTGACTTGTCACACCAGATGATTGCTAGTTCATTGCTGGTTATTCCAATTTCTAAGAGTAGTGACTTTCAACCACATAATTTCAGTGCAGGCTTGAGCAAGTGCTCTATATTCAACCTCAGTACTGGACCTGGCCACTGACTTTTGTTTTCTAGAGCTCCAATTAATCAGATTTCCACCAAAGTAAACACAATAACCCGATGTGGATTTCCTATCGTCTAGAGAACTATCCCAATCTGAGTTATAGAAGCTTTTCAATGGAGAGAGTTGGAGCGTGTGTAAATTTGACACCCTCACCAATAAATCTGGCTAAGTACCGTAATATACGTTTGCAGGCTTGCCAATGCTTTTTGAGTTGGAGACTGTAAGAACTAACTTAGTTTGTTTACAGAGAATGTTATATTAGGTCTACAGAGAGTGAGGTATTGTAGGGCACCTGATGAGAATCGGGAAAGTCCAACCTCGATGCACGTGCCCGTGGGACCCATGACGAGATCCGAAGTTGAAGAGGTTCAAGATTCGAGGCTAAACAACGTGAATAAATCAAGAAAAGAAGCCAAGGATCAAGTTGGAGCCAAAAAGGGGAAGAAATTGGAGTTAGCCAATTTCGGTCGACCGAAACTTATTACGGTCGACCGAAACTCTGCAAAGGATTTTAGACCCAGCTTCAGTCACTTTCGGACGAGGAGCGGTCGACCGAAAGTCCAGTTTCGGTCGACCGAAATACCTCAGTTTTCAAAAAACGGGGTTTTTCTTGCAATTTCCACAAAAACGGGGTTTTTCTTGTAAATACCGAAATTGCACATTTTTCTCATTTTGTACATTATATTCTCATTTCTCTTCATTTTGTAAAAAAACTTGGATGTTGAATGGAAATGCTCTCTTGAGAGGCCCTTCTTGAGGTAAGGTTAAACCTCCTTTGTTCTTGTATTATCTTTGGAATTTCTTCAACTAAATCTAGAGTATTATTATTCTTGTGTTTGTTGTTGATTTCCGCCACCTTGGAATTTGTTTTAATCTCTCCATTGGGCTAGGGTTTATTAATCCTTGAGTTTTGAGTTAGATTTAAACTTGGGTTAAGGTGTTTATCCTTTATTTTACCACTTTAGCTTTCTTGGGTTTTGTATTAAATTGTTGTGGGAATTTTCGGTCAACGCACCGAAGGGGTTCGCATCATTTGGTATCAGAGCTTGGCTCTAATTTGGTAAAACTATCTTTACTTTCTTGTTGTTGTTCTTGGCATTGTGAAAAAAAACAAAAAAAAAAAAATCCGAAAATTGAGAAAAAAATTGGGGAAAATTTATATGCCCATGTGTATTGTTGATTCTATGAATTGGGTATATTGATTGTGAGTTTGTTGGGGGAATTCCATATTCATTCACTACAAAATCTACACTTTCCAAATTGTGTATTCAAAGTGTTTGATAAATTGTCCCAAAGAAAAATACTCCATTCATGCCTTATTGTTCAATACCCAAATATTGCTAACTACTTGGGGCCATCCAATTCCATTATTAAGATTGTGTTATCAACATTTTACTCCTTATATCACTTGCTCAATATGTTAAAAAATTGTTGATCACTCACTTCTTGCCACAATTGTGTTGTTGGAGGTTTTCATATATCCACATTTTATTAATTCAAGGTCATTCAAAGATTGAGTACAAGGTGTTTGATAAATTGCCTCATTCAAATTTACACTCTTTGTGCTTATTGTTCTACATCTATGCCTTGTCTATTATTTGTGGTTTGTCAATCCCATTGCTAAATTGTGTTCCTAGCATCCTATCACACATAAATATTGTTCCTTTTGAGTTTAGCAAGCACATAAATTCTACTTGCTATTTGTGTCTATTTGTTCTAAATTCCTTCTTCCTTGTTGGTGATTTCTTTAACTCTACAAGAATTATACTTTGTGGTTTAGTTGATTACCTTCCTTGGAGAACTTGAGAAAGGAGATTTTGAGTGGAAAAAGGCAAGAGTGGTGAGCTCAATAGAGGGTAAAAGCCTAAATTGAGTGAAACACGAGTGAAAATTATTCTTGTGAGAACACTTTCACACTTGCACACCATGTCAAATTCCAATGCTCAAACTCATGATTTGAAGTACTTGTTACAAAATCTTTCAACCACCATGGCTAGACAAATGGAGAAAAGTAGGGGTGAGTTGGAAAATTTAGGAACAAGAGGGGAGAGCACATCAAATAGGGGAGGTGAAGAAATGATGTGTAGTAGAAGAAGGGTGAAGGATAATCTTGGGGATGTAGTGTATAGGGATGGAGTTAGAAAACAAAGTGGGAGTTTGAATAGGAAAAGAAGAGATGGGTTAGAAGGTAGGAGAAATGGAGTTGATGAAAATATTGATAGTGTGAGAATGCAAAATTCATTACTCCATAGAATGGGTAGAAGTGGAGAAGTGGAAGAAGATTGGAGAATGGGTAGAAAAAGAAGAGAATGGGTAGATAGGAGTGGAGATGGGATGGGTGAGAAGATTGATATTGAGCAAATGAAGACTTCATCATTCCATAGGAAGGACGGTAGTGGAGGTAGAGAAGTAGTGAAGGAGATGAATGCTAGGCCACCAAAATCTTTGGCCCATGCTAATGAGATGGAGGAACATGGGGAGGAGAATTTCTACACTAGATGCCTAGTGAGTGATAAACCATGTAGTCTCATGATAGATGGGGAGATTGGCACAAATTTGATGAGTGCTAGTAGGGTGGATAAATTGGGGTTACCGGTTATGAGGCATCCTAGTCCTTATCTATTGCAAAGGTTGAACGACTATGGGGAGGTGAGGGTAAGTGAACAAGTTCTTCTTACTT
Source organism: Ligustrum vulgare (assembly GCA_963555705.1). Classification (NCBI taxonomy): domain Eukaryota; kingdom Viridiplantae; phylum Streptophyta; class Magnoliopsida; order Lamiales; family Oleaceae; genus Ligustrum; species Ligustrum vulgare. Next base: position 5,403,021 of record OY743179.1, read on the forward strand.
TTCACATTGGTACTTATAGTGATCAAATATTATGTGATGTGGTTCCCTTACACACTACTCACATAATTTTGGGGAGACCGTGGCAATGTGAGCGAGATGTGAATCTTGATAGGAGGAGGAACCGGTGTAGCTTCAAAATGAATGGAAAAAAGGTTGTGATCCTATCTTTGAGCTCGGAAGAAGTATGCAAAGACCAAATGAAGCTTAAGAAGGAATTCGAGGAAGAAAAGGAGAAGGAGAAGAAAAAAGAAGAGAAAGAAGAGGAGGATAGGAAAACAAGAGAACCTTCAATTGATAAAATTGAAGAAAATAAAAATGTGAGCAATATTTTGATGGATTTTATGGGCATGATGATTATTTGTTTTGGAAAATTGGATTGTTTCCTTGTAAATGTGCCATGCGTGAATTGTTAGTGGGAGGAGCACATGATAGTTGTTTGATGGGACGATTTAAAATCAACGGGGTTTTAGGGGTATTATGTGATCAATTTTATTGGCCTATTTTGAAAATTGGTGTTGAGCATGTTTGCACTTGCAGTAAATGCCAAACTTGTAAAATGGTTAAACTCAAGTTTGTCCCCCAAAAATTCCATACATATTTGCCCATCATGAGTAGACCTTGGATTATTCATCTTATAAATTTTATAACAGGTTTACTTCGAACAAAGAAAGAAAATGATGCTATTTTTGCGTTTGTTGGTGGGAGTGTTAAAATGTTACATTTGATTGCATACCATGAAACCAACAAGGTCATCAGCATAGCTAATATTTTCTTTCAGAAAGTTGTGCAATTGCACGAAATTGGTGCTAATTTTGTGGTTGTTAAATTTGCTTGTAATTTAATTGCTCATCATAATAGCAAGTTTTCTCCACTTAAAATTGCTTGTGACTTTAACCTATTAACTCTGTTGAACTTCTTGCACATGTTTGTCGAAAAAAGAGTTGGTTTAGGTGGGCACGAGAATGCACCTTTGGTTAAGCCCCTTTGCAGGAGGCTCGAGCTTCCATTCAGGGGAATTGGAATACAATGTATTTCCAATGCCAACCATGGTAGGAAGCATATTCCATTTGACCCGGGCGGCTGGATGTATTCCCATTCGTGGAAGGAGAGACCCCCCGATCAAATAAAATCCAAATTGCTACTTTGCAGTGTTGGCACATCTCAAGCTTTTGGCAACGCCTACAAATTGACTTTGCACGGTGAGTATGAAATTTCAGTTACATTTATTGTGTCTGAATTTTCTATTTTTATTGTAGGTGCCGATTCGAGGTCGAATCTCTTTCGAGATGGAGGAGATGATGAGAATCCCGAAGGTCCAACTTCAACGCATGAACCTGTGATCCACAATGTTGCAAGATCAAAGTTCAAGGAGTTTCACGACAGTGCATTCAAACAAGATTCGAGGTCGAATCCTTTTCAAGAGGGAGGGGATGATGAGAATCGGGAAAGTCCAACCTCGATGCACGTGCCCGTGGGACCCATGACGAGATTCGAAGTTGAAGAGGTTCAAGATTCGATGCTAAACAACGTGAATAAATCAAGAAAAGAAGCCAAGGATCAAGTTGGAGCCAAAAAGGGGAAGAAATTGGAGTTAGCCAATTTCGGTCGACCGAAACTTATTACGGTCGACCGAAACTCTGCAAAGGATTTTAGACCCAGCTTCAGTCACTTTCGGACGAGGAGCGGTCGACCGAAAGTCCAGTTTCGGTCGACCCAGAGATCGACCGAAATATTTTCGGTCGACCAATTCGGTCAACCGAAACACCTCAGTTTTCAAAAAACGGGGTTTTTCTTGCAATTTCCACAAAAACGGGGGTTTTCTTGTAAATACCGAAATTGCACATTTTTCCCATTTTGTACATTATATTCTCATTTCTCTTCATTTTGTAAAAAAATTTGGATGTTGAATGGAAATGCTCTCTTGAGAGGCCCTTCTTGAGGTAAGGTTAAACCTCCTTTGTTCTTGTATTATCTTTGGAATTTCTTCAACTAAATCTAGAGTATTATTATTCTTGTGTTTGTTGTTGATTTTCGCCACCTTGGAATTTGTTTTAATCTCTCCATTGGGCTAGGGTTTATTAATCCTTGAATTTTGAGTTAGATTTAAACTTGGGTTAAGGTGTTTATCCTTTATTTTACCACTTTAGCTTTCTTGGATTTTGTATTAAATTGTTGTGGGAATTTTCGGTCAACGCACCGAAGGGGTTCGCATCAGCACCTATCACACTTCTATAGAGTGTTACATGCTCAAAAGGGTTGTTGTCTCGTAAATGAAGTTTGTTACTCTGATTCATGGAAGTTGGACACGGATTGGCATCTAACATGTTGGTCCTTTTAAGTAAATCTAGTGTGTACTTGGTTTGTGACAAGTAAATTCCATATGGCCCCCTAGTTGTCTCAAAACCAAGGAATATGTGACGGAGCCAAGCTTTTTGAGAGCAAACTTGAGTGTTGAGTTGAGCAATGAGATTACGAAGCTGGTTGGAGTTATTACCTGTGAGCAAGATGTGATCAACATAGACAAGAGAAAATAGTAGAGCATCTCCATTATTTTAGAAAAATAGAGAGGTGTCCGAGATAGCTTTTGAAGCCATGAGTGAGAAGGGAATGTCTTAATTTTTTCAAATCAAGCGCGGGGGGCCTGTTTGAGGCCATAGAGAGCATATTTGAGTTTGCAAATAGCCATGGGGTAATTGACATCAACATAACCCATAGGTTGTTCCATAAAGACTTCTTCTTGAATAGTGCCATTGAGAAAACATTGTTGATGTCAGTTTGTTGAACATCCCAGTCATGGGTTACGGCAAGAGTGAGAATGATGCAAATGGTGGATGGTTTGACAACGGGACTGAATGTCTCAAAGAAATCAATTTCGGGTTGTTGTTGAAAACCTTTGGACACAAGTCTGGCTTTGTGGCGTTGGATTGAGCCATCTGAGTTGTATTTAATCTGAAAAATTTGTTTTCAACTATGTTCATATGAGACTACCGAGGGACCAACTCCCAAGTGTTGTTATTGATCAAGGATTGAAATTCATCATCCATTGGTTGTTTCCATTCAGGTGTATTTAAGGCTTGTTGAATTGTGTATGCGGTACTAGAGTTGTAGACATCAGAATTAGGATGTTTGAGAGTGGAAGCTATATATGTTTGGTTTTAAAATGCCTAGTTTGGATCTAGTGATCATGGGATGTGTGGGAATTAGAGATGTTGGTGGATAGGCGATTGTCAGTGGAGGGACAGTGGGTGGGAAAATTTGTGGAAAAGGTGCTGCTGAAGAAGGTGTAGGACTGGATTGATGAGATGAAGACGGTGTGAACATGTCTGCTGGATTGTTAGATGAGTATGCACCTGAAGAGATGACTGGAGGAGATGCTTCAGGGTGTGCTACAAAGTGTGTTGATGAGGCTGTTGTATCAATTACAACTGGTTCATGATCACTTTCCTGCAGTGAGTGAGAAAGGAAAGGAAGATGAGTGTGGAGCTTGGGGTGGACTCAGAATTTGTAAGAGATGATGTGTGAGAGTCAGTAGCAAAATGGAAGACTGATTCATTGAATTGAACACTTTGTGCAATGTAAACTCTTCCAGATGGATGAAGACATTTGTATCCCTTATAATTTGGACTATACCCAATGAATACACACTTTGTTGATAAAAAATCTAACTTGTGTTGGTTGTATGGTGGGGAAAGCAAGCACACCCAAAAGCTTTTAAGAAATTGAGATTTGGTTTTAGTTTAAAAGGAACTTCAATTGATGATTTAAACATTAAAGTGGGTGTGGACAGGTGGTTTATTAGAAAGGTAGACGTGCTGAAGGCTTCCCACCAATATTGGATTGGCATTGAGGTTTGAGTGAGTAGTGTAAGTCCCATCTCTATGATAAGCCTAGGTTTTCTCTCCGACTTACCATTTTGAGTATGTGTGTGAGGACATGGGTGTCTAAAATGAATGCCTAAAGTTGCTAGAATGGAAACTAAGTTGCGGTATTCACCACCCCAATCGGATTGAAGTTTATGAATGTTTCCTTTACATCAGAATTTAATTTTAGATTGAAGTTGATGTAATCATCCACAAAGTGTACATAATATCGAAAACTATCTTTGGAGAGTGTAGGAGATGGCCCCAAAACATCGGAGTGTATTAGTTCAAGAGGTTTGGAAGTAGTGGTGACTGAGGAACTGTAATTTTTATGCTTGGATTTTCCTATATGACATGCATCACAGAAAGATGGACTGAATTTGAAAGAAACTTTTTCATTACTAAGCATATGTTTCATTACATTGACATTTGGATGACCAAGCCTCATATGTCATAAATCTAGCTTGGAATTGGAAATGGACTTTGCGAATAAAGACTGAAAATAAGGGGAAATCTCTGGATTGGTTGAAGCATACAAAAAGACTGGTTAACAGAACTTGTGATAACAGTAGGTGATTGATTCGGTTGGAACCGATACAAGCCTTCACTGAGCACTCCTTGAAGCAACTCCTTTTCATAGTTAGATCCTTCAAAACACAACAGTCGTGATACAACTCAACAGATACAGAATTGTCTTTAGTTAGTTGGGCAATAGACAAAAGATTTTTAGTAATTTGAGGCACACAAAGAACATTATTAAGAAGAAGGGGGGAGTGAGTATGAAGGTTATGTAGTAGACTGAAACTTGAATGAGTGATGGGAATAGATTGTCCATTACCTATGAGCAGGTTTGTGTTGTTTTTGTAGTCTGATTCGTGATTAATATTTGAAGGATCTGCAGTGATGTGGTTTGTGGCTCCACTGTCTAGACACAAGCATTATTCGAGTGAGCTTCATTTGATGGGGAGTAGTAGGCTTGTTGTCCATTGCCACCTGAGTGTTGCTGGCCAGAGGAAGGAGGTTTGGATTTTGACCATTGTTGAAGTTGGAATTGGTTTGGCCTTGATAGGTGATGTCAAACCGATGGTAGCACATGGCCAGGTCTGTTACACAGTTGACACATAAGGCGATTTCCTCTACCCCCTCTTCCTCGGCCTCGGCCTCATCCACGATTGTAGCCACGACTAGCAGTGTTGGATTGGTGTGGATTAGAGCCCTTCATGTGCTTGAAGGGCACGAAGAACTTGAGAGCTCCAAAAAGGATAGTTTCATCTATCCAACTTAAGAGTGAGAGGAGCAAGACTCTAAAAAAGAGAAGGGGTAGGTAAGATTGGTGGTTGAACTAGAGCAAACTGAGTTGATAGGGCTGGGATTGTGGGTGAAGTAACAGAAATAGTAGGCAGATGAACTGAAGTGGAAATGACTGGTATAAACTTGTATCTATATTGGAGGTGCTCAAAACTGTTACAAATGAATAAGTAAATACACACATATATATATATAGAAACCAAGGCTGCTACTTCTCAGCAGCTCATTGGTTAGTACAATGCATGGAAATCCTATATACACATTTTCAACAGATGATGATTATCAATTATTGATAAAAGATTTATTGGGACAGCTCATGGTGAGCTGTCATTATCTTCCTTGTTGTGTGACACATTATAAATTTCGTTCATTCTAACAAAGAGAAAGTGAAGTGGTGTTACCGTGTAGAGGGAGTAAATCACCTCTAGAAGTGCCGCCACCTCTCCCAACAGTACCTCGACGCCACTCATGGCAAAGGTTGGGGCAAGGATCATCGACCTCATTCCCTCCAAGGCCAGCCCTAAGTTTTGAGGGGGCCTAAGTGAGTTTTCAACTTCAAAATTTATTAAGACCCTAAGTCAAGCACAAAATTTTTCATTAACAACTTCAAAGGTCCAATAATTAATAACTATAAGTAATAACTAAATATTGAAAGACTCACTAAATTTCTTAAAGTATTTTTGACATTTAATTTTTTTTATAGATATTTTTACAGCTATCTTTTCACAATTTTTTTGATGTGAGGTTGTCATTTATTGGTTAAAACACTAAGAAATAAAAGAAGAATAAATCTGGAAGTCTAAGGAATTGAACCAGTGACCTATAACATAAGCAAAAATTACATTATACTATTGTACCAATTGTGCTAAGCTCAAATAATTATATATTGTTCTGCTTTCATAGTATATATATGTAAAACAATGGGTTTGATCTTTAGATTTTGGGGGGCTTAATTGGTTGGGGCCCCTAAGCGACTGCCCTGCTAGCCTATGCTCAGGGTCGGCCCTGTTTGGACCCAAATCTTAGTCACTCATTAGGCCATAGCCTCCACCTTTGGACCTAGAAGAAACAACCCAAACCAATTTTTATTTAAAAAAAAAAAAAAAGAAAAATCAACGCGGGAAAAAAAGAAGGCACCATGGAGGGAATCAGGGCCAACCCTGAGCATAGGCGAGCAGGGCAGTTGCTTAGGCCCCCAAGCAATTAAGGCCCCCAAAATCAAAAGGTCAAACCCATTGTTTTACATATATATACTATGAAAGTAGAACAAAAGATAATAATTTGAACTTAGCACAATTGGTACAATAGTATAATGTAATTTTTGCTTATGTTATAGGTCACTGGTTCAATTCCTTAGACTTCCATATTTATTCTTCTTTTATTTTTAGTGTTTTAACCAATAAATGACAACCTCACATCAAAAAAATTGTGAAAAGATAGTTGCGAAAATATCTATAAAAAAATTGAATGTCAAAATACTTTAAGAAATTTAGTGAGTCTTTCAATATTTAGTTATTACTTATAGTTATTAATTATTAGACCTTTGAAGTTGTTAATGAAAAATTTTGTGCTTGACTTAGGGTCTTAATAAATTTTGAAGTTGAAAACTCGCTTAGGGCCCCTCAAAACCCTGGGCCGGCCTTGGATCCAAATAATTTGAGGTATTTCCATTGAATCCGTTGTAGTTTTGCAATTTTTCATTGATTTGTGTTATTGACTATATATTCGATTAGAAAAATGGGGATATGATTCTTTGTTTTTATTTTATTCATCAATCAACAATTCAGGAAAACAATTGGAAAATGGTGTATTTTGTCAGTTTTAAAAAGCTGACTTTTTAGCTTGGTTTTCAGAATGCTGGGGCCAAATTCAAATGTCTTTCTCATTATCGAATTGAACCTCTATATAGATGAGAAATTTGTATCTTTTCATATCTTCGTGCTACTCTTAATTTAATTTGTGAATTTTGAATAGCTAGGCAATGGACTGAATATGAAATAACACCAACAACTCTTCTTCCTCCCCAAACACGAGCCTTAATTTCATAGCGAGAAGTGTCCTTTCGGAAGGTGATAACTGATCAGTAAGCTCAGCAAGTGCTAACGAAACAAGCTAGCAAGTGAAGCTTATTAGGAAGATGCAACTCAGGGAAGGAAGATACACAAATCAAAGAAGGTGACAACTTGCAAAATGAAGAGATCAAGGGATCATTGAGACAAAAATGAGGAGATCAAGGGATCAATGAGATAAGTTGATTGATGACATGATAATGTGCTTATTCTTAGGGATAGTGATTTCATTGTTAACTTATTTAGTTTATGAGTTGTATTATATATTGGTGGTTTTCTTTATAAATAATACAACAACTCACATTCCTATTCATCTCCAGAATTTATTCTTGGTATCAGAGCGGGTTCGATAGCTTTCGCTTCCAGCAAGCGGCCTTGTGCCGCTCGTCCGGCCAACTCTTTCATTCTTTAAAAAAAAAAAAAAAATCATTCTCAAAAACATTTTTCTTTCATCATGATTTCACTATCCTATACATCACAATTTGATTCTTCATCATCTCATGTTATCTTCCACAAAATATATCATATCAGATCTTCTAGAAAATACATTTCAAAGTCCTACGAGCACAAAAAGAAAAAAGCAACAAAAAAAATCAACGTATGAATTCATTGCCCACCAAAAGTCCGAATCATCGGTACATTCTCTGAGAAAATTCTCAGAGACAGAACCCATACAATATGGGATACACAAAAAAAATACGAATTCACAACACCACAACAGGTGACATATCACAAGTTTGAAGACCCAAAACAACATTCATTTTTTTTTCGCACCAAACCATGCCTTCAGCCCTGATATAGTTTGCGGGAGGATATTAAGAAGATACAAATCAAAGAAAGAAGATATACAAATTAAAGAATGTGACACCTGCAAAATGAGGAGATCAAGGGATCATTGAGACAAAAATGAGAAGATCAAGGAATCAATGAGACAAGTTGATTGATGACATGATAATGTGCTTAATCTTAAGGATAATGATTTCATTGTTAACTTATTTAGTTTATGAGTTGTATTATATATTGGTGGTTTTCTTTATGAATAATACAACAACTCACATTCCTATCATCTTTAGAATTTCTTCTAAACTTACTTTTTAGGTTAATTATTTGGTTTTTTAACTGTTCAGTTTGAGATCATGGGATTAGATCATACGACTCCCAAACAATACTACTAAGATTATGACAATTTGTAAGGCTATTTTATGTTCTCTTGATGCTTTGCTTTGTCCAACTATATTGACTAGCTACTTCTAGCTTATATAGTTGCCCTTTTCATTTTGGTGTACTTTTACTTTTTTAGGCTCTGATCTTTAACATTGTAGCATTTATAAATTGGTTTATTTATTTTTTTGAGTTAAAATGTGTGATTAAAAAATGGAAAGAGAAAATGTTTACGGTTAAAATTGGTTTGAAAAATTGTATTATTTATAAATTATAATGATTGCGTTAAAGAGCTGATGCTTAGTTTGTGTTGTTTTTGAAAATGAATGTATCAAACAAAGGTGATCATCTATGGGTGTAGAGGGGGTCCTGCCACCGTCGGTTCCGGATGGAGAGAAAATTTTCGTAACCTTGGTCCTGCATTGGGGTTGCATTGAGTGATTGAAAATTTGAAATTTTTTTTTTTCCTCCCTTTCTAAGAATTTTCTTTCTACTTAGCACTTGTAGTTTTATGTGTTTAAAGTTCATCAGTCCTGGGATGTATTGTTGGAATATTTGACCCAAATTAAGATTGAGAATATATTGGACAATTGATTTTCTTGTTAAAGTGGTTAACTTGAAAACTAAGTTAAGGATGAAAAGAAAATGAAGATAATCATTTTGGCATAAATTTATTTCATTATTCTGATTATTCTACTTCAACAAGGAAACATCTTAGGGCACAAGCAATACACGTTTTGAGTTATGTTTACCTATAAATATGTGTATCGAGGAGCCAATTAATTGCACGTCGACTAGAGAGTATTGTGAGGAAAAATCTAGTCTAGTATCATGATTTTTTTTTTTTTTTTTGGTTTCTTGTGGGTTGTACAAAGAAGTAAAAATTGATAGATGTGATAAAACTTGATTATTTTTTTTACAATACTGGGGGATTTGATGAGTGCAAATTCTATATAATTGTAATAATTCATTATATAGTGAAAAGCTTTGGCGAGGATCGGTGGACGTAGGCAAATTATTGAACCACGTAAATTTATGTGTTCGTACTTATTTTCTGGTTTGCTTATTATTTCCTGAACATCAAAATTTTTGTGAGGTTAATTAGAGAGAAAGTTTTTATGTAATTCTCAACATGCACAAGAATCGCTTCATTGATTCGTACTAGGTGCACAAGGTTGAACCATTTCATCAAATAGATCATTTTTCCCCATGTGATGAACCTTCCTTTTGATAGTTGTAATAGGTCATATCAAGAGATCAGTAATTTCCACCTCCATGGTATAATCCGAATCATTTACAAGAAGTAGGGCATGATTTGATTACCCTTAAAGTTCGTATCTCCTGAATTCCATGTAGCGTATAATATGATTTGCTTCCTTTCAACTTGTTACTTATATTTCATTCAACCATTAAGGTGAATCACTTGGAATCAAGCAAATCTTATGGCCCCTTCTGAATAATATTTAATTTTCATTTGATGTGACCAATTTGTATATTTAATTCACTTAACCACAATTTTTTTATTTTATTTTTACCTAAGTTAGGGTTTAACGACTTATAATCGTTTTTAATGAACTCAAGTGTTTTCTCCAAGGGCCATCAACATTTGCTAATGCTTGACCATTTTTAAGGGGTTTCTTTTTCAATGACCATTCTTTGGTTTTGATAAACATTCTGCTTAATTTCTTGAGAGTTTTTGCTTTTTTTTTTTTTTTTTTATTTGCATAGGATTCTTTCCCTTGGTATTCAATTCTCTCTTCGAATCTCAGTAGACATTCATACTGTGTATATATTATACCTTTCAAAAGAAGCAAATAATAAAGATCTCCTCAATTCAATTAATTTGCTCATTCTGCTCATCTATTCATTCTCATTTTTTACAAGTTGATTGGATTTTGGAAGCAGGCATATGGAACAAGTAAAAGTTTTTTATTTATAAATAAAGAATGTAATGTTTTTGAGGTAAAATATATGGTTTGGAGAAAAAGTGAACAGTTTACCATATAGAGATAACAAAATGACGCAATAAGTTACTTTATATCAGTAACTTGTATTGTGCTGCATTCTTTCAAGAATGCGAAGTATTAATTTTGCCCCATTCACTTATTTGGGTGGAAAGTGAGATCTTAACCCCTGTTTGGTTTGGATAAAAATAAGATTTTTAGCGAATTTTAATAAAAATGACGAAGTACAATAGTACATGATCGAAAAGTTGATAAAAGTTATGAATTTCATATAATGAGTGGTTGAAAATGAATTTTAAGAAATAGAGGTCAAACAAGGGTTAAATGTTAAGAATGAATATAATTTATCATCAAATTTGAAAGGCAAAATTACTGATGAAAGTCCTCTTCAATATCATATACATATTCATTCAATTAATACATCATTAGATATCACAAAACATAAACAAATCAAAATTCCTAAGCTAGGAATTTGGCTGTGTAGTGTGTTGTTCCTACTAGTTTATTCAATAGATTAGGAAAAGCGCTAAAGCATGCCCAGCTAAGTTTGTTCATTTTACGAATCGACCTCTCATTCGAGGCGTCTTCTCTGCATTCAATTTCCTAGCTTCATATCGAATCTTCTTTGAAAAAATATTGTTAGTCTCTTTTCCCGGTTCCTTAATTTGAGCCCCTGTTTGGTAAGAATTATGATATAGATTTTAATTTAAGTTAAAAAAATTCAACAATTAATATCAATCACATAATTTATAGGGCCCACAGTTTTTTAATCATACATTTCATCAATTTCTATCAACATCTACTAAAATGATTTTAATCCCCAACAAACAGGAGCTAAGCTCTTGGACGAGGTGATCTAGCAGAAAAACTCCGTTCTTCCCAACCTTAATTCAATTTCATGAATAGGAAAAAATTTCTAATACACCATGTGTACCGAACACTCAGTACGACATCCTCATCAAGGTCTCTTCCTCTTAAACTCTCTACATAGTTCGCGAACTTCACGAGCTCAGCATCCGAAGTAATGAACTCTTGAAAATTCAAATCACATCCTTCTTCATTGTTCTTCGTCGATTCGATGTTGTAAAATGATCATCATCAAAAGGGTCATAAACAGGAACCCTATAAAGAAGTTGGTCATCATTTTCCACTAGAGGACAGTGGCGGATCTAGAAATTATGTTCAGTACGGGCAGATATTGATAAAAAAATTCCAGCATGGGTGACCTTCAGTAAAATAACTGTATTTTTCAAAAAAATACCAAAAAATCCTACTAATTTTTTTTTCTTTTCCGGCGGATCCAGCATGGGCGAGTGGGGCGGCTAGCCATGCGGTGGATCCGCCCCTGTAGAGGTTCCGACACGGGCAGTTTTCAGTAAAATAATTGTATTTTTCAAAAAAATACCAAAAATTATTAATAATATTTTTTTCTGGCAGATCCAGAAGGGACGAGTGGGGCGGCTCGCCATGTGGTGGATTCGCCCCCGTAGAGGAGTGTCTGCGTCTTCGCCGTTAATCTCCGAGACTATAAGAGATGGTTGCATTAGAGTCTACTTGGCCTGTCGTGGAGTTCTAACCATTCGAGGGCATCTACGATTCCCCGGTACCAAGCTGGTCCCGAATCTTAGTTTCCTTGTGCCTTAAAAGATGAGGATTCAAGTCGAACCCTTTTGGGTCAACTAGCCAATTGGTTCACGGAATGCACCGAAGCATTGCAAGATTGGTATAAAAAAGCGTCATCGGCCGTACAATACCATCGAGCCCTCTTTTGTGAACAGCTATCGCAAGCCTAGGCCGTCTTGCCTCTGAGGATGCATGAATAGATATGATCAAATCACACCAAACATTTATGTTTAGTGACTAAATTATATCAAAACTAAGTTTAATAAACGACTTGGAGCAAAATAAAATTTCACATAAAGTTGAGGGATCAACAACATTTTCAAATATTTGATTGGTTGAAGCTCAAATGTTTATCATAAAATCTGTATTCTTATTGGCTCTGTCTTAGCCTATGTTTGACTCCGAATTTCGTTTATAAACAAGGAATTATTTAAAAATTTTAGTTTTAGAATAACAGAAATTTTAATCAAAATGATAGGTTAGATATTATAGTATGATGAAATCTTGAGATATATGTAGTCATTTCTCATCCACACAACACATCTCATCCACACAACACATACACACTCCTCTCAGCCCTTAGCCACTTCCCAATGGCTCTAACAGGTAATCGACTCCTCTGTTACACCTCCACTAGAACACCGTACACCCAAGTCCCTCAACGCCGTCCATTCCTCATACCATCATCGCCATCATGGTCCCATCAGCCAAGAACATCATCTTTCACAGTCTGGGCGAATCCCAAAAAGCTCTCTTCATCATCAAGAACTGGAAGATTTGAGAGTAAGAACAGAAGAAGCTCTGTTTCAACTAAGGAACAAGAAGAAGAAGAAGTAATAGAAAAGCAACGGATGGATGTCGATGATATTTCAGTGGATAATAATGTTGGTAATATCAGAGCCGTTGATGATGGATTCGTAATGCCAGAGCTTCCCGGAGAAAAGCCTGACTTCTGGGAAGGTCCTCAGTGGGATGTTTTTGGGTTCGTTCTGCAGTACTTGTGGGCTTTTGGCATCGTTTTCGCGGTAATTCATGTTTTCACTCTGAATCGTGTGTTCTCTACTTGCTTAGCCCTGTGTTGACATAGATTAAACTCAGTTTTTTTTTTTTTTAAAGATTTTGATAAAAGTAGATGAAATGTATATAATTAATAAGTGTTTCTCTTAAAATGTTGACTTTAACTTCATATATATTGTAATTTGACATAACAATATAACTCAGATAATTGAGCATATGATGTGATATTAAGAACAATTAATAAAGCTCTCAAATTGTACTGTTAGATTAGTGCGTGTTCAATTATTTGGTTGGAGTCGATAAATTCATCGTATCAAGGAACGCAATTTTGAGCTCTGAGGTTCCACAGCAAACCAGAAACAACTAGCACACACTCACTTTTATGGGAGCAGAGCTAGGGGGTGGCCAAATAGGTCATGGCTCTCTCATTTTGGAAAAATTCTTCAGAAGTCCTTACCATTTAAAAAAAAGAAAAAATTGTATTAAAGGTAGCCTAGCTCAATTTTGGGGGCGGGCTCCACCCCTTAATGGGAGGTTCGTGCATATGATTAGTGCACTTTTCGTTAATAATACATGGGTTAAACGCCTAGTTGTTAGCGACCTTGTCGTGCTAGATGGGAAGAGGAGCATGACACATGGGATTGCACATTTCTAAGACACGTTTAACATTGCACCACACGACTAAGTCGCTAGGTAATCCTCCTCCATAAAAAAGTCCATAGGCCAATAAAAACGACACCCAAAATTTTCAGAATCGACCGTTGACCCTTCGAAGTCCTTGTTCATTTTCACTTTCCAAAGTGGCATACTGATGTTGTTCAAAAGGAAGCCCTTCATATACATGCAGGTTCCTTTAACTCATCTAAGTAAATACTACTCTCTCGATTTTCACTACCTTGTTCATTGTCTCTGGATTTACCATTGACTATGGCATCTTCTTGTTTGTAGTTAATTGCTTGTGGCATTGCTGTGGCCACATATAACGAGGGAGCAACAGATTTCAAGGACACGCCAGCTTACAAGGAATCGATCCAATCTCGAGAGCTTTTAGATGAACCGGATGCGTCGAGTTCAGATGTTTTTGAATCAAATCCAACCGAAGAGGCTCCTAGTTTGGACTAGTAGGGATAACTGATAAGTAATTTTTTTTTTTTTCCTGCTACATATCAGAAACCAAATTGGATCGTGTTATTATCCAAATTTGGTTCTTTGAGGACCGTGGTTTGGATGGATTGATCCATTCTATATGAAAAATAGATAAATTAATTTGAAGTGTACATGAGTGTTTAAATGGTTAAATTCAAAATTGCAAGAGATTATAAATTGTGAATCTTGCAAAATGTGAGCTAGCAAGTTATGAATTTTACGGAATATATGGATAAAAATTATGTTTGACCAGTTTAAATAATCATTTATGCTATGCCGAACTTGCACAAATATTTGGACTTGGATAAAAGAAAATAATCTTCTTGAGACCGGCCGTGTTCTTACTCACATAGCTTGCTTGCATAAATTTTTTTAGGAAATCATCATTTAATTTCTATATATTTGTTAAAGAGAATTCTTTCTCGTTTCTCCCATTGAAATTGAGAGAATTGACATTATTTTTAAATCCAAACCTAGGGGGTGTCAATTAGTCGAGCCCGCCCATCTTACCGGTTGACATTGGTCATATCAAATTTTGGTTGTTCACGCAGTTGTATTGTATTTGTAAAATGTGTATTTAAACCCATGTATATTTCATGGTTAACATCATTTTGAATTTAAATTAATAATAACTAATTCAAAAAATAATTTGGCCTAAGAATGATAATGAGTTGGGGTCAAAGCGGCTAGTAACATCTCGCACTATTGGAGGTTTTTGAGAGTCGGGATGAGGAAAAATTTTCCATTAAGAGTTTGTATGGTAATGTGAAATTTTTTTATTTTTATAGTTTTTTAGGTTTATTGATGGATGTATGGTTTAAAAATATTTGAAAAGTCAAAAAATGTGAGTTTGACTGAGAATGGATAGTTGAGATTGATTTTGAAAAGTTGTGGTATAAGTAATGCCTAGAGCAATGCTATCATTCTATTTTAAAATAGTGGAAATTATACATATCTCTACTTTTAAAGATTCACATTCAAATATAAGATCAAACATGTATAACTTCAAATCTCATTTTGTAATTAAAATTTCAACGATTAATTAATTAATAAATTAAAATAATAATATTATGAAATAAAAGTAATTACTCAATCCCATACCAGACTCTCTCTCTCTCTCTCTCTCTCTCAACCCAGGCAACCACCTTCACTCCTTCACCATCGCAGGCAGTGGCCATCTCAAGGTGAGCGACGCCACCTCGAGACAGCGACACGTTTGCTACCGGGGCTTCTGGCAGCAGTGTCCTCGCTGCTTGATCTAGGCATAGTGGCACCGCTGCCTCGATCTTGCAGCGGAGCAACATCGCTAAAAGATCGAGGCAGTGGCGCCGCTGAAGTGATGATAAATTTGAGTCTATTCTAAAATTCTTGTTACTTTCATCGTTAGTGAAGGTACTTGTAGGATCTTTACCTTGATTTCTAAAATCAAGAACACCAAGAACGTCAAAATAATGAATTCGATACCGACCGAAAATGTAGGCTCACGACCATACCAATGGGAAATCAAAATCATGCACTCTCAATTCAATTCAAGAAGATAAACTTTTTCTTGACTCTTTTGAAGTAAAACCCCAAATTATATTTTGTAGAGAGAAAACTAGAAAAACTCTTTTCTAGAGAAAAATTAACCACAACAACAAAACCGGTATACAATGCAGAATTTACCCAAGATTAACACCTAATCTTGTAACCTTGCATACCCCCAAGATTAACACCTAATCTTGTCAAAATATCCCCGTGAATATAATTCTCAAGTCAAATCAGCAAGAAGACCTCCTATCAAATCCAAGATTAATACCTAATCTTGTAAAATTCAATACACCCAAGATTAAAACCTAATCTTGTCAAACCCGAACTTCAAGGAATCCCCAACTTCTAGCCCTTCCCCTGTTTATTCACAAAACCCCGAGCTCAGAAATTATCCTAAATGTTCGTACAACTACAATAGGAGTCTTCAATGCACAGTTCAATCTCAAAAAATCAAACTAAACAATCATGCAAAAAACCATTTGCAAACCTCAACCAATATCCAAATTGAATTTCGTGAAACTGACTTCGAATATGGACTCTGCAGGTCCTTTAGAACATTCTGTCAAAAATTGTCGCCGGAGCTCGCCGGAAACCGCCACCGCCGCCGGAAAATTTTTCCCGACACACTACAAGATTCTCCTCTCCGTCACGAGTCCAATGGCGGAAACCGTTTCTCAATCGAAGTTCCCTACCGGCGGGAATTTCAGTTTTTAGCTCCGGTTGAACTTTCCTATTTCCGTCGATTCCACCACTTCCAGCCACCGTTTTAAGCCCAAATTCCGGTCGAGTGTTCTCCTCCACCTTGCGGTTCTTCCGGTGGTCTTGGATCGCTGATTGATCGGCCGGAAGTTGGACTTTAGAAAAATGGCAGAGAACTTCTTGCTTCGGTCGGTTCTTGCTTCTTCTTCTCGGTTTCAGCCTTCCCTTCGGTTTCCACAATCACAGATTCTTGCTCTTCTTCTATCGGTGTACCTGTAACTTCCAGCTTCTTGTTCTTTTCCAGCTTCTTGGCCGGTTTTTGATTCACTTCAACAGATTTTTTCCTTCGGTTTTGGACGGTTCAGCCCCTGCACTTCTTCACAGTTCACCGGCCGGTTTTTGCTTCTTCAATAGATTTTTGCCTTTTCCTGGACGGTCACTTCTCTCGGTCTTCTACACAATGGCAGTGAACTCCTTTCGCCGGTTTCACTGGCTTCACTCCACCGAGTTCTTGCTTTCACGGCTTTCAATTTCTTGGCAATTCCTCCTCGCTCTGATACCACTGTAGGATCTTTACCTTGATTTCTAAAATCAAGAACACCAAGAACGTCAAAATAATGAATTCGATACCGACCGAAAATGTAGGCTCACGACCATACCAATGGGAAATCAAAATCATGCACTCTCAATTCAATTCAAGAAGATAAACTTTTTCTTGACTCTTTTGAAGTAAAACCCCAAATTATATTTTGTAGAGAGAAAACTAGAAAAACTCTTTTCTAGAGAAAAATTAACCACAACAACAAAACCGGTATACAATGCAGAATTTACCCAAGATTAACACCTAATCTTGTAACCTTGCATACCCCCAAGATTAACACCTAATCTTGTCAAAATATCCCCGTGAATATAATTCTCACGTCAAATCAACAAGAAGACCTCCTATCAAATCCAAGATTAATACCTAATCTTGTAAAATTCAATACACCCAAGATTAAAACCTAATCTTGTCAAACCCGAACCTCAAGGAATCCCCAACTTCTAGCCCTTCCCCGGTTTATTCACAAAACCCCGAGCTCAGAAATTATCCTAAATGTTCGTACAACTACACATCGGTTGTGAGGAAAAAAATAAACCACCATATAACCCAAGTGAGCTACTCCACTCATTACCAATTGGTTTTGGGTTGGAACCTCACTTGGGCCTGGGGTTTGGGCTTGAGATTGGACAAAATTAAAATATCCATAGTCCCAACAGTACTTTCCTCTTTTGTCCAAAGCCAGTGATTTTACATAAGTTGCCTCCCTAACATCTTTTTCCGTACTGACAGAAACTACCTTGAAACTATCTTCATGAGAGTTAGCTGAGGCACTTGGGGCTTTCAAAGCATGACTTGAAGTACCAGACAAGGAAGATATAGAGCGTTTGCCGGTGGTGAGGGAGTGAAATTTTGTTTTTGGAATTTGGAAATGCTATGCAGATTAGCATTGTCAGTAGAAGATGAGTTAGATGATGCTGCAGCGTCAGGTTGTATGTGCGATGTTATGTCTGTGGTGGTGAGAATCTACATGATGGTGGTGCTGGTGGTGGTGGTGGTGGTATGGTGAAAGTGAAGAGTCATTTTTCCAGTCATTCTCTTTATGGTTGTAAGAGTATCCACAATGGATGTGTTAACTTTTATTAGTTAAATATTGTCACTTAGATAATATAATAGATGTTAAGTGTCACATCTACATGTTAATTTTAACTATTATATGAGTGTCACATTAGATGTTTTAAATTTATTCATCAATAACTAAATTAACCAATCAATGACTATTTAATATTTTTATTTCTTGTTTGCTCACATTAGTATGTTAAAATGTTTGTTAACTTTAAGAAACAAGTTAACAATACATCAAAAAAGATTCATTTAGCAAACATGCTAATATATCCAATGTGAGCATAAAAGTGACTATTAATTAACATATGACACTAACAAATCCTTTAACACATCTATTGTAAATGCTCTAAGAGGTAGTACGTTTGAGGTGGTGGTTTTGATCTCAGGTCACATGTTGCTATGGGGGCGGTGGTTGTTGACTTGGTGGTCAGAGGTGTGACGACCCGAATTCTCGACCATTCGAGTGCCACAAAAAGTGACTCATATCATATTATCGAGACTTAAATAGTAATGTAAAATTATTCAAAAGAATAATTAGAATCCCATAATTTTATTTGTGAATAAAAATAGAACATAATTTTCTTACATAAAGTTCAACATAATTATCTCATCAATCTTAACCACTTTTGCCACTTCCATGTTGACCGCCTCGAACCTTCAATTATCTGAAAATGGTAAATATCGTGGAGTGAGATTTATAAAATCCCAGTAAGTATACCAAGCATAAATTTTCTTTTGAATGCATATGGATCATTTTCATCATAACATAGGATAGGATTGAAATATTCATAAACATAGGGAGACACAAGAATTTTACCGAACTTAAATGGCAAGAATTCTTATGTGTAGCGCTACTAAACTCCGGTCCCCTTAGTATAATCATAAACATATCATATGGAACCCATAACAATCTTGTGAGATTGATTTCATAGCAATGATCCAAACATTTTCATAAAAACATAAGATATACTTATTTGTCATAAAAACATACTTACTTTTCATAAAAACATACTTACTTTTCATAAAAACATAAGGTGTATTTACCTTTCATAAAAACATACTTACTTTTCATAAAAACATAAGATATACTTACTTGTCATAAAAACATACTTACTTTTCATAAAAACATAAGGTGTATTTACCTTTCATAAAAACATACTTACTTTTCATAAAAACATAAGATATACTTACCTTTTAAAAGATTAAAATGAAGTGTAGTAGTAAATGGACCAAAACTTTCTTGACCACCTTGAATTTCTCTTACTTGTGGATTTTGTCAAGAGATTGGAAATAAGTGTATATGTGTAGAGTTGTGTGTAAAAGAGATGGGTTTAAATAGATGTATAAAGTTGGCATATTGTAAACATAATCATTCAATTCTATTAATTTTAACACATCATTTTCTTAAAGTAAAGCACCATTCATATACTTTTCCATATTTATACAAATAATATGCTCTTCATGATTATATATAATGGAGTATATAAATCATTCATATACTTTTCCATATTTATACAAATATTATGCTCTTCATGATTACATATAATGGAGTCTTATCAATCATTCATATACTTTTCCATATTTATACAAATATTATGCTCTTCATGATTATATATAATGGAGTATATAATTCATTCATATACTTTTCCATATTTATACAAATATTATGCTCTTCATGATTACATATAATGGAGTCTTATCAATCATTCATATACTTTTCCATATTTATACAAATATTATGCTCTTCATGATTATATATAATGGAGTATATAATTCATTCATATACTTTTCCATATTTATACAAATATTATGCTCTTCATGATTACATATAATGGAATCTATCAACCATTTATATACTTTTCCATATTTATTAAATTAAGATTCTCATAATTATTATATATAATGGAACCTCTCATGCTTGCATATATTTTCTTAATTTAAATAATAAAAGTAATTTTTGTACAAATAAATATTGGGATAACATTGAATTAAGTACTTAGACTTAATATACTTTAAATCAAGAGAATGGAGATATTTTTAGAAATTCGGAATTTAATTTAAAATCGAACGATCTCGATTATTTCTTGACTTGGCTATACGAATACGTCGTGGCGTTAACTTAATAAAAATGGGTGAAATAGTAGCGACACGATTTTCTATTAAAATAATTATTAATCGCGTAAAAATTCTTGGTCGCTACAAACTTACCCCCTTAAAATAATTTCGTCCTCGAAATTAATCTTACTTGATCTTATGATTTCTGAACACTTAATCAGAATCTCTTCTTCTTCTTATGTAGCATCATCGCTACCATATTTAACCCAACCATATTTAACCCACTGGACTTTGACTAAATGCATCAATTTGTTTTCTTAAGACATGGACTTTTCTATCAATAATAGACATATGTCTACTCATAAATTCTTCTGAATCAAAATGAAAACTCCCAATCGTATGTGATATTTCATCATATCTTGTAGTATTCATGTAACTTGTCATTTATCATCGTATCATGTGACCTCAAATATTCGTATTAATATCTCTAAAATTTCAATAAATCTTTACTAACATATCATACCATAATAATTTGTCATTTCTTCTTATCACCAAATATCCCAAAATAATTAAAACGATTACCTGAATATTCTCTATGTAATATACTCAAACATGTTATTCACATATCAACATAATCATCAGTTTATCTTTCCAATATTTGTAACCCAAAATTTCTGCAAAATTCAATAAACAAATATCTCCCAAATAATTAAAATTCTTAACTCAAATATCATAACATTTCCCGTAAGGTATTCCTTTCACTTGCACAAACTTATTAATCCTGATTCAATACAGTCCTTATTTCACTTTCACGTATCCCCGTATTATTTCTATACCTTGATTATTATATCAAAATATCAGTACCCAAAATCCAAGAAAATATTCCATATCTCAAATCCCGTCATCATCAAATCTTCCTTTTATCAAGAAAGTAAACGGCGTATAAACTCTTGTTCCCTCTTTTCCATTATTCTATTCCGCGCTTTCTTGCTGGAATCAATATCACGCGGATTCCCTCCGATCCTTAATGCTTTTAAATAGTTCATGCTGGGAAGAGGTTAGATCCATCAAAAACATGGATATCATTCTTACAAACATTCGCAAGTATTATTCCAGTCTTCCAATGAATGATCTGAGGAAAATTTATCGAATAAGACTCGAAAGATTGAGGTTGCTGATGGCTCATGGTGTTTCAGAAGATGTTCGCTGGTTGATCGAAGCAAAGGTTCGACTATCTGGTGAATTACCTATGACATTTCCAAAGCACATGCCTGGTTTAGGCAAAAGCACCTTCGCAAAGAAACGAAGAGCAAAAAGGCAGAATGGTTGCTACAAATGTGCTCGTTGGAACTGTGATACTCGTTGCAAAACAGTAGGATATTCTTCTACTAATCGGGATGATAAAATCAAATTCATAAAGGGTGGACTGAGTAAGGAGTCTTTGGATGATATTCGACTGACTCTTGAGACGCACCCAAGTGGTTATGTGCAACGTGAACTTCTCTCCTTATACGCTCAGTTTAACGAGGACAAAAATCGTTATAGTCTCCAAAATATAATAGCAAAAGATCCTGTTTGCCAGTCTGTTTTACAAAATGAGGCTTCTGGCAGTTCAACAATGATATAAGGTAAATCTCTTGATACACATTTAAAATATTTTGCTGTTTTCTTTCACGCGTTTTGGAAATAAAATATATTTTCCTTTCTCGAGTTTTGATAAAGCTGGAAATAAATCACCGAAAGGTGATATCTTTGGTAAAACAGTCAAAAGTTGGCCGATTTTGACAAAAGTAAATCTTTACTTTTTCATAATCAATCAAAAACAGTAAATTTTTTCGGCTTTAAATAGCCAAACATATTTCATAGTTCAGGCATCCCAAAATCACATCTTCTTCGTAAGTTTTCTCTTCTATACTATCAAAGATGGAAGCACCAAAACTTCGACAGATCAAAACTATTTGTGTATTTTGTGGATCAAAAGTGGGGAAAGGCTTCAGTTATCTAGAAGCGGCCGTAGATCTTGGAAAGAAACTGGGGGAAAAAGGTATCACTCTTGTGTATGGGGGTGGTAGCAGTGGTCTAATGGGTTGTGTTTCCCAATCTGCTCTTGCAGATAAATCAAAAGTAATCGGTGTCATACCTGTCCCTTTGGTAGATGTTGCAGGCAAAACACGAGGGCATGAAGTTCAAACATTATCCATCCATGAACGCATAACTTGTATGCTATATGGTTCTGATGCCTTTATAGCCCTGCCCGGAGGTTTTGGTACCTTAGAAGAAATCTTTAACATTACCTCGTGGGCTCAACTAGATCTCCATACTAAGCCTATTGGGCTTCTGAATGTTAACAATTTCTTTGATGGCTTGTTAACCTTTCTTGATTATGCTGTGGAACAGGGATTCATCTCTCCATTTTCCAGAAGGCTCCTTATTTCTGCTCCTACTATTGATGAACTACTGGATAAGCTGCAGTCATATATCTCAATACAAGATCCAGCAGGGGTTAAGATAGATTGGTCGCAAGGAAGGGGAATCAAGCGAAAATGGAGTCCGGTTAATGTAAACTTAACTTTATGAATCTTAGAATAGGTGGGGGTAGAGTACGGAGTATTCTTACTCTCGAGACACCCCTCTAATTTCCTAGGATTTTCCTTAATGTTTAAATCTTGTGTGTACCTCAAAGGTTCCAGGTGGTAGATTACGGAGTATTCTTACTCTCGAAACACACCTCTTTGAAGGTTTCTTTATTTCCTCAAAAGGTCAGAGGTGGTAGGATACGGCTACTCCGGAAACACATCTCTCAATTTGAGGAATTTCCCATGTTGCTTTCTTTTGATTTTGCGTGTTTCATGTATTTCTTTCCAATGTGACTCTTGTGTGTTCTCCTTACGAGAAAATAATAAATATCTCTGTTATCATCTACTAAATCTCGTTTGTGATGTAAATGAATTTGCATGTCTAACCTCAATTCTCTTAGTGATTGCATACCATACTATGCTCTTAATTCCAAACGATAAAATTCTAAGCAGAGTTTCCTTTGAAATTTGGACTTATTCAAACCGTAAGCATACTTCATAACTCACAATAATAAATAATTCCACATTTGATCACAACGATCTAAAAATTGACCACAATTTCATCAAACTTCAATATCATAAAAAAATATTCCGGAAAATCAATTCATAATTCCTCAACATAGAAATTTCAAATCATAGTCGTCAATATCACAATATCACTTCCTTCAATACCTTAATTGGCTCAAAAGATTACTCATACTTATATTTATAAGTCATAAATCATATTCCCAAAATTTAATCACAAGGCCAAAGTTCATAATAAATTTCTCTTCAATATAGAGGCATAATTCACTTACTCAACATAATATCCATTACTTAATTCCCAATAACCAAATCTTTAAATCTCTAACTTCATAATGCTTCTCATAAAAGTCTCATTAAAATCATATCACTTATAATCTTAACATCTCATAAAAATTCATAAAATTGGCTCGCTATTTCTCATTAAATCTAAATGATAGATAATCTGAACATATTTCTAATCATTTCTGTTGACTTTTCATACTTAATGCCATGTCTAAAATCAATTATGCAAAGTCCATTTAAGGTTTATCATTTCTAAACTCGAGGACAACAATTATTTTGAAAATCATTCTTAAGTCATATTATTCTCATTATGCTCAACACCCGTTCTCTTTCTTTCGTTTCTTTCTGAATTTTTTTTTTTTTTTTTTTTTTTCAGAATTGAAACTTGAAGAGTGGTACCAATAATCATCCACAGTTTTTCCTTACTTTTAAGCAAAGGTAGTGATAAAGGGATAAATTATTGAACCGAAAATTGAAACTTGAAGAGGAAGTACTAATAACCATCCACAGTTTTTCCCTTGTTTTTACACAAAGGTAGTGATAAAGGGATAAATTATTGTACGAATTCATTATCAATTTTGTTTGTTTAATATATTATTCCATATATTTTGGGCAAAAGTTACAACCCAACTTAATTTCTAATTGAGTCAATCTTACTAAGCTTAATATGCACCAAAATTCATATAAATATCCTCTCTGTCTCATGATTCTACATTGAAAAGAATAAAAAAATTGAGTCTTCTATCAATTTATATCATACTTGACATGTATATTATGTGTAACACATAAAGATTCATAACATATGAAGATTTCATACTTAACATGTCTTAATAAAATCGTAAATGACTTGCAAAGCATATAACATACCTGGTTCGAGGAGTCAATACGTGGAGAGTGACATAGTAGAGTGATGAGTTAAAATATTTCATATAATCTTATTTTCCTTTAATCAACAATAATTTAATGTGGTTGTATCCAAATCAACATTTTCTTGAATCATAATTCCTAATTAATCACAGTCTTCAAAACAAATCCAATATCGATATAGTAATTATCTCCCCATCAATAATTAATAACTTAACCCAAATAAAATTTATCGTCAAATCTTATTTTTCCTTTAGTCCCCGAACTTCTAGAAATTTATCAAAGACATCAATATAAACATCATATCACTAACTAATTATATTCCATAAAATTTTCAGGACATTACAAACTCCCTTGCTTAAAATGAATTTTGTCCTTGAAATTCGCACATCAAATTTCATCATGCTTTTCAAAATCATAACCATACTTGACATGTGAAAATTCAACTTTTTTTTTTATAATGAATAGTGATTTCGTTCACTGTTCATCATGAATAGCACGTCGTTTTACTGTTCACGTGAATAGTGATTTTTTTTTTTTTTAAAGAAATAAAATTTCAAAAATCTACAGAATCGTTTTTAAAACTCTTTGCTCTGATACCAACTGTGACGACCCGAATTCTCGACCATTCGAGTGCCACAAAAAGTGACTCATATCATATTATCGAGACTTAAATAGTAATGTAAAATTATTCAAAAGAATAATTAGAATCCCATAATTTTATTTGTGAATAAAAATAGAACATAATTTTCTTACATAAAGTTCAACATAATTATCTCATCAATCTTAACCACTTTTGCCACTTCCATGTTGACCGCCTCGAACCTTCAATTATCTGAAAATGGTAAATATCGTGGAGTGAGATTTATAAAATCCCAGTAAGTATACCAAGCATAAATTTTCTTTTGAATGCATATGGATCATTCTCATCATAACATAGGATAGGATTGAAATATTCATAAACATAGGGAGACACAAGAATTTTACCGAACTTAAATGGTAAGAATTCTTATGTGTAGCGCTACTAAACTCCGGTCCCCTTAGTATAATCATAAACATAATATATGGAACCCATAACAATCTTGTGAGATTGATTTCATAGCAATGATCCAAACATTTTCATAAAAACATAAGATATACTTATTTGTCATAAAAACATACTTACTTTTCATAAAAACATAAGATATACTTACTTGTCATAAAAACATACTTACTTTTCATAAAAACATAAGGTGTATTTACCTTTCATAAAAACATACTTACTTTTCATAAAAACATAAGATATACTTACTTGTCATAAAAACATACTTACTTTTCATAAAAACATAAGGTGTATTTACCTTTCATAAAAACATACTTACTTTTCATAAAAACATAAGATATACTTACCTTTTAAAAGATTAAAATGAAGTGTAGTAGTAAATGGACCAAAACTTTCTTGACCACCTTGAATTTCTCTTACTTGTGGATTTTGTCAAGAGATTGGAAATAAGTGTATATGTGTAGAGTTGTGTGTAAAAGAGATGGGTTTAAATAGATGTATAAAGTTGGCATATTGTAAACATAATCATTCAATTCTATTAATTTTAACACATCATTTTCTTAAAGTAAAGCACCATTCATATACTTTTCCATATTTATACAAATAATATGCTCTTCATGATTATATATAATGGAGTATATAAATCATTCATATACTTTTCCATATTTATACAAATATTATGCTCTTCATGATTACATATAATGGAGTCTTATCAATCATTCATATACTTTTCCATATTTATACAAATATTATGCTCTTCATGATTATATATAATGGAGTATATAATTCATTCATATACTTTTCCATATTTATACAAATATTATGCTCTTCATGATTACATATAATGGAGTCTTATCAATCATTCATATACTTTTCCATATTTATACAAATATTATGCTCTTCATGATTATATATAATGGAGTATATAATTCATTCATATACTTTTCCATATTTATACAAATATTATGCTCTTCATGATTACATATAATGGAATCTATCAACCATTTATATACTTTTCCATATTTATTAAATTAAGATTCTCATAATTATTATATATAATGGAACCTCTCATGCTTGCATATATTTTCTTAATTTAAATAATAAAAGTAATTTTTGTACAAATAAATATTGGGATAACATTGAATTAAGTACTTAGACTTAATATACTTTAAATCAAGAGAATGGAGATATTTTTAGAAATTCGGAATTTAATTTAAAATCGAACGATCTCGATTATTTCTTGACTTGGCTATACGAATACGTCGTGGCGTTAACTTAATAAAAATGGGTGAAATAGTAGCGACACGATTTTCTATTAAAATAATTATTAATCGCGTAAAAATTCTTGGTCGCTACAAGAGGAGACGGTGGTTGTGACTTCAAAAAATGTGCGCTCTAATAATAGATAAATTGTGATTCAAAAATCAAATAATCATAACCTAATAATTTGATAATCGTCACTTAAAAGATTTGTGACCTTATAATTTGATAAGTTGTGATCTAAAAATATTCTAAGTTCTATTAATTTGACATTTGTGACCTATTAGTTTTATAATCCGTGACTTTGAAATCAGTTTATGACTTAAAAATAAGTCTAATTTGTTATCTAATATTTTGATAATTTGTGACTCTGAAATTATTTGTGACATAAAAGATTTGTTTTTTGTGACTTGAAATATACAGTTATTCATACAATATTTTAATTTAATTAATTAATCCTAATTACAACCTGATTTTTGAAATTACACAAGTTTAGTATCATTTTTGAAATATGTATTTTTAAACACCTTATTTATGTATTGTTCTCTTCTCTAAACCTCATCATAATATCTTGAGGAAATTAAACACAATCTACTTTAAAAATAATAAATACAAAATGAATTACATTATATACAATTAATTTAAAAATATATATATGCATTTGTATTTAACTCATGTTTGGTAGAGATTAAAATTAAATTTTTAATATATTTTGATAAAAATTAATGAATATATGGTTAAAAAGTTATGAAAATATGGTTGAAATTAATTTCTATGTTAATGTAATAGAAATGAAATATAATAACAAATATTTTCCATGAAAAATGTGTAACAAAATTTTGTTATACAATACATCCAAGCATTGTTTTGCTTCATTTTCCTAGGGAGGTGGGAAAATTTTCCATGATTAAAATTCATCTTCATTTTCCTTATATTCTCTATCGAACACAAACTTAGAAGAAAATCAACAATTCTAGGAATGTGCTTAGATTTTAATTTGTGTTTGATAGAGAAATTGACATACGTTATGTAAAAAAGTGACGTTATATCACCTTTTTTTTTTTGGTTTTTCAATCTCTTAACCTTGCCACGTAAACCGAGTTTATGTGAGCTTGGAATATTCCATAATCTTCCTATTAGAAATTAGAATTAATTATGATGTTTTTCTGGAAGTACATGGAAGCCGGTATGCTCATGACATGCACATTCTTCAAATTTGTGCAAACAACGGCCCACGAGCATCAGATTTTGGTTGCTTCATATCTCATTATTCCTTATATCCAATATTGCGAAATACACTCATCCATTTTTTTCCAACTTCAGAAATCAAGATCTTGCGTTGTTTATACATAAATCATTTGTCAATTTAATTTTAATATTACTATTTCAAAAACCAAGATCAAGAGTTGTTTATACATAAATCATTATTGTCAATTGAATTTTTTTAATATTAATAATAATATTACAAATTAAATTAATTACCCCACCCCGTTCTCACCCCTCCTCCAAATCCTAATGAATCTCCCTCCCTCCCTCTATATCTACTCTTGGTCAAAGCGATGTCCATGCAACGGTGATCTCGATGGTGTTCATCTTTTGTTTGACGTTGATGAAGTTGTGATGATGGTCGCGCAAGATGGCGATGATGGTGGTGTGTTGGAGGTGGTTGTTATGGTCGTGGTGTGTTCAGATGTGGTGGAGTGGGACGGGACGGAGTGAGGAGATAGATAATTTGTGACTTTTAATTGAATAATTGTGAACTTGTGGCCTAATAATTTGATAAATTGTGACCGTGAAATCATTTGTGGCCTAATTTTTTTTATTTGTAACCAAAAAAATAAATTGTCACCAATTAATTTGATAATCTGTGACCACAAAATGAGTTGTGATATGCTGATTCGATAATATGTGATCGTGAAATCAATTGTAACATAAAATATTTGAAATTTATGATCAAAAAATAAATCAAGGCCAATTAATTAATTAATTGATGAAATGTGACTTTTAAAATTTGTGACCGTGACAATAATTATATTATTGTGACATTAATATATTTAATTATTTATTTTAATTAATAAAATATAATTATGACATGATAATATATTTTATGTTTAAAATTGTAACTTTTAACCCTGCACCCTATCCCAAATCTCTTTTAATAAGTTGATGTACGTTTGGTCACAAATCAAGTTAATTAATTAACCGCAAATATATTCTTATCTTAATCACTGCTGAAATACTTTGAATAGTGATAGAAATTACTGAATATTCCATATTAATCACTTTATAGAAACATTGCACTTTGCAACACAAGTCCGAACGTTGTAAAAGCTTAGGTTGTGTTCTCTTTGACGTTTTTCAGTCGTTTTCCGTTTTCCATTTTTGAAAACGCGAAAAACGTGTTTTCTTGAGCCGTTTTCGAAAAAAAATTTCGAAAACGTTTTCAAAATTTGTAAAGGAATCACGTTTTCCGCGTTTTCCAAAATTTATACCTATTAAGTGGAAAACGCGCGTTTTCCACTTTAAAAAAAAAAATTCAAAATAATCAAAAAAAATTGAAATTTGTCAAAATGTCATTTTTAATTACATTATTGGTCCCTGATTTTCAAAACTTGTCATTTTAATCCTCAAGTTTTGAAATTTCTTTCGAAAATACCCTAATTTATTTGCAACTTAGGTCCCTCAACTTCAGATTTTGTTGCACATTGATAACGTTCCGCAAGTGCACGGGTTACGCAAGTAATAAAGTGGACATGAGTCCAAGTATCGATCCCACAGAGATTGTTTTAAATCGTATTCTTAGATTACTACCTTAACCGGAACAAGAAGAGCTTAGGATTTGGGAATTTTGATTTTTTTGAAAAACAAATTAAAAATTAAACTAAAGAAAATAAGAAAATTTGATTTGTTAAAACGATGAGATGAATATGTTAGAATTATGAATCTACATTAAACATATCAACCATGTATTTAACTTAAACATTTAATAACAATGTATGAGTATTGAAAATTCGTGTTCCTATATTTATTTATGTCTCATTTCTAGCAATGCATGAACACATTTTCCTATAAGAGACGAGCCTATATTTCTATGACCAATCCAAACATGTGAAAAAATATTAATGAATTATGAACACCTTTAAGGATAACACGAAGCATATGGGTATATTTCTATCCCCTATCGGATTTCGCGGCAATTAATCAAGGTCTAATAGATTCCTACTCTTTCGAACATAGAAATCTATCACAAGCATCAATAATTATGCGTCCACAATCATAAATGAGAATAAAAACATCATTAATTGCATAATATAAATATAAAGTCAAAACATGGAATCAATAAATTAATACGTCATCACAATTCTAACAATTAAAACCTAGCCTAAATACATGATTGAAATTAAAATCACAAGAAGTATGAAAAAATGTCACCCCGTTCATATTCTTGATCCTTGTTCTTCAATCTTGAATTTGACCTTCAATGGATCCCCCAACAGTTGGACAGCGTTTTGGCATGAATTTCACAAGTTGGGAACCCATAATTTCGTGCCCCAAGTCTCTTATTTATATATGTTCATGAAGTCTAGGTCAAAAATATGAGAATTTGGCTAAAATCCGCGCAAAAAACCCAGCTGCGGCCCAGTCGGGACTACTGTGCGACCGCACGGTTCAAAAGTGCGCGATCGCAGCCTCGAAAAGCCAACCTTCAGTTGCTGATTTTTTTGGCCGTGCGACCGCAAGCTTTTTCAACCGTGCGGCCGCACGGTTATATCGGCAGGAACAATTTTCTTCTTTAAATTTCAGCAATTTGGTCATCATCCTTTTATTACACAACATTTAGTATCTTGATCATATCTTTCATTTCACTTATCCGATTGAGGTGCTTCAAAGTCTGTTAGAAAGATAACTTCAAGAGCTACAATTCATGCTAAAATAGGATTTTCCAAATTCGAATGTTTACTTCCCCGAAATTAGCTCTTAAAGTCCGACTAAAAATCTGCCAGAAATCTTTTTTGATTGGAATGAATTTATGACAATATTCTTATCATATTTCATTCCTTTTTGACTTCTAATTGCATCCAATTGACTCCTAAAAGTCATCAAGTATCTTATTTTGTTCCGAATCAAAAATTGAATACTTGCAACTTGGTCATTCTTCATTTAATTTGTATACTTTAGTCATTGAACTTCTAACTAGTCCATACACCCGTGCGATGCACGGTTTAATTTTATATCACAAAAAAATTTGAATAATGGACATGCATAAGTAATTTTTTTGTTCTAAATTAAATGTAAATGCAAATGCATAATAAGTATAAAAACATGATACATGTTACATTGTTGACTAATTCAAATTTTGTACTAAATTAAATGCAAATGCATAATAAGTATACAAACATTATACATGTTACACTGTCGACAAAAATATATAAAAATTCATGAGGATGACATTTTAGCTTCTCCTGTTGTCTAATGCTAATTACCTGAAGGAAATAAAATATAAATTCTATAGATGAATGATGTCTATATCTTTGTCTAGCTAGCTAGAAAAGAACCTGCTTTGATTTATTGAAATAGATAGTACAAAGTTCATAAATGAGAGGTAGATTAATAATAAATTAGGCTTCAATGGAAAGTATAAAAGACCATTACAGAAATGAAAATCTTAAAAACCACCTATCAAACTGAAAAGTGCAAAAATTAACGTCATTGCTGTGGACCATTTGTAATTCAAAATATTAATGGTTCGATTTGAAATTTAAAACCAAACCGTTTCTTGTGTATGGTGTTTACTGCTTGAAGTACTTGCTGCAAATTACCTGAGCACTTTTGTTGGCATCCTTCTTGGTCCACAAAGCAACTATATCAAATTAAAAGACAGCCACAGAGATGAACATCGAATTTTTGCCGAAACAGTCTCCAGTAACATCAGTTAATAATGTAAAAAGATTCATGTGTCACACATATATCTACTTATATTTACGCTCTAGCAATGTCAAAATAAATATTTAAGAAAATACATATATTACAATACAATAAGATTATATCTTTACCTTTTCCACCAATCATTTGTCTGAGGCATTAGCGATGATAAGAGAAATAAACTAACAATTCAACAATCTAGTATCAGGACCAATAAACAAATAATATCCAATGAAAATAGCTTCAACATTTTTATCTAAAACACAAGCAATAAAATAGTTACCAATTATTGATTTTCATTACATATGAGAAAATTAGAGGAAATTATCTTCGATTAAATTTGAAAGGCAGTTTTGGATCAAACGGGATTAATGACATTTATTATCAATTACTTTTCATACTTGTAAGTAAAATAAATATTTGGGTATAACCACGTAAAGATCAAATAGTCAAAATATTTAGCTTTTAATTTATAAAATAGTTATATTTGTTATCTATCATCAATGACTTTTTAAACTCCCTAATATTTTCTTTGAACTATATTTAACCAAAGTTATTAACAATTAAAATAAATATAATCTCAATTCATTTGGGCACATAACTATCGTCTGTTACTGCATTTTGTTACCTAGACTGCAAGAAGCAGCAGTCTATGATTAAAATTACCCTTCAGAAATAAGAACAAATAGAACACAACTATCGTTTGTTATTGCATTTTGTTTGCATTCATTGAACAAATGACTAAAATTGTACAAAATATTAGGGACAGAATGTGCAAAACTAACTTTTATTCATAATTTAGGGAAACACCATGAACATCAGATATTAAAAGTTCAACATAAGCCATTCAAAAATGGTTAAAAACAACTATAGAACAAAGACTGTTAAAAAGATGAAGTTAATATTCATACATTTTAGTTAAATCCGAATAAGATGCATATATGAAGTACGAATTTTGACTACAACTTTCAATAGAACTCCAACTCAATCTCATATACCGACCCAAATATGTATTTTCGAAACAACAGGAGAACATTTTGTATATAGTATACTAATAAATAGATAAAAACAATGCCAATGATGCGATCTTCAGGACTTGCATAGCCTCTACAACTTTGGCTCTCAGCGCCTCTGGCAACTCCATCAAGCGTAAAACCTCTGTTTGGTCCATTTCCAAAAGCATGCTAGTCACCTTGGCTGCTGATTCAGGCTTCAACTGTTGGATTAGTGGGTATAAATTCTAACCTAACATCTGCAAGCAGTCTCAGACATGGGAAGTTATTCACACACTAATAAATAAGCTTAAAATGATATGGATTGAATGCTTACCATCCTGTGTTCTGAATGGTGCATTTGCAAGTGCAGAACCCAAAGTTCAGGATTTGTTTGGTCTCATTTCACAAATAATGGAATCACATCATTTTTTGCACAATAAACATAAAAAAATGAATCATCTAAACTAAAATACAATAATAGAGGGGAAATTTGGCCGCTGTCTATTTAAAATACAGTAATAGAGAGGAAAAAATAAAAAACTATAACACCCACATTTCTTGATGAAAATGAAGCAATGAACGGCACTGTCATGTTCACAGTTGTTGTTGTGGAAATAATAGCTTGAGCAAACTTGAAATGAAGATAACTCAACAAAATGATGCCATTTTTAACATGGAGACAGTACTTCAAACGGAAATCAAATAACCAACCTAGTGGAATTAATGTACTTATCAATCTTTTCACCATTTTGAACACTGACAAAAGTCCCCGGTATCAGATTAGTAAAGGCAATGACTGTTGTGAATTCATTTGACATGAAGATCCCAACTAAGAAAATTATGATGAAATTATGGTCAGATTTTCAACCATACATTCTTCAATAAAATAATATTATACATAAATCCAAAAGTTTTTAAAAAAAATTATTCCCTTGGCAAATGAAGAATTCATATCAGTTAGACCTCATGAGACAGCTATAAAAATATGTACAGCAAGGAAGTATCTAAACTACAAATAAGCATTAGAGAAGACCTTACTTTTGTTTCAATTTCTTTAGGAAGAATGTTGCAAATGGTATATAAGCCAGAACCCCCTCAACCAATCAAACATTGCCTACAGAAACGAATGAAAGTTATCTCCAATAATAAAGCACTACAGGGAATAAAGTTCTTAATGAGTGCACAAGTTGATGAACTATTATTTGCTGGAATTAATCTATTTTCATCTGTAAAATAATAATTTTTTTTAAATAAGAAGAAGAAGAAGAAACATTCACCCCAGCAGAATTACAAAAGGTTAGAGATTAATAAAGTCAAGCCCTAACCTTTATAAATTGCTGATGCAAAAAGATCAGTTGTACCATACCTGAGCTGATGACAAAGCCTTTATTCTGGGTGTTCTCAGAGTCTAATGACAAAGCCTCAAGATGTTTGCAGTGTGATCCCACAGCTTCTAATGAGACATCGGTAATCTTTGCACAAGTAGCAATACCAAGTGATATTCAAAGTCTTCCCACAACCATAGGTCAGCTGAACCACTCCTGTGTCAGTCAAAAACAATTCATTACCAGCCTCATTATTGATCCACATATTACAAATTACCACTTTACAATAACTAATGAATGGGAAGGGTATTTTCAAAAAAAAATCGTGCATAAGCCGAAGTCACGGTTCACCCCTTTCATGCTCAAGAACCCGACCTTGGAAGTATTGTTGCCGCCAGATAATAGCTGCAAATCCCTACCTGAAAAAGGTAAGAATCAACTCCACACCAAGTCATCAACAATATCAGAGTCAACACTTCAGATATGGAAGATGAATTACTGGAAAGCTTCCAGTACTTTTGGATGTCAAAGAGAACAAAAGATTAATTTTTCCGTCAATAAAATTCTGCTTCTTTGAAATTGAAAAAAAATAAATAAAAAAATATCAGAACTGTACCTTAAGCCTTCGAGTCGGCGCAATTGTTTTCAAAGCCGAGGCAGAACCTGATCAGCAGCGGCACGGCTAAAGACTTGATGCTGTCCAGAGGGCTCGTCGGAAACGGGCTCCAGTCGTCGATTGGGGCCTCCGAAGTCGAGAGTGGGCTCCTGCAGATGCCTTATGTCTTAATAATAATGGTTACCACACCGATGTCGTCGACGGCTCCCTCCAATTTGCTAATCCGGTCAGATTTGTTGCTTCTTTAATTCTATAGTGGGATGGATGGGAAGAGGCATCTGAGAGAGACTTGGCTGTCTGGGTTACTGAGCTATGCGTATGGGAGAGGATGAGAGAATATGCAGCGTATGGGAGAAGAACTTGTAAAAGCTGGACTAAATCAGGGTCTTGGGGTTGCAGAAGATAGAACGCATTGATAATGGGAAAATTTTGAATTTTTTGGGGACCACGATCATCAGTATTAATTTTTAATTTTTTTTTTTTTTGGCACTTACTCATCATTACTACCACACACAAGCAGCTTGGGGACGAACAATGATGAAAGAGAAAAATGGTATAATGATGAAAGATTGTTTTATTGTTTATTTATAATAATTGTTTATAATTGTTTATTACTTGGGGACGAACAATGATGAAAGAGAAATATAAAAATGTTATATGTCAATCATCATTTCACATCACAACTTTTAAAATAATTAATGCAAATTTTGAAAATCGGTACTCATTGCAAATTCAAAAAATGGTACTGTACACATTTGTTTTATAATATTTAATCATCAGATATCCTGTCTTTTTTTCTTCTAGGAGATGCTTTCGAGGAGTGAAAAAATCATTTTGGGAACTTTTGGAGGGATTTTTTGGAGCCAAAATCTAAGGCACAATCTTTATTTATAATAATAAATTGTTTATTGTTTATTTATAATAATTGTTTATAATTGTTTATTGCTTGGGGACGAACAATGATGAAAGAGAAATATGAAAATGTTATATGTCAATCATCATTTCACTGTTTTTCTCCTCCCAAAAAACATAGGTGGGAATTTTGCAACCTCTCTCTCTTTCCCAATCAGGCTAGGCGGGATTCTTGACAAAAATTTGAGCGGGATTTTCTTCACCAACTATCCTTCTTTATAATAATAATAAGATATAGATTTGAAGTGGACCTACTTTATTAGTCTTCCCCAGCAAGCTTCACATGGGCGGGAATTTAAGCCAAACTTTGAGCGGGAATTTTTGCTGGACTTAGCTCCTTTTATATAATATATAGATTTCTTCCAATTTGGTTCTTTCTTTGACTTTTCTTCCAATTGACCCTTTTGATTTACTTCATCAACTCTTGGTTTTCACACTTTAGCTCTTTTATCATCCAAATGACTTATTTTTGCTTCATTTCCTTTGTTTTTTCGACTTTGAATTATTTCTGAAATATAAACAATATTAACTAAATAAATAGAAAATGTTCTTAAACAAACAAATAAAATCATACTTTTAGAATAGAAATAAGTGTATAAAATACATTTATCACATATTAGTTCACAAATTTTACTTTTCTTTCAATTTAGTCCTTTTCGTATTTGCTTTATAGGTCATTGTTTTCAAACATGTATAACTTTTGATGTACAACTCCGAATTGCACTCTATTTTTTGCGTCGAACTCCAAATTCAACCATCTATCTGATGATGTATCACGTGCTTAATTATTAAACTTTTTTTACTTTTGTATTGTAGACACTTATTTTGTAAGGACATCATTAATTAACGTAAATTGATTTTTGCAAATTTTATTGAAACTTAAATTTTAAACGTTATGAGTACTTACTAGAAGGATGTATCTATATAAAGTATTAAATGGAACGATTACTTTAGAAGGGAAAATTACTACCCAAATGTGGAATGATTACTTTAGAAGGGTAACATGAATTTTTGAACTTTTTTGGTATAATCAAATTGTGTGATAGGGGTTATTTCATTTTTTTTTTTTTTTTTGTACAACTCAAATATGATATCTTTATTTCATTTATATTCACAAACAATATAATTACAAGTATACAGAAATAATTTTCTTCAAAATTTTAAACATAACGTGTTTTTCAGTTTTTCATTTTCGAAGACTGTTTTCAGAAATAACAAACAAAACGCGTTTTCAGCAATTTCGAAAAAAGTCACAGAAAATGGAAAACAGAAAACATTTTCGAAAATGAAAACAAGAAACTGAAATACAAAGAGAACGCAACCTTATTTTTTTAGTGAGAAATATTTTCTTTGAACGGTAACAATTATGGCTAATAACAAATAGCTTATTCTTTTCTTATGTTATCTTCATCATTATCTAGTTGAGTTTATCAAAAGTGAAGGTATGTTGTTTGATATATTAACATGTTTCATTATGTTATTGTTAAGATTTAATTATTATTTTCTTCTTTATGATCATACAATGTAGTTACTGGACAGTGGGATGAGTTCATAACTCATATTTATAAAATACAAGAATTATTTTTCATTCATTAATTAGGAGGAGGCTAAAGTGGAACATTTATTCAAGTATAGTAACATAATTGAGAGCATTGAGTTGAGGTAAACTAACATTTATTAGATGCAGTCCAAAAGTCCACTATTTATTAAGTATGCGTGCTTTAAACATTATATACCAATTTATAAATAACATAAATTTCAAACACGTATTTTACCTTGAAAATAACAAAATTTCATTTATAAACTACGCAAGTCGTCGAACACAACATAAATTGTTGCTGGAAAAAGTATTTCCCAAGATATTTTATGTTTTAGGTTTTAGGTACGGAAAAGCTAAAAAAGAATTGTAGCGTTATTTAGCATAAAATATCATAATTTAATTTATCAATTTTAAATTTATTATTTTAAATTTAAACATATTTTGAAACAGAAATAAAATCTATTTCTATAATTGTATTTCCTTTTTAGGATACTATTTATCACCTTTAGAAAATATATAAGTCAATATATTATTTTAAGGAAAGTGATAAAAGAAAATAGGGAGAAAAAAAATCGAAAATATGATGTTTTACCGGGTGGGTCCATTGTTTTTAAAACCTCTGTTGCCTATAATACAAAGCATTCAAGCAAGCGTCACTTGTCACGCACATATTCACCAAACTCCCTCTCTAACTTTTTGTGTATGCTTCTTATATGATTAAATCGCATTTCAATTATTTAATCTTTGTTGTCGCATTCGTAGGCCACTATGGTCCATGGATCCAACCAATATATATATACACACACATACAAGTTGCATACAAAAAAAAATAAGAAGAATAGACACAACAAAATATAATGGAATGGACCACACCAGCTCAATTATTTTGACATGTAAAATAGGTTGGGCCA
Organism: Ligustrum vulgare; assembly: GCA_963555705.1. NCBI lineage: Eukaryota > Viridiplantae > Streptophyta > Magnoliopsida > Lamiales > Oleaceae > Ligustrum > Ligustrum vulgare. Next base: position 5,440,887 of record OY743179.1, read on the forward strand.
GTCAAGTCTGTCATTAGTTGTGGATAACGTTATCCAAAATGCAATACGTACAAACCCGTCACTAGATTTAAGTTGTCGATGACTAGCTCGGATGACGTCCTATTTCTTCAAAAATAAATATTTGAATTTTTATTTTTTTAGAAACAACTTCGTCTTTCTTCGTGAAGGTATTACGTGTATTCGTGATTCATACAACTAAGCTTTTGTGATATCCACATCAAATACTAACATGGACACAAATTATTGTACCACATTTGTGAGAACCAACGACTTTGTTATGTCCTCCCTCCCCTTCGTGTATTTCTCTTACACTCAGACTATGGGCAAGGGTGGATCCATGAATTTTGTTCGACTAGGACTGTCGTCCAGAAATTTTGTTTAGCTCGGACTAACATCGATCAAATGACTATATTTATCAAGTTGCAATCCAAAAAATACTCAAAAATCTAACAAATTTTTTTTTGCCAGATCGAGTACGAGCGAGGACGTCGGCTCGCCATGTTGTAGATTCGTACCTGACTACGAGTAACAAGTTCGAGAAGGTACACGTGTTGCATTATAGGTTGGTGCCTTGTAAACATCGACTTTGTGACATCGATGTACACCTTCTACATTTTTTTCTGAAAATTATTTGATTATCGATGGTAGCATGCAAACTCTATTAACTATATTTGCCAATAGCTCAAGCGTCGTGATTGGAAGAATCATTTACATTGTGTTTGTGTTGCGCCCTTTGCAGCATGATTCATGACCATTTTTCCATGGATGATATGATATACAAAATGTACCATAGTTCGATAAATCCCAAATTTTATGTGATCGCGACTTATTATTGTCGTTTCTAGATGGCTGTGGTCTCTTTTTCTTCCCCCATGTGATTGGTTCTGTACTACAATGGAAACAATCATTTCAATCACAATTCCCATCTCTAAAAGTGCTTTCTTCTTAATTATGTCTTTTTCTTGATATTATATATATTATTTCTATTCCCTTTCTGTTTGTCTTTCAAATATGATAATCCAATTCAACTAATTACTGCTTAACCATTATGGTCAGAACCTAACTTTAATTACAACAATTGCTTAAGTTAACTAGGTCTAGCGATTTGCCCATTACTTTTCTTTTAATTATTTTTCATAAAATTTATTCTAATTTTCGCTTAATATATATATATCACTTCACAAGGTTGAAGTTTGGCTAATAAGGAAAGGAAACAAAGATGATTTGTCCCACATATTTGTCATATTAAAAAATAAATAAAAAGAAGTTAAAAAGGGAAAAAGAAGGGGGGGAAATCCTCCCAAAAGGACAAAACACTTGCATAAGATAGCATTAAAGGCCTAAAAAAGTGATTTAAAAAAAATATGTGATTAAAAAATGTTTTAAAAAATTGTATTGTTTATAAATTCATTTATAAAGAGCTTAAAAAACTGTAATGTATGTTGACATATGCCACGTGTACATATCATGGACGACAACATCATTTTCCAATACAACACGAACGGGGTCAGCGATTATCTGTGAGTAACTTGGGTTGGATTTGTCCACCTGACGACAATTTACCATTTTCAATTTTTGGGTCCCATTTTTCTCACTTCCTGTGATTATTTCTCAAGACAATGGGAACGATCGTTATATTGTCACTTATTATAGTTACACTAATTTTAAATTGTACCAATGGTCTTTACTCTTTACAAAATATTGCAGTTAAATTTTATCATAATATTCTTATTCTCAACTTTTCATTAATTAAAAAAATTTCATCCCAAGTTGAGAATAATAATAATATTATGATAAAAAATTCATAGTTATGTCAAAATACTCTATCAACGTGCTTCGAAATGAAGGATAAATATTATTTTATAAATTTTTAGGTTTTGAACTCTTACTTCATTATTCAATCCACCCTCCTCATTTCCAATATTCCTATCCCAATGTTTTTGTTTTTTTTTTTTGGCAACTCAAGTCCAACCTCTCCATCGCTATTCACTCACTTCCAGCAACTTAACTACATCTTTACACTTCCGCACAATAATTCTTTTTTCTAGAAGTTATAATTGATCCTTCAATCTAAATAATGGATCATTCTCTTCCTTCATGTTCTTTTGATCTTCAAATGATTATTATGGTGTTAAACCAACAAGAGTGATTGATTTCTCATCCTTAATTTTGTTTTTCACAATTTTTTATTAGAAATGAAAATTTACAAATGTAAGGAGGGGGACTGGTTTTTCATCACAAATAAACATGTACATATTCTTATTCCCATCATGAACCGCCTTCCTCAAATACATCCATGGTCTCCCCAATAGGATATGACAGGACTTCATATCAACGACAACACAATACTTTATTACTATATCTCACAAGGGTGAAATTCAATAGGACTTGCTTGGTGAAATTGAACTTCTCACATTCCTTCAATCATGTCACCTATAAGGCCTAATGTGTTGTAATAAAGACATTCCCAATTTCCATCCATCCATGGTGATACGAGCAAAATTGGAGATGTACTCGCTATCAATAGCTAAATTACACACCTTATTACCCACAAAACATCTAATTTTGAAAATAGACCTAGATCATCATCCATCCTTTATGTGGATTTTCAAGAATTGAAGAAAACTCAAGAACAAAATGATCTAGACATTGATGAGCAAATAAGAAATTTATTTTTTGATTCGGTAAAATAAATGGAAGGCGAGTAATATCAAGAACTTAAAGAAATTCCGGAAAGTGATTTTTGAAATTATTTATTTTTTGCAATTTTCAGAATATATATATATTTTTTTACGAAAATTGAAGAATTTTGATTTTTTTTTTTCAATAAAATCAAAACTAATTAAAAATAATGATAACTAACAAAAAGGAAAAAAAAAAAAAAACTGGATATAGGTGATTCACAAGTGACAAACTCGGTGATAAACACGAGGAATCAAACTTGGATAATAAGAAAAGGTCGAATTTAGAGCCAGCTTCTATACCAATAGATGCAAATCCTCGTTGGAACACGTTGAACTCCTGAAATTACATTGAAGAACGCCTGGAAAATTTCAAATTCAGGTTTACAGATGGTAACATTACAATCTGAACCTTATGACACAAGAACCTAAGGCATATGAAATCGTAGACCATTAAGATGCTGAAACAAAAACCACAATGGAGGAACGTCACAAATGTTATTCACACCTTTAATAAGTTCGGATTGAATGCCATAAAGATATTTAATATTTGATAAGTTCAGAGAAATTTAATTAATAACAAGAATTAAAAGGAATTCTCATCTTTAAATATATTGAATAACGTTTAAACTATCAAAACTAAGTTACAATGAATGAAAAACCCTTTTTATATGTTAAAGGGTTGAAATAAACCTGACGAAAAATTCAAAAAATCTAGAAAATCTAAATCATGCAATCGCATGGTAGAAAAGTCGGCGATCACAAGGTTATTACATTTTACTCTCGGGTAGTTCAAAATTGACTTGACGATCGCTTGGTTAAACTCCGAAACACTTCTCTAAAACTTGATATTTGACTTTGTCCTTGGCTTGGATTGCTCGTATCGCTTGTATTTGTCTTGGACCCTCTTCTATCACGTTGTTCTTGAATGTCAAAGCTTTAAACATGTACTTAGACTCTTGTTTGACTTGCATAATAGATCTTCTTGTCAAGTGGCTAATGATTCTCATCAAACATTCTGCACTTAAACCCTACTTTTTTCAACCACACGATCTCGTATCAATCACTAATAAAACACAAATTTTCCCTAGTAAATAACAGTCGAACATAGGCTAAAGTGTCAAATGACTTTCTTGGATGACTAATCTTTTATGTATTTGATGATTATCAAACCAAGTTGAATCAAATTTAAATCATTTATTCAACCATATATTTCATCATTTATTTATCAAGATCTACTAAAATATAATTTTTATTCAAAACATAGATGAACTTTTTTTATTTTTTATAGAATTTAATAAAATGTAAGATTGTTAAATTGATAAAAGTCGTGATCTATCTCCATTTGGTAAAATTTGTTTTCTGAGTTTTGTTTATAAACGAACGTGTAACAACGTCTCATTTTGACTTTTTTAAAAAATGGACAAACGAAATATTGTCATGTCGCTATCTATAAACAATCGTTTATAAACAATTTACCAAACAAAGACTAAATTGTATAATTAAAAAAATTTATATTGACTTTGACTTAAAATTTTATTATTATTATTATTATATATTTATTTTATTAACCTAAACTAAACAAGGATTTCATTTCATAAGCTTGGATGCGTACAAACTATAAATGTCAATGCATCTTCGAATGCATTTGATTGAAAATATTGAAAATTGGTGAATTTTTTATTTTCAGGGAATTGAATTGTTTGAAAATTATTTTCGTGGAAAATATTAATTGGAAATGTTTGATTGAATTAATTTTTTAGGTGAAAGATTGGAGAAATTTCAAAGTTTCGTTGTTTAATTAACATTATTTTTCTTGAAAATTTTGGCAAAATTGAGCTATTTTAATAAATTTTTTTTAACACATTTGCACTTAAGAAATAATAATATTAATTTTTAGAAAAAAATAAGTCGAATAACAACAACAAAAGAACCTAACGAGGCCAAAATCAATTTCCACATGAGATGGAAAATATTTAACAACCAAATTCATAAGAATTTCTTATCCTCAAATTCATGGCAAAAGAGGTCTCGTGATGTCAAGGTAGAAAACACTTTTCGAGGAAAATAAATTCAATCGAATGGGACAAAAGTTGGAAAGAGGCAATGGAACACAGACTAGAGATTACAATGAGTAGGGAATTTGTTAGATTTGAAAAATCTATATCCTACCCATTAGAGATTTATAATACTCACACCTCCTATCCATATTCCCACTTAAGAGTTGCGAGTCAGGTACGGGTAAGTAGGGTAGAGTAAGGTAAGGTGTGAGTATACTTTTATACTCATTTAAAACCTATTATGTATTTTAGTTTTTATAATTTTTTTATTTTTTATTGTTTTGGCATTGATGGCCGTCCAAAGTAGTAGTGTGTGTGTGCGTGTATATTTGTTCAACAATAATATAAGTATCTAATTATAATTTTTTCATAAATTTCACATGTAATATATTAATTAATAATCTCTGAGCAACATAAAAATATCAAAATAAAGTAAAAATATAACAACATCCATTGTCCAAAAATAAGTAGACCTCAATTGTCCCAAAATAAGCAAATATCAAAGAGTCCACTTGTCCAAAATTATATACGGTTAAAAATAAATACAATAATTTTTTTTTTAAAAAATTAATAGGTATATGAGTCGGGTATGAATTTTTCTACAATATCATACAAAAATTCATATCCATATTGAATTTTTAAATTTATACTCATACCCTACCTACAAAATCATCGGGTCGAATGATTTCAGTTCATTTATATTAAATACTCAACGAATTTCGAATTCGTAAGTATTATTGCGTTCCCTACACAGACATAGCTGTGAAAATTGAAAAGTCATGTTCTCATTGACAAATGGGAAGGCTGGTAAGGCTCAGTGTAGCGGTGTGCATGGTTCGAATCCTGAAATTTTGAAATTGTGTCTTATCGTCAGCGGAAGTTATCCAAACTTTGGACTTACTATCAAGTCTTCTATCCTAACTTTAAGAAGCATGATTTCTAATTAACCTCCTTTAAGAAGCATAATTTCTAATTAACCTCCTCAACCAATGATTCAGATAAGGATCGGTTGAGACCCTAGGTTGGAGTACACGTTTTTTGTAAAGCCATGTTGAAACCTGTAGAGGGCAACTAGACTAGTGTAATAACATTTGACTTCTCTCCAGAATAATCACATCCCTCCCTTTTTGCTTCCCCTGCATTTTTTTCGCTAATCCCATAACTCACCAATCTTTTGCCTCTGAATTTCATCTTTCTTCTTTACTGTTACTTCTTCTGCTACAGCTCTCCCTTTCTACAACTTTCTTTCTTTTTCTTCCGCACTCTGTTGGATTGATTTCCCTTTGTTTACTGTTCAATAGTTGTGGTCAAAGCAAAACCCTCTGCTTGAATTGCAATAAATTTTACATTCAACTGAAAGTCGGTTAGTTAGTGGCAAGTTTTTGATGGCTTTATCACGGTAATGTTCAGTTGTTGAAGATCCATTGGAGATTAAATTTGAGACGGAGGAATTTTGAATTGGTAATTGAAACTTGGGGTTTTGGATCCGATCAGGGAAAACAACAGCGCCATTAGATGGCGCTGTTTAGACGCTTCTTTTATCGGAAGCCACCGGATCGGCTTCTAGAGATCTCTGAGAGGGTTTATGGTAGGCTTGCTAAGTCAGCTCTTTTTGATCAATTTCATAGTTTCCTTGCAAATGCATACATTATTCTAGATTTTGCGTCTTTGATTAAGGCCTTTTTCTCCTAATTCTCGAATTTGCTTTAACTGTGTGAATTTCATTTTCTCTATTTTTTTTTTTAATTAGAAGAAGTGCATTAGTACTTCTTTGTTGATAAAACAGCTGAAATTATGATCTTTAATTTAGTTGAGTCGAAGAGCTGCTAGATAGATGACTGCAATTCTGGCTCTATAACTTGTGACACATTGACTTTGTATATATTGGAACAGGAGGTGTTTGATGTTAAAGTAATCTATCGATGTTTCCTTTATTTTACTGTTTAACACTTGAAAGACAGAAATATCATCAAAGGTTGTCATAAGTTGGTTTTATAATTTTGCATATGTTGTTTTCTACTCCATTCTCTTCTCTTAGCTCCCATATGAAATATGACTAGCTGAAGATCCCTAAATATCCATTTGAAAAAAAGAGATGAATAGATAGGACTAAATATTGTTTCCACATTTTAAGTTGCAAGGAGAGAATCTGGGCTTTCATATGGTTTAGTGATGGGAGTTAAGAAGTGGAACCTGCTCTGCTTTTAGATAGTGCTGTTTTACATGTTGGTCCTTTTTGACCCTTGATAATTTTACAGGGATAGAATACGCAATTTCATATAGGAAGTTATATCTGCAAAATAAAGCTAGTTTTTGTGTAACTTTATTTCAGCCATTCCCCATTCTTCCTTGAATTTCATCTAAGCTCAAGTTCAAGACTATTTTAAAATTTGAAGCTGAGAACGGTCATCATCTGGTGTAAAGTATTGGTAGTGGTTACCGTTGTTCAAATTGAAGAACATTTTCTTTTTGTAAGGTGCAAATAAAACATTAACTATGCCACATAGTTATTCCAATTAATTTGATCTTCTTGCAGTGTTTGATTGCTGCTTCTCCACCGACGTGTTGGATGAAGACGAGTACAGAATATACATGAATGGCATTGTAGCTCAGCTACAGGATCACTATCCTGATGCTGCTTTTATGGTTTTTAACTTTAAAGAGGGGGAAAGGAGAAGTCAAATATCTGATGTGTTGTCTCAGTATGATATGACTGTTATGGATTACCCTCGACAATATGAGGGGTGTCCATTATTGCCACTGGAAATGATCCACCACTTCTTGCGTTCCAGTGAGAGCTGGTTGTCACTCGAGGGTCAACAGAACGTGCTCTTGATGCACTGCGAAAGGGGAGGATGGCCTGTCCTTGCCTTCATGCTTGCTGGTCTTCTTTTGTACCGAAAACAGTACACTGGTGAGCAGAAGACTCTTGAAATGGTATACAAGCAAGCTCCCAGGGAACTTCTTCATCTTTTATCTCCTTTGAATCCACAACCATCACAGCTTAGATATCTCCAATACATCTCTAGAAGAACTTTTGGGTCTGATTGGCCCCCACCAGATACGCCTCTGGCTTTGGATTGTATAATACTTAGAGTCCTTCCTCTGTATGATGGTGGAAGAGGATGCCGACCAACAATTCGTGTCTATGGTCCGGATCCTTCTTCAAAAGCATCCAGTAGAACATCAAAGCTTCTGTTTTCAACTTCCAAAAAGAGGAAACATGCCCGCCTCTACGGACAGGTAATCTCATGATTCATAAATTGACTTAAACTGGAGAATCAACTGAAATGTGAAGTTTTCTTATGGTCCATGGCTGCAGGAAGAGTGTACACTAGTAAAAATAGATATTCACCACTGCGTCCAAGGAGATGTTGTCCTCGAGTGCATCCATTTGGATGAAGATTTAGTAAGGGAAGAAATGATGTTTAGAGTCATGTTCCACACAGCTTTTATCCGATCAAATGTTTTGATGCTGACCCGTGATGACGTTGATGTTTTGTGGGATGCAAAAGACCAGTTCCCGAAGGAATTCAGAGCTGAGGTGAGGTATTGTTTTCACTATGTTATAAAGTTTATTTCGTCCAGAACTTCAGGAGTTAAAAACATTCTCTATTTGTATCAGGTACTCTTTTCTGATGCAGAATCTGTTCCATCTATTACCAAGGAAGCAGTAAGTGATGATGATGATAATGAAACAGAAAGTGCTTCACCAGATGAGTTTTTTGAGGCAGAAGAGATCTTCAGCAGTGTAGTTGATGGGTCATATGGGAAGGGGGAATTTGATATTCGAACAACTGAATCTACCATTCAGGATGGTGAGAATCATGAAGTAGCCTGGATAGAGGTTTTGGGTCATCATGCATTCCAAGACTGTACTTCAGATGAAGCGAGTCACAGAAACAACAGCAAGGTTGCTGCAAAAAAAAAAATTCTGATTGCAGCAGATGCTATGGTCTACAGGAGCGGTCAGTTAAATTCTAGAGCAGAGCTTGCTGATGTAGCCGGTGGTACAGATACTGAAGATGTAGCTGGACTACCATGTGGAAAATCTGAGGATAATAAACAAAGCCAGGAAGACACTTCTTCAATGAAAAAAATGACAGAAAAGCAAGGTTTATTGCAAAAGATAGGTGGTGACAATAATAGACAAAAGTCTGATAATGAACTCTCGATATCCTCAAAGAAACAACCAGTCTGCACTTTCAAACCTGCGGCAGATGCAATTGGTACTAAACAAAAATCAAAACCACAAGAATCTCAGGGCACTCTTCCAAGAACGGCAAAGCCAAATGCAGTATCTAGGTGGATTCCATCAAATAAAGGTTCATATACAAATTCTATGCACGTATCATATCCACTGTCTAGATATAACAGTGGTCCAGCTGCAATGGCTCTTGGCAAGGATTCCCAGTCTGGGGGAAAAGCAAAGGCCCCACCTGCTAGTTCTTATGAAGCTACAATTACTGTGGATGAAACTTCTGCAGTGGGCGAGGAACCATTAAAATATCAATCTTATTCATCATCGCTAGACTCGGCACCAACTGAAAAAGGTTCTTCTCCAAGTTTGACTTTATCGTCTCTGGTGGAACGTAGAGTCCAGGAACTTGATGGCCCTCAACTAAGTCAACCAGTAACACCATCTCCCCTTCCACAAAGTCAACCGGTACAACCCCCTCCCCCCTCCCCCCTCCAGTATTACACTTGTCTAGCTCTTTATTATATAAGTTTTCCTCAACACCCCCGTCAATTTTACAGGTAGGAGAGAAGAATTTGCTCAATCATCACCCACCCCCGCCAACATGTGCAGCACTTACTTTTTACACACCACCTCCTCCTCCTCCTCCTCCTCCGCCGCCGCCACTGTCATCTACAAATTGCGCAAAATTTTCTTATTCACGACCACCAAATCTAGACCCACCACGATCTTATGGCAGAGTAGATGCTACTAAAACACCACCACCACCACCACCTCCTCCTCCTCTACCCCCATCTTCCATTTCATCTAAGGCTCAAAATATCAGTAGAGTTTTGCCACCTCCACCTCCACCTCCACCACCCCCTTGGTTGGTTGGGAGTTCTGGTCCTGCTTCTGCAGCATCAAATTTCCCCCCTCCATCCTCCACGCAAAGATCACTTGCTGTTGGAACGCCCTCTATACCTCCACCTCCGCCCCCGCCTTCCATGCATGGTAATTCTTCTCCACATCTGCCTCCGCCTCCGCCTCCGCCACTGCCACCACCTCCACCTCCTCCACCACCTCCACCCCCACCTCTTTCTCATGGTCCTCAACCCACGCTGCCTCTTTTGCGTGGTGGCGCTATACCGCCTCCACCTCCACCTCCTATGCGTGGAGCGCCACCTCCCCCTCCACCTGCACCGCCTCCGCCTCGTATGCTTGGAGCGCCACCTCCACCTTCTCAGATTCATGGAGCCCCACCTCCACTGACTGGAGGTTCACCTCCCCAATGTGGAGCACAGTCACCACCTGCTCCCCCTATCCGTGGGGCCCCAGCTCCACCACCACCCCCTCCACTTTGTGGTCCACCTCCAGAGTCTTCGCCAATGCATGGAGCACCAGCTCCACCACCCCCTCCTGGAGGCCGTGTGCCGGGTCCTCCTGCACCACCGGGTCTTCCTAGACCTCCAGGCGGGGGACCTCCCCCACCTCCACCATTAGGAGCTAAAGGATCTGTGGCAGATGGGAGAGGCTTAACTGCCAGTAGGGGACGTGGGATTTCTCGTCCTGGGATGTCAACTGCTTCAGCACCTCGAAGATCTACTTTAAAGCCACTACACTGGAGCAAGGTAACAAGGGTAGTACAAGGAAGCTTGTGGGATGAATTGCAGAGAAATGGAGAATCTCAAGTGTAAGCCCTTTTGCTTTGCTATATTAGTTTCTTGATTTAGAATTACATGAGCAGCATTTTTTCATTATTTTCTTTTCCACTCCTATGGTGTAATTCAATCATATATAGCAATATGGTACGGGTTGTTTATCTCTTTTGCAAAATGCTTTTATGTGCGTATAATTGTGTATAGAAATTAGTTCCTTGATTTTTTTCCCCTCTATTGATTCTTGGTTCTGATATGTTGCTGACACTTTCAATTTTTATTTTCTAGTGCACTAGATTTTGACGTGTCAGAACTAGAGGCTCTTTTCTCTGCCACAGTCGCCAAATCAGATAGTTCTGGAGGCAAATCGGGAGGACGTCGGAAGTCTGCGGGATCTAAACCTGACAAAGTCCATCTGGTAGTATTTATGAATTCTAGGAATTCTTTACCTTTAAAAGAGATAATTTAGTAGGAACTTATGCATTTAATTAACTGCAAATCATTATAAAAATGAGAGTTTCTTGGATGTGTCCTGGCTTTTGGGTCACATAGCCCATTAGACTAATCCATGTCCAGATTTTTTTTTTTTCCTGTCCGACTTAATTTCCATCTTATATAGGCCTGTGGCTGAAGCAGCTCCCTTAAAAAAGGGAGGAAATGGCATAAGTACATTGCAAATTGTTATATTTTTGTATTCTCAGTAAATCATGACCGAGAGGCGAGAGCATCAATTATAAGTTTTTTTGTTGATCATGACAACATTCATGCTCATAAAGCAGCTAAAAGGCAGTGTCATCTTTTGTTTGGTGAAGATAAAAATCAGTCTGGCTTTGTTTCCTTCAAAAGTAAAATGATCAATTTAAATATCTTTCATTTCTGTATTTGGGATTCGATAGGTGATATTTGGGATTCGATAATATTTTACACAGGACTTTGGGCAAGAGCGAATGGTCTATTCAGTACCTTAGATAATTTTTTGTTTCGTTTAGACACATACAGTTCATTACGAACTCTAGTTCCGAGTAGTTTGCAGAATATCTTTTATTGATCTTGATTAGAATCAAAACTGTACTGTAGAGATGGACGCCTCATCCATTATGATCATTGTAATCTATTGAGTTATTTTAAATAAAATTATGTTTCTTATCAAAAAAAAAAAATAGCAGACTTGATCACATGTTAAATGATAGTACTGGAAGTCAAGCATTCGATGACATCGGCTTGCCCGTAGGTTATGATGAAGCCTCTGTTTGGTAAAAGAATTTTGTTTATTAGCAAAGAATTTGATGTTTTCGAGGTAAAATACGTTGAAAAGTGGTTTTGAAAATGAATGTGGTTAAAAGGGGTTTGGGAGAATGTGTTGTTTATAATATAAACTATAAACAAGTCACCAAACACACTATAAATTGAACCATGAAATACTTATAAATCCAGGGATTGAAACTGAGAAAGTGCGTGCGTTCTTGCTGATACATAAAATGGCTATGTAAAGCTTAGGTTCTTTAACCTCATAATCACGAAGATGACAATTCCTTTTGTTATCAGCTTACTGAGACCACATCGAGCTTTATAATCACAAAGACAAAAAGTGCAAGTTCCTGGCATGTAGTTGATCACATTCATTTTTTGGGCAAATTTTTTAGATTATGTAATTGACATTAATAATAATCAATTGCTGTTAGGAGAGAGTTTTATTTTGTTTATTTGTCATTCTTCTGCATCCTTTGCATAGAGTTCTCCAATTGTACTAAGTTATATATATTTGCATTTTTCTTGTTTTGTGCCGATGATTAGTTCAATGCAGATGTAGCACTCGACTCGGTTATTATAATTAGTTAGAAGACTGTTCAACGTTGCGCTGATGAAATACTGATAAGATTTTCATTACTTTTCATGTTTCGATCACTATTCTCTATTGTAGATTGACCTGAGAAGGGCTAATAATACGGAAATCATGCTCACAAAGGTGAAAATGCCACTTCCTGACATGATGGTAAGCTAGGCATGGTGCATGTTTCCAACCTTTTGTTTTGTTCTGATCTGTAAGCTAGATTGGGTTACACTTGTAAAAACAATCTGCAACTTCTATTATGAGTTGATTTTTCTTCCATCAGTCATATGTTTGAAATATTTCAAACTCTTTTGGTTTTTTTGCTATGTGGCATGTATGATGCCCTAGTCATAAACATCCACCCCTCACAGAAATTAACATGAAATCATTTCAATTTTTCATTGGAAGGTTTGGGTGTCTTTATAATTAGAGAAAGCACACCTGCAAATTGGTTGACTTGACGCTCAGAGTACAAAATTTGAAGTAGTGAAGTTATTTCTAAAAACATTCGGAAAATGTTCTGGATTGCATTTTATTCTGCCACGTTCTTCCCTTCTGTGTTTTCCCTTCCAAAAAGGACCTTGACTTTATGATTATGGAACATGCTCTCATTTCAAGAAAATGTGATATCTGCTTGCTAACCTCTTTTTATAATTTGTAGCTTAACTTAATTCTCCCATATTATAACCCCAATGTGTAGATGGGCATGGCCGAGTTTATTACCTTGTCAATTTATAACATTTTCCTTAATTAGTTAAAAATTCAGCAGTTAGTCTCATCAGATGTACTATGACTGAAGATGGGTTCCAATTGCTTTTCTTTGTATCCAATATTATCTCTTGCTGTTGCATTTTTCTTTGCTGGAATAAAATAATTTGTGATTCAATCACAAAATAATTTGGTAAGTTCTACCTCATTTAGGCTTCAAATTTATCTTAGTATCCAAAAATGTAACAGGACATACACAGGTCATGTTCCCCAAAAAAAACGAAGGTATTGATCACATTGTACTCTAAATTATTAATCAAGGCTCATTACCTACTCAGTATTAAGATTGTACTTGTCAATCAAGTGAAATTTAATTAAGCAGTCACAGTGATAAGTTAAAGTTCACTTTGTCTTGTTTAGTGCATACCAAATGCACTATTATCTATAGAAGTCGCAACTTCTGTGGTCAAGATAAAATTATGATGTAGACGATAATATGACCTTGCAAAACAAAGTTCTCATTTTTTACTCACCTGTCATGGACGAATATTTAGGAATAATTATTAATTTTATCTTTTGCACAAAAACCATTTATTTGCATAGTTCAATTCTATATTTGCTCGAATAAGTTCTAAATAGAAAATAATATTGTGAACGAACTATGAATCATTGTTATCTGCATGACAGAAAATGTCTCGATGCACAAAAATAGAGCCCTTAAGGCACATGAAGCATGTTCAGCTTATCTCCTATCATATATTTAATAAAGATATATGAGTCTTGGCCATTCTAAGAATTATATGAAAACTTGTTTCTTGTTTTCACACTCTAATTCATATGCATGGTTTCCTACAAACTTTGTTTCTACTTTAAGAATTCTTGTTTGTTTCAACTTCCACAGGCTGCTGCACTTGCAATGGATGAATCAATTTTAGATGCTGATCAAGTAGAAAATCTTATAAAGTTCTGTCCTACTAAAGAAGAGATGGAACTTCTCAAGGTGATTCTTCATTTTCTCAAGCATTATGCAACCTGTGATTTTCACTATTTAATCCACACTCACTATTTTCTTTAGACGAAAATAATTTCTTGTTATTGATTTCTGTTTTTTGACTGTTAAGGGCTACACGGGCGACAAGGACAATCTAGGGAAGTGTGAGCAGGTCTGTGGTTGTTATATTGATGAAATTTTTGCATTTGAAGGATGTATTCTACATTTACATAAGCCGAATAGGATTAAGCGCTTTTCGCTCGAGGACCAGTGATTTAATTTTCTCTAACCCCAAGAATGGGTGCAGTTTTGTAGAGTCGACCATAAATTTAGGTTTTGATATCAACCTCCATCTCCCTTCTCCACTCATAAGGTACACAGTTGCCATTAGGAATAATAAAGATCTCTCTTCTCCAGTTCTCCTGAAATTTTATTTCAATGCTAGGAAAGTTGATTAGACTTTGTCTAGGTTGTGACGCCCTGAACCTTAGCTTTGAGTGTCACGTATTAAACATAATAACTTTTGCTTTTGTCACATGGAAAAACTCTTAAATAAAATGAAATATATACTGGACACTTATTTTCAACTTGTAGTAAAATATCTCTATAAAATTTAATGGCCAGCATGAGCTAACCTGAAATTTTTCTTTACATATATGAACTTGGCGCAATCATGGCTGGTTGGGGCAGCCAGTTCAAACGTTTTTATAAAATTCATCCCAACTCCGTTTTCTATGAAATCTGTGGCATTGGAAAGATATTTTCAAGTAGTTTCCTATATTAAAATATGGAAAATTACTAAGATCATGTGATATAGACGTTTTATTAAAAACAGTTAGGTACTGCAGATTGACCTTTCGACGCTTAAAAATTTATATCTCGGGCCACACGAATCCAAATGGAGTGCTTCTTGAGCTCATATAAAGAAAACTCAAATAGGAACGCAGCAGTATTTTTAGAGTCTCAAATAGGTGTCTATAGAATTAGTAATAGTATTTTGAATTGACCCTAAAAACCTGTCCAGTTTCTGCCTCTTTTATCATTGCAGGAAAAGGTCTATAAAAATTTCTCTTAGCATAACATGAAAGATATGATCACAAAATTTACTTCCATTACCATATTACATCATATCTTATACATGTTTATATTTAATACCACAAGAAAAACATATGGAAAACAGTTTTTTGAACAAAACATACGAAAATGAAACTGATGCAAAAATAAATTTGTCCTTAATACATCATTGAGTATGCTACTGACTTCCTCCAACCCAACAATCATGAATCTGAAAATTTAGTATAAAATACTATGAGTATAAAGAATACTCAGTAAGATATCATGCTCGGATTTAACATGTTAATATTACACAAAAGAAAGCATTCAAACACATACTTGCACATTCCGGCTTGCCGGTGCCTTTCGGACTTGTCCTAAGGCATGAATAGATATCTTACTTTGTGGACTTGTCCACATCTTTCATATTATGGTTTTTCATGCATAGCTTAAGCATAAATATTATCATGAAATCCTACCACTTGAGCATAGAAAGTATCTTACCTTAAAGCTTGGAGAAATTTTGGTGGAAAAGTATACTTGAAAGTGCTAGCCTTTGCTCTTCTTCTTCTATTCTTACTATATTTTTTTCTGTACTCTCTTCCACTAACTCTTGCTGTTGGTTTTTCTTTGAAAGTAATATTTTTTGTTGCAAAGATATATAAGGAACGTCCCTTAATAATCCAAAGGAAAGAAGACCTATGAACTAAGTAAGGCAAAGAGGTTAACTATTTCCTATTGGTGTATCCACGTGCAAGATTTATCTCCAATAGCTCTTGCATGCACTCCATGCATTTACCTCATATATTTAATTAAACACCTCATGCTTGCAAGCTAGGAAAATTTCTTCACTATTAAGATAGCTTGCAACTAGTTGACACCTCATGCTTGCTTGTTACCTAATTATACACCTCATGTCATGCTTGAATATTAAACACATAACACCTCATGCTTGCCTTTACATTGCAAGAAAATTACTTCACTCCTAAGATAACTCTCGGCCAAGTGAATATGAAATACTTATCAATAGTAATTAGGTATAAAACTTGACATTAATCCCCCACAAAAAAAATGAATTAACTAATCTTGAAAAATTTTTAATCAACCAACAATGCAAACTTGGCAATCACTAATAATTTTGGCCATATAAAATTTGAAAAGTTAAATTATCATCAAAAAATTAAATGAGTTAATTAAACGAGCACAAAAAAAATTTCAGAGTATTACATGGGCTGTTTTTTCCAGTTAAGTTTATGATTGTTGAACACGACATACACGTTGATCTACCTAATGCAAATACATCAGCTGCGGCATGTGAATAGTTTTAAGTTCTGGTGATTGCGTGCTAATATATTTGAAGACACTATCTTTTCCTTTTGATTAGTGCAACTTTTGTTGCTTTCGATTCAAGACGTGCAAAGTGTGTAAAAAAATTAAGCTTTGCACATCTTGAATTATTTCACCATACGTTTATTCTCTGTCTGAACAATTAAGAAAAAGCAAAATAATGATCCATGTACTGCTTGATAGACCTTAAATAAATAGTAATTAACATCGATAATCTTGAAGAAGAGCATCCTCAATACGTAGAACTTCTCAGAAACAAACCTTAAGTAACATCCGCAAGTATACTTCGAACAGATGTAAAGAAGTTTGATGTTTCTATCGTCCCACTTATTCTACTGTAGATAAAACTAATAGCTTCCTGCTTTATGCCATCGAGATCTGAATCTGAACAAGTGACAACAACCATTTTCATTATAAAGGATATATTTTTTTTTCTTACTTTCAAATATCAAATCCCCTTTGGACTTTGGTATACTGACTGCTTCCCATCTCCCTAGATTAGCCCGTCTCTTCACCCTCAATGTCTATGCATACACAATCTTCATCATTTATCCCAACAAGCATTCTATAAAATGTATGGTAAATAGTAACCTAGAAACAGATTATAAGAGTAATATGACCACACAAAAAATAAAAATGAATAAATACAAACAGCTCCTCAACAATGGAAATATGATATTCTTAAAGGTAGGCAGCAAATTAGTCCTGAGGAGGACCCATTCTCACCATTGTTTCTTATGCATTTGTAGATTAAATACTGTTCTCTAGGTTCTTGTTCCTGTTTGTAGCATGGTTGTGGGATAATTTTTTTTGAGGTCGGGTGTTACTGCTCATATGATTAATTTCTGTGGAGGTAAATGCTTAAGGCATGTTAGATTGCATGCATTTTTTTGGGAGCATACAAAAGCGAAGCATTGGAAGCCGGAAGGGCGTGGATTAACAAGAATGATTACTGGATTGACCAGATTGAAGTCATGGCTTGTGTAGATCACGAGTGTAAGATGGGAAGTAAAGTATGTCTTTAGTCTTAAGATGGAATAAGATGGAATTGTTAGTTGAATATAGACGCCTCTTGCTGTGCATGTTTAGTGTATCTGGCATCAAACAAGTTTGAATAGAGTATGACTAAATACATGATGCCTATAAAATAATCATACACAGTGCATGATATTGATATGTGACTTTGCGAAGTTTCATCAAAATTAGCAGATAGACATTTTATTTAGTGGTTTCTGATATATATGTGATCCTTTTGAAGACAATTGTGAGGACATGTGTATGTGTGTACATGTCTACGCGCAGACACAGTGTCATACACTTTATGATGGTTAAAGGGATGCAATATAGTTTAACATAACTCGTCATTATATTTTAATTAGGTAATAAGATTAATTCTTATGTGAAATTCGGAAATGCACTTGATCAAGTGTATGCGCGAATTTATCAATTCTATATTATTTCCTCACATATTGAGTTATCTTTCAATTCTTCTCTTTAATAATTAACGAGTTGCAATGTTCATATAAGAATTCTTACATCTGTTTCTATATTTCAGTTCTTTCTGGAGTTGATGAAGGTGCCACGGGTGGAGTCTAAATTAAGGGTTTTTCTATTCAAGATTCAATTCAATTCTCAGGTCTGCTGTAAGGGTGAAATTTTTTTCGAACATGAATTTGATTCCTTGTGTCTCTAAATCTGGCTGTCATCTCAGGTTTCGGATTTCAAGAAAAGCTTGAACACGTTGAATTCTGCTTGTGAAGAGGTACATAGAAATTCTAGTAAATTTTATTTTATTGAAGCTTTTATTGATAAACCTATTTTTCCACTTGTGATTTAGGTTCGGAAATCCTTCAAACTCAAAGAAATCATGATTGCAATTTTAAGTCTTGGGAACACATTAAATCAGGGAACTGCCAGGGGTAAGGACATTTATATTCAGAAGCTTTCTTTAAGTTGAATTTTTGGACACTGAAAAAAACTGTGGTTAGTCTCTGGATTCACGCTTCCTTCCTTCCTATCTATTTATTTATTTAGTTTTTCACTTTGTGAATCCTTAAAACTATCTTTTGCATTAGATACCAATAGTACTAGATAAATCAAGTGTGTGTTGAAAATATACAACGAAGAGTCTTTATGCAGGAGGACAACTTTTAAAATATATGCATAAGCTTTTTTCATTTCAAATATGTACTAGGGGGCTGTTGCATATTGTTTTTAGTTTACTTTTAAAGAGTTGCAGATAGAAGGTAAAATGATTTACCCTTGCATGATCAGAATCAATTATTCTTTCAATTTACTTCCATGCAGAAAAGAAGTGATGCTTTCGTGCCTTGAAATAGATTAGCTTGTTACTAATTATTGTTAATGTAGATGGAATTCATATGATCTGTATGTCTGATGTCTAAACCAAATAAACAGTTGCAGTGCTTTAAATGAAATAATGGAGAAATTTAGAAACACAACTGATGCTTTCACTCCATGAAATAGATGACCTCATTGGTAATTGTTGTTAATTTAGTTGGAATTCTCATAATATCTGTATGGCTAATGTCTAAACTAAATATTGAGTTGCAGTGCTCTAAACCAAAGAGCGGAGAAATATTAGAAATACCTGGTTTTCCATTCTACCAGATCCAGATAACGAGAGAAGATCTTGTCTTAGTAAAGGAGATCTTGTGTAGAAATAATTATCAACTTTTTTTATTTTTTTTTCCTGATCATGTTATTGCAAATATTTATCCTCTGGGTATTACATGGTATAATTCGCTCAAGTGATGGTGATGCTTGAGAAGCTCCACTTAAAAGTGTATTATCTAATTAGCAGTCACCATTCAACATGGAAAGCACTCGTTGCCCTGATTTCTTTTTGTCAATTGGATCAACTCTCTACTATTTTGAATAATACACCTTACAGCAATTTATTTGAGACCACTGGGTAGACTATAACTGGAAAGCATCCTTCATTCTTCAATTAAAATTTGAAATTCAATTTTAGTGAGCCTAGGGTTTGAAAGAAGTTCCAGATTCGAAATATATCCAACTCCTACATTTTCCAACTTCCAGGTTCTGCTGTTGGGTTCAAGTTGGACAGTCTCTTAAAACTCACCGATACACGTGCTTCAAACAGCAAGATGACGCTCATGCATTATCTTTGTCAGGTCTTAATACATTCTCCTTTCTTTTCTTTGCTCTGTTCCAAATATCTCTACAGTTAACTGCAGCCAATATTTATTTTCTTCCTCCATCTCACTTAATTGTCATCACTGACTTTCTGGTCAGTTTGACTATTTTTGGATGTAAAATTGATCTTATTTTTTTCGAATTTTATGAATGGTAGCTAGAATTTAGTAAATGACATTTGGAAACTAAAACTAGTGAAGTGAGTAATTTTGAAATTACTATATATATGATAAAATAAAATATGGGCATTGCTTAGTAACTCCGAGGGTGTGTTGCTGTGTTTTTTTAGGTGCTTGCCTTAAAGTCACCGGCTCTTTTGGACTTCCACAAAGATCTTGTTAGCCTGGAAGCTGCTTCAAAGGTTGATCTTGTGAATGATGGTTTTGTTCACTATTGCTAGAATTGGATAGTAATGGCTTGTTCTGCAGATACAACTGAAATCATTAGCAGAAGAAATGCAAGCCATTATCAAGGGATTAGAAAAAGTAAAGCAGGAATTGGCTGGTTCCGAGAATGATGGCCCTGTATCCGAAACATTTCGCAAGGTATCATTACTCCAATTTTTACATGTTTGCATTCTGTTTATTTACGGTGAAGAAACTTTTTAAGTAATTATTTTGAACATTACTTTTTCCATCCATTTTCTCATCCAATCACAATATTTTTAAGGTTTTTCATTTGTATTATATCACCTTCCATTTTTTCACCTCGTTCATAGACGTTAAAGGAGTTTGTCAGTGCTGCTGAGACTGAGGTTGCATCAGTAACAAACTTATATTCTGTTGCGGTAAATTTCAACCCACGATCTTCAGTATAATATATGGAACCATAGGTTATTTTCCATGAAAACTTATTTATTTATTATATATAATTATTGTAACTGGACAGGGAAGGAATGCGGATGGATTGGCACTATATTTTGGTGAGGATCCTGCCCGCTGCCCATTTGAGCAAGGTAATTTTAATTTCATTTTTCCTTTCCTTTCCTTTGAGATATTGAATTCAGATTTCCGTTTTTAAAATCTATAGTTTTTTTCAGTTGTTGCAACCCTCTTGAACTTCGTGAGGTTGTTTAGCAAAGCTCATGAAGAGAACTGTAAACAGGCTGAACTAGAAAAGAAGAAAGCTCAAAAGGAAGCCGAGATGGAGAATGGAAAGGTAATTAATTTAATAAAGAAGGGTGTGAAATGAACCGTTTCAGTATTTCACAGGAAATTGCTGTTCAACATGTCGCGCCAGTGTTGGGTCACTATTGACACAGGGACACCGTGTAATTGACAGACTGTGATCCTCCAGATTTGACACGAGTTGTGTAGTTTTTATTGGAATATAAGAAACTGAAAGCACTAGCTTTCGAGGTTTTTGCAAAACCCAAAGTTCGGTGAAAATGGATATGGTGATTTTCGGGCCAAGTGGACAATGCAGATTAATGATCTTTGTCATAAGCTGATCACCAGGTTCTTACAATCTCGGACTGTTCACTTGGCCATGCGGAAGTCGAAGAAATTCTCGAAGTGATATGTGGAAGAATGCTTTCAGAGGGTTTTCTGCATGCGTGGGATGAAGCCAATGTTTTCCAAGACGGTGCCCTTCGAAACTTACCAGTCAATAACCACTGTATTATGAAACCTGTACAGATCTGTAACCCACCCCTTTATTGAGATTAAAGGTTATTGTAACATATAAAACAGGTTCTCCTCATCAACCAACCAGCAAATTTAGTGTATAGAGGTCAGGATTAGAGAGGGTATAGAAGATTAGCTATGTCAGTGTAATAGTTTTGTCATCAAAATCTAGTGTTAAGATTTAGAAATTCTTGTTTGTTCATTAGATTCAATTTTTAGAAAGTATTTGAATGTTTTCATTTATTAAGGGGGAAGGAAGTATAATTTTGTCCCTCGTGTATTTTTTATTGTGTCAGTATACCTATCTCTCATTCCTAGAAATTGATGTGCCATGTACAATAATCTTGTTGGATATGATATTTTCATTTGTTATGTACCACGTTGTTCTGCTCATCTAACAGCTTGTAGAGTAAATATACGTATTCATTTACATATCGTCTTCAACATTTAGCTGACAGTATCTAAATCTATTGTCTCTGTAGCTTCTTAAGTACTTACAGTTATTCAACCCAAAGATTAAAATCATATTTTCAGTAGATTGTAATAAAAATTTGTGGCTTATACGAAATGTGTGGTTGAGATTAATTATTCAATTTGATTTAGATTTTAATTTGTATCAAATATGAGCTCAGTTTCATTTGAGCACTAATACAATTTTTGTGGGGACTCTACGTGGCGTGTTATTATTAAATATATTGTCGTTGAGAATTTTCTACTAGTTATTTTTTGGTGAATAGAACAAAGTATTGAGAAAATGATTCATGTAGCCGAGTTGGGAACACGAGAGTTTTTTGTTGTGTCTGAGCATGAAAGTCGATTAAGGATTACTTAAACTAGTTTGCTCTTTTCCCTTCGCATTTTCAATTCAGACTCAAATTGGCTCGTAACCGTTGCATTATCCCAAGATTACTCATTGCATGTAACCAACATATTTTATTTTCTGAATTTATGTCAATGAATTCGAAGGGGGAAAATCCTGTAATTAATCATTCACCTTAAAAACCAAAAAACACTTTCAAGGAAGTATTAAAACTTGCAAAGGACTTGCCATTCACATCTTTAATTTGTATTTGAACAGAGTGCTTATCCTCTCGATCAATCTTGAAAGCTGTTCTGCAACTCTTCAAGAATATGCATCCAACGACAGTATCGAGTACAAGAAGAATGCCATACAAGTATCCAATAAACATCCCCTCGAAAACCATGGATGAATTGGGAGACACTGCACCACGATAAGCCCTCACAATTCTGTACTGAAACAAAGCTTCAATTGCAGCCATGGCTATGTTGATTGCCACGGCTAATGACAGCGCAGTCGAAGATCGACCCTTGATCAGTACACAAGCCTTAAGAATCGCGATATATCCGCCGCGTTTCTCCATTCCCGCCAACACCAATGCCAAGTTGCATATAATGTAGGCATTGGCAAGAATGATTGAATAGGCAACAGCTCCCATCGCTGAAACGAATAGCGAGGCTCGGGAAGAAGATACGCCTAATACATCGAAACAATTGAAAGCGAAGAGAAGAAGAGAGAAGCAAGTAGCATTTGCTGAAAAGATGACTAATGAGCTGCAAATTTGAGTTTGGAAAAGGGGCTTGTAGAGTGAAATCCAAGGTTCTTCTGCAGATTTATGGTTGCTCAAAGATTTGATTACATACGCCTTAGCCAGTAGGAGAAACGAAAGGGAGAGAGGAAGAAGAAGAAAATATGTAAAAATGGTTTGAGAGAGCTTAACATTGAGAATTGCAAACAATTCTGATGATGGAGGGAAACCAGCAGCTACAAAAAGGGATCTAAAACGACGTCGAAAGAGCGCGAGAACGATAGACGAGGGGACGAAAGCTTGCAATAGGAGTGTCGAGGCAGCAAATGGGAATGCAAGGACAGCTGCAGTTGAGGTGAAGTACTGATATTTCTGCAGAAAAGTAAAGATTGATCTTCTGATAATTCTGCCTGCTGTTTCCCTCATTGGAACCGATGACGAATATTCGTCCATCGCGATACCAACGTCGGGATGACTGCGATTCGTATAGATGATTCAGAAATGGGATATATATATATAAATGTATGTATGAAGTACTAATTGATAGTAGTTGTGTTGGTTGGAATAAGGAAACTGACATCACCAGCAAAGTTGGAGTTGTATCTACTTTGTTTTCACCAACAAGTTTTGTTCGGACAATTCCTGTAAGAAATCAGCAGTTCTTATATGATGTAAAAACTAAAAAGGTGCCATCAATAGAAAAAAATATAAATAATATAAAAATGTGAAACATCATAAAATTAGGTGAGAGACTTGATCTTGGAAACAAATCAAATGACTTAGAATATACTCTCTGTTTCAATCACGCCTCTTATTTTATTTGCCAAACCACCATTAGTAGAAAATTTTTTATTTTTTAATTCCTTTTTTGTTCCTTAATTTAATCTGGATCAGATGAATATAGCTCGAACCAGAATGTTTAGGAGTGTGTACATAGAAAAATAGATGACAGATTGCGAATAAATTAAGAAAATAAATATTAACCTGCGTTTGTGGAAAATAAGATACTCGTGTTCAAAATCAAAAGTGTCAAAAATCCATGGATATTTAAATAGATTTGTTAATGATGGAAAAAAAAATACATGAACCAAATTAAATAAAATGAGTTGGGACTAAGCTTTCTCAATTCACATCGATGGTTCTATCTCATGCTGGCTAAGTTGAATTTGTTGTTTTAGCGCAGTTGTAAGTTAATTTGGGTTACGTAAAATGGGTTGAACTTCATGCTATTGGTAAAATGAGTTTTTAAAAATGGTTGTCAAACGTGTCCAAATTTGGACGTGTAACTATATCATCATGGGCCACGGCGTCTACAGAATTAGTAACAAATATGATGGACAATTTTTTTTTTTTTTTATTAATTTTTAAAAGATTTTACAGAAGGAATCGTCAGCATGGACATTGGACAATGTGTGCTAATTAATAAAAACTTGATAAGAATGCGACCAAACAAATTTGAAATATAAGCACGATAATTAGCAAATATTAGAGAGTTTTAGTTCACCCTCCACATTGATTAAATAAAAAAGCAAAAAAATAAAAAATAAAAAATAAAAAACTAAACCAAGTTATTTTATAATCAAAAGTATAAATAAAATGGGACCAAAATTCACACGATTATAGAACATATGGCAAGCATTTATACATAGAGAGTATTTTTATTCAAATTTAAATTAATTATGGAAATATAATCTATTTTTAGCCCCTGTTTGGTAGAAGATTAAACTTAGATTTTTAGTAAATTTCGATAAAGATTGATTAGATGTGTGATTGAAAAGTTGTGAGTCTCATAAAATATGTGATTGAATGTGATTGAAATTAATTATTAAATTTGAATTAAATTAAAATTGCTACAAATGGGTCTGAGAAGTAAACTTTTTTTTTTCTAAGCCTCCACGCGTTAACTGGGGAAAGGAAGGTTCCGCAAGCCTAATCCAAATTGCAACTAATCCAGGGCCTTAAAGCCCTGAGATGAGGTGCCTCGAATTTTTTTTTTTTTTCCAGAGAAAAAACTGAAAACAACGATAAAATTTATATTTATACGAGACAAATGTACTAAATAATATGTAAATTCACCGTAAAATTATTCAGGAGGCAATGTACACTATTACACCTAAAAATTTCTCTTTTGACCTCTGGATTAATGTTTAGAAGACATTGTTCGCTATTTACACCTAAAAAATCACCAATCACCAATACAAACTTTTACCAATCAAACAAAACAAGAAATAAGGAAAACCGAAAACAACTATCACCATTCACCAGTTTAACTAAACATATCAAATTACAATTAAGCAATTAAACAAATAAATTACAAACTTTCTGCAAATCACCACTTTGGCAGTTTCATTTATACGGTTTCCACCAATCTAATTTTAAGCAAACTAAAACCAATCAAAATTCATCCATGTTTTTCGCCATTCTTCTAGGTAAAGTGATGCGAACCCCTTTGGTGATTAAATAAAAAATTTCCACAATAATTTTTGTATCAAAGTGGTAAAATAAACCTAAACCCAAGCTTACTCTAACCAAAATTCCAATGAATAATTCTTAACCCAATGGAAAGAAATAAACAAGTTCATAGATTTCTTCCAACAACACAAGATTCATAAAATCCACATGAAGTTGAGTATAATTTCTCAAAAGAGAAAAAAGCTTCATTGTTCATACATTCTAACTTGTAGGGTTTGAAAGAAAATGAGTATTAATAGTATAAATATGAAAGAAAAATAAAGACAATATGAAAAACAGTAGAAAATGCGCATTTTTGAATGTTTCAGTAACTTTCGGTCGACTAAAATGGTCAACCGAACTACATTTCGGTCGACCGAAAATTGTCAATCGAAATTGATTGCAAACGCATTCTTCAGTATTTTGATCATAACTTTCGATCCTGATGTCTGATTGAGAAGATTCAAAATGATCTGGAAACTAGACGAAAAGAGATACAATTCTTCCAGAGATAGTGAATCTCAAAATTCGGAATTTATCTAATTCAAAACTTCGATTGAATCTCAGACTTGATCCAATCTTCATGTTTTTGCTCCCAATTTGATTTTTGACTTCTTTTCTTGGCTTGATCTCTTATTTAAGTATTGAAGCTTCTTAAAAAATGGCCCTTAATTGCCTTGGAGCTCCACAAAAATATATTTTAAAATTGTTTTGGCTCGAAC
Source organism: Ligustrum vulgare (assembly GCA_963555705.1). Taxonomy (NCBI): domain Eukaryota; kingdom Viridiplantae; phylum Streptophyta; class Magnoliopsida; order Lamiales; family Oleaceae; genus Ligustrum; species Ligustrum vulgare. Next base: position 5,466,918 of record OY743179.1, read on the forward strand.
GATAAATTCTCTTTGTCGAGCCTCCTACGATTTTCATCATAAAGTTTGAGGGATACTTGTGAAATGAATTTAAAACTCCATAAAATTGTATCTTAAATCTTAATCCCTAAAGTTTCTATTGGGTAGTTGACCAAAAATAGTTGCAAAATAAGTAAAATATATTTGAGCAAATCTTTAATTTATTGATGATTGAATAAGGCCCATTAGGACTGATTTATAGGGGAAAATACATAAATGAAGCGTTTTAAAATACAATTTTTTTTTTTTTAAAAAGGTCAAACTTCTAAAATTTCAAAAATCAGGTTCTAATTAGAATTAATTAATTTAACTAAAGAAATAAAAATATTTTAATAAATAAATATATTAAGGTCACAACATTGAATAATATCAGGTCACAAATGACAAATCTTTTAGGTCACAAATTCATTTCAGGTCACAAGTCAAAATTTTAAGGTCATTAACTTATTTTTAGGTCACAAATCTTTTAAGTGCCAATTATCAAATTTTAGGTTTTAATTATTTGATTTTTAAGTCACAAATCTTGTAAGAGCCAATTATCAAATTTTAGATTACAGTTATTTGATGTCTAGGTCACAACTGATCGATTATTAAGTCACACATTTTTAAGTTACATTTATCAAATGATTAGGTCAAAACTTCAAACAATAACCGTCGAAGCCACCATCTTAATGCCATTGCCATTGCCATCACCACTACACCTGCCCCCAACCAAAGACAAAAAACAAAGAATGCTAATGAGGTCACGATTGTCTCTCAGCTGCTACCCCCGTCTCACAGTAGCCCTCACCCTCATCACAATCACCTCAAACGAACCACCACCATGAAATGCACTCATGACCTACAACATAGCCCCACCCCTCAAATTGACCAAGGTCACAGCATCTAGCACAATCAACACCTGTAGACGCCCTTATCGTTGTTAACATCTCAACACCACCACCATGACTATCACCACTGCCTCGCCTCCGCCACCATAGCCTCCACCACTACCACCAATAAACTGCAAACCATGTCAAAATTCCAAAACCAAGATTTAACTCCTTCCCTCATCACCATCGCCACCACTTCACTCGGTTGAACCACCACCAATCAAAGTTACCAAAAAAAAAAAAGGGCAAACGATGTCGCTGCACACCACCACCCTTACTAGATCTTGCAGCCGCGTCTCTGCCACGACCAAAGCAGCGGGATCGCTTCTACCAGAATCCCACTCAATCTCAGCGAGACCACAACTAGATCTGCCATAATCCCACTCGATTTAGCAGCGCGCTACAAGATTTGTGCAGTGGCGTTCACGCTTACCTTGAAATCTCCTGTTCAATTAGTGGTCGAGTTTGGCGAGCGCAATGTGTGGCCGTAGAGGGGGGTAAGGGACGCCGTCGCTGCCTCAAGGTAAGAATCGACGTCTGGGGTACATTGAAACTTGCCTCTGTTAGCGGAGGTCTTGCCGGAGAAGTGGAAACAAGGGCGGAGTCCGACGATTGTAGTGTGGAGGAGGCGTCTCTTATAACCTTGTTTATGTTTTTGTTGAACGAGAGTGAGTGTATTGACAGTACAGAGATTAGGGAGAGTATAATTAGGGTTTAAAATGGTGTAGAGTGATGTGGAATTGAAATAGGTTAAATAATTTATTTTATTTTATTATTCTAATTTATTAATTAATTGTTTTTTAATTATAACCTGAATTTTGAAGTAATATAGCTTTGATCTCATTTTTGAATTTGAATCTTTAAAAGTAGGGGTGAGCGTAATTTTCACTTATTTATATTGTGATTTATATATGTTGCCGTGTAAAATGGGAAGAAATGAAAAGTTGGGCCCAAGGCGAGGTTTGGCCCAATAGACATAGTGACATACCTTCAATTGTTTATTAGGGTTTGTGCTATGAGGATAAATAGATAGAGGCAGCCATGAGATGATTTAAGGAAAAGAAATAGGGGCAGCAACCAGTTGTGGGAAAAAGAGAGTGACGACGGAAAGAAAAAGAGAGAAAATAAGTAGGGAAGGCACGTGCATAGGTGTTTTGCGTTTAGTGTTATAGTGGAGTGCATATTGGTAGAGAATATTATTCGTCTACCATGGTGTTGATAGCGCACGACAGAGAGTCAAAAGAGACTGTTGAGGTGCATGTTGTGGGTTTATGTTTAGTGTTCTTGAGATGGATTGCACACGGACAGTAATTAAGAATTGACTATCGTGGTGAATTCATTGTCGAATAGAAAAAATTGTTGGTGTGGTGAATTAGAAGAAAACAGTACGAGTGGAGGTACTGCGTGAGTTGTTCTTCTAGTTTCTATTTTTGGGTAGGGAGAAGTTGTGAGAATGAGAGAATTGTATGAGTGAGTTTTTTTCATTATCAATAAAAAGTGTTCTTCTCCCATGATTGTCAGCGGTCAGCTGAGCCACGTTAAATTCTTGTTTTTCTGTTTTGTCTAGTAATTTTGTATTTTGTTTTTCTGCTACGTTTGGTTGATTTGAAAGAAAAAAAAAACTGATTTTTTCAATGGTATCAAAACGATGTGGGTGGGAAACTAGATTTTTTCCCAACAATTTCAACAAATAAAATTGGGAAAACCAAAAGGGGAAAACCCAAACTTGAAATAGGGAAACCGAAAACCCAATAATAAATTTAATTTTCAACATATACATGATTCATGAAGAATATAGAATACCGAAAAAAAAGGAATACCGAAAATGGAAAAAATTATCGGGGTAAGCGGTTCAAGTTTAAGATAAAATAGAAAATGATTTAGGCTCGGAGGTTGGACTTCGGAGTGGTTACTGGTGCGCGCAGACGGTGAAATGACAGAGGAGTGAGGACTGAGACGACGGAGTAATGAGCGGAGGCAGTGGGTTAGGGCAGTGGCGCAGAGCTTTAATTTCATTGGCTTCAGACTTCAGTTCTTCGGGTTCAGTTTTGGAGAGATTCTGTAGGTTGGGCCTAGCTATTTTTGGGCTGAAAGTTTTTTTTTAAAAGTTTTGGGCCCCTAAAATTAGGCCCTGATGTAGTGACCTTAGGGGCCTCTAGGCAGGTCTAGGCTTGTCCAGGGCACATCCTAATTGGTAAAGGTCGGGGATCCACAAACGCTGGCAGAGCACAAGTAACATGTTCGAATCTTTACTTGTTCGAATTTGCTAAGTACTTTGTCAGTTCAGTAAATGGTATCCAGACCCTGACCAACTTGGGATATAACTTATGATTTACATCCTCCACCAATCCCCAAGGCAGGGGCGATGGGGGTGCCTAAAGTTGGCGTTCAACTTTTTTTTTTTTTCAAATTGCAATTAATTAATTAATTTTTTCCATCTTTTTGTTGTTCTCTTACTTTTAGAGTCAACTCTGGTCGTGTATAAACAATAAATAAGTGTGTTTGACCCCCATTTTTTTGAAAAAAATTGTGGTTTTGAATAGTATTTTTGGAAGAATGTGTGGTTAAAAAATGTTTGAAAAGTCAAAAATGATAACTTTACTACGATGGATGGTTGAGTTTGAGAGTTGAATAAATTTTGTTTTACAAAATGGGGCCAAATAGGGGCTAAGAATTATTCTATTTGAATAATGCTCTTGACAATGAGCTTGACAAAAGCTCTCTCATGTAGTGTGATTACAGAATAGAATAAACAGAAAGTATCCGAGATAAAATCCGAAATGGAGGATGCTGAGGAATTGGTGCTTTAGTACTAGACTTTGTGGCTGCAAGTTTACATCTACAAATACTAATGGTAAATTGACTGTCCACTTTTGCTATATATCCTAGATTCATAAAATAGATTGAGGCTAGAAGTTTGCCACCCAGTATTAAGGCTGCACTTCTTACCAAGTGGAGAGAATATAAAACTGACTTGAACAATGTGAAAATTGAAGTTAAGAGAATCACGTTATCAAATGGCAATAAAGCGGCACGGGATGAGTTGTTGGAGTCCGGAATGGCAGATACAACAATGTTATTTACCCTTCTTAATTTGTCATACTAATGCAATACTCGTCTTGAAATGATTTTGTACTGTTCAACTTGTCACTGACCTAGTGCCCCTCTTGAGACCTTGAAGCCAATACATTCTCCTTCTTTCACATGCTCATTTGTACATATTTGATGGTCAATATCCTCTTTACTTAAGCTGCCGATGGTCAATTTTTCCATTGACGACTATAGAAGAAAATCCCCACACTCGTCCTTCTCAGGAGCTTGAAAATCAATTTGCTATCCATTTTTTCCCTTTTATGACCTAGGTGTCCAAACTTGGCCTGACTAATCCTGAGGAAGGGCGGGCTTCCTCTTGGTACGCCCTCCATGTAAATCCGAATACGGATACATCCTATTATTACAGACTTGTTGTTTTCTGCAAACAACGTGCGGCACTTAGTGTCTCCAACTTTCGCCCCTGCGATAATCACACTAATTCAAGCAAGTACAAAGGCACCAAGTAGAACAGTTAGGCAAGAATCAAGAACGAACACAAAGTGTTTATAAAGAAAAATTTATATTGAACAAAAAAACTTTACAACACTTAGAACTTTACAGCTTTACTCTTTTGGAGCAAATCAAATTATCCTACCACCTATAGTAGTAGCTTCCTCAAATGGACGACTAAGATCAATTCAATCCAAATTTACAATTAGTCTCTAGAATTCTCTAACAAAATATCTACAATAAAATTTATTATGAATTAACTAGGATTATCTAGAATAATTCAGTAGTGTAGGAGTTTGCAATCTTCTAGAATGTCCCGCCATCTTCTAGTGGATACATGCACTAGTGAAATTTATAACATTCCAGCTAGTTTTTAGACACCGTTGTTCTAGATTTTTCTGTTATCTTGCGCTATAAACTAGCGGATCTTGACATTAGGCACACTTGGAGTAGTCTTCCGGACAATGGTTCTGCCCATGAACCTCTTTACATCTTGTGACGACACCTTGGAGGGGTGAGATGGCGCACCACGACCCTACTTTCATGTAAGTACTTGCCTTCCAACATTTAAATGCTATCTTTCTCCAAGATTTGAACATCTGATCTTCTAGTTTTAACTCCTCTTACTTTACTATTCCACCATGTCCTTGGGGGCCAATTTGTTGCCTTTTATTAGCCTAAAAGGAAAGACAGAAGAAACTGTTTGAGAGTTTTAATACTGACAGTATATATGCAGGCCAATTCGTTTTTGTCCATGTCCAGTGAGCTAGCTGGGAAAGTTGATCTATAAAAAGACTTTTTTTTGGAATTCAGAATGACAATATTATTGCTTTGATTTTGTTGGTCCCAGATACAAGATTATGCAAAAATAAACTTGCAAGAACATAAAATAACCAAATGAACACAAGATTTTTTGGCCTTAGCCCCGGAGGTTCGGTGATAACCACATATGTCTCCCGTTGAGCATCCACAAAAGGATTTTGCTCGAATCCACTAAATATGCCCCAAAACAGAGGCTAAATATACAGAATGAGATGAACACCAACAATTCACAAATCTGGCCTAAACAAACATTTCCAATGATACACATAGAATCAGAGTAACTACTATCAATTAGTAGTACTCAAAGTTTCACAAAAGAAACTCACAAAAAATCCCTCACGTCTGAACAAAATCAGATAAACAAGAAAAAAGAGAGACGAAGAACCAGAGAGAGCCAAAGTCAGAATAATCTCCAAAAGACTTAAAAACCCGAATTAAAGGCAGATCAATCGATCAAATGATCCAACGGTTCAGTACAAAAGCCGTCTTTCAAAAAACACGTTTCTTCTGGTTCTATATGATTCCACCAAGCAGGCCAAATGTTGGGCCAGGTAAGGCCTAGTTGATATTGGGCAGGGATTTCTTCCAATTTCAGCACAATATTAGCGGCCTAAACAACTTACAATCTCCACCTTGCTGAAATTGAAAGACGATAGTGCATTCGAACCAATTTGTTTCATTTGCTCATAGGTACCTGCAAAAGAAAACATAAGAGTTAGAACTGTTTTAGATTAATTAACCTTAGAGAGTCCTTCAATTTTATCAAAGGGATAACTTTTGTACCTATATCAGCTAGATTTACTTTAGTAGGAATTTTAACAAGTTTGATTTCACCTTTTTCAACTATATCTCTAATAAAGTGAACTTAACATATGTATGCTTGGTTCTATCATGAAAGATAGGATTTTTACTTAAGAAAATAGCACTTTGATTGTCAGTATACAACTACACCTGATTATCTACAAAACCTAGTTCATTTAAAATACCCTTTAACCACAATCCTTCTTTAACAGCCTTAATAGCTACTATATACTCAACTTCCGTTGAAGAAAGAGCAACTAACTTTTGAAGTTGTGAATTCCAACTAATGCAAGTAGAATTGATCACAAACATTTATGATGAGGTAGACTTCCTATTATCTTAGTTACCAGCAAAATCTGAATCTACAAAACCCTTTAAAAATATGTCATTTTTATGAGATCTAAACATTTACCATAAATGTTGTGTACCCTTTAAATACTTAAATAGGTTCTTCATGGCTTCCAAATGAAGTTCACCTAGATTACTCATAAATATGCTCAAGACACTTACAACATATGCAATATCATGCCTAGTACAAACCATAATATACATCACAGAGCCAACATCACTACAGTAAGGCACATTTTTCATTCTGTCAAGTTGAAATTCATTTTTAGGGCAATGATTAACAGATAATTTTACATAGCCTGGGTAAACTAATGGGTTTTGCATCTTGTAAAGAAAACTTTCTAAGTACTTTACAAATATATGATTCTTGAGTTAAAAACAACCTTGCATTCAATCTGTCTCTCCTAATTTCGTGCCCAGAATTTTCTTAGCAGGACCTATAAGTCTTTCATTTTAAATTCAGACATAAGTTTCAATTTTATGAGGTTCAAGACAGTATTATTATGACTAGCTATAAGCATATCATTAACATACATAAGAAGATAAAATATTTTAGAGTTACTAGTTTTAAAATAGAAGTAAGGATCATATTCAGATTTCTTGAAACCTAAACCTTGTATAAAAGAATCAAATATTTTGTACTATTGTCTAGGAGCCTGTTTTAACTCATATAAAGACTTATTTAACTAGCATACACGATCCTTTTTATTTCTACATTCAAAACCTTCAGGTTAAGTCATATAAATAACTTCATCTAAAAAACCCATACAAGAATGTAGTTTTAACATCAAGTTGTTTAAGTTCTAAATCAAATTGTGCAACAAGAGCAAGTAAAATTCTAATAAAAGTATATTTTACCATTGTAGAAAAAAATTCATTGTAATCAATTCATTCTCTTTATATAAAACCCTTAGCAACTAATCTAGCTTTAAACCTCATATTTTCAGGTTTTCCTTCATCCTCCTTAATTTTGTAAATCCATTTACAGTCTATTCGTTTACACTTAGCAGGCTTTTTAACTAAAGTTCAAAACTTATTCTTCTGCAAAAAACCAATTTCATCCTACGTAGCTGCAAACCACTTTGCAGAGTCAGGACATGATATAGCTTCATTATGGGATTCAGGTTCTAGATTAAAAGACTCATCTTCAAGGTATACAAATATAAAATCTGCATGTTGGTATCTTAAAGGTAGTCTAGTATGTCTCCTCTCTCTATCTCTGGCTAGTTGGTAGTCCTACAGGTTAGGAATAGGATCTACATGATCATTTTCTATGTTGTTGTATGTGTCAGTATTATGTGCAGGTTCAGATTGAGGTGTCTCCACCTCAATTTAAATAGGTTCATTAGTATCAGGCTCATCAATCTTTATTTCAGTAGCAATAAATCACCCTTGTCAAGTTTGTATACAGTTTTATCATAAAGGTCGGGAAAAACTTCCTCATTAAACACAACTGATCTACTGATGATAATTATGTACCCTCCTATTCCTCTAACCCAAAGCCTGTATCTCTTAATACTTTCACCATATCCAAGAAACACACATTTAATAGATCTTGGATCAAGTTTGGAATCAGTTTGATGAGCATAAGCAGCACGCCCAAAGGTTCTAAGATAAAAATAATTTGGGATTTTGCTAGACCACACTTGATCTAGGATTCTGTAATCAATGGCACTGGAAGGACACTTACACCATCTCTAAAAGGGTGGACTAAATTTGGGATTTTATCCCAAATTTGGTCTTTTTTCTCCAACCATATCCCAATCTCTATCCCAATTTTGGGATAATAAATAGTGCTATCCCAAATTTGGGATAACATTATTCATTTAGCCCAAATTCGGGACAAAGCTTTTATTAACAAAATGTCATTTATTTATTTATGAAAATGTCATTTTTTTTTTATTCATAAACCTCATTTTATCTATTTAATTAATCAATTGTTGTTGTTGTTGTTGTTGTTATTATTTTCTTTGTTGTTGTTATTTTTTTGTATTTTAATTATTATTATTTTAATTATTGTTATTATTATTTTTGGTGTTTTCGCGTATAATAATGTTACAATTAATACTATTAACAACAACATTAGTTTGAATAGTTATAATTGGAAGATTGCGGTGTATGCTTTCGAAGACATGTCTTCATTTATTTTTAAGACAAGTCTTCAATATAGTTTGTGAGATAAATAATTTAATAATTTAGTTTTTTACGTCCATAATAATGACATTTTATTATGTACTTCCAAATCTTTAAGTACTAATTTAAAATAAAATTAAACTAATTAAATAGATAATGAATATAGAAATAATTTGTATAATTAGAAATAATGATAAGAAAAATAAAATAAAATAAAAAACAGTTAGGACCAAATTCAGTCCAAACCTTTGGAGATGCTCTTATTGATCAAATGACATGTAGTCTTAACAGCCCCCCCCCCCCCCACCCCACTCAACAAGGAAATTTTAGGTAAGCTAGAAGCAATCAACATGCATCAGATCCTTTCAAGAACTATCATATTCATCCTCTCAGCAATGACATTCTGTTGAGGGGTGTAAGTGACAGTTCTATGTTACACAATTCCATAGTTATTACAAAATTGATCAAATTCAAGATTGCAAAACTCCAACCCATTGCCAATCCTTAAGGTTTTTATCTTTTTACAAGACTGATTTTCAATTAAAATCTTCTAATCTTTGAAATTTTGAAAAATGTAAGACTTTGACTTCAACAGAAAAATCCACAGTTTCCTTGAAAGATCATCTATGATCAAAAGGCAATATTTATAACCTGAAGCTGTCACAACAGGTGCAGGTCCCCACAAGTCACTATGAAGATATTATAAAATCTATTTGAACTCGTGAGTACCTGTACCAAAAGGAAGTCTGTTTTGTTTCCCTAAAATACACTGTTCACGGAACTTTAAATTCTGTACAATGTCCTTACCAAAAACCCCTTCTTTAGATAGAAGTTTAAGTCGTTTTTTCCCAAGGTGACCTAACCTTCTATACCATAAATTTGAGTTATCTTTCTCAGATTAATGGAATTAGAAGAGAGAACGGCTTCAGAAGCCATAATATAGATCCCATTAGTTTTAGGAGTGCTGACAATGAGGTCCTAAATTTTCTTTATATTTGTAATACCATTGCAAATTTCAACTTGATAATGTTCATAAGCAAGAACCCCAAAGAAATTGAATTTCTTCTCAAAGCAGGAAAATATCTAGTATGTTTCAGAGTTAAGGTCTCATTATTTTTTTGTTTTAAAATAATATTACCAACACCTTTAACCCGACAGCATTCATTGTTGCCCAACTTTACAAGCCCCTAATTCAATTTTGAAAAATCAGAGAACCACTCAAGACTAGAACTCATGTGAAAGGAGTAGCCAAAATCTAGAACCCAATATTGATTTTGGATTGCATTAGTAGACACATAAGTCACTCCCATGCTTGCTCCTACTTCTTTATAAGCAGTAGCAGCTGCATTGGAATTATTCCCATTTTGATTTCCACTCTTTTGGTCATTTAATTTTTTAAAACAATCTTTAATAGAGTGACACATTCTACCACATTAGAAATATTTCTTGTTCTTTAAACTTGTTTTATCAAATCTCTTATCACTTCCCCTATTGAGGTTATTGTTGTTATTGTTACCCCCATGTGTTCCTAATGACTTGCCCGTTTTGATTGTAATTGGATTTGAGCTTTCGGTTGTAGTTCACAGTAGCTGTGATAGGTTTGTTTGAGATTCCAAATTGATTCTCAACATGCAGAACTTCTCTATGTTCTATTTTTAATTCAAGTTCACTGTTCATTAGAGATTCTTGAATTATTTCAATAATCAAGTCTTATCTACCATATTCTAAGGCATTCTTTATTTCTTTATGTTTCTCACCTAGAGCATTTAATAGACGGACAATATTTTGGTCAAAAGAGACCTTCTCACCACGGTTAGTGAGTTTTTGAGTTATGATAATAAACTTATCAATATTTGTTTCTCCATCCACTATGGTCAAATTTGAAACTAAAGAATTGCCTCGAAAGAAAGCATTTATTAGGTAATGTCTTAGTGAGATAATATTTTTCAAGAACTTTCCAAAGTTCCATACCTTATTAGTATCTCCAACCTTTCTAATTACAGAATCAGACAGGTGAAGGAACACGGTACTCCATACCTATTCAACCTGTTCAGCTCTTTTAGGTGCAGGTAAATCTTCAGGCCAAGTATCATCTATAAGCTTAACACATTTAGGGCCTTCATCTTTTTGTGCTAGAGACTAAAGTCTCCTTTGTCATCCCACACTTCAACATCTACCTTAGTGGTCATGATGTAAAATAGTGTGCAGTGTAAGCAGGTAACAAGTAATAGAATAATATCACACAGCTCAGAGAAAGTGAACAAAATCACTGAGTGAACACTTATGTTGTAGAAATAAAGTGTGAGCATTACTGATATAGATCAATTGCATACAAGGAGTTATATATACAAAAATAATTCCAAGTATAGCAAAAATATACACAGTTTATTTATATGCAAAGAAAACTTCCATTGAAGATATAAGTGTTATCAAAATGTTGAAACCACAATTTAACAATAAATTGTAAACAAAGAAGCTCAGTATACTGTATGTAGAATTTCAAAAAAAAAAAAAAAAAAAAAAAAAAAAAATTCCTTAGACAGAAGCCCTAATTCCCTCAGTTTCTAAGGTTTCTAGGAAACTCTAGAAAAAGGTAAATGTAGGGGAGGTTTTCAGGAACCTAAACTAGAGTACAGTATTTAGAACAAGAGTAGGAAATCGTTACCAGAAAGCGATTAGATAGAAGTACAACAGTAGAATACTAGAGATTAGCACTAGAGTCAGATTCATCACCACCAAAGTAAGATCGTATGATGTTCTTACCAGAAAGTTTAAAGAAAACGTATGATTTGAGTAGATCTTTCTTAAAAATCTCATATCCGAACTCAAAAAACTTAGATCTAGGTATATTGCCTTTCAAGAAATTTCATATCTAAATCAGATCAAGTGGTTTTAAAAGGGATCTAGACAGGTCTAGTGTTTTCTTCAAAAATCTTTAAAAGAAAGGTAGATCTGCTCTTTTAAAAGAAATCTTTACAGATCAAAAGGATTTTTAAAAAACAATTTGTAAGAACTTTAGAAGGCTCTAATACCACTGTTGATCCCAGATACAAGATTATGCAAAAATAAACTTGCAAGAACATAACATAACAAAACTAACACAAGATTTTTCAACCTTAGCCCCAGAGATTCGGTGGTAACCACTTACGTCCCCCGTTGAGCATCCACAGAAGGATTTTGCCTGAATCCACTAGATATACCCCAAAACAGAGGCTAAAATTACATAATGAGATGAACACCAACAGTTCACAAATCTAGCCTAAACAAACGTTTCCAATGAAACACACACAATCAGAGTAATTACTATTAATTAGTAAGTACTCAAAGCTTCACAAAAGAAATTCACAGGAAATCCCTCAATTCTAAACAAAATCAGAGAAACAAGAAGAAGAAAGAGAGACAGAACCAGAGAGAGCCAAAGCCAAAATAATCCCCACAAGACTCAAAAAATCAAATTAAAGGTAGATCAATCAATTAGATGATCCAACGGTCCAGCATGATTCCAGCATATCAGATCAGCGGCCAAAGGCGTGTTTCACAAAACACGTTTCTTCTTATTCCAAACGGTTCCACCAAGCAGTCCTAGTGTTGGGCCGGGTAAGGACCAGTTGGTATTGGGCACGAATTTCTTCCAATTTCAGCACAATGTTAGCGGCCCAAACAACTTGCTGATGTCAAGGTTCATTTTTTGGCCTTCTAATTTAGATTTCTGGTTTTGTATATTAGATCCATACACGAGAGGTTTCAACACTTCATTTAAAGGGGCCTGAGCATTTAGTGTTGTTAGCCTTGATGACTAGCATTTTATATCTTTTCAAATGTTCCATCCACTTTCTCAAATGAGATTCTTATTGATGACTTCCGAATGTTATCCTCCATTTGCAAGCTTCAGAATCTGTCAGATGCTAAACAATCCTTTAGTGGACTATGAACTTTTGATCTACGCTGTAGATGCTTAGCCAGCCACTTATGTATGGTTGTTACACGTATTTGCTGATCAAAGAGCAAGGTTAATAATGTCAACTCAGAGATTAAATCAGTTAGTGATAGGATCAGGGAAAGTCGAAGAACAATGCTGGAAACTGAAGAGCTTGGAGTAGTGTCTAATTCTTCAAGATCTGCACCAGCAACGTCAATCTCTTCTCCACGCAAATAACACAGTACGTCTATTCTGTCTTCTTGTTTTCCTCCATGGTTTAATTTGTTTTGGTAAACCGAAAAATCTTGACACAAGCTCGCAAGTCTGGAATGAATTAATCTAATTGGAGCGAGGTGGTGGGACTAAATCAGAAAAAACAAGGGATTCTAGTTGCAAATGGCCAATGAATTCCGTTGAATTTGAGATCATGACATGTTCTCTCCAGTATCAAATGGAAGCACATAATTCGGTTAAAGATCACTGCCTTGCTTGTGTATCCTCAATTGTAGCGCACCTTTAAACCCATTTGGACAAGCTACTTTTAATACTAATAATCACTATTTTCTGAAAGGCACTTAAAAAGTTCAAAGACGTTACCACAAGAAAAATCCAGCTCAAAGGATCCACAAAACAATTAATGTACATGTACCAGAACTTGGTTCGTGCAAAAACAAATGATATCAATAGTGCAGGTTGATGATCTAGGGTAGAACTTAACATTGTACTATAAACACAAAGTCGACGGGGTTGCATTTCATCCTTATAGAGTGGATATGATTTCAATCATCATGGAAATTATTTACTAATCTCTCTCTCTCTCTCTCTCTCCCCCCCCCCCCCTCCCCTTCCTTAAAAGGTATCAAAACTAATCGTGCACAAGTAGGCCAATAGTGTTTTTTTATCCAAAAAGAGCAGCAGTTAATGAGGCAACGTCTTCAAAGCAAAATTTTCCTATAGTTCAGATGCGACCTTATGATGCACCAAATATGAGCATCAGCCAGCTCATATTCAGAGCCACATGTTAACATCGTAATTTTTCATAAATTGTCACAATTGTCTGTTTTAACAATGAAACCGCACATTAATTTTACCTTTCCTCTAAAGAGAGGTCACAGAAAGTCCAATATTAAGAAAATCACTTCGGCCAGACTGCAAAGATTATGAAAGGAGTCTGGTGCCAGGCCCTGGTCAGAATCTCTTAAGAATGGCTCTACAAATTCAAACCTTCTCAGCCAATGTGAAACAGTGATTGGATTGGTTAATACAAGAGATTGCACTCAAGTACAAACTCGCCAATCTAATAGATAAGGAGCACCACTCGGCAAGAAACTCGAAGGAGGTACGGAGCCTTGTATGGAATATTAACCGACGTCACACATCCAAATAATATTGTATAGACTGCAGCATATAGAAAGATTTAATACATGAGAAACCCTCAAGTAGAACTATATCACGACGAAGGAAAATAACCACAAAGAGTGTATACCTTCTATAAATGAAGTTTATTAGTGGCATGTTAAAGCATCATCTTCTGGCAAGAACCCATATTAGCTATTTGGTCTTCCTCCTCACCATCTTCCTCTCCTCCATCATCATCTTCTGCTGATGCTGGTAGCCCATTAAGATCTACACTAATACCATTTACCTTCCGAACAAACTGCCCCTTCACACGAGGTCTACGTTCTGCAAGTCGTTTACGGTTGACATACCTGATCCTCTTGTCAAAACATCTTTCCTTCCGCTTCTGCTTGAATTTCATTAAAGCGGCCTCTCTACGATCAACATTACTTAACTGTCCTTCATTACAAGAGGAATTTCCAGATGATGGCCATGCATTCATTGTTGTAGGCATCTGGCCATGTTGTAGGCATATACCAACAGGGTAATAAGGATAAGATGACATTCCAGGGACATGACGAGCACCATGTGGAATATGATTGTATTGAGGTAATAGAGCAGAATTGGTGTGGTAGTGCAGATCTTGTGGTTGTGGGTTTTTTCCATACACAGTCGCTGATGACATCATAAATTGATTCATTATTCCTGACACGTGATAAGGATAGGCAGGATTTGCATGGAAACCTACACCATCATTGGGAGATTCATTTCTTGGATGCATATGCACCTGAGAAAACTCCTCATTTGAGTTTCTCTGTTGAGAGATTTCCAGTGATATGGGGGGAGTACAAGATCTCTCTATAGAAAAAGAATCCGGAATACTATTACTGCTTGGATAATCATCGCCCTGAAAGATCTCCGGGGAATCTCTGTTGTCATGTACATGGAAATCAGAACCTACTCCCCCCTTCATCGTAGTGAGCTTCTCTTTGATCCTCAAGTTCTGAGGCACATTTTCACGAACAGAGGCATCCCGTTGGTTGTTGCTTTTGGGTGTGCTTGATTTGATGTATGTGAAAAAGGCTGAAGACTCACCTATTTTTAACTCACTCTTCTTTGGAAATGGAGAAAATTTCCCTGAAAAGATTTTAAACTACTTGATCATATAAATCATTGGAAATCAGAGAAATTACATAAATAGGCAAACTTTGGATATGAGCAAATCACATGGTAAACTGTAAACAACTTTCGGGACCCATTTAGAAGGGTACTGTCAGTTAATTTGAATTCAACATATCCAAATGAGAGACCGTTTTTATAGGATGTAAAATATGGTGCATGATTGACTTATACATGACTTGGATGACCATGAATTGAAATTTCCTCGCAATGATCAAATGCGACAGCTAAAAATATGTAGGCATGTCTAAGTGAGCTTAAATGTTGAGACTTAGCATTTTTTGTGCAATGTAGCGACCATCATATTTGAAGCCATAACCTTATAAGCATGGGTGCAATGTTGGATAAAATTCAATAATGTGGGGCCAAACATGTATAAAATAAAATGTGTGGTGCTATCTTAAAGATTTAGTCAATAAAGTGATCCACTAAAGATTATTCAGGACTAATGGGTATTAAGTGTCGTGAGATTAAAGTGTAGAGACGGATTCAATGTTTTAAATTGATGAGGGGCCAATTTAATAACATTAAGACACGATAGTTGCCCTACAACTATTTATACAGGTCATGATCCCCAATTGAGCGTGACTTTTCATAATTCTCTGCATCCCCATCAACAGATGACAAAATAAGGAGAAAACCACGAATCAGTTGGAAGGCCATAACCCCGTTCGATCAAACGCAATAATGGATTTAGGTACGCTTCCGCTTCAGTTTCGATTTTGATAATTACAGCATGATGTTTATGAATTTTAGATGAACATTCATCTACATTAAATTTAATTTTAACAAGTGGTATCAGAGCCAACATCGTGTTGAATTATCAGATCTATTTCGATCTCATATATGTGAAACATTATTTACGTATGAAACCAAGTCTCTAATTTCAAATATACATACACACTGCAAGATTCAGAATTGAGAAATGTGCATACATGCGAAAACCGGCTGCTGATTTCGAAATATATACATACACAACAAAAATTCGAAAATTTGGAACATGATTTTCGATTCATCCAGCCGGTCGTTATCTGTGTATGAACATATATGCGAAAATCTTGGTTTGATTAAATGGATTTTCATTTTTTGATTTTCTGCATATTTCAAGTTTGTTGTGTTATGAATGGTTGTGGGTTGTGTGTATTGTGGTTGGGATTGATGTTCGAATTGGATCGGAGATGGGGAGCCGCGAGCGATGGCGTTGCAGTTGATGGAGACGCCACTGGCTGTGGCGAAGGATTTCAGCGCGCAGCGTGGTTCTTGGGTGCAGCGCCGTCGATGGCGCTGCAGGCGATGGAGGCTGGCGCTGCGTTCTCCGGTTCGGTGGTGGCGTTGCGCGGCTTGCGCCTCTGCCGGTTTTGGAAACGGCGGCTATGGCTAGGGTTACAAACCCTAGCAGTTGCGATTCAGATTTTGGGGAAGGGGGCTGCGCCGGAAATTTGAATTCTTCAGGGTGTGCTGTGCAATTTTTGGATAATTATGATTATTTGCACATAAGGTCCTCCCTGTTTGTTTGGTATTAAAGTTTAAACCTAAAGTTATGAAATTATTAAAGTTGGGCCTCTAAAGTTAACGGTTTTATAATTTCAGCCCCTAAAGTTTGATTTTTTTTTTAAATTGATCCCTAAAGTATGAAAATTTTCAAAAATCAGCATCTAAAGCTTGAAAATTCTCTAATTTGGTCCCTTAAAGTTTGAGAATTTTCTAATTCAGTCTCTAATATTTGAAAATTTTGAAAATTGGTCCTTAAAGTTTGAGAATTTTCTAATTCGATCCATAAAGTTTGAAAATTCTCTATATTGATCCCTTAAAGTTTGAAAATTTTCATTTTCAATCCCTAAAGTTTGAAAATTTTCTAATACAGCATCTAAAGTTCTAAGTTTCTCCAATTTGGTCCATAAAGTTTGAAAATTTTTCAATTAAGTCCTTAAAGTTTTCAAATTCACTATTTTGGACTTCTAAAGTTTGATTTTATTTCAAATTGGGATCTAAAGTTTGGAATTCTCTAAATTGGCCAATAAGGTTTTGGAAGAATTATAATTTAAGTCCTTCAAGCTTAAAATTTCACATAATTGGCCACCAAAAGTTTAAGAATATTGCAATTAGACTCTCGCAACTTAAGGATTGCTTTATTCTAAAGTTTTGAATTCTATAATTCAAATCCTAAAGTCAAATATAGATGCAAATCAATGGATTTCAATTTCAAATTTTGGTACTACGGACTCTTTTGAGAGATATAATATTCGAAAGTAAGTTAGTTGAAGCAACATGTTGCCAAAGCAACCTCTCTTGTGGATATTAATTAACTTTGAATATTAGAAGGTATTTGTGTGTTATTCATTGTGGATATTGATCGGCCCAAAGGAATGTCAATATTTGGCTCGAATTTCACATGCACCTGTGGTGATAAACACGTGGCAATTATTTGGTTTAACGTGTGACCAATAAATCGGTCCAAAGAAAGGTTTATTGGTTAACATGTCTTATTGCCAGTATTTGATCACTACACTAAGGGAAAATTAGGTGTTTGTGTGTTATTTCATGCGGATATTGATCGGCCCAAAGGAAGGTCAATATTTGGCCCGAATTTCACATGAACCTGTGGTGATAAACAGGTGACGGTTATTTGGTTTAACGTGTGATCAATAAATCGGTCCAAAGAAAGGTTTATTGGTTGACATGTCTTACTGTTAGTGTTTGATCACTACACCAAGAGTACCACTTACAAGTCAATATTTCTGCCCAAAGACTAAATATTGAGGTTGTGCTAGGTATCTTGTGATGGGCCTTACCATTATTTGAAAGTATGATTTGCATGATAAGGTATTTATGTGAGCTATTTTGTTCAACTGTTTTCTATTCGGTTTCAAATTCTGCTAGTAGTATATCTACAAGCTCAAATTTAATCCCTGTATTTATGGAACAAACTTCAAGGATCAAAACAAGAACATTAACTTTTCGTTGACTGCATGGATCTAGACCGTGTACTAAGGATTGAGCAACCTGCTCCTCTTACGGATGAAAGTTCATCTAATCAAATGAGGAACTTTGAGAAGTGGGATTGCTTAAATTACGTGAGTCTCATGATCATTAAGTGCGGCATTCCGGAAGCCTTTAGTGGCATAGTATCTGAGGAGGTAAATGATGCCAATGAATTCCATGCCGAAATTAAGAAACGTTTTGCGAAAAACGATAAGGCTGAAACAAGCACGCTTATGCAAAGCTTGATTTCAATAAAGTATAAAGGCAATGGGAAAATAAAGCAGTACATCATGTAGATGTCTCACACTACTTCAAAACTTAAGGAACTAAAACTCGACTTGTCTAATGACTTGCTCGTGCATTTGGTATTGATATCGCTTCCTGCACAATATAGTTAATTTAAGGTTAGTTATAACTGTAAAAGTAGAAATAGACTCTCAATCAGCTCATTTCACAGTGTGCAAGCTTCTTGCACAATTCAGTCAATTTAAGGTCAGTTGTAACTATCAAAGGGAGAAATGAACTCTAAATGAGCTCATTCTATTTTGTGTGCAAGAGGAAGAAAAGTTGAAGCAGGATAGAACTGAAAGTGTTCACTTGACAAAAACCTCTAAAGATAAGGGCTAGAAAACAAATAAAGAAAATAAAGTTGTTAAGGGTTCAGAACAAAAGAAACCACATAAAGACGTTAAGGATTGTTTCTTTTGCCATAACTCTGGACATTTGAATAAAGATCATACATAATACCAACTAAAGCAGCTGCTAAAATACCTTAAGAGCTTTTGACAGGCTTCAAGCTTAGTCTAAAAGCATTTCCACATAAGGCTAGGCTTTATAGGCCACATAAAGAAATTAGACTCCAAAACAGTCAGCAGCTACCTTGTTGGTTATTCTGAGCGTTTAAGGGGCTATTAATTTTATGATCCCACAATTAAGTCAAATTTTGAAACGAGAACTGCAACATTTTTGAGGATGTTGAGTTTGGGGGAGAAAGATATTGTCTTTAAGGAAGAAGTTGAGGAATGATCGGTTTCGATTCCTATTGTTGCTTTTGACAATGTGCAAGTTTTTTATGCATGTCATTGATCAACAAGCATATCCGGAACCTCAACTCGACAATATTGAAGAACCACCCATCCAAAATAAGGTAAATTTCATAAATACAAACTCAACAACCTCAATAACTAAAGCCATTAAGGAGATCCACGAGAGAAAGGGAAAAATGCTATTCCGGATAATTTAAATAGTATTTTTCAAGAACATAAGGAAATAATGAAATGGTGGAAGATGGTCCAATCAATTTCCATCAGGCCATGCAGGGTTCTAACTCTCAAAAATGGATTGATGCCATAAATAAGGAGTATAAGCATATGCAAGACAATAAAGTTTGAGATCTTGTCCCATTACCATAAGGTACGAAGCCCATTGGTCTTAAATGGATTTTTAAACCAAGAAGGATTCGAAAGGTAATGTGGAAAGATATAAGGTTCGTCTTGTATCTAAGGGCTTTACACAGAATGATGGCATTGATTATAAAGAGACTTTCTCTTCGGTTTCAATGAAAGACTCTTTTAGGAAAGTTAGGTTGTTGCACATTTTGACCTCGAGTTACATCAAATGGATACTAAGGTGGCGTTTCTCAATGGTGACATTGATGGGACGATGTATATGGTGCAACCAGAAAGCTTTGTGTCAGTAGACCCAAAGAATATGGTTTGCAAATTAAAGAAATCCATTGTGTACTCAAGCCAGCTTCCCGTTAAGGGTAATACAAGTTTCATCAAGTAATTATCTCATTTGGTCTTGAGATTAATGCTGTTGATGGTTGTTTGTATTACAAGTTCAGTGGGAGTAAGTACATTTTCCTGATTTTATATGTTGATTATTGATTGCCGCCAATGATATAGGCATGTCACATAAAATTATGAGATTTTTTTTTGTCAAGAAATTTTGAGATTAAAAATCTTGGTGACATCTCTTTTGTATTAGGAATTCAGATACACCGGGATTGTTCTCGAGGTATTCTTGGATTGTCACAAAAGGGCTATATCGATAAAGTACTTAAGAGGTTTGGTATGCAAGACAGTAAATCAGGGGACACCCCTATCGCTAAGGGAGACAGTTTAGTCTCAACCAATGCACGAAAAGTTATCTTGAAGTTAAGGAAATGCAGAAGATCTCATATAGTTTAGCTATAGGGAATCTGATGTATACTCAAGTTTGTACGTGTCCGGATATTGCGTACATTATTGGGATACTAAGGAGATATTTAAGTAACCCTGGGATGGATCATTTGGAAAGCAGCCAAACATGGGTTATAAGATATTTAAAGAGAACAAAAGATTACATGCTCACATACAAAAAATCGGATCAGTTGGAGATCATATGGTATTATGATTCCGATTTTTGCTAGATGCCAAAACAGTAGAAGATCCATATCATGCTACATCTATCTGCAAGTTGGAGGAGCTATTTCCGGAAGGAGTGCTTAACAAACACTTTAGCTTCTTTCACTTGGCAGCACAGTTTGTAGCAATTTTGGAGGCATCTGATTATGAAATATAGCTGCGAAATTTTGTCACTGGGCTGCATATTCTATACGGTATAGAAAGACCACTAAAGTTATATTGTGACAATAACTCAGCAGATTTATATTCCAGTAACAACAGGAACTCAACTAAGTCAAAATATATTGACATTAAGTTCCTGGTTGTGAAGGAAAGGGTACAGAGTAGACAGATTTTCATAGAGCATATTGGGACAAACTCCATGATTGCGGATCCGCTTACTAAGGGATTAGCACCCAAGGTCTTTCACGAGCACACTGCTCGTATGGGTGTAATATTCTTGAGGATATCATGATTTAGTGGGAGTTTGTATTTTGGTTGCTTTATGTTTTGGTTTTGGACACATTTGTGTATTTGGATAATTTTCTGTACAGAAATAAAGTATTCAGTTCATTCTACTCTGTTACATTATGTTTGGTATTGATCTCACCTAAGGAATAAAGTCGGACCAATTGAAAATAGGCATGTTTGGATCACATAACATGTAATTTTCATACTACACTCTCATGATTGATATATGTCATTTGGTTATATTGGTATACGTGACCATTGATAGATTTAGTTACGATTAATGTAACGAAAGTCGCTTTGATCCTATATTGATATGATTGATGGACGAGATTGTTTGGAAATACCCTTAATAATGATAGCACATTTTTGAGCTCATAAGGCTTTACACATTTGTAAGGATACATGTATGGCCCAATGGGAGATTGTTGGATAAAATTCAATAATGTGGGGTCAAACATGTATAAAATAAAATGTTTGGTGCTATCTTAAGGATTTAGTCAATAAAGTGATCCACTAAAGATTATTCAGGACTAATGGGTATTAAGTGTCGTGAGATTAAAGTGTAGAGACGGATTCAATGTTTTAAATTGATGAGGGGCCAATTTAATAACATTGAGACACGATAGTTGCCCTACAACTATTTATACAGGTCATGATCCCCAATTGAGCGTGGCTTTTCATAATTCTCTGCATCCCCATCAACAGAGGACAAAATAAGGAGAAAACCACGAATCAGTTGGAAGGCCATAACCCCGTTCGATCAAACGCAATAATGGATTCAGGTACGCTTCCGCTTCAGTTTCGATCTTGATAATTATAGCATGATGTTTATGAATTTTAGATGAGCATTCATCTACATTAAATTTAATTTTAACATGCAAGTGTTTCAGCATGTCAGCACTGTTTAAAGGACATGAGTGTTCACATAATTATTGTATTAGTATATATACCTCATTCAATAAACAACCACATCATTCCTTTTACCAAGTTCATTCTAACAAGTTACTCTTCATAAACTAT
Organism: Ligustrum vulgare; assembly: GCA_963555705.1. NCBI lineage: Eukaryota > Viridiplantae > Streptophyta > Magnoliopsida > Lamiales > Oleaceae > Ligustrum > Ligustrum vulgare. Next base: position 5,488,751 of record OY743179.1, read on the forward strand.
ATTTACCACAAAACCATGCTTGCACACATTTCAGTTTGAAGATCTTAACAGTATGTTTTTATCAAATAAAATTTAACAATAGAGTTGCTTCTCATCTCAAACACAGAACTTTAATTTCGAGTTCTAAAAGTCTGACATGTCTAATTACAAATTAGCAACTTCAATAAAACAATGAAGCTAATTTGGTCACAATAATAGAGAATAGTGGATAAAGCAATTCTCCTTTTCCCAGTAAAGGAACACAAAAGACTGAGGTCCATAATATATAAGAGGATCCTGTGACCATCAATTTAAAAAACAGCCATGCAATAGAAAAGTTGGACCGAACTTCAAAAAATTTTGAACATTATAACAGTGGTGTGCACAGGGAATACTGGACAGAAACACTCATTTTTAATGAATTGCAAGTTCTTTTAAAAACAGGTGAGAAATTTACCTGTCTGCCTGTCACTAATTCCTGGCACAGCAGGCTGACACTCGGACAAGGCCCCAATTGGAGTCTCAATAGGAGCAGCACTAGCAGTAGCATGAGTCTGGGAATTTAGAAGCAGGGAAAGAACAAATGCATACAAATAAAATGTTCATTTCAGTTTACCAACAAATAGAATTGCTTGTTTATTACTGCATAAATAAATTGCTATTTGCAAAATAATACTAAATAATCGCCGGTTCACATAACAAAGAGGGGAATGTGAACTTCTAGCAGAGATATCCCAAAGTTCGTATTTCAACAACCCTAGATGCCAGCTATTGGTAAATTTAAAATCAGCGTATACCAAATTTTTTAATCATGGCCTAGCCATCTATATCACACTCACCTCATCTTCCTGATGAGTCGAAACACATGTTTCCGGATTGATACTCATTCGAGACTTGTCATCCGTGTCATCCGAGAACAAAGTAGTGCTATTGGTATTAGCATCACTAGGATCCGATACAACCATATCAAAATCGTAACTTACAATGTTCTTCTCTGCTAGTCCAAGCTGTCCATGTTAAGAGGAGATGTAGAAAGTTACACTTAAAATTGAGATGGAGAAGTAAAAGATGACAAAATTACAATGCATAAGAGTAGATAACACGGAACTTTGGTTTTTTAGTTCTTCAGATCTTATTAAACATGTCTGACTTATGACTCCTGACATACAACTCAAATCCCCTTGTATGTATACTTTGGAGAGCACTATCTACAAAATGCCAAATGGTGTTTCGGAAACGATTGAGCAACAAAATTAAAGTGTACTTGCCATTCGCCGCCTTCTCCACATATGAGTCCACAAATTTAATAACTCATTAGTACGTAATGGCTTGACAAGATAGTCAGCTGCTCCAAATTTCAGGCACTTGACAACAAGTGAGACCTCATCTTGTGCTGACATCACTGGCATCAAAGCATCAAAAGAATGATTATCAATCCATATTGCATAAACACAAACATCTTAACAAGATGCTAAAAAAAAAAAAAATGGTAACCATGTTAATATCATGCACAAGCCACAAAGAAACAATAGTTATACTTACTGATCACAGGAATGCGTCGCAACTCTTTGTCCCTCATGATGTATTTCAACATCTTCAGTCCTTTAGACATAGGAAGGTCAACTTCTGAAAGAATAATATCTATTTCAGGCCCCTCGGCATTTAGTGCATCAATCACTTGTCTCGGAGACTTCACTGAAGTCACTGAAAATCAAAAGTTATCCACATTCAGTTCAAATGTATGCACATTTCCTTTTTATTTAAATGCATTGACACAGGAGAAGCTTATACAAATTATTTGGAGTTAACTAGCTGGGTAGTTTTCCCATAAGTTTTAAAGTCGTGGAAGTTTTCAAATATTAGAAGTTATTTAGTTGAGTTTGGTGCCTTCAACCAGATTGACTGCTTCAAAATTTTATGCTTCTTTTATTAAAGCTAATCCGTTACATTATTTCTTTACAGATGCAGCTCTTACATTTCAATAGAGGTGATGCAAGAATCCACATTCTTATTGTTCCTTTTTCAATATAAGAAAAGAAATTAAGCGCTCTCCACAATTCCCAAGCCCCAACAATGCATTTTTAAAACATTTCTTCTTGTATTCCTCCTTCCCCAACCCCTCTGTCGCGAACTAAAACTACTAAGGGTGTACAGATCGTAAAGTGTTATCAATTTCAATTGAAGAAAAATAGTTCTCTGTTATGATTTGATTCAGGTAAAAAAAAAAAAGCTTCTTGTTCTCTCCAATACATGAAAATGAAGGTTATTTTCCATATTGCCAAACCAAAGAACTACTTAACTAAGAGACGGAATAAAATTTCACAAAAATCTCAATAAAAATGCTCATACAAACCTGATTCCAGATTAAAAACAACTGAAACACAATTAAAGTACAAGTACAATTCGAGATATAATCTAAACTCAAATAAGAGATTGAAAAAAATAGAATATTACCTTGATAAGAGCATTTACAGAGAAGCGTAAGAACCTCCCCGGAAGTTTTGGTATCATTATCGCAAACCAAAATCCTCACTTTACTCCTATCAATAAACCCATCGCCGCTCTTCCCTATCTCACTCTTCTCCATCACCCCTTCTTCCTTTAAATAACGGAAAGTTCAAATTGATTTCTCAATTCAAACCTCCCGAAAAATTTAAAAGAAACGTACTACAAAAACTCCATTATTCAGACCCAAAAATGCAAGATTAATAAAACCTTCGATTTTAACTATACATACTTAGGGTCTTAAGTTACAATTTTCCCAAAATCCCATTTATAGATCATGGATTCATTACAACATCCACTAGTCAAAATTAGATTCTCACTTCCTGTAAAGAAAATCAATAAAAGGCGGGTAGGTTCAACCGTGGGGTACCGAGATGACGTCAGTTATCAACAGGGACAAATTATTACTATCCATAAACAGCAAGCAAGTAGTCAATTTTCGCAACCACTTAGCCTAAACTGATTACTCAACACCGCCGCTTCAAAAATCCAAACCCCGAGCCGGAGCACGTTAGCAGACTGCCCCGACCGGCCAAAATCTACCTGTTAAGTATATGCAGTAAAACAATACTTCGTATCGGTATATATTTGAGAGAGAGAGAGAGAGGACTTTTGCATCTACTTATGATATTTTTTTATCAGCTTTTCGAATAAATTTATAATGCTGTCTTTATTTTATGGCGTTTTTTGTTCGGTAGTGGTGACTACTAACGTAAGCTTGCTTACTTGTCAAGGTCCTGAACCGTAGGATCAAAGGTCGGAACGAAGTGAGGAGTGGTGTAATGAGGTAGGGGCGCATGTTAGAAAACGTGATTACGTGGAGCGTAAAGTGATGGTAAAAGTGGAAGATATTTGGATAGAGATAGAGAGAAGGCCACGTCACGTGAAGATCTCTAAACGAACGAAAGAAAAGAGAAGATAGATTCAAAGAATGGTAGTGGCACACACATAAAACATTCGCACGTGCTACTTTTAATATTGTCCACTAGATAAGATATTTATCATCCATTTGATTGATTAGAATTTGGGGTGAGAACCTAATTTTATTTACTCACACGTATAGAAAAGGCTTGGCTTTTTCATCAAAATAAAGCCCTTTTTTAATAAACCAACTTCCTCATAAAATTTACTACTTTACAGTAATCAATCTCAATCGTCCAAAAAAATCAAATTCACAATTTTTTTTTACTTTTCAAATCACTTTTTAACCACACGATTTCTCAAAACTTTTTTTCCCCAAAAAACTGATTTATCAAACAGACACAGAATATTTTCCATTTTGGATAGTGCATGAAGAAACACCGCTTTTGGAAGGTGTCAAGGGACAACAGCCACTAAGCCCCTTCACCGTACACAACTAGCCATAGTCATTTTTACAAGTGCAAGTAGGCGAAGCACTATGTTTTTATTCTATTTGGATGGCAATTCCTTACACTCCATTTATCGGTAACTAAACTATGTTGAAATAACTTATTATGCAATAAAACTTGTCAATGTTGAATGATATAATTGTAAGATGAATAAAAATAGGATTTGAGGCCGCAGTGATCATGTGCTCAAACTTTTCCTACCTGATCTAGAGTTCAAATCCTACACCCCTCTCCTTTAGTTCCCTCCCCTACCCTATGACCACCTTTGCAATAAAAAACGTAACTCAAAATACCTAACCAAGCCATCAAAATAAATGATTAATCGAGTAGCTCTAAAAGCATATGTAAAAGTTCATAACAAAGGACATGATATAGCTTCTAAGAGTAATATAATTATTCGTGAGACTATAGTTAAGTAGTAGTTCCATGCAGGCAGCCAAGAACATATCAACGACAAGATAAAGATTGTAGATTAGATTCCAAAGTCTACTGTTACATCTTCCACATTCAACCACATTGCAATGTTTGATTGTTAACATTTTCAAAGAATTTATTTTTCACCTTTTTGTGTTTGGTTGTTACATTTAGGCTATGTTTAATTACAAATTTTCTAGGAAAATGTCTCATCGAAGAAAATATTTTCTAACTTTTTGTATTTGATTGTAACATTTAACCTAGACAATATTTTTTAGGTACAATAATTCAAAGCATAGACAAGGCTATTTTCTTGAAAAATATTTTCCAACCATTTTCCTAAGCAAATTTTTTCCAACTTACTTGAAAAATCTTTTCCTTCTTTTCCAACTTGTAAATCGAACATAACATTAGGGTGTGTGTTTAGAGATGGCAAAAAAATCTGATCCGCCCTGTCGATCCGTCGACCCGATCCAAAAAAATCTCGATCCGTGGATCGACGGATCGAAATTTATGTGATCCGCCCCGATCCGAAAATTCACGGAGCGGATTTGGATTGGGGCTGATCCGATCCGCCGCGATCCGACATTTTTTTTAATATAATTTTTTTATCATGTATAAAAATCTAATATTATAAATTTTGCAGCAAACTTTAATTTCTGAGAATAATCTGCAATCTTTGCATTTTAAAGAAAACACATTTTTCATGTTTTTCATTTGAAGAAAGAATTTCAATAAGTGATGGCAAAAAAACTCGATCCGTTGAATCGGCGAATCGGCCTCTATACGTCTCGTTTCAATAAAATAAATAAAATTTAATAAAAAAATAAATTTTCTAATTTTTTTATAAAAGATTTAATTTAAAATATATTTAAAAAAATTTTAAAAAAAATAAATAATTTTGGCGGATCGGTCCACAGATCGTGGACCGATCCGCCCTGACCCGACATTTGACGGATCGCGGGGCGGATCCGGATCGGGCAAAAAAAATTCGGGGCGAGGCGGATCGGGGTCCGATCCGCCCCGTTGCCAACACTAGGTGTGTTTGATGAATGATGGAAAAGGAAAATGCCATCTTTTATTTTCTCACCTAAAGTTAGAGAAAATATTTGGAAGGAATTTAACTAAAACATGCATCATTTACTTGTACCTAGAAAATATTTGGTATGAAAAATTTGCCAATCAAATAAGAAATAAGGAAAATATTTTCCTTGATTAGACAATTTTCATGGAAAATATAGGCAATCAAACACACTCTAGTCTAAAAAATATTTTCTATGTACAATCACAATAAGTACAAACAAGCCTATTTTCCAAGAAAATCTTTGTAGACATTAAAAAAAATGTTTGGATTGAATCAATTTAATTTTGTTTTAATCCAATTAAGTCCATTAAATAAAGTCTAATAAAACCCACCTAAAAGAAGCCCATAGATGAGGCTCATCCTCCTTTTCAAAACCCTAATCATTTTATTTATTTATTTAAATAAATGAGGTGGTTACAAAATTCTCTCTATAAATAGGACCATTGGTCCATGAAGAAAAAGGGGAGAAAAGAAAAGAAAAGCAAGTGAAAAGAATTGCAGGTGAAGAATACAAAAATCCTCTCAAGTTTCAAGTCAAGTCCAAATCCAAGAAGATCAAAGTCTTCTTCAAATCAAGCAAGTTCAAATCAATTCCAAGAAGATCAAAACCTTCTTCAAGGCAAAGCAAGTCCAATCCGAAGTCCAAATCCCAAGTTCAAATCCAAGTTTCAAGTTCCAAGTTCCAAACAAGCAATCTCTCAACAAATCAAGTTTTTCAGCAAATTCAGAAGTTCAGGAATCAAGCCATGTGGCCCCTTGTCTTCAAACACGCAGATCGTTAATCAGAGGATTTTGCAATTTTGCATTTACAAGAGTTGTCCACTTGTATTTTCTCAAATTCAATTTGTAACAATTTCAGTATTTTTAATGATACTTCGAAATTCGTCGTACAAATTTCTTGGCACGCCCAGTGGGACCCTCTTGCCTCTCATCTTCCATTCTGCAAAACTTTCAAGATTCAACAAATACATCAGACATGGCAAGCGAAAAAGCGAAGGAAACTGTGACCCGTCTTGAAGAAACACTTGCTGAACTTTTCCATGTGACCAGAGCCCAAACAAAATCTGGGAAAACTCAACTGGTTACACCATTAAAGAAGTTCTCCAAAAAGGGCAAAATGAAAATCACTTTCAAGAAGCAAGGCTCCCGTTCATCAGAAAAGAACTTGGCAAAAAGTCCTCATTTTGGTTCTTTCTCCAGTGGCAGGTCTGTGTCTGGATCGACTCATGTTACTTCTCCGCGAAAATGGGGAGACTATACTACTTCCGAAGAATCAATCGAGCCAGTGATGGTAACAGAAATGACACCAGACACTGATGATCGAGTTCAACAAATGGCAATCTCCATTGAAAAGTTGACAAAATCTTTGGAGGAAAAAGATGCAGAAATCGCCGCTCTCATGCATCGACTGGAGTTGCAAAGCCCTTTGAGAAAAGACAACCCAGAAAATGCAAGTTCTTCCAAAGTTAAAGAACCTGAAATCCAAGAGTACCAGCAGAAACAAGATATGCATGACCGTACTATTATGCAAAATGTGTTTCGTGACACCACTCAACTCTCAGTTGGCTCTTTGTCCGTCCAACAACTTCAACATATGATCACTGACACCATCCGTTCTCAATACGATGGTTGACCGAAATCTTCATTGGTTTATGCCAAACCTTATAGTCGTCGAATCGACGAGATGAGAATGCCTCTTGGTTACCAACTGCCGAAATTTCAGTGTTTTGATGGAAAGGGCAACCCGAAACAACATGTAGCTCATTTCATTGAAACGTGTAACAATGCTGGCACATACAATGATACCATGGTGAAGCAGTTTGTACGCTCCCTCAAAGGTGCTGCATTTGAATGGTATACAGACTTGACAGCCGGGTCAATTGACAGTTGTGATCAGCTCGAACGTGAGTTTCTCACACGCTTCTATAGCACCAGACGGACCGTCAGCCTTCTAGAACTTGCCAGAACTAAGCAAAATAAGGAGGAACTAGTTGTTGAATACATTGAACGCTGGAGAAATCTCGTTCTTAATTGCAAGGAACGTATCGGCAAAGCATCCTCTATTAACATGTGTGTGCAAGGCATGCATTGGGGACTCCTTTATAATCTCCAAGCAAATATGCCTCACTCTTTTGAAGAGTTGGCCACACATGCTCATGATCTAGAAATTCAAATTACAAGGCATGGAAGTTACTTGCCAAGCGACCCGCGTGACAAACAAGATCCCAAGAAGGAAGTCAAAAAGAACAGTAAGCCAGGTAAGTTGAAAGAATCTCTGGCCATATCTACCGCTCCTGGAAAAATCACTTTTCAGAAATCAAATCCAAATCCAAAGCCAAAGTCAAAGCAGGAGTTCAGGCCTAACAAGGCACAAGCACAAAAGAAAGGTCTTCTAAGTTTGAAAGAACTTGAAGAAAAGGAGTATCCATTCTCAGACTCCGAAGTTTCTGGAATCTTAGATCAACTCCTTGAACAACGAATAATTGAACTTCCAACATCGAAGAGGCCAGAAGAGGCTAGTCAAGTTGATCATCCTAAGTATTGCAGGTTCCATAGAATAATCAGTCATCCGGTGGAGATATGTTTCATGTTGAAAGATCTTATTGTTGGCTTGGACAAAGAAAATAAGATCAAACTCAAAACTGGTGAAAATCCAACAGCTGCTTATTCAATGATTTCCTTTGGGTTATTCGATCCAATCCCTGTTGCAAATAAAGAGAAGTTTGCCCCTATTGCATATGATATGGACAAGTTCTCGCCTGGGGTAACAGAGTTTGGACCTCAACTTCCAGAAGGAGCTATTCAAGTAGAGTTCGAGGTAGACGGAGAAGTCACCATCACATACATCTATCCAGAAATGGATAAACCACATGCTTCCAATCGTCCAACATTTTATGAAATCATGACAGATGACTTGGATGTTTGGGATTCTGATTCGGAATCTGAAGATGAAATTTGTGATGGTTGGTCCATATTCATAAGCAAGAAGGAGAAATATCAGACGCCCAACAAAATAGGTAAAATACCATCTTTGATATCTCTTGCATGACCAACACTGGGGGCATTGAGTATGGAAATTTCCCCTATTGAAGAAACACCTTCAGAAGAAAGTGATATGACATGGACTCTCGTGAAAGGACGACACCAAAAAGCTCAACAACTACCAAATCCTGATACACGTGATGAACAATCAAAGCTAAGAAAGAGGCCAAGAAACAGCAAGAAGAAGTCCAAAGCTAAGACAAGTTCAACTCCTAGACCCATAACTTTGGGAGAGTATTTTCCTCAGGATTTCTTTGACAAAGAATGTTTCACTTCTAACGTCATCGGTCTGGATGGAGAAAGTAAATCAAAGAATGTTACGGGAGATAGTTCGAAGAAGAAGAAAGTAATATCACGTCTCAATAATATCTCTTCAAACACAAGTTTATCTGAGGCTCTAGATCTACCTTTTGATGATAGGATGTCTTTGATCACGACATTGATTGATTCAGAAGCTTCTCAAGGGAAAGTGTTGGAACCAATTACTTCTGCAACTTACCAAGACCGTATGGCCACCATCACATTCAATGACGATGACTTACAGCTGGGATCTCGTTTGCATAACAGGCCTCTATATGTCTGTGGTTATATCCGGGAGTGCAAAATACATCGGATAATGATTGATTGTGGTTCAGCTGTGAACATTATACCAATCAATACTATGAAGAAATACTATGAAGAAAATTGGAATAAAGGTTGGAGATCTATCCAAAAGCAACATCATGATTCAGGGATTCAATCAGAAAGGTCAAAGAGCCATTGGCATGATACGCTTGAAGCTACAAATTGCAGACCTAGTTTCCACAGCTCTCTTCCATGTCATTGATGCCAAAACATCTTATGAATTACTTCTTGAATGCGTCTGGCTGCATGAAACAGGAGTGGTACCCTCAACTTGGCATCAATGTTTTAAGTACAGCCGAGATGGAGAAGTCAAATGCGTGGTAGGTGAGACCAAGCCCTTCCTGAAAGAAGAAGCTTACTTCGCAGACGCCAAGTTTTACCTTGAAGATGAAGAATTTCATTTAGCAGGGTTATCTACAGCGGGGTTTGAAATGGAAAGTGTTAATCAAAAAGTTGCAGTTCCACCACATCAACTTATGACAGGTAAATCAAAACTTACTTGTGAAAGGTCTTCTAGAGGTAAACGGCCTCAGGCCACATCAAAAAGTGTTGAGTTATCGAGGAAAGAATTGACTTTTTCGATACCTAACATTACAAAACTAACTCTACCACATCGACTTATGAAAGTTACAAAGGTTGGTGAAACTTCAACATCTATTCCAAGTATATCAAGACTCCGTATCTCTGATTCACCTGAACAAAACTTGACACATGCAAAAGGGGTTGACGAAATGAAGAGAACTTTCAAGGGATGTTACAATCCAAGAGCCAATAAACTGTTTGAAAAATGCTGGTTTGGAAGAGGAGAACCCCGAAAATTGGGTGATCTTGACGCAGTACTTGCAGGGGGACGTGTTCCATCGGGTTTGGATGGATCAATCATATCACAACCAAAATATGGCTTGGGATATAATCCAAATCAATCGAAACAGATTAAAGTTAAGAAGGTCTCCTCAAACCCAATCATGATTCAAATATGTGAGATTCTTGAAGAAAAATCCAAAGAGTCGAGACCTTCTGTATTTGACCGAATTCAAGGTGAAAACGTCAGAGTTTCGGTATTCGAAAGGTTAAAGGGAGAATCTTCAACAGCCACTGAACCAAAGACAAAGTCTCAGTCTTCCAAAGGTTAAGCAGCAATGACCCCATATCTGCTCAAGTTGATGAAAAAGCTCAGACTTCTATAGAATCGTCTCAAAGACAATTTGCCTTCTCTCGACTTGGAGTTAAGAATTCTGATATGAGTTTAAAGACTCAACGTTCCAAAAGAAGGTACATAACTAGAAAGAATTCCAAGCTTCAAAAGAATGACAGAAATGAAGAAAAAGTATCAATAAACCACATTACTTTTGAAGAAGTTGGTAACCCAGAATCTGAAGTTGAAGATTCAAACACATCAGATGAACCTGAACCAGCTCCACCAACATTTGAAGAAGGGGGGCAAGCTACTGTGGACGATTTAAAACAGTTGAACTTGGGAACAGAAGAGGAGCTGAGGCCAATCTATGTTAGTGCCCTTCTGAGTCCAAAAGAAGAATCTGAGTATTTCAACATGCTACAAGAATACAAGGATGTGTTTGCATGGTCCTACAAAGAAATGCAAGGCTATATCCTAAAGTTGTTGTGCGTCATCTTGCAGTAAAGCATGGAGTTCGTCCTATCGAGCAACCTCAGAGAAGATTTCAGCCAGAATTGATTCCCCAAATTGAAGTAGAAATCAACAAACTCATTGAAGCTGGGTTCATACGTGAAGTCAAGTATCCGACTTGGATTGCTAACATTGTTCCTGTCAGAAAGAAGAATGGACAGTTACGAGTTTGTGTTGACTTTCGAGACCTAAATCAAGCTTGTCCTAAAGATGATTTTCCACTTCCAATAACAGAGTTAATAGTAGATGCAACAACTGGATACGATGTTCTTTCTTTCATGGATGGATCTTCTGGGTACAATCAAATCCGGATGAATCCGAAAGATGCAGAGCTTACAACATTCCGCACACTTAAGGGGATATACTGTTATAAGGTCATACCTTTTGGATTGAAAATGCCGGGGCAACTTATCAACGGGCAATGCAAAAGGTTTTTGATGACATGATGCATGAGAAATTTGAATGTTATGTGGATGACCTTGTTGTCAAGACAAAAAGACGAGACGATCATCTACAAGACTTACAAGATGTTATCAAGAGACTCTGGCGCTATCAGTTGAAAATGAATCCATTAAAGTGTGCATTTGGGGACTTCTGGAAAGTTTCTTGGCTTCATAGTCCAACATCGCGGCATTGAGATAGACCAATCAAAAATTGATGCCATAATTAACATGCGTGAGCCCAGCAATTTACATGAACTAAAAAGTCTTCAAGGAAGGTTAGCATATATTCAAAGATTTATTTCTAATCTTGCTGGTCGTTGTCACCCATTCAACAGGTTGGTAAAGAAAGATGTACCATTTGAATGGAACGATGCATGTCGTGATGCTTTTCAAAGTATTAAGAAATATCTATCTCACCCACCAGTGCTTATAGCTCCAACTCCTGGAAAGCCATTGACTCTCTATGTTGCGGTGCAAAAATATTCTCTAGGTGCTCTTCTTGTCCAAAACAACGATGAAGGAAAGGAGAATGCGCTCTATTACCTGAGTCGGACATTAGTAGGTGCTGAACTGAAGTACTCACCAATTGAGAAGATGTGTTTGGCATTGATATTTGTAGCTAAGAAATTGAGGCATTATATGTTAGCACACATAATCAATCTAGTCTCAAGGGTGAATACATTAAAGTACATAATGTTAATGCCTATTCTTTCTGGAAGGATAGGAAAATGGGCACTTCTATTATCGGAGTTCGACATCAACTTTATTCCTCAAAAGGCTGTTAAATGACAAGCATTAGCAGATTTTCTCGCTGATCATCCAATTCCGGCAGCTCGAAAGTACGGTGCTGGAGCAGCAGTCGTATTTGTCACTCCCCATGATCAAGTTATACCATACGCCTTTGCTTTAACAGAAAAGTGTTCCAATAACATGGCAGAATATCAAGCTCTCATTATTGGTTTGGAGACTGCATTGGACATGGGAATTAATCAATTAGAAGTCTTTGGAGATTCTATGTTGATAATCAACCAGCTTCTGTCTGAATATGAAGTCAGAAATTTGGATCTAAAGCCATATCATGAGTACACATCAACACTTTTGAAGCAGTTTGAATCAATACAAATCAAATTTGTTCCAAGAAATGAAAACAAAGAAGCTGATGCATTAGCCAATTTAGCTGTTGTTCTAGCCAGATCAGATGAAGAGTCTATCCACCAGGTGTCAATTGTTCAAAAATGGGTTATTCCACCACTATTTCCAGAGAATCTGCAAGAAAACATCAGTGTTGAAGTTCCGGTGAAGAAAAAGCTGATTGGAGGCAACCAATAATTGATTATCTTCAACATTAGAAGTTACCGGACAATCCCCGTCGTAGGACTGAAGTCCGAAGGCGTGCTTCTCGCTTCATATTCTACAAGAACACACTCTATCGACGTTCATTTGATGCCTAAGTAATGAGGAAAAATCACACGTTCTTGAAGAAGCTCATTCTGGAATATGCAGTGCTCATCAGTCCGGACATAAGCTCCATTTTCGAATAAAAAGAATGGGGTACTATTGGCCAATTATGGTTCAAGATTCTATGGACTATGCAAGGAAATGTGAAACTTGTCAAGTCCATGCAAATTTCATCCACCAGCCTCTGGAACCATTGCACCCGCGATAGCCTCGTGGCCTTTCGATGCTTGAGGCCTTGATGTGATTGGGCCTATAACTCCAAAATCTTGAGCTGGACATTCATACATCCTTGCTGGAACTGATTATTTCTCCAAGTGGGCTGAAGTTGTACCACTGAGGGAAGTAAATAAAGAAAATGTTGCGGATTTCATTCGTGTTCAAATCATTTACCGGTATGGAGTTCCTCGACACATCATCACTGATAATGGAAAGCCTTTCGAAAATAGCCACATAAATAATTTATGTGCTAAATTTGAGTTCAGACAATACAATTTCTCCATGTATAATGCAGCAGCCAACGGACTTGCAGAGGCATTCAACAAGACCCTGTGCAACCTGTTGAAGAAAGTTGTGTCTAAATCAAAAAGGGACTGGCATGAAAGAATTGAAGAAACCTTGTGGGCTTATCGCACTACTTACCTGACCCCGACACAAGCTACCCCTTATGCTTTAGTGTATGGAGTAGAAGCTGTCCTGCCTTTAGAATGTCGAATTCCATCATTGCGGATTGCTATTCAAGAAGGGTTGACAACAAAAGAAAATGCCCATCTTCAAATTGAGGAGCTAGAAGCTTTGGATGAGAAGAGATTAGAGTCACAAATGCATTTGGAATGTTATCAAGCTCATATGGAAAAGTCCTTCAACAAAAGGGTGCGGCCAAGATCATTTCAAGTAGGAGATATGGTACTTTCAGTGCGCAGAACAATCATAATCACCAGAAAAACTGGGGGCAAGTTCTAACCTAAATGGGATGGTCCATTTCTTGTTACTCACGTGTTCACAAATGAAGCATACAAGATCGTTGACAAATATGGACTAGAAATTGGACCTATCAACGGAAAATTCCTAAAGCGTTTTTACGCTTAAAGTTCTTTAAATTTTGTTGCACCTAAATGTATTACTCCTGGCCCGCAAGAAGATAAACTGTGAACGACCCTATATAAAAAAAAATATGTTGTTGTAATGAACTACGTTTTGACTTGATCCCTTTTGGGTACGTAGGCAGCTTGAATGGAAATTATAAATTCAAGTTCAATCAAAATCAATAAATTCTTTCTATTTTTCTTGCATTAATCTTTCTTTGAAAAAAAAGGGTGTACAGGAGAGATGCAAGAGAAGAAAAATCTAATAAAGAATGACGTTGATGAATCAAAGTTCATTCAACATAGCAAAAAAAAGAGAAGAAGAAGTCGTCATTCTATCTTAATCAATCACTGTCAATCAACTGCAAGTAGTTTTCTTCAAGAGTCTTCCTTTCTTGGTCAATGGATCCTGCAATTGTGGCATCTTTAACCTGTGCTTGCTCCAATGCAGTGGCGGAGCCACCTATAGGCGAGGTAGCGCGGCCGCACTACCTCGCCTCCGGTGGTCCGCCAGTGGCGCGGTGCCACCTGGACATCTGATTTTTTTTTTTTTTTGGCCCAAATCAGTACCCAACTCCCAAGCCCAAACCAGAAATACAACATACAAATCGATCTCCATTTGGTCCAACAAGCAAATTCTTAACAAAAATCAAAATCCCTAACCTTTTGGCTTCATCCCTTCCCGATTCTCTCTGTACCTCGCAGGCGCAGCGTTCGGCCATGCACGGATCTGCCACTGGTGCCGCCGCCGGTCTCAGCGTGACTTCCTTCCTGCTTGCTTTCTGTGCTATGCTTGCTTGCGCCTTGCTGCTTCTGTGCTTCAGCCTTCCGACGGTAATATTTGACTTGTTTCATGTTTGTTTTGTTAATAAATGTTAAAGTATAAGCATATGTATATGTTATGATTATTTTATTTGTTTTGGTTGTGACTTGTGTAATTTTCAGATTTATAATGTTATTACTTATTATGTTAATGTATAAGTTTTAAACATTTTAATAAATATTATTGATGTTTGATTTATTAATTTTTTTTGTTAGGTTAGACTGTCAATTGTTGTCATTCCTCAATTTTTTTTATCAATTTGTGATTTCTCACTAAGGCTAAACATTAATTCGTTATAATTGATTTGAGAATTATACATAAATGTTACATTTAAGTTTTTGCAAAGTGGTTTAGATTTGTAAATTGTAACTATTGTGATGAAAATATGATTTGATTTGTGAATTATTATTATTGATTTATAGGTTGTGAATTGAGATTTGGTGAATATTTGATTTGATTTGTGATCATTGATTTACAGATTATGGAACGTTTTTTCCCACCTAAACAAAAATCTGAACTTAGTGGTTCTAGTTCTAGTAGTCCTGCAACTGCTTCTAGTAGAGCAAATGAGTTAGTAGATTTTGATAACACAAAGAAATTTCGCATTGAATTCAATATGGATGAACTTGTGTCGAATCCAGGAATACGGCCCCCAATTGAATCATATGATACTAACATTAGAGATGATGTTAGGATGGCATACTTAGAGAAAGGTCTTTGTCAACTACATGGACATGACTTTTCAATAAGACTGATGGGAAAGGATAATAGATGTTTTAGGAAAGAATGGTTTAATGAATTTTATTGGTTGGAGTACAGTGTAGAAAAGGATGCTGCATATTGTTTGTATTGTTATTTGTTCAAACCTGATAGGGGAAGTCAAGGGGATGGGTATACATTTACTAAGACTGGGTTTAGAGATTGGAGTCACAAAAAGATTTTAAGAGATCATGTCGGTCTTGTGGATAGTGCTCATAATATAGCTTTTGAGAAATGCAACAACTTGAAGAATCAAAGACAAAATATCTCTTATGTTTTGCGTAGCCAAAGTAGTACACAATAGAAAAGTTATAGGACGAGGTTGATTGCGGTACTAGATTGTACTAGATACCTTTTGATGCAAGGGTTGCCTTTTCGTGGTCATGACGAATCAGAAGATTCACTTAATAAAGGTAATCTACTTGAGTTACTAGAATGGTATGCAGCTCGTTGTGAGAAATTCAGGACTTCGGTATTTGGTAATGCACCAGTAAATGACCAAATGACCTCACCCCCTATCCAAAAGGATTTGGTGAACTGTTGTGCAGTTGAGACGACCAAGGCGATAATGAATGAGATGAATGATTCTTTATTTTCAATCTTAGTTGATGAATCTCGTGATAATTCTGTGAAAGAACAAATGACAGTTGTTTTGCGATTTGCAGACAAATCTGGACAAATCAAGGAGCGCTTTTTGGGCATAACACATGTTAAAGACACTTGTGCACAGTCACTTAAGAATGCGATCGATGCAATGTTTTCTAAGCATGATTTGAGCATATCTAATTTGAGAGGTCAGGATTATGATGGGGCAAGCAATATGTCTGGTGAGTTCAACGGATTAAAATCTTTGATTTTAAGGGAGAATCCCTATGCTTTTTATGTTCATTGTTTTGCTCATCAACTTCAATTATCAATTGTTTCGGTGGCACGTAGAACTATAGTGGTTGGTGATTTCTTTAATACACTTTCTATCGTTGTAAATCTAGTGGGTGTGTCTTGTAAGCGTGTAGATGCACTTCGAGCAAGTTATCATAATGAGATTGTGAAGAGGCTCAATCTTGGGGAAATTTGTATTGGCAGTGGAAAGTTTCAAGAAATGAATTTGGCACGACCTGGTGACACTAGATGGGGTTCGCATTTACTCACAATCACTCGTTTTATTAGTGTGTTCAATAATGTCTTAGACGTTCTTGATATTGTATCACAAGATGGGCCAACTGCAGATCAAAGAGCATTGGCCGACCATCAGATGACCACTATGCAAAACTTTCAGCATGTCTTTTGTCTCCATTTTATGTTTGACATTCTTGTCATTACAGATAATCTTTCACAAGCGTTACAAAAAAAGGAGCAGGATATTCAGAATGCTATGGGATTGTTAAATGTGGTCAAGTGTACAATGCAGAACATGAGGGACAATGGTTGAAATAAATTGTTGGATAGGGTGATCGAGTTTTGTGTTGGTAAAAATATCAGAGTGCCTATCATGGAGGATATTGTGGTTTTGGAAGGTCGATCAACAAGACGTGGAGTTGCTCGGTAGGTGACGTATTATCATCGTTTTTATGTTGATTTGTACTGTCATGTTATAGACTCAATTTTGCAAGAGTTGAACGATCGTTTTCCAGAGACAACTACTGAGCTCCTTATCTACATTTCATGTTTGAGTCCAAAAGATCCATTTGCAGCCTTTGATACTGCTAAATTGCTACGTCTTGTTGAGTTCTATCCTTCAGACTTCAACGCTGAAGAGTTGTTATTACTTAGACCCGAACTTGACAAGTTTTTTATATTTGTCACAATGGAGAATGCTTTCTTTAATCTCAACAGTATATCATGCGTAGCTAAAAAGTTGGTTGAAACGGGGAATTCTTGTTATTTTTCATTGGTTTATAGGCTCATTACATTGGCTTTGATATTACCTATGGAAACTACATCTGTTGAAAGAGCGTTCTCTGCAATGAATTTAATAAAGAGTGATTTGCGCAACAAAATGGGAGATAAATGGTTGAATGACAATTTGGTTGTGTACACGGAGCGAGACATTTTTAAAAATATTGACAATGAGGCAATATTGCAGCATTTCCAAATATCAGACCCCGAAGAATGCAGTTGTTCGAGCCAACGAATACCAACTGATGTCATTATCATGTATTTTGCATCTATTTTGGTTTGTATTGGATTATATGTTCATATATTTAATTACAACCTTTTATTCTTATATCTATTTATTCATTTTTAAATATTATTTCATTAAATAATATTCACAATCTCGCTACTGCCATCGTTCACGTTAGTCCGTCAACGCTCTACATGGACTTCTCGGCTGGCTCCGCCACTGCTCCAATGTGGCCTTCTTTTTCTCAAGTGAATTGGTATTTTCCTGGAAAGTTTGGAGTTCATCACGAAGTCTATCCAGCTCGGAGTTCAAATCACTAATTCGAGCTTCCAAAGAAGAACATGTGAAATTCCCTGCTGCTATTTGGATATCAAGAGATTTCAACTGCTTAGCCTTTTCTTTTGCAGTCAAACACTTCAAGTACTGCTGTCTTTTAGCAAGATAAACGTCAACTCCTCCAAGAAATACATCCATATGTCTCATCAAAGGCATTGGATTTGCACGGAATTGATTGATGATTACATCCCGAAGAGTTGATTTGCTTTCATTCCACCAAGTCCGAATGTTGAAAAAACCATGCTTCAAAGCTTCCTTAAACAATGCCCGCAGGAAATTAATCTTGGCTTCTTGTAGAGCATTCCTCAATAAAGAAGATTCTTCGGTAAATCTGTGCAGATGATCAGAGATGGAAGAACATATTGGTGTCGCCTCACAATTATTTATCTTCTGACCTGGAGCTGGTAATGCTAATAAAGGTGAGATAGTTGAAGTAGCCTGTCCAATCTCTGAACTGCTAACTCGCAAAGGCTCAGAATTCACCTCATCATTAAGATCATCTTGATTAGGTGATATGACATCGTTATTAATACTGCTTGGGTATTTGCAAGGAGGCTCATGTCTATCGTTGCCATAAATTTCATCAAGTGCACCAATCATCTCATGGTTCTCATTAGGATGATCTGCTGAATAAAACATCCCTTTAGGAACTTGTGTAAATTCTACAACAAATAGAA
The DNA here is from genome assembly GCA_963555705.1 of Ligustrum vulgare. Taxonomy (NCBI): domain Eukaryota; kingdom Viridiplantae; phylum Streptophyta; class Magnoliopsida; order Lamiales; family Oleaceae; genus Ligustrum; species Ligustrum vulgare. The sequence continues at coordinate 5,507,117 of OY743179.1, forward strand.
ATTTGAAGAAATTAAATACCAATCTATTAGGGCATTGAATGGGCTAAAAAAATGAAGATGTATACCTACGTTTCGTGTTCAAGGCGACATATCCAAATTTTCATCGCCATAAGATACATCTGGGATGCTCAAGTCATGTCTAAATGTTTCAGAACAAGCTTCCTTAGGATTCTCAACAACCTGAGAATCTTTAGGTCGTATTGTCCGCTTCCGACGCAATATTTGAGAAAGGGGAATCTGAAGTTCGAATTCAAAACGGCAAATGAGATGCAAATTATCATTCAAAAATAATTTGAATGATAAATAAATCTTACCTGATCTCTAGGACTACTGCTTTCCAAAGGAAGTGTGGCATCAAGTGTTTGAGGTGCTCAGTCCATAGAGCTACTGCTTTCTGAAATTGTAATGGGCTCATGTACCTTCTCTACATGTTCTGAAGTGGAAGTGTGATCCATGCGAGAGTGTATTATTTTAATTTTCTTGATACATCTTTCATTTGGAACATCCAGAGGTCTCTTCTGAAGAGTCGCTTGAGAATCTACATAACAGGAGTCCAATTCACGGGCATTATGACTTCCTGTTTGTTCGGGGCCAGATGGAGATTTACCAAGTACAAAGTTATTATCTTCGCTGGACAATAAATCTTGCACTTTAATCTTGTTCAGACCAGGATATACTTTATCTTCCCACCAAGTTTTGTATGATGGATCAACTTGAAGTTGTATATCATCAATGCGCCCCGAAAGATGAAATGTGCATCTACTCCCTACCTGCGTCAAAGATAACCAAACATGGTAGAGGGTCAATAAATTTACTGTAAACATCGTTGGTTTTGGTGAGCCTGGAATCGTTTGCCTAAAGCCTTGTTGTCTTGCAAATCTTTGAGGATTGTAAGCTTCAAGAATAAACAGGTTATTACCACGATCGTAAGAAAGAAACCCTGGTCGGATACTCATCATGAACTTTGAAGTCTCTATAGATCTTTCATTGTTATCTGTGCGTATACCACCATGAGGTAAATAAATCGGATTCCACGAAAAATCATTAGAGTCCATTTTTCCGCGAAGGAGTTCTCGACAATCAAATGCATCAGCCTCCCAATATTGGAAATCATTTAAAGTCCCAGCATATATTCGGATAATAGGACGACCAATGCTCTTGTCAACGTTGGCATAGATGCCCTGAACAAAATAAGTTGCAGCCCAAGCGTACAAAAAATGTCCGGGAAATGTATATTTGATTGATCCAATGTCATAGCCAGTCACGCAATTTGTTGTCTCGGTAAGTCCTCTATAAATGCAAGCTAAGATGGGAGGTACCAAGCTGTAAGTTGATTTTGTAGCCATTCTGGAAGCTATTTTAAAAGTTCCCACCCTGAGACAATCATCTCTAGAAGGAAAAATAAAACGGCAGAGCCAAAGGGAAAGATAGGCTGCTATGTCCAACTCTTCTTGTTCTTCAACGGATAAAGAAGTATTCCAGTAGTCCGTGTCCCTGTGCAGAATATCGTGTAATGTTTCTGTGCAAACAGGTCTCTGTAATTTTTCTTTGGCTACTGACTGATCTCCTTAAGATGGGTTTGCCTCCATAGCCTGCCTAAATGCCTTACTTTTCCTTGGATTCAGAACACAATCATCAGTTTTGAACCAAAAATCAATCCAGTCACTGTGGTGGACCCGATCACTCTTCTTTTTGTCAACGATCAGTGAAAAGGCCTTAAACAAATATAAGCAAGATCTGGGGAGGGAGTTTGTTAGTTCCAAAAGACTTGGTACTACCTCCTCTTAATAATCACCCCTGATGGAAAGTCCAGTAATCTCTTGCATATCCCAAAGCGAAATGCTGATCTCTCCATTGGCAGTTACAAAAGTGTTGGTCTCCGGGCACCAAACTTCGCAAAGAGCGAGATAAATAGAGTCGGGACGAGAGTAGTCCTTAGTGGCAGAGTAAACGGCATGACCTATTTCAGGAAGATTTTTCTTAATGAGAAGCTTATGAATCCAAAGGGACCATTCTCAAAACTTCAACAAGAAAGAAATATCTCCACGATAATGGACTATACTTCCCCATTTGATCTCCCTTTTGATCAATTTTCTCAGAAATGATTGCTTTTGGAATGAACGTTGTGTCTGAAGTGTGATGCGGAGGAGGACACAAACAAGGATGTCTAGTACGATTTGAATTCCTCTGGCTGACACTGAGAATACGCATGTCCATACCCTGTAAAAGAACTGCATGGACGAAGGGGTATGCCATTGGCTTATCGTAGTGCATCGAGTTCTAAATACCCGGTTCACCACGTCATTGTATGATCTAACTTTTAAAATAATATTTTAGCGGAAGAAATAACTGAAATTCATTTTTGGCAACGTTAAATAAACTGTAATGGTCGATAAAATCTAAAACCTTTATGAAACAATTCGAAATAATAAATCGAGCCATTAATATTGTAAAACAATTGACAATGTCATAATTTCTCAAATAATTGAAATTCTCAAAAATTATCCAATATTTAGAAATACGGATCGTTAAAATAAGATTTTCAACCATTTAGCGACTATTGCCACAATCATCCATCACTTACCACCCTCTCCGAAATCTGCAAATGTTGTTAAAAATAAACATGAGCATTTCATAGAAATACTCAGTAGACTCATCACCAATTAATAAATCTATAATATAATTGAACACATAAATGCAGGCTCTCTAGAAACATAGGGTGTGGGTAGTCTCTTCTTGTGCATTAAAGCACGAGGCTTCTCTTTGAAAAATCATCGGGTGTGAGTAGTCTCGTCTCGTGCACTTAAGGCACGTAAGTTATGCATAACATCATCATTTATCTTGCAAGATATTCTCTTCTTTCTTTCTCATGCATAAAAGCATGTAAGTTATGACAAGCATAACAACATAATTATTTCCGAAGAAATACATTCTCGTCTCTTTTCATAAAAATGACTTTCACATAAGTCACATAACATACACATTCACATGCAATCATAATTTAAATCAATTAATAGGGGCGAGTCTACCTTAAACTTAACGAGTGTGGTTGAGCGAGAATGATTTCAATCTTTCAAATCTCCGTACGCCTCGTCTAGCCAATTAGAAAAATAAGTTAAATTAGTCTTTAGAAATTTATAGTTTAAAAATGATAAATTACAATTTGGGGACTGAAATTGATGATTTGAAAGTTGAGGGACTAAAATAAATACTTTGAAAGTTGATGGATTAAAATGAATAACTTGAAAGTTGAGGAACTAAAATGAATACTTTGAAAGTTGAGGGACTAAACTGAATAATTTTCAAAACTTGGGTTGAAGTTCAAAATGAATATTAAATTGTAAGGCTTGAAATAATTGATTTTAAAGAGGAAGGGGCTGATTAAAATCATTTAAAAACTTAAGGGCTAAAATGAATAATTTAAAACTCAAAAGGACTGATTTAAATACTTTTACAAACTTGGGGCTTAAAAATCAAATGAATTAAGTCTGTAGGGACTGTCTTAAAATAATTTAAAACTTCAGGTGCTAGAATAAATCATTTTAAACTAACAGGGACTAAAATAAATAATTTTGAAAGTTGGGGACTAAAATATAATTTCAAACTAAATATATAGCATGATATATACATACATATCGTCTCTCTCTCTCAAACTGAGAGAGAGCAGGGCGGCGAGCCTACTCTTCCACCCAGCGCCATAGCCGGTGGATCACCGACGGAACGCCACCATCGCGGGAGGTGAGTAGCGTGGCCGAGCCTAAGGTTAGGATTCAAAGATTTTGGATTGCGATTGGGTGTAAAATCGGTGTAACCGAGGCCGATTTCGGAACCGAGGGCTGCTATCGCCGAAAATTTCTTGGTCAATGTAAGTATTTTGGTTTCTTGGTAAAATTTTGGGTTTGATTTGAGTTTTGGGTTTGATTCTTGAGTTGGGCAGTGGCGATGGTTAGTGGTTCGGTGTGGGCTGGTCGTGTGGTGGTGTTGGTGGTTCTTGGTCGAGCTTGATGGTGGTTTGTGTATTGTGGTGATGATGATGATGATGATGATGATGATGATGATGATGATGGTTCACTGGGGAGGCGGTGATGGTGTCGAAAATGACGAAATCCTATTTGGGCAGTGGTGGAGTTGAAGATGGTGGCCCTGTTGGGTGGTTGTGCAGACGGTGGTGGCCGAGCAGTGGTGATTAAGGTGGTGATGATGGAGGTTGGTGGCGTGATGAGGTAGCTGCAGTGGCTGCGATGGAGATGGAGGTGGTGATTTGGAGTTGGTTCGGTTGTGGCTTCGATAATGCCAGCGTTGGTGGTTGGTCTTGGCCGTGGTGGTTGCAGTGGTGGTGTATAGTGGTTGAGGTGATGATGATGACGACGACGACGACGGTGATCTAATTGGAGTATAGAGGATGAAAAAATGGTGAGGTGGTGGAGAGGGGATTGTATAAGAAGTGGGTTGAGAAATGTGAGCAATAGGGTATGGGTTTAGGTTGGTGGAAGAATATGTTTGATGTTGGTGTGAGTAGGTGGAAGTATGGTTTGATTAGACATTATGGAAAGTTTGACAAGTAATACATAAAATTCAAGAAAAATAATACGCGTGAATTAACTGAGTCGGGAAAAATGGATCAGATAAAATGAGCTTGACGTAATTTAGAATTTAAAACGATTTTGAAAATAATAATTTAAATAAATAAATAAAATAATAAAATTTAGAAATTCGAAATTTATTTAAAATCGAATGGACTTTATATTTATCGACTTGGCTAGACGAATACATCACGACGTTAACTTAAAAATGGGTGAGATTGCAGCGGCACGTTTTCATAATTTTAAAATAATTATTTAATTGTGTAAAAAATTTTGGTCGCTACACTTATGGATGGTAAGCTTAAAGTCTCCTGTCAAGTTGCATGGAAGCTTCAAAGTAGCCTTGGGGAAGCAAATGATTTGACTTTTCCGCCCAAGATCATAAAATTCCTTAATGTCAGGTAATTTCAAATTTTTCTCTTCTTTGAAATTTTGTTTTGCCATCCCTGGCAAAAAAAAAAAAAAAAAAAAAAAAAAAAAAAAAAAAAAAAAAAAAAAAAGAAAGAAAACCAGTCGATAGAATTAAAAAAAAAAAATCATCAAAAATCAAAGTTTCCATCCTAAAAATTTACTATGTTCGGGAGTATTTAAATAGATACATTCCGCATATTTTTCAGGTCTTCAAATTTCAATCCTGAAAATTTTATTATGCCGAGGAGTATTCAAATGGATACATTCCGCATATTTTTCAGGTCTTCAAAATCTTAAATCCTGAAAATTTTATTATGTCGGGGAGTATCCAAATAGATACATTTCGCATATTTTTCAGGTATTCAAATTTCAATCCTTAAAATTTTACTATGTCGGAGAATATCCAAAATGATACATTCCGCATATTTTTCAGGTCTTCAAAATTTTCAACCTGTAAAAGTAAATCTAGCAAGGGGTATCCAAAAAGATACATTCTGAAGATTTACCAAATTTTCAAAGTACATGTTTTAAAAAAAAAAAATTCAAAACACAGTTCAACCTTCAAATTGCTCTTCAAGAATTAAAACAAAAAAAATTAGTTTTCATCCAAAAAAAAATAATACTGTTGTTTCTGCTGTTTCTTAATTTTCTGAGTTGTTTCTTTTACGAAAAAAAAAGTTGATGACTGTTTACTATAAAACTCTCTCTCACGCACAACACAAACAGAAACATGTATTTCTCACACACACAAATTTGAAGATGATGAAATATTTGGACTTTTAATTCTGCTTGTACCTTGATTTCTGACGTCAATAATTTTTTCTTTTCTTTCTTTGCAAATAAGTTGAGAATATATATGGAGGCACGTTTTTCTTCAAGTCCCAACAGAGCCTAAATTTTTCTTTACATTCAAGCTCTAATTGAAATTGAAAACAAAGCACAAAGACTTCAACTACCTTTTTTTACTCTAAATTCAGTTTTATTAAATTGAATTATGGGTATCCGTAATTTGAATACTTTCATGGAAGTTAATTAGGATTCAAATTCCTTTTTAATGGATAAGCCTAAATTGTATTGGGTTAAAAAAAAAAAATCGAAATCTGACATTCAAGATTTTGAAATTAATAAATAAATATTGAGAATTTCATTCAAAAATCAAATGGATGGTTGATGCTTCTTTGTTAAAAGATTTTATCCTTACAAAACCTAATAGGACTCAAATTGTCAAATTGATGAAAAGATTTCAAACCGTTTTTGGATTCATGGATAAATCTCAAGTGTCCAAGCACTACTAAAATTGTATCAACAAATTTCAAATCAAATTCAAGATTTATCTATTTATTTATTTTCATAATAAATAAATAAATTTTGAGGGGGCATTTGTAGACATTAAAAAAATGTTTGGATTGGATCAATTTAATTTTTTTTAATCCAATTAAGTCCATTAAATAAAGTCTAATAAAACCCACCTAAAAGAAGCTCATGGATGAGGCCCATCCTACTTTTCAAAATCCTAACCATTTTATTTATTTATTTAAATAAATGAGGTGGTTACAAAATTCTCTCTATAAATAGGATCATTGGTCCATGAAGAAAAATGGGAGAAAAGAAAAGAAAAGAAAAGCAAGTGAAAAGAATTGCAGGTGAAGAATACAAAAATCCTCTCAAGTTTCAAGTCAAGTCCAAATCCAAGAAGATCAAAGTCTTCTTCAAATCAAGTAAGTTCAAATCAATTCCAAGAAGATCAAAGCCTTCTTCAAGGCAAAGTGATTATTGTCCAATTTTACATATTTTAGATAGGTAAATGAATAAAAAAATCGCGACTTTTGGATACGAATTATATTATTTAAAGCAAAAATCATAAAAGATTTCATTTTAATTTGTAAACTCTAAATTGATTTTATTCATTATTAATTTCATTTATTTGATTGCAGGCATATTTTGGACAATTTTAATCCGAATATTTCCAACTTAATTGACCCGAAAAAAAAAGCCCAAAGTGTGTGAACCCACCTTCAACCTCACATTTTCTTGACCCATAACAATACTCCCTCACCCTAAGAAGAGAACTACCACTCACGCACTCTCTCTCACTTTTTTCATCTTCATCCTAGAGCCTCGTCTCTCAACTCCCCTCTGTTTTCTCTTCTCCCTCCTAGCCGCAACCTGTTCTCCCTCAAGAAACCACCAGCCACCTTCATCCCCTCACCCAAAATCCCAGCAGTCTCTAGCAACTCTCCTCAACCTCCTTCCCTCACAGAAAACGCAACCTCCTCTGTCTTCTCTCTCAACAGCAACAGCCGCACTTCCCTGTCTTCTCTCTTTTCTCTCACGCAGCCCCAATCTCTCACCTTTCTCCCTCACCATCTCCTTTCTCACTACTAACCAGCCGTAGCTCTTCTCTGTCCTTTCTAAACTTCCATAACCAGCCGCACAAAAAGCACAGAATCAGCTTCGCATCTCCCTCATACTTCCACTACCAGCAGACATTCATCTTCCCTAGCACTTCTCTTTTCTCCAGCCCATAGCCTCCATCCCCTAGTTGCAACTCCCTTCTCCCTCCTGTCTTCTCTAAAACACAGCAGCCCCAACCCAACCTACAGCCTTATTTCTTCATCTCTGTCTTCTCCTCTCCCTCACGGAACTCAGCCGCTACCCTCTACCTCACCATCTCTTTCACACAGAAACACGCAGCAGCCTCCAATGGTTCCAGCTTCTTCACACCAACACCCAACACTCGGCAGCAGCAACCCTAGCACCAGCAGCAGCCATCCCTTCTTTGGTTATTTGTTCTAGTTTTAGTCTTATATTGTTTAAACTTCTAGTTGTTTTAATCATTAGTTTACATAATTTTATATTATTAATGTTAGGTTGATTTTAGATATATTTGGTATTATAATTTCATTTCCGAATTTGAATTTCATTTGATTAATGGTTAGTGTTTATTTGAATTCTATTTCGGTTAATTTAATAATGTCCGGCTAAATTATATTTGAGGGGAGTTATTCTTAACTTCAATGGGCGTGTTTTAACTTGTTATGAATGAATTCTTGTTTTTGATAAGCGTTTACAAATTGTTTTAAAGTTTCAAATTATTTTACTTCGATTGATGTCGTTGATGTGATATGTATTGAATATGCACATAACATGCTCGATTAAATGGCGTAAAATAAATTGACTAATTTTCGTACGAATATGTTTAAATCTTATCGATTTCAAGAAATTCACACTAATCTTATTTGAAAAGCCCAATTGATAGCGAAAGAATAACTCCACTCAAATTTCCCTTTCATTGCAATTTAATTATATTCTCTCCCATTTCATTTTAGCACAATTGAAATCATAGTTTAGGTTTCGAATTTAGCAAATATTACGATACCAATAAAATCCCTAGGAAGAATGACCATGGATTATTGCTAGGCTATAACTTAACCCCTTTATACTTGGAGGGTAGATTTTACATCGAGTCACAAAGCAAGTCCAATCCGAAGTCCAAATCCCAAGTTCAAATCCAAGTTTCAAGTGTCAAACAAGCAATCTCTCAACAAATCAAGTTTTTCAGCAAATTCAAAAGTCCAGGAATCAAGCCACGTGGCCTCTTGTCTTCAAACACGCAGATCGTTAATCAAAGGATTTTGCAATTTTACATTTACAAGAGTTGTCCACTTGTATTTTCTCAAATTCAATTTGTAACAATTTCAGTATTTTTAATAATACTTCGAAATTCGTCGTATAATCTTTTCTCACCCTTTTGTTAAGAAAACTTTTTCTCACAAAGTTGGAAAATATTTTCTTTTCCACTTTTGCAATCAAACAAACCGGAATTAGAAATCAAAAAACTGGTAAAATTAGAGCCAAGATGCCATTATAGACAGGCCATACTTCAGACATTTGGTTATCATACTAGCCCACCACAACCAGCTACTCTAGCCAACCTAATCTTCAATGCACAGGAGAGCTTCCACAGTTTCTGGCATATACTTTCAACTTGGTTGAAGACTTGGAAGGCATGTGGGAAATTATTGAAGGTTGTGTACAGAGATAATAGCTTAGAAAGAATATAGTTTTTTTTGGGTAAAGCCATTGGTGACAATGTGCGCGTGGATTTGGTAGAGCTGTTTACTGGTTTTGAAGTGGTTCCGTAACAGCGAGAATAGGTGTTGTTGAAGAAATTTGGAGCCTGTTCGATAGGCGGGGATGTTAGGTTCGATCAACATGCATGGAAGAGTAATGACATACTGTCTCTCTCGTGCAGTCGTACATACTTTGATGTGATTCAGACTACGAATACAAGCCCGCACAAAGATCCGTTGATGATCAAAGGAGGACCGATGACTCGATTACAAACAAAAAGGGCCAACGAAGCAATGGACAAGCTAGTGCAAGAAACAATGGCCAAAACATTGTTCGTGACATCAAAAGAAGCAAGTTCCATGTTGGGATCGAGACAAAATGACGAGTGGATCAACCTCATTTAAGCCGTCAAAGGAAATTTTGAAAATTGTGAAATTTCAATGTTACGGCCGTAACATATATTTCCTTACGGCCGTAACTAGCTCACTGCTAAAATTGATATTGCAAGAAATAAAGGATTACGGCCGTAAGTGCTGAGGTTCACGGCCGTAAAGGAGATGCTGCTCAAAAACCGTAATTTGGATTTTTTTGACTTACGGCCGTAAGTCAGGGTATCACGGCCATAACTGTGAATCAGAAAGCTTCTTACGGCCGTAAAGGAAGGAGTCACGGCCGTAAAAGTTGATATGCTTAATTTTAGGGTTTTTATTTATTTCCTTATTTTTAGGTATTTCTTTCCTAGTATAATTAAAACTCTTTAGTCTGGTTTTGACCCTATTTATAGGGATGTAATTTTCATTATTATACACACAACTTTGATATTATTATTGAGAGGCTATTTTTCTTTCAACAACCTTATTCTTCATTGAATAAAATCTGAACTTGCGAGTTATTCTTGTTTGTTCAAATTTCGGTGAGAATTAATATTACTTGTGATCAAGAGGTCAATATATCCTTATGATTGTATTGGTTTCTTAGTTCAATTAATTTTAATTGGATCCATAAATCGTTGTTTCTTAGCGTTCTTGGGTCGATTTCAATATTTTGTGGGTTGCGTAGCTACAATTGCTACGTGGTTTGCATCATTTGGTATCAGAGCTTAGGCTCCAAAAATCAAAGTTATATCTTTGTTTTGTTTTCTTGAGTCTTCTTTAATCTTGTTCTTCGTGTTCTTCCAGTTCTTGAGTCTTTAATCCAAAAAGTGTCACAAAAAAAATTCAAAAGTCGTTATTTTCTTGGTTTGGTATCCAAATTAAATTTCTTTTGTTTCCTTATTCTCGTAGTTGAATTTTCGAAAAAAAAAACGAAAATTTCATCAAGTCCAAGAAAAAATTTTATTAATTGATTTCAAGAATTGTCTTCTTGAATCAATCTTAGTTCCCATAAAAGTATTAAGTCCTATATAGAGTCAAATTCCATTATCTAAAGGTCTTCTTCGAATTTTCCAACTAAGTTCATAAATTTTCGCTCATACTCTATTTGAATCATTCGGGCTTAAACTTGTTTGAGTTCGGATTCGTTCTTTGAAGCAATTGGGGTGAAAGCCATTGAGTGAAAAAAAGGCAGAGAGGTGAGATCAATAGAGGGTAAAAGCCAAAAATTGAGTGATATACGAGCGAAATACACGTGAGGCATATATTACTTAGTTTTAGGATGTCGAAAAATTCTACTACAGCAAAGAATGGTGATCAAGTCAACATGGTGGAATAGTTGACACAACGCTTTAAGAAAATGCTTAGGGATATGTCGAGCAGGATTGAAAGGTTAGAACGGCCTAGGGAAGCGCCCAATGTGCAGAGACAAGTGAGGCGTGGCCATAGGATAGAGATGGAGGAAGAAGATGAATTTGATGGGTATGATGATGGGGCACTTATGGATAGAGATGTTAGGCGCGAACGACGAGATAGAGAGGTTGATCGACAGGATCGTGGCATGAGTAATATCAAAACAACTATTCCTTCCTTTAAGGGTCGGAGTGATCCGGAACAATATCTAGAGTGGGAGAAAAGGATTGAGTTGATATTCGATTGCTACAGCTATACGGAGGAGAAAAAGGTTAAGGTTGCAATTCTTGAATTCACCGATTATGCACTTACTTGGTGGGATCAGCTAGCAACTTCTAGGAGGCGAAATCGTGAGAGACCTATTAGTACATGAGGAAGAGGTTTGTCCCTAGTCATTACCATAGGGAACTTCATCAAAAACTACAAAGTCTTTACCAAGGTTCTAAGAGTGTCGAGGATTATCATAAGGAGATGGAGATGTTAATGCTTAGAGCCAATGTAGAGGAGGATGAAGAGGCCACTATGGCCTGTTTCTTAAATGGGATTAATAGAGAAATAGCAAATCTGGTCGAATTGCAACACTATGTGGAGTTAGAAGATATGCTACATATGGCCATGAAAGTGGAGAAGTAATTGAAGAGAAAAGGGACAGCTAAGTATCAGTCGGGTTCTTCAGGTTCTAATCCGTCTTGGAAGCCGAAATGGGAAAATAAAGGCGATGGGGCTATTTATAAAGGGAAGTTTGAGGCACCAAAAGGAAAGTTTGAGGTACCCAAGGGAAATAAAGAGTCCGTTAACAAATTTCCACCCAAAGGGGAGTCTCAACCATCTATGAGTCGAGATATCCAATGCTTCAAATGCTTGGGAAGAGGACATGTGGCTTCTCAATGCCCTAATAGGCATGTTATTACTTTGCGAGCAGAGGGGGCTTGGGAAAGTGGCAGCGATGAGGAAGACTACAGTGACATGCCCGCTTTGGAGGAAGCTAGTGATAATGAGGAACTGCTATCCGGAGAGCATGGGACGTTATTAGTAGCAAGGCAAACCCTTAGTGCTAAAATCAACGTGGATGACGTGGAGCAACAGAGGGAGAACATATTTCATACACGGTGTCGCATCCAAGACAAGGTATGTAGTATGATTATTGACGGTGGTAGTTGTACAAATGTTGCTAGCACCACACTAATTGAGAAGTTAGGATTACCATTATTGAAGCATCCATCACCTTATAGACTTCAGTGGTTAAATGATAGTGGTGAAATTAAGGTGAATAGGAGGGTGTTAGTGAACTTTTCGATTGGTAGCTATATGGATGAAGTGATGTGTGATGTGGTTCCTATGCAAGCCGGGCACATTTTGTTGGGTAGGCCTTGGCAATATGATAGGAAGGTGACACATGACGGGTATAAAAATAGATATAGTTTTACCAAGGATGGGAAAAAAATAACACTTACACCATTGACACCATCGCAAGTTTATGCAGATCAAGTTAAATTGAAGAATGATGAAGAACAAAAGGCGAGGAAACTTGAAAAAAAAAAGAGTTGAGGCCACGACCTCAGAAAAAGGAGAGGAAAAGAGAGTTGGAGCCACGACTCCAGAAAAAGGAGAGGAGAGAGAAAAAAAGAGTGTTGGGGTACATACCTCTGAAAAAGGAGAGGGAGCGAAGAGTGCCAGAAAAGAAAAACCAAGAATGAGTTTCTATGCCAAAAGTAGTGAAATCAAGAAGGCTTTCATGGAAAATCGACCAATGGTCCTTTTATTGTACAAGGAGTCATTCCTTGTCTTTGATGAAACTAACAAATCCCTCCCTAGTTTGGTTATTTCTCTCTTGCAGGAATTTGACGATGTATTTTCGGAGGATATACCTAGTGGGTTGCCACTCATTCGAGGTATTGAGTATCAGATTGATTTTGTACCTAGAGCAGTCATTCCAAACTGTCCCACTTATAGGAGTAATCCCGAGGAGACGAAGGAGCTTCAAAAGCAAGTGGAGGAATTGATGAGTAAGGGGTACATAAGGGAGAGCTGAGTTCATGTGCCGTACCTGTGTTACTAGTACAAAAGAAGGACGGGACTTGGAGAATGTGTGTTAATTGTAGAGCCATCAACAACATAACGGTAAAGTATTGTCATCCTATTCCTAAGTTAGATGATATGTTGGATGAATTGCATGGCTCTAGCATATTTAGTAAAATTGATCTTAAGAGTGGTTATCATCAAATTCGAATGAAGGAAGGAGATGAGTGGAAAACTGCTTTTAAAACTAAATATGGCTTATATGAATGGTTAGTTATGCCGTTTGGACTTACTAATGCACCTAGCACTTTTATGCGTTTAATGAATCATGTTTTACGTGCATTTATAGGTAAATTCGTTGTAATTTACTTCGATGATATCTTGATATATAGTAAAACTTTGAATGAGCATGTGGAGCATGTTAGGTGTGTGCTTATGGTTTTGAGGCAAGATCAACTTTTTGCTAATTTTAAAAAGTGTAGTTTTTGCATGGGTAAAGTTGTGTTTCTTGGCTATGTGGTTAGTGCTAAAGGGATAGAAGTAGATGAAGAGAAAGTCAAAGCTATTAAAGAATGGCCAACACCTAAAAGCATAATTGAGGTTAGAAGTTTTCATGGCTTGACTAGTTTTTATAGGCGCTTTGTTAAAGATTTTAGCACAATTGCCGCACCACTCACAGAAATTGTCAAAAAAAGTGTAGAGTTTTAATGGGTGTAGAACAGGAGCATGCATTTGAGACTATCAAAAATATGTTGTGTAAAGCACCGATTTTATCACTTCCTAACTTTGACAAGACTTTTGAGATTGAATGTGATGCCTCAGGAACGAAGGCCAGTAGCCTATTTTAGTGAAAAGCTAAAGGGGACTGCACTTAATTATCCCACATATGACAAGGAGTTGTACTCACTTGTGCGCGCTTTGGAGACATGACAACATTACTTGTGGCCACGGGAGTTCGTGATACACACTGATCATGAGTCCTTGAAGCATTTGAGGGGTCAAGCTAAGCTGAGTAAGAGACATGCAAGGTGGGTAGAGTTCATCGAAACATTTCCCTATGTCATCCGGTACAAACAAGGTAAGGAAAATGTGGTGGCAGATGCATTGTCTCGAATGTATGTTCTTTTAAATTCTTTGAATGCTAAATTGCTTGGATTTGAATACATTAAAGACATGTATGCTAATGATCTGGACTTTTCTAATATTTATGATTCATGTGGTAAAGGAGCTGTGGATAGGTTCTTTAAACATGATGATTATTTATTTCGAGAAAATAAATTGTGTGTCCCTAGGTGTTCAATGAGAGAGTTACTTGTGAGAGAGGCCCATAGTGGAGGTTTAATGGGTCATTTTGGGGTTAAAAAGACCATCGAAATCCTAAGTGAACATTTCTATTGGCCTAAGATGAAGATTGATGTGGTTCGGGTTTGTAGTAGATGCATTACTTGCAAGAAGGCAAAATCTAGGATTAAACCCCATGGATTATATATGCCTTTACCCGTCCCTAGTGAACATTGGGTCGATATCTCTATGGATTTTGTTTTGGGATTACCTAGGACTAAGAAGGGAAGATATTCTATTTTTGTGGTAGTAGATCGCTTTAGTAAAATGGCACATTTCATACCATGTCACAAAACTGATGATGCTACAAACATAGCTGATATTTTCTTTAGAGAAGTCGTGCGCTTACATGGTTCCTAAGAGTATAGTCTCGGATAGGGATGTTAAATTCCTTAGTCATTTTTGGAGAGTCTTGTGGAACAAACTGAGAACAAAACTACTTTTCTCTAACACTTGTCACCCACATACCGATGGACAGACCGAGGTAGTAAATAGGACAATGATTCAATTGTTGCGCACCATAATCAATAAAAATCTGAAAAATTGGGAAGAGTGTTTACCATTTATTGAATTTGCATATAATAGAGCTATACATTCTACTACTTCTTGTTCACCATTTGAAATTATTTATGGTTTTAATCCGCTAACACCATTGGATTTAATTCCTTTATCTGTAAATGAACGTAGTAGTTTGGATGGAAAGAAAAAGGCTGAAATGGTTAAATCACTCCATGATTATTGTCCAATTTTACATATTTTAGATAGGTAAATGAATAAAAAAATCGCGACTTTTGGATACGAATTATATTATTTAAAGCAAAAATCATAAAAAATTTCAATTTAATTTGTAAACTCTAAATTGATTTTATTCATTATTAATTTCATTTATTTGATTGCATGCATATTTTGGACAATTTTAATCCGAATATTTCCAACTTAATTGACCCGAAAAAAAAGCCCAAAGTGTGTGAACCCACCTTCAACCTCACATTTTCTTGGCCCATAACAATACTCCCTCACCCTAAGAAGAGAACCCCTACTCACGATCTGCCTCTTCTCTCTGCCCTATCATCATCTGTAACCTACAGACCGTCCCTCACGTTTTTTACCATTCTCAGAACCCTCTACCTCTTCCTTCAACCTCAACCTACAGCACGCATCTTCCCTCTCAACTCCCTTGAACCGCACATCAATAACCAGCAGGAGCTCTCCTCCAATTCATCATCCTCTCACGCAGCAGCAGCATCCCCTCACCCTAAATCCCAGCAGCCATCTCTCCACCAGCCACCAAACCAGCCGCAACTGCCTGTGTCTTCCCCATCTTCACAAGCAGCCATCACCCCTCTCGCTGCCCTCTTCTCGCACAGACCAACCAGCAGCCCTCACACCACTCAGCCGCCACTCACATCAGCTCTCTCCTTTCATCCGGCAGTCTCCTCCCCCTCACACACGCCGCCAACCTCTCATCTCTCTCCCAGCTGCAACCGGTTCAGCCCACAAACACAACCAGTCTGCCTTCATCTTCTCACGAACCACAGCACGCATTCTCGCTGCCTCTGTCTTCTCCCTTCTCTGAAAACAAACCAGCAGCCTCTGCACTCCAGCAAACTCCAGCCGCTACCTCTCTTCTCTCTGCCGTGACAGCCTCCACCAGCAGATCTTCAGTAACCGCAACAGATTTCCTTTTCCTCACTGCAGCCTCCGGTCTTCAACTGTCTCGCCGTAGCTTTGGTTTTGGTGACTTGTTCTAGTTTATATTTTGCTTAGATTGTCGATTGTTTTATGTTAATTTCTATAATTTCAGTTTATTGCCATTAGTTTAGTTTGAAGTTATAATGTTGGTTATAGAGTTTTCAGATTATTGACATTGGTTTAATTTTTAGATATTGTTAGTTATTGAATTTTCATTTTCAAATTTGAATTTCGTTTTCTAGTAATGATAATTGTTTGGTTGAATTGTAATTCGTTTAATTTAATGATGTCCGGCTAAGTTATATTTGAGGGAAGTTATTCTTAGCTTCAATGGATATGTTTTAATTCTCTATAGATGAATTCTTGTGATTGATGATAATTAACGAGTGTTTTAAATTTTCAAATTATTTTAATTCGATTGATGTCGTTGATGTGGTATGTATTGATTATGCACACAACATGCTCGACTAAATGCCGTAAAATAAATTGACCAATTTTCGTACGAATATGTTTAAATCTTATCGATCTCAAGAAATTCATGCTAAATTTATTTGCAAAGTCCAATTGATAGAGAAAGAATAACTCCACTCAAATTTCTCGTTCATTGCAATTTAATTATACTCTCTTTTTATTCATTTAAATACAATTGAAATCATAGTTTAGGTTTCGAATTTAGCAAATATTACGATACCAATAAAATCCCTAGGAAGAATGACCCTGGATTATTGCTAGGCTATAACTTGACCCCTTTATACTTGGAGTGTAGATTTAACATCGAGTCAAGTTTTTGGCGCCGTTGCCGAGGATTATTTTGGTGTTAATTGATTTTTGCTGAATCCCTTTTATTTTATTATTATTTATTTATTTATTCTCGTCTCTTCTACTATTCTTGATATTGTTTATTGTTTATGTCCGTTTGGTTCCGAGATAATACTAAGCGATTAGTAAGATCGGAATCCACTAACCAATTTTTAATTCTTGAAAATCAGCAGGTAGAAATGGCAAATAATGCAGATCCAAATGAGGCGCCAGTCGTTCGAAGTCTTAGAGATTACATTTTTCCAACGATGACAAGCACTCCGTCATGCATAGTGACGCCTGCAAATGCAGCGGTCTTCAACTTTAAACCAGGAATGATTGATCATTTACCACGCTTCCATGGGATGCCATCAAAGAGTCCTTATCACCACATTCAGGAATTCGAAAGGGTTTGTTTTACTTTCCTTGAACGAAATTGCACTGAGGAAGTCATTCGACTCAAGCTTTTCCCTTTTTCACTAAAGGATAAAGCTAAGTCGTGGCTTAACTCTTTGAGGCCTAGTTCAATTACAAATTGGGCAAATATGCGGAAAGAGTTCATTAAAAAGTTTTTTCCACCACAAAGAACCACCGCAATTCAAAGACAAATCATGAATTTTTCCCAAAAGAATACTGAAAATTTTTACACTAGTTGGGAAAGATTTAAGGATTTGTTGTTATCTTGTCCCCATCATGGTTATGAAAAATGGATGTTAACAAAAAAAATTTATGAAGGGCTCAGACCAGAAATGAGACAATTTGTGCAAACCATGAGTAATGGTGACTTCTTTGCAAAAGACCCGAATGAAGTTTTTACATTTTTTGATGATTTAGCTGAAAATGCCCAATCTTGGGATAACATTGATGAGTTTGATAGGAGTGTTGCAATAAAAACTGAATTTCCAAAAATTGCATCTGGAAATGGAATTCATTCACTTAGAGCAGATGATGACATAAATGCCTGATTGGCTGTCATCACTCGAAAACTTGAAAATTTGGAAACTCAAAAAGTGAATGAAGTCAATTCCTCTTCCACTATTTTAGAAAAATGTTCAATTTGTGATGATGCACAGCATTTAACCTCTGATTGTCCTGCACTTCCCCAACTAAAAGAGATGTATTTTGATCAATCTGTTGCTGTTAATATGATTTCCAAACCTTATGCTAATCCATATTCGAGTACTTATAATCCAGGTTGGAGAAATCATCCAAATTTCAGTTGGAGGAATGATCAAGGAGGAAACAATAATGTTAGCAACAATGTTGGACCTTCACAACCAACATCTTATATGCCACCGCAGAAGAGAAGTCTGGAAGACAAAATCCAACAATTCATGCAAAGCCAAGCTGCCATCAACAATCAAAACTCTCAGGCCATTAATGACATCCGATCTCAGCTTACAAAGCTGACTACTCAGGCAAGTGCAGCAGAAAAAGGTAAGTTTCCAGCTCAACCAATGCCTAATCCTCAAACTCAATAAAATGGGGTCGATGAGCCCAATCTGAGACATGTGAAAGCAGTAACTACCTTGAGAAGTGGTAAGCAAATCCAAGTTCCTGAACCTCAAGAGAACTTGGTGGGTAAGCAAGCTAAACCTCCTGTCGATGATACTATATTAAAATCTCTATCTGATGTTCAGGAACCACCTAGGCAAATAGTAGGTGCTCCCCCTGCCCCTTTTCCTCAAAGATTACAACCGGGTAATAAGACCAAAAATCAAACAGAAATTCATGAGATTTTTAAGCAAGTTAGGGTAAATATTCCTCTGTTAGATGCAATTCAACAAGTCCCTTCCTATGCTAAATTTATTAAGGATTTGTGTACAGTGAAGAGGAAGTTAGCTGTTAAGAACAAAGCATTTTTAACTGAACAAGTGAGTTCTATCATACAATGTCAAACTCCTCAAAAATTTAAAGATCCTGGTTCTCCAACCATTGCTTGTATGATAGGAACCACTCGTATTGGTCATGCATTGCTAGATTTAGGTTCGAGTGTGAATCTTTTGCCCTTCAGTGTATACACACAACTTGGTCTAGGTGAACTTAAGCCTACCCCCATGGTTTTACAATTAGTAGATAGATCTATTAAGATGCCTAGAGGGATAATTGAGGATGTTTTGGTTCAAGTCGATAAATTCTATTACCCAGTTGATTTTGTTGTTATTGATGTTCAAAATACACCTAAAACTTCTCCTCAAATCCCTGTTATTCTTGGTAGACCATTTCTTGCAACTTCAAATGCTTTAATAAATTGTAGGAGTGGTATTTTAAAGTTGACTTTTGGAAATATGTCCTTGGAGCTTAACATTTTCAATGCTTGTAGGCAACCAAAAAATTTTGATGAAGTGCAGGAAGTTAATATGTTGGAAGAGCTGCTAATAGAGCTAGAAGATCCTGATAAACAACTTGAGCAAAATCTCGAATTGGACAGCATTCAAGACTCTTTAAAAGGTATAACAACAGCAGCTGTAAGAGCTTGGCAGCCCAACATTGAGCCTCTAAATGTTAGCCAGACACCCATGCAAACATCAGCAGAAAAGATGCCAACTCTGGAGCTTAAACCTCTTCCATCTGAATTAAAGTATGCATTCTTGGGACCTAATGAATCATACCCTGTGGTAATCTCTTCTACTCTTACTTGTGATCAGGAAAATTTGTTGTTGAAAGTATTGAATGATCATAGATCTGCAATAGGTTGGACTATAGCTGATATTAAGGGAATTAGTCCTTTAGTGTGCACTCATAGAATTTTCCTAGAAGAAAATGCTAATCCCTCTAGGGAATCCCAAAGAAGACTAAACCCTAACATGAAAGAAGTTGTTAAAAATGAAGTTTTAAAATTACTTGATGCAGGTATTATTTATCCTATTGCAGACAGCAAGTGGGTAAGTCCTACTCACGTAGTACCTAAGAAAACTGGGGTTACTGTTGTTGAAAATGAACAGGGAGAAATGATAACTAAAAGAGTACCCACTAGTTGGAGAATGTGCATAGATTATAGGAAATTTAATTTCATGACCAGAAAAGACCACTTTCCTTTACCATTCTTAGATCAAGTGTTAGAAAGAGTTGCTGGACATTCATTCTATTGTTTCTTGGATGGTTTTTCAGGCTATCATCAAATTGAAATAGCATTAGAAGACCAATAAAAAACTACTTTTACTTGCCCTTTTGGGACGTTTGCTTTTAAAAGAATGCCTTTTGGTCTTTGTAACGCCCCAGCAACCTTTCAAAGATGCATGCTTAGCATATTCAGTGACATGATAGAAAACATTTTGGAAGTTTTTATGGATGATTTCTCTGTGTATGGTAATTCATTTGATGATTGCCTAACAAATTTGAAAGCTGTTTTATGCAGGTGTGAAGATAAGCAACTTCTCCTTAATTGGGAGAAATGTCATTTCATGGTAACAAGAGGAATTGTTTTAGGTCATATAATTTCTTCTAAAGGCATGGAAGTAGATAAGGCAAAAGTAGATTCAGTTTCTAGGTTGCCAATTCCTTCATCTATAAAAGATGTTCGATCATTTTTAGGTCATGCAGGTTTTTATAGGAGATTCATAAAAGATTTTAGTATCATAGCAAAACCTTTAACTACACTTTTGATGCATGATACAAAATTTGTTTGGACTGATGAATACACTGTAGCTTTTGAACATCTAAAAATGGCACTCACCACTGCACCCATAGTTAGATCACCTGATTGGTCTCTACCTTTTGAATTAATGTGTGACGCAAGTGATATAGCTGTAGGGGCGGTGCTTGGCCAGAGGAAGGGTAAGGAACCGTATGTAATTTACTATGCTAGCAGAACTGTGAATCAAGCTCAATTAAATTACACAACTACTGAAAAAGAGCTGCTAGCAATAGTTTTTGCACTGGAAAAATTTCGAACTTATCTAATTGGGACCCCTGTTACCATCTTTACTGATCATTATGCTCTTAAATATTTGTTCACAAAGAAAGATGCTAAACCTAGACTCATTAGATGGATCTTGTTATTGCAGGAATTTGACATCACAATTAAGGATAAAAAAGGGGTGGAAAATGTTGTCGCTGATCATTTATCCAGATTAAATTCTGATAATTCAACAGTTTCTCACCCTTTAAATGATTCATTTCCCGATGAACAGTTATTTAGCTTGAACATTGTTCCATGGTTCGCTGACTTAGTTAATTATCTTGTTACAGGTCATATGCCCTCAAATTGGAGTGTCCAAGACAAAATGAGGATGAAAGCTATCGCAAGGAACTTCTTCTACGATGATCCATACTTATTCAAATATTGTGCTGATCAAATTATCCGAAGATGTGTTCCTGATGATGAGGTACAACAAGTTCTTACTTTATGTCATTCTCATGCTTGCGGAGGCCATTTCTCTTCGCAGAAAACAGCTGCTAAGGTACTTCAATGTGGTTTTTATTGGCCTAGTTTATTTAAGGATGCTCATACCTTTTGTAAAAATTGTGAAGCATGTCAGAAACTTGGTAGTATCAGCCATAGGAATATGATGCCATTAGCTCCAATCCTTGTTCTTGAAATTTTTGATTGTTGGGGATTAGACTTTATGGGTCCTTTTCCCCCTTCTTTTGGATATTTATATATATTGGTTGTTGTTGATTATGTGTCAAAATGGGTAGAGGCTATTCCATGTAGAACAAATGACCATGAAGTTGTGCTCAAATTTCTGAAAGAACATATTTTTTCTAGGTTTGGTATGCCTAAGGCCATAATTAGTGACGGTGGAACACATTTTTGTAATAAACCTTTTGAAACTCTGTTAAAGAAATATGGCCTTAGGCATAAAGTTTCCACTCCCTATCACCCTCAAACTAATGGTCAAACTGAATTAGCCAACCGGGAAATTAAAGGCATTTTGACAAAAACAGTGAATCCAAATAGAAAAGATTGGGCTATAAAACTAGATGATGCTTTATGGGCCTATAGGACTACTTTTAAAACTGTTCTTGGAATGTCACCTTATAGAATTGTATTTGGAAAACCTTGTCACTTGCCGGTTGAAATCGAACATAAAGCTTATTGGGCAATCAAGACACTCAACTTTGATCTAGATCAAGCTGGTGAGTTTAGGAAATTAAAATTGAATGAGTTAGATGAATTACGTTTGGAAGCATATGAGAATGCAAAAATTTCAAAAGAGAAAATGAAAGTTTTTCATGATAAGAAAATTTTTAGAAAATCATTTTTCCCTTCTCAAAAGGTATTGCTATATGACTCTAAACTTCATCTGTTTCCTGGTAAGTTGAGAACTAAATGGATTGGTCCTTACATTGTGCAAACTGTTTACCCTTATGGAGCAGTTGAAATCTTGGATCCAAAAACTGGTACTGTTTTTAAAGTTAATGGACAACGTCTGAAACCATTTTTGGATAATTTTTCTGCTGATATTAATGAACTACCTCTGCTGGACCCTGCTTCCAGCAGCTGATTTTCTTGGAACTAACTTTTATTATTATGTATATATTTTCTTTTTCTTTTACAGTTTTATTCTTTTCTTCATTTTTTAGTTTTTCATTCTTGAATAATTGCTCATGTGCACAAGCCTCCTCTCAGGTACACTTTTCTCCTTTAGCTTGAATTCATTTTGAGTCGTGTCTATTATTCACTGTTCATTTTTCTTCTCTTTGAGTCATTGAGGACAATGTCTGATTTTAGTTGGGGGGAGAGTGACTCAAATGTACTTGTTTTGCATTAATTCTTCTGTGATAGTTGAGCATTAAAATTGAGTACATCTTGAGTCTTGAATTATATCTTTGTTATTCTGTAAAGACCACCCTCCTAAATTTTTTTTTTTTTTTTGCACGAATTTAAGCCTTGTGGTAAGATGGATAGTCAACACATACAACTAGAGCTCTCTCAAGTTAAGTAATTTTATTTGTTCATCATGAGAGTTGAGCGATTGGTAGTTTTCTTATATTGCCCTTGTTTGATATTGCTGCTTCCATTGGGCATCATTACACGGATTGTGGATTGTTGGTGGTTTACACTTGAGAAACGATGAAGGTCAATGTCAAATAAAAATTTGATCCTTTGAAGCTAATATTATCATATTCTCTTCCCATCACAAATCCCTTCATATCCACAAAATTCCTTCATATCCACAAAATTCCTTCATAGCCACAAAGCCCTTTCATTTATTTCACATTAAAAATGACATTACATCCAGACATTGCTTCCATATATACATAACCTTGTTTCTACTTTCAAGTATAAGTGAGGATGATTATTTTTGCTCCATATTTGAGAAACAAACGTTCAGTGCATGAAAAAGAAAGAAAAGTGAAGTTGGAAAGTATTTGACAGTCATTAGACGAGAGGAAAATGTTGAAAAATTATTTGAGAGGATCTCAGTTTAAAAAAAAAAAAGAGAAAAAGAAAAGGGAGACATATCGAAAAGAAAATAAAGGTTGTGAAGAAGAAAGCAAGCTTGAAGTGTGATTAAAAGTGAAAATTATTATCCTTGCTTATATTTTGAAAGTCTTCGATTTCTACCTACTTCTTTTATTTCCTTATCCTATCGAAAAAAAAATGTTACCATTGCGTCGTATACTTCCATTGGAATTTCTTGTTCTACTATTATCACTGAAATATGCAAACCTCTTCTTCCACCACTCTTTATCAATTCTCTTGAGAACACCACCATTACCCTTATGTTGACGTTGACATTTTGATCTTAAGTTGGCTTGTGGTAAGAATGGTTGAGTCCCAATGGTTGTGAGTTTTTCATGAGGTCAATATTTGCATTACTGTCATCCACATATATATGGCCTTTATTGAATGCTTGAGTGATCAATTTTCAAACTCCATGAGTGACCCCCTAACCAGTTCAGAAACAAAATACACATACCCGTGAGTATATGGAGTTTATACTTGGTTTGAGTGATTACTCGACACTGTATGTGTTGGGGTTAATGGTTTGATGGATCGGCTTAAAACACACACACACAAAATTTTGGGAAAGTTTTTATGGATTAATTTGGATATAATGCTTGATCTCTTGATTTTGCGAAGTTGCTATGCTCGACTATCTGAATTCATTCTTGACTTTACAATTGAAGTTTTTCATTGAGCTAGTCATGTTTTTAATTTGCTTGAATTGCTAGAGACTAGCAAAAAGCTAGTTAGGGAGTGTGATTATTGTCCAATTTTACATATTTTAGATAGGTAAATGAATAAAAAAATCGCGACTTTTGGATACGAATTATATTATTTAAAGCAAAAATCATAAAAAATTTCAATTTAATTTGTAAACTCTAAATTGATTTTATTCATTATTAATTTCATTTATTTGATTGCAGGCATATTTTGGACAATTTTAATCCGAATATTTCCAACTTAATTGACCCGAAAAAAAAGCCCAAAGTGTGTGAACCCACCTTCAACCTCACATTTTCTTGGCCCATAACAATACTCCCTCACCCTAAGAAGAGAACCCCTACTCACGATCTGCCTCTTCTCTCTGCCCTATCATCATCTGTAACCTACAGACCGTCCCTCACGTTTTTTACCATTCTCAGAACCCTCTACCTCTTCCTTCAACCTCAACCTACAGCACGCATCTTCCCTCTCAACTCCCTTGAACCGCACATCAATAACCAGCAGGAGCTCTCCTCCAATTCATCATCCTCTCACGTAGCAGCAGCATCCCCTCACCCTAAATCCCAGCAGCCATCTCTCCACCAGCCACCAAACCAGCCGCAACTGCCTGTGTCTTCCCCATCTTCACAAGCAGCCATCACCCCTCTCGCTGCCCTCTTCTCGCACAGACCAACCAGCAGCCCTCACACCACTCAGCCGCCACTCACATCAGCTCTCTCCTTTCATCCGGCAGTCTCCTCCCCCTCACACACGCCGCCAACCTCTCATCTCTCTCCCAGCTGCAACCGGTTCAGCCCACAAACACAACCAGTCTGCCTTCATCTTCTCACGAACCACAGCACGCATTCTCGCTGCCTCTGTCTTCTCCCTTCTCTGAAAACAAACCAGCAAACTCCAGCTGCTACCTCTCTTCTCTCTGCCGTGACAGCCTCCACCAGCAGATCTTCAGTAACCGCAACAGATTTCCTTTTCCTCACTGCAGCCTCCGGTCTTCAACTGTCTCGCCGTAGCTTTGGTTTTGGTGACTTGTTCTAGTTTATATTTTGCTTAGATTGTCGATTGTTTTATGTTAATTTCTATAATTTCAGTTTATTGTCATTAGTTTAGTTTGAAGTTATAATGTTGGTTATAGAGTTTTCAGATTATTGACATTGGTTTAATTTTTAGATATTGTTAGTTATTGAATTTTCATTTTCAAATTTGAATTTCGTTTTCTAGTAATGATAATTGTTTGGTTGAATTGTAATTCGTTTAATTTAATGATGTCCGGCTAAGTTATATTTGAGGGGAGTTATTCTTAGCTTCAATGGATATGTTTTAATTCTCTATAGATGAATTCTTGTGATTTATGATAATTAACGAGTGTTTTAAATTTTCAAATTATTTTAATTCGATTGATGTCGTTGATGTGGTATGTATTGATTATGCACACAACATGCTCGACTAAATGCCGTAAAATAAATTGACTAATTTTCGTACGAATATGTTTAAATCTTATCGATCTCAAGAAATTCATGCTCTATTTATTTTCAAAGTCCAATTGATAGCGAAAGAATAACTCCACCCAAATTTCTCGTTCATTGCAATTTAATTATACTCTCTTTTTATTCATTTAAACACAATTGAAATCATAGTTTAGGTTTCGAATTTAGCAAATATTACGATACCAATAAAATCCCTAGGAAGAATGACCCTGGATTATTGCTAGGCTATAACTTGACCCCTTTATACTTGGAGGGTAGATTTAACATCGAGTCACTCCACGACAAGGTGAGGTTGGCAATTGAAAAGAAAAATGAATATTATGCTTCGCAGGCTAACAAAGGAAGAAAGAGCGTCATATTTGAACCTGGTGAATGGGTTTAGGTACATTTGAGAAATGAGCGGTTTCCAGAACAACGCAAGTCAAAGTTACAATCGCGAGGGGATGGTCCATTCCAAGTGATTGAAAGGATCAACAACAATGCCTATAAACTCGATCTTCCTGGTGAGTATAATGTTTCAGCTTCATTTAATGTTTCTGATCTATCTCCGTTTGATGCAGGTACAGATTCGAGGTCGAATCCTTTCGAAGAGGGAGGGGATGATGTGATCCAGACCACGAATACAAACCGGCACAAAGATCCGTTGATGATCAAAGGAGGACCGATGACTCGATTACAAACAAAAAGGGCCAATGAAGCAATGGACAAGCTAGTGCAAGAAACAATGGCCAAAACATTGTTCGTGACATCAAAAGAAGCAAGTTTCATGTTGGGATCGAGACAAAATGACGAGTGGATCAACCTCATTCAAGCCGTCAAAGGAAATTTTGAAAATTGTGAAATTTCAATGTTACGTCCGTAACATATATTTCCTTACGGCCGTAACCAGCTCATTGCTAAAATTGATATTGCGAGAAATAAAGGATTACGGCCGTAAGTGCTGAGGTTCACGGCCGTAAAGGAGATGCTGCTCAAAAACCGTAATTTGGATTTTTTTTTACTTACGACCGTAAGTCAGGGTATCACAGCCATAACTGTGAATCAGAAAGCTTCTTACGGTCGTAAAGGAAGGAGTCATGGCCGTAAAAGTCGATATGCGTAATTTTAGGATTTTTATTTATTTCCTTATTTTAGGTATTTCTTTCCTAGTATAATTAAAACTCTTTAGTCAGGTTTTGACCCTATTTATAGGGATGTAATTTTCATTATTATACACACAACTTTGATATTATTATTGAGAGGCTATTTTTCTTTCAACAACTTTATTCTTCATTGAAAAAAATCCAAACTTGCGAGTTATTCTTGTTTGTTCAAATCTCGGTGAGAATTAATATTACTTGTGATCAAGAAGTCAATATATCCTTGTGATTGTATTGGTTGCTTGATTCAATTAATTTTGGATCCATAAATCGTGGTTTCTTGACGTTCTTGGGTCGATTTCAATATTTTGTGGGTTGCGTAGCTACAATTGCTACGTGGTTTGCATCATACTCTTTATTAAAAAAAAAATAATAATAATAAATATAAATATAAATTAATTAATTAAATGCCACCTAGTATTTCCACTCATGTGATGTACGAGATTTATATTCGTAATAGTAATTTTGATGAAAATTGATGAAAATATGCTGATTATTTTATAATCATATCAAATAAAGAACATAAAATAATATTCTGTTACAATGTTATCAAATTTGAAACTTTGAAAAACGCAAAACTAATCTTTGAAAAATAAAGCTAATCAAAAAATAAATTGAATATGGTTCGATGGGATGCTACTATGTGTTCCTTCTAATCAAAAAATAAATTTGCCAAATATATTAATCAAATTTTTTCATTTCTAATAACACATTTACATTACAAAAGTATGCAACACATTTACATTACAACTTACTAAATATGGAATATAGAAAGTACATTTGACGAAAAATGTGTGGACCCAATTATTCTATTATAATATAAATTGTCTAAAATCGTTAATTAGCAAGCAATAGTACTCATCACAAGATCACACCAAAATAACGATACATATATATTATGTCGAAAACCGAATCGTTCTCCTCTGAATCTACTTTACACATTAAAATCTCAACGGGTGTGAAGCGTGAACGGTTACAATTCACTATCGCGTTCGACCAGCTTCAGACCCCAACTCATGTCCTCACAATGCCTTACATGGGGAACAAGAAGTCCAGTATCAACTCCTGTTTTATTCTTGCAATTGTAGAAAGGAGGAGCATGGAAGCACGGTTCCATTGACATGGCTCGTCGACAGGGTGGATCGGGGGCTGTTTGGTTTTCAGGCTTGTAAAGTATCCATGGCTTCAGACCTCCAAGACCCTGAGCCACATAACCAAAAGTTGACCAAGAGCTTGTTACCAATTTATCCATCAAGCTAAGTAAGTACATCTCTGCCCACGCCTTTCTGTTGTGGGTTTGTTTCTCCGTTTGTTGATATTCTTCATGGCTCGGCTGGTAAACTGAAACTACCTCTCCTGTTACAGTAGGATATTCCCAATACATATTTCTTATTTCCTCCGAATAACCAGAGCTTAAAGATGTCAATAGCACGGCTTTCATCTTTTGCTTTACTGATGGTGTGACAATTGGCTCCTTCAGGTTGATCTCTGGCAGCAAATTCTCTTTCCTGGTACATGTTAAAATCTGCTCTAACACATGGTGAAAAGGACCAGTTCCTATGTCAAAAACCCGTATTTGGATGCCTAGTTTTTCGTCTGCTTTAGCTAAATAAGCTTGATAGTATCTGCTGATAAGTCCCCAGACAGAATTCGTGGGATGGAATAAGTACCTGCCCAAGAAGTGGAATACAGTTGCCTTTTCTGGGAACAGGTTACCTAATTCTTGCTCAAAAGATGGTATCAAGAAGAGAGATGGTACAAAATAATTGTCAGTCTTCATTATCAACCAAGGTACCTTCTGCAGAAAAGTTTGATCTTGATGACAGAAGAAAAGCTTATCATGATCATCATAGTTGTGAACCAGATGGAGATAAACATATGGTGGTAGTGCTGACCGACTTAAATTACTGAACAAATTATCCTTCAGCATATTCCCATAACTCTCTGCAGATTTCTGATTGAAGCTACTGAATTGTTGTGTAATGGGAAAATCCAGGGGAAGTAACCAGGAAACCTCGGGAAATGGTTCGCAAAAAAGGTCCGGCATGTCAACTCCACGATCAACAAGTAGGACCCGATCTGTGAGAAGAGCATAAAGGAAAGCTGAGGCTAAGGTCAATATTCTGTTCCCTAAACCACTAAAGGATATCCAAACAACGTAGTTGCAATCGGAGGAGCTTTTGTATTGGCCAGACTTGAGATGTGTCAAGGTTTTATTGTACAATTCTGTGTAGGGTCCACAGCGTTTGTGAAGAGCTTCGTACCTTCGTAACTTGGATATGAGGTAGGACGAAGGCTTTTGAGTTAGTGCACTGCGATACAAGAGTGACTCGAACCTACTAAGACAAGATTCTCTGTCAAATCCCATAGGGAGAAGGCCACCAAGTAGTTTATCCTCCGGCAACTCAACAGGCTGGGAAAGATCATCTTCTTGATTTGTTGCTGTAGAAGAAATGAAAGCATAACAGGAAAATTAGGGCATGAAAGATGCGCATGAAACACTCATTTTATTCAATTTATTGGATAAAAAATATTGTTTTCGACATCGCTGAACATTCTTAGCACTTGGTGAACACTGACAAGGAATAATCATCTAATCAAGAAGATGACACAGGTTATATTTTTCCTGCACATAATAGTAGAAAATTTTCAGAAATAACAACGTACAAAGTCAAATATATTTCTTTAATGTTTCTATGAATATGAATGACATAACTAGAAAAACATCAACAGTACAGAAATTTCCGTTCAATTGTCAAACTATTACATCCTACAATTTATCCCTCTGGTTGTGGTTGTAGTTGTAGTTGTACAGTACAAGACCTGCTCTCATGGTGCATTGGCAATAATGTATTACTTCTGTGAAGGAATAACATTACAATGAACCCAAGATAAGAAAATTTAGTACCTCATAGGGCTAAAGTAGAATTATTTTCTGACTTCCAAAGAGCTAACCACTATTTTGACAGTTAATTTAAAAGCATTAGACTTTTAAAATACAGTGTTCACGTTGTCTTTGGATTCTACTATGCTCTTTTAAATTTTTAATTGTTCCATCACAGGAATAATCTAAAACATGTAAACAATATGAAATGTGAAAGATTTTTGTATTTAAATTCTTATAATTACTCAAATCCTATGAATCTCAATTTATAGTACAACAAAGGTGGACCAAAAGGAAATAATTACCTAAAAATGGAAAAAGAAATTTACCTAAACTATACAAGGTAACAATTAATTTTACAAAATCCATCATAATTATCTTATAATTTTCAAGATTTCTACATTCTCCTCCAAGTTGGATTGCAGATGTTGACCATACCAACTGCAGATGAAATCATCAAAATTTTGTCGAGGTAGTCCTTTGGTGAATGGCTAATTATATTTGCACCACAATTTCTTATAATTACACCACATTTGAATTGAATTATTGGTCTTTAATCTTTATAGATTATTACATTTATGTTCTTTATTTTTTTCATCAAGTTTTTTTAATTAAATTTTCAACAATTATCAAATTTTGTCCTTCGTGATGGTTTTCGTCCCATTTTTTTTATTATTAGCGTGCTTTAAAATAATGAACAAGTATTCAATTAATTTTTTTATTTTTTTACTTATTAAGTGTACAAGCGGTAAATAAATCATTTTAATCCCTCTTAATAATTTTTTTTAATAGAAATCGATAGAAGAGGCGCGATATATTAATTAATGAAAAAATGAAAATAAGAATACAATGAAAAAAGTTGAGGGACATAATTGTAATATTGATTAAAGGTTATGAACATTTTTTATAATTAAAATGTAGTGCACATATAAGAAGATATGGTGACAATATATTTAGCCTTGGTGAATATATTTGCAATTTGCTCTTCTCTGGACACATAAATAATGCATATAATTCCATCTTCAACTTTTTCTTTGGTAAAATATATGTTCACTTTTACATGCTTAGTTTGATCATGTTGAACTCAACTAAGAGAGATGTTGATAACTGCTTTTTTATCGGAATAGAGTTTGACGGAGAATTTTACCATAGTCCATAGATTACTGGTCTTTCAAAGGTTTCTTTAACCACAGTCCTTCACAAATCCCTTGTGCAATTGCTCTAAACTAAGCTTCAACACTACTTTTGGCTACTACATTCTGCTGCTTACTTCCCTAAATTATCAAATCTCCCTATACGAAGGTATAATAGCCAATAATTGATCTCCTATCTTCTATTGATTCAACCCACTCAGAATCCATATATACTTCTACTTCACTCCTTTCATTATTTTTGAAGAAAAGTCATTTTCCTATCGTACTTGTGAGATATCTGAGGATTCAATATACTATTTCTAGGTGAGCTTTCTCTGGAGAAAGCATATGATGACTTAAGTGTGCGAGAGGTAGATTAGTTTGCCAACCAGTCGCTGATACCCATCTTTTTCAATTAATTCCCCAATGTCCTCTATTTTTCTTCTTGCATCCATAGGTTTGTCATTTGGTTTACATACAAGTATGCCAGTTTCAGTCAGGAGATCAAGAACATAATTCAATCGTTAAACAATGATACCCTTTTTTGATTTGGTCACTTTCATTCCTAAAAAAAATTGTATATGTCCTAGATCTTATACTTTAAATTCTTTGGCTAAGAATTTCTCCTGTCTTTCTATCCCAACCATATTATCTCTCATTAGTATTATGTCATCAACATATAAAATTATAATTGTCTCTATCCCATTTCAGATAGTTGGTAGAGCATAGTATGATCTGGCTATCCTTACCAATATCCTTGACTTCTCAATAGTTTTGCAAATCTATCAAATCATGCTCTTGATGACTGTTTGAGACCGTACAATTTTTATTTTTTTTATTTTTTTAATCGTAGTTTACACACTTTGTTTCTTCATTCCTCTTACAAAAACATGGAAGTAATGTAATGAAGACTTCTTGTGATTCTCCGTTCAAGAATACATTCTTAATGCAAAGTTTTTGAAAACGCTAATCAAAATTTGCTGCTATTAATAAGAGAACTCGAATTGTATTTAATTTTGCCATGAGTACGAATATTTCTGTGTAGTCAAATCAATAGGTTTGTGCATATCGTTTTACAATGAGGATGTTGTTGTAGAGCTATATACTGTTTTATTGTCCCATTAGCTTTATATTTTATATTAAAAACTCATTTTCAACCAACAAGCCTTTTCCCTTTTAGTAACTCCATCACATCTATTTCTTCTAATACTGTCTCTCTCCACTTTGGAATTGCCAAGGCTTCCTAAATACATCTTGAGATTATGTGCTATAAATGTTATAAGTAAAAGCTCAAAACCCTATATATAGAGTGTAATAAGAAATAAATTTTGAAATAGGACGGAGAGTATATGACCGAGTCTATTTCCAGAGAGCAATAGGTAGATTACTATACGAGGACTCGAATTTATCTAAAGGTGCCTCATGGAGTCTAGACATACATCGGTTCTAACTCTTTTGATGTTTTACACTGTGTTGGGTAAAAAATTGGCTATTTGGTTTATAAACCAAATACGCAAAAAGGTAAGGCTTAGAGCAGGCTTTTGCAGAGAACTATTGGACCCATATGGAAACACAAGAATCTTGACCACCAAAACAATTTGTATGTTGACATGTGAATATTGTGTGCGTAAAAAAAGGCATCTGCTGGTTGCAAAAGGTTGATTCCTTGTTCCATCATGGTAAAGATTCATGCACATGGTTTATAAACCAAAAACAAGGTGGACGAACAAAGGCCTAGATGTGAGATTCTCCCCCTGAAGAGGGGGTTTTTTGAAATAAGGGATCCTTTCAAAGAATGTGACATCAAGGCTAACATATACCCTTTTTATGAATGGATCATAGGTGAGTATCCAATAAGGACACATTTAAGTGCACGAGAATTGAGTTACGTAGATGAAGGAAGTACAACCTAATATTTTGAGAGGGAATTAGAAAAAATTCCTCAAATTTTTGGCGAGGGGATTTGAATGAAAGAGTACGTCTGGGTATTTGTTTATGCAATAAGCCGGTGTTAAAATTGCATCTTTCCATAATAGTCTGGGCATATTTATGGTGAACATCAAGGTCAATGAGGTGTCTATCTTTTGTTCGACAATCACATTTTGTTGGAGAGTATTAACACAAATCTTCGATGAATTATCCCATGTTTTTTTAAGATATCTTTCAAATGGTATTGGAATATTCTATTTCATCGATTCGCAAAATTTGAAAGTGTTTGGAATTGTGTTCAAATCATCGAGTAGAAATTTACAAACACGGATCAGACACAAAAAAGTTCTTTTAGTAGATAGACCCAACAGATTTGACTATGGTCATCGATAAATATCACAAACCATTTTCTTGAGTACAATTAGGGATTCATGAAGGACTCCGTAAATCACTGTAAATTAAAGTGAATGATTTATATGGTTTGTATAAGAATTTTGGGAAAGTAGTACATAAATGTTTTGCTAGTTCACAAATTTCATATTGAAGATCAACGGTCATTTTATTCAAAAACATTGAAGGAAAGATACGTCTTAAATACAAAACATTAGGATGACCCATTCTAAAATGACATAACAAAATTTCGCTATCTCTAGGAACAAATGCAGTCAATCTAGGGTTTCATGGAGTTAACCAGCCACGCAGTCACCAACAAATTTCAGACCTCCATTTCTGCCCGGGGGGGTTGAGGTGGGCCTTATCTTTTCCCTGATAAGCTATTCTAGTTTTCCCTAACTGTTGACAACAAGTTTAATTGATTGAGTACATTCTCAATAATTCTTTTCATTCAATTTTTTCAATGTGTTTGAAAGATGAATTATTTAGTCCACCTGATCCCACAGTAGAAAGTGATTCTACTTTACTGTTAAGAGACTCGAAGGTCGTTGCTTTCTTGTTGTTGATAGCACTTTCAGCCATTGATGGCTAGGTCAGATTAGTCCCGGAAAAGTTATGAGATACATTCTTTGATGGAAGGATGGGCTTTAACCAACAAAATAATAGAAGAAATCAAAATAATTAAAGAACCAACAAATACTTCGGTAGAGATCATAAAACCACTATAAGTTAGTGCTTTAATCTTAAACCCCAACCAACCAGAACTTTCTAGACTAAAATAAGAGCTAGAAATATGAAATTAAGAGTTCAGATAAAAGATCATTTACATTTTAAGTCCAATAAGAATGAGATCACTAGCTCAAAAAGGATGCATAAAGACTTAAATTCTTGCATCCGCATCAATTCCTTTGGAGTGAAGATAACTCCAACAATTCGACTTGGATATATTACTTAAAGATCATAAGATAAAAAACTGCTTCAGCTTTTCTTTTCATATGCAAGTCCTTCATAGAAGGTTTGTCCACCTATTAATTTAAAAAAAATGTGAATATTCCTTGATGAGAACGGACCTCCTTCATGCTCAGAATTCTTCAAATGACTTTTTTAGCTTCTTATGCAATTCATTACTCCAATTCTATTCATTATCCTTATCATCTTCATCAAACGGATAAAATTAGAATAAATATGCCTCATTTAATGAAGGTCACTTGTTAAATTCACATGGACATTAGAAATAATCTTCAATAATTTTGCACTGTCTAATCTTCCTTAACTTGAGCATACGATATATACCCTCAAATGACCATAACTTGATCACCTTCAGAAAATTCCTTAAACCTTAGATGTTAATCAGCATTTTCTTCGTACAAATCACAGCATGTAGCTCTTCATGAACTGATCTACGATGCACAATAATGTTTTAAGCAAATTAAGCATACCTAACAAATTACCAAACTACTATTCACCACTTCTATTTGACCGTCGTTTTATTGACGATAAGTACTTTAGAATATAGAAAATTTTAATCCGAACTTTATGCTTTGATGAAGTGAAAATTGTTGAAGAAAAATATTCCGGTCTACAAGCTCTGGTCTTTGTTTGAGGATTGAAATACTAACTGTAGCATTACAACAATAAACAAAAAAAGTCCCCCAAGTGACAAATAGTGATGCCGATAGTGAAGAGCTTGAACTGGGCCACAATATTCTAGATTGTATATTTGAGTATCAACCTTTTCTAACAACTTTTAGCCTATGTTTGATCTCCATTAAAAATAACTCATTTTTTTTTACAGTACTCAATTTTAACCATACATTTTATAACAATAAATTATTTTCAACCACTCAATATTACATCAATCACTATTTCAATGCCCACATGGGAATTTGATGTATCATACTCTACCGCAGAGTTTGTGAATATCTGGCAATACTATATTTGGATATTTTGTAATAGGTGTTCCAATTTGTGCAAAGCTTGCTCTACTTTTTTAGTCCCAACAAAAGCCACCCCTTTTCAAGAACTTAGTGAGAACATAATTTTACACTAAAAAAATTCATATAAACCTCCAACAAAAAGAAACCAATCCATGGAATGTAAGAATATTTGTTAACAGACTTCCATCAATCAAATTTAGTCATAGCATTGGCCAAATCACGATCTCATATTAAACCTCCACCTGAAACAATGAAATCTAGGAACATTGTGTTGTTACTTGTGAAAGAACACTACTTTAGTTCACATAAAGTTTCTTGTGTGTTAGAAAGTCTAGGAATTAACACATATTTAAATACGGTAATTCTGATGTGGAAAGACCAAAAGGCATCATAAGCCATTAAAATAGTCTAAATTGATTTTTGAATTCTACTTATAACTCATCTCCACTCCTAACCTGACTTCGTGATGTTCAGTTCCTAAAACAACTTAGAAATTAATGTCGATCCAACTAAATGATCTAGCATATCATCCGTGTGATATTCATAGTCAACATTAAACCTGTTAGAAAATCTCCAATGGTGGTGTAAAATTATGTGTAAATTGGTATCTCCAAAACCACTTTTGCATTCTTGTTTACATCTTGGTGGATCCATCCAAATTATGCTCCAATGAAGAGGTTTTCGGCCACTTTGAATTAGATCTATTTTACACTACCATTAAAGATGCTCTTAGTTTTTCCACTGTACAGACATTTTCTCATCAACAGTGCATTTGCCATTTTACCTTAATTTGTCATAAATAGAAATATCTAAGAAAAATAGTTCGATCAACAACATTTCGGTTTTTTCATTTATAAACAGCTATGAAAATAAAACATTGGTTCTCAATCAACTCCCAAGAAGCAGAAATATAGACTAGAAATATCAAAATAAAACCAAAATAAAATAATTAGACAGAATAGAGTGGAAAATGAGGTACCTTTTTGAGATAAAAAATCAAGAGGCCTGGCTTCAGCAACAGTCCACAGTGAATCCGAAGGTGGGTTCCTAAAAATTACAGATAATGAAAACAGTACAGACAACCCCATTAAGCAAACCACAAAAATCCCCATAAATTTCATAGGGTTCAACACGAATTTCCACTCTTGGCCCCAAGAAACGGTGTTTCCTGTGAAGTCTTGGGGTGGCGCCCGTTGATCTTTGGAACTACTACCCTTAAACCTCTTCATTTTTGTGAAAAAAAGTTCATCTGGGTCGTTTTGCTTCTCCTTTTATGCTATATATGAGTTTGAATTATTTGATGTAATAATTGTATAATTTAAGTTCAGTGGCAACAGTGTTAACGTTCGGATTTGTCAGGGTTTAATGGTGAAACGTACACGACAGAAAAACTGGTGATGGATACATGCAGTCACTCTTTGTAATGTCGGTGGTTGTGATTGTGAAACCTCAAAAAAAATATTTTATGTTTATGGGTGGGTCCATCAAATCCCAATTGTAGACTTATATTGGGCCCATCCATATAAACTGGGTTAGGGCTCTAGAGCAGTTGATCAATTTTGTTTGGGTGGAAATTACGAGTTAATTGTTTTAGTGGCCACTGAACTTTATATGTTGATACGGTGTAGTCATCCAACTTCAATATGCTTTCAAGTGCTCACCGAACTTTACATGTTGTCACGATTTAGTCACATAACTTCAATATGCTTTCAAGTGGTCACTGAAGTTTCAAATTCTAGTTTCGGAGAGACATGTTCAAGTTTAATTTCGAAATACCAAACGATCTCGAAACATCAAGTTCTTGGTACCATTTCGAAGTACTCACAGTATACTTTTGCGTACAATTTACCACACAATAAATAGTTAACCGAAGAGAAAGTTATGGCTTGACAAAGTAAGTCACTTTATCGAAAGTTCTAAAAAAGTAATTTTAAGTTGCTTATTTTGACAGGCCTTAACTTTCTCCTCGGTTAACTATTTATTGTGTGGTAAATTGTACGCAAAAGTATGCCGTGAGTACTTCTAAATGGTACCAAGAACTTGATGTTTCGACCTTGTTTGGTACCTCAAAATTAAATTTGAACATACCTCTCCGAAACTAGAATTTGAAACTTTAGTGGTCACTTGGGAACATATTAAAGTTGGGTGGCTAAACCATGACAGCAAGTAAAGTTCGGTGGGCACTTGGAAGCATACAGAAGTTGAGTGGCTAAACCGTGACAGCATGTAAAGTTCGGTGGGCACTTGAAAACATATTGAAGTTGAGTGGTTAAACCGTGACAGCATATAAAGTTCGGTGGCCACTGAAACAATTAACTCGAAAATTACGTCCATCTCTACTTTTAAAAATTCAAATTCATAAATGAGACCAAATCTATATTACTTCAAAATTCAGGTTATAATTAAAAAATAATTAATTAATAAATTGGAATAATAAAATAAAATTAATTATTTAACCTTATTTCAATTCCACATCACTCTACACTATTTCAAACCCTAATATACTCTCCCTAATCTCTGTATTGTCAATACACCCACTCTCGTTTAGAAAAAAGGTTATAAGCGATGCCTCCTCCACACAGGGCCACACTACAGTCATCGGACTCCGACCCTATTTCCACTTCTTTAGCAAGACCTCCGGTAACAAAGGCAAGTCTCAATGTACCCAAGATGTCGATTCTTACCTTAAGGCAGTGACGACGTCCCTTACCCCCCTACAGCCACACACTGCGCTCGCCAAACTCAGCCACTAATAGAACGTCTCAGGAGATTTCAAGGTAAACGTGAGCGTCACTGCACCGATCTTGCAACGCGCTGCTAGATCTAGTGGGATTATGGCAGATCTAGTTGTGGTCTCGCTGCGATCGAGTGGGATTCTGGCAACAGCGATCCCGCTGCTTTGGTCGAGCCAGCGACACGACTGCAAGATCTAGCAAGGGTGGTGGCGTGCAGCGGCATCGTTTGCCCTTTTTTTGTGGTGATTCAGCCTAGGGGTGTAAATGGTTTGGTTTTGGTGGTTTTTGATAATTTTCTAAACCAAACCATTTTTTGCGGTTTGGTGCGATTTTAAACCGCGGTTTGCAAACGAAACTAAACTAATACATGTAAATCAAGTTAAAATAACTATTGAAATAGAATTTTGAATTAAGACATCAAAATTAATTGCAAATAACCAAACGACATTACGGATAGATGTTATAAGACTAACAAAATTAAAATATATAGGTAAACAACTTCTAAAATAGATACAAAGGCACAATCACAAACAAATGATCACAATAATATCAAAACAAAAAAAACCTAATAGATAACACAATCCATTCTCAAGTTAGATTTTCCTATTATTTTACAACAAAAGAACTTAAACTCAAATATACTGTATTCTAAGCAAAATTACTGAACTACATGATGAAAGAATGATGCTTTAGGAATTTAGAGTTTGATGAATTACAGCTGATGATAAAGGATCTCAAGTACAACTAATTTTGCTTAGATAACCATAAATACTCAAGTCGTGACTTGCTAAATTAACAGAAGACAAATATTATAACCAAGAAAAAATAAATAATGAACAAGTTTATGCATACTTCCCAAAAAAAAAAATTATAGGATAAAAAACAAATAAAGTAAGAAAGTCACATGTAGTACTTAGTTGTTAGCACTAGCAAAATGTCTTTCTTAACAATAAAGGAAAAGCAAGGTGCCCCTTCATATAAATTGAAAATAAAAGTATAAAATTGGAAATAAAAGCAGTAAATTTTTTGTATTTTTGCAATTAAAAAATTAAATTTTAATTGTAATTTTTTAGCGGGATGGCGGTTTGAAACGAGTTTTGAAAAATGAAACATAAACCAAACCATTTGAAAGCAGTTCGGTTTGGGTCAAAATCGAAACGTTGACGGGTCCGCGTGGATCCAAACCAACGGTTTCGAAATTGCGGTTTGATATCGGTTTGGCGGTTTGACGATTTCGTTGTACAGCCCTAATTCAGCCGAGTGAAGTGGTGGCGACGGTGATGAGGGAAGAAGTTGAACTTGGTTTTGGAATTTTGACATGGTTTGCAGTATACTGGTGGTAGTGGTGGAGGCTATGGTGGCAAAGGCGAGGCAGTGGTGATAGTCGTAGTGTTGGTGTTGAGACGTTAGCGGAGATAGGGGCGGCTAAAGGTGTTGATTGTGCGAGGTCACAAGTGGTAGTGTTGGAGACTATGGTGGCAGAGGCGAGGTAGTGGTGATAGTCGTGGTGGTGGTGTTGAGACGTTAGCGACGATAGGGGCGGCTACAGGTGTTTGATTGTGCAAGATGTTGTGACCTTGACAAATTTGAGGGGTGGGGCCATGTTGTAAGTCGTGAGTGCATTTCATGGTGGTAGTTCGTTTGAGGTAATTGTGATGAGGGTGATGGCTACTGTGAGATGGCGGTAGCGGCAGAGAGACAATTGTGACCTCATCAGCATTCTTTGTTTTTTGTCTTTGGTTGGGGGCGGGTGTAGTGCCGATGGAGATGGCGTTAAGATGGTGGCAGTGACGATTTTTGTTTGAAGTTTCGACCTAATAATTTGATAAATGTGACTTAAAAAATGTGTCACTTAATAATTGATCAATTGTGACCTAGACATCAAATAATTATAATCTAAAATTTGATAATTCTCACTTACAAAATTTGTGACCTAAAAATCAAATAATTATAACCTAAAATTTGGTAATTGGCACTTCAAAGATTTGTAACCTAAAAATAAGTTAATGACCTTAAAATTTTGACTAGTGACCTAAAATGAATTTGTGACCTAAAAGATTTGTCATTTGTGACCTGAAATTATTCAATGTTGTGACTTTAATATATCTACTAGTGTTATACCCGTGCGATGCACGGTCATTTGTTACCTGCATATATCAAATTTATATTTTAACATATGAAATGAATATTTAATTAAAAATGATAAAGGAATGAAGACAATTAATTACAAATGTACATTACACATACCTTAATTATTTTTTAATTTTTTTTATTGATCGTATGTTTATCGTTACAGAAATTTCTTTAAATATTGTAATTTGAATTGATTTAAAAATTCAAATGGAATAGAAAAATTATATTTAAATAGAATTTGTAATAAGTAGAAAAAATAGATATATCTGTTATATAATTTTAGAATTTTATTAAAATGAAAATGAAAAGAAAAATAAAAATAAAATGATGAACGTTCTTATTTTATTCTCTTTCATTTTCTATTTTTAAATAAAAACATTTAGGTGATATTGGCAAATTTTTAAAAAAATGTAATTGATTTTCAAGAGGAGAAGACGGACCAATAAACCTCGGAACCTGAAAATTGCAACTATTTAAAAATCTGCATTCAATTGGATTAATTTAAATCTGAATTTTGTCCAAAATGAATAATAAATAGTGAATTAATACTACTAATTACCATTTTAGAAAATGTGTTTTAGACAGAAAAATTGGCCAATACATGTTTTTGGGAAGTGCTCTCTCTTTATATATTACGTTTTTCTTTCGTGAGCATATTTACTCCTTGTTTGAGCCCCCATTATCTACAAAATGAGTTTAACAATAATGATTTTGTGGAGAATATATACTTAAGCACCTGTTTGGTACAATGAGCTATTAAAAACTATGATTTTTTTTTTAAAATTATATGTTAATTATAGGGGCCGTTTTTTTCCTAAGCATAACTATTCAATTTTAATGATTATTAATGTAATTAATCTTTTCAAAATATAATTTCTAGATTATCACAAATAATTTGTCACTATCTGAATAGTCACTGTTTTCTAAAAAAAATAAAATAAAATAGAGAGCAGTTTAGGCGGGAAAACATGGGTCAACTATCATGTTATAATAATAATAATAATATATTAAGATTAAGATAAGATTTCTCACGTACACAAAATGCATAAAAAATAATATATTAAAATAATTAATAAAATTTTAAAAACAATAAAACTACTTCAAATTATAATTGCTTCTCTGAGTAATAAAAATCAATTTATATATTTAAGTAGTAAATGATTATTAAGTTTTCCACATTTTTTCACAAAAATAAAAAATAAAAAATAAAAAAATTGAAGTTGTTGTTCAAGAAAAAATTGATATTATTTTTTTATCGAAAATAACAGATATTTGCATATTGTTTGGAGTTGCGTTGTTAAGTATTAAAATGAACATCCTTAATAATTTCAATTTCATTTCCCATTACACTAAACGCATCATCAAGCCCCTGTTTGGTACCTATTATTTTTAAATCTCATTTTTTAAAAACTCATTTTCAACCACATATTATACCAATAAAATAATCTACACATAAGTCCAAAACTATTCTCCAATTTTTAACTACACATCTCCAAAAAATTTACTATTTCAAACCACATTATTCCAAATAATGGGTCTCCAACAGGGGCCAAATACAGTCAACACAGCATCCATAACATAGTTATTAATTTCACTACGTAAAATGATTTCTATAATACCATTCAAATTTTATTAATGTGATGACATAATAATTAGTTTTAGTTTCAATAAATTATTAATTATCATCAGTACCTCTTATGTTGATTTAGCAAGTTTAATTCAAATAATTAAAAAAATGAATAGTCACCGTTTTCTTAAAAAAAAATACTGTTTTCTGGGAAAAAAATCTATTAAGAAGTATAAACAAACTTATTTGTCACTAATATTTTATATAAACAAAAAAGAACAATTATTAAAGTTTAATAAAATATTAATCTAATTAATGCACAAATAATGCACGAAAAAGTAAAGCTATTTTTGTTTTTCAAAGTTAATGTGTAATTTTCCAAATGTATTAATTTCTTTATAAAATTTATTTTTTATAAAGCAATTAATGATGAATATTAATGCAAACAAACTTATTTGTTACTAATATTTTTAACTAAACAAAATTTTACAAACAATAAAACTACTTCAAATTATAATAGTTATATTAAAAAAAAAATTAATTTTTTTATCATCAACTCTTTATTAATTTCCACATCTTGTCTTTTGAGACGATTCTCGTTCAATATATTTGTTTTGTTGGCAAAAAACACTTATTTATCTCTCATATTTTTAAATAATGAAAATAAATAATTAATACAAAAGTTTAAAAAAATATTTGCACATCCTTTCAATGCAAATTAGCAGAATATTTGAATAGAAATTGCGATTAGAAATAAAATTTATTAATTAATTGAATGTTATAAATAAGAATGCGATTAAAAAAAGTTAAGGATATAAAAGCAAAACTAAACAAACACCGAAGATCTATCTTGCAATTAAACTATGGTGTAAATTTTAAAAAATGTGTTGTATGAATATAGTTCCCTAAATATAATTAGC
This sequence comes from Ligustrum vulgare, assembly GCA_963555705.1. Lineage (NCBI taxonomy): Eukaryota > Viridiplantae > Streptophyta > Magnoliopsida > Lamiales > Oleaceae > Ligustrum > Ligustrum vulgare. The sequence continues at coordinate 5,549,193 of OY743179.1, forward strand.
TTGATTTTCAAAATATGAAAAACACGTACAATGGAATGACTCACTGGTGTTAAAACAATTACAAATTTGGATGGATTAATGAGTGAAGTGGATGAATTGGGATATAAATAAATGTTATGGCAACAATTATTTCTTGTAGGATCCATAAAAATTGCAGGAAAAAATAATTATATATATATATATATATATATATATATATATATATATATATATATATATATATATATTAGCATTCAATACATGTAGTCAAGTGCCTATTTACAATGCATTACACACTTTCCCACATTAAATGTCTCATTAATTGTCAACAACTCATTTTCCAATTCCGGAAATTCAATTGAAAAAAAAAAAAAAATTCCAAAAATAGAAACTGAAAATGGGCGGAAAATTTTTTTTGATGGCACTTCTGTTTTTATATATATATAGATTTATTAAAATATTTTTATTTCTTTAATTAAATTAATTAATTCTAATTACAACCTGATTTTCTAAATTTTAGAAATTTCACCTTATTTTTGAATTTTATATTTTAAAATACCTCATTTATGTATTTTTCCCTTTGTTTGGATCTGTTTGGACTCTTCACATAGTAGGGATGGCAACGAGGCAAAGAATTCCCGAACCTGATGGGTATTTGACCCGAACGGAACAAAAAATTCCCAACAAGGACGAGGATGGGATGAAAAAGTATCCTCGGATCGGGGACCGAGGAGACGATCTTAGCCCCAAACTTGCCTCAGACCCATCCCCGATTGACAAGCCCAAATAAAAAGCCCAAAAAGATATAAGCCCAAAGATAATAAAAATGATAAATTGCTCATCTCAAAAGTCAAATAGTTTCCTATTAACTGTATGAAACAAGCAAACATTTCTATTCAATTATGCCCCCAGCAGATCAATAAAAAAACAAATCCAAAATCATTTTGCTACAATAAATGAATTCACATTATGTAGCGATCGAGAATTTTTCAGTTGACTAAATATTTAATTTCTCAAAAACATGTCACTATAACTTCACCTATTTTTTTTAATTTAGAGCGTGTTCGTCTAATCATATTGATTATTTTGAGCCAATAAAATATAGTTTGAGTCAAATTTGATTTCTAGCCAAATGTCATATTTTAAATATTGTCTAAATCCATAATTCGATTTGAGCCCAAAATCACTTCTTTAAATTCCAATTATTTTAAGTCTAAATCTCAAAGTTCAGTTTTATTATTATCTAAATTTATTTTAAATCCAAATTTTATCATTTAAATAATTATTCTTTTAGGTATTCTATTCGCACTCGATTTCTTGTATCCCAAGTCACAATTATATTCAAAATCTAACGTTTCCATATCCAACATTTTACAGTTATATTCCAATTTCAACACTTTCCATACCAAATCTATATATACACACGTATTCTGCTAGTCCAATTCACAACATCAAAATCAACAACTTCATTCCCAAGTATTTCCTTACACAACAAATACTCACTTCCATGATTCTCATTGTTTCCATAAATCAAGATTTTAACCTAAACTACCATGTTTAACACATAAATCAACCATTAAATATACCCCTCACCTCAGTGCCCACAAATGACCAAACTTCACACCTTCGGGTATGTTTCTATTCCCCTCACGCTCACCAAACACACGCAACTTTCAGCAAGGTATTCCCCCTCTCAACCACGGAACGATCACCATGTTGAAACCACAATCCGTAGCCGCCCCGAAACTGCCATCCCACGGCCACCACCAGCCTCAACTCCACATCCAAACTCATTCAATGACCAACCCAATAGTCAAACTCTACCAACGAACCACCATCAATCTGCCATTCAACGAAAACGAGACCAACATCACGAGCCAACCCCATTCGAACCGTCTGTACCATCAGCCCGAACATCACCAAATCACTGCCTAAACCCAACCAATCGAACCACCATGAGTCGAACCCAAATTTCACCGCCTGCGCAATCCAAACAACAGCCACAACCCATGGCCGACTGAATATCACCAACTCGACACAACCACACAAGCCACCACCGTAGTCAGCCACCACCACTCACACACCAAAATCGGCCACTACCCACCTCCTTATTCCCAACCAAATAAACACCCAAATCAAAACCCAAAACCTAAGAATAAACCCACCAAATACCTTACCTTCGACCGCTACATCGTATGGACCGGAATATCGCCGAAAATTATCACCCCAAGCTCGAAATCGAGCCTCAGTTTCAGCCCCAAATCGAACTCCTTTTTGCCCTCTTTTTCGTCATCCCTACACTCCATCATTGCCGCCACTCGATGGCGGCGTCATCGCCGGTAGACCGCCGGCGAGGGGCGTTAGCAGCCCTGAACGGAGAGGGTGCCTAGGCCCTCCGATCACTCTTCTCTCTCTGTCGAATTCTGAGAGAGAGAAATGAGGGTTATGTTTTTATTAAATTTTGATTTTGGGAAATTACCCCTTAAGCCCCAAGTTTGAAAAGTGATCATTTCAGTTCCTCAAGTCTCAAAATCATTCAATTCAGTCCTTACAATGTTTAAAATGTCTTATTTCAGCCCATACTCATAAATTAAGTTATTTAAGTCCTTTAGTTTTAAAATATTTATCTTTAGTCCCAAGTTTTAAATATTTTATGTCAGCCCCTTTAGTTTTAAAAGTATTATTTCGATCTTTTGATTTTAAAGTGTTTTTATTCGAACCTTGCACTTTTGGAAATAAATGAGTTAGTCCCCATGACTTCTAAAAATCATGAGTCGATCCAATAGTTTTCAAAATTATTTATTTCGGTCCCAATGCTTTTCAAATCCCAACTATGTTTGATTTTTAAACCATAAACTTTTATTATTCTTTTAAAAACCCCTTCATTTTAAAAACCTCTAAATTTCAAAATACAAGTTTAAGATATATTTTATATATTGGTGTTAAGAAATCGATACCCAGAAATAACCACAAAGCATATACGAACAATAACTCAAACAAAAACTTCAGAAACTTTTATAAAACTTCAAACCACAAAGAAATTTAACTACAAATACACAGATAGCGTCTCTTAAACAAAAGAAATCAGAAAACCTAGAACAAACTCGCAAAACCACAAAGAATACTCTACAGAATAACAATCTGTATACAAACCACAAAGAATTACTGATTTTACATGAAGAATCAGTAAAGAAACCACAAAGAGATTGCGAGAAATCAGATACAATATTAGGGTTTTCTGTAAAAATGAGAGAGACGAAGTTGAGAGATCAGAATGGATGATTCTAGAGAAGTGCGAGACGATTCAGTATCCAGCAGGCCTTATCTCTGAATGAAGGGGTGAGATCAAAGGAAATGATCCAACGGTGTGTATTAAGGCGGTGATAAAAATGGGCTCAAAATCCGGGTCACCAGACTTGGGCTTCCATCTCATTTCGGTCCAAAACAATAATACAGATATTGGGCTTGAAAAATGGGACTTGATCTGGTTCCGGTCCAATACTCAGCATATGAGGGAGTTTGGGCTGCAACAATCTGGGCTGTCAAAATTGGATCTACATACTTCACCTCAATTTTAGATCAGCTCACCTGTAAATATCAGAATTCAAAGCAGTATCAAAATTCTAACAAATTAAGAGAAATTAAAGCATCTTTAAATTTATTTATAGGTATTATTTTAGTTCCTGCATCTGCAGGATTCAATTGAGTTGGAATTTTAACAAGTTTAATAACACCTTTTTCAGTTATATCCCTAATGAAGTGAAATTTAACATCAATGTGCTTGGATCTATTATGAAAGACGGGATTCTTACACAGGTGTAAAGCACTTAAACTATCTGTACTAAGTTCAATAGCAGAATCATCAATACAGGAGATTTCAGACAACAAACCTTTTAACCAGATACATTCTTTTACAGCATTAGTAGCAGCAATATATTCTGCCTCAGTTGAGGACAATGCCACAAGTTTCTGTAATTGTGATTTCCAACTAATACATGTACCATTTAAAGTAAAGAAATATGCTGAAGTAGACTTCCTATTGTCAATATTACCTGCAAAATCTGAGTCTACATAACCATTTAACTTGAAATCATTTTTGGTTCTAGAAAATGCTAAACTCAGATTTGCAGTGCCTTTAAGGTATTTTAAAAGTGATTTAACAGCTTCCCAGTGTAACTCACCAAGGTTACTCATAAACCTACTAAGAACACTCACAGCAAAGGCAATATCAGGTCTAGTACACACCATAAGGTACATAACAGATTCTATATCATTAGAATACGGTACATTTTTCATCCTAAGTTCTTCTTCTGCGGTTTTAGGACAATGATCAGAAGACAATTTAAAATGAGCAGGCAAAGGTAGAGACACAGGTTTAGAATTAATCAAATCAAATCAAATCTGGTCAAAGAATTTCCAATGTAATGCTTTTGGTTTAAAAATAGATTCCCAAATTGTTTATCTCTAAATATGTCCATACCCAAAATCCTTTTAGCATGCCCTAAATCTTTCATTTCAAATTCAGAATGCAATTTGTTTTTTAACAAGTTAATCTCATGCATATTAGGTCCAGCAATTAACATATCATCAACATATAGCAACAAATACATGAAATCAGAATTATCAATCTTGAAATAAAAACAAGAATCATATTGGCTCTTTTTAAAATTTAGGCTTTAGATATAAGAATCAAACCTCTTATACCATTGCCTAGGTGCTTGTTTCAAGCCATATAGGGATTTTTTCAATAAACAAACTAAATCAGATTTTCCCCATTTTTCAAAACCTTTAGGCTGATTCATATATATAGTTTCATCTAAAGAGCCATAAAGGAAAGCTGTTTTAACATCCATTTGTTCAACTTAGGAGGAGGTCTTATCTCTCTTCTAGGTCTATCCCTAGCTAGTTGATAATTTTCTAGGTCTGTTACAGTTTCAGGAATGTTATCAGGCAATGGTGAAGTCTCAGTCAGTTCAGGTTCAGGTTCAGGTTCAGGATTGTCATTGGGAAACTGTGGGGATTGCTCCACCTGAAACTGAATATGGGGCAGGCCATTTTCATCACCTAAATGGTCTGCACTCAGCTCAGTGGTAAGGAAATATTTATCATTAACAGGATCATCTAATTTTTCATCTTTACAAGGAAAAACAGTTTCATTAAAAACGACAAACATACTTAAAATAACCATGTAACCTCCCTGCTCCCTAACCCAAAGTCTATAGCCCTTGACCCCTTCTCCATATCCTAAAAACACACATTTCAGAGATCTTGAGTCAATTTTAGTTTCAGTTTGGTGTGAGTAGGCAGCACACCCAAAAATTTTCAATTTTGAAAAATCAGGAAGGAAATTATTCCAAATCTGATCAGGTATATTGAAATTAATAGCAGTGCAGGGAGAAAGATTGATCAAATAAGAAGCAGTTTTAACAGCTTCTCCCCAGAAAATTTTTGGCAAGTTAGAATCAAGTAGAAGACACCTAGTTCTTTCTAAGAGAGTTCTATTCATCCTTTCAGCAACTCCATTTTGCTGTGGACTGTATACAACAGTCCTATGTCTAAGGATTCCTAAGTTGCTACAGAAAGAATCAAAGTCTTCGTTACAAAATTCTAATCCATTGTCTGTCCTAATTATTTTTACCTTCGTATCCTTCAAATTTTGGACTAAGGTAATCCAATTTTTAAAAACAGACACTGTAGCATCCTTAGTTTTTAACAAATGAACCCAAGTTTTTCTAGAGAGGTCATCTACAATAAGAAGAAAATACCTATAACCTGAGACAGAACTAACAGGAGCTGGACCCCATAAGTCAGCATGCAAATATTCAAGAACATCAATAGATTTATGAATACCTTTACCAAAAGAAGTCATTTTCTGTTTTTCTAACACACATTTCTCACAAAAATCAAGTTTATGCAGCACATCATTACCAAAAACACCTTTGTTTTCAAGTAAATTAAGACATTTTTCACCTAAGTGTCCTAATCTTTTATGCCATAAAACAGTTTTATTCATATCAAACACAGCATTAAAAGATCTTGCATAAACAGGTAAGGTATTCAACACATAAATCCCATTACTTTTGGGAGTATAAAAAATCATCAAGTTACTTTTGAAAATACTCAAGTAACCATTAAACATTCTAATCTCATAAGATTCAGAATCAAGTACTCCAAGAGAGATTAGATTTATTTTCAAGTCAAGAACATATCTTGTTTGGTTTAAAATAAGAGTTTTGTCATTTTCAAGTTTTAACAAAACCTTCCCAGTTGATAAGTGTATTTTATACACATATTTCTATCCTAAAAGTATGAATTTATATGTTTGTTTTAGAATATTTGCTATTTATTTTGTATTATTTGTTTATATTTCAGAAATAATTCCAAAGTCGAGAAAACAATGGAATTGGAGCAAAAACAAGCATATTGGATGATAAAAGAACCAAATTATGAAAATCAAGAATGGATGAAGTAGATCAAGGGCTAAATTGAAAGAAAAGTCAAAGAAAGAACAAAATTGGTAGATTTCAGAAGTTCAATGACCAAATTGACAATATTCAATAGTTGATTCGAATCAAGATAAGATACTTGAAGACTTTTAGGAGTCAATTGGATGCAATTAGAAGTAAAAAATGAATGAAATATGGTAAGAATATTACCATAAATTCATTCCAATCAAACAAGATTTCTGGCAGATTTTTAGTCATATTTGAAAGCTAATTTCAGGGCAGTAAACATTTGAATTGGGAAAATCATATTTCAGGAAGAATTGTAGTCCTTTAATTTATCTTTCTAACGGACTTTGAATCACCTCAACTGGATAAGGGAATAGAAATATATGATCAAAATACTAAATGCTGTGCAATAAAAGGATGATGACCAAATTGCTGAAATTTAAAGAAGAAAACTGTTGCTGCCGGTATAACCGTGCGGCCGCACGGTTGAAAAAGCGTGCGGTCGCACGGCCAAAAAAATCAGCTATTGAAGGTTGGCTTTTCGAGGCTGCGATCGCGTACTTTTGAACCGTGCAGTCGCACGGTAGTCCCGACTGGGCCGCAACTGGGCTTTTTTCGCGGAATTCAGCAGTTTTCTCCTCCATTAACCTAATTCTAGAGGAAATCTATAAATACCAGACCTAAGGCACGAAATTAGGGGTTCTCAACTGTGATATTTCATGCCAAAACGCTGTCGAATTGCGAGGGGATCCATAGGAGACCAAATTCAAGATTGAAGAACAAGGATCAAGGAGATGAATAGGGTGACATCTTTTCATACTTCTTGTGATTTATTTTCGATCATGTATTTAGGCTAGGTTTTAATTGTTAGAATTGTGATGAAGCATTAATTTATTGATTTCATGTTTTGACTTTATATTTATATTATGCAATTTATGAGATTGATGTAATTAATTATGTTATTGTTATCATCTATGATTGTGGACGCATAATTATTGATGCTTGTGATAGATTTCTATGTTCGAAAGAGTGGAAATTTATTAGACCTTGATTAATTGCCGCGAAGTCCGATAGGGGATAGAAATATACCCCTATGCTTTGTGTTATCCTTAAAAGTGTTCATAATTCGTTAATGCTTTTCTACATGTTTGGATTTGTCATAGAAATATAGGCTCATCTCATGTAGGAAAATGTATTTATGCATCGCTCGAAAGGGGACATAAATAAATATAGAAACATGAATTTTCAATACTCATACCTTGTTATTAAATATTTAAGTCAAATACATGGTTGATATGATTAATGTGGATTCATAATTCTAACAAATTCATCTCACCGTTTTCATAAATCAAATTTTCTTATTTTCTTTAGTTTAATTTTTAATTTATTTTTCAAAATCAAGATTTCCAAATCCTAAATTTTCTTGTTCCGGTTAAGGTTTGTAGTCTAAAATACGATTTAAAACAATCTCTGTGGGAACGATACTCGGACTTAAAATCCACTTTATTACTTGCGCGACCCGTGCACTTGCGGATCGTTGACAAATTTTTGGCGCCGTTGTCGGGGATTGTTCTTTAAATTTATTCTTAAATTACTTTCACTAATTCGGACTTTTTTACCGCTTTATTTTTATTTTATTCTTGTTTATTTTTTGTTCTTGTTTTTATTTTATTTTAGGACGTGAAATTCTAATTTTAGTTTAGTTACTAGTTTCGTTATTTTTCTTTTAGTTGTGTATGTTACGTTCGAAAAAAGGGAATCTTTTCGAAGTTGACCCGGAAATAGAACGTACTTTACATCATAGATTAAGAGAACTTAGGGAACTAGATAAACAGAAAAATAAAAAAAATTCAAATGGCAAACAATATAGCTTTACTTGGAGTTGAGCTAGAAGATGAGGGGAATAGACTTGTAGGAGATTTCATGACCCCACAAATTGTCCAAAACCAATCAATCATAGTTTATCCACCTTTTGGTCTTGCAAACTTCCAATTAAAGACCAATGTGATAAATATGTTTCAAAATGGATATCAATTCTACGGCAAACCCGATGAAAATCCACATGCACACGTGTCTAAATTTTTAGACATGTGTGAACATTTTATATATCAGGGTGTGTCAGATGACGCCATAAGACTTAGGTTGTTTCCATACACCTTACGAGATAGGGCAATAGATTGGTTAGACTCCCGTCCTCCTGCAAGTATAACAACCTGGAATGACTTGGCCCAAAAATTTTGCACAAAATTCATGCCCCCAGCCAAAGTTGCTAAACTCAGACATGAGATAACAATTTTTCAACAACAAGAGTCTGAGTCATTTGATGAAGCATGGAATAGGTTTAAAAGCATGCTTAGGAAGTGCCCTCAACATGGATTACCTAAAAACGAGCAGGTAAGGTACTTTTACATTGGCTTGCTCCCTCAATACAAGAGTCTTGTTGATTCTTCATCAAATGGATCAATAACTACCCAAACTCTGGATGGAGCACTTGAACTGTTTGAAAGAATAGCCAATACCAATGCAATGTGGGCGTCTGAGAGGACCATTCAAAAGAAACCAGCAGGAGTTTATGCAATGGATGATGTTTCGGCATTGTCTGCTAAAATAGACTATTTGATGAATTTCATACAAACCAACCATTCAGTGAAAAGTGTAGTAAATGGATGCGAGGAATGTGGGGCCAATCATAATACCTCGGATTGTCCAATTTTGGCAGCTCAAGCTGAGCAGGTCAGCTTTGTACAAGGGGGACATCTCCAAAATAACCCATACTCCAACACTTATAATCCTGGTTGGCGAAATCACCCTAACTTTTCATGGAGGGATAATCAAAATAGAACTGGCCAGCAAGCCCCTCCACAGCAGGTAGTGGAGAATAAACCTCAACTTGAAGAAATGGTTGTGAAATTGATGGAGAAGACTGACCAGTACATGAGCCAGACCAATCAATTTATGGCTAAAACTGATCAGTTCATGACAAAAACTGACAAATTCATGAGGATGACTGAAACTACACTGCGAAATCATCAGGCTTCAATCAAAAATTTGGAAACCCAAGTTGGTCAGATAGCTCAAACTTTAGCAAACAGAGCCCCAGGTACACTGCCTGGTAACACTGAGGTTAATCCTAGGGAACAAGTGATGGCAATAAAAACTGTTGAAAGAGAGGTAGATTTTGTGCCAGGAAGGATCACTTTTGCTCCATGTGACAGAGTTTATGAACCTCCCACTCCTTTTCCCCAAAGACTGAAAGGTTGGAAAGAGAAACAAGGAGTAAATGCAATTACCACACGCAGTGGAGTGAAATTACCTGAGATTCATGTTCAAAAGTCAGATGAAGACAAGGGAAAACATGTTGAGGCACCTGAAAAGCAATCTGCAGAGAAGAAAGAGGAGAACGAGGTAAAATTGACAATTAAACCTCATGAGTCCCCTATTCCATTCCCGCAAAGATTACAAAAGCCTAAGGAGGATAAACAGTTCAATAAATTTCTCAACATGCTCAGAAAGCTGCACATTAACATTCCTTTCCTAGAAGTCATTACCTAAATCCCCAGCTATACCAAGTTCCTGAAAAAAAAAATGATGTCAAGTAAGAGAAAACTTGAGGAACTTGAAGAGGTGTCACTGAATGAAGAGTGCAGCGCCATCTTGCAACAAAAGCTGACACCCAAGCTGTGAGATCCAGGAAGTTTTTCAATTCCTTGCATCATTGGTGACTTAAGATTTAACAAAGTTTTATGTGACCTTGGTGCAAGCATAAATTTGATGCCTCTTTCAGTCTATATGAAGCTAGGATTAGGGGACCCAAATCCAAGCCCAATCATCTTGCAGTTAGCTTATCGTTCCATTCGATACCCATACGGAGTCATTGAGGATGTGCTGGTCAAAGTGGACAAATTCATATTCCCTGCTGACTTCGTGATTCTAGATATGGAGGAAGATAGTAAGGTTCCACTGATTTTAGGTCGACCCTTTCTGGCTACTGCTAGTCTGCTAGAGCCTTAGTTGACGTGGAAAAGGGGGAGGTCATGCTTCGAGTAGAGGAGGAGAAAGTAACATTTGACATGATTCAACTAGTGAATCAAAATCCACTACTTGAAAACTGTTCAAAAATTGAAGTGGCACAACATCTTCATCTTTGGGAACAAGTTGAGTATGGGGTCAAGACAAATGATAGGGCCTCAACATCATGTTTCAAGCCACCTTGAGAAAGTTTGCCAAAAAGTCTAGCTCTAGACTTTAAATGAAGCGCTTGCTGGGAGGCAACCCAACTTCTCAAACCATTTTTATTTATTTGTTTTATCTATTTTCTTTATTATTGTTTTGATGCTATACACTGCATTTTAGGATCACTTGCATGCTTATAATTCATATTTTGACATGTTAGTGGCATTGAAAACTTCATTGCACCTATTCTTGCATGTTTTAGCATCTTTAGGATTTATTTGTTTTCAATTTGTTATGTAGCTTTTTATCACAATCTTTCACTTGATCACCTAGCTTAGGACATGAGCATATAGTGTGGAGGTTAGTTGCAAGCATTAAAAGGCATTTAGGGGTCCAAAACAGGGTCCAAAACTCAAATTTTGAAAAAAATTCAAGTCACTGTCCATTAACACCATGCGGTCGCACGGTGTTACAACCGTGCGGTCGCACGGTTATAAATTAGACAGAACCGACAGTTTGATATATATTGCCAAACCTTTCATTTTAACCACTTCAAACCCGTTTTTCCTCCCCCAAATCGCCCAACATTGAATCCCCAACTGTTTCCCTAAGTTTGCACATCATTTTAACTTCAATTTATGTGTTGCATTGCATCAAAATCATCCAAAGGTAAGAATTTTTCACAAATTTCCAAGATTATGCATAATTTTTGTGTTCTTCAAATTCTTTGTGAAAATTGAATATTGTGAATTGATGGTGATGGGTTTAGGCTAGAACTTGGAGTATTGAATTGTGTTTATTAGGTGAAATTTTTTTGGTTTGATTCAAGTCTCCAACTCTATGATTTTCATTGATTTCTTCATATGCATGCTAGGTGCTCGATAAAATGCTACAATAAATGTTTTGTTGAGTTTTCGCAATTCTTTTTGGATGATCACCTTCATAACACGTTATACATCATTTGTGTATCATTCAATCACTATTTATACTATTTTAAGGCATGAAACTCAACATGAACATCTTTGCACTTCAATGCACCTCATTGCAAGGCATCACAGTACCACTGCACCAATTCCAGCTTCATGTCACCTACTTTGTCACATCCTTTCATGACCCAAATGAACTCCAAATTTGCTGAATTTTTGATATGTTGTAGACCAAGTTATGTTCTTTCATATGCCTGGGACATGTCTCGGGAAATTTTCACTTTTTCGAGGCGATGTCAAGGGTTGAAAATCAGTGGTCGACCACTTTTCAAAAATTTCAATTTTTTTTCTTTCTAAGTCCTAGTTTGGGTGTGTTGTGTTGATTTTCTTTAGTTCCTATGTGATGATTATACTTCTAATGACCATTAATGTTTATTTGCAACGAACATATCATCATGGGGCAATTCACGCCAAACATGGAAAAGGAAGTAAGAGATCATTTTATCCAACAAAACATTCAAGTCAAAGCTTAAAAAATGGGAACACCAACTCTCCAAACCCGGGAAGTACATTAACCCTCTTTGTTATTTTTTTGTTTATTTTCTTTATTTATTTTGAATACATTGAGGACAATGTATGATTCTAGTTTGGGGGTGGGAATCTCATTCACGTGCTTTCATCTACACATTATTCGATTTTGGGTAGAAAATTCATAAAAAATTGAAAAATTGAAAAAAAATCATAAAAAGTGAAAAATTTGAAAATTTTAGTTGATTTATTTATTGCTTATGATATGAATTGACTTTTGTGCTTTAGTTAGAAAATTGGGCAACATGCGAACTAAATTTTTCTTAACATTCATCCATGTGAGACTTTAATCAAACTTGAGCACATAGTCATTTCAAACAAAAACTTGTGTAGGGAGATGCTTGATACTTGTGGGGTAAACTTGTGCACTTTGAACATAGAATTGATTGAAAAATCCTAAACCTTAAGTAATTAGATCCCGACCTGAAATGTAGAACCAAACTGCTCAAGAAGCAGTTTGGGGTGGGAAGGTTAGTATGAGTATGCATTGATGGATTTAAGATTTGGAGTTTTTAATTGTACATCTTTAGTGTAAGGGATTTCGATCAACGGGTATAAAACATAATAACCAGCATAAAAACAGAAAAATGCTGAAGGTCTTATTCTACTCTTCAAATGCCTTTTTGACTCGAGCAAGTAATTCTGAGGGATTCTCTGAATCTGGTACCCTAAACTCAACTGAGTTGGGAGCTGCCGACCTAAAGCTCGCTACAGGGGTCAACTAGAAAGCAAGTACGGAGAGTGGACTTACACATAAGACGTTAAAACATCTTTAACTTTTCTGTTTAAGCCTTTATGACTCGGGTAATTAAGTCTGAGGGGTTCTCTGAACCTGGTACCCTAAGCTCAACTGAGTTGGGAGCTGCCGACCTAAAGCTCGCTATAGGGGTCATATAGAAAGAAAGTATGAAAAATATTGCACAAAGATGATAAAAGACAAGGACATTAAAAGAAAAAGTCGTCCATATGACAAAAAAAGGAATAAAATGGTATAAGCTTTGTTGATTGAAATTCCTAACACTTTGTTAATTATTCTTGGTCTGTCGTGCATACTTGTCTCCTCCTAACTGCTTGTGGGAAAAAATGCAATGTATACATGTTTAGAAACCACATCATTAGGAAGGACCACGGGATATGAGAGAAAAACAATAAGGTTGTGATCATCCATGAGAGGGTAAGTAAAATCAAAAGAAAATCATTGTTGACCACACGAGATTCGGGCTTACTCTTGCATAAAAAGTCACACATTGTCAAGTTTATTTTTGCATAAGTTTGCGCAATTGATTTTGGCTATTCACACACACACAATGAAGTTGAGCATCGGGTGAATGAAAATATTTTATGTTGTTCATATTTCTTTGTCTAAAGTGAATCGTTAATTTGGATTGTTGAAGCACATGGTAAATAAGTTGACAAAAGCAAAAACATAGTTTTTATTTAATTTGCCTTTTTACATTTATAGTTTAGTTTTATTTTGTTCGAGAACGAACAATAGTTCTAGTTTGGGGGTGTTGATAAGTGTATTTTATACATTTATTTCTATCCTAAAAGTACGAATTTATATGTTTGTTTTAGAATATTTGCTATTTATTTTGTGTTATTTGTTTATATTTCAGAAATAATTTCAAAGTCGAGAAAACAATGGAATTAGAGCAAAAACAAGCATATTGGATGATAAAAGAACCAAAGTATGCAAATCAAGAATGGATGAAGTAGATCAAGGGCTAAATTGAAAGAAAAGTCAAAGAAAGAACCAAATTAGTAGATTTCAGAAGTTCAAGGACCAAATTGCAAATATTCAATAGTTGATTCGAATCAAGATAAGATACTTGAAGACTTTTAGGAGTCAATTGGATGCAATTAGAAGTAAAAAAATGAATGAAATATGGTAAGAATATTACCATAAATTCATTCCAATCAAACAAGATTTCTGGCAGATTTTTAGTCAGATTTGAAAGCTAATTTCGGGGCAGTAAACGTTTGAATTGGGAAAGTCATATTTCAGGAAGAATTGTAGTCCTTTAACTTATCTTTCTAACGGACTTTTAATCACCTCAACTGGATAAGGGAATAGAAAGATATGATCAAAATACTAAATGTTGTGCAATAAAAGGATGATGACCAAATTGCTGAAATTTAAAGAAGAAAACTGTTGCTGCCGGTATAACCGTGCGGCCGCACGGTTGAAAAAGCGTGCGGTCGCATGGCCAAAAAAATTAGCGATTGAAGGTTGGCTTTTCGAGGCTGCGATCGCGTACTTTTGAACCGTGCAGTCGCACGGTAGTCCCGACTGGGCCGCAACTGGGCTTTTTTCGCGGAATTCAGCAGTTTTCTCCTCCATTAACCTAATTCTCGAGGAAATCTATAAATACCAGACCTAAGGCACGAAATTAGGGGTTCTCAACTGTGATATTTTATGCCAAAATGCTGTCGAATTGCGAGGGGATCCATAGGAGACCAAATTCAAGATTGAAGAACAAGGATCAAGGAGATGAATAGGGTGACATCTTTTCATACTTCTTGTGATTTATTTTCGATCATTTATTTAGGCTAGGTTTTAATTGTTAGAATTGTGATGAAGCATTAATTTATTGATTCCATGTTTTGACTTTATATTTATATTATGCAATTTATGAGATTAATGTAATTAATTATGTTATTATTATCATCTATGATTGTGGACGCATAATTATTGATGCTTGTGATAGATTTCTATGTTCGAAAGAGTGGAAATTTATTAGACCTTGATTAATTTTCGCGAAGTCCGATAGGGGATAGAAATATACCCCTATGCTTCGTGTTATCCTTAAAAGTGTTCATAATTCGTTAATGCTTTTCTACATGTTTGGATTTGTCATAGAAATATAGGCTCATCTCATGTAGGAAAAGGTATTTATGCATCGCTCGAAAGGGGATATAAATAAATATAGGAACATGGATTTTCAATACTCATACCTTGTTATTAAATATTTAAGTCAAATATATGGTTGATATGATTAATGTGGATTCATAATTCTAACAAATTCATCTCACCGTTTTCATAAATCAATTTTCTTATTTTCTTTAGTTTAATTTTTAATTTATTTTTCAAAATCAAGATTTTCAAATCCTAAATTTTCTTGTTCCGGTTAAGGTTTGTAGTCTAAAATACGATTTAAAACAATCTCTGTGGGAACGATACTCGGACTTAAAATCCACTTTATTACTTGCGCGACCCGTGCACTTGCGGATCGTTGACACCAGTTCCTTTCACATCACAAGTAACATTGTTACCAAGTTTCACAGAGCCAAAATGATCAGAATAGAAGTCAGAAAATAAATTTCTTTCAGGACACATATGAAAAGTGCAACCAGAATCAAGTATCCATTCATGTTTGTTTTCAGATTCCGTGGTAACATAAACCACTCCATTATTGTCTTGGACTGCAGCCTCTGTTTGATTGCTGGTTCCTATTTCATTTTTCCTTTTGAAACAATTTTTGATATGATGCCCAGGTTGGGCACAATAATAACAAAGTCTGGGTCTATTTATGTTATCAAGTCCCCCAGAATTATCTTGCCCCCTGACATTATTCTGACTTCTATGGTTGTCTTGATTTCTAGAGTTATCATAACCTCTAAAATTGGTCTGACTTCTAGAATTATTGAGTCCTCTATAGGTGCTGTCATTAGACCTATTGTAATTGGCTCTATTTTGGAAATTCCCTCTTGCAGGCTTATTGTTCACATTATTCCAGGTTGTATTATTGCTAGAGGTATTCCAATTTTTATTGAAATTACTCACTGGTTTATTATTCCTAAAGGGAGTCTTCTTCTTAGAGGATCCTATCACATTGTAAGCCTCTTTAGGATTGTTCTTGAACTCTAGTTCTTTATTTTTAAGTGAAGTGTGAACAATTTCAGTAGTCAATTTCTGTCCACCATATTCAAGAGCATTTCTAAGGTCTTTGAACTTATCACCCATAGCATTAAGCAAACACACAACCTTTTGTTCATCAGTAAGTTTTTCATCACAATTCAACAGACTCTGTGTGATTTTAGTAAACCTACTCATGTTCTCATCTACATCCTTTGAAGGGTCAAATTTAAAAGAGAAATATTGTTTCCACAGAAAGCACTTATCAGGCAAAGACAGAGTATCAAAAACTTCTTCCGGTTTATCCCATAATTCCATAGTAGTTTTAGTATTGCCTACTTGTCTAATGACATTATCAGATAAGTGTAAGAACAGAGTACTCCATGCAATTTCATCCATTTCAAGCTGTCTATCCTGAGGGGTATCTAGAGGCCAGGACCTATCTATAGCCTTAGCACATTTCATTTGAAGTAATAAAGCCTTCATTTTCTGGCTCCAGATATTAAAGTCTCCCTTGCCATTCCATACTTCAACATCTACTTTTACAGTAGCCATTGAAGTAATGACAAAAAGATTTTAAAAATTATTAAATTGAAGGCTTTGTTATTCCAAAAGAATGGTCAGACAGGTTGAAGCACAAAGTACAAACACAGAAACCCAAAAATTATCAGTAAGTATTCCACAAAGATCAAGATATGAAAGTATAGTTTCAAACAATTTATGAGACAGAAAGGCAATCAAGGTGATTACAATTCAAACACTAATCAAGCTGATCAAATAACTACTCAATACCAATGTATAGAAAAGGAGTTCTCCCAGTATATCCCTCAACCTATTTATGGGTCAGCCCAACCTCCCTCAGATTCCCGGATTCTCAAGGAATCCTGGACAAAGGTAAGAATTGGGGTTCAAGAATAGGCTTCAACGAAGGAATTTTGGAAAGAACCAAGAATTGAAAAACTAATCAGTATGAATTGCAGTAAATTGGAAGGAGATCACCTGATGCAAAATTATATGAGCTCAGCAGCACAGGGATTATTTTTCCACAAAGATTCAGAAACCACAGGTTCAATACCATCAAGTTCCAGAAATGTTTCGAAGATCAGCCAACAAAGAAAATGTAGGATCTATTGTATATGATTCAGTATATTTATAAAGAAAATATACTGAAACCCAAAAAATAAAATAAATATCCCAAAAAATTATATATGACTCAGAATAAAATCCAAAATCTTGAGAAAACCTAATTTCAAAATAGGTTTTAAATAATAATATCACAAAGCAAATTTCTGAACCACGAAGAAGGTTTGAAAAAAAAATTCAAAAAATTAAAAAATTTCAGAATCATAAACTTGTTTACAAAGGGTTTTCAAGAAACTTTAAGAAAAGATATTTTCTCAAAGATCACCACCAAGAACTGAAAAAACCCTAAATCGTTATAAACAGAAACCACAAAGAAATTTTCAGAAAACACAGATCCGTATAGAAAAATCCTGGATCTAACAAATCTGAGTCAAAAATCAGCGATTATAACACGAACCCTAAGGCTCTGATACCACTATTAAGAAATCGATACCCAGAAATAACCACAAAGCATATACGAACAATAACTCAAACAAAAACTTCAGAAACTTTTATAAAACTTCAAACCACAAAGAAATTTAACTACAAATACACAGATAGCGTCTCTTAAACAAAAGAAATCAGAAAAACTTAGAACAAACTCGCAAAACCATAAAGAATACTCTACAGAATAACAATCTGTATACAAACAACAAAGAATTACTGATTTTACACGAAGAATCAGTAAAGAAACCACAAAGAGATGCGAGAAATCAGATACAATATTAGGGTTTTCTGTAAAAATGAGAGAGACGAAATTGAGAGATCAGAATGGATGATTCTAGAGATGTGTGAGACGATTCAGTATCCAGCAGGCCTTATCTCTGAATGAAGGGGTGAGATCAAAGGAAATGATCCAACGGTGTGTATTAAGGCGGTGATAAAAATGGGCTCAAAATCCGGGTCATCGGACTAGGGCTTCCATCTCATTCCGATCCAAAACAATAATACAGATATTGGGCTTGAAAAATGGGCTTTGATCTGGTTCCGGTCCAATACTCGGCATATGAGGGAGTTGGGCTGCAACAATCTGGGCTGTAAATTGGGCTGTCAAAATTGGATCTACAATTGGCTAGACGAGGCGCTTGGACGTTTAGAAGATTAATGTTTTCCCTCTCAACGAACTCGAAAATACTTTCACGTAGGTTTATTACTTCAAAAATCTTTTATCTTAATTGTGCAATGTTAAGTAAACACGTATTGTAAATTTATGCATGTGAGTACGTGATTTGTGCTCTAGAAAAAATTTTGACAAAAAATATTATCAATTTAATTTGTCACAATCTATTCTCGGGCACAAATCATAAATTTTTCCAGTCACAGATCACAGATTTTTATTGATTACAGTTTATTTCACAGTCACAATTTATCAAATTGTTTGATCACGGCTCATTTTTTGATCACAAAATTATCGATTTAATTGGTCACAATCTATTTCTTAATGACAAACCACAAATTTTACAGGTTACAAATTATAGTAATACTAATTAATTGATCACAAATTACTTTTGGCTCACAATCATCAAATTATTAGGTCACAATAATTCAATTAAAGGTCATAAATTATCCTTCATCGCCCACCCAAATCCACAACCATTGATGCCGGCATCGAAACCACCATCACCACACATAGATCGCCACCACAACACCACCACGACTTACCACCATCACAACCACATCACACCATGACAGCATCACTTCCATAATCACCTTAACACCACCACCACTTCCATAATCACCACAAACACGACCACCACGAATTGTCGCAGTAAACTTCTAGATTCACAAAAGAAATTGTTATGAATTAAAGAAGAAATCAATGGCAGATAGCATCGACAAATGTGAACTTGAAATGAATTCTGAAATGAACCAAGGAACAAGAAAACTAAAAGAAAAGAGATGGAAGCAGTAGCGAAGGCGCTGCTTCAATATGGATGCACCTCCGATGCTGGATCAAAGCCCATGAATCGAAAACGCCCAAACCGACCCTACCCGATCGGTTTGGGTTGGTTTTAATGAAAATCAGGTTGGGTTCAGTTCGGTTCGGTTCGGGTTCTGTTTAAAAAAATTTAGTCGGGTTGCGGGTTGGATGAAAAATCCGACCCGATCCAACCCGAATAAAAATCTTTTTTTTAATTTTTTATTTTGATGAAACTTAACTTATTTAAATATTGATTGAACATATTTTAAATTTATTAGTAAGTGTTCAATTTATTGTATTTGGGGTTATTGTACTGTACATAATTGATTTGAGTTAATGATCGATTCATAGGTTTTTTTTTTCAAAATTTCTTACCAGTTGGGCTAAAGCCCAACCCGTCCAACCCGATCGAAACTTGGTTAGGTTGGGTTTAAACTCGTAATTGGGTTGGGTTGGGTTGATTTTTTATCAACCCAACCATAGTGGGTTCGGTTCGGTTCGGGTTGGGCAAAAAATCGACCCGACCCAACTCACGGCCACCTCTATGTAGTAATACAAAAAAATGAATTACAACCTGAATTTTGATAAATAAAATTTGATTTTTGAATTGTGAACTTAAAATCTATGTGCAGGTGTCATTTCCTCTTTTAGAGAGCATGTGGCACGTGATGAGTGGGTTGAATATCAATGTTAGCAGGGACAACGTCGGACAAACCTAAATCGCATGACCCAAATATGCACCAACTGCTTACGTTTAGACTGTGGCAGCTCCTATTTATCACTCCTCATTCATAAGCCGGTAAACTGTTTATAAATGGTTGTTTATAAGTATTATTTAAGGTAATTTGCGTAAAACGTCTTTACCTTTGGACACTCTTGCGAAATTCATCTCTACTTTTGATTTTTTGGCAATTTAGTCCTCACCTTCCCCTTTTTTGAAAAAGACGTCCCTATAGTAAAAAAATCTGTTAGTTAACCAATAAATTGTCTTTTGACCATTTTAATCAAGGGTAAAGAAGTCATTTTACATTTTTTAATTAAAAATTATATAGCAGAAAAATAAAAGAAATTATTACTGTTCATCTTCCGTCCCCTTCACTCTTACACAACTACCATTCCAATCCAACCCATGGAACAAAAAATTCGAAGAGAAATTCTAATTCTTTTAAGTTTCCAGTGTTCTAGTGAATCCCTTTTTCTAGTTGAGGATTTAGGACATATATTCTGAGTTAATAATCTGATCTAATGATTAATGTTAAGAATTCATAAAACCTAAAAATAGATGCAAATCATATTTGAAGAGAATTAAAAAATAGAACAAAATTTTTAAGAGCTTGTACAATTGAACACATCCTTGCAAATCAATATTTTTGCACATTGCTCTGAGCCTACCTGTGGATCTAAATCATTTAGCAAAATAGATTGTTAAAGATAACTTTGTCAAAACGAGCAAGTTGTAAAACCGTGAATGTTGATCATGGAATTTAACAAAAAATAAGATACTAATAATGTTGTAAATGTATTAATAATAAATCCTGTAGTTTCTAATTCTAGTACCTAGAAAAAAATACCGAAAAGATTTCAAGATGACGCAACAGATAGTTCATAGAAATTTTTTATGCTTTCTGTGTGCAAGAAAGTTAGTTTTTAAGTATAAAATGAATTTGGATTGGGGTGGTGGTTGTGTGAGATGGAAAAGCTATTTTCGGGGTGGGGTGGGGTGGAAGAAGAAGAAGATGATGAACGGTAATATTTTTTAATTTTGTTTTTCTTTTATTTTTTTGTTATATAATTTTTAATTACAAATTTAAAATGACTTTCTTGCCCTTGATTAAATTGGTCAAAAGATAATTTATTGGTCAACTAACTGATTTTTTGACGGTAGGGACGTCTTTTTCAGATAAAGGTGAAGGTGGGGACGAAATTGTCAAAAAGTCAAAGGTATGAATGAATTTCGCAAGAGTGTGCAAAGATAGGAACATTTTACGTCAATTACCTTATTATTTATTATAAATAACTACATGTTATTATTTCATAGTTCTATTTTTTAAAAGTCAAAATAGTGGACGAAAATTTTTGATTAATCGAAATTATTGTCTATTAAAAAAATTATTTAATGAAATAATGTCACGTGGCTATTTATAAACAAATTCTACCAATTGCCTTTAAATTGTTTATAAATCATTATTTATAAATAACGATACGACAACATTTCGTAGGTTTTTTTTTTTGAAAAAAAAAAGAAATAGAAAAGGAAGACGAAAATCTTTGATCAGTCAAAATTGTTAATTTTTTTTTTTTTTAAAAAATATTCGATGAGATGTTGTCATGTGATCGTTTGCAAATAAAATTTATAAACAAATCCAACACAAAGGCTAAACATAAAACAAAACAAAACACATACATAGTAATTTTATTTTATTTTTTAAATAATAATATTACTATTACATAGTTTCCTCCACTTAGAGCCTAGTAATGGTAATTTTGGAAAAATATGTGATTGAAAGCTTGTTAAAGTGTAAAATTGAATGTCTTATAAAAATGTGTGGTCAAAAATGAATTTGGAGGAAAATTAAAAAAATAAAATAAAATAAAATAATAATAATAATAATAAGGCACTAAACATGTTCTCAGTGCTTGATTGGTTAAACTTTAGATTGCCTATAAGCAATAAATCTTAAAAAATATGTGATTAAGAAGCAAGTATTTGTGATTGTTATATATTGTACCCTCTGTTTAGTAAAAAGTTTTTGTTTATAAAGAAAAAATGTAATATTTTCAAGATAAAATATATTGTTGGAAAATAGTTTGAAAAATTTATGTGGTTAAAAAATAGTTTGGAATTTATAAACAAGTTACCAAACGACATTATATTTCTTATTTATAGCATGCTTAGCTAAGAAAAACATATTTTTGTGAGAGAAAAAAATGTTAGGATTTTCTTTAAATTTTTTTTTTCCCTTTTCCAAATTGTAAAGCACTTTTGTTAATGTAAGATAAGAAAAAAAATGTTTTGAGAGAATATGTGACTGAGAAGTTTGAAAAGTAAAGGGTCTTATAAAAATTTATAATTAAAAATGAGTTTGGGAAAAAAATTAAAAATACTTTCATTCCCAAACGTCTCTTTAGTTCAAAAGTTGGGTTTATTTATGAGCTTGCTCTTTTCTTTTTCTTAAAAGAAGCAATTTTTATTTTTTTTGCTTGTTCTTTATTTTTCAAAGGAATGAGTCGAGTCTAGTTTGTGAACACGAGTTGAACTCGAATAAGGGACGAGTCGATTCGATCCATTGTAACCCCTATGTTGGAATCATAAATTGTAGATTGCAATAGGACAAATTTAAGGAGGCTCAATAATTCACTTTCAAGAATAGTAATGTTGTGTTTGATTAAAAAAATAAAAAATTGGTGAAAATAAAATAATTTTTAAAATCTGAATTTTCTGAAAATTATTTTCATGAAAATAGTAATTGGAAGTGTTTGATTGTATTAATTTTTTATGTGAAAAAATGTGAATAATTTTTCGAGTTTTGTTATTTAATTGACATTATTTTTCATGACAAATAAAGTAAAATTTATCTATTGTAATAAATATTGTACTTTAATGATAATGAAAAAAGTCAATTAACAACAATAACTAAGACCAAACGAGATGAAAAATATTTTTCATGAAAGATGAAAAATAAATTCTTAGCTAACCTCAGGAAAAAAATATTTTCTATATTTTCAAGGTGAATTACGAAAATCGAAATAAGACAAAATATTTTGTTGGCAACAAAATTACAATCAAACAACTTATTCTCATTTTCCACAGAAAATAGTTGGATCAAACACAGCCTAATCTTATCATATTTTCCTTCATTTTTTCTTACCTTCGGTTTGTCAAAAGAACTTGCGTTGAACATACCAGTCAGTAATTTCTTGACGACGAGAAGTCGACGTAGACTTCACAGTTGACTCTACGTCGACTTCTCTTTGGATTGACAAAAGGTTTTCCGCTCAAAATTCGTTTCAAAAATAAAAAATAAAAAATGAAAATTTGTTTTTCTTATTCAAAAACACAATGAGCAAACTGATCGGTAAATAATTTCCTGGCGAAGAACAGCCTAATCTTATTTTATTTTATTTTCCTTTGTTTTTGTTTAAGCAATGTCGAAATTCGAGATTTGACTGCCGCAACGGACATCAGGCAAGAATATTTCGGTTTCGCAGTTCTGCCTATTACGAAAATAATATGTTTACTTCTTTTTCTTGGTATTTTCTGTATTTATTTAAGGGTGCGTTTGATAGGTCACGTTTTTCATGGAAAAGAAAAATTTTCCACCCAAAT
The DNA here is from genome assembly GCA_963555705.1 of Ligustrum vulgare. Taxonomy (NCBI): domain Eukaryota; kingdom Viridiplantae; phylum Streptophyta; class Magnoliopsida; order Lamiales; family Oleaceae; genus Ligustrum; species Ligustrum vulgare. The sequence goes on from OY743179.1 coordinate 5,572,537, forward strand.
TTCATCTTTTGGTATTTAAAGGTCATAATTTTTCAGGCAATTTCATTTCATCATTTTCTCACCACGCGCGAGTGTTCCAAGTTTTGGTTGAATTGATTTTCCTACCATACTAGTAGAATTAATTTTCTAGGTAAAACTTTTAACTATTTTCGTCACGTTTGATCATTTATATTGTTGTTAATTAATTAATTTTTTTCAAAAATTAACATTATTATTATCGAGTACAAATGTGTAAAAATAAAAAATAATATTTATTTTGATTAAAATAATTAAATTTTGTTTTATTTGTCATGAAAAATAATGTCAATCAAACAACAAAAGTTGAAAAATCTCTCACTTTTTTCACCTAGAAAATTAAACTAATCAAATACATTAACTTCCAATTCCCTAAAATTCATTTTCTTTCCAATCAAATTCCACCGTCGCTATCAAACGCAGCCTTAGAAAATTTATCAGGGTTTTCCCATTTAAAGTGAACGCTATACCAGATTGGCCATTGATGGCTGTCCCCTCACTTGAGCATATTATCAAATAGAAGGGAAGAGAGACCTTCATTACCCACAATTCAATTTTAGCAATATTTTTGACTCCTTATAACAAAACAAAATCAGTGTTCTAAAAAGTGTAAAACGTGAAAATGCAACGAAGCCGAACATTAAGCACATCGAAACGCGAAAAAGCACTACAATGCTCGAACAAAGCGACGATACCAAGTTTCAAGCTTAACCGTAAGTAAGCTTTTTAGAACACTGAATTTTTTACCTCGAGTCAATCTTGCAATATTTTTGTGATTTCGTTCTTTGCTCAAAAGTCGAGGGAAACTCAAGAGACGTACAATTTTATTTTGACTGTGTATTCATATTCTTTATCCATTAAATTCTAGGGTAAACAGCGCAAATGGTTCCCAACATTTAGGTTTCTTGCGAAAATGATCCCCCAACATTTAAATTTTTGCATTTATATCCTTAGAATCACTAAACATTGCGAAAATGATCTCTATCGTTAGATTTCGTTAGTATCAACCGTTAAAAACGTGTAAATAGTACAAATGGTCCATAATTATGTTTGGCATATTTAATTTGTAACCTCCAAACGTTTGGCATATTTAATCTATAACATATTAAGCTCCTATACTTTGTCGTATTTAGTCCGTAATATATTAAACCCCTATTTGAGACCAATTATTTCAAATAATATAGCTTTTAATTGTTTTGAAAGATTTGTGATTAAAATAAAATGAATTTATATATAGATTATGTTAATGATGAAATGTATGGTTGAAAATGAGTTTTAAAAAAATAAAGTTTATTCTGAATTTCTAAAGTATACTATAAAATATTTAACAAAAATTTCCTACATTAACAGTTCAATCTATTGGTAAAAAAATAAATAAATTCATGGAATATAAACAAACAAATACATTGGACATCATTTTAGGAATTGAATAACAAATATGTTTTTATCAGTTCTATTTTTTATTTTCGATTTTGAGAAACAATCAACATTGATTTTCAAAATTACGTTTTTTTTTAAATTCGTTTTCTTTCACACATTCTATTAATTTTTATTTTTTTTTAATTTATGCATAAATAAAATAAAAAAAAAAGGAAAAATCTTTTTTAACCCAAATTCTCCAAACTTACTTTTCAAATCGAAAATAGAACTGATAAAAACATATTTGTTATTTAATTCCAAAAATGATGTCCAATATATTTGTTTATTTATGTTCCATGAATTTATTTATTTTTTTACCAGTAAGTTGAAATGTTAATGCAGTAATTTTTTTTTAAATATTTTATCATGCACTTTAGAAATCCAAAATAAACTTATTTTTTTAAAACACGTTATCAACTACAGTCTTCACATTCAACCAATTAAATAATCTACAAATAAATTCAATTTTTTTTTAATCACAAATTCTTCAAAAAATTACACTTAAAAACCACATTATTTGAAATAATTAATCTCAAATAGGAGATTAATATGTTAGGGACTAAATATAACAAACGTTTAGAAATTTAATATGTTAGGGACTAAATACGTCAAACGAAGGATACAAACTAAATATGTCAGACACGACCTTAATATATTAAAGACTATTATCGCAAGAAACTCAAAGACTAAAAACCATTTGTGATATTTGCACGTTTTTAATGGTGAAAATTACCTACTATAAGGACTATTTTCGCAACGTTTGGTAATTGGTAATTCAAGAATATAAATGCCAAAACCAACGTAAAGAATCATTTTCACAAGAAAGTCAAAAATTGGAGACCATTTGTGTAGTTTACTCTAAATTCTATACTAGCATTGTATTGCAAAATAGGGGAACCATGCTAAAATAACTATGTCAACTAGATTAATTTAACTATTCAGTGACATCATTCACTCAATACAAAAATGCATATTATCAATTTATCACGTTGTCATTGACGCAAATCATTCCTATCATTTTATTTTTCATATTTTGATAATCAAAATTGACTTTTCTTTGTAACACCGTCACCATTCATTTCTTCCTTTAAGTCTTTAATTTAAAATGACAAATTTACTCTTCCTTCTAAATAAAAGAGAGTATAAAATTAAAGTCTAGGGAAATTGGAAATTTGTCAATTTACAAAGAGAGTAAATTTGACAATTTCAAAGCTTCAAGAATGTGTTTTCTCACAAAGAAAGGGCAATCTTAGTAGTCAAATTGCCAAAATTAAAACTATATGACGAATTGAACTATGAAGACTAGATGTTTTGCGCCAATTACTCATGCTCAACAAAAATGTCAAAATGCACCCCTATAAAGTATGCATGCCACTATGCCTTCATTGTGAGTGAAATAGTTAATTTCATCTGATGCCATTGGAGCCCAAGTGGTAACCAGGCTTCTACAAAAAGCACCATTCATATCTCCGTTCTTTAGTAATCATCAGGCATTAACCTAGTTTCTGAAAAAGACATCACCTTTTAAGAACAGGGCAGACAATAATAATAATCATAAAAATATAAAAATTGTAACCTAAACAAGTGGATATAAATAAGCACCACCCAAGAAGGAATGCTCTGAAGCAGAATCCAAGAGCCTCAAGGTCTCCAATGCCACAGAACAACTACCAAACAACCAAGATAAATGCTATGAATCCATGCACGTCAAACCAATATTTAAATGAGGGAAGAGCTTCATCCCAGCAAAATTCTGTAGGAACCAAGATTATACTACTACCAATGAAGATTCGAAGAACCACAAACTTGATGTAATTTTACACCAAATTTGGTACAATCTGATGTATCCTCTCCAGTGGTTACACCAATTTATACCAAATTTGGCGTAAACCATGGAAGATAGTCTACACCAAATTTTACAGCAAATCATAAAAGATAAAAAAAGGATATAGATGAAATAAACGTGTAAAGGGAAAAAGAGGGCAAAATGAAACTCTTGAAAAAATTTCACGCGAAATTTTACACCATAGTTGTGTGACAATTGGAGATCATTTCACCAAATTTGTATTCCAGATTCCCATTGGAGATGGTCCAAAGGAAAAACACTTTTCAAAATCCTATAAAAAGACCATCCTACGACTAAAAATGGATTTTTAATCAAACAATCTTTAAAAGTAACATCTTCATACCTGTTGAATACCAAAAAAAGGGATTTGAAGATAAAAATATTTCATGGAAAAATCCTTTGAGCAATCGGAAGGGGAAATGCACTATTGACTTTAATTGGTAACTGCAACAATTTTTATCATAATTCATAATCAACACAATAATTCATGGTAATTTGTCAGTAAAAACAATGTGCCAAAAAAAAATTACAACAAATTATTTTGCCTCAGAGGTAGTGACAATCTTGTATCATCATCATCTTTTATCTCTGATAATAATTTCAATAAGAAATGCATCACAGGCAAAACAAAAACTTAAATTCAAGAAACATGTGTTATATGGCAATTACAATATTTGGCAGCCGCTGATCCAGCATAATCAAACCAAAGAAAACACAAACGCGAAGCAAAAAGTCAAAAAAAGCAAATCTTTTGGAAATATAACTGGAAAAAAGTCAAAAAAAGCAAATCTTTTGGAAATAACTGGGAAAAAAATGCTATAAGCCTCAGCTGCGATGATTCATTAAGCATAAATAATCATAGTTTAATCTCATAATTATGCAATATATGCATCACTGGCAAACCTTTCACTTTATTCCGTATAATTGATAAACAGAATTAATTGCAAAAGAAAGGAAAGTAAATAAAATTTAGATTATGCATCAGAGAGATTCCCATCGACAAATCATCATACACTTAAAGAGAATTCTGATGTCCCTGTCTGTTTTATCGTCACTTGCATTAAAAAATTATTTAAATTAATTAAAACAATTATTCAATACTGTATTTCAGCTATTAAGAAAAGAAATCAAATTAAATAAATTTATAGCAAAAAAATAACAAATTAAAAAATAAGAAGGAACAAAATAAGGTTTAGCGCCTCGGAACCTCAGATCAATGTTCGTTTCATAGATAAATACTCAAAGTATATTTAACACCATCATCGGCAGAGGCTTATTTCAACGTAAGAATTAAATCACAACAGAAAAAGAAGAATTCCAAGAAAAAATAAAATCAAAATTGAAACTTAAAAAGTTATATAATCAAATCAAGAATTATATTGACAATCAAGGAAAAAACATTACCGACCGAACAGAAACGGATTTCGTTTCAGCTCAATCTCATGGCGACGGCTGTGATTTGTAGTTATACATATATATAGCGTATTGTGTTTGAATATTTTGGCGACTACGACTAGGGTTTCAGAATGGAGCAGAAATATTTGCAACTACGCCCACGTAGATTGTTCTTTTCGCTTGTATTAATTACTAAAGGCTAAGGGCGTGTTAGCAAAATTTATAATTACTTACAAGTTGATCAAATTATGACATTATTTAAAAAATCTACCAACAATTTATTTTGGCTAAAATGCATAATGTTGTTGTAAATACTAGTATTACACCCGTGCGTTGCACGGAAGAACAATATAAAATGATTTTACTGTAAATATAATTTTAAAATAAAAAAAAATCAACGTATAATTTATTTTGATTAATGATAAAAACTGCTAACAAATGTTCAAAGTAATAATGAATTAAAGAATAATTTTTGGAAAACTTCTTTCAATACTAAATTGTTTGTAGTTTGTTGTTTTGTTCACACCTATGCAATGCAGGGAAGTTGTTATAAACAAAATATATTTAAACAGTTGTTCAATCTTAAATTAAATAATGCAATTTTTCAAACTATGTTGCACAGAAAAAATAAAATTTTGTCCAGATGTTTTTTTATTGTAGTTTTTGGTTGCCCACACTCGTATGACGTAAGGAAGTTGTTATAGACAAAATATATTTTAAACAATTGTTCAAACTTAAATTAAATAATGCAATTTTTCAAACCTATGTTGTATAGAATAAATTAAAAAAAATTGTCCAAATATTTTTTACTACCATGAATAGAAATAATAACTCTCAAAATATTATGATTTACATAAAATAAAATAATTGCAACAAATTAAATATATGCAGTCCTATATATAAATGAATGTAACAAATTAAGTAATATTGAAAATGCATGAAAGTGAAAATCGACTCAAAATTTGGGATGCACGAAAGTAAAATTCAACCCAAGAGATCTTTCGCATAATTAATTTTTTATAATTTTTAAATACAGTGTATTTAATTGAATGTAATTAAATGCATATTTAATTATATATCAATAAAATAAAATAATTATTATTGAATATCTAAATAAAATATATGAAAATCTAAATAAAACAAAGGGGTTTATTTGGAATGAATAGTGATTTTTAGGAAAATGTGTGGTTAAAAAGTAGTGAATCTTTTTTTATTTTATGTGTAATATTACTTTATTGATAAATATGTTGTTGAAAAGAAGAAATAAAAAAAATGTGTTAAAAATTTAAAGGGGGCCAAAAGGGGCTATAGCAAAAAATATCAACTCGATTTTTGGATTTAACGTTTAATAAAAAAATATTTTTTAAAAAAGTTTTGAACTACAAATTTAGGCTCATACAATATATGTGGAAGATTCAACTTACATATTCTCCTTATGACCGACGTTTTCTTTTCATATATTGTTCTTCATCATATTCTTTCCAAAAAGAGATGTAGGATAGATTTTTTAAGCATTAATTATTAATTTTAAATGTTTTCCTAAAAAATAATTATTTGATTTAATATATGTTGTTACGTTAATTATATTTGTTTTTGTTTCCTCATATTGTCAATTTCTTTATTCACAACATTATATTATTATATTATTTTAATATTTTAATAAAAATTGTTGACCGATCAATTGTTTAATATAAAAATTATATGAACTAATTGTTAAAATTTGTAATATATATTCTGCATATTATAGTTATTTAAGTTTATACTAAAAATAGACAATGAACATAATAAGTAAATAATTAAAAATAATGTCAAAATGATGAATGAATTGATCGAAATCTTAAGTTGTAAAAATTAACACAACTTAGTTAAATTTACTTCGAAATTTCTTATATTTATTATTTGTTTTAATTTTACAAGAAAAAGAACTTGAACTGAAATTAATCATTTATGACTAAATTGAATTTAGTTAACTAATTATTTATAGTATTATAGGACTTAAATGATATAATTTATATTGAATAAGATATTGGTGAAAAGTAAAAAAAAATATAAAATAAAACTTTTACCTTTGATTTTTGAGATAATTTTACGGACAATATGCTTATAGTTTGCTCCCACTTATTAGCTTGTATTAAACTTCTCATTGAGATCTTCGATTTGATATCCATATTACATATTTTTCAACTTCAAAATAATGCAATAATTATAAAAAATAATACAATCATTATATAAAATAGTTTATACATTAAAAAAAAAACATATTGATACCATTAATCGTAAAACACGGATGCTTATGCTAATGCCATTAATGACACATATACCATAATATTTGCTAAAATATTTAATAAATCATTTTTTTCCCGAAATTTTCAAATTTAGAAAGTTGAGGAAAAGTATGTGCGGATTTTAGTGACGACTATTCTACTTTAATATATAAGTATATATGTTATTAGTGAATGATGACATTTATACTCATGCAATCCTAGGTATAATTAAAATATATATATATATGAGCTTTAATTATTAATAAAACAAACAAGTCTATTGACCACGTTATCAACATGAAATTTTAGCAAATTGACAGCGAATGATGATATTTATACTCATGCAATCCTAGTATTATTACAATCGTATCCCTGATTATTCCCTATATGTATGAGCTCTTATTAATAAAGCAAAAAAAGTCTATTGACTTCTCTATTCTTTTCTATTTTTCTCTTTAATTTATAACATGAGATTCTAGCCAATTAAGCACAAACATTTTTTTTTTTTAATTCACAAAGTTCTAATCAATTGAGTTGACATAGAAATCCCTGCTTATTGTTTAAAACAAAAAATGTTTGTTTTCACTTAACTTGAATAATATAACAAAGCGATATGGTGACATTAGCAACTTGCTAGGGGCATGAGCAGAGAAGTGAAAGCTACATTAATATCTCTTTATGAGTGGTATAGGAGTATTGAAGGGGGGTCGACAGAGAGTTCGCTAGACTATCATTTTATCTACATTACGTTCTTCTGCTTTGTCTTTTGCTCGTCATTCTAGATTTCGGGAAAAAAAAAGCTGTTAAAGATTCGCTTGAGATTAAAAGCAATGTTGAAAGATATTTGTTAGATGTATGTGAAGACATAAACAACAAGGAGCTTGACGTCTCAATTGGTGGAAAGTGACAATAATAACTATGGAATCTTGTCTAAATTAACTAGAGATGTGTTGGATGTTCAAGTTTCAATCGTGGCCTTGAAGAGTGCCTTTAGTACGGGTGGAAGAATTCTCGACTAATTTCGTAGTTCACTGTGGAAGAATTCTCAACTAATTCCGTAGTTCGTTGACCCCTACAATGGTGGAGGTTTTAGTGTGCACACCAAATTGGCTTAAAGTTTCTCCAAACTTGGAAGAATTTAGCATGGAGGGTTTGGAGCATTACAATCAATTGGAGCTAGATAAATTTGACACTTTATGATATTCATAATTCTAATTTGCTATTGGTACTATTTATTTTAAATGCTAATTTCATTCACTACATAATGTAGAACTTGGATGTTAGATGAAAGTGCAATCAAGTGAAGGAAATGATTGGTTCATTGGCTCTACATTGGTATGATCTTTATTTTATAAACTATGTTACATTTTGATCTTGATTGTTGCTTGTATGTTGCATTTTAATTTCTAAATGGACATTAGAATATAAAAAAGTTATTTTTTGGTTGGTGAAACTTTGTAGATGAAAGTTGAAACATGAGAGTGAAGAAACAAAGAAATTCTTATTTTGATTAGTGACTTTTGTTTATATCATTATATGATTTTGGATGACCGTAACTTTAAATATTATATCAGATGGGTTGTCGGATGAGATTTGTAGTCGAATCACGAATGTAATATTTTTTACTGATGTTTTTGCCATCAAAATCAAAAGTCAACATAATTTTTTTTTAAAAAAAAGGGCGAGGCCCAACCCGCAAACCAAAACCGACCCTCCCGAACTAAAATCGGGTCGGTCGATTTCGGTTGGAAATGCAAATCGGTTTGGCCTGATTTGCATTTGTGGTAATTACATCCCAAAAAATTTTTAAAATCAACCATTCATAAAGCAAGTTTTTAAGTTTTAGTACAATAATCAAGTGTTAATTTATCTTAAAATATCAATTAATAATACTATAATTTAATAACCTAACACCAGGGGCGGAGCCAGCCCACTTTTTTGGGCTGGGCCAAATTTCTTTTTGGTTGGGCTTTGTTTAAGAATTTTTTTTTTAAAACCTATAAAGGATTATTTGTAATAGGGGTGGGCCAGGGCCCAGTTGGCCCACCCCTGGCTCCGCCCATGCTTAACACCCTACCTGATGGGAGAATCCACATATAGTGAAAAAGTGAATTCACACAAATGGTGAAAAAAAGTGCAAAAGATGTCATTTACTAGATAATATTTAGTTAACAATGTCGTTATAGCATGTAATACTATTTAATATTTTCATAACTAAACTTCCTCAACTATTTTTGGCATTTTATAGTAGTCATCGGCTAGTCATGGCCAACTTTGGATCCATGACGATATTTAACATCGTTATGTTTGTGCGGTGATGATATAGACGTTGTTATGTCAATTTTTATATTAATTTGTACATTTCCACAGGAGTTAATCAAATTAAACCATGGAACACATAAAACAAAAATTCAAAAGCCAAATTTTGCTGATACATACTGCTCTTTTCCGTTTTTCTTCCTGACTTTTTTTTTAAATATTAGTCATTAATTTGATGGAAAAAAAGATACATTTTTCCTTTCTTTTTGGAAAATTGAAGATCTCCTGCTTGGATTCTTCATCTCGGGTTCTTAAGTAAAATTTTCAGTGGAGCTGAAGGTGGAGTGCAAAGTTTTGAATAAATGAATCCAATGCGAGAAAAAAAATAATGAGGACCAAAAATTCTCATAACAATTTAGAATCAAATTCAAGAAAGCTAAAATGGTAAAATAAACTTAAACTCAAGTTTACTATAACCAAAATTTTAAGGAATAATTCTTAACCCAATGGAGAGAAATGAACAAGTTCATAGAATTCTTCCAACAATCACAAAAAATAAAATACTTCAAGTGAAGTCGAGAACATTATCTTAAAGTGACTTCATGAAAGGAGGATTTACTTCACAATTGTCTTCACACATGAAGAGAGCAAATGAACTAAGTTATTTAGGGTTTGAGATTAGAGCTCTATATGCAGTACAAGAGATTGGGGAAAAATAAGAAATTCGAAAATTGCAAAAAAAAATCCCGAAAATTGAAATATGTGACTTTCGGTCAACCATTCCAGTCGAACGTTGCTTAGCCAAAAGTGACTGAGGCTGCCTTTAATTTTTTGCAGAGTTTCAATCGATCGAAGTTGACTGAACCTCAACTTCATTCCTTCCACTTGCACTTGATCATCCCATAGCTTGTTTTCATTGCTCGATCTCTTGTTTAAGCTTCGAATACTATTATTTTAAGCCTCGGGAGTCCTTCAAAATGTGCTTAAAATTTGTTTGGCTAGTATGATTGATTGATTGATTTATTTATTTAGTCAAGCCCGCTATGATTTTCATCACTATCTGGCCACCCCATTCACCCAAACTTTACGTTCCAATTTCATTTCTTCAATCAACTCCCACTATCCCTAAATCCTCTGCTTCTGCAATTGCCTATTTCGGTACGAGTTCAGAATTCCCAACTTTTTTAGCTGCACATCACTATTGCTGGCATAATTATTATTTGATTTAAATAGAATCAATAGTCTTGTTTCCAATATCCCTCTTTTATAGGTTTTCTCAAGGGTTTTTTAGTTTAATGTTATTAATTTGTGATTGCGATGGAATCAGAGGATGATATGCACTACGTGAACAAATGGGTGTCAGTGGAAGAGGAAGATGACTATTACAGTGGAGGCAATGACGATGAATATGCTGAAGAAGACTACAACAATGGGTACGACTACAGTTGTAGTTTGTGGTTGTGCATTGGTGGTGGGTTCTATTGTTTGTGTTTGTGCAGCGGTGTGGTGGTGAGATGTCGGTGGTGGTTTATTGTTGTGTAGTAGTGGTGGTGGTGGTGGTGGTCAGAGGCGATGATGTGTGGTCTGTTTGATTTTGATGATGTACGTGGTGCGGTGTGGTGGGGGTTTATGGTGTTGTTGGTGAGATGAGGTTGTTTGTTGGTGGTTGATGGGGTCACATATAAGAGTTACATATCACATGTTGAAATTACAAGTCACGGGTCACATGTTTAAGTCATGGGTCACGGGTCATATATTCAAGTCACATGTCACATGTTATAATTCAAATAACAGGTTATGGGTCACGTGTTAAAGTCACACTTCATATATCTTAGGTTTCATTAATTAGGTTACATTTTACAATTCATTCAATCACAGATTAGAGAATCCAGTGAACAACCTGTTTAATGCATTAGGTTACGGCTCACATTTGAAGTATTAGGCCACAGATCACATTTAATGCATTAGGTCACATGTCCCATTTCAAATGTTCGAGTTACATGTCATATTTAATGCATTAAATCACAAAATCACACTTCAAAAATGTTCAAGTCACAAGTGACTTGTTCGAGTCACATGTCACAGATTAGAGAATTTAGTGAACATGTTTGATGCATTATGTCACGGGTCAAAATTCAAATGTTCAGGTCACGTTTGGAGTATTGGGTCACATCACATTTAATGCATTAGGTCACATGTTACCTTCATCAGTAACATATCAATGTTTACAAGTCAGAGAATTTATCAGACTTCAAACTATATCACATGCAACATCTCAATATAAATTCAGGAAAACTGGTTACAAGCCATTGACAGTTAGAATTGAAGTTATTTTAGTGAATTTTCAATTTTAAAAAATATATTTAAATTACACTAGCATTGCTCAATTGATGTTCTTCAATGGTCGTTATTTTTCTCCCTCACTCCACTATCTAAGTCGGTGATGCTGGTAATGGGTGTATATAGGTGACTGTAAAATGGGGGATGACACTAGGAGGATGCTAGTGATTGTGGCCTGAATTGGAGAGAAATTGATATTATGAACTGTCCCGAATTGGAGAGAAATTGATATTATGAATTGCGGTGGTGGTAGTGGTGATGGTGACGACAGTGAAGATGATAGCGCGACGACACTGGTGGTGTGGTGCAGATGGCTCTCTATTATGCAAGATTTGAATGGGGTGGGGTGGGGTGAATTTTGGAAGAATTTTATTTTATTTAATACCTGACGTTTGAAGTTTTATACCTTTTTCTTTAAAATTGAATTAATGTAACATATACACCTTGTCGATATATTTTTTCTTGTGCATTTTCTTTGAACCGCTTATGGCGGGTTGGTCACGGGTTAGGCCCAAACCCGAACCGACTCGCCTAATGTTCACTCCAAATCTAAATCAATATTGCAAAAGAATATTGTATTATAATTTCTGAAAAAAGAAACAAAATAAATTCATATTCTAGAAGAATATTATAATGTCGTTTGAAAAGAGAGATTACATTTGAATTATTTGTTGTTCTAGAAATAAGTGTTTTACTCTCTTATAACGAAGTTTTTAGATGAGTTTAGATGTTTGAGATTTGATTTTCTTTTTTCAATGATCATTTAATCTTTGCAAGAAGAAGCTCTAAATCTCATCTATTTTGACAAAATCGTAGGTTAAAAAATTGAATTCTTCAATGCATAATATCGCAAGTTAAAAAAATCTGAACCGAATATTAATTGCAAGTAGCTTATGCATTAATTGTTTTTGGCAACTAAAATTTTGCGTACTTTTTAGTTGCTTGAGATTCCTCTAGCGAAGAATATGATAAAAAAGTGGTGTTCAAGGATAGTATTGTTGAAATATTGCAGCCACGGTTCCAAACCTTTTTTTTTGCAGACTTTACCAAAATCATCACTTTGTGCCACCTACAGACCCAAATATTTAATTTAGTCGCAGGAGAAGGATAAATGGATGGAAAAAATCCAAAATTCTGTCAGTTGTCCTAAAAATCAACTTTGACCAAATATAAGAGGGACAAAATGGTAACATTGTAATTTTAACATATAATAAATAAAAAAATTAAACTAAAAAAGGGTCCTGAATAAATTTCTTAGGAAGTGCCGGTTGGATCTCCACCAGAATGCTGCCTAGCAGCCCGTTGCCAGAGTTACTTTCGGAATATATAGAGAACTAGTCGAATGTGCTCCTCGACCTCGTGAACTCAAATCTGGTGTAAGAAAGTTGATAGGAGCCTTTGTTTGTCCTAGATCGGATTTCGAAGCTCCAGATATTTTCTTTTCTAGCCCAGATCTCCCACTCCCACCTAAACCTTCTTCTTAGATTTTTCTTCACATTTCTTGCAAGAATAAGAGCAAAAATGGGGAAGGAAATGAGTTATGTGTGCTTCCTTTTTGCAGTATCTTTGCTTTTGATTTGAGTCGTACCTCAACCAACCGCCGTCAAACCACCGTTGTAACGACCCTGGTTGCCTTTTTAGATCAATGACTATCTCCATTGTACCAACATGGATTTTTTCAGCATATTTTTTCATCACTTGAATGCTCCCTGAGAAAATTTCTCAGGGGATCACCCATCATAAAATTGCTCCAAGTCAAGTACGCTTAATTGTAGAGTTTCTAACGATGAACTTCTGAAAAAGAAGGTGCACCTTGTTGGTATGAGTAGTACATATAAAATCTTTTAAACTTTTCTTGGCCTAGGTATTACAACCACTACCATACCTTTGAATAAACCTATAAATGCAAGCAATGTTGAATAGAAAATTTCCTACATATGAATTGAAATTCCTCACCCACGAGCACTGAAATAACTCTTGAATCTAAGCATCTTGAAGATTCAGCTTTGTCAAATGCCCCCACTTCTTCAAAATACCCCTTCATATGACCCCAATTCTTCAAAATACCCCTTCATATTAGTCAGAACCCTCTTCATTAGTCCCTCAATAGGGCTCAAAATGAACAAAGTTAGAGTCCATGACTTGGCCATGCTGGACTCCTTCCTTGGCGACCTTCGACGACCTTTTAGCCAACGGTGTCGACATCGGCGTCGATGCACGTGAGGTGGCAGGCATTGATATTAGTTCAATCTCGTCTTTCTTTTCTTTTTTAGTTTTATTTATTTATTATATGTTTAAATAACAAAGTTACCATTTTGCTCCTATTGTATTTGGTCAAAGTTAATTTTTAGGTCAATGAACAGAATTTTGAATGTTTTCCATACACTTGTCATTTAAAAGTTTGGGACTGAAGGTAGTACAAAGTGAATGTCTGGGTAAAGTTTGGAAAAAAAAAAGTTTGGGACTGTGGTTGCAATTTTTCATAATATTATTGATGGTTATTTTTAATATCTGATGTTTATATTCAGTTTTGGTTCATAATAATGATTATTTTAACATATCAAATACGATTTTAAATGATGAGTTGTGCATATTGATTACCATGTACCAAGTTCAAAGCTTTGCTAAATCTCTGTTTGATAAACTAGTTTATAAACAACACATTACTCAATTCACTTCTTAATTACACACATTTTTTCAAGCACATATTTTACGTCAAAAGTGACAAATTTTTTTTTTTAAACAAAGAAAAGTTACAACTAAAAACGAAATTGAGCAACACCACACATGAAACATAGAAACATTTGAAAATCAAAAGATTATATTCAGATGCATCATAGATTCCAAAAAATGAATTTGAAAAGAAAAAAAAATTCTAGATAAAACGTGGGTAACTCTACAAATACTCAGCAATGGTCCAAATCTTGTGATCAAGACTGACAAGATGATCAAGCCTCCGTTTGGTAACACTGTTTGATTTATAAACTGGTTTATTTATGATTTTGAGATATGAAGTAATGGTTGAAAATTAGAGAAAATGTGTGGTTAAAAAATGATTTGGGAAATTGCGTGGTTTATAAATATGTTTATAAAACAAAATTTGACTTTTACCGAACACAGGCCAAAGCAACTACGCTACAAGTCCTTCAGCTCAATATTTCATTCAATTTCGCTAATTGTATAAGAAATATAATAGAAAGGTTGACGCATAGAATATGTGGCACAATCTTATTATTTCACGCATCACATCAATGCCACAATTCCGCCACATCATCTACTTGTAAAAGTAGAATTTTTGTATTTCATGTACATGAATACAGATCATGATTATCCTCGAGACTGCTAAGGCTTGCACCATGTTCCACCGCACATTGGGCAGCCATATACCCAATGGCTAATCCACCATTTCACTTTCTCGTTTAGATCAGGACTGCTAGAACCAGGAGAAGCAAAAGCCGAAGTTTGCCGTAAACATCTTATGCACTGCAAGAAGCAAAAAATGTATAGGATAGAGAACATTCAAGACAATCTTCATGTGATGGAGGAAAATGAAAAATATCAAGTTCAATAGTACCTTGTACCAGACTTCTCCAAACTCTCTTTTCCACAAAGTTGTCACAACATCTCTTCGGAAACCTGTTAGGTGCGATGAAGTGCTCAATTCAAGAGGTGCACCTCTTTCAGATATCTGACGCTTCCTGGTCCACAAGTCATGAGCTCCATAACGAATGTTCGATAAGCTGTTAGATTCATCTGCAACACTTGGACTTGGAGGAGAGAGTTCCAACTCCCGCAGAAGCAGCCACTCGGCATCTGCATCTGTAGGAAGAGTTGAACCCTGCACGAAAAATATGTTAATAAATGGAAAGGACATGCATTTATGTCTCATTTTGAGTACGAAATTATTCAGTCACAGTCGCCAAGCTAAAAGGACATAACTGAAAGCAAATATAACTTCACTTCTGTTTGACAAACTTGTTTAAAAATATATTTTTAAACAACACTGCTCTTTAAGCTAATTTTTAACCACACGTTTTCTATCTTCACTTTGCAATCGCATATTATACTTCGAAAACATAAAAAACATGTTTTTAAATACAGAACTTTTAACAAGCAGACTTCATCAAGAGAGAGAGTACCAGCGTATGAGAGTCAAATAATGCAATCTCTGGCAAATCAGTGCAATTTCCATCAATATAATGAAGACGGACCTTGATGTTTCTACTTCCAACCTGAGAAACTGGCGATGGATGTGACATCATTTCCGTCCACTCACAAAGCTGTTGGAGTATAAGAAAGAGGACCTTCACCTGGATAATTAAAATCACCTAAGAATATCAAGGGAATAGACTTTCCTAAATTAGGCTCGAGATCCACACGGAAAGGGAAAAAGTTTGTTCATGTGTCATTTGAAAGAGTTGATCGGTGCTTTAGAGAAGACTTCACAGGGCTACGCCGTTTTCATGCAATACACACTTCTCTTATTTTTTTTATTTTTAGTATTATATGCAAGTAATGATGCAAAATTATCAATGTCGAACTAAAAGCTGGACATCCTGGCAAACTAAATGCTGCAGCTAACATTTCAAGTAAAAATTATATCTTACAATGTCGAACATTCTGCTGTCTTACAGACATCAAGAGATGTCAAGGAATACACATACCCAATTCTCAAGGACCTCTCCTAAGATTAATCAGATAAAAAGAGAGATAATTTTACCTCCTTACAGTTATATCCTCGACCAGCATAGCCCACGCCTAATCTCAACCTGGTAGTGTCGGTTGCTTCCATTTCACCAGCAGCACTCATGTGGGTACTTCCAATAGATGAATCAACTTTTGTTTTAGCAGCCCACAATAAACTTGGTAATTGTATTTGCAGAAACGAAAAACAGAACAGCAAAAGTTGGCATAACCGGTGGAGGAAATGACAGTCTCCTATAAGCCCACTTGAGGGGTATGGAGCTGAATTCAGAACTCCATTGACTTTGCTGCAAATCTTGGAAATATCTTCTTCAAGCCAAGCTTGAATCTGAGTAATTCCAGAGGAGATAGTATTTCCAAATATTGATTCTGAAGATAAATCAATTTAGAATTGTTAGATACCAGATATATAAAAACAAGGTCAGGAAGAATCAAACAAAGTTTATAACATGTAAAAATGAAAAATAACTTCCATTAGTTAAAAATATAGCATCTACAAGAAAATTAACACTCACCCTGAGTTATAGTAGGATTAGCTGTACTTTGGGTTGGACTTGTCACCATATTATGGCTCCCTTCCATGCCTGCAGTGACATCTGCACTTGCCAACATATTTCTAAAGCGAGCATAACGTATCAAAGGAATGACGAAAAGCAACGCTAGATCAAGGACTGCATCAACATAAGCCTGTATACAACTTCCGGCAGTCAGAAAGCTGAGTACCCAAGGGGAGACAGGACATATGTTGCAAGGAGTGAATAATAAAGGACAAAAATTTCGTGGAAAATATGAAGATAAAAAACCTGGATGCTAGGGATAAGTGTTGGTTCAACTGCCATTGCTTCATGATCTAAATCAGACAACATCTCACCAGAAACGTGCCATGGTTCTGGTACCAAACCCGAAGGATTTATTAGAGCTGATTCAATCCCTTTACGTAGCATATCCAGCAACAACCTCGCTTGCATGTCAAGAACCACAGTCCTGACCTCTTGAGCAGTTGTACCTTCAAGTAGCTTGCATTTTATTCTGTCCAAACTCTGCATCGTCCATACCAAGTCCATCAGCACTCAGAAAAAAATGTCCCAAAACCATCTGATTAAAAAAGTACAGCACACAATTGTAAAAGGAAGTTAGAAATCAAGAATTCTTACAGTTCCATACTGCTTTCTGTATTCAATAGGAAATGAGTGGAAATCCGCATCCAACACAGCAATGACACCATAAACAGAAACTGAAATAGGAAAATTCTGCCATTAGCAAAAGAAGGAGCCCAGGATGGAATTGAATAGTTCTTAGTATTTCCACATACAATATGATATTTTTTCCTCTAAACTTCTTTTGGTACAGAGAAATCAAAATAATTAAATCCCTTCAAATTACATGTGAAGCAACGGTTAATATGTTTTTGTCACTCTAAGTGCACAACATGTTTTTTGCACAATAGCATTTCCATAGCAAAAGAAAAGATCTAAGCATTTTTACCAATGCCATCATACACCGCACACCATGTACAGCCAACAGCATCCCACCAGTCAACTCCCGCCAAAATGCTGCACCAAAATCTGCCAAGACAGGAAGAGGAATTAAGACAGTAAATGATGTGTGGTGCAGCGTAATAGAAAATTAAATTAAACCAGTTACACTTTAGATGCAACCCACATTAATCAACATAATCATTGCTAATATTATCAAATTTCGGTGCAATCCTGAAACTGTTTATTAAGAATACCTATTTGCAATCGCCCGCTCCCATTTTGCAGAATTGGCTTCAACTTGATTAGTAGGAACAGGAGGAGGAAGAAAACGGATTATTTTTAACATTGCACAATCGTCGCAGGTACTGTGCCAAACAAAAGCTGAACAACAACTTGTAGAAGAGAAGGCAGGAGCAGGAATTCCAGGGCCAACATACTCGTAACTAACGACAGATGTGAAATTTGCACCAGAGAAAACACGGACACCACCACGTACAAAAGCCACCGCAATGTGATCATCATGAGTAGAATACACAATTCGAGCAAGTGTCTTAACATCACTGGGCAGATCAAAATCAACTCTATATGCTGATCCAGAAGTTGCTCTAGAACTCGTTATATCTCTATATGCTGCAAAGCCTATGCTCAGTTTTTTCTGCCAAAATGCCTGCCTCTGTGCATGCCCACCAAGATTAGAACTGGGATTTCCAAATATCTGTTGGGTTTGAACATTCTCCACACATGATTCCCATCGTTGAATCATCCATTCTGTGACTGAAATGACCCCTTCAGGGTCACAAGGGGACATATAATGCCCTGCACAGTCCAGACAAAAAAACAATGCCCAAACCATTGCTTTTAGATTTCTCCAAGGGTAAAATAATCAATAATGCAAGAGCTTGAGAAAAAAGACAAGTACTTGCTAATACCTTCAGCTATCACAACATCTGTCACTGAACCGTTACATGCTGGATCGAAAGCAACAGCATTGATCCCAAAATACCGAGTTGTAGCTGCTGATTGGATGGCAGCCACAGGACTCACCCATGCAGAAAAGTTTGAAACTGGTGAACAATGAATGTCTACCATATCGCTATAATCTTGCTCTGTGTGTTTAATCTTGTGTTTTTCTTCTAATAAGAAAAACTCCTGCCAGTTAAACAAGTATTTAGTGAGAGGGGCAAAACCATCCCAAGAAGGACGGTTAACTGATGGTGCAATTTCATTCCTCAAACTAGCCATTGGGGTAGCTTGAAAACTTCTTCTAGGGCCAGGTGTAACCTCCCAAATAATAACAGTTAATGGGTTTGCAATTAGAACACCGGCCACGTGCAAAGCACCAGAATCCGTAACAACTGCATCAGCGGCCTTAATCCCGCTAGGTTCAGCTATCAATGGAGCTTTACCTGTGCAAAACCATTTTGTTGGTCCACCACTCTGATTAGGAGGCCATGGGGACCAATGGAGCTGAACAGAGCCCGAGGAGAAAACAGAGCACACACACAGAAAATTTGGCCAACCAGCTGTTTCAAACCCAATGCAAATTGCACTAGTTAATGAAACTTAATCAGATTTTCATATCTGCCGAAAGATGATTCATGGGAATTAAAAACAAATAAAATTATCATGAGTTAATTACAAACACAATTTTTGAAGTTCTATCCCCATAAGCTGGCATAGTTAGATGAACTCAGTATAACTAATTTTTTATTTTATTTTTAAATTCTTATATGGCGTTGGATGATATTCGTATATAAGAAGCTCACCCAATATCTGTTTCTGATGATTTCTAGGATGCGTTTGTATCCTTATTTTAGATCCAAATGATTGCAAACCATGCATGTGACTTATTCGTCATCACAAGACACGATGTCGATTATAGTTACTGGTAGTACATTTCCTCGAATTTTCAAACTACATATTCTCTACAAAGCTACAACTATTTTAATTTTCTTAATTTGATTGCAATAATGAAAAGAACCAAATACCGAAAATTAACCATTTGACTTCCATACAATGCAAAGGTTACATATAATGAACTTATCAATAATGTCAACTAGAGTAAAGTATAAAGCAGATGCACCAAGAGAGAACGGACCTGTAGCTTGTGGCTGCTGTGAAAGGAATTCCTCCTCAAATATTGATTTTGTGGAACCACTGGAAATAGCAGAGAGTCGCCTAAAAATACACTATGGAAAACCAAGTTCATAAAAGATAGTATATTTAGAATTCAACACAACAAGGGGATTACAAAAACAGCATACCTGGGAAACCTCTGTAGCCACTTTGTAACAACTGCAATCTCCTGGAACCACATATATTCCTTTCTCCAGGTACTAACACCAATTACCAGATTGGAAGGACCCTGAATGACAAAACCAATTAAAATTAATAAAATCATGAAAGTATAGGGTCATACATGGAAAGAATAAGACTGAGGAAAGATATTGTCTAGTCCTTAAAATTTGCAAGTGAACATAGTTTCATAACCCGACAAGGATAGCATACTTGGGAAGGCTGAGTATAGACAGTAACCCGCCCATGGAAATTAGCAATGAGCAAAGCACGGGGAGAGGAAGTAGGAGAGGAAATAGGTGACCACTCAATAAATTGAACACCGTCATCTTGAGAATCTGTTGAAACATCAAAATTCATAGGTGATAATTCATAAATCAAGATTAGCAATACAAAACCCTAGTAGTAAATCATCATTAAAAATAGTTACATCAAACCGAACCTAGACAATTTCAAGAAATGATGCACAAGTATCTTTTAAGTAAGCTAATAGTGTATTACACCACCGTGTCATGTAACTTGTCTATGTTTGAAGTCTTCAACTTTCCCATCAGTTATTATCACTAATTTCACTCTACACATAATACTAAACATCAAAACCATCCTTGAATTACATTTAACAGTCCTCCTTAAATATGCAGAATGCATTAGATTAGACTGGTTAAAGTAAGGCAGTTGTTGGCTTTAAAAAATAAAAAAAGTGCAACGCATAAGATGTCAAATAAAATCACCATGTTAGACTTTTCTTACCCACATGAAGAATCATTAAGAAAATTGTACATGTTGGGTTTTTGATACTCAACAAATCTGGGCGATAATGTTAAAATGATTGTGGGAAAAATGCGTCGTTTAAATGAATAGCTCGACTCGATTACGACTTGAGATCATTGAAAGCAACTTAATTAAGTAATTGCTCATGGTCCACTTGGGAAGGCCACTTGTGCTAACCGATTTAGTTGGTTTTGTGTCTTGACCTTGGTTGGTTGTGTGGCTCATTTAAATTGACCTTAGCCCATTTATATATAGTATATTATATATACTTGTGCTTTTGTGTTTTGAATCAATAGAGAAGACAGAAAAAAGGACAGCCGACTTGGAGCTTTCTTTCATTGTTATCCTATTGTGGGTTAGAGCAAGTTGTGGCAACCAATGAGTGTGTCGGTCGTGGGTCGAGCTCGTATGTTTGGTGTTCGTTTGGTAGGTAACTGAGCGTTTATTGGTGTTCCAACAACCCATGAATTCAGCAGTACATCGCACATATTATTTTGGATTCTAGACAATTTGCATGACGCCATACAATATCAGCATCAATTTGTAGATGATACCTGCTTCAATTTTGAGAATAACTGGTCTCTCCTTCGGCCTCTCTGGATTCAGTATATGTATAGCGATCCAAAATGGATGTCCGGCATTAGATCTTGAACAACAACACAAAGAAGACATGAGTCTGGAATTGATTATTTATTGAACATTCAATGACAAAAAATGTTGGGTGGATTTGTGAATAGTGACGCCAAATAAGTAGAATGAAGTATTTGTAAATCCGTGCCGAAATTTGGACAGAGTAACGGCAAGGAAAATACGAAACAAGAAAAAGAAGGAACAATGTCGAGGCAAGAGTTGGACTCTTTGTCCTTAAGTCGAATTTGCCCCGCAACGGTGCCTACGGATAACGGCAATCGACTCCCAAGATACAACGGCAACACTTGTGTTTGTAGCACTCCAAAACACAAGTACAACGAACCAAAATTAGGCTTATGTACTCCAAAGATGAAATGAAAGAAATCAAATCATTTGAATAAATGAATGATGAATTGATGAATGAAAAAAAATAATACAAGCATATGGGGTCTATATATAGATGTTGGAAAGTTGTATCTCAAAAGACACAACCCTTACAAGAGACACATCCTTTCAAATTTGTCTCTAATTGAAGAGACACAATTATTGGAAATTATTAATTTCAAAAGTCACAATCTTTCATATGAAAAGACACATCTTTTCATTTAAATTAATTCTAGAATATTCAATAATATTCTTTTAATTTTCCAATATTGTCACAATTTTAAGTGGCTTAATTTTCCATTCACTATTAATGGTTCCACTTAAATAATCACATAAATTGGTCAAAACCAATTTTTCCAACAATCCCCCACATGAATGAAAATTAATGCAAATGTAATGCGAATGAAATGCAGACTCTAACAAATGGAGTACACACGACAAGTCATAGCATCAAGATAGGTAGCTTGTGGCCTTGAACCTTCTTTAGTTGAATACAATCGGATTTACTAGGCTAGTTGGTGAACGCGATGTCTTGAACCATCCAGCCGTTCGTGTAAAACCAAACAACTGTACCAACACCATGACTCATGTAACCTATTCGGTTCTCATGGTTGAGTCCATTTTGGCCCTGGACTACTCTTGGTTTCATAAGTGCTCTTAAGAGAATTAAGCCTCGAATTCTCATAGAAGCGGCCCCACTTCACACTTATATAGGTGATCTCATACCTTTCTATCTTGAGGTTATTAATCATTAAAAGTATATATGTATACTTATCCTTATACACATTTTACATAGCACTTTAAATTTTAGGAATGGGTATAAGTGCTTTATTCTGAATCATTTATGACTTAGTTGTCCCATTGAACCAAGATCTTGGGATCTCCAATCTACAAGGTTGGGTTTCCGTCATAGTAATTCTATTCAATAGGCTTTAGGCCCATTCCCCTCGAAAGATGGTATACTTGATCTCTTGCAAGTCATTTCGTCAAAGGATCAGCCAAATTTTCTTTTGACTTCACATAGTTAATAGAGATTATACCATTCGACATTAACTGTTTAATGGTATTATGTCTTTGACGGATATGTCGAGACTTACCATTATACATACTATTTTGTGCCCTTGCAATTGCCGACTGATTATCGTAATGTATATTAATTGCAGAAACCGGCTTTTCCCAACATGGAATTTCTTCAAGAAAATTACGAAGTCATTCTGCTTCTTCACCGGCTTTGTCTAACGCAATAAACTCAGATTCCATCGTGGATCGAGCAATACACGTTTGCTTAGACGATTTCCAGGACACAACTCCACCTCCAATGGTAAATACATAACCACTCGTGGATTTTGAATCCTTAGTGTCAGATATCCAATTTGCATCAGTATATCCTTCTAACACTGCAGGATATTTTGAGTAGTGTAATCCAAATTCAACCGTGTATCTTAAATATCTAAGAACTCGGTTTAATGCCTTCCAATGTACAACACTTGGATTACTAGTGAATCTACTCAACTTGTTGACTATGTATGCTATATCCGGCCTTGTGTAGTTGGTAATATACATTAAACTACCAATGACACGCGAATATTCCAATTGATATACGGGCTCGCCAGTATTCTTGGCTAAGTGAATACCTAAGTCAACTGGTGACTTAACCGATTTATCGTCATACGCCTTAAATTTCTTAAGTATAGTCTCAACATAATGTGATTGAGACAATGACAAACCATCCGATGTTTTAGAGATTTTAATCCCTAATATTACATCCGCCACTCCCATATCTTTTATGTCAAAATGTTTTGTTAACATTTTCTTAGTCGAGGAAATGACTTTGGAGTTATTTCCCATAATTAGCATATCGTCAACATATAGGCATATGATTACATATTCATTAGGTGTGTTTTTAATGTAGACACATTTGTCACATTCATTGATTTTGAAGCCATTTGACAACATCGTTTTATCAAACTTTTCATGCCATTGCTTTGGTGCTTGTTTCAATCCATACAATGATTTTACAAGTCTACACACCTTCTTTTCATTTCCTGGTGCAACAAACCCTTCAGGTTGTTCCATGTAGATTTCTTCTTCTAATTCACCATTTAGAAACGCGGTTTTGACATCCATTTGATGTATTTCAAGATTATGCAATGCTGCGATTGCAATCAAGACACGTATAGACGTAATTCTTGTAACGGGTGAATAGGTATCAAAGAAATCTAGTCCTTCTTTTTGTCTATACCCTTTGGCTACTAATCTAGCCTTGTATTTATCAATTGATCCATCCGACTTCAATTTCTTTTTGAAGATCCATTTACAGCCTAAAGCTTTGTTTCCCGGAGGGAGTTCAACCAATTCCCAAGTATGGTTACTCATGATGGATTCAATTTCATTGCGTACAACTTCTTTCCAAAAAGGAGCTTCAGGAGAGGACATTGCTTCATCAAATGTCCTAGGATCATTTTCGAGTAAATTGGTTACGAATTCTGGACCGAATGTCTTTGGAATTCGTTGCCTTTTACTACGTCTCGATTCTTCATTTACTTGAAGATCATCATTCTTTCCATGTATATTATCATAAGTTCTTTTATTTGAACTTATTTCCTTTTCTTTACACGGAAATCTATCTTCAAAGAAGACCGCATTTCTTGATTCAATAATTGTACCTACGTGTACATCAAGTACTTCGGATTTATGAACCAAGAATCGATATGCACTACTATTGATAGCATATCCAATAAAGACACAATCAATTGTCTTTGGTCCAATCCTAACTTGTTTAGGTTTGGGTATTTGTACTTTCGCTAAGCACCCCCACACTTTGAGATATTTGTAGGAAGGTTTCTGACTTTTCCATAATTCGTAAGGCGATTCAACCTTATCTTTGTGTGGTATTTTATTTAGGATATGATTTGCAGAAAGTATGGCTTTTCCCCACAAGTTTTGAGGTAAGCCCGAACTTATCAACATTGCATTCATCATTTCCTTTAACGTTCGATTTTTGCGTTTAGCAATTCCATTAGATTGTGGTGAATATGGTGCCGTTGTTTGATGAATTATTCCAGATTTAGCACAAAATTCTTCAAACGGTGCAACATATTCTCCACCTCTATCACTACGAATCATTTTAATTCGTTTTCCAAGTTGATTTTCAACTTCATTTTTGTAGTGTTTAAACACTTCCAAAGCTTCATCTTTGCTTTTCAACAAGTACACATAACAGTACCTTGTACAATCATCTATGAATGTGATGAAGTACTTTTTACCACCCCTTGTTGGTACGAACTTCAAATCACACACATCCGTGTGAATTAGTTCTAATGGTGTAGTGTTTCGTTCAACCGAATGAAATGGTGTTTTGGCCGCTTTTGCCTCTACACATGTTTCGCATTTTCCATTATTAAAATGCATATTCGGAAGTAAACTTAAATTCATTAACTTTCGTATTGAATTAAAGTTTGCATGTCCTAATCTATGATGTCATAGATTACATGACTCAAGCATATAAACTGAAGATGACGTTTTATTGATTGTAGCATTTGGTACAACAGTTAGGACATTCATTTTGAATAGTCCATCTTTTACATAGCCTTTGCCTACATACATATCATTTTTGGTAAGTACAAACTTATCCGATACAAAGACTAGTTTAAAGTCATTCTTGCTTAATAAAGAACCCGACACAAGGTTCTTACGAATATCCGGTAAGTGAAGGACATTATTGAGGCTAAGTTCTTTTCCCGACGTCATCTTCAAGACCACTTTGCCTTGTCCTTCCACTTTGGATGTTGAGGAGTTCCCCATAAACAATTTTTCTCCCTCGGTTGGAGTGTATGAAGTGAACATTCCTCTATCGGCACAAATGTGACGGGTTGCACCCGTATCAACCCACCATTCCATGGGATTTCCAACAAGGTTGCATTCAGAAACAACCGCCGATAAATTCATATCGGACATGCCATTTGATATGGCATCAGATTCGACAATGTTGGCTTGGGATTGCTTCTTCGGTTTGCGACAATCAACCGAGCGATGTCCAGCCTTTCCACAATTGTAGCAATTGCCCTTGAACTTCTTTGCATTCTTCTTTGTAGATTCAACGGAATGCTTTCTCTTCTTTCCTTTGTTGTTGCTAGATTCCACCACATTTGCCTTTGCTTGTGGTATGCCATTCCCAACTCGTTTTTCCGAACTTCGGTTGTCTTCTTCAATCCTCAATCGGACCACGAGTTCTTCAATGTTCATCTCCTTGCACTTGTGCTTGAGATAGTTTTTGAAGTCCCTCCACATGGGTGGAAGTTTCTCGATAATTGCAGCCACTTGAAATGATTCGCTCAAGGACATATTTTCCACATGAATGTCATGGAGTATGACTTGCAATTCTTGTACTTGACTGATGACGGTCTTCGAATCTACCATTTTGTAGTCCAAGAATTTTCCCACAATGAACTTCTTGATTCCGGCATCTTCGGTCTTGTACTTCTTTTCCAAGGTCTCCCATAGTTCCTTTGCAGATTTCTTATAGAAATACACACCGTATAAGGTGTTGTCCAAGCCATTAAGAATATAATTCTTGTATAAGAAATCAGAATGTTTCCAAGCATCCAAAGCAATCAAAGATGCCCTATTATTTTCCCCTTCTTGTATGGCGGGAGGATCTTCATTCAAGAATTTCGCCAAGTTGAGGGTTGTGAGATAAAACAACATTTTATGTTGCCACCTTTTGAAATCAACCCCAACAAATTTCTCCGATTTTCCCCCATGTGAAACGGAGTTTGAATGAACGATAGTAGGAGCACCCACAACCGGAGGAATCACATTAGTAGTAGTTGTATTCACAACAGGAGGAATCACACCGGTAGGAACACTTCCTTCAGAAGTTCCCATATTCGAAGTAGTATCGGTATTAAGAACCGTATTCATTTCCGTTTACGTAAAACAGAAGATCAACCAAAACAAAATAGAAATGAAGAAGATGTTAAACTTAACAAGTTTAACCAAACAAGAATGTCACTTTCACAAAATATAGAGAATTCGACTTAAGATTGTTGGGTGGATTTGTGAATAGTGACGCCAAATAAGTAGAATAAAGTATTTGTAAATCCGTGCCGAAATTTGGACAGAGTAACGGCAAGGAAAATACGAAACAAGAAAAAGAAGAAAAGAAGGAACAATGCCGAGGAAAGAGTTGGACTCTTTGTCCTTAAGTCGAATTTGCCCTGCAACGGTGCCTACGGATAACGGCAATCGACTCCCAAGATACAACGGCAACACTTGTGTTTGTAGCACTCCAAAACACAAGTACAACGAACCAAAATTAGGCTTATGTACTCCAAAGATGAAATGAAAGAAATCAAATCATTTGAATAAATGAATGATGAATTGATGAATGAAAAAAATAATACAAGCATATGGGGTCTATATATAGATGTTGGAAAGTTGTATCTCAAAAGACACAACCCTTACAAGAGACACATCCTTTCAAATTTGTCTCTAATTGAAGAGACACAATTATTGGAAATTATTAATTTCAAAAGTCACAATCTTTCATATGAAAAGACACATCTTTTCATTTAAATTAATTCTAGAATATTCAATAATATTCTTTTAATTTTCCAATATTGTCACAATTTTAAGTGGCTTAATTTTCCATTCACTATTAATGGTTCCACTTAAATAATCACATAAATTAGTCAAAATCAATTTTTCCAACAAAAAATTGATAAATATTGACTTCTGCAACCATTAGACGGCGCTTATAGTGTACACAAGTAGTAACAATATCGAATTATCATTTCGTTGGAAAGAACATTCCGCTTAAACAAATTATTTTATAGCACTTGACTTGGGTCATCAAAACATTACACTTTCATTTGATTCTATTTCAAGTTGGCCAGATTGAAGAGGTTCCAACTTCGAAAATAAAAGAAAACTAATTGTAAAATGGTCGTGCCGAAATCAATAAATGATTATTTAAGTTACCTTGAAGTTCTTGCACAAGTTTTTGCTGCACATGCTATAGCGTTCAGCTTTCCACACCAAGCAACAGCACTGGAAAAAAATAATTAAACGAATTACCACTACAGTACAAAACCAAATAAGAAAAGAACCTCTCAATTAACCAAAAATAAAACTCACAAGACAAATAAATTAACTTATAAGCAGAAAATTATAAACAAGACACTTTATATTTCCATTAAATCAAGCTCAAAACAAGTAAATAAAATCACCTAAAAGTGCGGCAGGTTTCATTTCTCGATTTCGGTGGATTAAGCCTGAGACTGATTACTTCCCCCGGCTCTTTCTTGAATGATCGTCGAGTTTTCTTCGGCATTTGTGAAATGTGAAGAGGTTTCATTATCAACGATTACAGCGTGAGGGGATATTTAAAAGGATTTTAGCGCTAAACTACTAACTGGATTTTAACTGAATCTTGAAGAAGGAATCCGTAGCCGTAACCAACGCAGAATCACAGATTGTGTTAGTCATTCAACTTATCAATTTTGATTCATTTTAGTCAGTAAACTTTCTTTTCGGTAGAAAAAGTCATTGAGATTATGTTTCCAGTTCAACCAGGTCACTTCACAAGTTTTTATTAGTCGACTAATGAAATAGGTGACATGACAAACGCAGTTGATATAATTAGATTTGTGATCGACTAACTCAATCAGTCCTCACTCACATGAACGTTCATTATCGAAGTTTGGCGTTAAAGACATTTTGCCCTTGTTTGCTTTAGATGATAATTAAAAAAATAATAATAATTTATAGCGAATTTTGATAAAAGTTGATAGAATATGTGGTTGAATAGTTGTGAATTCTATAAAATGTGTTGTTAAAATTAATTATTGACTTTGACATGCATTTTAATTCAATTTTTTTTTTTTTTTATGTTGAACCAATTAGGGGCGTAATTAATTAACTAATATACCTATCATTACAAGGCTTAATATATTCACATTATAATTTCTAACAATTAAACTACATTTTATTAATTGTATAAAAGGTTTATAACATTATCACATTTTTGTCTCAATTTTTTAATCGCGTTATTATTCTCAAATCAACATAAGTCCCCAAAAAAAAAAAAGTGGTGGAAATATAACCCTTTATTACAAGGTTAATAATTAAAAATGAAGAAATAATTTTGGGGACTATCCAATTTCAAAGGGTTCTAGTGTAGTTTGCATTTACATTTTTTTTTTTTTTTTTTTTACATGGATTTCTTTTTATGGTATATACATTGTTATGATCACACCTAAATAAACTTGACGTGTCATTCATGGAGACCCACGTAGGATCCACTGGCTGCCAGCAGTACTCCAAACTCTACAGATTATTTTTTGTTGATGTGCAATATTGTTCAAGCTCTATATTGTCAGACTGTTAATGTCGAACTGGTATTATCCGAAGTCCATGCTCCAGGTTGGTGATAAGATTGGTCAGTGTGTCAGAAAGATATAACCCTCCTGTTGTAGCTTAATGTGACAACGTCTTTAAAGGAATGTGATGGCCGCAACGCAATCGCCCTAAGATAGGCAGTAATAATTACAACCAAAGAAATGGTTTACTTCATAAAAAGTTTAGAACTCGCCACTTGTAAAGCATAACACGTGTCATGATCTAGGATAACAACTATATACAAGGTTTTGGATGTTCTACACAAGGTGTTTTACATGTCAAACTCGTTGAGGGAAGCATTTGTAGAAATGTATGTTGATGAATATGTGCAAAAAAAATGACATTTGATAGCTATTTGCACAAGAAAGTAGTGCCTGGAAATCCACTAAATGACTTGAAATTGGTTGTGAATACAATCGGGAGTTTAGTGAGGGCTAATGCACCGAGGAGGAGATGGAGAAGCTAACACTGTGTTCGGCAACTGTGCTTATTTCAATTTTTTTTAATAATCATTACAATTTATAAATTACATAATTTTTCAAATCACTTTTTAACCACACATTTTCTCTCTCCAATTTTTAACCATACTTTTACCTTAAAAAAATAAAAAAGTCAAATAAATGTATCGCCGAACACTCCCTAAGTGTACGAGGAAATTATTGTGTTATGTTGTTATTGGAAGATTTTATTTAAGAGATTTACAATGCGTTGCTATGAATCCATTTGCCAAAATTCATAAAGGGAACAAATAGATGGCAAAAAAACTTGCCTCACTCCGAACATGACGAGTACCTAGGGATGACAAATGAGTTGGATAGTTCGTAAGTTCGGCTTTTTAAAAGCTTGGATCGGCTCATGAAAAAAGGAATTGAGCTTGGACCAAACAAAAAAAAATTGGATGTTGGACAGTTCAGATTCGACTCGTGAAACTCGTGGGTCGGCTTGTGAAATTCCAACAAGCAAGGAAATGGGCATGCCTGTGTCCAGCTCGTGAGCCAACTCGTGTCCAGCTCATACATTTGTGACCGTTTTCATGTATTTTTTCCTCTATAATAAATGCATTTTAATTTTTATTTATTTTTAATTCTTTATCTAATAAAAATACATGTAACATTTTAACTCCGTTTAAAAGGAATTAAATGTAGTCGGTCCCAAACTCGAATTAAAATATGAGGGTTTAAATTTTAAATTCTTAATCGAGAATATCCAATTCAAATTTTTTTCACATTAAAGTCTTATTATTTAAAAAAAAAAAAAATCGTCACGGACTTGGGCAGGCCCGTCCAGTTAGGGAGCCACACGAGCCATGAGCTGGACCAAACCACTCGTGTGGGAAACTAGTCGGGCCGGCTCGTTTCCCACACGAGCCATCGTCGGTCGGCTCGCAAGTCGGATCAATCTTGAGTCATATGGTTTGACATCCCTACCAGTACCCAACCTAATAATGGGGCAAAAAAAACTTACCCTGCAGGTTGAGGGGAGCGGGATTGGATGACTCGAGCGAGTTGTGGAGCGGGATGGGTTTTGGTCGTCACGTCCCGAATTATTATTATATATATAGAAAAATAAAATAAAAAATACTAAAAATATAACTAAAAAATTGAAAAAAAAAAAAATTAAACGAGGATAAAGAGTTGATTCGTCCTGAACTTGAAATTTTTGGGACACGGAGCGAGGTACTCGACCCAAACCCGCCCTGTTGTCATCACTAACAATACATAAACCAGGGTTAGAAATGCAAATTTCAAAATTGATAAAATAGTTTAAAATTTTCAAAAATCAACTTATAATTAGAATTAATTAATTATTAATTAAATTTTTTTTATTAATTATATATATTAATGTCAAAACACTATTGAATATCAGGACACAAAAAACAAATCTTTTATATCACAAATTAATTTCAATGTCACAAATTATTAAAATAGTAGGTTACAAAATTATCAAATTAATCCTTATTTTTAGATCACAATCACATATTTTTTAAGTAACAAGTATACTTAAAAGCACTTATCCAGCTTGAACAAGGAGTTTATACATAGTGTCTATTTGATATTATTTAAAAAGAGTTTTTTTTTTTTTAAAATGAATAGTGATTTTTAGGAGAATAAATGATTGATATTTGGTTGAAATGTCAAATATTGTCAAACAAAGACATAATTACATTTTAAATAAGATAAATATTAGGTATGTTTAAAATAAAGAGGAAGTTACTGTGAAAATATAAAGATAGTGGATTAGAAACTTTTTTACTTGTACAAATAAAATGTATAAATTAGTGTACTAACCTTCATATAAGTATGGTCCATGAATAAAATATTGTGTATGAACCACACTTTCATGTGAGGATTAATATATTAGTTTGTACAATTTTATTTGTATACGTAATTCAATTTGTGGACTAATTCTATGTTTGAATAGTCTCATTTTCTTGCGCATGAAGCGCAGGAGATGGGTTTGAGCAAAGCGCATAAAAACAAGGCAAATTCCTTGTCAAATATCAAGAAATGTTGTCAGTGTTTTATTTTTTATTTTTTTTTATTTTTGATAAAAAATTTATTTTGTTTCTTTATTTTATCTTATTTTGTCCCAATATGATTATACTTCATAAAATAATTTTATGTTTGAGACCCATTATTTAAAAATAATATAGTTTACAACAATAAATTTTGGAGAATGTATTATTAAAAAGTAAGTAATATTATTTTTAGTTTATGTGTAGATTATTTTATTAATTAAATACGTTGTTAAAAATTAGCTTTAAAAAAAAGAGGTTTTACCAAACTGGGATTTTATAATTTGGTTTTTTTGTAAGTACTAGTCTATAGCACGTGCGCTGCAGTCTTATGTAAATGATGAATAAATTGCATATTTTTTTTTGTAATAAACAACTTTTGAATAATTTTTGCAAAATTTCAGCAAACTAAAAAAATAAAAAAAAAACCTTTTAAAAAGCTCAAACAACTTTTTAAACGCACACATTTTCTCTCTACTTTTCAACCACATATTTTATCTCGAAAACATTTAATAACATATTTATAAATACAAAACTTTTAACAAACAGAGCATAAAATCATATTGAGACAAAATAAGATAAAGTAAAGAAAAAAAAAATTATGGTTTCAAATATAAAGCGAAAAAAAAAAAAAAAGTAGCTATGGTATATCTAAGACTAGTGATTTTTTTAAGAATTTTGATGACGATGACCTGTCATGTTTGTTCAGAAAGAAGTTAGGGAACAAATACAATGTAATTACAAATTTACAATTGTTTTTTAACTTCATGTTTTTATTTTGAATTGAAAAAAATGTTGACCACAAAATCCGGCTGGATTTTGGACTAACACGTCTCAGCTCCTCCCTCTTTGACACGTGGATCTCCTGCGCACTAGGACAAACAGTCAGCTTGCAAAGGGGGCCGAGGTGGCTCCCGTTTGCACTCCAATGCCTAAGTCAGTACTCATTTTAGGCGAATATATATATATTGGGTGCGGGAAATATAAGTGTGTAAAAGAGAGAAAAGGGAGTGAGAGAAATATAAAGTTAAGAGTGAGAAATTGCTAACCCCTTACTTAGAGACAATTGCGCTTCCTTTATAGAGTAACTTCTTGTCTTGGATCACGACACGTGGCATACTTTACACTTGTCATCACCCTAGCTTATGAATGTGACAATCTTGCTTTTCAACCGCAATCATTGCTACATTTCGTAGGGGATGGGCGCCTGTCACGTCTGGGTAAAGGAAGTGTCCCATCACTGACTCCATCTCTCTCTTCTGGTCAACGCCATAAAGCGCCCCGGCTGAGTATAAAGCACATCGGCTGGGCGTTAACCAGGTCGGCTAAAGAGGTTTGCTTGACATACCACATCGGCATTCATCTTAAGGTGATATTCCAGGCCTCAGCTGTGGGTCAAGGTCCATTGGGCCACTATTGGGCCTTCGTTGGTGGATCACTATACCTTTCTTTGGGCCCGGAGTCAACACTAGTCCCTCAAATCCGAAGGGATCATTCATGGTCGTGTAGGATTTGCCATTATTTCACAGCATTAACTTTTTAGGGATTCAATAATGAAATTCCTTAGGTAAGGCTCGGATCCATATCATAGCCGACCTTCTGCCTCGGATTTTCTCTTCCTGCTGACCAGGATCATACCAGCGCATTTCCTAGGCGGCGCATTCAATCCGGAGGAGCTATCGGTATTTATTTCCAAGGAATATATATAAAATGGGAGGGGGGCAGCATTTCGAAACGCGTGGCATGCACTGTGGTAGCTGAACGGTTTTTATCCCTCCCTTTGACGGCTGGCGCTTTGATTAGCTCATTGTCCTCCTTTCCTTGCTAGGTTCCAAAGAATTTCCAAAGATTTCTTTGAAGGGCCTCATGGCTACAAAGGTTCCTCCGGCTCTGCGCCATGGGAGCGAGGTTGAAAGAAAGCAGAAAGCGGTCTTGGCCGACCTGCAAATTGGGGTGGCCAGAGAAGTGTCTGAGAAGTCTGCTGCCCAACTTCAGGGCCCTCTCCCAGCTCTACTGTCACCGCTCACTTTGCACCCAGTGGGTCCCCAACAACCCGACATTGCTGGAGAGGCCGATCCTGAAAAAGGCGTTGCCAAAGGGAAAGGGAAGAGGTCGGATAGAGGCGGACCCAAGAGGGGCAGGGAGACTAAGGATCCCCCAGTGCCACCTTCCTTGTCCGAGGACATTTCTGAGCAAGCACTTGAGGAGGAGCCTGCTCCCTTAAAAAGGCTCAGAAGGGGAAAAGGCAAGGAGTCCACTTCCGCACCTCCGCCATCAATGATCGAGGAGCTGGAGGACGAGCCATCCGTGCCCATGCCGGGCTTGGCTTATGAAGTTACACCGGAAGGGGCAGAAGAGCTTAAGCATATTAAAACCAGCATCCTCCCCAGAGATGTCACTTTCAACCCTTCATTGTTCGACTCTCCCAGTTCGCCTCCAGCCAGGGCGGCCTTAATTACCGAACAGTTTTGGACAGAGGGTTGGGCCGCCTTTTCCTCCAGTGCTACTCCGTCTCGGAAGCTGCTCGCTGCCAAGGCTATGAACGCCAGAACTCTGGCTCTCATTGACGAGGTAGAGTCCTCCGTGGAGGTAGCTCAACGAGATAAGAGGGATGCTGAGACTGCTCTCCGCCACGCTGACAATATGCTTAAGGAGATTAATGACCTTAAGGCCCAGCTGTCCATAGCCTGCAAATCTTCTTCAGAAGAGAGGGCTAATGCGAAGCGCCTCCAAGAGGACAATGACAAATTGAAGCATGACCTCCATGCCTCTGAATCAGACGTGGCAGTCTTGTGCAAGAAATTGGATGATTCCAACCGGGCACAGTCTATCGCCTCTGAGGCCCTGGCCGTCGCCAATGCAGCCAAGTCGAAGTTAGAAGCTGAAGTGGCAGAAGTAAACGAAAATCTGGGGAGGGAACTGGAGGCCAGGAAGAAAGCTGAGGAGGACTACACTTCCCTGGAGAAACATATTGACTCCAGAATTTCTGAGGCCTTGGAGCGTACCATTGCGGCTAGGGTGCAGGAGGTTCTGGGTGAAGAAGTTTCTAAGGCAGTTCAGAACTTCAAAGATACTTTCGAAGATACCCCGGAATATGAGGCTATGCAGAGGGTCTTTGGGAACTTGGGGGCCAGAATGGCCTTAGGGGATGTGAAGGAAGCTTTTCCGACACTGGACCTGTCCTCCATTGAGGCTTTTTACCCCGAGCCTCAAGATGATCCTGCGGATCCTCTGGGCGTGTCTGATAAAGGCCCCTTGGAAGATGTCCCTCCTCCACAATAATCCTCTTCTGCATTTGTTAGCTTTAGCTTTTTGTTTTCTTCTTTTCTTTCTTTTTGTAAGTCCCCCGGTACTTCATATTATACATTTCTCATTTTTATGAATTGAGCAGTTTATTCATATTTTGGTGCAGCGACATTTTTTTTTTCTTTACTGCTTAAACATGAGTATTTCCAAGTGCGAGTTTCATAATTGTAAGACGATATGTGGGACATTGTAAATGTCTGTTTGTAAATGTCTTAGTTTGTGAAATGCACACATTGTAAATGTCTGTCTGTAAATGTCTTGATTTGTAAAGTGCACCTGATTTAGAGCACCTCAGACAAGCATAACTTAGTTCGGCTGGAGGGGCTCCTGTGCCTTTCCTCCTCGACCATTAGTCCAAGGCGATACCTAAACCTTTGGTCATGGATGGCCATATTTTGGGTGTGCTAGTCCCTCAAATCCGATGTGGTCATTCATGAGCGGATCGAATTTGTCATCACTTTGCAGTAATAATTCTATTCAAGTTTAATCATTTGCTATACCCCCAGATCCGGCACAGTTGATGTACCTATTTTTACTAATTAGATCTGATCTTGACCAACCTTTGAGCGATTTTACCTTAAAAACCATGTGACATCTACATTTACAACTTTGTATGAGCCTCTGTTAATGTCGTAGTGTAAATTCACCGGAGTTCCTTGTTTTTGACAAAGATCCTGCCTGGCGGAGGCGTGTTGTATTTGCGGCCAAAATAATATAAGAATTTTTTTACGTTTGTCTTTTATGCTTATGCGCACAGCACTTAGTATATATATATATCTTGCAAACGCTTTGTCCGGATGTATGAACTAACTTAACGCACCAAGGATTTTGGTTTACGTGACAACATTTGGTTATATTTGGATGATTCCAAACGTATTGCGCGGTGAATGACAGTGAAAGAGTGCAGCACCTTAGATTTGAGTGGTTCGAAGCATTTATTGTATTAAAACTCCCGATCCTTACGTGGTGATCGTAGTTTAGCCTTATAGAGTCCCTTGTCCTTAACAATTTTTTATGCATAGTGTGGACGTATGGCGTCATGACCAAAATAATTTTAGAATGTGCGTTTATCCATTATGGTTATCTAATAGAGATTGGCGTAACTCTTAACGCAGCTCGCCCACGATTTTTTGAAATAATACGATAATGTTGCAATCATGGAGGAATTTAGTTTTATTGAAAATAACGGCGAAGGTGGTTCGTGTTCCAAGGATTACATAGAGGTACTCCAGACAAGTCCTCAATTACGTATGTTCCGGGTACTACCTCGGCAACGACCTTGTAAGGGCCTTCCCAGTTAGGACCCAGAGTCCCTACTTCTGGCTCCTGTGTTGAAGGAAGAACCTTTTTGAGGACCAAGTCCCCAATATTAAAGCGTCGGCTCTTCACCCTTTTGTTGTAGTATCGAGCCATCTTTTTCTGGTATTAGGCCATTACGTCTTGGGAATCATTCCGCTTTTCCATTAGGAAGTCTAAACCGGCCCTTTGCCCTTCCTCGTTCCTAACTTCGTCATAATGCATTTGACGAAGCGAAGGGATTCCGATTTCGACGGGGCATACCGCCTCGGCTCCGTAAGCCAGCGAGAAGGGTGTTTCACCAGTAGCGGTGTGCGAGGTGGTTCGAAGCGCCCATAACACATGTGGTAGCTCGTCTACCCACGCGCCCTTTCTGAATTCCAACTTCCTTTTCAGAGTATTTTTTATTGTCTTGTTCACCGCTTCGACATGCCCGTTGGCCTGTGGGTGTTGTGGAGATGAGAACAGCTTCCTGATTCCCAAATCGTCACACAACTCATCCACGCTTCTGTTTTTGAACTGTTTTGCATTGTCACTAACCAGCGAATGTGGTATCCCGAACCGGCGTTACCTCTTGGTATTTTTCCAAATGAACTTGGTGGTGTTGGCCTCGGTGATCTTCATCAAAGGTTCCGCTTCGACCCACTTGGTGAAGTAGTCAATTGCTACTATCGCAAAGCAATTGTTACCCGCTCCTCTAGGCATAGGTCCAATAATGTCAACCCCCCCCACTTTGCGAAGGGCCAAGGGCTAGTCACCACAGTTAGTTCGTGATGCGGCTGATGTGGTATGGTCGCGTGTCTTTGGCATTTATCACATTTCCGCATAAAGTCATGGGAATCCTTTCGCATAGTAGGCCAAAAATATCTCTGTTTGAGGGCTTTCCGAGCTAGCGATAAAGCCCCAGCATGGTTGCCGCAGATGCCCTCATGGATTTCTCTCATCACATACTGCCCTTCCTCTGGTCCCACACATCTCAGCGAAGGGGAGGTGTAACTCCGCTTATAAAGTAGGTTGTCCAAGAGTACAAAATTCGCAGATTATTTCTGCAATTTTCGAGCTGCTTCTGGCTCGTTTGGCACTATCTGATATTAGTAAGGAAAGTCCCCTTGAAAACGTCACTGGCGGCCCTTCTTCTAAAGAAGCCAACTTTTCCCGCGCTCCTGCTTAGGATGCCTGTTTTTGTCATTGTCTTTTGTGAATCTTCATCTACTTCACCTTTGATCTTTATATGTGAATTTTATGTATTGCTCTGCTATACACAAGTAGTTCGTATTGTAAGATGGTCATCATTCAATATGAGATGGTCCATCATAGGATGAACATAGTTTAATACAGGATAGTCCGAAGCTTGTGCCGGTCCTTGGAGTCACTGGTGGATGTGATAGTCCCTCAAATCTAAGCGCTAAAGACATTTATGTCCATCGCTTAGCTTTGACTGAATGGGTCACAACTCGTACTTCCCCGTGAATCCCCTGTTTACGTCCAGGGTGATTACATCGGGGCCATTTTTGGTTTAAAATCTAACATGGGCGATATGCCTTTAAATTGTACCGTACATACTGCCTCTGACCCATGTGCCAGTGAGAATGGAGTTCCTCCTGTGGCGGTTTGCAAGGTAATTCTGATTCCCCATAGGGCTCATGGAAGTTTATTTACCATTGTTTCTTTAATTGACTCCAATTTCTCCTTCAGGTTGTTTCATAGATTTATCAACCAAGTATGCTTCACCCTCATCAAATAGAATATTCACTCCGGAGTTAAAGGAGGACATCCACCTAGGAGTCCCATGTATTCATGCTTTATAGCCTCGTTTGTAAGTACTCAGTTTGTTAGTCCGGGGTGGATTCCATTGAATGGGGAAATCCCTTATTTGTGAGGATTTGCTAAGCTATTCATGTTTACTTGGAATTATGCTTGTTAGCAGCCCCTAGCGAGGACTTAGATCAATGATCTTATTCTTTTGTTAACCTGTAACGGTGTTACTTCAGTACATCAGGTTCGGGTTAAATCACGTCGACATATTACCTCGTCCGTGTTTTATCCGGTGTGAATTCAGAAAAAACTTCTAAGGTCATGCCATTCTGGAGACGAGTGGGTAGGGCTCCCATAGCCGTGTCATTTTCGGAGACACTTAAGCCGAGGCTTAAGAATATAAGGTCTCTGAGACCATGTGTCGTGGAGACACTTAAGCCGAGCTTAATAATATATTCTCCGAACCGTTCCGCTTCGGCAATAAACAAATCTTTTATTGTTTCATGAGTCTGCGTTGCCGCGACATTTAAATCAGACATGACTATAGGTGTCTTTTGACACTGTGTTGCTGCGACATTTATGAAGACGACCTTAGGAGAGGTACTTCGGAAGAAGTCCATGGAAGAGGTCCTTCGAGAGAGGTGCTTCAGAAGGAGTCCATGGAAAATGTCCTTTGGAAAGGAGTTCACTTAGGCAATAAGAAGGAAGCCAATTCGGCCATGCCACTTAGGCAATATCAGGGAAGCACTTCGGCCTTGTCGCTTAGGCAATATGAAGGAAGCACTTCGGCCGTACCACTTAGGCAATACGAGGGAGAGCCACTTTGGCCATGCCACTTAGGCAATATGAAGGAAGCACTTCGGCCATGCCACTTAGGCAATACGAGGGAGAGCCACTTTGGCCATATGAAGGAAGCACCTCGGCCATGCCACTTAGGCAATACGAGGGAGAGCCACTTTGGCCATGCCACTTAGGCAATATGAAGGAAGCACCTCGGCCATGCCACTTAGGCAATACGAGGGAGAGCCACTTTGGCCATATGAAGGAAGCACCTCGGCCATGCCACTTAGGCAATACGAGGGAGAGCCACTTTGGCCATATGAAGGAAACCACTTCGGCCATGCCACTTAGGCAATATCAGGGAGAGCCACTTGGGGACAATAAGAAAGAGAGTCCCTCTTTTGAGGAGGCCTTTCTTCAAGACATTTGTTACCAATCTTTTTCAAAAAGTTTCCTTCTGTTTTCAAGGTTTTATGTAGTATTTCTCCTCTTTGTTTCAAGAGGTTCTTCACCTTTTTTCAAGGTTTTTGTGGTTCTTCACTCTTTTCCAAGATGTTATCAGCCCTTTTTCAAGGTTTTATGTAGGTTAACGGACTTGTCTTTCAAAGCTCTTACCTTCTTCAAGATCAACCAGCTTATTTTTCAAAGCTCTTACCTTTTTCAAGGCCAACCAGCTTATCTTTCAAAGCTATTACCTTTTTAAAGGCCATCCAGCTTATCTTTCAAAGTTCTTACCTTTTTCAAGGCCATCCAGCTTATCTTTCAAAGCTCTTACCTTTTTCAAGGCCAACCAGCTTATCTTTCAAAGCTCTTACCTTTTTCAAGGCCAACCAGCTTATCTTTCAAAGCTCTTACCTTTTTCAAGGCCATCCAACTTATCTTTCAAAGCTCTTACCTTTTTCAAGGCCAACCTTTCTATGTGTGGCTTTTTACCATGTGTTTTCGTGGTTAGCAGTATGGTTTCCCACAGACGGCGCCAAAATGTTGACCACAAGATTCGGCTGGATTTTGGACCAACACGTCTCAGCTCCTCCCTCTTTAACACGTGGATCTCCTGCGCACTAGGACAAACAGTTAGCTTACAAAGGGGGCCGAGGTGGCTCCCGTTTGCACTCCGATGCCTAAGTCAGTACTCATTTTAGGCGAATATATATATATTGGGTGCGGGAAATATAAGTGTGTAAAAGAGAGAAAAGGGAGTGAGAGAAATATAAAGTTAAGAGTGAGAAATTGCTAACCCCTTACTTGGAGACAATTGCGCTTCCTTTATAGAGTAACTTCTTGTCTTGGATCATGACACGTGGCATACTTTACACTTGTCATCACCCTAGCTTATGGATGTGACAATCTTGCTTTTCAACCGCAATCATTGCTACATTTCGTAGGGGATGGGCGTCTGTCACGTCTGGGTAAAGGCAGTGTCCCATCACTGACTCCATCTCTCTCTTCTGGTCAACGCTATAAAGCGCCCCGACTGAGTATAAAGCACATCGGCTGGGCGTTAACCAGGTCGGTTAAAGAGGTTTGCTTGACATACCACCTCGGCATTCATCTCAAGGTGATATTCCAGGCCTCAGCTGTGGGTCAAGGTCCATTGGGCCACTATTGGACTTTCGCTGGTGGATCACTGTACCTTTCTTTGGGTCCGGAGTCAACAGAAAACAAATACGAATGAATTTAACATCTAACATTATTAATTCTTATATTAGCTTATATATTAACTTATTTTATCTTTATATTAAAATATACGAGTTAATTTAACATTTAAAATATATTATATTATGTCGGTAGGTAAAATTGCGAATTAAAACCGAACTAAATCGTAAAAAATAGTTTGGCTTGTAAAATAAAATGATTTGTTTTGATTTGAGAAAATGCTAAACCTCTTGAAATGAGTTGATTTGAAAATATATCCAGCTTGTCAAATGCCTTTATGTGCTTTGCCTCAAAGTGTAGGCAAAGCGCAGACCGATCTTCAGCGCTTCATACGCAGGAGAATGAGACCGTAGGCTATAAATAGTGCTTTACAAAAATTAAAGTCATAGAATTAGTTCTATGTTCACATTACTATAAAGTATAAACACAAAACAAATTGAGAAAATAAATACACGTGTCCTTTTATGCCCACCAACCATCAAATAGATTTTTGTTTCGTCAAAAGCAAAGCAATCTCAGCCGTCCAAAACAACAACTCCAAATGCATGGCCAATATGTTTGGAAACTGATTCGTAAAAGAATATGGTGCTCGTCCGATAAAATTTTGCTAAGCATTTTCGAAATATTTTTTTTATTTTTTTTTTATTTTTCCATATTTAATTTACGGAAAAAGGTGCAATCAGAATACAGGAAAACAGTATTTTTAAGTACAACATTTTACACCGTCAAAGTGGGTCGGTATATATAGGCGTAGATTTGGTCGAGGACATGCGGCGGAGAAATAGACGAACTCTACAGTCAACAAATACACGCACTCCAGCGTGTATGTGCGTGAAAAGCGGTCTTTTTAATTCTTTCGATTCGATCCATTTCGAATTACCCACCTGGAAAGTATCTCTTTAAAGGTAAACAAATACTGTTTTGCCTTTTCTATATTTTCATTTCTTTCACTTCGATAAGAATTTTTTGTTCTACGCGAGCCGCGAGGCCTCCAGAAAACTAGAAATAAAGAATTGTAAGTTAATTCTATCTGATTTTAAGATTTTTATTCTTATTATTTGATTCTAACTCGTTATTTTGTAGATCTTGCGGTTTGTATTATGATTTAATTCGTGGAAGATGAATATTATAGCACTTTGTTCTGTTTTTCCACCCAGATTCAAACATGAATTTTATGGGCAATTGTTTTTCTTTTGAACCTATTCCTTTTTAAAA
This sequence comes from Ligustrum vulgare, assembly GCA_963555705.1. Taxonomy (NCBI): domain Eukaryota; kingdom Viridiplantae; phylum Streptophyta; class Magnoliopsida; order Lamiales; family Oleaceae; genus Ligustrum; species Ligustrum vulgare. The sequence goes on from OY743179.1 coordinate 5,614,261, forward strand.
TTTTAGTTATAGCAATGAGAATATACGGCATTTTAACGTATATTATCTGGTTAGCTCTTTTGGATTGGAGTTATTTTCAGATTTATTCTGAAATCAATGTAGAGAAATGGCACTTACGGTTGGATGAATTCATGAATTTTGGACCTGATTGTCAGGTGTATTAAGGCTTGGGTTCCATCAAATCTTGTTAAGAGGAGTAGCCCAATTCGTTGTATAAATCATGAAATTTGAATGCTAGTTTGAGCTTTACATGACGAATTGCTTGTTATAATAACTCTAATACAATATTAAGGTTTCAGTTTCATCATCTTAAAATTTCAACCTTGTCAAGAGGAGTAGTGCACGTTCTTATACTATTTTATTAGTTTTCGATGTGTGGTTGTCCCTTTAACAAGGTCCATTGATTGTTTGGGTTTTGTTTATGGTGTTAACTTCCCTTGACCAGATGATTTGCAAAGATGATATGAGAACTTTGTGCCTTTATGGTACACATCACGGGTGATTCACTCCAAAATTGCAATTTGTGATTTAGCATTCCATTTTAGTTCTTTCTGTTTGAATTCGAGCAAATTTTATTGTAAATTTACTTGAATGATAAGATTCTCTGTGAAAGTGATACGCGGATTTTTGCACTTTCATGATACCTAAAATGTGATAAATAGCAACATGTAAAGATTCCATGATCAATGAGCCTTTAAAGAATGATGTTGCCCAGAATATGAAAGTTTTAGCTTCGTTGTAGAGATCTTTTAGCATTTGATGCTTGAAGTTTGGGTTTGATTTGCTTGCTTAAATTACATGTATTTTTCTATTATGCTTGAGCTACAAAGTAGGTCATGGAAATCACTAATTTACTTGTCTATTTACCAGAGTGCTGCTGAGTAGCAGCTGTTAATGTTTTGACCTTAGTTTGTCGATTTTGAAACTCTTCTACTGCAGTGCACTGGTAAAATGATAGTCTAAAATTGTATTTCTTTTAACTTTTGCAGGTTACAAGATGGCAGCAACCAACTTTTCAACTGGATCTGCTGCATCTGCCGGCTCCAAACTTGGTCAACTTTCACACTCAAAGCCCTTTGGTTACAGATTCAATTCTACTAATTACCTACGGAGTTTCAATGGCCTCAAGGCTGCTAACTGTGTGAGCTGTGAATCAAAATCATCGTTCTTAGGCAGTGAAAGCAGTGCAGCTCTTAAGTGCTCTTATATTGGTAAAGCCCGTCAATATAACAATTCTTACAGAACTGTCCAACTTCAGGCATCTTATAAAGTAGCAGTCCTTGGAGCCAGTGGTGGTATAGGCCAGCCACTAGCACTTCTAATCAAGATGTCACCACTGGTTTCTGCCTTGCACCTCTATGATATAGCAAATGTAAAGGGAGTTGCAGCTGACCTTGGTCACTGCAACACACCATCTCAGGTATTGGATTTCACTGGAGCATCTGAATTGGCTGCTTGTTTAAAGGGCGTAAATGTTGTTGTCATACCTGCTGGTGTTCCAAGGAAGCCGGGAATGACCCGAGATGACCTATTTAATATTAATGCTAACATAGTGAAGACCTTAGTTGAGGCTGTTGCTGATAACTGCCCTGATGCCTTCATCCACATTATTAGCAATCCTGTTAACTCCACCGTGCCTATTGCTGCGGAAGTCTTGAAGCAAAAGGGGGTATATGATCCAAAGAAACTCTTTGGAGTTACCACCCTTGATGTTGTAAGGGCAAATACATTTGTTGCTCAGAAGAAAAACATAAAGCTCATTGATGTTGATGTCCCGGTCATTGGAGGTCATGCTGGGATTACTATTTTGCCCTTGCTGTCGAAGACAAAACCGTCAGTTACTTTCACCGACGAAGAAGTTCAGGAGCTAACTGTCAGGATTCAAAATGCCGGGACAGAAGTTGTTGAGGCAAAGGCTGGTGCAGGGTCTGCCACTCTTTCTATGGCATATGCTGCGGCAAGATTTGTCGAGTCCTCACTCCGTGCTCTTGATGGGGATAGCGATGTGTATGAGTGCACCTTTGTCCAGTCTGACTTGACTGAGCTCCCATTCTTTGCTTCAAGGGTTAAGCTAGGACGGAATGGGGTTGAGGCGTTGATTTCATCAGACCTCCAAGGATTGACCGAGTATGAACAAAAGGCTTTAGATGAGCTCAAGCCAGAGCTGAAGGCCAGCATTGAGAAAGGTGTAGCTTTTATTCAAAAGCAACCCGTGACTGCTTAGAACTTTTCTGACGTTTCAATCATTGAGAAATGTGTCGATGCAGCAGCATTCCAGTTTTGTAGACGACTTAAAGAAATGTGTTACTGTAACCCTTCCCCGCACAACTCCCTCTTACTATTAAGTGATTTTATCACCGGGAATGCCTTTCACTTCTATTCTCGTTGTCTTTTATGCTAACTAGCTACCAGCAATTTTCCGCTTGAAAAGAGCATGAGTTGATTACGAACGAAAGGGATTGGCAAGAATGTCAAGCAATTGCGAAAGAAAATAACATAAATTCATTGCTGAAATTCAGTTTAGCAAACAAACAAGCAATGTAAAATCACATTGTCTTTTGCTACATGTAGAGAAAATATAGATATGTTTCCTTCTATCCATACTTGATATTTTTAATATATATTGTCCATTGCGAACAAAAAAGTGACTGTTGGCTCAATTTCTCCACCTTCCTCCGCCACGGCCTCTTCCACGGCCACGGCCACGGCCGCCTCTTGCACCTCCACTAAATGCCTTGTTGACATCGTTTTTTGCTTGCATGTTTTCTGGCAAGGGAAGTATGTGATCAACACACTTTCTGAAACTGAAATCATCGACTGATTCATCATCCCTTATGAGGAAGAAGCAGCGACTTCTAAACTGGGGATGGAAACGAACTTGGAAAGATTTAACCCCGTTACCTATCTTTTTATCTGGCTCCAAATGACCTTTCTTGAGCAACTCCAGTAACATAATGTGCTCATACTGCAATATAAGGGAAATAAAAAGATAAGCAAAAGCCACATTCCCGGAAGCTTGAATTCAAAGTATAATTTTAGCCCCTGTTTGATAGAGATTAAAATCAGATTTTTAGTAAATTTGATAAAAGTTGATATATATTATCACCACAAATTATGTGGTTGAAATTAAATATCGACTTTGACTTTGATTAAATTCCTTACCAAACAGGGGCTTAACATGCATGAGTAGTTCTAACTACTGTATTCCAGGTTGAGTACAAAACATATTCTCATTGAAGACTAATATTATTGGACAATTTCAGCTAACAGTACAGGAAACATGGGGGCGAAATAAGGAAAGAGAGGGATGGGATTTCTCTTGCTTTTGGCATAGCGGGCACCTCCAATGGATCTCTTTCCGAGAGTACCCCAAAAAAAAGGAACATTCCCTCTCCCCTCAGCCATTTCATTTCAGATTAAGATGTGAAAGAGCGCTTATCTCTATAAGACTTGAATATAAAGGGGAAGTAAAGGAAATATCATTGGCAATAAGCTCCTAAATGTCAATCTTATGCACTTCAGCAAGCTGAAACAGAAGTTCCCAATTTTTTTTGTTTTACCGTTTAAAATTCTAATCTCAAACTTTGAAGTCCTCATAGTAGCCATCAAAAAGGAACTCCAAGCCTACAATACAATGTTCACCATTATCCAACCAGAGATGGCCAACAAATTCTAAAATCAAGTCAGAACATTAAATGATAGAGCCACAGAAAGAAGTCACAGAACCAAACAAAACAAAGCTTTAAAAATTCAAGCTCCCAAATCCCTGCGTGGAAGGAATTCTGGAACCATAGTTCAACAGTACAATAACTTTTTAATGCAAAGATAATTCCTGAAATGTTAGAACAGGGATAATTTACACAGATACTTGATCTTGGTACAATCCAAATAACTGATAGTTCTTACACAGTTGGTCTACTTTATATTTTCACCTAGATTGTCTAATCTAATAAAAAAAAAAGCACTTTTAACGTTCTACTAAATTTACAACAACTGCCACACACACCTCGGATATAACCATCTGGTGCATGACGTTGACATCTAAATGTGAATTGATAGAACTTCTGAACATAAGATTCGCAGAGACAGCAGAATATTATAATTTAAACCTTTTGTTCATATTTTTTATGGCAAATGGTATTCAACTTATGATGTAGTGTCAGACAAGTAGAAAGCTTTGATATGCATCATAAGTTCATGATCAATACAAAAATATCAATCCTTTGTCCGTGCAAACCCAAAAAGCAGGTATATTAATGCATTTAGAAAACAGATACAACACATATATGGACTCTGAAAACCACCGTTTTGCTATCTTTTACTTGAGTTAGCATCCTATCCTAGTACCACCTCCAACTTCCTTACCTCTATTGAAGAAAACCTGGTTTATAATCAAATTTCTGCAGAAAACATCACTTCTCTAGGGGTAACAATACTTTATTCATTACCGATATCTCAGTGCCCCCTTACAAATCCATCCCCAAATTAATCGATTTGAGACCTATTTTCTTATTCCCAGACAACTATTATCATCAACCCTTCGTCCTTAACATTTTCACTAATTTAATACAATATTTAAAATACGTCTAACCATCTAAGCACGAGAGAAGAACACGTCAAACATCAAAACTTGCTTTAAGCATTGTTCTAATATGGATAACTTTGGTAACTATAAAAAATTTCACCATATGAACCAAGACAAGAAGTTAAATGGTAAATAATGTATCGGTCACATATATAAATTAAAAATGTTAACTTTTTTCTTTTAAGTATAACCAACGCTTTCCTCAAGCAAAAAGATGCAGTATGAAACAGTTAAAAAAAAAAAAACCTCTGTTAATTTGATTATAAAGAGCTCAGACATTAATTTACCTTATTCACATTGATGCTCGGAGGCCAGGTATGCAGAAGCTTGTAAAAGTAATCAAACATCTCCTTGGACGATTCAAATACCTTTGGACCCAAAGTGACCGGACCCGACTCCTCCGTTTCTGTTTCATTGTCTTCCAAATTCTCCAGCCGTTTTTCTTCGACAGACTTCTCGTCAACCTTCATTTTCTTGTCTCCATTCTCTCCCTCCTCCTCTTCTTCCTCCCTGTCGCGCTTCGAGCTGCCGCTGTTAACAGAAGTGGCTGTAGTCAAATCAGCTAGCACCGGCTCGGACGCATCGGCTGCTTGGGGTGTGAGCACCATGTCTTGCTCGTGGGTTTTTGAAGCTGATTCGTCGGCCATAACTGAGATTCTAAGCTCGATAAAACCCTAGCGTTTAGCTTTATAAAACCCTGCCATTTATTTTTATTTATACAAGGGTAAATTGCATCATCAGTCACTGAATTCCTAATAAAATCTCAATTAAAAGCCCATTTGGTAATAAAAGCAACTTTTTAAATTTAATCTTAACGAGTTCCACTCTCGTGTGATGCACGGACATATTACATTGACATAAAGTAATGTATTGAAACATAAGGATAGAAAAAAATTAGGAAAAAACTAACAGCAGTCATTATCAATCTACATAATATTAAGTATTTAATTTTACAAATTTTGAAAAATCTCCTTATGCACACAAAAATATAAGCCAAAAAAACCCTACTTTTAAACCGCTATTCTTTTGGAGGACCCTTTGTTACACAGCTGATAAGTGTATTTTATACACTTATTTATATTCTAAAAGTATGATTTTATTTGTTTGTTTAAGAATATTTGTTATTTATTTAGTTAATATTGTTTATATTTCAGAAATAATCCAAAGTCGAGAAAACAAAGGAAATGGAGCAAAAACAAGTCATTTGGATGATAAAAGAGCTAAAGTGTGAAAACCAAGAGTTGATGAAGTAAATCAAAAGGGTCAATTGGAAGAAAAGTTAAAGAAATAATCAAATTGAAAGAAATTAGGAGTTCAAGGACTAAAGTATACAAATCAAAAGAAGAATGACCAAATTGCAAATATTCAATAGTTGATTCGGATCAAGATAAGATACTTGAGGACTTTTAGGAGTCAATTGGATGCAATTCGAAGGCAAAAAGGAATGAAATATGGTAAGAATATTACCATAAATTCATTTCAATCAAACAAGGTCTTCGGGTATATTTTTAGTCAGATTTTGAAACCTAATTTTGGGGCAATAAATGTTCGAATTGGAAAAATCCTATTTCAGGAAGAATTATAGCCCTTTACGTTATCTTTCTAATGGACTTTGAAGCACCTCAATTGGATAAGCGAAATGAAAGATATGATCAAAATACTAAATATTGTGCAATAAAAGGATGATGACCAAATTGTTGAAATTTAAAGAAGAAAATTGTTGATGGCGATATAACCGTGCGGCCGCACGGTTGAAAAAGCGTGCGGTCGCATGGGCAAAAAAATCAACGACTGAAGGTTGGCTTTTCGAGGCTGCGATCTCTCACATTTGAACCATGCGGTCGCACGGTTATCCGACTGGGCCGCAGCTGGGCTTTTTGCGCGAAATTCAGCAGTTTTCTCCTCAATTAACCTAATTCTCGGGGAAATCTATAAATACCAGACCTAAGGCACGAGATGGAGGGTTCCCAACTTGTGAAATTCATTCCAAAACGCTGTCCAACTGCAGAGGGATCCATAGGAGGCTAAATTCAAGATTGAAGAACAAGAATCAAGGAGATGAATAGGGTGATATCTTTTCATACTTCTTGTGATTTATTTTCGATCATGTATTTAGGCTAGGTTTTCATTGTTAGAATTGTGATGAAGCATTAATCTATTGATTCCATGTTTCGACTTTATATTTATATTATGCAATTTATGAGATTGAAGCAATTAATCATGTTATTATTATCATCTATGATTGTGGACGCATAATTATTGATGTTTGTGATAGATTTCTATGTTCGAAAGAGTAGGAATTTATTAGACCTTGATTAATTGTCGCGAAATCCGATAAGGGATAGAAATATACCCCTATGCTTCGTGTTATCCCAAAAAGTGTTCATAATTCATTAATGTTTTTCTACATATTTGGATTGGTTATAGAAATATAGGCTTGTCTCTTGTAGGAAAAGGTGTTTATGCATCGCTCGAAAGGGGATATAAATAAATATAGGAACACGGATTTTCAATACTCATACCTTGTTATTAAATGTTTAAGTCAAATACATGGTTGATATGATTAATGTGGATTCATAATTCTAACAAATTCATCTCATCGTTTTCATAAATCTAATTTTCTTATTTTCTTTAGTTTAATTTTTAATTGTTTTTCAAAATCAAGATTTCTAAATCCTAAATTTCTTTGTTCCGATTAAGGTTTGTAGTCTAAAATACGATTTAATACAATCTCTGTGGGATCGATACTTGGACTCACGTCCATTTTATTACTTGCGCGAACCGTGCACTTGCGGAGCGTTATCAAGTTTTTGGCGCCGTTGCCGGGGATTGTTATTTAAATTTATTTTAAGATTACTTTCACTAATTCGGACTTTTTACTTGCTTTAATTTATTTTTACTTTTATTTTTAATTTTTAGGATTTTAATTTCTTTGTTTTAGTTAGTTACTAGTTTCCTTTTTTTTAGTTGTGTATGCTACGTTCGAAAAAAGGGAATCTCTTCGAAGCTGATCCAGAAATAGAACGTACTTTACACCATAGATTAAGAGAACTTAGAGAACTAGATAAACAGAAAAATAAAAAAATTCAAATGGCAAACAATATGGCTTTACCTGGAGTTGAGTTAAAAGATGAGGGGAATAGACTTGTAGGAGATTTCATGACCCCACAATTGTCCAAAACCAATCAAGCATAGTTTATCCACCTTTTGGTCTTGCAAACTTCCAATTAAAGACCAATGTGATAAATATGTTTGAAAATGGACATCAATTCTATGGCAAACCCGATGAAAATCCACATGCACATGTGTCTAAAATTTTAGACATGTGTGAACATTTTAAATATCAGGGTGTGTCAGATGACATCATAAGACTTAGATTGTTTCCATACACCTTACGAGATAGGGCAGTAGATTGGTTAGACTCTCGTCCTCCTGCAAGTATAACAACTTGGAATGACTTAGCCCAAAAATTTTGCACAAAATTCATGCCCCCAGCCAAAGTTGCTAAACTCAGACATGAGATAACAATTTTTCAACAACAAGAGTCTGAGTCATTTGATGAAGCATGGAATAGGTTTAAAAGCATGCTTAGGAAGTACCCTCAACATGGATTACCTAAAAATGAGCAGGTAAGGTACTTTTACATTGGCTTGCTCCCTCAATACGAGAGTCTTGTTGATTCGTCATCAAATGGATCAATAACTACCCAAACCCTGGATGGAGCACTTGAACTGTTTGAGAGAATAGCCAATACCAACGCAATGTGGGCGTCTAAGAGGACAATTCAAAAGAAACCAGCAGGAGTTTATGCAGTGGATGATGTTTCGGCATTGTCTGCTAAAATAGACTCTTTAATGAATTTCATACAAACCAACCATTCAGTGAAAAGTGTAGTAACTGGATGCGAGGAATGTGGGGCCAATCACAATACCTCAGATTGTCCAATTTTAGCATGTCAGCTTTGTACAAGGGGGACATCGCAAAAATAATCCATACTCCAACACTTATAATCTTGGTTGGAGAAATCACCCTAACTTTTCATGGAAGGATAATCAAAATGGAACTGGCCAGCAAACCCCTCCACAGCAGGTAGTGGAGAAGAAACCTTAACTTGAAGAAATGGTTGTGAAATTGATGGAGAAGACTGACCAGTACATGAGCCAGACCAATCAATTTATGGCTAAAACTGATCAGTTCATGACAAAAACTGACCAATTCATGAGGATGACTGAAACTACACTGCGAAATCATCAAGCTTCAATCAAAAATTTGGAAACCCAAGTTGGTCAGATAGCTCAGGCTTTAGCAAACAGAGCCCCAGGTACACTACCTGGTAACACTGAGGTTAATCCTAGGGAGCAAGTGATGGCAATCAAAACTGTTGAAAGAGAGGTAGATTTTGTGCCAGGAAGGATCACTTTTGCTCCATGTGACAGAGTTTATGAACCTCCCACTCCTTTTCTCCAAAGACTGAAAGGTTGGAAAGAGAAACAAGGAGTAAATGCAATTACCACACGCAGTGGAGTGAAATTACCTGAGATTCATGTTCAAAATCCAAATGAAGAAAAGGGAAAACATGTTGAGGCACCTGAAAAGCAATCTGCTGAGAAGAAAGAGGAGAATGAGGTAAAATTGACAATTAAACCTCATGAGACCCCTATTTCGTTCCCGCAAAGATTACAAAAGCCAAATGAGGATCAGCAGTTCAATAAATTTCTCAATATGCTCAGAAAGTTGTACATTAACATTCCTTTCCTAGAAGCCATTACCCAAATCTCCAGCTATACCAAGTTCCTGAAAAAAATGATGTCAAGTAAGAGAAAACTTGAGGAACTTGAAGAGGTGTCACTGAATGAAGAGTGCAGCGCCATCTTGCAACAAAAGCTGCCACCCAAGCTGAGAGATCCAGAAAGTTTTTCAATTCCTTGCATCATTGGTGACTTAAAATTTAACAAAGTTTTATGTGACCTTGGTGCAAGCATAAATTTGATGCCTCTTTCAGTCTATATGAAGCTAGGATTAGGGGACCCAAATCCAAGCCCAATCATCTTGCAGTTAGCTTATTGTTCCATTCGATACCAAGACGGAGTCATTGAGGATGTGCTGGTTAAAGTGGACAAATTCATATTCCCTGCTGACTTGGGAGGCAACCCAACTTCTCAAACCCTTTTTCTTTATTTGTTTTATCTATTTTCTTTATTATTGTTTTGATGCTATACACTACATTTTAGGATCACTTTCATGCTTAGAATTCATATTTTGACATATTAGTGGCATTGAAAACTTCATTGCTCCTATTCTTGCATGTTTTAGCTTTTTTAGGATTTATTTGTTTTCTATTTGTTTTGTTGCTTTTTATCACAATCTTCCACTTGATCACCTAGCTTAGGACATGAACATATTGGTTAGAAGTTGGTTGCATGCATTTGAAAGCATTTAGGGGTCGAAAATGGGGTCTAAAATTGAAAAATAAAAAATTACAAGTCACTGTCCAATTAAACTGTGCGGTCGCACGGTGCTATAACCGTGCAGTCGCACGGTCTTCTGCTGAAAGATTCGGCAGAATGTTTAAAATGCTGTTATTTTTCATTTTAACCACTTCAAACTCGTTTTCTCCGCCCTCAAATCACCCAACATTGAATCCCCAACTGTTCCCCTAAGTTTGCACACCATTATAACTCAAAATCATACCTTGCATTGCATCAAAATCATCCAAAGGTAAGAATTTTTCACCAATTTCCAAGATTATGCATAATTCTTGTGTTCTTCAAATTTTTGTGGAAATCGAATATTGTGGATTGATAGTGATATGCTTAGGCTAGAACTTGGGGTATTGAATTGTGCTTATCAGGTGAAATTTTTTGGCTTAATTCAAGTCTCCAACTCTATGAATTCATTGATTTCTTTGTATGCATCCTAGGTGTTCGATAAAATGCCACAATGAGTGTTTTGTTGAGTTTTCGCAATTCTTTTTGGATGATCACATTCATTACATGTTATACATTATTTGTACATCATATATTCATTGTTTACATAGATTTAAGGCTTAGAACTCAACAAGAACATTTTTACACTTCATTGCAAGGCCATTGCAAGGCATCACAGCACCACCGCACCAATTTCAGCTTCTTATCACCTACTTTGTCACAACTTTTCATGACCCAAATGAACTCCAAATTTGCTGAATTTTTGATATGTTGTAGAACAAGTTATGTACTTTCATATACCCGAGACATGTCTCGAGAAATTTTCACTTTTTTGAGGCAATGTCAAGGGCTGAAGTCAGTAGTAGACCACTTTTCAAAAATTTCAAAATTTTTCTAAGTCCTAGTTTGGGTGTGTTGTGTTGATTTTCTTTAGTTCCTATATGATAATTATATTTCTAATGATCATTAATGTTTATTTGCAAGGAACATATCATTATGGGACAAGGCACGCCAAACATGGAAAATGAAGTAATGGGTCATTTCATCCAACAAAACATTCAAGTCAAAGCTTCAAAAATGGGAATACCAACTCTCCAAACCTGGGAAGTACATTAACCCTCTTTGTTCTTTCTGTGTTTATTTTCTTTATTTGTTTTGAATACATTGAGGACATTGTATGATTCTAGTTTGGGGGTGGAAATCTTATTCATGTGCTTTCATATACACATTCATTCGATTTTGTGTAAAAAATTCAAAAAAATTGAAAAATGTAAAAAAAATCATAAAAAGTGAAAAATTTGAAAAATTTTGTTGACTTATTTATTGCTTATGACATGATTTGAATTGACTTTTGTGCTTTAGTTAGAAAATTAGACAACATGCGAACTAAATTTTTCTTAACATTCATCCATGTGAGATTTTAATCAAATTTGAGCACATAGCCATTTTCGAATAAAAACTTGTATAGCGAGAGGCTTGATATTTGTGGGGTAAACTTGTGCAATTTGAACATAGAACTGACTGTAAAATCCCAACCCTTAAGAAATTATATCCCGACCTGAAATGTAGAACTAAACTGCTCAAGAAGCAGTTTGGGGGTGGGAAGGTTAGATTGAGTATGTATTGGTAGATTTAGGATTTGAACTTTTCAGTTTTACATCTTTAGTGTAAGGGGTTTCGATCAACGTGTATAAACCATAATAACCAGCATAAAAACAGAAAAATATTGAATGTCTTATTCTACTCTTCAAATGCCTTTTTGACTCGAGCAAATAAGTCTGAGGGATTCTCTGAATCTGGTACCCTAAACTTAACTGAGTTGGGAGCTGTCGACCTAAAGCTCGCTACATGGGTCAACTAGAAAGCAAGTACGGAGAGTGGACTTACACATAAGACACAAAAACGTCTTTAACTTTTCTATTTAAGCATTTATGACTCGGGTAATTAAGTCTGAGGGGTTCTCTGAACCTGGTACCCTAAGCTCAACTGAGCTGGGAGCTGCTGACCTAAAGCTCGCTACGGGGGTCATATATAAAGCAAGTATGAAAAGTATTGCACAAATATGGAAAAAGACAAGAATATTAATAGAAAAAGTCGTCCATATGAAAAGAAAAAAAAAATAGAATGGTATAACCTTTGTTGATTGAAATTCCTAACACTTTTTTAACTATTCTTGGTCTGTCGTGCATACTTGTCTAATCCTAACTGCCCTGTGTGGAAAAATGCGATTTATACATGTTTAGAAACCACATCAATAGGAAAGACATCGGGATATGAGAGAAAAACAATAAGGTTGTGATCGTCCATGAGAGGGTAAGGAAAATTAAAAGAAAATCATTGTTGACCACATGGGATTCAGGCTTACTCTTGCATAAAAAGTCACACATTGTCGAGTTTATTTTTGCATAAGTTTGTATTTGATTCTGGCTATTCACACACACACACACACAATGAAGTTGAGTATCGGATGAATGAAAATATTTTATGTTGTTCATATTTCTTTTTCTAAAGTGAATCGTCAATTTGGATTCTTGAAGCGCATGGTAAATAAGTTGACAAAAACAAAAATATTTTTTAATTTGCATTTTTATTTTTATAGTTTATTTTTATTTTTTTTCAAGGACGGACAATAGTTCTAGTTTGGGGGTGTTGATAAGTGTATTTATACACTTATTTCTATTCTAAAAGTAAGATTTTATTTGTTTGTTTAAGAATATTTGCTATTTATTTAGTTAATATTGTTTGTATTTCAGAAATAATCCAAAGTCGAGAAAACAAAGAAAATGAAGCAAAAACAAGTCATTTGGATGATAAAATAGCTAAAGTGTGAAAACCAAGAGTTGATGAAGTAAATCAAAAGGGTCAATTGGAAGAAAAGTCAAAGAAAGAACCAAATTGGAAGAAATTAGGAGTTCAATGACTAAAGTATACACATCAAAAGAAGAAGGACCAAATTGCAAATATTCAATAATTGATTCAGATCAAGATAAGATACTTGAGGACTTTTAGGAGTCAATTGGATGCAATTAGAAGGCAAAAAGGAATGAAATATGGTAAGAATATTACCATAAATTCATTTCAATCAAACAAGGTCTTCGGACAGATTTTTAGTCAGATTTTGAAACCTAATTTCGGGGCAATAAACGTTCGGATTGGGAAAATCCTATTTCAGGAAGAATTATAGCCCTTTACGTTATCTTTCTAATGGACTTTGAAGAACCTCAATCGGATTAGAGAAATGAAATATATGATCAAAATACTAAATATTGTGTAATAAAAAGATGATGACCAAATTGTTGAAATTTAAAGAAGAAAACTGTTGCTGCCGATATAACCGTGCAGCCGCACGGTTGAAAAAGCGTGCAGTCGCATGGACAAAAAAATCAGCGACTGAAGGTTGGCTTTCCGAGGCTGCGATCGCTCACATTTGAACCGTGCGGTCGCACGTATATCCGACTGGGCCGCAGCTGGGCTTTTTGAGCGAAATTCAGCAGTTTTCTCCTCAATTAACCTAATTCTCGGGGAAATCTATAAATACCAGACCTAAGGCACGAGATGGAGGGTTCCCAACTTGTGAAATTCATGCCAAAACGTTGTCCAACTGCCGAAGGATCCATAGGAGGCTAAATTCAAGATTGAAGAACAAGAATCAAGGAGATGAATAGGGTGATATCTTTTCATACTTGTGATTTATTTTCGATCATGTATTTAGGCTAGGTTTTCATTGTTAGAATTGTGATGAAGCATTAATCTATTGATTCCATGTTTCGACTTTATATTTATATTATGCAATTTATGAGATTGAAGCAATTAATCATGTTATTATTATCATATATGATTGTGAACGCATAATTATTGATATTTGTGATAGATTTCTATGTTCGAAAGAGTAGGAATTTATTAGACCTTGAATTATTGCTGCGAAGTTCGATAGGGGATAGAAATATACCCCTATACTTCGTGTTATCCCAAAAAGTGTTCATAATTCATTAATGTTTTTCTACATGTTTGGATTGGTCATAGAAATATAGTCTCATCTCTTGTAAGAAAATGTGTTTATGCATCGCTCGAAAGGGGACATAAATAAATATAGGAACACGGATTTTCAATACTTATACCTTGTTATTAAATGTTTAAGTCAAATACATGGTTGATATGATTGATGTGGATTCATAATTCTAACAAATTCATCTCATCGTTTTCATAAATCTAATTTTCTTATTTTCTTTAGTTTAATTTTTAATTTGTTTTTCAAAATCAGGATTTCTAAATCCTAAATTTTCTTGTTCCGGTTAATGTTTGTAGTATAAAATACGATTTAAAACAATTTATGTGGGATCGATACTTGGACTCACGTCCACTTTATTACTTGCGCGACCCGTGCACTTGCGGACGCGAACAACGACGCTAAATGAATCTCTGCTCTCTTTACCTTCATGAAATTATGTTTGAACAGGTACATTCTACACACTCAAGCTTTCCTGTGTGGATCAATATTTCATCAAGACAGCCCAACTGCTGAAACTTAAGCCTGTACCAAGATGGAGACTATGATGGAGTGGTGTCAAATATTGGGACTTCTAGATGCGGAAAATTGGTCAGTCCTCAATTCCACAATATGTCCCACCTATTCTCTTTGCTTCCCTTAAAGTTTGTCTCTTCTCCTCTGAACATATATTTTTTTTTAACAAAAATGAAAAATATAGAAAAAGGATATGAGAAAGGCTACACTTACATGCACAGTTAATCTTAGTTATCAACAAAACCTCATCATTAAATGTATATTGCATCCACATATGAAGTACCTGATTCTTGCAATTTCCTCTCTAGAAGGACTGATTCTTGCAATTTCCTCTCTAGAAGGGTGTTTCCTTTTCGTCCTCTTTTCTGTGACTTTTGGATTTTCTCCTTTTCCACCCTTCTTAAAACCATTGCTTAACTTACTAAGCTCTTGACACCCTCCTTTTTCTTCGAGCGTTGGTTGATATCTCCTTCACTATTGTTCTGGACTTCTGGTCATTACTTTCGATCAACTCGGGTTCTTGATCCACTTCTGAAGGTTCAGAGGGATTTGGAGTTGGCTTAGAATTGCTCATTTTCTTTAACTACAAATAAAGATGGAATATGCAGTTTGAAGAAATCTGATATTTTACAGTAGCGGTCTACACGTGAACAACTGCCCAGGCAACATTTACACACACTATTGATGGCAACGAATTCTAAAAACACTTAGCTACACAAGTCGGATGAAAGTATTCGAATCATGTACCTATTGAAGCAATTACAACTTGACTCTAGCAAGATTTGGAGAACGTTTGGAAGTTGGTTTATCAACTACTCAACTATACATGGTAAGCATTTTTTTTTTAAAAAATAGATCATCAATAAAGCATCATTTGCATATTCAACTCTTGTAAATAAAGTAACTTATTCTCTATGAGAGTACAAAGAATAAATAAACAAATTTTGAGAAAATGGAATTAATTAAATAAGTGCGAATCTAAAACGAAAATATGAAATGGGATGGGAATATGACAATGCACAAAGAATCCATTAATGTTCACACCCTGGGCCTGGTGTATGTTACTCAAAAGTTGAATAAATTTATATTTAGGTCCCCATATGTACTATAAACATTGTTTGTATTGCCTGATGTATCATGTAGTATATATATTTGACAGTAACTAAAAAAGCTCGTGCTAAATCGGTGGAGCAACTAACATAAGCACAACCCTAAGTGCATACTACCAGATTCAAAGAATTTTCTTTGTTATTGTGGCACAATTTAAAAAGAAGCAAGAAATGCAAGTGTGTCAAAAAATCATTAACTAAATACAATTAACCCGACAAGCAACAAAATAATATTAGGTGTCTTAAATCCTATTACAACTTCAGAAAAAAGTAAAAGAATTATTAACTTAGTTACATCATAAGTTGTATGACTTAGGATAGATACCCTATAAAGGAATTGGAATTGTTCAATTTGATAAAAAAATAACAAACTAAAATAAATTCAAAATAGTGCTGAAAATCCACTTCTCAAATTCATAGAAAAAGGGATCTTGACAATTACGAATAATTCTTCATAAAAAATATTGAAGAATTATAATCATAAGCCACCAAACTATTGGCTAGTTAGTAGTTACCTTATTAAACGCTGAATTTGTTGTTGGGGCTGAAAAAGATGAAGGTGGGGATTCCCTGCGAAGCTCTTTAACGATAGTTGCCAATAACTCGAAAACCCCTTGTTTCAATTTAATCAAGCAACTCGAATTAACATTACTAATAGTAATTAGCATTGAAAAAATGTAAAATTAAAAGAACAGCAAGATTTTGAAAATTCCAATTGACTTTTCAATAACCATGGGAAGTAAAGTGTCTCAGGTTTATTAGGTAAATCTACCTTTCCTATGTTTGACCCAAAAGGTACTATCAGATCAAGAAGCTTCCTTGTAGAAATCGAAACTTGTTCTTCTTACTCAAGAGATCATAAGCCCAAGTTCCTAAGAAGTAATCTCTCTTCCTCTCTAATACCATGGTTTCGTAAGAAATCAATTATAGAAGTCACCTCAAAAGAAGCAGAAGCTGCTAAATAAAATAGTTTACCATAAGAATGGAGATAAAGAGAAAAACTTACTATATGTAAAGAATTATACTGATACTATAAATGAAAACATACCTCAAAATCTCTGGTGCCGACACTAGAGCTTGTCTGCAAACGAATTCCGCTCTCAGATTCTCTAAGAGACACGAATCGAACTCTCAAATTGGGTGGTCTGGAAAATGGGCTTCACGAGCCCCGAACAGATCGGTAGCAAAAGGAGACTGTTGGAAAGATAACTCATCAACTCAAATACAATCACTTTAAAACAAATAATGATGAAAAACGAAGCACGAAAAGATACAATAAAAACTCTTAAACATATCGCTTCATATCAGCCTTCCGAGCAAGAAGCCTCGGTAGCCGGTCGAACTTCGCGGCCTCGACTCGAAGTGGCCAGACCCATGGGTTCTTTTAACACAGATGAAAAATGAAGCACAAAAAGATACAATAAAAACTCTTAAACATGTCGCTTCATATCATCCTTCCGAGCAAGAAGCCTCGGTAACCGATCGAACTCCGCGGATCATCGTGGCCGTTCCCTACCCTGTTAAGAGGCGCAAGTTTCATGGTTTTGTGGGAGTAAATTCAAAATAATTGGTAAGATGAAGATGTTGTGAGTGTCTAGCAGTTCAGGTGCGAGAATAAGACAGGAAATTGGATCCAGATTAAGTCAAAGAGATGAAGAAAAAAGAATGGTTTATGTGAGGAAGAGAGATTAAAGATACAAAAGGAAAAGATTACACGGTTACACAACTACACATGGGTAGTGGGTAATGTGTAGTGGGCCATGATTAAAAAAATTAATTTTTAATATATTTTATAATTTTACAGTTTTATAAAAATGGTTGTCAAAAAATTCTGTTCACATTATAGATTTTGTTCTAAATTAAAAATTGAATTGAAGATTCCCAAAATCTCTTTTACTTTTATTAATATATAGATTAATCATCAATTCTTATTCTTACTCAAGACTCAAGGATACAATTTTTTACTTTTCAAACATTTTTAAGACATCGTTCGGTAGCCAATTAATGTACCAAATTAATTAGCTAAAAGATAAAAAAAAAATAACAAATTTAATTTACACAATTTTCCAAATAACTTTTTAACCATCCATATTTTCTCTCTCCATTTACATAATTTCTCAAACCAATTTTAATCACACATCTTATCTTAATCTTAATTTATATCTACATCTACATCTACATATATATAAAAACAGAAGTGCCGTCAAAAAAAATTTTCCGCCCATTTTCAGTTTCTATTTTTGGAATTTTTTTTTTTTCAATTGAATTTCCGGAATTGGAAAATGAGTTGTTGACAATTAATGAAACATTCAATGTGGGAAAGTGTGTAATGCATTGTAAATAGGCACTTGACTACATGTATTGAATGCTAATAGTTTGTCTATATATATATATATATATATATATATATTATTTTAGGGAATTATATTCATACAACACATTTTTTTAAATTTAGATCATAGTTTAATTGCAAGATAGATTTTCGGTGTTTGTTTAGTTTTGCTTTTATATCCTTAACTTTTTTTAATCGCATTGTTATTTATAACATTCAATTAATTAATAAATTTAATTTCTAATCGCAATTTCTATTCAAATATTCTGCTAATTTGCATTGAAAGGATGTGCAAATATTTTTTTTAACTTTTGTATTAATTATTTATTTTGATTATTTAAAAATATGAGAGATAAATAAGTGTTTTTCGCCAACAAAACAAATATATTGAACAAAAATCGTCTCAAAAGACAAGATGTGGAAATTAATAAAGAGTTGATGATAAAAAAATTATAAAATTTTTTAATATAACTATTATAATTTGAAGTAGTTTTATTGTTTGTAAAATTTTAATAATTATTTTAATATAATATTATTTTTTATGCATTTTGTATACGGGAGAAATTATGTATAAGCATTAAAAATTAACAAGCACTTATCAAAATTCATATTGTTAAATTGCAACTTCCGTAGATCATTTTTGTTTTCCAGTATAAAATACTTTCCAATAATTGGAATGCATTAATATTCATCATTAATTGCTTTATAAAAAATAAATTTTATAAAGAAATTAATACATTTGGAAAACTACACATTAACTTTGAAAAACAAAAATAACTTTACTTTTTCGTGCATTATTTGTGCATTAATTAGATTAATATTTTATTAAACTTTAATATTTGTTCTTTTTGTTTAGTTAAAAATATTAGTGACAAATAAGTTTGTTTACACTTCTTAATAGATTTTTTTTCCAGAAAACAGTAATTTTTTTTTTTAGAAAACGGTGACTATTCATTTTTTTTAATTATTTGAATTAAACTTGCTTGCATCAACGTAAGAGGTACTCATGATAATTAATAATTTGTTGAAATTAAAACTAATTATTATGTCATCAATTATTATGTCATCACATTGATATACATTTGAATGGTATTATGGAAATCATTTTACATAGTGAAATTAATTACTATGTTATGGATGGCGTGTTGACTGCATTTGATCCATGTTTGAGACCCATTATTTGGAATAATGTGATTTTGAATAGTAAATTTTTTGGAGAATGTGTAGTTAAAATTTGGAGAATTTTTTTGGACTTATGTGTAGAATCGTAGATTATTTTACTGGTATAATGTGTGGTTGAAAATGAGTTTTTAAAAAATGAGATTTAAAAATAATAGGTACCAAACAGGGGCTTGATGATGCGTTTAGTGCAATGGGAAATGAAATTGAAATTATTAAGGATGTTCATTTTAATACTTAAAAACGCAACTCCAAACAATGTGCAAATATCTGTTATTTTCGATAAAAAATAATATCAATTTTTTATCGAACAACAACTTCATTTTTTTATTTTTTTTTTTTGTGAAAAAATGTGGAAAACTTAATAATCATTTACTACTTAAATATCCAAAAATTATATGATCTAAAATTCTAGGTATAATTTTTTGACCTTCAATGTTATCCAGTTGCCATGTCATGATAATTGCAAGATTTGCGTAAGTATTATTTTAACTACTTGATTTTATATGTAAAACTATAATGTTATTGGTTAAGAATGAATAATATTTTTTTAATAATTCTTAATTTTAATAGTTGTGTAAAGGTTATATGGTACGATTTTTGCTATAATTTTTTTACTCCAACATTGTCGATTGTTATATCATGATAATTGCTAGATTTATGAAATTGTTATTTTGACCACTTGATTTTATAGGTGAAAATATAATTTTATTGGTCAAATGCAAATATTTGTGGGTTAAGATTCAGCACGCTTTTATAATTATTATGATTCTTATTTTTGAATGAAAAATTTAAAGCTTAAATACGAGAGGAGAATGCATAAACCATTAGAAATATATTGATACATTCCACATAATCAATATTGTATCCATAATATTAAATAAAAAACATGATACACCATTAAATAAACTACTAAATTTGGATTTTCTTTGAAGTTGACCATAACTCATAAAAATTATTGAAATTAACAATCATTTTTATTGGTCAAATACAAATATTTGCTCTTAAGATTAAACAAAAGCATATAATTATTGTGATTGATGTTTCTGAAAGAAATTTAGATAAAATGTTAAATACGTGAGGAAAATGCAAAAATTGTGGTTAAAAGCGAATAATATTCTTTTAATCATTCTTAATTTTAATAGTTAAGTGAAGATTATATGGTATACCATTTTCATTATAATTTTTTTGTCACCAACATATCATGTTGTCATATCATGATAATTGCTAAATTTATGTAATTATTATTTTGACTACTTGATTTTATAATTAAAAATATAGTTTTATTGGTTAAATACAAATATTTGTGGATTTAAGATTAAGCACACATTTATAATTATTGTGATTTATATTTTTGAATCAAAATTGGAAAAACTTAAATACGAGAGGCATAAATCATGAGAAATAATTGATACCTTCCACAATATATTTATATTTGGTGAATACTTTAGTATTATTTATTAATGTATTAAGTAAAATACTAAAGTATCCGACAAACATAGCATCCTCAATATCTCACTTATTTTTATTTATGGATTAAAATAGTGTAGTATTGAATTTATAATGCTTATACTAAACTTAAAAGAAAAGTGTTGATATATTTTATTAAAAATCGAATTTGTATTTTCAATTGGAAAATTGCATTCGTACAGGGCCTGTACCTGTAGGATTACTCTTTTCAATATACCAAAATTATTCACTAATTTTAAAATATATTTTGTACGATACAATATTCGTGCATCGCACGGGTGATGCACTACTATCTTATCTTATTATTATTATAAAGAAGGATAGTTGGGCCAATTCTTCCCCCCAAAAACTCCCGCCTAACAAATCTTCAAAAGTCATGAGTCAAAATAAAAATAGAAAAGTTGGCATTTTCCCCAAAAAAAAGTCACTTCTTAGATGAAAAAATTCAAAAGGAATATCTGTACAAATCTTTCAGGATACGCAACTCATAGCCACTCCACCACTCCTTTATTATTATTATAAAGGAGCTTAGTAGCCCAACTTTTCCCCCAAAATATAAAATAATAATAAACAAGTATCTCCAAAAGTTAGTCCATGTTTCGGGAAGAGAAAACAATTGAAATATAATGAAATAAAATATAAAATAATAATAAACAATTGAAATGTAATGAAATAAAATATAAAATAACAATAAACAAGTATCTCCAAAAGTTAGTCCATGTTTCGGGAAGAGAAAACAATTGAAATGTAATGAAATAAAATATAAAACAATAATAAAAAATTGAAATGTAATGAAATAAAATATAAAATAATAATAAACAAGTATCTCCAAAAGTTAGTCCATGTTTCGGGAAGAGAAAACAATTGAAATGTAATGAAATAAAATATAAAATAATAATAAACAATTGAAATGTAATGAAATAAAATATAAAATAATAATAAACAATTGAATTCAAATGAAATAAAATATAAAATAATAATAAACAAGTATCTCCAAAAGTTAGTCCATGTTCCGGGAAGAGAAAACAATTGAAATGTAATGAAATAAAATTTAAAATAATAATAAACAATTGAAATGTAATGAAATAAAACATAAAATAATAATAAACAAGTATCTCCAAAAGTTAGTCCATGTTTCGGGAAGAGAAAACAATTGAAATGTAATGAAATAAAATATAAAATAATAATAAACAATTGAATTCAAATGAAATAAAATATAAAATAATAATAAACAAGTATCTCCAAAAGTTAGTCCATGTTCCGGAAAGAGAAAACAATTGAAATGTAATGAAATAAAATATAAAATAATAATAAACAATTGAAATGTAATGAAATAAAATATAAAATAATAATAAACAAGTATCTCCAAAAGTTAGTCCATGTTTCGGGAAGAGAAAACAATTGAAATGTAATGAAATAAAATATAAAATAATAATAAACAATTGAAATGTAATGAAATAAAATATAAAATAATAATAAACAAGTATCTCCAAAAGTTAGTCCATGTTTCGGGAAGAGAAAACAATTGAAATGTAATGAAATAAAATATAAAATAATAATAAACAAGTATCTCCAAAAGTTAGTCCATGTTCCGGAAAGAGAAAACAATTGAAATGTAATGAAATAAAATATAAAATAATAATAAACAATTGAAATGTAATGAAATAAAATATAAAATAATAATAAACAAGTATCTCCAAAAGTTAGTCCATATTTCGGGAAGAGAAAACAATTGAAATGTAATGAAATAAAATATAAAATAATAATAAACAATTGAAATGTAATGAAATGTAATGAAATAAAATATAAAATAATAATAAACAAGTATCTCCAAAAGTTAGTCCATGTTTCGGGAAGAGAAAACAATTGAAATGTAATGAAATAAAATATAAAATAATAATAAACAATTGAAATGTAATGAAATAAAATATAAAATAATAATAAACAAGTATCTCCAAAAGTTAGTCCATGTTTCGGGAAGAGAAAACAATTGAAATGTAATGAAATAAAATATAAAATAATAATAAACAATTGAAATGTAATGAAATAAAATATAAAATAATAATAAACAAGTATCTCCAAAAGTTAGTCCATGTTCCGGGAAGAGAAAACAATTGAAATGTAATGAAATAAAATATAAAATAATAATAAACAATTGAAATGTAATGTAATGAAATATAAAATAATAATAAACAATTGAATTCAAATGAAATAAAATATAAAATAATAATAAACAAGTATCTCCAAAAGTTAGTCCATGTTCCGGGAAGAGAAAACAATTGAAATGTAATGAAATAAAATTTAAAATAATAATAAACAATTGAAATGTAATGAAATAAAATATAAAATAATAATAAACAAGTATCTCCAAAAGTTAGTCCATGTTTCGGGAAGAGAAAACAATTGAAATGTAATGAAATAAAATATAAAATAATAATAAACAATTGAATTCAAATGAAATAAAATATAAAATAATAATAAACAAGTATCTCCAAAAGTTAGTCCATGTTCCGGAAAGAGAAAACAATTGAAATGTAATGAAATAAAATATAAAATAATAATAAACAATTGAAATGTAATGAAATAAAATATAAAATAATAATAAACAAGTATCTCCAAAAGTTAGTCCATGTTTCGGGAAGAGAAAACAATTGAAATGTAATGAAATAAAATATAAAATAATAATAAACAATTGAAATGTAATGAAATAAAATATAAAATAATAATAAACAAGTATCTCCAAAAGTTAGTCCATGTTTCCGGAAGAGAAAACAATTGAAATGTAATGAAATAAAATATAAAATAATAATAAACAATTGAAATGTAATGAAATAAAATATAAAATAATAATAAACAAGTATCTCCAAAAGTTAGTCCATGTTCCGGGAAGAGAAAACAATTGAAATGTAATGAAATAAAATATAAAATAATAATAAACAATTGAAATGTAATGAAATAAAATATAAAATAATAATAAACAAGTATCTCCAAAAGTTAGTCCATATTTCGGGAAGAGAAAACAATTGAAATGTAATGAAATAAAATATAAAATAATAATAAACAATTGAAATGTAATGAAATAAAATATAAAATAATAATAAACAAGTATCTCCAAAAGTTAGTCCATGTTTCGGGAAGAGAAAACAATTGAAATGTAATGAAATAAAATATAAAATAATAATAAACAATTGAATTCAAATGAAATAAAATATAAAATAATAATAAACAAATATCTCCAAAAGTTAGTCCATGTTCCGGGAAGAGAAAACAATTGAAATGTAATGAAATAAAATATAAAATAATAATAAACAATTGAAATGTAATGAAATAAAATATAAAATAATAATAAACAAGTATCTCCAAAAGTTAGTCCATATTTCGGGAAGAGAAAACAATTGAAATGTAATGAAATAAAATATAAAATAATAATAAACAAGTATCTCCAAAAGTTAGTCCATGTTTCCGGAAGAGAAAACAATTGAAATGTAATGAAATAAAATATAAAATAATAATAAACAATTGAAATGTAATGTAATGAAATATAAAATAATAATAAACAAGTATCTCCAAAAGTTAGTCCATGTTTCGGGAAGAGAAAACAATTGAAATGTAATTAAATAAAATATAAAATAATAATAAACAATTGAAATGTAATGTAATGAAATATAAAATAATAATAAACAAGTATCTCCAAAAGTTAGTCCATGTTTCGGGAAGAGAAAACAATTGAAATGTAATGAAATAAAATATAAAATAATAATAAACAAGTATCTCCAAAAGTTAGACCATGTTTCGGGAAGAGAAAACAATTGAAATGTAATGAAATAAAATATAAAATAATAATAAACAATTGAAATATAATGAAATAAAATATAAAATGTTATTGCACTTTTTGTATTAAAATGTTATGAATCCGTGCATCGCACGGGTGATGCACTACTATATATATATAATAATAATAGTATAGCCGTCAAAAAAACCCACACATAGTTTCCCGCCATTTTTTCCTGCTATTTTAGGAAACTTTGTAATTTTATTAATTATTTTAATAATTGAATTAGGAAACTTCAATTAATGCAAAATTAATTATAAGTGACATGTAATAAATGACTTATTGATTGTAAAAAAAAATCTATAAAAAGATCCAATTGTATATTATTTTTATTTTTTTGATAATTATTGTAATATTTTGAAGTCAAAAAATATGGAATATAGGTGTCAAATTCATGATCTTAACGAGAAGTTCAATACAAGTTAACAAATGAGAGCAAACTCTAAATATATCATTCTTAAAATTGCCTCAAATAATAAAGGTAAAAGTTTTACTTATACTTTTTACTTTTTTCAATATCTAATCTTTTTAATTTATCTCATCTAAGACATAAAATGATATTTATCATTTCTTACCTAACTTCAATTTGACATAAATGATTAATTTCAAATCTTTTTTCTTATCAAATTAAAAAAAAATAATGATATCCGATCTTTCTATGTAAATTCAATTGAATCATTTTAATTTCTACAACTTCAAGTTTCGATAAACTCTTTGATAATTTTGAAATTAATTTTATAAATTTACTCATTTTGTTCATTTATCTATTGTTTAATTTTTATAAATTTAAAATAACATCAATTTGTAAAATATATACTACAGACTTTAACAATTAATTCATTGAATTCTATAGAAAATAAAAATATAAGATTTTATCAAACTTATTCTATTTAAAAATAAAATATAGTCCATACATTTATTTAACATGCACAAAAAATAGTTTTGTGTGTGTGGGTAACATGGTCATTTTCAATAGTTGGTGAAAAATAAAATGTCACATTGTATTTGAAACCATTGAATGTGAGTAAATTTGATATAAACTATAGAAATTGTTTTAAATGCGTGATTGAAAGTGAAAGAAGGTAGTAGTATAAAAAATAAAATAATTGTCAAATCAATCAATTGAGTTGTTAAAATTTGATTTTCTTTTTTTAGAATGTGTGGTTAAAAGGTAATATGAGCAATTGTGAAAAATTAATTTTTAAATAATATTTGGTTGTGAATGAACATTAAAAAAAATTATGTTTGAATAATCAATTCTATATGAATAAATAAACTAAGGAAACTAGATAATGAACAATTAACTGTTAAAAAAATGCAATTCATAATTTTTTTTTATTGTATATTGAATATACAATTTATGCATTAAAGTAAGAAATCTTATAGGGAGAAATGAAATTACAAATTATTCACAATTTGTGTATGCAAGCTATTATTATTATTTTTTTATTGTGTTATTTTTATCGGGCATTGTATTTTTACAACTTATTCAATAAATATTATTTATTTCGTGCATCGCACGGGTGCGATTACTAGTACATATAATAACAACATAGACGTCACATAAATCCGCACATAGTTTCCCGCCATTTTTACCTGCCATTTTAGGAAACTTTATAATTTTATTAATTATTTTAATAATTGAATTAGGAAACTTCAATTAATGCAAAATTAATTATATGTGATATGTAATAAATGACTTATTGATTTGTAAAAAATAAAAACACTATAAAA
Source organism: Ligustrum vulgare (assembly GCA_963555705.1). NCBI lineage: Eukaryota > Viridiplantae > Streptophyta > Magnoliopsida > Lamiales > Oleaceae > Ligustrum > Ligustrum vulgare. Next base: position 5,640,450 of record OY743179.1, read on the forward strand.
AGATCAAATTATATATTATTTTTATTCTTTTGATAATTATTGTAATATTTTGAAGTCAAAAAATATGCAATATGGGTGTCAAATTCAAGATCTTAACTAGAAGTTTAATACAAGCTAACAAATGAGAACAAACTCTAAATATATCATTCGTAAAATTGTCTCAAAAAATAAAAGTAAAAGTTTTATTTATACTTTTTACTTTTTTCAATATCCAATTTTTTAAATTTATGTCATTTAAGTCATAAAATGATATTTATCCTTTCTTACATAACTTCAATTTGACATAAATGATTAATTTCAAATCTTTTTTCTTATTAAATTAAAAGAAATAATAAATATTCAATCTTTCTAAGTAAATTCAATTAAAATATTTTAATTTCTACAACTTTAGGAAATTAATTTTATAAATTTACTCATTTTGTTCGTTTATCTATTTTATATATTTATAAATTTAAAATAACATCAATTTGTAAAATATATACTATAGAATTTAACAATTAATTCAATGAGTTCTATAGAAAATAGAAATATAAGGTTTTATCAAACTGATTATATTTAAAAATAAAATATGGTTAATACATTTATTTAACATGCACAAAAAAATAGTTTTGTGTGTGTGTGTGTGTGGTGTGTGTAACATGACTATTTTTAATACTTGGTGAAAAATAAAATGTCAAGTTGTATTTGAAATTTTTGAATAGGGGTAAGTTTGATATAGACTATAGAAATAATTTTAAATGTGTGATTTAAAGTGAAAGAATGTAGTATAAAAAATAAAATAATTGTCAAATCAATCAATTGAGTGGTTGAAAATTGAATTTTTTTTTTTTTTTTTTTTTAGAATGTGTGGTTAAAAAGTAGAATGTGCAATTGCGAAAAATTAGAACATTAAAAAAAATTATTTTTGGATAATCAATTCTATATAAATAAATAAACTAAGAAAACTATAGAATAAACAATTAACTATTAAAAAAATGCAATTCATAACTTTTTTTTTATTTTTTATTTAGTATTTTGATTGTATATTGAATACACAATTTATACATTAAAGTAAGAAATCTTTTAGACAGAAATGAAATTACAAATTATTCACAATTTGTGTATGCAAGTTATTTTTTTATTGTGTTATTTTTATCGAGAATTGTATTTATATAACTTATTCAATAAATAATTTTCAATTATATATTCCGTGAATCACACGGGTGCAATTACTAGTTTAGAAAATACAAATAAATCTAATACAAAATTTAATTTGGCCAAAATATCCGCTCAACAGGGCCTAAATCACAAATCCATACCCAAAGAAAATCACAAGAATAAATTTTTTTTACATTACCAAACAGTTCTAAACAAAAATTTTCTAATTTCTTATAGTCAGTTACGATCGTCTAGCTCTTGTTTGGCTCATTAAATTAATAATATTATACATAAATTAAAAAAAATTCTTTATTTTTAACTACACATTATTGAAAAAAGAGTAATTCTATAGAGATATTTTTAATTAATATTTTTAAGTGACACGATGACTTGACGCATATATATTGAATGATATAAATAACTACCCACCGTTTATTTTTATTTTTTTAAATATCTAAATGGGGGTCAAACAAATAGGGGGATTTATTGATTTAGCCATATGAAAAATGCAATTTTTAAGAATGGCCATTTTTTGTAATTTGTCCATATTACCCTTAATGAAGTTAGTTATTTTCTTTGCAAGCTACGTCCCTGAATTTAATTTGGTTCATTTAATTCAATACTTCTTGTTATATCCATATTTTTTAATCTCTTAAGTTCTTCTAGAAATATTCTATATTGTGATAATTTCTCAAAAGATTTAGGATGATCTTTTTTAGTTATATATCCTAATGTTATTCATTCTGAAACTTCTTCTTCTATATCCTCGTATTCTTCTATAATTTTATGAACTGTATTCATATTCTTTGCTATTTCAATAGAATTAAATTCTATTCTATTTAAGATAACATAGTCTATATCTTCGTATATTTCTTTTAATTTAGATTGTCCAACAGAGTGTATATTTTTAGATTTTTCAACGATAGTTAATAAAAATGAAATTTCCTTATTATTTAAATATAGTTTATGATCACAGTTATTAGATGTTGATGTTTGTGAAGTATTCATAGATTATTGGGTAGGTAGATTATTATACAAAATTTTCTGGTATAAATCCATTCTTTGATCTAGTACAATACAATAATCTGCAATATATTGTTCGTATTTTTCTAAAAGTTTATTATATTCTTCAGAAGATATGTTTTCATTTTTCATTTGTTGTTTAATATCTTCCATTTTATCTTTCAATTTTTCTAAAAGGTTATCAAGTCCTTCGATTGTATATCCTGGCATTTAAGTTTGAAATGTATTTGTCGTAATTTTATCTTCTAATTCCATTTTGATTTCTAATATGTCAGAATAATCTATAATGTATTGATCATGATTTTCTGAAAGTATATAATATTGTTCAGATGATTCATCCATATCTATTAAATGAGATATAATGTTATCTATTTTTTCCATTATTTTTTCTAACAAATTGTTTATCCTTCAATAGTATATCCAGGCATTACAAACACAGAGATAAATAATTTATAAAGTTTCAAGTAATTTTTCAAATTCTATCAATATTTGAGAATTGATAATATCTATGTCAGCCATGATATCTATACTTGGTTCAAATGATATATTATATTTTGAAATACTTTTCTTTCTCTTTTCTAATTTATCAATTATATCTTGAATATCATGTATCATTATACATCTTACAGTTCCTCTAGCAAAGTTTTCTATCCAATTTTCTTTAAAACTTTTTAATATCTCTTGTGATGCGTAGAGTTGCTCTTGGTATCCTATTTTATCAATTTCATTTTCATATTCAATACCTTTTTTACTTTTGATATACTTTTTAACTTTATATGGTCCTCTCTTAGTTCTGGATTTTTTCATGATATAATTATTTTCATTCATGATATTAAGATTTTCAAAAACTGGTAAAGAAATATTCATCTCTTCCATCACTGTCATAATCTATTAAGGATCATAATCATTATCACTACTAAACACATATCCTAAATATAATTCATTATTTATTTCAGTGTTATTACTATCAAGCCAAAAATAAATAATTGATTTTGTAATTTCTAATCCTAATATTCTTTTTAATGTTGGAAAGATAGCTAACAAACATGGCATATAGACATGATATAACTTTTTTATTTCATTATTTGGTCTAGTAAATTGTTTATGCATGAATAAATGTTCAATTATGCTATGATATTCATCATTATGAGGACTGTTTTGATAATTAAATTTAACAATTCTGGATTCTGTCATATTAAAAGCTCTTCTTCCTCCTTATTCCGTAAAGATAGATATATTAAGAATACTAACCTCTTTTCCTGTTCTCAGTACCTTTGTATTTTCCTTCTATTGTTAGTGACCTTCAGGCTTATAGGTTTCTACTCCACACCCTCCAATGGCTTCCTGCCTTTACGGGTTATTAGCTAAAACTGGATGCCTTCACTGTATAACTCTTTAGATGGAAAATATTTTAGGACAAAGTGTAGGGAGTTTTCTTAATAATATATCTTCTTTTTGGAAATAGGATTTAGAAGACAAGAATTTAGAAACTCATCATAATATGATAAGTAAATTGGGATTTTATTGATAATATGAAAATTGACAAAGGATTGGTATGAGAATTTTTTGAAAGACAGAAGATTTTTTGGCTTTCTCACAAACTGAGTGCTCAAGAGAGTTCTGCCTTTCAACTAGCCCGGAGGCCTCTATTTATAATACTACATTGAACACAATTACATCACTGCTTACATCATCGTCCTAACAATTTCACAGCTTTTAAGGACACACCTGTCCCTCTATTATTTATTACATCACATGACCCTTACATTATAGTGACACTTATCCTTCTATTTTTTAGTCTTGACATGGCCCCTACCTTGTTCTGCATTGTTGAATTAAAGTAGGTTTATTGAACAGCTTCAACTTGTCCATCAATTCTGTTGGCATGTGAAGCAGATCCATCAAGTGGCTTCCACATGTCCATCAATTCCTCTGGCATGTGGGGCAGTTCCTAGCTATGCACGCTTCTTGCAAAGTGGCAAAAATTCCATGGATTTGATGAATATCAAATTTATTGATGTATTCTTGCAAGATTGTTGACTTTTCTTTTCCTCCATTAGTGAGTAAGGTCCATACATTGTATTGGCATATGCATTTGAATTTTTTCTCATACAGATTTTTGTCAATGTTGTAGAGAACTTTAATTCCCAACACCCTTCAGGATCTAAACCATGATCTTGTAATGTTTGGTACTGTCTTGGTATTTTTTCCAACTTCAATTTGAAAACTTCGAGCAACATACCAAATCGTGATAATATGCTCAGCAGGATAATATATCCTTCCATCAATTTCAGGACTGATTGAATAAAATTTTAAATATATGGATCTTCCTTGAGCAAATTTTGAAATTTCTCCTTTTAGTAAATCATCAAATTTTTCGATTTCTTTTAGATCTTTTCCTGGATAGATAAGATCCAAGAATCCATAATCAGCTGCCATTTTTGTCATGACGGGATCTCCTCCCTGAGTAACGATCAATCGTGGGTATACATGGTCTCCAGACGAAATGTAATAGCAATCACATTCTTGAAGTTCATATATAACTTCAACAGTGGTTTTATATTCGTTTTCTTTTGGTAAAAAAGGGGAATCATCTTCCTCTTCAGCACGAATTCTGACTACCCTTGTATATTCATCTTTGGCATTGATTGTGATTTTTCGAGGACTGACTTCATTTATAACAACTTTTTTGGGACTTGGTTCATCTCTTTTAATTGTTGGTCCACCACTGCTTCCAGAAGATGTACCTGTTTGTATTTTTGATATAACCTGTTTGGTATCAGCCTGTTTGGTAATCAACGATTTAATCTCAATTATGTTATCGCTCAATTCTTTAGTATAATTGTGATGAAATGCTGAGATTTCCATCAATTGCTTGAAACTTACTTGGAGAGTTTCTGCAAGTTGTTCAATTCCAAGCTTTATATCTTCAGCTTCCTCCATGAGGAAGTTCATTCGCTTTTTGGCGTCTATCAGGGATCTTTTGATATTATCCATCTGTAAATTCAATATTCCTGCTTAAAAAGTCCGCAAGATAATTATTAACACCTTTAATATGAACTATATCAAAATTATAAAATGCCAAATAGGCTTGCCATCTATGGAGCCTTCTATATTGATGTTCTGGTGGTAATTTATTTTTTACTAAACCTGCAACTTGAGAATTATCAGTTTCAACAATGAATTTCTTAGATAATAAAAACAATGAAAATTTCTTTATTCCTCTGATAATTGCTAACAGTTCTTTCTCATGAGTAGTATAATTTATTTCTGCTTGATTAAACGTTCCACTTGAGTATCTACAAATTTCATGAAGATTTGTTTTTAATATTGCTGCCCAATACTTATCCGAGGCATCAGTATTAACTATCAGATTATCTTTTTCATCTGGTAATCTTAATTTTGATAATTTTTTACATTCTTCTTTTAGTGATTTAACAATTTCTGTATGTTCATCACTCCATCCTTTGATATTTGTTTTTTTCAGTAAGATTTGAATTTTATGTCTCTTTTTTGATAGATTTTCAATAAATCCTTCTGCATAATTTAAACATCCTAAAATTTTTTTTATTTGTTCTTTTGATTCTAATTTGTTTGGAAAACTTTCTATCTTTTTAGATATATGGGTTTGTAATTTTATCCCTCTTTTATCTATTGATAATCCAAGAAAATCAATTTCTTGTTTTTCTATTATAGCTTTATTTTTTGAAAGTACAATTCCTTCTTTTTTGCATTCATTTATAAATTTAATTAAATGGTTTCTATGTTCTTCTCTATTATTAGAACATATTAATATATCATCGACATAGACAATTAAGAATTCATTGAATTTTCTAAATATGTTATCCATTCTTCTTTGATATATTTGTGGTGCATTTTTTAAACCAAATGGCATAACCATCCATTCATACTTACCTTGTGGTGTACTAAATGCTGTGTATTGAATACTATCTTCTTCCATTTTTACTTGCCAAAATCCTGATTTGCAATCAAATTTAGAATAATATATTTTTCCTTTTGCAAGATTTATTAGTACCTCTTTATTTGGTAAAAAGTATCCATCAAATTTAGTATATTTGTTTAACTCTTTATAATTTATCACCATTCTAGTTTTTCCTCTTTTTTGCTCAGAATGTTTCATAACCATAAAAGCTGGACTACTATGGGGTCCATTACTAGGTCTGATTAATTTTTGGTTAAGTAATTCTTTTATCTGAGTTTTAAATTTTTGTGTATCTTGTATGGTATACATCATTGGTCTAACTCTTATAATAACATTTTCTGTTAATTCTATTTTAGCTTTTGGATGATGTGGTTTCCAAAATAATAATGGACTTTCTCCACAAATTTTTTCTAGTTGATCAATGATTTTTTTCATGTTTATTTTTAAGATTTTTTTATACATTATTTTTTTATTTTTTATTTCATTTTGTGTAATTGATTTTTTCTCCCATTTATCACCACGCTGTGTTGGCTGAACTCTGTAAGGTCTAAATTCTCTTGGTATTTTTAGTAAATGTGCACAAGGTGTTTGCAACATTATCATGTAATTATTTTGTTTATAATATTGAAATTGTTGTATAAAGTCATATCCTAGTAATATATCACATTCTAAGTTTTTATAATTATATATTTTATTTTCAACTATTTGTTTACTCCCAAGTATTATATCAATTTTATCAGCAATATTAATTATATGGGTACTTTCTCCTGTTACTCCGGTAATTTTTATCTTTCCATTAGTATTCCATGATTTTATTAAGAAACTTTTGAATATTGTTATATCACTTCCCGTGTCAATTAATGCACATGTTGTTATATTTGTTTCAACAATTGTAACTTGTATATAAACTGCTAATGGAAAACTTATTTGATTATTCATTTATTCAGCTTTTCTGCATAGTATAGTTTGGTCATTATGAGTTATATATAATCCTTCACGTTTTATACTATAATCTTCTAGTCCATCTAGAAAGCTCATTCCTAATAATACATGAGGATTTACCATACTACTATCTACATGACATGGTACTAGGAGATTTATTCCTCCTATTTTTATTGGTACTTTTACTTCAAGTTCAGTCATATGTACTTGTCCATCAAGATTTATATATCTATATGGATCAGTTCTATGAAATATCAATCCTTTTTACTTTTTCAAAAAACAATTTACTATTTTTTATTTTCAACTAGTTTGTAATATTAATAACTAATAAGCATTACCACTGCACCAGAAATTTTGAATCATAAAACGTTATAAATAGAAGGTGGAGTGGAGCGGTCATGTTAAACAGTATACATTTTTTCAAAGAAATAACCCTTTGATTGAATCTTTTATTATTGTGTATATCTTCATAATAATTATATATAACAGAAATGAAAGAGGTTGTATATAGGGAAATAGAAAAAAAAAGATATAGAAAACAAAAATGAATCAACAAATTTTGAAAAATGGAAAAAAATGAAACAAATTATGAAAAAGCGAAAAAGGAAAAAAAAAGGAAAAATAACTGGATTTCCAGTGTAATTAGGCGGCGGGAAATAGAAGTCATGTAAACACAACAAATATTGAAGACTATAAGTAGACGTCGGCGATTTTGAAAATAATAAATAAATATTGAAGGTCCAACTATTTTTGAAGTGGGTTTTGAAGTTGATTATTGGATAGGGGATATAAGTAGTGTGAACATGATAAATATTGAAGTCCCAAAAAATTGGAAAAATAAATAAATAAAATCTGCACATAGCACAAGAATTTTGGAGGGAAAAAGGGAAGTTGACTGAGGTTGACTCAGCTACTTTTATATATTACTAGTTTCACACCCGTGCGTTGCACGAAATCTTTGATAGTGATAATATTTTATTATAGGAAAACGTAGAATCACAATATATAATAAAAAATATTATGAACACAAGAACTTATAAATTCTTTTATTTCTAAATAGAAGTTAATACAAATTTTGAAACACTTATTTAAATACGACATTTGTAACTAAATTGATTGATTTACCTTCCTCGTCAAATATGTAATTCTAGATATTGTTACATATACTTGACAATTACTAAATACTGATCTTCCCAAGAAAATCCCAACGTGGGATAGTTTTCATTGACTCTTATTAATCGTCATGACGTAAGATACTATTAAAGGGAACTATCTTCTTTGAAATTTTAAAAAGCAACCTTGGATCTAAAGGAGTTAACAACATTTTTGGAATAAAAACATTTTGCCCTGCATTACTCCCCGATAGAATTGAGGCCTCCAAAACATGGTGTCCAAGCCTAGAAATAATTAACCTAGTTCTGTTGCACAATCTCGAAGCATGATCAATATTTCTCAACAACATTATTGGAGCATCGACTCTCAGCTTCAACTCGTGGTTATACACACCAAAACATTTTACTCCATTTAAGAACTATGTGGAATGTACGTCTCCAAACAAACCTCTTATGCTGTCCAATTTACAAAATGTATTTGAACTAATATATATATTTTATTCAGCATGATTTAGTAGAAATCGTGTATCTATTTATGTTTTCAACATTGCTCAATATTGGAGCAAGAATGGCCCTTCGTTGAGGGGTATGTGCTTTCAACTATTGCTTTATATTACACATTGAGTCTTCATTAGGATTCAAAGTTGCAAACCTGGTCCCGTTATTTCAACAAAAGACTTTAAATTGTAAATTGCTTTAGGGAAAAAACAGTCAGCTGTTGGCCAGACGTAAGTTTTGTAAAAAAAATAAAATAAAAAAAATAAATAAAAATAGAGTCTGAACTTATGGCTTATTATTGGGTAATTTCCTCGGTTTTTAACAAATGTGACGTGCCGAATGCAGTAAATTTCATGTTCGCTCAATAGATGGTTGTAAATATTAATGATGTGACCTTTTACTGTAGCTTAAAACATGTTACTCTGAATACAAATTATATTAGTAAATAATGCACGTAGATTATAGAACAATGTTGTCAACACAAACTGAAATACAATTAGAAATTTAAAAAACGTGCGTTAAAATTGGGACCATAACACATTTTTTTCTATGAAAATCATTTCCATGCATTTATTATTTTTTCCGTGCTTGGGTACAAACCATTTTCTAACCCAATGGAGTTTTAACTTCAAGTCTGCACGATGTTTGTTAAGATCTTTCAAGAGTACAAATGTTGAATGTATAGAAGCAGAATATGAAGTGTTGCAGGTAAGATAACTTTCAATATTTGCGAATATTTAAAGAGAAAACGGAGTACTTTGACCGTTACCATTCTCAATTATTGACTCTTAAACTTCTAATACCAGCAATTAAGAATCCAAGATAATAACAACTACTAATGTGGAATAGGTTTCAAACAAAGAATAAGTACATATAAAAAACTAAATAATAACTATACGGTGTTAGTAACTATCGAAATTTGTAATAATTTCTAATTGTATTATAATTAAAAAAAAAAGTTTTTTAGTTAGTAATTTTTCATAATATAAGACGTGCTTTCTTTATTAGAAATTATAAACATTTTTTTTTGTGTTAGTACTTTTTATAGTATAAGACATGTTAATACTATTACTTATTATATCTAATAACAATATTATTTTCAATATATAAAACGTAAGTTGATAACAATTATTGAATACTGGGATATTTAAAACAATTGTTAATCTTATAGGTAATTATACAAACAAAATAATTACTTTAAGAAGCTATCTTTATACCATGCTTAGGACAGTTCAAAATGATTTAAGACGTATCCTGTTCATCCTAATGCAATTAGTTATCATTAATAATGGTAACATTAAAGATGCTTTACTTGGACCTTATTTTGTAATTATAATAGTATTATTATGAACAAAATGTTTGTCTTATTTCAATCTTCTTCACAATGACATGCTTTTGTGAGATTTTTTTTTTTTTAAATAAGAAATTACAATTGATCAAATTATTATTATTAGAAACATTAGACATTTTATAGTGTGAATTTTATTATTAGTAGTAGTAATATCTGTCATGCTTTAGTGAGAATTTTGTTATAAAATCAGAAATTATATGATTTATAAAATTATTATTATTAGTAACACCAGACATACTTTTGTGAGACTTTAATATATAAAATAAGAAATTATGTTACATCAACTAAAGCAATAATCATAATAAATAATGCAAAGTTTTCTAAAGAGCCAAAATTGAAAAGAAACAATAATAGGAATTAGAAACCATCAAAGTTTGAAAATTTAAAAGATCAATATTTTTCAATACAATTGTCAATTTTTTAGTTGGCTTATTTAGCCGTTGTCACTCTCAATAGTACAATTAAATAAAGTAATGAGAATTCCTATAATTTAACGAATTTGCTATACAGATATAAAAATGAATTTTTATTTTGCAATGACCTAGATGTGTGTATAAAGATTTTAAAAAATAAATATTATAGATAAAATCGTTTAGTTTTTAATAACTTATTTTTATTTGATATTTCTTTGATTAAATTTGCACGATTAAACATATTTGTATAATTGATTTATTTTAATTTTTTTATATTATTATCATTCATTTAATATAGATTAAGAAAAAAATGTCATGCAAATTAATTGAAATAATTTTTTAACCTATTAATCACTATTTTCATGGGACACGAAGAGGCAAATAAAGAGTTAGGAAATCAATGTATAAACATTAATATGTTATTGTTATTGCACATTTTATTATGGAATGAATTTAATAAATTCACAAAAAAAAAAAAATCAATAATATAATATATATATTAATTGTAGAGTATGCACAATTAATTAGTGAGTTTGGACGGGAACACCTGAATTGGGACCCGCTCCAACACAACAACTTTAATATATAATATAGATATAGATCATAAAATTAATTTGAATTTGATCGTCAATTTCCAAGCACAGCAACGACTTTTCTCTATCTGTTTCTATAGTCTAAAGGATCCATTCCGAAACACTTTGAAAAAGAATTATCACACATCATTTGCATTCAGGTACTCTCATTTATTTTTATCAGTCCTGTTTTTCATTTTTAGCCTTAAACACAATCGTTATTGAGATCTTTGTCCGTAAGCGATTGCCTAATTTTTTATTTTATTTATATACTGATATCATTATTTTGAGCTTTTGAACATGGGTTTAGATTTTTAGAATTTTTTGGTTGGAAATTTCTGGTCGTTTAAAACTCTCTTTGGTAGCTGAGAAAATTGACAGATAAAATAATTTTATTGTGTTTTATAAGTAAAATCAAGTTGCATTTTTATTTTAAATGCTTTGATTTGAAAATTTTTTCCTCAAAAAATTTTAATTTAGAATATGGTTATATGAAAGCAGAAATTAGAAATCATAATCCCATTTTTTAAGAGAAGAATCATTTATATTTTTAAAACTCATTTGCAATATTTGTTCATAACTTAATGAAATAAAAAAAAAAAAAAAGTTGTCTTTGAAATCTGGAAAATTGGTGAAAATAATATTATCGGATGTAATTTTACTTTGGATGAATGGCATATAATATATTCACGTTTCTCCTGAAATGGTCTCAATTTTCATTACTTGAAGAAAGAGGAGGAAAAGAGAGTTCATTTTTTAAGCTGCTTTCTAATTTCATTTTTCAAGTCTGTTAACGATTTATGATTTTTTGTTAAAAGTGTATAATTTTGGCAGGACGCAATGGAAGAGCACTTGGTTGATCACATGCCCGCATCATTGCAATCACTGCAAGGGGATGAGGCTTCTAGGGAGTGTTCACACTCTCAAAGCGTTGCTCCATTTATTTCAGTAATTGACATTCAGGATGATGATGAAGAACAAGAAGTAGCTGGTGAAGAAGACTGTTTGATTCAAGCTATGGAATGTCGCATTTGCCAGGAAGAAGACAGTGTTAAAAGTTTAGAAATTCCCTGTGCTTGTAATGGCAGTCTGAAGGTATCTTTGTGTGCTCAGTTGCATTTTTTATTTTATCAATTTTACTATCTACGATTCTACATAACTTATTTAGTCTGAACGTATGCCTGTGTTCTCTTTATGGTGATGGTGGTATAAAAAAGTTTGACGTAACTTCTATATGTAATATGACTTTTGTGCTTATGGGTTTGTAGACTCAAATTTAGTGGTTTGTTTGGTTGTAGACTTTTTTGTGACAAACTTACTTACTATTCTTTCTCATCTTGTTTCTTTGAAAAATCCAGTACGCGCATAGGATATGTGTTCAGCGATGGTGCAATGAGAAAGGAGATGTAACATGTGAGATCTGTCATCAGGTGTGTTGACTCTCATTTGTTTGATTTTTTCCCTTACAATTTTTGTTAAGATTTAGTACTTCCTATTGCTTTTGTACATGAGACTAGAAAAATGACATCATGAGCTTATATACCTTTTTAGTTTTCAAACACTTCTTGTTATGGACTAGATTCCAGCATTAAGTTAGGGTAAATATAGCAAGATTATTATTTCTGAAATATGTAAATATATGCCAGAATTGCATAGCATATAGGTGTTATGAATTGGATATGTTTATTAGATGCTAATTTGTGCATTTAATTTTCCGTTGTACAGCCTTATCAACCTGGGTATATGGCTCCACCTCCTATACAACCTGATGATACCACCATTGAAATCAGGCATGTTTTGCACTTGGTCCTCTTTCGTAATTCGTTAACATGTTCTGAGTGAGGCCAATCGTTGTTTACCTATTTGATTATAAGGCTTTGTGGATGTGTTGATATAGTAATTTTATTTAGTAGCAAAATGTGATCTTGGAAGCTAGCTATGTTATATCTATAGAAGCAATGCTTTTTAATGGTAACACAGTTACCAGAAATTTCAAGGTTTCATTATCATATATGTAGATACACAAAAGGCTAATTATTTGTTTGGTATCAGCCAAAGTTTGCTAACGTTTTTTTGTGTGTGTGTGTGTGTTGGGGGGGGGGGGGGGGTAGATTTTTAATAAATGAAGCAGGAAAAGCATTACTAACTTTTGGGTCCCTGTTGATTAAACTTAATATTTGTGGTTCCTTGGAGTAACCCCAAGTGATTACCCACCACAGCACTTCTCTTGCCTGATGATATTTGTATATTGAAGTCCGAAATAAACTTGATTTTTTGGTTGATGTTAATAGTTGTCCGTCTTAAGTATCTACAGTCATCATCTTGATTGTGCCTTTTTCATACTCATATCTTATTACATGGAAATTAGTATGGGGAACACAGAACACTATAAAGATGTCAATGACAGCCCTGAGGGCAAAAATTTAGGGACTTGAATCATGCATCATTTGTATTTGATTCTCATTCAACCCGTATTTAATGTAAATTTTGGCTAAGCTAGGCAACATGTATTGGATTCAAAAAAGAATAGGTGTTTATATATCGTGAAAGTTCAAATATTAGACAATGTATTGTTTGGTAATCTGTTAAATATATGCAATTCAAACATTTCTGTTTGAATTGATAGAAAACTTTGGAGGAATTTTCTTAAATATAGTTTCAAATATTAAACAAATTGTGCTGAACATGGTTTGCAATATCTAAGGTTGAAAAGAAGAAACAAAAATACTTGCTGGCATGGCAGAAGTGCATGACACACTACTGTAAATATATTGAACAAGGAAATGATTTTTGCAAATGCAAAATGGGATGTCATATAATGAGATAAACAGTACCTTTTGGTTGTCAACTAACTGTGTTGAGGATAACGGAACCCATAACACAAATATACTGCCATTGATATGAAATTTATGATGTACCATGTACTAAAGGGTTGTGTTCGTCTTCTTTTTCCAAATCCCAAGCACAGCCACTGCCCAAAGCATCAACCTTTTCGTGGTCACTTGCCATTGTTTTACCCATCGGCCATCAGCACCATAATATCTCCATCACCATGTGGCTTGCCACTATAACCCCTCAGCATACCTAGTCTGACTTGTTACAAAAACCAGATGATGGTTAAATCATAAGTTCAATTTCTAAATACGTGTGATAGATCAATGTTCTAATATCTCTTTGACATCCACATTTTCAAGAGAGAAATTTTTGCAGTTAAAACTATTTAATTTACTCTTGGTCTAATCTATATGCCTACCTATGAAGCATCAAATTTTGTTTTTGAGTGACATGTCACTTCCACACTAATTCTTGGTATCATTAATTAAGTTGATTGAATTAATAAATTCTGAAAATTATACCTTCATAGTGGGGGCTGGACAATTGCTGGTTCCCCTTTAGATTTGCGTGACCCGCGAATTTTGGCCATGGCTGCTGCTGAACACCGTCTTCTCGAGGCTGATTATGATGAGTATGCCAACTCAAATGCTAGTGGAGCTGCATTTTGTCGTTCTGCTGCTTTAATTGTAAGGAACTGCTACTCAGCCTACTGTCATTCACATAGGATTATAATATGTATAGATGACTTTTAACCTTTTAAATATATGTATAATGCTAATTGTAAGTTATAAATGTTGTGCTCTTGTTGCTTGGTATCTTCATTCTTTACTGAGCATCCAGTGCACTGAAATAAAAGCATTTGTTCCCTCCATTTCACTCTCTTTTTTCTCTGGCACACGTGTAAAAATACAAAGACGTACACGTCAGTACCTCGTGCACAATCACTCCCATTCCCACCCCCACATCCATAACAGAAAAGTCAGGAAGATGGAAAGGAAATGGGTGAGATGACATTGTGCTAATCTGCTTCTGTTTTGTCACGTTGATAAGATATTTTTCCATCCTGGTATATATGACAAATGAGATCAAAAAATATTCCATGGTATAGCCCTGTCACTCAGCTCTATTTTATGGTCAGAACGACTTGATCTTTATTCATCTCTGCTGCCTAAGACTTTTTGGTTTTCTCGTATTTATAGCTTAGTAAATTTTTATATTTTATTTCTTTTTAAATCTATCTTCTGTGCCAGCTGATGGCTCTTCTACTCTTGAGGCACGCCTTAACAATGGGGAATGGTGACAGTGCTGATGATGATGTATCTACCTTTTTCTCTGTGAGTAGGATTTTATGTTTCTTTCTATTATATACATGTTGACGTGCGTTAGACTTGTATTAGAATGATTTTCACTTAATTTTTTGGTTGATAATTAAAAGCTTTTCTTGCTCCGGGCTGCCGGCTTCCTTCTTCCCTGCTACATTATGGCTTGGGCCATCAGTATGTTGCAGCGTCGAAGACAAAGGCAGGTCAGATTATTTTTCCTTGGTCATTTTCTGATCTTCAGAATGTCTTCCGGGTTTTCCTATTCATTATCATATTCCAAATCAGGATGATCAATTGACAGACCATGAGTGGCAGATTGACTGCAAGTGTGTCAGTAATTATGTTCTAACCAGTGTGGAATTATATAAATGGTCAATATAAGCTGATATCAACACGTAGATTCAATCATGTTCTAACACTAGGCTTGGGAGGAACATTTAATGCACTTCTGCATTTCACCAAGGATTCTCACATGGGTTTTATTTTATTTATTTATTTATTTTTTTGTGCAACTTAGCCCCTGTTTGATTTTCATTAAATTTTTCTCTTTTTTCTACGGTACTCAATCTCAATCATCCATCAAAAGTCAAGTCCATAATTTTTTACTTTTCAATCAAATCTCAACCATCATTTCTCCTAAAAATCACTATTCATTTCAAAAAAACTCATTTTAAACAATACCAAACACACTCTTAAAAGAAATGGTTCAACTTTAGAGGTCGATATCATTTTGTATTTTTTACATTTTTTGAACTAATTACTTATTTCTGTTTCGGCTGTTAAATCAGGAAGCCGAAGCTCTAGCAGCAAGTGAAGTTGCTTTCAGGCTGCAGGCAGGACAACTTGGGGGTTTGCAGGTCACAATAGCACCTGGAGCAATAACAGGATCACAAGTGAATCCGCATCCAGAGTTCGTTTGATATGAAGAATTGAAGATGATGGGTTCGTCTTGTAGAATCTTGGTGTTGCATTGTAGCCATGCAAGATTTCTATAGAACTCTGTATTCTGTTTCAGTATTTTCTTTCTCTGCAAATTTTACACCAACCTTGCTTGAACCATTGTTTGTGATCAGGGAATTTTAAATTTACAGAGCCGTTTTCAAATCAGTATGACTAGGGATGTAAACGAGTTGGGCTGAGCCGGTTCACACTAAACTGTCCTCGGGCCAAAAAAGCCCTAGTCGAGCTAGCTAAGGATTGAGTCCTTTTCTTTCAGATCTGCTACTCGTATTTTGTTACAGGTTTGCCTAGCGCTTCCAAGCTCCTCAGATGGGGTTTAAAATCATAGAATTCATGGTGCAACTCTACTTTGATCTCCAAGTGGACCTCTTGGCCACTTACGACTTTGGCTTTTTAGAGAATCCTGCTCATATGTCGTAGGATCTTATGAATCTTTATTTTAGAAATAACTGCATAAGCCCAAAAAATCCCAAAATAATCAATAATCTAAGGGTCCCCATCAAAGTCGAATTCCCATTTGAGATCGTCTTGTTCGCTATCCGAGTGAGTCCCAGTTTGGGGAACGTAGTATGTTAGACAAACTAGCATCTTCCATTTCCTCAAGAAGTAGCAAGGTATACTATGTCAGCTCCAGAACTCACCCACTCAATAATAGTCGGAACTCAAGAATGAAACACGGAACTGCGTTCACTCAGAAAGAAAAACGACTTTTCGTCACACAATAGTTCTATTATGTGGTCCCATTGGGAAGGAGTTGGTTCGGGGGGTCCTATATCAATTCTCTTGGAAAGAATTTTTTTTTGCTATGTTTGATCTTTCGGTCCGGGATTGGCTTCACCGAGCTAAGTTAGCTCGGTAGTTTTCATTTTATTCACTTTCCTTTCTAGGAAAAATGTGATTTGATGGATCCCATTCATTTGGCTACAAAAGCATCCAATGATTTTGCCTGCTTAATGAAGCAGCCATAGACAATTGCATTGTGTCTATGGGTGCTCATTATGTTGGGATATTGACTCAAATTATGAGATTTGGGTCGATATTGAAGAGTTCATTAAGGTTTTGTGAAGATAGGTCGAGAAGGAAAAACAAGAAAAAACAAAGTTGAAGCGTCGTACACGGAAGACCGCGCGATTGTGGGATGTTTTGCCATACAATCACGTGGACGAACGCTGGACGATTTTTTGCGCGGATTTTATGAGATTTTCCTTCCTTATTTTGGTTATTCTACTTCAACAAGGAAACATCTTGGGACACGACTTATACATGTTTTTAGGGTTATGTTTATCTATAAATATGTGTGTTGAGGAGCTAATTAATTATACATCAGAGAGTGTCATATTGTGACCAAATAGAAAGAAAACTGTGAGATTTGTTTTTGTAATTTCTTGCAACTTCTTATGTGATAATTCGATGGGTAGAAACTTGTAGTTGGATAATAATTCTTTATTAGTATTTTCTCTGTAGTCAAAGTCTATATTTGTAACAAATTTATATTTAGTGAAAGACTTTGGCTATCATAAATTTGGTGGTGTTCTTATTTATTTTCTCGTTTGCTTATTATTACTTTGAACATAAAAAAAACCTTTGGGTTTAGGAAGAGGGAATTTGCGATTAATTCTCAACAAGTGTATCAGAGCGTTAAATGGTTCGAAAATTTTTTGGAGCAAAAGAAAATATGCATGTCAAGGACATGGGGAAATTTGACTAGTGGATTTTGCAGAACATACAAGCAAGTTGATATCTGAAGAATAGAGATGTAGCGCCCCGAGTTCCGTATACCCGATTCACTACGTCATTTTCTGTCTAAATTTTTCGAATAATATTTTTGCGGAAGAAATAATTGAAATTCATTTTTGGCAACATTAAATAAACTGTAATGGCCGCTAAAATTGAAAACATTTATGAAACCATTTGAAATAGTAAATCGAACCATTAATATTGTAAAGAAATTGCCAATATCATAATTTCTCAAATAAATGAACTTCTCTAAATTATTCGATTGTTTGGAAAATACGGAAATCATTAACGTCAAACTTTCAACCGTTCAACGATTATTGCCACCATCATTCATCGCTCGCCACCGTCTCCGAAATCTGCAAAACTGTTAAAAAGTAGGGTGAGTATTTCATGGGGGAAATACTCAGTAGACTCATCGCATATTAATTTAATTTATAAGATGATTAAACACATAAATCCCGGCTCTTTATAAAACGGGCATTGATAGAGCTTCTTTATAAAACTGCTCTTGATAAAACTCATATTGTGCATTACAGCACGGGACATATTTTGCAAATCATAGGCTCTTTGAAAACAGCTCTTTGAAAACCATATACTTATAAAAATATTTTAATTATGCCAAGCATAATTTCTTTTGAAAGAATAACATAAGATAGGATTTAAATCCTCATAAACATAAATAGACACAAGAACTTTACCGAACTTAGGTGGCAAGAATTCTTATGCAGTAAAATCATAATAACAGTAAGTTTTCATCATAACATAGGATAATATCGAAATCCTCATAAACATAAGAATTTTACCGAACTTAGGTGGCAAGAATTCTTATGTAGTAAGTCATAATAACAGTAAGATCATAATAACAGTAAGTATACCAAAACATAATTCATGAAATTCATAGGGATCATTTCCATCATAACATAAGATAGGATCGAAATCCTCATAAACATACGCGACAGGAATTTTACCGAACTTAGGTGGTAAATCCTCATAAACATATGGAAAGACAGGAATTTTACCGAACTTAGGTGGTAAATCCTCATAAACTTATGGAGACACAGAATTCTACCGAACTTAGGTGGTAAGAATTCTTATGCGTAGCAATGATCCAAAACATATAAAACATTATCGTAAAAACATAGGGTATACTTACTTTTCATAAAACATACTTAATTTTCTTGAAAATTGACTTTCACAAGTCACATGACATTTATATGAAATCATAATTTAAATCAATTAATAAGTGCGAGTCTACCTCAAATCCGACGAGTGCAAAGTTGAGCGGGAATGACTTCAATTTCTTTAAATTCTCCGTACGCTTCGTCTTAGCCAATAAGTCACTTTAGTATATCGAATATATAGTTCAAAATGATAAATTATAATTTGAGGACTAAAATTGATGTTTTGAAAGTTGAGGGACTAAAATGAATACTTTTGAAAGTTCAGGGACTAAAATAGATATTTTGAAAGTTGATGGATTAAAATGAATACTTTGAAACTTGAGCTTAAAATCAAATCAGCAGGTACTGAAATAAAAGAGTTTAAAGTTAAAGGGCTGATTAAAAATAATTTAGAACTTTAAAGGGGCTGAAATGATTAGTTTAAAACTTAAGGGCTGAATTGGAGTACTATAAAATTTGGGGACTGATTTGAATAACTTTAAAGCTTAGGGACTAAAGTGAAATATTTGAAAGTTAATATTATAACGTCAGATCTATCTTCTCTCTCTCACTTTACTCAAAACACACTCTTTCTCTCTCTCGCGCGATTTCAGAACGGTGATAGGGAAGCAAGGAACTCCGGCGTGTACTGCGCAAAATCGTAGGTGATTCCACGGCGGTATCACCGCCGTTGAATGGTGATAACAAAGAGGAAGGTGTGGTAGCAAGAAAGGCGGAGATTGGTGCGATTTGGGGATGAAATCCGAGATTCTAGGTCGGGGTTTTTCCGACGAAAATCCGGCATTTGAGGTAGGTGATTATCTGGTTACTCTGTTTCTTGGGTTTGGGTTTTGGTACAACTTTATACTGAATTGGAGTTGGGCAGTAGGCGGTTGTGGGTGGTGTATGACGGTTTGGGAAATGGTGGTGGTTGCGCTACAGCAGTGTTGGTGATGGATATGGACGGTGCTGCAGTTGGTTTGATTTGAGGTTCGATTGATGGGTGGTGACTGTGGTTGAGTTAATTTCCGGTGATGGTTTGATCGATGATGAAATGATGAATACTGTGGTTGATTGCAATGAGGTGAGGGTGATTCAGCAGTGATGGTGTCTGCTTGATCAAAATTGGTTGAGGCAGTGTTTGGTTTGTTCGATTGGGAGTCATGGAGATGATTTCTTGAATTGAGCAGTGCATTGGTAGTGAATTTGCTGTGAATTGGTGGTGTCCGGTGATGATGATGCTGATTTGAAAATGATGGTGAATCAACAGCTTTGGTGAATTGGATGTTTAACATTACCCTTTTGTTGATGGTTGGAGACTGATTGCAGATTGAGCTGCACTGGGGTGGTGAGGATGGAAGGCAACATCTGTGGTGGCTGCATTGGTGGTTGCAGCATAGGTGCTTATAGAAATGGCCGGTTTTTGGAGTTGAGGCAAAGCTTGTGGATTGATGATGATTATAGTGATTGTCGTGATGGTAGGACTGTGCTTGCAGGCGATTGGCAATGGTTCTGTGAAGGGCTGCAACCGGTGGTTTGGGTTGCTGCAAGCTGTCGAGGTTGCAGTAAAATTGATCATGGTGTTGATAAGGGATTTTGGCTATGGTGGAGGTGCTGATGTTCATACTTGTGGTGTTGGAATTGTGGCATGGTGGCAGTATGGTCTGCGTGATGGCAGAGTGATGGACGGTGAGGCAGTGTGGGTGGACTGTGGTTGCACTCGTCTGGGATGGAGATGGAGCTTGGTGCAGGTGATGAAGATGTATGCTTATATATATTGTATTGTGGAATCTAAGTACATGGAAGTGTGAGTTGTGCCATGAGTATTGAAATGAAGATGGGGTAGATGATGATAATGATGAAGATGCTTTGCTTTGGTGTTTGTATAATGAGATGGAATATGAAATAGATGTAAAATTTATATATATAATGATGATGTTTTTGTATAAGGAATTGTATTAAAACTGATATATTTTGGACTGAAAATAAATTTGAATAAGGAAAATTGAAATATTTTAATAAATTTGGAATTCAAAATAATTTTGAAAATAATACTTTGAATAAACAATTAAAATAACATAATTTTAGAAATTCGGACATTTAATTTAAAATCGAACAAATTCGATATTTCTTGACTTGGCTAGACGAATCCGTCGCGGCGTTAACTTCAAAACAATGAGTGAAATAGTAGCGACACAATTTTCTAAATATTAAAATAATTATTTATTGCATAAAAATTTTGGATCGCTATAATCTTACCTCCTTAAAATAATTTCGTCCTCGAAATTAAACTTACTTAATCTTATAATTTCTGAATACTTAATCAAAATCTCTTCTTCTTATCATCGAATATTCTCAAAATAATCAAAGAATTACCTGAATATTTTCTCTACGTAATATACCCAAACATATCAACATAAAATCATCAACTTATCTTTCCAACATTTGTAACTCAAAATTCAGTAAATAAATATCTCCCAAACTAAAATTCTATACTTAAATGTCACCATATTTCCTGCAAAGTATTTCTTTCACTTGTATATACGTATGAATTCTGATTCAATACGGTACTTATTTTACTTTCCACGTATCATCACATTATACTATGATTATCATTATTTTAACAAAATATCAGTACCCATAATCCAAGAAAATATTCCAAATCTCCAATCAAATCTCCTTTATCGATAAAATTTAACAGCGCATTACTTCTTGTCTCCTCTTTTCATTAAAATAATCCTGCGCTTTCTTGCTGGTCACAACATCACGCGGATTCACTCAGATCCTTTGCGCTTTTAAATAGTTCATGCTGAGAAGAGGTTGAATCATCAAACAATGGATATCATTCTTTCTAACATTCGCAAGTATTATTCCAGTCTTCCTATGAATGATCTGAGAAAGATCTATAAAATAAGGCTCGAAAGATTGAGGTTGCTAATGGCTCATGATATTCCAGAAGATGTTCGCTGGTTGATAGAAGCAAAGGTTCGACTATCTGGTGAATTACCATCAACATTTCCAAAACATATGCCTGGTTTAGGCAAAAGCACGTTCGCAAAGAAACGAAGAGCAAAAAGACTGGGTGGTTGCTACAAATGTGCTCGTTGGAACTGTAATACACGTTGCAAATCAGTAGGATATTCTTCTACTAATCGGGATGATAAAATCGAATTCATAAAGGGTGGACTGAGTAAGGAGTCTTTGGATGATATTCGACTGACTCTTGAGACGCACCCAAGTGGTTATGTACAACGTGAACTTCTCTCCTTATACGCTCAGTTTAACGAGGACAAAAATCGTTATAGTCTCCAAAATATAATATCGAAAGATCCTGTTTGCCAGTCTGTTTTACAAAATGAGGCTTCTGGCAGTTCAGCAATGATATAAGGTAAATCTTTTTAAAATATTTTGCTGCTTTCTTTCACGCGTTTTGGAAATAAAATATATTTTCCTTTCTCGAGGTTTGATAAAGCTGGAAATAAATCACCGAAAGGTGATATCTTTGATAAAATAGTCAAAAGTTGGCCGATTTTGTCAAAAAGTGAATCTTTACTTTTTCAGAATCAATCAAAAACAGTAAATTTTTCCGGCTTTAAATAGCTAAACATATTTCATAGTTCAGGCATCCCAAAATCACATCTTCTTCGTAAGTTTTCTCTTCTATACTATCAAAGATGGAAGCACCAAAACTTCGACAGATCAAAACTATTTGTGTATTTTGTGGATCAAAAGTAGGGAAAGGCTTCGGTTATCTAGAAGCGGCCGTAGATCTTGGAAAGAAACTGGGGGAAAAAGGTATCACTCTTGTGTATGGGGGTGGTAGCAGTGGTCTAATGGGTTGTGTTTCCCAATCTGCTCTTGCAGAGAAATCAAAAGTAATCGGTGTCATACCTGTCCCTTTGGTAGATGTTGCAGGCAAAACACGAGGGCATGAAGTTCAAACCTTATCCATCCATGAACGCATAACTTGTATGCTATATGGTTCTGATGCCTTTATAGCCCTGCCCGGAGGTTTTGGTACCTTAGAAGAAATTTTTAACATTACCTCGTGGGCTCAACTAGATCTCCATACTAAGCCTATTGGGCTTCTGAATATTAACAATTTCTTTGATGGTTTGTTAACCTTTCTTGATTATGCTGTGGAACAGGGATTCATCTCTCCATTTTCCAGAAGGCTTCTTATTTCTGCTCCTACTATTGATGAACTACTGGATAAGCTGCAGTCATATATCTCAATACAAGATCCAGCAGGGGTTAAGATAGATTGGTCGCAAGGAAGGGGAATCAAGCGAAAATGGAGTCCGGTTAATGTAAACTTAACTCTTTGAATCTTAGAATAGGTGGGGGTAGAGTACGGAGTATTTTCACTCTCGAGACACCCCTCCATTTACTAGGATTTCCTTAATGTTTAAATCTTGTGTGTACCTCAAAGGTTCCAGGTGGTAGATTACGGAGTATTCTTACTCTCGAAACACACCTCTTTGAAGGTTTTCTCTTTATATCCTCAAAAGATCAGAGGTGGTAGGATACGGCTACTCCGGAAACACATCTCTCATTCTGAGGATCTTTCCATGCTTTTCTCTTATGCTTTCATGTGTTTCATGTATTTCCTTTCCAGTGTGACTCTTGTGTGTTCTCCTTATGAGAAAATAATAAAATCTCTGCTATCATCTACTAAATCTCGTTTGTGATGTAAATGATCTTGCATGTCTAACCTTAATTCCTTTAGTGGATGCTTATCATATTATGCTCTTAATTCCAAATGATAAAATTCTGGATAGAGTCTCCCTTGTAATTTGGACTTATCCAAACCATAAGCATACTTCATAACTCACAATAATAAATAACTCCACATTTGATCACAACGATCTAAAATATTGAAAACGATTCCAACACTTCAATATCATCAAAATATCCCATAATTCAATTCATAATTCCTCAACATAGAAATTTCAAATCATATTTTTCAATATCACAATATCACTTCCTTCGATACCTTAATTGGCTCAAAAGTTACTCATACTTATAAATATATGCCATAAATCATATTCCCAAAATTTATTCACAAAGCCAAACTTCATAATAAATTTCTCTTCAACATAGAGGCATAATAAATTAACTCAACATAATATCCATTACTTAATTCTCAATAAAATCATATTATTCCCATTATGCTCAACACTCGTTTTCTTTCTTAAAAATTTCTCATAATCATACATTAAAGCATATAAGTTATGACAAAGCATAACAACATCATTATTTTCGAAGAAATACATTCTTATTTCTCATAAATCATAAGTATCCGAAATACTCTTCATTCTTTCTCATAAATCAATAAAATGAGTTTTCGAAATACTGAAATAACTTTAAACATCATAAACTTCTTTACCTCGGAGTTGGTGGAACGAATGATGGCAGTGGCAATCTTCATCAATAAAATTTTATAATGGAAAATATTTCTTGAAAATTCTTTTTGAAAATTTTTCCAGTCTACAGAAACGCAGACTAGCTCTGATACCAACTTGTAGCGCCCCGAGTTCCGTATACCCGATTCACTACGTCATTTTCTGTCTAAATTTTTCGAATAATATTTTTGCGGAAGAAATAATTGAAATTCATTTTTGGCAACATTAAATAAACTGTAATGGCCGCTAAAATTGAAAACATTTATGAAACCATTTGAAATAGTAAATCGAACCATTAATATTGTAAAGAAATTGCCAATATCATAATTTCTCAAATAAATGAACTTCTCTAAATTATTCGATTGTTTGGAAAATACGGAAATCATTAACGTCAAACTTTCAACCGTTCAACGATTATTGCCACCATCATTCATCGCTCGCCACCGTCTCCGAAATCTGCAAAACTGTTAAAAAGTAGGGTGAGTATTTCATGGGGGAAATACTCAGTAGACTCATCGCATATTAATTTAATTTATAAGATGATTAAACACATAAATCCCGGCTCTTTATAAAACGGGCATTGATAGAGCTTCTTTATAAAACTGCTCTTGATAAAACTCATATTGTGCATTACAGCACGGGACATATTTTGCAAATCATAGGCTATTTGAAAACAGCTCTTTGAAAACCATATACTTATAAAAATATTTTAATTATGCCAAGCATAATTTCTTTTGAAAGAATAACATAAGATAGGATTTAAATCCTCATAAACATAAATAGACACAAGAACTTTACCGAACTTAGGTGGCAAGAATTCTTATGCAGTAAAATCATAATAACAGTAAGTTTTCATCATAACATAGGATAATATCGAAATCCTCATAAACATAAGAATTTTACCGAACTTAGGTGGCAAGAATTCTTATGTAGTAAGTCATAATAACAGTAAGATCATAATAACAGTAAGTATACCAAAACATAATTCATGAAATTCATAGGGATCATTTCCATCATAACATAAGATAGGATCGAAATCCTCATAAACATACGCGACAGGAATTTTACCGAACTTAGGTGGTAAATCCTCATAAACATATGGAAAGACAGGAATTTTACCGAACTTAGGTGGTAAATCCTCATAAACTTATGGAGACACAGAATTCTACCGAACTTAGGTGGTAAGAATTCTTATGCGTAGCAATGATCCAAAACATATAAAACATTATCGTAAAAACATAGGGTATACTTACTTTTCATAAAACATACTTAATTTTCTTGAAAATTGACTTTCACAAGTCACATGACATTTATATGAAATCATAATTTAAATCAATTAATAAGTGCGAGTCTACCTCAAATCCGACGAGTGCAAAGTTGAGCGGGAATGACTTCAATTTCTTTAAATTCTCCGTACGCTTCGTCTTAGCCAATAAGTCACTTTAGTATATCGAATATATAGTTCAAAATGATAAATTATAATTTGAGGACTAAAATTGATGTTTTGAAAGTTGAGGGACTAAAATGAATACTTTTGAAAGTTCAGGGACTAAAATAGATATTTTGAAAGTTGATGGATTAAAATGAATACTTTGAAACTTGAGCTTAAAATCAAATCAGCAGGTACTGAAATAAAAGAGTTTAAAGTTAAAGGGCTGATTAAAAATAATTTAGAACTTTAAAGGGGCTGAAATGATTAGTTTAAAACTTAAGGGCTGAATTGGAGTACTATAAAATTTGGGGACTGATTTGAATAACTTTAAAGCTTAGGGACTAAAGTGAAATATTTGAAAGTTAATATTATAACGTCAGATCTATCTTCTCTCTCTCACTTTACTCAAAACACACTCTTTCTCTCTCTCGCGCGATTTCAGAACGGTGATAGGGAAGCAAGGAACTCCGGCGTGTACTGCGCAAAATCGTAGGTGATTCCACGGCGGTATCACCGCCGTTGAATGGTGATAACAAAGAGGAAGGTGTGGTAGCAAGAAAGGCGGAGATTGGTGCGATTTGGGGATGAAATCCGAGATTCTAGGTCGGGGTTTTTCCGACGAAAATCCGGCATTTGAGGTAGGTGATTATCTGGTTACTCTGTTTCTTGGGTTTGGGTTTTGGTACAACTTTATACTGAATTGGAGTTGGGCAGTAGGCGGTTGTGGGTGGTGTATGACGGTTTGGGAAATGGTGGTGGTTGCGCTACAGCAGTGTTGGTGATGGATATGGACGGTGCTGCAGTTGGTTTGATTTGAGGTTCGATTGATGGGTGGTGACTGTGGTTGAGTTAATTTCCGGTGATGGTTTGATCGATGATGAAATGATGAATACTGTGGTTGATTGCAATGAGGTGAGGGTGATTCAGCAGTGATGGTGTCTGCTTGATCAAAATTGGTTGAGGCAGTGTTTGGTTTGTTCGATTGGGAGTCATGGAGATGATTTCTTGAATTGAGCAGTGCATTGGTAGTGAATTTGCTGTGAATTGGTGGTGTCCGGTGATGATGATGCTGATTTGAAAATGATGGTGAATCAACAGCTTTGGTGAATTGGATGTTTAACATTACCCTTTTGTTGATGGTTGGAGACTGATTGCAGATTGAGCTGCACTGGGGTGGTGAGGATGGAAGGCAACATCTGTGGTGGCTGCATTGGTGGTTGCAGCATAGGTGCTTATAGAAATGGCCGGTTTTTGGAGTTGAGGCAAAGCTTGTGGATTGATGATGATTATAGTGATTGTCGTGATGGTAGGACTGTGCTTGCAGGCGATTGGCAATGGTTCTGTGAAGGGCTGCAACCGGTGGTTTGGGTTGCTGCAAGCTGTCGAGGTTGCAGTAAAATTGATCATGGTGTTGATAAGGGATTTTGGCTATGGTGGAGGTGCTGATGTTCATACTTGTGGTGTTGGAATTGTGGCATGGTGGCAGTATGGTCTGCGTGATGGCAGAGTGATGGACGGTGAGGCAGTGTGGGTGGACTGTGGTTGCACTCGTCTGGGATGGAGATGGAGCTTGGTGCAGGTGATGAAGATGTATGCTTATATATATTGTATTGTGGAATCTAAGTACATGGAAGTGTGAGTTGTGCCATGAGTATTGAAATGAAGATGGGGTAGATGATGATAATGATGAAGATGCTTTGCTTTGGTGTTTGTATAATGAGATGGAATATGAAATAGATGTAAAATTTATATATATAATGATGATGTTTTTGTATAAGGAATTGTATTAAAACTGATATATTTTGGACTGAAAATAAATTTGAATAAGGAAAATTGAAATATTTTAATAAATTTGGAATTCAAAATAATTTTGAAAATAATACTTTGAATAAACAATTAAAATAACATAATTTTAGAAATTCGGACATTTAATTTAAAATCGAACAAATTCGATATTTCTTGACTTGGCTAGACGAATCCGTCGCGGCGTTAACTTCAAAACAATGAGTGAAATAGTAGCGACACAATTTTCTAAATATTAAAATAATTATTTATTGCATAAAAATTCTGGATCGCTATAAGAGATTAGGTGGATGTGATAATTCATTTGATAATAATTTGCTTGTTACTGAAAAGTGGAGGAGGGGGAACTCTTTGAAAAAGAAAGTGACATGTTGAAACTATGGTCAATTTAGGCACTTAAGAAGAAATTGTCCAAAAGGTGGAGCGGACTCGGTTAACTGCTCGAATGACAATCCGACTCTCGTAGTGGAAAGTGGTGATGATGTACACTGAGTAAGATGTGACATCCTCATGGCACGACACCAGTTGTCATGATAGAGGATGTGTTTTTACTAGCCTGAGTACATGTGTTCACATACATCATTGGTTTGATACAGATGTAAAGTATGCGGTTTAATTTATATCGATGCCTGATGAGCTCCCAAGAAGAACTAAATATGGGAGTTGTATCATAATTTTCAGCAATTTTGTTTTCGACATGGGTCGATCAAAAGCTTGGAATTCGTTGATAAGTATGAGTGGTTATACTCATATGGTGGAGTATGAGATCGTTAAAGTAGAAAATGCTTGTCTGTTACTCAATGGTTGATTTGATTTTTTGGCTTGTAATAATTTGTGTCAAGTTGGAGATTGTTGGGACATTGACCCAAATTATAGGGTTTGGGTCTATGGTGAAGAGTCCATTAGGATTTTGTGAAGATAGAACTAGAAAGAAGGAAGAAAAAGGGAAAAACAAAGTTGAAGCCCTACATACGGATGAACCGCGCGATCGTCGGCTGTTGAAGCGCGCGATCTAGCAGTCAGACGTAAAAAAGGCAAGAGACCAAAAACACAAATCCACGCGATCTCGTCGGCTGTTGAAGTGTGCAATCGCGCAATCGGACGTAAAAAAGGCAAGAGGCTAAAAACACAAAGTCACATGATCGTGTGCACAAACGCTAGACGAATTTTTGCGTGGATTTTGCGAGATTTTCTTTCCTTATTCTGGTTATTCCACTTCAACAAGGAAATATCTTGGAATACGACTTGTACACGTTTTTGTGTTATGTTTATCCATAAATATGTATGTTGAGGAGTCAATTAATTGTACACCAGAAAGTGTCATATTGTTACCAAATAGAGAGAAAATTATGAGATTTGTGTTTGTAGTTTCTTGCAACTTCTTGTGGAATAATTCGAGGGGTAGAAACTTATAATTAGATAATAACTCTTTATTAGTATAGTATTTTCTTTGTGATCCGTGTGATTGAGTTGGTGAGTGAAATCTCTATATTTGTAACAATTTTATATATAGTGAAAGACTTTTGCGATTCGAAATTTGGCATTGTTCTTATTTATTTTCTCGTTTGCTTATTATAACTTTTGAACATTAAAAAGATCTGTTTTTTTTTTTTTTAAATGTAAAGATCTTTTAGGATTAGGAAGAGGAAATCTGCGTTTAATTCTCAAAACATTAACGGCGCCATTTAGGCTGCCATCTGGGCCCTGCAGCTCTAAGTCCATGCCCCAAATTTGGGACTCAAGCCGTCTTATCAAGCCCGGACAACTTTATACGGGCCAAACCCTAGCAATTTGAGTCGACAAAACTTTTTCACATCCCTAAGCACGACAGCATTTGTATTGATCCGATAATTCATATGGGAGATCTAAATTTCGATTGCCATTACAGCACAACTTATGTGAAGCATGATCCTCATGGGACCAAGCCAAACTTCTTGTCTCTGCAGATGCTTCAGAAATTTCAAGAACATGATTAATGTAAATACACAATTCTCAAGCAATCAAATGTGAACAAAATCTTAATTGCTTCTTGAATGATGTGTATAAAATTTTGATTCGTAGAATTTTACCACATTATCGGTTGGTATTTGGTAAACAAATTTGTAAGTTAACAGATCAAATAATGGGTTGTAACTATTATTATAGAATTAAATAAGTGGAAAAACATAGACAACTGTCGAGATTCTACGTAGTATAACTTTTTTGAATATACAATATTCATTGAATTTTATTTTCTTTAAACACATTTTCAATTACATATTCTCTCAAAAAATTACTTCATCAAAAATTTTAAAATCTCATTTTTCCTTACTTTTAAACATATATAAAAAAGGATTAATTTATTTGCATTTCAAGTTCGTCCCCAAATGTGACCTCCTACTCACACGGGGGCGAGGTGATACCAATTCAGTAATAAGTGTAGATGTATTGATAGAGCACTTTCACACATTCACACAAATCAAAGAGTTGATCCCACATTGCACAGTGGGGATAAATAATATTACTTTTTTTATGTATGATTAAAGTAATTTGCTATTGATCCCGAGTTTATTAATGAGTAGATAGTTTGCTTCTAACCTTTAAAAATGATTGTCAACAAAGGCCCCAAAGTATGGGGCTGGGGCTTCATCACGCCTCGTGGAGCCTGGGACGCGTTTTGAAGAAGAAGAATCCTTGCCCGATGTTGCCATGTAGCTCGCAACAGGCAAAACTTTCCCAAAGCAATCTTGCAATCTTCCTTTAATCTATATCGATCTATTGTATATATAAATGCAGAATAGTTTGCTAATGTGAATGATAAATGAGATTGGTGTGTATACAAAATAATTATCTGTTAAATGTGAATGCAAAATCTGAATAGATGTTATATATATATACTAACTTTTTTTTTTATTACAATAAGTACTAACTAATATTATGATAAATAGTAAATAATGGTTCATATTTTTTAATCATTTTTAATTTTAATAATTGTGCAAAGATTATATGATATAATAATTTATTGATTTTCAATGTTGCTCAATTATCATATATTTGATGAGTTAAGATAAACACATATTTATATTTATTCTGATTGGTGTTTTTGAATGAAAATTGAGAAAAATGTTAAATAAGTAAAGATAATGCATAAATTATAATAAATATATTGATACATTGAA
The DNA here is from genome assembly GCA_963555705.1 of Ligustrum vulgare. Classification (NCBI taxonomy): domain Eukaryota; kingdom Viridiplantae; phylum Streptophyta; class Magnoliopsida; order Lamiales; family Oleaceae; genus Ligustrum; species Ligustrum vulgare. Next base: position 5,671,253 of record OY743179.1, read on the forward strand.
TAAGCATTAATATTTGTACTCATAATATTACATTATGATATACAATTAAAAAAACTCCAAAATTTGCATTTACAATGAAGTTAATAGTAACTTATAAAAATTATTGAAATCAAAAGTCGTATATTTTTTTTTTTTTTTTGAATTGACATTTATCATTCAATGAAGTTTTTGATAATTTAATTATGTTGTTTTTAAATTTTAATAATTATTGTAATAGAAAATTATTTTTATATCTTTTGTATTTGTGTTGATTATGTATAATCATTAAATTTTATGAATGTTTATCGATATCGCGGGTAGCAATTTTAGTTCATCGTACTAGTGAAAATCTATACTATATATTAATGGTCAAATCATTTGTTATCGTTAATATTACAAATCATATTTTCTGAAATATATATTATATATATATTATTGTTAACTATATATTTTAATAAAGGGTAATTGGCGCAAAAACCTTTCAACAATCTTGTGCAATTCGTCCCAAGATTTTATTTTTTGGCAATTTCACCCTCACATTTACATTTCTTTGCCAAAAAGGTCCCCGCTGTTTGATTCCATCCAAAGAACCGTTAGTTAACTCATAAACTACACGTTGACCATTTTAATAAAGGACAAAAATGTCATTTTGTATAACCATATTTAAAATTATATAAAAAGAAGGATAAACAAAAAATAAGTAAATAAATAAATAAATAAAGTTGTTCATCTTCTTCACCCAGTCCCATGCCTAGCCCTAGCCCCAGCCCCACCACCACCACCACCACCACCACCATCGTCACCTAACTTATAAACATGTATACAGTAATTAATCTGCTGCGACATCATAGGTAAAGACTAATGAACTGTTGCTCTTCTCTCAGGACATTGGCCTTGATGGACTAGTGACACAAAGAAATTTTGCATAGGAACTCCACGAGGACGCATTCCATGTACAATTAATTCCAGAATATATAGTACTAAATTCCAAATTCATAGCACCTCAAATTAAAATGCTTTTTAAGTTTTTAAATTTCAAATTCATAGCAGCCATTTAACCTTTTTTTCTCTTACACAAACCAGAAATTGAAAGAGAGGAAGGAGAAGAAGAGGAATGACAGTACCGTAGTAGCAAAAAATGCTGATGACCAACAAAAAAAAATTGACAAAAAACTCATAAAAACTACTTGGGAATTATAGTAGGGGGAGCTTGCCCATAAAAGAATTGCTGCCCAATGCTTGGGGCACCAGGAGAATATATTGGCATAGAGATTAGTTAATTCATAATCTCAGGATTTTAATGTAGTTTGTCATCTAGTTTTTCATTTAAAATTCTGGTTTTCTGTGGTGGCTGTGAGTTTTGATTTTGTAGTAGGGAGCGGTGCTGTCGTAGTGGTGGGGCTTAGGCTAGGGGAAGAAGATGAACAAAATTTTTTTCTATTTTTTTTTTTTATCCTTTCTTTTTATATAATTTTAAATGTGATAATAAAAATGACATTTATGTTTTTTATTAAAATGGTCAATATGTGATTTATGAGTTAACTAACGGTTCTTTGGATGGAATCAAACGGCGATGACGTTTTCAGCAAATAAATGTGAAGTTGATGGTGAAATTGTCAAAAAATCAAATATTGGGACGAATTGCACAAGATTGTCGAAAGGTAGGGACCTTTTGCGCCAATTACCCTTTAATAATCAGCGACTATATTTTTGTTTTCGAGATAAAATGTGTGGTTGAAAATTTGTTTTTAAAAAATATATATGATTAAAAAGTGGATAAAAAAGTTTGCTACTTATAAATAATTTATAGAAAAACTATTCAGCGAAAGCTAATATTGAAGAATTAATGTTTTGATTTCATTTTAGTTAATAAAGTTAATACTTAATAGAATGATTAATATTTTTAAACATTCTTAATTTTAACAAATTCTTAAAGATTATAGGACATAAAATTTTCGGTATAATTTTGTGATCTCCAACTTTACTGAATTATCGTATCATGATAATTGCGAGATTTTTGAAATTATTATTTTTACTACTTATTTTTGTAAATAAAGTTTTATTGCTTAAATTCAAATATTTTGACTATTTATTTTCTAATTATTGTGATTGATATTTTTGAATGAAAATTGAAATAATGTATGTTAAAAACGAGAGACAAATGTAGAAGTTATGAGAAATATATTAATATATTTCACATGCATCAATATTCATATACATAATATTACATCAAACATGATATATTATTAAAAAAAAAATTACTAAATTTACATTTTCAATGAAGTTAATAATAATTCATAAAAATTATTGAAATCAATATATAGTTATTTATTATTTAAATATATACATTGACGTTTACTTTACAAAGAAGTTTTTAATAATTTGAATTAATTATGTTATTTTTTAAAATTCTAATAATTATTGTAATAGAAATTTTTTTATGCATTTATATGTGTTGATTATATATAATATATAGTTCTCGTGAGATCAACAAACTAGAGAGATTGTTGCTTGTGTAGACTTTGTATGGTTTGTAAAATGAATATATTTTGTTGTCAAAAATGTTTTATTTTATTTGAAACATATAATAAGGTGAAGAATATTCTGCAATGATGTTTTGTAATTGGGCCGACTTGTAGATTTACCATCTTCATAATCATTTAAAATAATTAGAAACTTTGAATTTATTTTTGGAATTTTACATGTGTTAAATTATTAATGCATATTATAGGATTTTTTGTTTGATTGTGATTTGTCTATTGGTGGTATTTATTCTTAATTGGTTGTGATTAAATGCTAATACCAGATAGAGGAATCTTGCTACATGTAAATTTTAATTCACATACAGGTTGACAAAAGACATATGTGGCACAATCTTTTTTTTCACAATTACATCATCTTTTAATTAACAACCACGACTCATCCACATATCTACTTGTCAAAATCTATGTCAATTAACATGTACAATAGCATTTTTGCAAGTTAAGTAGTCTCGTGAGATCGATAACCTGACTCTTGAGTCCACTTAATTTACTACTTATTTGACTATTTTGCATTTAAGATAATTTTCACAATAAGTTTTTGATATTGTTGTCAGAGACTATTCTAATTTGATATTAGTTTGGATTAATCTTTATTTTTTAAAATTTTTGTAACTTATAATTACTTTTTTTTTTTTTGTTGTTGTTGTGGTGTTTCATTGACTTTTAGAACGAAAAGATGTAGAACAATAGAAAAATTATGCAATGCTTGATCCCAACTTCTACAATGGTGATATATTTTTTTGGAGATTTCTTGATCAATCAACAACTTAAGAAGTTGAGATATACTTCACCAATTTTACTTGATAAGAATGGCCAACCGAATGGATTAAAGATTTCATCTGTTATTTATGATGAAAATAGACCAACTTGTGATATTGTGGTGCCTTGCATTATACAAAAGAGTTGTTTGTTATTGGCCCCTCCAGAAGAAATTAGTAAATCTATCTTAGAAGATCCTAATAAAGAAGAAGATGAAGGTTACATGTTTGTGGTACGGGATAAGCCAAGTGACAAACCAATGGACGATCTTTTTATCGTTCAATCCGAGTAATCAACAACTAAAGAAGAAATCAACAACCAAAGAAAGTTTTGGAAGTGATGTGATTAATTTGGAAGTAAATTTTTGAAGAGATTGACTCTTCGTTTTCCAATTTTCTCCGGACATTGATGGCGTTTGTGTATAGAATTGAGAATAGTTTGTGTGTTTGATAGAATTAAGAATTTAATATTGATTAATTAAAAATTTGTTGACATATATGCTTAAAGTAATTTGTCAAAATGTGATTGAGGGACAACTAAGGAGACGGGATATTGGGCACGAGATCTGAACTCCATCGACAAGTATTTTTATTTGGTAGTGCCTCCACTAATTAATCCAGGTGGTCCAAAACATCACTTTTATTTGGTTGTGTATGACTATCAACCATTATACTGGTCCTTTCAAGACATTCCTTTGTTGGACCAGTGGTTAAATTAATTAATATACATATACCTACAGAGTTTTATCCTTCATTATGACTAATCTGAAGAAATTCTCTACTCATAGTGTCAACAATATCTCTACTGATAGTGCGAAATTGATCAAAATCTTGGATACGAGTATCCTCGTCTGTTAAGAATCGATACTATAGTTAAATGTATCGACCCGTGTAGAGATGAAGCGAATGCACATCTACAGTTCTTTTCTATATATATATATATATATATATATATATGTCTCTTCAGAATGGAACTTTCTGGACATTAAACTTACTTTGGGACATCAAGTTGAAAGATTCTGGTTTCTTTATGCTTACTAGATTTCCAACCTATTTACTGTTTGACGAAATTAAGATAAGAGGGTGTGGATCCCACTTTAGTTGTTAAGGCAGTTGAGGAATTTAATATTGGTAGCCAAACTTGTTGAAACACATTTATAGGATAGCATTTTCAACGCTATCAGTTGATATGACAATAAGGTGACGGAGACAAAATTGATGTGACATCATTTATTGTAGAAGGATATTTAACATGAGTCCATTTGGGGACGGCCCGACAGACACATTCAATAAAAATTTTGTATCTCTCTCTCCCATCTATTTTTCTCTCTCTTTCTTTTGACACCTTCTCTATATCTCTCTTCACATCATCATTTTAGAAGACGTCTAGCATTGAATATGCTATTAGGTGTGAACATTATATTATTGTGTGATAGAGTATGACATTCCTGTATAATTCTTCTGCTCATTAAAACTGTAGTCATGGACCCCAGTGTTAAACATTCCATCTAAACTCAAATGAAGGCGAAGTACATGTACCTCATTTGATGAACACGTTGTGCTTTGCTGTCCTCTTAATATAATCTCGACACATACTATTACAACTAAAGAATTATTTATGCTCAGTATTTTCAATATTGTGTGGCTTTTTACATCCGCCATCTTTAATTTTCTTTACCACTAGATAGATTGAAACGATTTTGTTTCAAAAACTTCGTTAAAATGTCACAGGATACTGCGATAGACATCTACTACTATACTCATTTTTAAGTTTATGAAAATGGAGATTTCACAGGTACGTAATATATAAATTTCCAATTATTTTGTAATTTTCTTGGCTCGGACGTCAGTCCCAACATAAATTAGAAACTACTAGATTGACATGATTGATCGTTAGGTGTTATAAACTGTACATATTATTATTATTATTATTTAAAAAAAAAAAAAAAATCTGCACTTGTAGGGTCTTCAGATTTTAGACATATAATATGCATGATAATGAGATCCTTGATAAAATAAACAGTAAAATGAAATTTTGAAGGCTTTTTTCAGACAAGGGGTGGTCACCTTAAGTTTGGATAATATTCTTAACCTAGTTTTCTTTGATATGAGAATGGAAATATACTTTTCTGTATGGATGCTGCCGTGCCTTAGGATGACAAAGATCAGAATATAAGGATACGGATATAAAATTATTGTTATATGGAACAAATAGCTAGCTTCATTAATTATATAGAAAAACATTTATTTAAAAATTACATCCAACTAGCTTAACTTAATTAAACACGAGTTCAAATGTTCAATATGATGGATGACAAATATGTCGCGACTATAGGGTGTCAAAATATATCTAGCAACCGCGATGAGTCACGATAACCAACCGTGTAATTTCAACGTACACAAACATATATATTTAATAATTTATATATATATGGGATAGGTCGATATTAAAATTTTAGTACTGGCTTTAGGGTAAAAAATCTTTCACCCTATTCTTGGCTTGTGATTTCCCTGTAGATGGAGACAAATCCAACCCTAGATGCTTTGCCTTTTCATTAGTCTTATAGGTAGTTTTAGCAACATCCACTGCTTTATGATTCTTGCATCCTAAAAGTCCACCTGGTCTGCTTTTTAGTGTCTCTTTGCCTCCTATATTCTTGGTTTCTGATGTTTTTTTGGTTGAGTTTCTTGAGATAAAATATTCACCTGCAACACTAACACTGTTTTCATCATAATCTGAAATAAATGAAGAGTAATCTGCAGCACTGGCTGTGACAACACTCCACTCGATACTGGCCTCGCTCGGGGCGTACTGCGTTGGGGGACTCGTGCAAATCGACATATTATCAGTTTCTGTTAACAATGGATACACAGCGCCAGAAATGTTCTCGATTTCGAAGAGATCGGAACTCGCATCACTGGCTAAATCATCACAAATTGTGCTGCTTCCAATTGTAGAAGTTGGATGATTTTGGCCTTTTGGGATTGCATCCCAGGTTAACATGGACAGTTTTCTCTCCAGGTTTATTGCTATGTCTCCCTTTGTGCCAGTTCCTGAACCGAAAACTTCCAGGGATTCTCGAGGCACGTCGAATTTTATCTGTTCCACGACCTGCTTCTTAAAATACAATTTTTCTGCACCTGGATTGGGAATTGGGAATGCAAAATCATCAATTCTTTTTGATCCTGCTAAATTTTCGCTGACATGAACAGCTTTCTTGTCAATACAAGGTCCCTGGCAACCAAAAACTGGAAAAAATCTTCTTCCAATTGCCTTTTTTCTCTTCATTTCAGATTCAAGTCTCCTCGTCACATTCTGCAGCAGCGTAGTTTGGCTGTTCCGACTGCTTGTTTCAGAATAAAGACTCTGATTTTCTGACCTGGAATCTGATCTTACTCGGGGAGGCCTTTCATTCTCACTCTCCTGACTACTGATTTTCAACTCAGTTGCATAATCGGATTTGACGTTGAAGTACTTGTCAGCACCAAAGACTCTGATTTCATGACCATCTGTAGACTTGTTTCTTTCAAAATTCATTGGATATGGAGGTTCCTGAGGGAAACTAAATGCAGTTGTAGGATCCTGTACAGGCCCTGGCATCTTAAACACAAAGTTTTCTCCTGCAGGTTTGATATAAAATAATAAAATCTAAATGAATAAAATATTGTCAACAGTAGTGTGATTCCAGCAGAGGGAGAGAGATATAATACTTGTATTAAAACGTGGCTTTGCAGTGGTTGGTGCAGTTCTTCCGGAGCTTATGGCTATCGGATTATCTTGAGCTGAAATTCTTTGTACCAAGTTGTCTTTAGCAGCGTCCAGGTAATACGAGAACGAGGCAACTCGAAGATTAATGTCATCTTCAGCGTCCATGAATGCTCAAACTCTGATAACTCGGGCTTAATTACCAGAAATTCCTCGTTTAAGATCAACAGTTGCAATGATCTGATTTAAAAGTCGTGAATCAAAAATTAAGGAATATAAACGGGAGAACTTGGAGAAATTACAACGCGTAATATGTTTTAAAGTTATTGTAGGATCAATGGAAACAATTGCATCAGCCAAAAGAGCAACAACAAAGACAAATTATTGAAGAAACCCTGATGGGAAATTTCATTAAACAGTGAACAGAAATAGCAAGATATTTAAGATGAAGCGTAATTGAACAAGCAAAGAAAAGCAACGAAAATTATGGAGCGACGAAGGATTTGTTTTCAGATTGGCTTTATGAAAAGCTGTAGTTTAAGTAGGAATGGCAAAGCCAGACTGTGGATCCTACATGTCTGGGGCCAAACTGTGCTAGAGCCCCTTTAGTCTCCCGTTATTTCAAAATTTATTTTTAATATTTTGTACGAAACCTAAAATTTTATCGTTGTTAAATCATTAATTCTCAAAAAATTCACTATTACAAAACTCATAAAATTAATGGAAAACAAACAGACACAAAATGTGTAATTGATCAGCACGTACGGACTATTCCAGAAGAGTAACTCGTATTCTAAATATTAGTACTCAATGTTAATTGTAATATTGAGTTTAAGCTACTCGTCAAACACAAGGAACATAGCATGTTAAGATGAAACTTTAAGCTGCCTCTGTTTGGTAAAAGTTAGTTTACAAATTTTGTTTATAAACGATGACGTGACAACATCTTTTTAGTACATTTTGTTCAAAAGTAAAAAATAATGAATGAAAATTTTTGACCAACAAAATTCTTGACCTTTCAAAAAAATAATGGTATCAATGGAATTTTGTTATGCGATTGTTTATAAACATATTTTTACCAGCTAAGTGCTCGTTTGAGTTTAGAATATTTTAGAGGAAAATTGAGTTTTTGGAAGGAGAGGTTGTGAAAGTAGTGAGTTCCATAAAATTGTGTGGTTTAAAATGAGTGAGAGAAAATGCGACCAAAATTCCAGGACCAAACATTCTCTTAGATTCAAAGTGATATTAGAGTAAGAATAATTCAAACGTATAATTCAATTAGTCTAAAGCTCAAATGAGCATTTGAGTTATTAGGCCGGTGCTCTCAATTAGCAAATCACCATCTTGAGTAACATGTTACTATCAAATTTCACATTGATTAAATATGAAAAGAGCAATCAAACAAATAAGAAATTGAACTATATTACTCTTAATAAAATTGACATTTTGAGATAAAATCCTAAGACTCAATACTAGGAGCTATATACGGTGAAAATATCGTGTGGTGATGGGAATGGTGACGTTATCATTGATTATAATTATCCAAATGTTGGACAACAATCAAAATATAGCTTTGGGGAGATGGATTTTGTGAGCAAAACTACGAAATCCAAAGAGAGAGATACTACTACATGTACGTACAATTTTGAGAGAAAGTTTGACATATATCTATTTTTCGCATATCATATCATCTCCAAAGTAAACAGTCAGAAAACCAAAACCGTCACATGCAATTCTGTAAACACATCTAACAAAATCTTCTTTACAAATGACTTTTTTCCAAATCCCAGTCATAGAGAGGTGGTATTGATGCAGGTAAATAGTGATTAATATCGCTAGAAATAAATCTTGTATACGATTTGCATTAATTACATGCTATTTGATATAGGGATATACGCGCACATTAATTTCAGCAAACCAAGAAGTGGCTGAAAAACAGTGTCTAATCTAAGGTCCGCCATTCGTTCGACTGAGCCCACACCAGCGTCTAAATTGTAATGACATTAGTATTATTTAAAGTTCCACTAATGTGTACTTTATTGTGTAATTAGTATGCTTTCTTCTTTTAATTTTCTCCAATATATCTTTACACGTAAAAGTATATAGTGTCGGGACTTCGAATTCCATCCCAAGAGATTAGTCATTTCCGTGTTAATTCAAAACTGTTGGCGTGTCTATTAATGTGGGACTTTTGTTTTTACTTTTTCAATAATGTTTTCTCGGACAAAGTGTCTCATGATATTTGTCCTCCGATAATAATAGATCTATCTTCTTTAAACCAAGAAAATCACACGCTCATCGAAGTCCAACTCTTCCAGGAAAAAGCTTAAGAAAATGGATTAAGTTATATATAAAGACACATTTTTACACACTCCCTTATATATCAGTCACATGAGTTGTGATTCACAAATATTTTAGGATGATGCTATACTAGTATACTTACTCATCCAGTTACACACCGATTTACTCCTCTTCTCGCATGCACGTGAGTCTCACACTCATACGAGAGAAGTAACCTGATATGTAATCAAGTGAATATATTTAAAATAATCCAAAATTTTAATATTTTGTGGGTTTTATCCCATGTGAGTGATGTGTAAGAAAATATGTAAATAAAAGAGTATAAGTAGCTTAATCCAAAATAAGAATGGATTAAGCTATAGGTATACAGATGGTTTAACTATAATTTCTGGTCTTAGTATCCAATTCATTTCTGGAAGGATGTTTTGTATCTGCACATGTATTTTATATAATCTTAACTGAAATTTTCCACACCAAAGTAGTGATATAAAGTGGGAAGAAACAAGTAAGACAATCAAATCCGTGTTCATTTTATATAATCTTAATTGAAAAATGGAAATCGATAATTCAAATATCTTGGAGCATTTTTAGTACTCCATGATCTGCCCCCTCGCAATAGAAGGCCTAATTAATTAATCTTTTGGGTCCTCGGTGGCAATCCCCCATTGGCCAGCAGTATTCAATACATCTCGGTACTCCTGGACTATTTGATTTTTTCCCAAATATCTTTACAATTTAGATAAACTTTTTGAGGATTAGCATAAGTTGCGATGTTTAAAGGCGTAGTTGTTCTACTTGTTTCGACTTTCTCTATAATGTATGTAATTCCCAGGCTAGGAAAGTTTAAAAAGATTTGATAGGAACTACTCATGTTAACAAGGTGCACCTTCTTTTTCGGAAGTCTATCGTTAAAAACTCCATAGTTAAGGGTGCTTGATTTGGAACAATTTTATGATGGGTGACCCCCTTAAAAAATTTCTTAAAGAGCGTGTGAGTGAGGACAAAATATGTTGAAAAGACCCATGCTGGTACAATGGAAACAGTCGTCAATCTATAAAGCAATTTTTCTCAAGGAGCGTGTGAGTGATGACAAAATATCAAAGCTAGTACAGTGGGGACATTCGTTGATCTATAAGGCAATCCGTGTCGTTACAAATAGTATCAGAACTGACCGCAAGTCGAAAATCAAAACTAAGTGTTATGCGGGACAAAATGCTACGTCATAGGGCGGACGCCACTTCTTGAATTCGTAGGAGCCACCTCTATAATCCCAATACCTACAACGGATCCTCGATGGTTTCAGCGCGACGAGGATGTCACGAGTCTAACTGGGGGTGATTGTAATACCCAGGTTAGGAAAACTTAAAAAGATTTAATAGGTACTAAATATACCAAAAAAGTGCGCCTTCTTTTTCGAAAGTCAATCGTTAGAATCTCCACATTTAAGCGTACTGGTTTGAAGCAATTCTATGATAGGTGACCCAAATTTTCTCAGGGAATGTGCGAGTAAGCACAAAACATGATGAAAAGACTCATATTGATACAGTGGGGACAGTCGTCGATCTATAAAGCAACTCGGATCGTTACAATGTAACAACGTAGATGATACATGAAAAGGGAGGCAAATCTGTATACATGTAGAATCCTACAACTCCATTTAAAATCTAGATATTTGAAGCAATGAATCTTGATTTCTCTCGTATGTAAGTTGATAGCGTCATGGTTCCCATTCCTATCAGAATTCAGATAGTTTATACCGGGAGGAGAATCCGTGTATACATGTAGATATTTGAATTGATAAATAAAATTCTTCTTGGAATTATGTCTCACCAACTTTTTTTTTAAAAAAATGTGTGAGGGAATTTTGGTAATTTCCTACTTGTAAAGAGTTGTTTCATATTTGTTAATTTTGTTAAAATTGATTTTGACTAAACTTGTTTTAAAAGAGAGATTTACAATTAATTTTTAGATTTGATAGAAAATTTATTTGTGAAAAAAGTTCTCTCTCTTTTGAAAAAGAATCAAACGTCTACATTTCTTGTGTTTAGGTTTCAAAAAATTAGGCACTACATTGACTTGAAATATGAGTGTTCTTGGGTAGGATTGTTGTGATTCTTGTACTTGATGAAATTGGATCCTATATACTTTCTTGGACAAAAAGCAGTGCATGATTTTACAGGCTAAAAATTGAGCCCCCAAATCAAGGCTGCTGGAACCGGTTGAAATCAAAAGCTGGAACATAACAAATCAGAAGGCAGAATTCGGTTGAAAGTTAAAGGCAGAGGCACGAAACTGGGATCAAGATTTCCACCTCAATAAGTGAGTTCATCACTTTCTTTACCTACACTTAGAATGAAAAGTTATATCGTGGTGCTTATATGGAAAAAAAAAGAAACTAATGGCATGCTGCTTATATGGAAAAAAAGAGAAACTAATGGCATGCCATAAATCTACAAGAGCTAGTGACTTCCCAAGAAACAAAGCTACTAATAGATAAAACAATATTGCAAAAACTAACCAACTATGATGAACCGACACGACACAACAAGTTTTGGATAGTTGACAAACAATTTTAAAAAAAGCACAACCCGTTAATTAAAATTTTGATTTTTTTTCTTTCATTTTTATAGTTAAATTTAGTTTTATACTTGTTATTAATTTTTCTTATTGATTTTTTTTAAAAAAAATACTTATTTGTTATTCAATAATAATCTTAAGTTAAAATTTTGAATATTTTTGTTAAAGAAGGAAGAATGACTATGGTAGAATGTCTAAGTAGTGTCGATATCCAACATGTGTTAGCTAGACAAGGTTTCACGGACCGCAGGTTCAGCTCCCGAGGTTTCTCGTCTCTAGGTAGCTTACCTCTCATTCATTGGCCGGCAAGGCAGAACAACTGGCACACACGCACGCTGATAAGTAGGATGTAAGGGAAATACCTGCAATATGATCATATCATTAGAGCACTTCATGGTAAAATAGGCCAACAGCCTAGCTGTTGCCGACTTGCCGAACCGAATGGGGAGATAAGCATTTTCACTGCGTGACATTCTCCCCCATTCGAATCCGCTTACGTCCTCGTAGCGGGAAGTGAGCTTCGCATCAACACGCACTCCTCAATTGCAGAATTAAACGGCACCATCCCCTCATGGACGAGCATTCATACGGTGGTACTCCCACACTTGCCCCCTGTAACTTGTACATACCGCCTCCGACACCAACCTTCACCATCTGCCCCCATAAGCAGTAGTTCTTCGGTGGACGGCCTCCAGCCGCAGCGCCTCCAGCACATGTCAAAGCACATACCCACTACATTCTCGTAGGCTCTGCAAAATGCGCTCCTCAAAACTCCTTCGAAAGCAATCGCGCAACGCTGCCCAGCACACTCATCTTCCCCAACAGCTTCCTTCTTCGTGTTCCGCAAACTTGCCGACACGATCCGTGGCCCAAAATCTTTTCTCCGCGAGAATTCATGTCATTGATCTCCACAAGACCAACAACGCATTCAAGCGGGACCGCTCTGATACCAACTTTCACGGACCGCAGGTTCAGCTCCCGAGGTTTCTCACCTCTAGGTAGCTTACCTCTCATTCATTGGTCGGCAAGGCAGAACAACTGGCACACACGCACGCTGATGAGTAGGATGTAAGGGAAATACCTGCAATATGATCATATCATTAGAGCACTTCATGGTAAAATAGGCCAACCGCCTAGCTGTTGCCGACTTGCCGAACCGAATGGGGAGATAAGCATTTTCACTGCGTGACACAAGGACACGCTACCCTAATTGAAGTATCCATGCAATATAGCTAACCAATAATAATATTGTGAAATATATAGATTAACATAAATCAAAAGAAACAACGAGGAAGAGGGAGGATTATCAAAGGAAGGGAAAGAAGAAAAAGAACACCATAGAGAGAACAAAATGGAGGCTACTCAAAATTAGGTTAAAGTTGTGACATTCCAATAATCTTACCAACAACCACAAAAAAACATCATTTTCTTTATTTGATCTAAGTAAACCCAATATAAAGTTCATAAAATTATTAACCCAAGGCTTACTAGAGACGTGCAAACATGTGTATGAGCTTCGAGGCAGAACCTTAAATTCGACCTTGTTGCAAGTGATGTGTTTGCTACAAATATAAAAATGTACAACATCAACTTCCATTTTAGGCCTACATGAATGCTCACTTAATATCGTAAAGTCCCCTTAATCCCAAAATGCCCCATCAAGCACCCAACACGTGCATCTCTTACTTGCAACTCCCACATAGGACATTTAGGAACAAACAACCTAATTTTTCAAAATAAATAATCATCATGCTTATGGAATCTATCAAAATTCCTCTCACCACATGATTCAAACATGATAAATAATTTCGGATTATTAGCATGTGTGCCCTTAACATATTCAAGATAAAATGATTTGGCACTTAGGGAGGTTAGAAGCAAAGTCCCCTTTCCATCAAAATGTTCAATTTAAACTTTCTCATGGACACTCCTAACTAGCAATTCCTTTACAGGACAAATAGGCACATCAAACTTGTTTTCACAAAATAGGAACTCATGCTTGTTTTCACAAAATAAGAATTTATCATGCCCATAAAATTTACCACATGAAACACTTTCACAAGTCAAAAAATACACTTGTGAAGTCTACATCAATCTCATACAATCCTCTAATATATTCAAAATATAATAACATTGCATTCAAAGAAATGTTAGGAGCATACCTCCTATATATTGCATCGGTTATCACACTTTCTTTACCTCGATTGTACTTCTTGTTGTAGGAAAATGTTTTATGAACTTCTTCCATTCGGCATGTTTTTGAAGTTCCTTGTTGCTTTGAGAAGTCGGTCTCACAATTTTCTACAACAAATAAACAACCAAACCAGGGATGGCATTGTTAGAATATTCAAGTGAAAATAACATTTTTTTTTTATCTTTTCTCTCAATTTCTTTCGTAGTACTCTTCACTCCCTCTCCTTTTTCTGAGGTAGGAACCTCAACTCTCGGCTCTTCTCTTACCTCTCCTTTTTCTGGAGTCGTGGCTCCAACTCTTACTTCCTCTCCTTTTTCTAAGGTCGTGGCCCCAACTCTCTCTCTCAATTTTTCCCACACTTCCTTCTTTTCTTTCTCAAACTCCTTCTTGAGTTTCATTTGATCTTTGTTTACTTCTTCCAAGCTCAAAGGTAGGAGCACCACCTCTTTCACATTCAATTGGAAGCTATACCGGTTCTTCTTCTTATCATGCTTTACGCCTCTATCACCTTGCCAACGTCTCTCCAAAAGTATGTGAGTATTAGGCATGGGGACTACATCACATAGTATTTGATCTCTATAGGTTCCAATGTTGAAGATTAGAAGAACTTATTCACTCACCCTCACCTCCTCATAGTCATTCAACTTTTGCAATATATAAGGATTATGATGCATTATCACTGGTAATCCCAATTTTTCCACCCTACTAGCACTCACCAAATTTGTGAAACTCCCCCATCTATAACGAGGCTACATGCTTTATCATTCACAAGGCACCTAGTGTAGAAATTATTTTCTCCATATTTTTCCACCCCACTAGCCTTTGCCAAAAATTCTCTCTACCACTACTTCCTTATTACCACTCTTCCCATGAAATGATGGACTCTTCATTTGTATACTAGAAATATTATCATCCAATCCATCTCCACTCGTATCAAACATCACTTCTCTTTTTCTATCCATGCTTTCATTTTGTTCTCTACCCCCTTCACTAAGCAATATATTCCAAAAATTTATCCATCACTCTTCTCCTAGCATCCCTTCTTTCTCCATCACTCCTAATGATGTACTCTCCCCTCTTGTTCCTAACATTTTCAACCTTCCCCCAATCTCCTCCATTTGTCTAGTGAAGGTGGTTGAAAGATTCTGAAACATCTATAGCAAGTTTTGAGTTTGAGCATTTGGAATTTTACCCACTTTGAGTATTGAAATTTGACATGTTGTGCAAGTATGGTAGTGTTTGCACAAGTAATATTTTCACTCAATTTAGGCTTTTACCTGATAAGGAGCTCACCACTCTTGCCTTTTTCTACTTAAAGTTTCCTTTCTCAAGCTCTCCAAGGAAGGTAATCAACTAAACCAAGAAGTATAATTCTTGTGAAGCCCAAAGAAATCACAATCAAACAAGTATATATGAAAGTAAATGGATACAATAGCAAGTGAAATTTCTTTGCTTAGTATAACAAGAAGATGACTTTGAATTGGTAGACAAGTATAATTCTTCTGATACCAAATGATGTGAACCCTTTTGGTATTTGATAAAAAATTTCCACAACAATTTGAATAAACCCAATAAAGCTAAAATTGATTAGAAAACATCTTGCGTGCACAACTTGAATAACATAGAAATTGCAATATATGGCTATTTTTATAACCCTAACAACTCAAAGATGATAAGAACAATATACCTAATATGTGAAATCAATAAATGCTCAAGAATATGAATTTTTCCCCAATTTTTTTGAATTTTCGTTTTTTTTTTTTCGAGGATGAACAAGAAGAATTTAAAGGATAGTTATACCAATTTTAGAGCCAAACTCTGATACTAAATGATGCGAACCTCTTTGGTACTTGATCAAGAATTTTCACAATAATTTGAATCAACCAAAGAAAGCTAAAATTAGTATTGAAACACCTTGACTCAAGTTTAAATCTAACAAAAATTCAAAGGTTAAGGAAAACCTAGCTCAATAGATAAAAAATTAAACAAATTCCAAGATTGATAATAAATCTTAACCCAAATTCATTATTCCCAAAATTTCAAGAAAAATGACTCTTAACCCAATAGATATGAATAAGTAAATTTCAAGATTTCTTCCAACAATACAAGAATAATTATACTCTAATGTAGTTGAGAACATTACCTGAAAGAGGCTTGATAAAAGGAAGGGATTTACTCACCTTCAATGTCTTCATATAAGAAGAAGTTTAAATGAACCAAAGTTGTCCTATAGGGTTTGGAGTGTTTGGTAATTATAGTACAAAAAGTGAGAGAGAAAGAAATCCCGAAAATAGGTTAAAAATTCGGAAGACGCGGCTCCAGATGAACTGTGCGGCCACACATGGTAATTCCTCGTGGCCGCACAGGTGGCCATTTCGCGGTTCTACTATTTCAATTGAGGAGGCATGACCATGCCTCGTTTTAACCGCTCGGCCGCACAGTTATATTTTCAGCACCTCGTAAGTCTTGACCTTCCCTTTGATTCTTGGCTCGTCTCTTTCGACTTAATCACTTTGTTTAACCTTGAATCTTGAACATCTTTGGTATCAGATCTCGTCATGAGTCCCACCGACACGCGCATCGAGGTGTGACTTTCTTAGATCTCATCATAACTTATCCCAAATCAAAGTCATAGCACTATAGAACTCAGTAATACTCATACTCTTCTGTTGTAAAGGTCGTATCTCCAAATTATACCTCTTTTGCAAAGTTAAACTTAGTGTATAACTTGTGCAAATGATCCCAAACTTCTTTTGATATTTCATACTTTGCGACACGTGCATCAATAGACTCCTCAACAGAATTGAAAATTCAAGTAAGAATTTTAGCATTGATTGACTCCCAATTACCTACTCTACTTCATAATTATCATTAGTACTTTTAGGCTTCGCAATAGTTCCACTAACATTACCCCACATTTTCTTATCCTTGAGGAAATTCCTCATCACCGTACTCCAATATGAATAATTCTTTACATTTAATCGAATACTAATGGATTGAAGTGGATCATCCCTTTTAGTAGCCATGATGGAGTAACAAAACAACAATTACTAATCAACGAAAAGCACGAATAGCAACACCACAAACAATAATCAAATGAACCTCCACAAATAACAATTAGAAAATTCAACACAATGCACAAACACGAGAAGTAATACAACCAAAAGACCCAAAACGTACCACCGGACAAACTGCTTTTTGAAATTAGGTCCGAAAAATGACCCACGCGCCTCCCCTATTTTTGCGTGTGGTTCTCAAGCACCACTGCAATCATCACGCATTGAACTACTAACTCCACCTCGATCTGCTGAGCACTTCTATGATCTTAGATTTCCCATCGGTCTTCTGGTTTAGCCGAATATGACGATTTTAAGTCCGATTTTCAAAGATTTTCTTGTACAGCTTTTGGCCTAGATTCTGCTCAATAATAGATCAGTTTTTTGTTGGAAAAATTATGTCAAAAAACTTTGATACTATGTGAAATATATAGACTAACATAAATAAAAAGAAACAACAAGGAAGAGGGAAGATTACCAAAGGAAGGGAAAGAAGAAGAAGAACACCATAGAGAGAATAAAATGGAGGCTATTCAAAATTAGGTTAAAGTTGTGACAATAAGATAGTATAAATGCTACTAATATAGAAAGACTAAACAACCCTTAAGTATATAATTTATTACATTAACAAATATATGCAGATCAAGCCTCGTTCATATATAACACTGAGAGTATCTATCTCAACTATTGTTGGCATAACATTCATTACCCATGATTTGGGAGATTCAAGTGATGCGGAAAAACTACCTAAACCTGCATTCATATCCATAATATCGCGATATCTACCCGAGTTTAGGATTTTATTAATACTCTTGTAAGCTTTGACATACTTTTGCCACAGTTTACTGTCTTCCTGGAATGACTCAATCGAGACTCTAGATATATATATATATGCCCGCTATTCTAGGAGGAACGTTAAGTCTCTCTGGAAATGGCTTCAATTCTCCATCAGCAACATTACCTAAACCTTTACCTTTAGTATAAGGAGTTACACATGCTTCCATCTTCTTGTACCTATATTCATCTAAGATTAGTGACAAAAACAGAAGCTAAAGAATCAAACTACTTAAACTTTTATCACTGAGCATGTTTGATCGTGCTTAAAAGTAAGTCAAATTGACTTTTAAGTTGCTTATTTCGCTAAACACAAGTTTCAAAGTTACTTCTTTACTAACAAAAATTACATTTCTTAAAAAGTAAGTCCAAAAATGATTATTTAAGCATTGGAAATAAGGTTTATTTCCCACAAATTGAAAATAAAAATGCATAATAAGAATTAAACAGGATAAGAAAATCATTTGTTTGGAAATAAGCTTTATTTGCCACAATTTTGCTTTGACTTTCTCCAAAATAAACCGGTTCACCTCTTATCTTACCTCTAAAGATGTGCGTGAATAAGGTTCACATTAACTTACTTAACTAGGAGGTCGCTAAGATATAAGCCACATTTGGCAAGCTTTTTCTCATCAGTTGGATAGGCCATTGGCTTTGCTTTATCGGATTTGACCAAGACGACACTTCTCTAGGTTCACAAGATCGTTTGGATTGTTCATGATGGGGGTAAGACGAAGTATTTAGTATAGTCACACATTTTAACAACTGATACTCTTATGTGTCCTAAATCAAGTACTATTCGATCAATTTGATCTAGTTTTACATTAAATCAATTGGACACCGAATCAGTTGGACCTACCTTGGCATGCTCATTTGACACTGAGGAAAAGTTCTCACAAATAAAAAGTAAAATTAAGTCCTGTTTTACCCCAATTGGATACAAATTTCGAAATGTCCAACCACTTTTAACCATTAATCTGAAAGTATTTTGAACTATTTTAAAACTCGTTATTAAAAATAAATGAAAATCGAATCCATCATAAAATTCCAATACAGAAACTCACAAAAATCATCAGACCATTGAAGAAAAATTCAATATCCAATAGTACTGAGGCCAATGAGGGATAGTCCCTTAACATAAAGGCCCAAAAATCTAATTAATTGAAGGGCACCGGATCAAAAAAAAAAAAAATTTGTTGGGTATATCATTCATTAATCATCCAAATAAGAACAATCAAAATTAGTGAATTTAATGATAGAGGGTGGAACCTCTTCATAACAAAAATATCATCCCTAGATGTTCAAGCTAATGACATCAACTCGTGTGTAGCTTGATTTTCCAAACAAGAGGTGTGTCGTATAGCAAAAGTCCCCTTCTGATCCATAAGGTGACGACAGTCTTCTACAATATTCAGCATTAGGGAATAAATAAAGTGGCTGGTTGCTTGCACTGAGAGGACCGAATCTGTAACGATCCGGGTCCCATTTAACGGGCTGTCCCGACCGTTAGATGACGACGTACTGTCCCCACTGTACTAACACGAGTCTTTTCAGCATGCTTTATCCTCACTCGCACGCTCCCTGAGAAAACTTCCCAGGAGGTTACCCATCCCAGAATTTCTCCAAGCCAAGCACGCTTAACTGTGGAGTTTCTAACGATGGACTTCCGGAAAAGAAGGTGCACCTTGTTTTTATGAGTAGTACCTATCAATTCTCTTAAGCTTTCTTAGTTGGGGTATTACAATCAGCCCCCGTTAGACTCGCGACGTCCTCGTCGCGCTTAATCCATTTGAGGATCTATTGTCAGGCGTTGGGATTCTAGAGGTGGCTCCCGCCCTATGGCGTAGCACTTAGTTCCCGATTTTCCGGCTGACAGCCGGCTCTGATACCATTTATGTAACACCCCAAGTTCAAGAATCTCAAACCTAGGTGTTAACTTCCCTTTTTCTTTTAATGCGGAAATAAATCATTTAAAACCATGCGGAATTTAAAACGTTTACACATTTAAACGTTCCATTTTTCTATTATAAAATTTTAGCAGAAATTTCGACAGAGTCTCCTTTGTAAATTGGACTTAACCAACCTGTAGAGGGACTTCAAAACCATTTTTAAAGCATACATCTCAACTCATTCAATCCCATAATCATCAAAACCATTCAATAAGTCCCAAACTCCTCAACGATACATTTCCAAGTAAATAAACTTAGCAAATGAAACAAGAGGTGATTTAACCTCAATAATACATGAATTAAAGAATAAATAGTGAGAAATTGAAATAAATTCTAATTTAACTTTATTTTAAAAAAGGTTGAAGCGGGTATAGCCTGAGTCAGCTGCCGAGTGCTCTCCTCGGATCACCTAACTTTCATCACCTGAAATGTTGGGGAGGGATTGGGGTGAGCTAAAGCTCAGTAAGTAAACTGTATGCATGAATGCATGCTTATGACATGAATGCTTTTTTCAAAAATTCCATGTATGTATCCCCATTTACTTTACTTTCCAAAACTTTCAAACTTTTCGAACTTTCACTTAACATTTCAAAACTTCACTTCATTCCATCGTGAGCTCACTTGATGTAACTTCTAGTCAATCAGATAACAGTGGGCCATTCTTATTTGGAACCAGATTAACATGCGCATTTCCACCGCAAAGCGGTTTAACATTCACTTTCCCACCGCAAAGCGGCTCATTACATTCGTTCCACCGCAAAGCGGCTCATTCACTTCATTCCACCGCAAAGTGGCTCATTACATTCGGGTACGCCGGTCCCCCGCGCCCCATTTCCCACTCGCATCTTTCATGACATAGAAGTACACCCATTCTTTCAAAAACTTGGGATGCACAATTTTTGACAAAAATTGCACTTTGACACATTCCTTTCATTAAAACATTTGACTTTCCCATTTCGATGCCAATGCATGCTTGATGATGCAATGACATGTAACGTGCATGCTTGAACATTTCCTTAACTACACATAATTGCATATGGTAGACCAAAAGCATTAAAATTTCGTAATTAACACGAATGTCAATTAAGCACATTAATTCCACATTAACATTCAACTTTGATGAAAGTAGGGGGAAGTTTACTTACTTGCAATCCTTAGTAATTTACCGTTGCTGAATTTGCAAGTGGAAGAGTCTCGGATGCCCGCGACGTCAATGTACCAAAATCCCTAATTATTCACATTCGTCAATAAATATGACTTTTAGTTGACAATTAAATTCGTTATTCATTTTAATACTCAATCAAACATTAACTGAAATTAAAACTTCAATTTAACTCACACGTGATCTTATATCGAGACTAGAGCACATAAAACTAAAGAATTTTCTTTCATACTTTCAAATTCCCAAAACATATACTTTCATGTGACTCATAATATAACAAACACATTTAACGCCACATATAATATCATACTCGAAGTAATACATTAAGTTCGAGGAAAAATTTTGAAATCTTACTTCTCAAATTATTCAAAAATCACAATTACACAATATTATCACAACTTAATTGTCACATGGACAATTTCAATTACCATTCTACTTACTCATAAATCTGAAAATAATAATTATAATAAAAATGTACATTAAAATTCAGTTTAAACAACCTGATTATTTGAAATCCCCAAATTTGAAAACTTCCATTAAAATCAACATTGAACCAATAGAAAGTCAATTAAATACCATTATCATTTAAAGTCTGAAATTTACATACATTCGATATATATATTTATAGATATTAGTATCATCATAAAATTCCCAGATTTGAAATTAATACATAAAAATTGCATTTAGTTCAAAAATCATATTTAACACTTGTAACTAAGGTTGATACTTTCATGTGACTTACAATTCAAATCAATAGGAATCTTAAACTACGTCAAACACAAATCCTACTTCCTTCGGAATAAGAGATTAAACCATTGTTTGAAATCTAACTAATCACATTGCACAAAAGTTAATTAAAGCTATGGAATCTTCATCACAACTTGAATTTCCCAAAGACCATTCCAATTAACATGCTAATTATTCGAAATATGTAAATTCTCAAAAATGACAGTAAACATTTCAATTGGATTAACAAATTCATTAATTTTGGAAAATGTGAAATTAATCCATATAAATTAATAAATCTGAAATTTTATATATATATATATATACATACAACTCTAAATATACACACATATATACACATTATTCACCGAGGTCAGGAAATTCTGAAAATTCATTGTATAATTTACACACACACACACACACACACACACACATATATACACTTACACAGAGACATACTCAAACATCACACATACATAAAAATACGAGTGTGTGTTCGTGTGGGTGTGTAGCAGTGTGTGCGGTGCGTGCGTTGTGTGTGAGGGGGCGGAAAAAGGGGCTTACCGCCGGTGGGGTGGTGGCCGACTGCGCGAGGAAGGGACGGAGGGAGGGGAAACGGGTGAGAGGCCGAGAGAGAGAGGCGACCGAGAGTGCCGAGGGAGAGAGTTCAGCGCGAGAGAGAGAGAGAGCGGATAGTGAGCTTGAGAGACCGTAAGTGAGATGTTAAAGGTAGGGTTAGGTATAAACTTTTGGAATTTGCAATTCAGTCCTTCGACTCTCATAAATAGTTAATTTAAGCCCACATCCCTCAAATAAAATTCAAAGTGCCACTAAACTTTCCCCAATTCCCATTTAACACAATTAGGCCACTTTCAACTTAATTAAATAGAAAATAATAAGATTAATAAATAACGTTAATAATCACACATAAAATTGCACATAGACAATATATGAACTTTCTGTTTGGTACATTGATCAAGACGGCGTCCAAGTCCTTCCACTGCAAAATAATTCAAATCATTGACATAAAATTTATCAAATTTAAAATTTACAATAATATTAACATAATTATTACGTGGAATTTAAAGATGTACGTCAAGAATGAAAAGCGGTATTACAGAATCTGTCTCCACGAAGTCAATGTGAAGCCCAATCTCTCTCATGAACTCAAGTCCTTTTGATAGCAATAAGTTCGGCCGTAAGTGGGGAAATGTTATAGCTTAAACGTTTAGCTAAAGATCCCATGGCCTCATCGTGGTGGTTACGGATAATTTCCCCAACATAGATCATTCCATCTTCAGTGCCCACTACTGTGTCAGAGTTAAGAAGGAGAGTATCATGAGGCGGAGGTTTCCAATGTCTCATGTTGCTTGCTCTTACCTGTTCAGTTGTGTTTGGCGAACACATGATCACCAAGGCTTGCAGTGCAGCCTGAAATTCAGTCAAATAATCTTTCGATGTCTAAAATTGTCATTAAATAGGCTGCACTCCTCGGCTATGAAGAGTTCCGTTCCTGTCTCTCTAGACTTCCCATGCGGTCGTACATCGAATTTCGAAATCCCTTCCCTTTAAGTGATCATGCGTGAAAAATATAAACTCGGAGAAGTTTGAACCCTTGAAGTCGCGGACGAGATTTACCATACTCGAGGTGTAACATAGCGCGTATGCACGCTCACATCCAACCAATGCGTGGAGCGTTGTGTCATGGTCTAATTGACACAGAGCACAACGCGTGCTAATAAGAATGTGGTGACGCTGGAGGTTAGCATAGGTAGGAATAATGTCGTGAAATTCCTGATACATGAAGACCTTCACTTTAGGTGGGATGCTCAGTTTCCATAGATAATTCCACCACTTAGCCTTACTATTGGAGCTGCTCCCCACTTCCAGAGCCCGATGTGCAGTGGAGAATGCCATCCAATAATCGAATTTGATGTTATATTCCCTGTGCTGAGTGTACGCCATATCAAACGGTCAGGTGCCTGATTTTTCCCAAGGGTGATATTGAGGATTGCATCTCTATTCACTAGGTTGAAAAGTTGTTTAAGTAACAAGTGATTCCACTGTCTAGACAACAATAGTTCAAAGACCCGTTGAGCCCGTGGATCCGGTGAAGACGTGGGCTTAAAGGAACCTGGTTTGGGAATCTATGGATCATGAAATGTCGAGATTGAAGATCTACAACAACTCTCCAAATAATACCTCGTAAAAGTAATTCATGTCCCCACTGAATACTAGTCCATAAGAACGAACCATGCCTACGTACTTGGTCAGAGAGGAGTTTACCATGATAATAATAGTTGCATTTGAGTACCCGGCTAGCCAGTGAAGCAGGATTCTGTAGTATGCACCAGACTTGTTTGGCAGAGCTTGGTTGAAACACCTAAGATCTAGAAATCTCATACCCCCATCTGCCTTTGCTTTATAGGTTCGAGATCACTTATGCTAATGTACACTCCTTCTGGAAGTCGAACCTCCCCACCAAAAGGTTGCAGACATCCTCCGGATCTCCTCCACGCAAGATAAAGGAACTTTAAAAGTTCCCATGACGTATGTAGGTATGGCCCGTATCACTGCCTTTAGTAGGACTTCCCGTCCGCTGGATGAAAACTGCTTATATTTTCATACTTGCATCTTCTCCCACACTCTGTCTTTCAAAAATTGAAAAATTTCTCTTTTATTTCGCCCAATCAGAGAAGATAGTTCAAGATATTCATCATGTAATTTGGTAGCCTCCATTTGAAATAATTCCATTATACTTTGCCTTTAAATTTCTGGTACGTTTGGGCTGATTAGGCTAGATAGGCCTTTTGCGCAAAGAAGAAATAGATAAGGAGATAAGGGGCAACCCTATCTCAGACCCTTGCCCGGCCTAATAAACCCTTTTGCCTCGCCATTAATAATAAATGAGAAAGTAGTTGAAGTAACGCATTACATGATTAATTCTACTTAACTAGAACTAAAACCCATTTTCACCATAATGGCCAATAGAAAACCCCATTCAACCCTATCATAAGTTTTTGACATATCCAGCTTCATCGCCATCAATTCATTACGTCCATAGGTTTTATGGGAAATAGAATGCATAATCTCAAAACCCACAATCACATTATCTGTGATAAGTCGGCCTGAGACAAAGGCACTCTGATTTCCAAAAATCACTTCTCCCATGATGATTTTCAGTCTGTTGGTAATGGTTTTGGTGATGATCTTGTAAATCACATTACATAGGCTAATAGGTTGATACTCCTGCATGACAGTCAGATTTTGAACCTTCGGAATGAGTACAACATGCGTATGGTTCAACTGAGCTACTGATTCTCCCCCATTCAACACCGCCTAACATACCTCCCCTACATCCTTTCCCACTACCTCCCAAGCCTTTTGATAAAAGATTGCATGAAAACCATTTGGCCACGGCGCTTTATGTGAACCCATTGCAAATAATGCCTCCCTCACCTCGTTCTCCATAAAGTCTGCCATCAAGATGTTATTCATATGCTCTGAGACCACTAGGTTTACACTCTGGATACCATTATCAATCTGCTTGGGTGATGGGTGAGCTGAATGGAACAAAGTACTGTAGTAATCTTCATCCACGTTTACGATATCATCCACATTGGTTTTCCAAGTGCTATCCTTGTTAAATATGCCATTGATTGTATTTATAACTCTCCGGACCGATGCTTTCAAATGAAAAAAATCTCGAATTGCGATCCCATGATGCAACCAATCTACAAGTGAGCATTGTTTTCAATACAATTTTTCTTTGTATAGTAGGAGATCTAACTGATCCTCCACTTTTCGAGTCATGTCGTAATTATCAGTTGAGAATGGCGCCGGCACCGGATCAATTTTGTTGACTTCGATACCATTAAAACATTAGAAATATTGTGCTAACCATTAGTCCCAAACCTTCCAAGCAGGCCCCTATATTTTTTTGTAATCCTCGCCCCACCATACAAGGCTGAGGCGCTCTCTCTTGCTATAAATAGTACGTGCTATATATATATATACTTACTACGGATACTAAACAAACAAAAAGGGTTTATCCTGTCTAGTCTTCTAGGGTTTAAGCGTAGCTCTCGGAATAGCAGAGGAACCATTTTTCCTCCCTGTAAAATTCTAGGGTTTGAAGAAAAATGGGAGTTGACAAAGGGAAAAAGCAGAAACTTGAAGAAAACAATGAGACGGAGCACATTGATAGAGACCTAGTTCTCTTCATTGAGAAGCTCCAGGAAGCCCAAGACGAGCTTGAAAAGGTAAAGTAGTTTTGTTCTCAATTTTGATTTCCAATTTCCGCTTATGTTCTACTGTGATAGAAAAGTAGAGATTTTTAAGAATAAAAATTTCTAACTTTTTTTAGTTTTGTAAGGAGGACCCCAAAAAAATGTAAAGTAATTTTTTATGAATTTTGATCTCATATTTCTACTTCAATTTCCTTCTATGGGAGAAGAATAGAGATTTTTAAGAAAGAATTGCTATTTTTAATTTTTCCGAGTTGAAAAAGTAAATTAATCTTGTTATGAATTTTGATTAACTATTTCAAATTCAGTTCCTTCTATATTAGAAATGAGATATTTTAGTAAAGATTGCTACTTCTAACGTTTTTTGGCTTTATTTGGGGTTTTCTTAGGAGGACCCAGAAAAAAGTAAATTAATCTTATGAATTTTGATAACCTATTTCAAATTTAGTTCCTTCTATAATAGAAATGAGAGATTTTTAAGAAAAGATTGATATTTTAATTTTTCTTTCCGCATTATTTGGGTTCTTTTAGGAGGAACCAGAAGTTATCGGGACCTAGAATTCGAATAAATTCAGTGGAGCCTAGTTATCGATATTCGTCCCCTGATAGATAACGAAAGCTGCTCAATTCTAATATGTTATTAAATTTAGAACTAATCAAAACAGCGTTGCTCAATTTAATTTTAGAAAAGTGATTTTCAATTTATTTCTTGGCCATTTTTTTTCCTTATCTTGCAAAAAGAAAACGACATAATTGGCATTGTACATTTGCCTAGGAGAATATAATAAGCATGAATTTGAAACTACTGCTTCCTTATTTGATACATCCATTACCTATGATATCTTTGTAATTGCAATAATAAATCAATAAAAACCATAATGTGCATTGAGCAATGTGGAACGATATCCAAGTTGTTTTGTGGTGGTTGTTTATTATGTAGAAGCCAATGCATAACAATTGTGATTATGATGAGGCTGAAATTCGCAATAACAATGCCTAAGGAATTGCTTGCATTTTGTTTATTTTGAGACATTTATATGATTTTCCGCTATTGTTAAAGTTCAGTGGTATTTCTAAGGAATTGCTTGCATTTTGTTTATTTTGAGACATTTATATGATTTTCTGCTATTGTTATAGTTGAGTAGTATACCAGAAATACCTGTTAACTTTAAAATTAAGAGATTAAAATGTTAAAAACTATGTTTACTGCTTGCAGATCAATGAAGAAGCTAGTGAAAAAATCTTGGAAATAGAACAGAAGTACAGTGAGAAAAGGAAGCCTGTCTATGATAAGCGAAATGATGTCATAAAGTCAATTCCAGACTTCTGGATGACTGCAGTAAGTGATCCCATTCTTGCTATTTACTACTCTTCGTCATTTCTTTCCCTCCTCACGCATGTTCTTTTACTTGCAGTTTTTGAGCCATCCTGCGCTTAGTGAACTTTTAACTGAAGAAGACCAAAAGGTTTATTTTTTGCCACTCTGCTTTCTCTAAATTAAGAAAACATAATAATGGTTATTATGGAACTTACTTTTTCACTTACTAAATATGAATGCTTGGTCTTGAATTTGACACGAGTTGGATAATTTTCCTTCATTTGATACCAGATTTTCAAGTATTTAAGTTCCCTCATAGTGGAAGAATCTAAAGATTTGAAATCGGGTTGTTCAATTACATTTGTGAGTCTTATTCTTTTCTTTGTTTCATGCTATTGTAGAATTTTAACTTGTGGGAATATGCCATTTATCTTCTTAGAGCATATGTAGTCTGTATAAAATTTACTAATTATCTGTATTGCCTTTCCCCTTAGAACTTCAAAACCAATCCATATTTTGAAGATTCAAAACTCACAAAGACTTTTACCTTCCTTGAGGATGGAACCACAAAAATAAGCTCTACGTCCATAAAGTGGAAAGAAGGCATGGTAAGCTATTATATCGTCATACCTTGAGTCTTGCAACTTTTCTAGGTTCCATGTTGTAAGCTTCTTTGCGTGTTTCTTGTGAAGGCCATTTCAAAAAGCGTTGATGAGTCAAAAGGAAACAAGCGGTCTCATTCTGAGGAAAGGTTATTACATTGTACTTTTGAACATTAGTTTGTTTTACATTGTGTAAGGAACTGAATTCAATAAATTGCAACACTAGATACTTTGCAATATGCAAGTTCGGAGACTAGTGGATTTTCTCTAGGAATTGTAATGATTCTGAGATGTGAATTGGTAAACTTAGGCTGTGCTGTCTGGGTTGCAACTGCATCCTAACGAATAGTTCACTATGTCCATTTAGAGTCATTAACGAGACTGATACCTAACTTTTTTATTTCTTAATCATGGTTGTGTTCAAGTGTACCATTGTTTATTTCGAAGAATATGATGAAATCAGTAATAACAAAATCATCTTTGTACCTGAAATTTTCTTTCATTTCAAATAAGACGTGAACTTGTTTCTGCTGTAATATTCCAGAATAGGTACTTGAACAGTATCATCTGCAAAATTCTTTGCTGGAAATTGTCAGGTGTAATTGCCAAATTTGCTGCAAACACAGCTTGAATGTTTTCATTAAGATTTTGTGCTTGTAAATTGTGCCATTTTCATTATGGATTTTTGTAGTCCTCTTGAATGCACTGTTAAAATATGCCTTCTTTGTTTTCCTTAGAATGCATCCTTGTGCTTTGGTCTACATAGTTCTTTGTTATTTCCTTTAATTCTCGGCCATTTGACAGTTTTATCTTTATATGTACTTTTACTTGTACTGATATCTCGGTAGCAATAAACTGTTGCTGCTTTAAAGAGGACAAGGGAGATAGTGTAGGAACAACTATCTGATGAGATTCGAAGCGCGGAAGAAACGTCGGAAAGTTTCGAACCCAGGTTGTGGATGGACGGTGGAATCTTGACCCGATATTCACGACGCGATGGCTCGACGATGCGGAATAAAGAACCACGACTTTCGAAACACCACAAGGAATTGTCCAATCTCCTTGATAAGTTTCTGGTTTTGAACGCCACAAATATTCACTAGAAATATTTGATAAGTTCGGTATTTGAACGCCATGAGAAATATTCTTGATAAGTTCGAAAAACATAGGAATCCACCTATAACTTTTATTGAATCCTCAATAAAAACTGTTTATATCAAAATCGAAGTCTCAAGTCTGAATTATAATGAATGGAAAGGAATATAAATAAGTAAAATAACCTAGCCGTTAATTGACTCAAAATAGAATTCTAATTAGACTAAAATTCTAAAATAGACAAACAAATAATTAAAAACAAAATTTAACCTAAAAATATGCAAAAATCCTAATTTCTGTCTGCATAATTGACTTGCTGTTTTGAAGCCCTAAATGATGGAAATTGGCCATAAAATCAGTCGGCTCAAGGGCTTTAGCCCATGAGTTTTGCTTAGTGGCCCATGTCTACTCGAAAAACACATATTATGCATCTAATTCCGACATGGTTGACTGGATTGCACTTTTATTTGGCTTGAATATTTAACTTTTTCCGTCAAGCCTGCTATGACTCCGATTGTTGAGGGTCCGGAACACATCATACCCTCCTTCTTTAGGATAATTCGTCCCGAATCATAGCTTTGTTCCTATTGTTTCACTTCACCTCCTGGATCAAACGGAAAATTATTGATTCCATGCCAGAGGGATGACCAATAGTATTCTGTAACTTGGGTTACATGAATGGATTGAAGTAGAAACTCCTGTGGGCATTGGTTGTGTTGCCCAAATTTTCAAGCACATTTAACCTGCAAGACAATTAAATAAAGCGGGGAGGGAAATGTTAGGTTCATGAGGTACAAGGTATGGATCCTTGTATCCATGATTAATCACCATCTCCAATTCTTCTTTAAGAACCACGAGGCCCTCCTCTTCACCGCGTTCTTCCTTTGCATCTTCAACCACCTTTTCAAAAATTTTACTTTCAAATTCAACCACATCTTCTACTTCCAATTTCACAATTTCTTGTTTAACCACAACTTCTAATTCTTCATTCTCATCTTCAACAATTGCATTCTCAATCACTTTCTCGCTACCCAACTCTTTTTCCTCATCAAATTTTGGAATTTGTTTAGTTGTTTTTAATTTCAACTCTCCCTCTTTCTTATCAATATCCTTATCCCCATGATGCCTCCTATTACACCACTTTTCACTCTTCTTCCTTACCCTCTGTGAATCTTCTAGTGTTTCCTCTAATGTCAACCCATATAGTAAGCATGTTTTCCCTTTCTTAAGGAATTTGTATATGTGCATACTCTTATCATAAACAGCCTCCCTCCTATGTCTCCAAGGTTTTCCCAATAAAATATGATAAGATTTCAATGGCACCACATCACACCATACATCCTCACTATACCTTTCCTGGGTGATAAGCACTAGAACTTGTTTGGTTACTTTGAAATTCCCAAACTCCTTCATCCACGTCATCCTATAAGGTTTATAGTGTGGTTCTAGGGGCAATCCTAATTTTTCAACCACGGTGCTACTAACGAAATTAGTAAAACACTTTTCATCAATCGCCAAACCGCAGCTCTTATGATCCACATAACATCTAGTTTGGAATAAAAAGCCCGGATCATAATTCATTCCTTATGTGGCGTTAAAAACAATTCAAGAATGAAGAGGATTTAGACATCAAATAGCAAGAGCGATTTTTATTGACTTGGAAGGAAATGAATACCAAGAATTTTAAAGAAACTCAAGAAAGTGGTTCTTAAATTTTGGAATGACTTTTTTTTTTTTTTTTTTTTTTTTTTTTTTTTTTTTTTTTGAATAATGAATTTTTGGAATTAAATAATAATAAAAAAAATATATATTTTTTTAATAAATACGAAAATTCGACACGAACGCAACAAAACAAACGGAACAGGAGTTGGATAAGAATCGAATAAAATAAACACTTTTGAATTTTTCTTGGATTTTTATATGGATCAAAAACTGAAAATTTTTACTGACATGAAGAACAAGAAAATTCAAAACAAAACACTCAACAAGATATGGATGATTTTTATGGGACTCGATGATAAACATAAAAATCAAATTGGATAGAAAAACCCGAATTCAGAGTCCGGCTCTGATACCAGATGATGAGATTTGAAGCGCGGAAGAAACGTCGGAAAGTTCCGAACCCAGGTTGTGGATGGACGGTGGAATCTTGACCCGATATTCACGACGCGATGGCTCGACTATGCGGAATAAAGAACCACGACTTTCGAAACGCCACAAGGAATTACCCAATCTCCTTGATAAGTTTCTGGTTTTGAAAGTCACAAATATTCACAAGAAATATTTGATAAGTTCGGTATTTGAACGCCACAAGAAATATTATTGATAAGTTCGAAAAACATAGGAATCCACCTATAACTTTTATTGAATCCTCAATAAAAACTGTTTATATCAAAATCGAAGTCTCAAGTCTGAATTATAATGAATGGAAAGGAATATAAATAAGTAAAATAACCTAGCCGCTAATTGACTCTAAATAGAATTTTAATTAGACTAAAATTCTAAAATAGACAAACAAATAATTAAAAACAAAATTTAACCTAAAAATATGCAAAAAACCTAATTTCCGTCTGCATAATTGACTTGCTGTTTTGAAGCCCTAAATGATGGAAATTGGCCATAAAATCAGTCGGCTCAAGGGCTTTAGCCCATGAGTTTTGCTTAGTGGCCCATTTCAACTCGAAAAACACATATTATGCATCTAATTCCGACATGGTTGACTGGATTGCACTTTTATTTGGCTTGAATATTTAACTTTTTCCGTCAAGCCTGCTATGACTCCGATTGTCGAGGGTCCGGAACACATCACTATCACTCTTTGTTGTGTTTTGGGCTGTGC
This sequence comes from Ligustrum vulgare, assembly GCA_963555705.1. NCBI lineage: Eukaryota > Viridiplantae > Streptophyta > Magnoliopsida > Lamiales > Oleaceae > Ligustrum > Ligustrum vulgare. Next base: position 5,703,139 of record OY743179.1, read on the forward strand.
ATGTGCACATAATATGTATCACATTGGCTTGGGTTGACTTGCTTTATCTAATACCATCTCTGATGACAATCCTAATGTGCAATTTCTCAAGTTTTTATTTTAATCTTTTTGGTCTCAAGATCATAATATGTAATAATTGGATATTCAGACTACTTGTCTTTACATTGATTTTCTTGAACTAGATTGCATTGACCTTTGGCATGTATTTGTATATTCTGTGTACTCTCCATTTCTTATGCTAATGCCACATTGTCTGCAGCTTCTTTACCTGGTTTAGTGACACCCAGCACAAAGATGATGTATCGGAGATTCATGATGAGGTAAATCATGTCTTAAGCAGTGAATGGCTTTAGGTTTACTTCAGTGTATGGGCATGTGCATTTTACACATTCTTAACCTTCATTTTAGCAGGTTGCTGAGATAATCAAGGATGATCTGTGGCCAAATCCTCTCACTTATTTTATCAATGTAAATTTCATTTCATGCCCAATTTCTTACTTCCCTTGCTATATTAATAGAGGGTTATGGTGAGCTGAGCTCAACCTGCATGGCTATTTAATATTCGTAATGTGGTCTGTGTATACTTGCTGTAGGAGGCTGATGATGAAGATTTTGACGTGGATGATGGAGATGATGAGGTAATTGATGAAAATTACTTCTCTGTGGGCACTTTTACGGTTCAGTATAAATGATGGAGAAGTTATACATGGATTTATAATATGCTCGTGTATTGCTTTCTTATTGCCTGCTTAGAGGGCTCTATGTACTTGAATTTAATACTGAAAGGAGCTTTAAAATAGTTTGATCAAATTTTATAGTTTAAAAATCTCTCTCTCTTAGATTTTTATGGTGTTTGATTCTGCCGAGCTTGGAATGGATGACAGCAGCTACTAACCTGTTAAGTTCAGCAGGGAAACCCGGTATTGGGACTGAGGTTGTTTAGTCGTGTGATCTAGAAATTGACACCAAGACTAAGAATATAAACATCTGTAATAAGTGAATCATTTGTACTCCGACAAATTTAGCTTATGCTTGATTGCCATTATTTGACAAAAAATGAGTTTTGAACAGTGATTAATAGGATATTGTGTGGTTGAAAATGAGAGAAGTTTTGAGTTTGTGTAGAATATTTTATTATTAAAATTTAAAATGATTGGTTAAAATTGAGTATTGTAGAAAAGTGTTAAAAATAATGAGGATCAAACAGAGGCTTCCTTGATCCATATTCTTTAGTTTCTCTATCTTTATTTGTTTTATGTAACTATAATCTGTAGCAAGTATTGATCTGAGATGTCGCTGCAGGAAACCGGTAGTGATAGCTTAGAAGAGAACGACGAGAATGATGAAGCTGAAGATGGTGAAGAGTAACTATTGAATTTTTTTATTTTTATTTTAATACTTTGTTTAGTTTTTCTATTTTCGCAATGGCATCTGTAAAAGAGGTTCGAGGTTGGCGAAGAAAGCGAGTAAAAGAGCATATGATTATTTAACATTTTTTTTCTTTTTCTCATTAGTGTTATCTACAGCCACTTGGTGGTTTTCTAAGCCTTAATCTTTCATGACCGTGTCTTTTTCTCTGTGTTCCCTTAGATGCATTGATTACATGGCTATTATTTGTCACAAGTTTGATTGCGCAACACTCGATATGGTAGACAATATAATGAAAATTAAGTATCAAGATTTGAGTTATGATTCCTCTGTTCCATGTACTCATTTCGTAGTACTTTTTAAGTTTTGAATTCTACGAAATGCGTGAATACCAGATTGATAGTCTTTTTATATGGATAAAAAGTGTATTTGACTGTTTTAGAATTTAAGCATTCCCAAACATGCACTATAAAACCCATGGAGCTCGTTGTGAATTTGTTTATAACTATTAAACAAGACTTGGGGCCTGTTTCGTCTGGTTTTTTAAAAAGTCAAAGTTTAACACAGATTAAAAAACATATTTAATGTCATTAAAAATGTTATTTTTGTAAAGAAAATTTTCAATTTACCTTTATTTAATAACAAAATTATTATATTGGAAGTAATAAATAAGGATACATTGGTAAACAAACAAAATAAATACTTCTCAATAAAGAAATAAGTTACATACGAAAAGGAAAGACATTCTATATAATAATTGAGAGATGAGTATTTTTGAACATGTATAAAATTTTCAAGACCATCTGGTTAGAAAAGTATTGAAGTAAAATTAGTACAAAAAACTTATTGGAGAAGTTCTTTTATAAAAAGTAGGAAGGCCAAAAAAAAAAAAAGTGGAAAGGAAGAAATTAGGCAGCCAGTGGCCCAGTAGGAATCCCAAGGCAGTCCATAATATCAAGCACTGCCAAATGTGAAGGTCCAGAACAAAGGCAAAAGGGCAACGAATAAGGTGACGGGATCCATTCCTATCCTACCTTTGATCATCATCTCTATAATTTCTCAACTCTCAATTTTTATTTTTATTGACTTGGGATTGGGAGTGGGACCCAACTTGTCCACCTTTTGTCTTTATGGATTTCAATCATAAAAAGAGAACATCTCACGTAAAAAAAAAGTGTAGCCCACACCCTGAGGGCCCGAACCGATCACGCTCAAGGTCATTGGTTCGGGAAGGTAAATCCAGGTTATGTCTCTAAGTAACCAGGGTGGAAGGGCTTATGGTAAGCATGAGCAAATCTCAATAACTCCCGCTTGCCACAAGGCCAATTCCACCTTGTGGGGAATCGAACCAAGCACACAGCTGCGCTGAGCACTTACCACCCATCCCCTTTGCCACTTGGAGATGTGCCCTGGGGGCAAAGAGAACATCTCACGTGGACTCTGAATCAAAGGCCCTGTCCAACTACAGTCAAAAGAAAAACCCTTCACCCCTTTTACAACTAAAAAAAGTGTTTTTTTACGATCAAAAAAATTGTTACGATTAAAAAAAAAAAAAGTGTTTAACCCGTCTTGATATTTGATTGATCGTAACTTTTTAAAATATTAGGATTCGAGAGCGTACGGTTTGCTCTAGTTTCCCTACTCGATCTCTTGTTCGAATTCTACGCCCTCTTCTATATTTCCTCTGTTGACCATAGTGGCTTCAAATTAATTTTGGTTAATCTTTGCCTAATTAATTATGTAAAGCAATTTGGTAATGGACCATTAAGAATTTTACCATACACATGGAGTCAAGAAATGTGGCTATGGTTCATTTTTTGTGTCCTATAAATAGGACTCTCCTCTTCCATTGAATTCATCCCAAATCACAAGTAGAAGAAGAAAACATTCATTGTTTTTTCTCTTGTGATAATTTGTAGTTTGTGAGAAAGAGTGTTTGGTGAGGTAGAGATATTTGTATTCCACATTTGTCATATTAGTGAAAATTTTGGAATTTCCCTCCGTGGACGTAGGCAATTTGTCGAACCACGTAAATCTTGTATTGTTCTCTTTCTCTTTCGAATTCGTTATTTCTATTTTTGCATTGGTCGAACCGTCGGTTAATTCGCTTCCGCACAACAATTGGTATCAGAGTCTTGACTCTCTTAAAATTCTAAGTATGCTCTGTGGTTGCAGCACTGACTGATCTTCCACATCAGAAAAGATTTTTTGAGAACAGGGATCTTGGTATATATTTTTTTGAGATTTTATTTTTTTTAAAAATGTCGACGGAGACTGAGGATCCACCTCCAGCCATTTTAGATGGATCTTCAAGGCCCACTGTGTCTTCAACAAGAACAGTGGTAACTAATGCAAAAATAGACGTGAAAAAATTTGATGGCACAAATAACTTTACTATGTGGCAATGTGAAGTTATGGATGCGCTATTTCAACAAGAGCTAGACATTGCTCTTGAAGAAGATAAGCCAGCTGACATGGATGATCTATAATGGACAAGAATCAATCGGAGTGCCTGTGTGATCATCCGTTCGTGTCTCACCAGAGAGCAAAAGTTCCCATATATGATGGAGAAATCGGCAAGCAAATTATGGAAGGAGTTGGAGAAGCAGTTTATATCAAAAAGCTGCCAAAACAGACTCTATTTGAAGAAGAAGTTATTTCGCTTCCGATATCAACCTGGCACAACTATGTACAACCATATTACTGAGTTCAAGAAATTGGTAGCTGAGTTGATAAATCTTGAAGAATCTTTCAAGGATGAAGATAAGGCCATGTTGCTCTTGACTTCTCTTCCCGATGAATATGAACACCTTGTCACTACGATACTTCATGGAAAGGATGAAATTACTTTTGATGAAGTATGTGCTGCTTTGTACAACAATGAGATCCGAAAGAAGGATCAAAAGGAACATGGAAGTTCAGCAGGAGAAGCCTATACTATAAGAGGTCGTGCTCAAAGTCGTAATCTCGGGAGAAGGGGCAGATCTCGTTCGAAGGGCAAGCCTGCTAAAGATGAATGTGCCTTCTGTCATGAAAAAGGTCATTGGAAGAAGGATTGTCCAAAGCTGAAGAACAAAGACAAGGTTAAAGGTATTACTGGAGCTACTTCAGAAGCCAATATAGCCAAGTGTGAAGATGATGAGTCAGAATTTGTTCTAGCTAGTACATCAAGTATATCTCACTCAGACAAATGGATTATGGATTCGGGTTGCACTTATCACATGTGTCCCAACAGGGAGTGGTTCTTCAAACTCGAAGAACTAAATGGTGGTGTTGTTTACCTCGGCAATGATGAGATCTTGCAAACAACAGGGATAGGTTCAATCCGTTTGAGATGTCATGATGGATCAACTAGAATTCTGACAGACGTAAGGTATGTACCAGATTTGAGTAAGAATCTCATCTTTGTAGGAGCCTTAGAATCTAAAGGCATGTTCGTGACTATACGAGATGGAGTTCTGAAAATTGCTAAAGGCGCACTCGTGGTAATGAAAGGCATAAGGAGAAATAATTTGTATTACTTCCAAAGTAATACAGTTATTGGATTGGCGGCTACAGCATCAGGAGAAGACGAAGATTCAGAAATCACAAAACTTTGGCACATGCGGTTGGGACATGCTGGTGAAAAAGCTATGCAAACTCTGGTGAAGCAAGGCCTATTGAAAGGAGCAAAAACATGCAAGATGGATTTTTGCAAACATTGTGTTTTGGGAAAACAGACAAAAGTAAAGTTTGGTACTGCAATCCATAATACAGAAGGTATTCTGGACTATGTTCACTCAGACGTGTGGGGACCTACAAGGACATCTTCCTTGGGAGGTATGCACTATTTTGTTACTTTTGTCGATGATTTTTCAAGAAGAGTTTGGGTGTATCTGATGAAGACAAAAGATAAAGTATTAGATCGTTTTCTTATATGGAAGAAGATGATGGAGACGCAGACGGGCAGAAAAATCAAACGACTCAGATCAGACAATGGTGGAGAATACAAGAGTGATCCATTTCTTAAAATCTGCCAAGATGAAGGTATTATGCGACACTTCACAGTCAGAAATACACCACAGCAGAATGGGGTGGCTGAACGCATGAATCGAACATTGCTGGAGAAGGTTCGATGTATGTTGTCTAATGCTGGATTGGACAAGAAATTTTGGGCTGAGGCAGTAATATATGCGAGTCATCTCATTAATCGTTTACCATCTGCTGCCATTGGAAATAAGACACCTATGGAGGTTTGGTATGGAAAACCTGCTACTGACTATGATTCTTTACATGTTTTTGGTTCCACTGCATTCTACCATGTAAAAGAATCTAAGTTGGATCCAAGAGCTAAGAAAGCACTGTTTATGGGGATCAGCTCTGGAGTAAAGGGATATCGCTTATGGTGTCCTGATATGAAGAAGATAATTCTTAGCAGGGATGTCACTTTTGATGAATCTGTTATGTTGAAAAAGGTGACCGAGGGTGCTCAGCAGCAGGTGGAGCAAGTTCCGCAACAGGTGGAGTTTGATGCAACTTTGATTGACCCAGCAGGTGAAACTCCAACAGCAGAGGAGTATGTTGAAGAACAACAAGAAGAGGAGGTTTCAACCCAAGAACCTCCATCGCAATCGAGATCAATTGCAGTTGAGAGGCCAAGAAGATAAATTCGAAAACCTGCTCGATTTGTTGATATGGTGGCCTATGCACTTCCAATTGTAGATGATGATGTTCCTTCTACTTACAAAGAAGCTGTCAGAAGTTCTGAAAATGATCAGTGGAAGGAAGCTATGGCAGATGAAATGCAGTCCCTTCAGAAGAACAAAACGTGGGAGCTAGCTCAACTTCCGAAGGATAAGAAGGCAATTGGGTGCAAATGGGTATTTACAAAGAAAGAAGGATTTCCTGACAAGAACGAGGTTCGCTTCAAGGCACGGTTGGTGGCTAAAGGCTACGCTCAGAAGGAAGGAATTGATTATAATGAGGTATTTTCTCCAGTTGTGAAACATTCTTCCATTCGTATTTTATTGGCCTTGGTAGTGCAGTTTGACTTGGAACTAGTTCAACTTGATGTGAAGACCGCCTTTCTGCACGGTGATTTGGAAGAGGAAATCTATATGACTCAGCCAGAAGGATTCAGGGTTGCTGAAAAAAAATTGGGTTTTTAAATTGAGCAAATCGCTATATGGACTTAAGCAGTCACCGAGGCAGTGGTATAAGCGATTTGACAAGTTTATGTTGGAGCAAAAGTACACACGAAGCAAGTTTGACCATTGTGTTTATTTTCACAAGCTAAAAGATGGATCTTTCATATATCTACTCTTGTATGTTGATGATATGCTGATTGCATCAAGGAGCCATGAAGAAATTGACAGATTGAAGGCTCAGCTAAACCAAGAGTTCGAGATGAAAGATCTCGGTGAGGCAAAGAAGATTCTTGGCATGGAGATAAGCAGAGAAAGAAACAGAGGTAAGCTTTGTCTGACTCAAAAGCAGTATTTGAAGAAAGTATTACAACGTTTTGGTCTAGACAATCAGTCAAAACCTGTAAGTACTCCACTTGCCCCTCATTTCAAGCTTAGCTCTACGATGTCTTCCAACACCGACGCGGAACGAGAATACATGTCAAAAGCTCCTTATGTAAATACAGTTGGAAGTTTGATGTATGCAATGGTGTGTACAAGACCTGACATTTCACATGCAGTTGGAGTGGTGAGTAGGTATATGCATAGTCCTGGTAAAGGACATTGGCAAGCTGTGAAATGGATTTTAAGGTATATTTTGAAAACCATTAATATTGGTTTAGTGTTTGAGCGGGATGATTCACTTGGTCATTGCGTAGTTGGATATGTTGATTCTGACTATGCTGGTGATTTGGATAAACGTCGATCAACGACTGGATATGTGTTTACTCTTGCAAAAGCTCCAGTCAGTTGGAAGTCCACTTTACAGTCTACAGTCGCTTTGTCTACGACAGAAGCAGAATATATGGTAGTTACAGAGGCTGTTAAAGTGACAATTTGGCTGCAGGGGTTACTTGGTGAATTGGGAGTCGTTCAGAAACACATCACTGTGTATTGTGATAGCCAGAGTGCTATTCATTTGGCAAAGAACCAAGTCTACCATGCACGGACGAAGCACATCGATGTTAGATATCATTTTGTGCGGGAAATTGTTGAAGAAGGGGAGATCCTACTTCAAAAGATTCTAACAGCTGAAAATCCTGCAGATATGTTGACCAAAGTGGTAACAGCGATCAAGTTCAATCATTGTTTGGACTTGATTAACATCCTTCGAATTTAAACACCTACGAGGTGTGTGGTGTCAACAGGCACAATTGGAGACACTCTTTCTCATTTTGTTTGGAAGCAGTTCATTTGAATCAAGATTGAAGCCAAGGTGGAGATTGTTGACCATAGTGGCTTCAAATTAATTTTGGTTAATCTTTGCCTAATTAATTAGGTAAAGCAATTTGGTAATGGACCATTAAGAATTCTACCATACACATGGAGTCAAGAAATGTGGCTATGGTTCATTTTTTGTGTCCTATAAATAGGACTCTCCTCTTCCATTGAATTCATCCCAAATCACAAGTAGAAGAAGAAAACATTCATTGTTTTTTCTCTTGTGATAATTTGTAGTTTGTGAGAAAGAGTGTTTGGTGAGGTAGAGATATTTGTATTCCACATTTGTCATATTAGTGGAAATTTTGGAATCTCCCTCCGTGGACGTAGGCAATTTTCCGAACCACGTAAATCTTGTGTTGTTCTCTTTCTCTTTCGAATTCGTTATTTCTATTTTTGCATTGGTCGAACCGTCGGTTAATTCGCTTCCGCACAACATCCTCCTCTCTTACGATCCCTTTTGTGAAAAAATAAATAAAAAATTAACTATTAATCTTTTCTTCATACATATTTGCACTTTTGTTACTCGTACATACATGTCACACAATGTATGATGATACGATCATATTATTTCGTACATCACATCAATTCTCAAATTAATACCCACAAGCTTTCCACATCAATTTCGATCAAAATCATGTGCAAACACTGGCGGAGCTACAAGGAGTCCTGGAGTGGTCCAAGACCTCCCAATTTTCTTTAAATAAATTTTTTATTATCTTTTTTATTTAATTTTAAGGACCAAATGTAAATATTTTGGAATGTGTTATTATAATCTACTAGGAAAGTATAAGAATTATAAGGAAAAATTGTAATGAAATATCAATTTTTTTTATCATCACTATTTTATTTTAACATTTTTGTGAATTTTAGAGGGATTTATTCAATGTAGATATTGAAATGCTTTTAAAGATTTTAAAGGATTTGAAAAGTTTTGGTGTATTCAATTTAGATTTTAAAGACTCCATAAAAATCTTGAAGTATTTAATATAGATTTTAATGGACATTCTAAAAGTCCATAAAAGTCATGTTATATTATATAAAGACTTTTAAAAGTCTTTAAAAATCATGTATTATTCAAAATGTCAATAACTTTTAAATACTCATACGAAATCATCTATGTAATAACTTCTAAATAGAAAGTATAATTACAAAATCTTTTAATTTGTCTCTCATTAACCTCCAAGATTTTTAAATACTTTTTTTTTTTTTTTAAAAAAAAATTACGTTGTAATTTTGTTTTTTCTGTATTTTTCTCACATTTTTCATGTTATTTTTAGAAGCATTAAACTTGTGATTTACTTTCATGTTATTTTTAGAAATATACGACTAAACAAATAATTATTTTTCTTCTTTTCAACTTGTTATATTTTTTTTCTTTTTAATATTCTTACTTTATATTTTAGAGGTCTTCTTTTTCATTTTTTTTTCAATTTTTCTATAAAAATAAATCCAACAAAAATTTTATAAGATTTTATAGAAAAATAATTATTAAATTATATCAAAACAAATAATAATTAAGCAAAGTGATTCTAAAATTTTCTGCAAAGAGATTTATATATTAAAAAATATTAATTAAAAGTCAAGCGAAATATATAGAAATTTGTATGTTCAAAAATTTTTATGAACATAGTCCAATTTTTATGTCGATATCAAACGTGATTTTATTTTTCCATATTTTTTTAATCACAAATGTTTCTCTATCCTGAAACTATTTCTCTCACGTTGTATTTTGTTTTCTTTCTTTTTATAATTCACTTGATATATAATTATTATTAACAATTCACATTTACACCATACGAAATTAATTTATTAGTGTTCAAGTTTTTTACTCAAGCAAGTATTTGATAAATAAAATAAACTGATTTATAAACCAGTTTATAAACTATACAAATTCTCAAATTACTTTTTAACCATACACTTTCTCTTTTCAACTTTAAATCACTATTTTTTACCTCAAAATCATAAATAAATCAGTTTACAAACCACACAGTATTACCAAACATAAGTCTTTTAAAAATAAAAGTATAATAGTATTTGAAAGTCTATAAAAAGCCTTTTAAATCAATCTAAAAAAGTTTTTGAAAGTTCATGAAAGTCTTTTAAATAAATGTCCTCAAAAATCTTTGAAAGTCTATACAAATTCATAAAAAGGATAATTGTGTTGGGTACTTACATTTTAGGAAAATACTTGTTGTACCCCCCGCCGTACCGCGGGGGTACCGCCCCCTCACAAGAGGGGGCGTGGGGCCCCCAAAAAAGGGGCCCCACCGCCCCCTATTGTGAGGGGGCGGTACCCCCCGCGGTACGGCGGGGGTACAACAAGCAAGGTCCTACATTTTATACCATTACTAATTTTTACTGCTAAAAAAGAAAAAAAATGAAAATTACGGTTCTTTTTCCCTAGCCATGGGATTCTGTCACCAGCCATGAGATAATTACACACCAGGCATGGGATTTCGTCATCCCTGATTCAAAATTATGCTTGACCGATCTCCTCTTTACATGATTAATTAATGCCTCGAACTTCTAATTTTCCTTGCAGCAGGATCAGAAGACAAGAAAAGGCAGAACAACTAGCATTGAAATCTAAATCAACAAAGGAGGGCTACGATTCTTCAGCTGACTAGGAAAGCAACGGCATGGGAAAATCAGAGCGTCATACATTTGAACCAAACCATGGATAGGACTGACAGACAATCTTTCGAGTGAAAAATTGCTTCTCAGTTTGTTTATTTAAATATTCCTGTATGATAGTCGAGTAATTGAGAAAAAAGCATAGTCAGTTCTAAATTCTTGAATAATTGGCAGCTCTTCCAGTGTGTTTGTTGTCCTCTAGATGTAGCAGGCGAGAGACGGTGTGTTTTTTGTACATATTCATTTTGTGATTTTTGATGATTTTTTTTCTTGTGGTTGTCTGATGGTAATGGTGGTGGTGACTTGACTGTATTGAAAATTATATAATATTGCAAGAAAATTGTTTGATTTTATGTTTGAGACAAAATATTATAACAAAAATGTAAAGTTTCAAGCTTGATACTACAATTTTGCCCAAAGTTTCATAAATATTTGATAAAGTTTCAGATTATGATACCAAAAATTTGAAAGAATAATAAATATCATGTTGTGTTACTTTAAAAGTATCTTACTTGTGATGAAAACTGTAATTTTTCAAAAAGAAAAAAATGAAGTATTTTTCAATATTTTTTAAAATGAAGTAAGTTTCAATTATGATACCAAAAATTGAATATTTTTGCAAACGTCTCATTCGTAAAAATCAATAAAATCTAAAGAAATCCATTAAAAAATGTTCATTAAACAAAATCTTTTTCAAAATCTCAATTAAATAAACCCCTTAATACATGCAGGACCCCCAAGCTAAAATGTCTGGCAGTCCCTGTGTGCAAATAGTATTTGTGATACATTTTCATAGACCTCACAACTTTTCAATCACACATTTCATTATTTTAATCAAAATTTACCAAAATTTTGATTTTAATCTCAACCAAACACAATTTTATTTTCTTTTCACTTCCGAAATTTCTGCTTTTTCTAAGAGCACACCGCACCAGTATAATTCATACTCATTATCGATCTAAAGGAGGAGAGAGGGTATATATCTATTCATCGTTCTATAGAGATACAAAACATACGATCGAACACATAGAATTAAGTTAAAGAGAATCACTTTTCCTTTTTGAGAAAGGGAAAGAGAAATAGAGCTTATTTTTTGGGTTTTGCTCGTGATCATGGAAGGAGGTGATGATCATCTCCACCGCCACAACTTTCCATTCCAATTGCTTGAAAAGAAAGAAGACGAAGCCAGTTCTTCCACCTCAAACCATCCATCTCTAGCTATCTCCGCCGCAGCCGATACATTAAACCCTAGAGTCAGCACTCCACCACCAACAGCCTCCTCAAGTCACCAAGTCTCCATCGAGATATCCAAGAAGACGCCACCCAAGCGTACGACAACGAAAGACCGTCACACCAAGGTTGATGGACGTGGCCGACGAATCCGAATGCCTGCACTCTGTGCTGCTAGGGTTTTTCAGCTCACAAGAGAACTCGGCCATAAGTCCGACGGCGAAACCGTTGAATGGCTGCTTCAACAAGCTGAGCCGGCTGTAATTGCCGCCACAGGAACCGGTACAATCCCGGCAAACTTCACTTCACTTAATATTAGTTTACGAAGCTCAGGTTCCAGCATATCAGTGCCATCTCAATTAAAATCTACGTACTTTGACTCGAATTTCTTTATGCCTCAAAGCCGAGGACTTTTACCGAGCATCGGATTATCATCAGAGAGTCCCTCAACGACGATTCTGAACTTTCAGTCGACAAGCCTTAACCCTAATTTGTTGCAGTCTAAGCCGGAGTTGCGAGAGAACACACTAGACTTGATGGAAACTGAGGAGAGTATAGGGCGAAAACGCAGGTTGGAGCAAGAACTACAGCAACCCCAGCATCAAATAGGAAATTATTTTCTGCAGTCAAGTACCGGTTCGGTACCTGCAAACCACGCTTCTATTCCGGCGAATTTTTGGTCGTCGGTTGCCGGTTCAAATAACCAAGTCATGAATGGTGATCCGGTTTGGACATTTCCTTCAGTTAATAACAGTGCTGCTGCTTCTGCTTTGTATAGAGGTACTATGTCTAGTGGGTTACATTTTATGAATTTTCCGACTCCCGTTGCACTATGGCCTAGTCAACAATTAGGTTCGAGTATTGGCGGTGGCAGCGGCGGTGGTGGTGGTTCGATGGAAGGGCAATTTGGCATGCTTACTGGGCTAAATCAATATCGGACAGGCGGCGCCCCCGGTGAATCTGAATCTCAAGTGAGTAAATCTCAGTAATATTGATGAATGTTACGCTAAAAACTCAAATTAGCATCTCCGATCCGAGATCAAGGGATTAGTTACTCCGTTATGTCCGAAGCCGGCCGGTGCCTGAAGAATGGGATACAGATTGAAAAACAATAAATAAGATGGTTAAAATGAAGATTAAGCTACAGGAAATGGTCATCATTTTCATCCCCCATTTGTGTAGTTTTGCTTTTATTTCTTTAATATATAATTTTTTGTGAGATTGATTTCAAGATTAGGGTTTTACATTTTTGTTTCAGCCATTTAATTTTTAACCACCCATATTATAACATGTAATTCTATTATTTAATTTGCTTGATATGCCATATATATAATTTTATATATAAATTTGTAATCATTCACATAAAGGGTTAACTTTAATGGTTTATAAATTTTCATTTTTAAGATCTTCTGGATCGATATATAGTGTCTAGCTAATTCTTTCGGACTTAAGATAGTTCTATTCTATGATAGGTTATTTTATAGTTATATACAACTCTATTAATAGCTTTTGAAATCTTGAGATCTACAACTTAAATTTCTTCTATCTGCGATCGTCTCTCATGCTTAAAACTTCTAATTAATTAACAAAAAATTCAAGAAATGTATTCCAACAATACTTTTTAGATATTGGTGGGCTCCTTTTGGTGGGGGGAGTTCAATGGCAAGATGAGATTGAGTAAATGATTTTAATTTGGAATTACCCTAATGTTTGGAAGATTAGGGTTTGATTAGGGAAATCCAATCAATCAGATTGATTGATATCAATTATTGAATAGTTGACAAACTTGTTGGTAGTACATTCAAGAGCACTCAGTGTCATGACTTCCTCGATCTGGTCCCCTTTAGCTCAAGTATTGAGAGGTGACCCTATTGCGCGGTCTCATTCTTGAGTACACTTCTCGAATGTGTTCATGGAACTCCAATCAAAATATTACTTTTCCTAAATTAACGAGTCTTGTCCTCTTCATATATACATATTCATACTTATAAAAGTAAGTTTTGATTTTTCGACTTGTACAACATTCAAATTTTGAACTAACATATCTATACGAGAATCCGGTGACGATTAATAAAGATTTATGGCACCAATGCAGTTACATGTGAGGGGGAAATTGCTTATTTTAAAAACTTGAGTACCAATTTGCTACTCTGGACTGAAAATAATTGCGCTGGTGTACGTGGGGTCCATACCTTATCATCTCCAGGAGTTGTCTCAGGTGGTGAAGGCCCACATGCTGGAAAATTGCCTTGACAGTTGGATCATTCCTTCTCTCATAAAAGAGAGGGGTATTGTTGGCAACATCAAGATCGGTGGTGGATTGGCCCACCAACTCTTGATCAGGACCGTTGAGTTCTGTGAGCCCATCTGTCAATAAGTTCACTGAAATATCTAGTTTTTTTCCTTTAGAAAAATGTGTAGATTTTTCTTGCCACGTGTTATCATGTCTCCCATAAGACGAAATTTCATAGCTGGTGTTAAAATAACAAAAGATAATTAATAACCATTTGTGTTCTTGTATATATAGCCTCATAATGCTGTCCAAATTTGAGCTAAGATTTTGGCAAAACATGGTACCCCAAGATAGTAAGTAGTAACATAGGACTTCGGAGGATCATATCCAACCACCACTTGCACTTGCTAGAGAAACGTATGTTCGACTAAGTTGGCAATAAATATTGATCCATGTTGAATTGTACGGGTTAAAACTAAAATTGAATAAAGTATAATTTAAATTACCGTCGATATTGATAATAACCTTTCTTGGTACAGTTGAACGTAAGCCATTGTTTTAAATTTTAATAATCAAATCGTTGGTTTATTCCTTGTTGTATTTAATACAATCAATTATTATTAAGAAAAAAAATTCGTTATCCACAATGACAACACACGAGAAGAGAGCTTCCTTTCCTTTTCACTCTTCAGAATAGAGGTGGACGTCGGATGGTTCGATTCATGTATCTCAAGAGCCGAAACCAAACCATAAATTTCGTTTTTTGTGAAATGGAACCATTCGGTTCCATCAAATCGCAAGAAACAAATCATTCTTTTTTTTTGTTCTAATTGGATTATACAATAATAATTATTTTTAGAGTACCTTACCGAGGAGTAACAAGGCCTCAGGAAGTGAGTAGTAACCGAAAATAAACTTTCAACGAATATACCAAGATCAAAGATTTCAAAAATCTTTTCAACCCTGATAAAATATAGGATTCTCCACGAAATAGAAGATATTCATAAACCAAAATAATAAACAAATTGTCGGAAGGTTTTTCGAGTGTGGTAAGAAGCTATACAAATTGCTAATTTTGTACAGTAAACTTATGGAATGAATCATGAGTTTTAAAAGCTTTATTATTAATTATTTTATACTTGTATTTAAATATTTAATTAACTATATCGTAGTCATTTACAACTTTACTTATTAATAAATTAGTTTCATTCTCTTTTCTTTTACAAAAAGAATTTCAGTTCAAGTGTGAAATTAAAGGTTATAGTGAAGTGGAGTGGAGACGTAAAAAATTTCATCAAAAAGACGTAAGAAGAACTTCATTTTCACTTTATCAAAAAAAAAAAAAAAAATTTGTTTTATTTTTTTATTATTTTCAGTTTTAGGACAGTTAATTAAAAAAATCAGGATCAAAGAACTGGTTCAAACTTCGACTTTTTTGTTCTAAAAAGGGACGGTTCCAAAATCGATTACCGATTTTTATTTTAATTTAAAAAAAAAAACATATGGTTCCTATTTTTTCGATTGGTTCGATCATCAAGGTTCCCTTTTTTGTTCACCCCTACTTTAGAAGGCTAATGTTATTCACGGAACTCTTTATATGGTTGCTCTATAAATGATGTGTAGTTTTCGGCAGGGTTCATTACATGTTTAGTCTCCAATCTTTCAAAAAAGTTGTAAATACATTCAGGACTTTGATTTTTGACACATGCATCCTCAACGTGTCGTTTATTAGCAGCATTAGTTCGATTTTGACCAAAATGAAGGGTAAAGTGAGAAAGTCACTTTAAAAAAAAAAAAAAACAGAATGGTTAATTACATGTATAACAACAACCTTTGAATTTTTGGCATCATATGTCTAGGGATAGCAATAGGGCGGAGAATTCCGAACCCGACGAGGACCCTGTTGGGTGGATTTGTGAATAGTGACGCCAAATTTTGAAAGTTTGTAAATCCAAGCCGAAATTTGGACAGAGTAACGGCAAGGAAAAACACAAATAAGAAGAAGAATAAGGACAAAGTCGAGGCAAGAGTTGGACTCTTTGTCCTTAAGTCAAATTTGCCCCGCAACGGTGCCTACGGATAACGGCAATCGACTCCCAAGATACAACGGTTTCACTTGTGTTTGTAGCACTTCAAAACACAAGTACAACAAACCAAATTTGTCTTATGTACTCTAAATGATGCAATGAAAGAATATCAAAACAAATGAAATGATTTGATTTTGGAGAGAAGTGAGGATGTTGAGATGTTTTGCTTATCAAAAAATGAGGAATAGGACACCCAAAGGGTCCTATATATAGATCATCAAAGGGTGTGGACGAAATGGTTTGAGGCCAAACCATGCACCATTTCCAAACAATGCACCTTAATGAAAAGGTGCCTCCTGGCCGGACAATCGTGCGGCCGCACGGTCTTACTCAAAAATCCAAAAATAAACCGCACGGTCTTACTCAAAAATCCAAAAATAAATTGACGTGTGGTTGCACGGTTTACGAACCATGCGGCTGCACAGTCAAATATTTTGACCTGATTTTCGTCCTTTTTCGTAATTTCTCATTCATCCGTTATTGGTTTTCGAATTGTCAAATATACCCTTCAGTACATACAGGTCGATCCCCGTTTGTGCGCCCCGAAGCGGCGAAGTGGCAAACAATTTTTCCCAAACGGATTGAGTCGAATTTTTAAGTATTTGGCCGAAGTCGACACGAAGCCACTTTAATCGATTTCCAATTCTCGATTTATTAACCAATATCCAACAGACCCGCCCTAAATAGGGTGGAGAATCCCCGACAATGACAAGGATGGGATGGGGCGGGGAGGGGAGGAGAATGAAATAGTATACTCGATAGGGGATGGGCGGGATGGGGATTGCTTTCAAATCCCCATCCCCATCCCTGTGACGTCCAAATATATAATTTCAAAATCAAGCCTTACATTTCAACTCTATACTACTATTCATCTCTCACTTTCAAGTCTCGTCTCATTCTCTCCAAACATAATTCTTAACACAATTAAACTTGTATTGCTCTATAAAAGTTATTATGAGTTTTTATTATTAATGTTAATCATTCTCTATAGTTGTTAAATGAGAATTTTGTAAAATAATCATACTTTAAGAAAATAATTTGTATAACTAAATATTACTCGAAAAAATCAATGTTCACAGAAAATGAAATAATCGCTTTCATATCATTTTCTTTAAGCTGTGAATATATGTCAAATTGAGAAATTAGTTGTTCTTTTATACATTATCATTATTTGATAACCATAAATATCTTTACTAATCTGCTTAGTCATACTTTTATGGTGCACATGTAAACTTTTTGATCTAGTCGAGGAGTAAGCTAAGAAGAATTTCATTAGATAACAATTATAAAAAGACATTAATCTATATATATATATATATATATATATATATATATATATATATATAATAATAATAATAATAATAATAATAATAATAAGCGGAGATGTAAACGAGGATTATGGAATCCTCGCCCTTCCCCTACCCAACCCAAGTGGGGATGGGACGGGGACGGGGACGGTAAATATCCAAAGGGACAGGGACATGGATTGGCATCCCCGCCTCGTTGTCATCCCTACATATGTCTCCAATCTTTAGTTTACTAGAAGGTTACATCCATTATTATAGATTCTATCAACTTTGATAGGTAACTAGCCCATGTACACCATAACATAATAATATTATGATAGTAAGGAAGAACATTATTGAAAAATCACTAAAAATATTAACACTTAAAATTACATTACACGGTCATTGCTGTCAATTAAACAATCAGATTCTCAATTCATATCAATTTTGAATATATTATACTCATAATTACACACACAAACACAGAAAAATGAAAATTCTATCATTGAGTATTTCCTTGAAATTGAGTTTGGGAACACAAATTTATAGGCCCAATTTGTTTTTGTTTAAACTGAAATAGTTGATGTTGTCTAGTTGAATCTTTATATGTTGTTGCTACTGTTCGATTTTCAGAATTCTTTGATTCCGGATTGCGTCACTGAAATTTCATACCAAGTAGATCCTTTGATGAGTGTATATGAGAGTGGTGAACCATACAATTCTGAAAATGTTGAAAACTGAACAACACATGGATAGATTCAATTACAACGTTGACTATCTAAACTTTAACAAAAATAAGCTGGAGTATGGACCTATAGATCCGCATTCCTCAGTTTCAAGATACTCTAAATTACGCAATTATAGAATTTCCATTTTACGCTTGTGTGTGTAATGTTTTCAAAATGATATTGATTGAGAATTTGATATTCAATTGAACAGTGATGACAATGCATTGCAGTTTTTAAAATATTTGGATTTTTGTGACTTTTCAGTAATGTCCTTTACTTCTCCAATAATGTCATGTGGCAATGCAAATGTGTCAGTTACAATCAAAATTGACGAATTCTGCCATAATGGATGTAATTTGTTAATAAAAAAACGTCAGACATATTTTGGCAAAAATTAAAGGTTTAGGATTGAATTTCAATTAACTCGGTTACAGACATATGTTGCCAAAAATCAAAGATTGAGGATTAAATCTTCAATGGGTAAGCAAGAAAAAATGTCCTTATCGTTGAGTGGATTGTGGAATTCATCCCTATTGTTTCATTTTTTATTTTATTTTATTTTTTTGCATTTACACCTTAAAACTACATTTGGTTGTGGAACTCGTCCTTACCATATCTGATAAATTCTGTTGTTAAATGCACAACTAGCAAATCTAAGGTAGAATTAATATCGGAAAATTCATCAAACCACCCAAATAAATCATTCCCTCCTATATATTTATAACTGCTTCAAACTGTAGTATATATGACGTTTCGCGCAAAACGTCTATTTTATGTAAACGATTTGCACAAGACATCCATGTCTTCTCAAAGTTTTAGCAAAAACGTTCTCTGTAATCCCCATTCATGCAGAACAAATTAGAGAATGGAACCATCACCTTTGGGTTTCAAAAAACAAAATCTCATCAAAGTAACAAATCTAAAAGCTACACCATATTAGCAGTGAAGAACAAAAAAAATAGGCTGCAGTTGACTCAACACAGACAGCCTTGGTCGTGTACTTCTTTCACCAAACTCCTTCTAAAATCTTTTAAAATGGAACAAACTCCTTTTTTTTTCAATAAAACATATCACTTATTCCATTGAACAATTTTGTTACAACATAATAGCACAGATTACTTGAACCATTAATAAATAATAGGGATAATTGCATTGAGCACTATAAAAATAACATCAAATTGAAGAATCCCGTTGTAATTGAAATTAACTGAAAAATATGTCCTTCGTCGCCATCTTCTTCCCCAGCTTCTTCCCACCTGTGCATCGCTTCCATGGTGACATCTCCACAAATTGCTAGTTGACCTCACCACCACGATGGTCACCATCGGCGCTAACATCATCGAAGTCGAAGGCGGTAGGTGTTGGCAGCAGTAATTAGCCAATAAGACGGCGATCAATAGTCAATAACATGTCTCCGTCGACATCGGGCTTCCTCTTGCCGCTCTTGCTTCAGACGGACGACTATGGACTGCAGTGACTGTTTGGGAACGTGGGATGGACTGTGGAGCTTGGAGCCGCAGCGGAGTGGTTGGCGATGATGGTGGTGGCTGTAGCAATGTAGAAAATGGTGGTGTTGAGAAGGTGGTTGTCGTCGTGGCAGTTGTCGTGGCTTTGGTGGTGGTCGATAGTTGTGGATTATACATGAAAATGTGAGAATAGTGAATGGTTTGATTTTATGCCTAAGACAAAGTATCATAATTTTTTTGTAAAGTATCATGACGTGATACTAAAAGCTTGATAAAGTTTCATGTTATAATACCAAAAATTGAAAGTTTCACAAGTATCACAACATGCTACTTATGTGAAAACAATATTTTTTCAGTAACAAAAAAAAGAAGCATTTTTCAGTGATTTTTGAAAATGATATAAGTTTCAATTATGATACCAAAAATTGAGTATTTTTGCAAACGTCCCTAAATAAAATTAGTGAATTTTGAGATGATAAAGAATACTTGGATCAAGATCGAGCAGCTCCACGGTTTCACCAATTTATCCCATGTTTTCTTGTGTTGAAGAGTTTTTCTATATATATAATGACCGGGGTCGATGAGGCAATGTAGTTTTGCTTTTGAATTCTTGTTGAATCTTCATCTTCATTAAGTTTCTTTAATAGTTGTGCCCTTGTTGGAAGATCATATATTCCAGCACCTACTGCTTTCCTGATAGGCCAACCATGGTATGGAGCAAATACTTGTCCATAAGCTTTTGACATCAGATCTTTTAAGGAATTTCCTTCTGAAGCAACAATTAGCTCAAACAAAACCTCGACCATGTCAAGTGTAGCGACCAAGAATTTTTACGCGATTAATAATTATTTTAATAGAAAATCGTGTCGCTACTATTTCACCCATTTTTATTAAGTTAACGCCACGACGTATTCGTATAGCCAAGTCAAGAAATAATCGAGATCGTTCGATTTTAAATTAAATTCCGAATTTCTAAAAATATCTCCATTCTCTTGATTTAAAGTATATTAAGTCCAAGTACTTAATTCAATGTTATCCCAATATTTATTTATACAAAAATTATTTTTATTATTGAAATTAAGAAAATATATGCAAGCATGAGAGGTTCCATTATATATAATAATTATGAGAATCTTAATTTAATAAATATGGAAAAGTATATGAATGAATTATATACTCCATTATATGTAATCATGAAGAGCATAATATTTGTATAAATATGGAAAAGTATATGAATGAATTATATACTCCATTATATGTAATCATGAAGAGCATAATATTTGTATAAATATGGAAAAGTATATGAATGGTTGATAAGATTCCATTATATGTAATCATGAAGAGCATAATATTTGTATAAATATGGAAAAGTATATGAATGGTTGATAAGACTCCATTATATGTAATCATGAAGAGCATAATATTTGTATAAATATGGAAAAGTATATGAATGGTTGATAAGACTCCATTATATGTAATCATGAAGAGCATAATATTTGTATAAATATGGAAAAGTATATGAATGGTGCTTTACTTTAAGAAAAGGATGTGTTAAAATTAATAGAATTGAATGATTATGTTTACAATATGCCAACTTTATACATCTATTTAAACCCATCTCTTTTACACACAACTCTACACATATACACTTATTTCCAATCTCTTGACAAAATCCACAAGTAAGAGAAATTCAAGGTGGTCAAGAAAGTTTTGGTCCATTTACTACTACACTTCATTTTAATCT
This sequence comes from Ligustrum vulgare, assembly GCA_963555705.1. NCBI lineage: Eukaryota > Viridiplantae > Streptophyta > Magnoliopsida > Lamiales > Oleaceae > Ligustrum > Ligustrum vulgare. The sequence continues at coordinate 5,724,301 of OY743179.1, forward strand.
TTTAAAAGGTAAGTATATCTTATGTTTTTATGAAAAGTAAGTATGTTTTTATGAAAGGTAAATACACCTTATGTTTTTATGAAAAGTAAGTATGTTTTTATGACAAGTAAGTATATCTTATGTTTTTATGAAAAGTAAGTATGTTTTTATGAAAGGTAAATACACCTTATGTTTTTATGAAAAGTAAGTATGTTTTTATGACAAGTAAGTATATCTTATGTTTTTATGAAAAGTAAGTATGTTTTTATGAAAGGTAAATACATCTTATGTTTTTATGAAAAGTAAGTATGTTTTTATGACAAGTAAGTATATCTTATGTTTTTATGAAAAGTAAGTATGTTTTTATGAAAGGTAAATACACCTTATGTTTTTATGAAAAGTAAGTATGTTTTTATGACAAGTAAGTATATCTTATGTTTTTATGAAAAGTAAGTATGTTTTTATGAAAGGTAAATACATCTTATGTTTTTATGACAAGTAAGTATGTCTTATGTTTTTATGAAAATGTTTGGATCATTGCTATGAAATCAATCTCACAAGATTGTTATGGGTTCCATATGATATGTTTATGATTATGCTAAGGGGACCGGAGTTTAGTAGCGCTACACATAAGAATTCTTGCCATTTAAGTTCGGTAAAATTCTTGTGTCTCCCTATGTTTATGAGTATTTCGATCCTATCCTATGTTATGATGAAAATGATCCATATGCTTTCAAAAGAAAATTTATGCTTGGTATACTTACTGGGATTTTATAAATCTCACTCCACGATATTTACCATTTTCAGATAATTGAAGGTTCGAGGCGGTCAACATGGAAGTGGCAAAAGTGGTTAAGATTGATGAGATAATTATGTTGAACTTTATGTAAGAAAATTATGTTCTATTTACAAATAAAATTATGGGATTCTAATTATTCTTTTGAATAATTTTACATTACTATTTAAGTCTCGATAATATGATATGAGTCACTTTTAGTGGCACTCGAATGGTCGAGAATTCGGGTCGTCACAGTTGGTATCAGAGCAAAGAGTTTTAAAAACGATTCTGTAGATTTTTGAAATTTTATTTCTTTAAAAAAAAAAAAAAAAAAAAAATCACTATTCACGTGAACAGTAAAACGACGTGCTATTCATGATGAACAGTGAACGAAATCACTATTCATTATAAAAAAAAAAGTTGAATTTTCACATGTCAAGTATGGTTATGATTTTGAAAAGCATGATGAAATTTGATGTGCGAATTTCAAGGACAAAATTCATTTTAAGCAAGAGAGTTTGTAATGTCCTGAAAATTTTATGGAATATAATTAGTTAGTGATATGATGTTTATATTGATGTCTTTGATAAATTTCTAGAAGTTCGGGGACTAAAGGAAAAATAAGATTTGACGATAAATTTTATTTGGGTTAAGTTATTAATTATTGATGGGGAGATAATTACTATATCGATATTGGATTTGTTTTGAAGACTGTGATTAATTAGGAATTATGATTCAAGAAAATGTTGATTTGGATACAACCACATTAAATTATTGTTGATTAAAGGAAAATAAGATTATATGAAATATTTTAACTCATCACTCTACTATGTCACTCTCCACGTATTGACTCCTCGAACCAGGTATGTTATATGCTTTGCAAGTCATTTACGATTTTATTAAGACATGTTAAGTATGAAATCTTCATATGTTATGAATCTTTAAGTGAAATATACATGTTGAGTATGATATGAATTGATAGAAGCCTGAATTTTAATTTATTCCTTTTTATGTAGAATCATGAGACATAGAGGATATTGATATGAATTTTGGTTCATATTAAGCTTAGTAAGACTGACTAAATTAGAAAAATAAGTTGGTTCGTAACTTTTGCCAAAAAATATATGGAATAATATATTAAACAAACAAAATTAATAATGAATTTGTACAATAATTTATCCCTTTATCACTACCTTTGTGTAAAAACAAGGGAAAAACTGTGGATGGTTATTAGTACTTCCTCTTCAAGTTTCAATTTTCGGTTCAATAATTTATCCCTTTATCACTACCTTTGCTTAAAAGCAAGGAAAAACTGTGGATGATTATTGGTACCACTCTTCAAGTTTCAATTCTGAAAAAAATTCGGAAAGAAAGAAAGAGAACGGGTGTTGAACATAATGGGAATAATATGACTTAAGAATGATTTTCAAAATAATTGTTGTCCTCGAGTTTAGAAATGATGAACCTTAAATGGACTTTGCATAATTGATTTTAGACATGGCACTAAGTATAAGAAGTCAACAGAAATGATTAGAAATATGTTCAGATTATCTATCATTTAGATTTAATGAGAAATAGCGAGCCAATTTTATGAAGTTTTATGAGATGTTAAGATTATAAGTGATATGATTTTAATGAGACTTTTATGAGAAGCATTATGAAGTTAGAGATTTAAAGATTTGGTTATTGGGAATTAAGTAATGGCTATTATGTTGAGTAAGTGAATTATGCCTCTATATTGAAGAGAAATTTATTATGAACTTTGGCCTTGTGATTAAATTTTGGGAATATGATTTATGACTTATAAATATAAGTATGAGTAATCTTTTGAGCCAATTAAGGTATTGAAGGAAGTGATATTGTGATATTGACGACTATGATTTGAAATTTCTATGTTGAGGAATTATGAATTGATTTTCTGGAATATTTTTTTATGATATTGAAGTTTGATGAAATTGTGGTCAATTTTTAGATCGTTGTGGTCAAATGTGGAATTATTTATTATTGTGAGTTATGAAGTATGCTTACGGTTTGAATAAGTCCAAATTTCAAAGGAAACTCTGCCTAGAATTTTATCGTTTGGAATTAAGAGCATAGTATGGTATGCAATCACTAAGAGAATTGAGGTTAGACATGCAAATTCATTTACATCACAAACGAGATTTAGTAGATGATAACAGAGATATTATTATTTTCTCGTAAGGAGAACACACAAGAGTCACACTGGAAAGAAATACATGAAACACGCAAAAGCAAAAGAAAGCAACATGGGAAATTCCTCAAATTGAGAGATGTGTTTCCGGAGTAGCCGTATCCTACCACCTCTGACCTTTTGAGGAAATAAAGAAACCTTCAAAGAGGTGTGTTTCGAGAGTAAGAATACTCCGTAATCTACCACCTGGAACCTTTGAGGTACACACAAGATTTAAACATTAAGGAAATCCTAGGAAATTAGAGGGGTGTCTCGAGAGTAAGAATACTCCGTACTCTACCCCCACCTATTCTAAGATTCATAAAGTTAAGTTTACATTAACCGGACTCCATTTTCGCTTGATTCCCCTTCCTTGCGACCAATCTATCTTAACCCCTGCTGGATCTTGTATTGAGATATATGACTGCAGCTTATCCAGTAGTTCATCAATAGTAGGAGCAGAAATAAGGAGCCTTCTGGAAAATGGAGAGATGAATCCCTGTTCCACAGCATAATCAAGAAAGGTTAACAAGCCATCAAAGAAATTGTTAACATTCAGAAGCCCAATAGGCTTAGTATGGAGATCTAGTTGAGCCCACGAGGTAATGTTAAAGATTTCTTCTAAGGTACCAAAACCTCCGGGCAGGGCTATAAAGGCATCAGAACCATATAGCATACAAGTTATGCGTTCATGGATGGATAAGGTTTGAACTTCATGCCCTCGTGTTTTTCCTGCAACATCTACCAAAGGGACAGGTATGACACCGATTACTTTTGATTTCTCTGCAAGAGCAGATTGGGAAACACAACCCATTAGACCACTGCTACCACCCCCATACACAAGAGTGATACCTTTTTCCCCCAGTTTCTTTCCAAGATCTACGGCCGCGTCTAGATAACTGAAGCCTTTCCCCCCTTTTGATCCACAAAATACACAAATAGTTTTGATCTGTCGAAGTTTTGGTGCTTCCATCTTTGATAGTATAGAAGAGAAAACTTACGAAGAAGATGTGATTTTGGGATGCCTGAACTATGAAATATGTTTGGCTATTTAAAGCCGGAAAAACTTACTGTTTTTCATTGATTCTGAAAAAGTAAAGATTTACTTTTGACAAAATCGGCCAACTTTTGACTGTTTTACCAAAGATATCACCTTTCGGTGATTTATTTCCAGCTTTATCAAACCTCGAGAAAGGAAAATATATTTATTTCCAACTTTATCAAAACTCGAGAAAGGAAAATATATTTTATTTCCAAAACGCGTGAAAGAAAACAGCAAAATATTTTAAATGTGTATCAAGAGATTTACCTTATATCATTGATGAACTGCCAGAAGCCTCATTTTGTAAAACAGACTGGCAAACAGGATCTTTTGCTATTATATTTTGGAGACTATAACGATTTTTGTCCTCGTTAAACTGAGCGTATAAGGAGAGAAGTTCACGTTGCACATAACCACTTGGGTGCGTCTCAAGAGTCAGTCGAATATCATCCAAAGACTCCTTACTCAGTCCACCCTTTATGAATTTGATTTTATCATCCCGATTAGTAGAAGAATATCCTACTGTTTTGCAACGAGTATCACAGTTCCAACGAGCACATTTGTAGCAACCATTCAACCTTTTTGCTCTTCGTTTCTTTGCGAAGGTGCTTTTGCCTAAACCAGGCATGTGCTTTGGAAATGTCATAGGTAATTCACCAGATAGTCGAACCTTTGCTTCGATCAACCAGCGAACATCTTCTGAAACACCATGAGCCATCAGCAACCTCAATCTTTCGAGTCTTATTCGATAAATTTTCCTCAGATCATTCATTGGAAGACTGGAATAATACTTGCGAATGTTTGTAAGAATGATATCCATGTTTTGATGGATCTAACCTCTTCCCAGCATGAACTATTTAAAAGCATTAAGGATCGGAGGAAATCCGCGTGATATTGATTCCAGCAAGAAAGCGCGGAATAGAATAATGAAAAAGAGGGAACAAGAGTTATGCGCCGTTTACTTTCTTGATAAAAGGAAGATTTGATGATGACGGGATTTGAGATATGGAATATTTTCTTGGATTTTGGGTACTGATATTTTGATATAATAATCAAGGTATAGAAATAATACGGGGATACGTGAAAGTGAAATAAGGACTGTATTGAATCAGGATTAATAAGTTTGTGCAAGTGAAAGGAATACCTTACGGGAAATGTTATGATATTTGAGTTAAGAATTTTAATTATTTGGGAGATATTTGTTTATTGAATTTTGCAGAAATTTTGGGTTACAAATATTGGAAAGATAAACTGATGATTATGTTGATATGTGAATAACATGTTTGGGTATATTACATAGAAAATATTCAGGTAATCGTTTTAATTATTTTGGGATATTTGGTGATAAGAAGAAATGACAAATTATTATGGTATGATATGTTAGTAAAGATTTATTGAAATTTTAGAGATATTAATACGAATATTTGAGGTTACATGATATGATGATAAGTGACAGGTTACATGAGTACTACAAGATATGATGAAATATCACATACGATTGGGAATTTTCATTTTGAGTCAGAAGAATTTATGAGTAGACATATGTCTATTATTGATAGAAAAGTTCATGTCTTAAGAAAACAAATTGATGCATTTAGTCAAAGTCCAGTGGGTTAAATATGGTTGGGTTAAATATGGTAGCGATGATGCTACATAAGAAGAAGAAGAAGAAGAGATTCTGATTAAGTGTTCAGAAATCATAAGATCAAGTAAGTTTAATTTCGAGGACGAAATTATTTTAAGGGGGTAAGTTTGTAGCGACCAAGAATTTTTACGCGATTAATAATTATTTTAATAGAAAATCGTGTCGCTACTATTTCACCCATTTTTATTAAGTTAACGCCACGACGTATTCGTATAGCCAAGTCAAGAAATAATCGAGATCGTTCGATTTTAAATTAAATTCCGAATTTCTAAAAATATCTCCATTCTCTTGATTTAAAGTATATTAAGTCCAAGTACTTAATTCAATGTTATCCCAATATTTATTTATACAAAAATTATTTTTATTATTGAAATTAAGAAAATATATGCAAGCATGAGAGGTTCCATTATATATAATAATTATGAGAATCTTAATTTAATAAATATGGAAAAGTATATGAATGAATTATATACTCCATTATATGTAATCATGAAGAGCATAATATTTGTATAAATATGGAAAAGTATATGAATGAATTATATACTCCATTATATGTAATCATGAAGAGCATAATATTTGTATAAATATGGAAAAGTATATGAATGGTTGATAAGATTCCATTATATGTAATCATGAAGAGCATAATATTTGTATAAATATGGAAAAGTATATGAATGGTTGATAAGACTCCATTATATGTAATCATGAAGAGCATAATATTTGTATAAATATGGAAAAGTATATGAATGGTTGATAAGACTCCATTATATGTAATCATGAAGAGCATAATATTTGTATAAATATGGAAAAGTATATGAATGGTGCTTTACTTTAAGAAAAGGATGTGTTAAAATTAATAGAATTGAATGATTATGTTTACAATATGCCAACTTTATACATCTATTTAAACCCATCTCTTTTACACACAACTCTACACATATACACTTATTTCCAATCTCTTGACAAAATCCACAAGTAAGAGAAATTCAAGGTGGTCAAGAAAGTTTTGGTCCATTTACTACTACACTTCATTTTAATCTTTTAAAAGGTAAGTATATCTTATGTTTTTATGAAAAGTAAGTATGTTTTTATGAAAGGTAAATACACCTTATGTTTTTATGAAAAGTAAGTATGTTTTTATGACAAGTAAGTATATCTTATGTTTTTATGAAAAGTAAGTATGTTTTTATGAAAGGTAAATACACCTTATGTTTTTATGAAAAGTAAGTATGTTTTTATGACAAGTAAGTATATCTTATGTTTTTATGAAAAGTAAGTATGTTTTTATGAAAGGTAAATACATCTTATGTTTTTATGAAAAGTAAGTATGTTTTTATGACAAGTAAGTATATCTTATGTTTTTATGAAAATGTTTGGATCATTGCTATGAAATCAATCTCACAAGATTGTTATGGGTTCCATATGATATGTTTATGATTATGCTAAGGGGACCGGAGTTTAGTAGCGCTACACATAAGAATTCTTGCCATTTAAGTTCGGTAAAATTCTTGTGTCTCCCTATGTTTATGAGTATTTCGATCCTATCCTATGTTATGATGAAAATGATCCATATGCTTTCAAAAGAAAATTTATGCTTGGTATACTTACTGGGATTTTATAAATCTCACTCCACGATATTTACCATTTTCAGATAATTGAAGGTTCGAGGCGGTCAACATGGAAGTGGCAAAAGTGGTTAAGATTGATGAGATAATTATGTTGAACTTTATGTAAGAAAATTATGTTCTATTTACAAATAAAATTATGGGATTCTAATTATTCTTTTGAATAATTTTACATTACTATTTAAGTCTCGATAATATGATATGAGTCACTTTTAGTGGCACTCGAATGGTCGAGAATTCGGGTCGTCACATCAAGACCAAGCTTCACCCTCAAAATATTCCTCGTATGGCTATCGTCCATCCTTACACAACTGGATTCAATATCCTTATCCATCATCGCTTCCAGTGTTGAGAATGATTTAGATACCTCGGCAAGATCATCCACTTTAGCGACATAATCGAGTTTGACGAACTTAAAGGCTAACCTAAGGCAGCGAAACAGGGGGAGACGAGATAACACGCCAAAGAGAATGACCCAATTCGATCCACGGTTCTTCTTCACCATCTGGGTTTTGGTAATTGACAGCATTGGCCAATTCCTTAAAGGCATTCACCATTTTTCGTAGCGATTTTCATTCCTCCACCATTGGCTGAGTCGATGGCGAAAGATGGAAGGTGAAGTGGAAAAAACTCCTTCAAATCCCTAAAATCAAAACGTAAAATTCCACCCAAAATCCTTATACCACACCGAAAATGGACTTACCATAGGATGCTCATTGCACCCAATCAAAAATCTGAAAGGAAAAGTCCGTCATCGCCAACTAGCAGTGGCGGATCCAGGATTTCCAACTATATCGAGCTGAATTTCAAAAAGTGTAATGTAACAAACGTTTTATGTGTTACAAAAATAGTAGTTACATTGTAATGTTCAACGAAATTGTGATCGATGAGGTTTCATAGCATAAAATTCATCTATAATAGACTCTACATCTATTTTCTTAACTAAACATCATTCGATGTGGATAGACAAATAATCTGCAAGAAAATAGTCCTCCATTTTTTGTTACAAAGTGCTATCTTTACATGTTTTATTGGTGAAAATACTTGCTCAGCGATGATAGTAGAAACTGGTAATGTCAAACTAAGATGAATCAATCTAGTCAACATGACATAAATCTTTGACGTTCTACTCTTGGTCAACTGCTTGCTTAACTCAACTAGAGAGGATATGCTGAAATAGAGGATCTTGTCCTTTTCCTCTTGTGTTTGGGCAAGTATGACGTGCTCAATATGTTGAGAGGGCCTCATCAAATCCTCAGTCTTTCTTACACATGTCATATGAGGTGATGACAATGTACAACCAATATATACAAGAAAAGCACACTAGACTCGAGTCACTGTAGTCCACAGTGCAGGAGAAGACGACAGAGCAGGCGAGAAGCAGCAACAAGGGTTTGTAGGTGGCGTTTTTTAGTTAGGGGAGAGATCGGAGAGAGACAGAAATTGGACTGAATTGAAGTCTGAAGACGAGGGTGGTCGTGTAGAGTTGGGTTAGATTTTGGGATGGGTTGTTGAATTTTGGGTCGAGCTACTTATTAGTTTTTATTTTTTATTTTTTTTTACTGAATCTCGGCTACAACAGTACTAGGTTGCCCTATAGTAAATCCGTCCATGCCATCCAGATTGCAGCGTCCCTCCTTCTCTATTTTGGGGTTCGTTTAGCATTTGTGAGATATTGGGATTGCCTTTTTCCTTTTCATTCCAGCAGTTTCTTTTAATTTACTTGGGTGGTTTGGCGAATTTTCCCCTGTTAATTTTGCCTCAGATTTGCCAGTTGTGCATTTAACAGCAAAATTTAACAGATATGGATGGTAAGGACGAATTCCGCAACCAATGATGGTTTTGAGGGTGTAAATGTAAAAAATGAAACGATATTGATGAATTCCACAATCAACCCAAATGATATGGACATTTTTCGTTGTTTACCCAATCTTCAATTAACTCTTCTTTTTGGATTTTCAAGTGACTTTCCCATTTTACCTTTCACTATTGTCAAAATGAGTCTAATACTGCAAATAAGCGATACGTTGGAGGATGTGTGATGTCAAAAATTAAAAGTTTGAATGTACTTGCAACTTTTTGAAAGGTGGTGGATTAAATTTGCACTCAACCCTTTACGGGATATTATAAATTTAAAAGTGAAGAAGTCGGAGACTCTTGAAAGAAATTCAAGGAAAAAGAAAATGACGAGTATTTATTGTACACAAAGTTGAATCTTGAGCCTCTATTTTGTAATTTTTTTTGTTTGTAACAAAAAAAAAAAATGATGTTTTGAGGTAAATTATGTAATTGAAAAGTGGTTTGAAAAATGTGTAGTTGGAAAGTGTATTGTTTATATAAACAAGTTTACCTATTCAACTTCCGACAGAAGTATCATAGAAAATATCTGTGTGTGTGTATGTTAAAAAAAAACCTCATTATTATGAAGTTTCATGAAATTGAACTTGTCATAAGGTAGGTACGAGTATTGCACATGGGTTGAAACTATGTGGTACAGACAAACGGTCCCATTGATAAATAGTGTATTTATTAAACTATCTTGATAATAATGTCATTTTTGGAAGGTGATTATCAAAATGTGACTTTTTAACTACTTAATATGTACGAAATTAGCTAAATTTGGATAAATAAACAGTTTGCTTAATCACAATTTTGGCTGCGAAAAAATCAATATCCTTCGATAAAGTGATTTAGCATTGGATGTCTTATATCAAATCTCATCACACACTATATATGACAATTACGTAATTAAGTTAAAAACGTGTATAAATGTACCAGGTCTACGAACTTCAAGTCCAATTTCTTGCTACAGTAGCATGATGTTTAGTATTTACGATGAAGCACTCGGCAGGACTAGGACTTCAATAGTAGAAAAAGGAAAAAAGAAATAAAAAAATGGAAGCACATTGACACACACATTATACTACTTTCTTTTATCTTTATGACCATAATTTATAACCGAAAAGTTTACTTATACGGAGTATACAAATAAATAAGCAATCTTTAATATACAAAATTAAAAATGGAGTATCCTATTTGTACATACCACCCACCCACCACATGGAGGATGTGGACACTCCTCCATGTGAGGACGGAGTATTCCAATGTGTACATATAGCGTCTCACATTAAAAATAAGTATGTTATTTGTTACGGTTGATCCCTGTGATTGTGTCGTGGGCCTTGTGACGATTTTCATTTATTTATTTTTTTATATTTTAATCTCTTTGTGGCTGGCCAGGGCAAGGGGCTCTCGACCCGAAACTCCCCAAGATTCGCTTCGGGACTGAAATTTTTTCCCTCCATTCAGGGTTGATATTCATTAAGTTTGGATCGGATTGCGTCTTTTTGTCATCCCTAGAGATAACATGTCTACATGATAAATTTGTTTAACAAGTCTATACTATTTCTAAAAAGCTCTAAAGGAGATAAACGTTTTTGGTCTATACTGTCCTTACAAAAATGTTAAAATTCCTTATTCACCCAAACGTACAATTATTTTCTAATTTTGTATTTATCACATTTTAATTTTACCTAATAATGAAATTAAAGTTATATTCATTCATTGATTTGAAGTGTGAATATTTGGTCTACAATCTTGACCGTAATTTTTTTCTTTTACTAAACAATTCCTTAATTTTTTATTAAAAACCTTAATTCATCCTACGGTTAAAAGTCTCTTCACTTTTTCCATTAAAATCAATACTTATCTATACTATTTTAAAAGACCATAAAAGGGAGAAATATCTTTGGATTATATTTTCCTTGCAATTTTTGAAAAACTCGTTATCTGTCCTTATACATACAATTATTTTCTAATATTTTATTTCTCACATTTTAAGTTTACCTTACAATGAAAATAAAGTTTTATTCATTCATTCATTCATCAAAATTAAAGTGCATATATTTGGTAGACAAATTTTAACCGCATAATTTTTTTCCCCCCTTTTACGAACAGTATCAAAACTTTAATTCACCCTACAGTTAAAAGTGTAATAATTTTTTCCATTAAAATCATTATTTATATCCTTATTATATGTTACATACTGATGATATTTAAAGACATTGAAACGTAAGCTTTGGTGGGTTTGAATTAATAATTTTGGTAAGCATTTGAGAGGAAGGACGTTTAATTTCAGATTGGTCGGTTTCATATCAAAAGGTACTAACTATATACTTTGTTTAATTTGTATGTATGTAGTTTATATTGTTATATTGATTGTTTTGTGAAACTTCTTCTATTATTTGGATATATGAACATTTGTGAGTATATAAAACTTACTATAATACTTCAATTGTTCGATAATAAATTGAAATATAATATTTCAATTTGTTATTTGGGATAATGGATCGATTTTTCAAAAATTGTTCCACGTGCTAATACAAAATATATAAAATGGTATCAACACAATCTTAAATATTTCTGTCTTGTGGACAAATCAAAATATATTAGCACTTCAGTTGTATCTACATTAATATTTGTGCACTTAGTTCAATAATAAATTCCAAATAAAACTTTGACTTTTCAAAAATTCAAATATAACATGCAAATTGCAATTTCCATCTCATTAAGTCCAACAATTTAGTACCCATATACTTGAGAAACTTTTTGGATGACGATAATTATTTTAAGATTCATCATAAAATTAATAATAAAAAATTAAGTAAACCATATAGTAAGAATTACACATTTTAGTCGTCCATTTTATAATTCACATATTTTATGTGTTGAGTCATATAGTATTGTTTAGTTCATCAACTAGTTTAGTGTAAAAATAGGTAGAACTGGAATGTAGTAACGTTCTAAATATTTTAGACATTACTAATCAGTTGTATGAACTTGAGTTCGATTGATTGATGAGTAATATGTAAAAAAATTACACTTTTCTAACGATAACACTTATTGATGGCTATATATGTGTGGGGGTGATTTGACTGAAGATGAAGATCAATTACATGAAGATAAAATATCTGAAAGTTCAATAGTGCTATCATCGATTGCGAGTTGTAGTTTTTATCAAGATATTATAAATTAAATAAACCATATAAATTAGTTTTGCGCAAGTAGTTTTTCCCATTATTATGTAGGAAAATTTAGCATAATAACCAAGATGCTTAATATTATTGTTCCTAACTCGAATGATATTTATATACCTTCTGACGCGATCCTGGTCGGAGAATCTCGTCGAACAACGCGGAATAACGAAAATCTAAAATCCTAGGAAAGATCTAAATCAGATCTGACAAGAAAATTAACAAGAACACGAATAAATAGACGAAAATTAAAATAAGATTGACGATAGGACCTGGACCCAACAATCACGACGCACTAAATTGACGATGCGGATTGAAGAACCGAGGTTTTCGAAACGCCACAAGGGATGCCAAACTCCTTGATAAGTTCCTGATTGGAACGCCACAAACATTCAGGGAAGAATATTTGATAAGTTCTATAAATCGTTCTTCAAGAACAAGAAAAAAGGAATCCTCCTTTTCGAGAGAGAAAATCTCACATTCATTCAATAATATCAAAGTTCCTCTTTACAATGATGAAAAGAAATATAAATAAGCAAGAAAACCTAAACTAGGGTTTGCCGCTAATTGAGCCCAAAACATAAAGGTAATTAATAAACAAAACGGAATTAAATTAACAAAACGCGTGATTCCGGGAAATCAGATTTACGGCCGTGAGAACTGATTTACGGCCGTAAATATCCTTCTGCATAAGTCTTACGGCCGTGACCATTTTCATTACGGCCGTAATTATAAAATTCTGCAATTCTTTATTCAAACCCGAGGCGGAGTTACGGCCGTGAGGATTTGAGTTTTACGACCGTGAACTTGATTTTTACGGCCGTGAAGTTTCTTCTTACGGCCGTAAGTGTCTTTCTGCACAATTTCTTGATTATTTGTCTCGGCTTGATCCTTTCGCCTTCTCGACTCGACTCCAGCATGAAACTTGTTCCGTTTCCCGCGTAAATCATTGTCATATTGCCGATGGCTCGACTTCACCATTCGATGCCTGGTCCGGATCACATCACCTTCGGGTCGTTTACGACGTAACAATCCAGAAACGACAAATTTGCATCATTTGCGTGTGAATTTCTTTTATGTCATCATCATTGACATGCAACTTCAAGAATTTTCGGAGGTTAATAGTGACTTGTGTTATTATGTTGCATGTTTGTGTACAAATGATTCATTTGTGCTTTTTATAGAGAAGATTAATTCAACTTGGTGAATATTATCAAGAAGATTTTTCACCAACGAATCTCTTGACACTTTATAAATAACTTGAAACTTATATTTTAGATATGTGTACTAATGAAGATTTTAATGAATTACGAGGCGATCTTGTAAAGAGTTAGTGTTGAAGAAAAAAATGAAGTTTATCCATCACTCTATAGTATTGTGACATTGGCATTAATTCTTCCAGTTGCAACTACCACGGTATAGGGTATTTTCATCAACCATTTTTGTTAAAACTCGACTGCGCAATCTAATTAGAGATCAATGATTGAATGATAGTTTATTGTATATATCAAGAAAAATATCTTTAATAGAATTCATAATAATGTAATTATAAGTCGTTTTCAAAGTATGAAAACCCGTATAGAACAAGTGTAATAATGAATCAAAATATTTTGATTATATATTGAGTTTTTGATGTATTATTATTTATGAATATCTTTATGTTAGATTTGGTACCCAGTATTATCGATTTCAATTCTCTTGGTTAAAAAAAGAACGGGGATGGAGGGGCTACCTCCCCCACACCCTATTTTCACACCCAACAATGTGTAATTCCTTACTCCACCACTGATTGTATTCATCTTCCTCAATCAAGGCGTGAGTTAGAGTATTGTGTGGCAACAAAGGTGCGCCATTATTGGAGTCTTTGATATCGATTTTGGAGAGCTAATTGAGCCTGATTTGGGGTGTTGACCAATCATTTCAAAGCCTGTGGCCCTGTAATATACTTTGGGGAATGCAAGAAAGCTTAGTTTTGTTGAACATGCGTAATCTCTTACAGAGCCAGTGTCTTTGTTTATCACTAGTATTCTTGAACATTGGGAGGAGAGCTATCTAGATCCAAATCAAAGAAATTACCATCTTTGTTTATCACTATTATTCTTGAAGCAATTCGTATGGCGAAGAACACACTAGATGAGATCTACGACTCTCTCGGAAAAGAAAATGCAGCTTGAGCTTTGTCGTCTGAATCTCAATATGTAAGTCCATTAACATTGAATATTCACATTCTGTGTCTAAACCTTTTTATGACGAACAGTTTTTAGTATCATGCAAAGCAATTTTCATCAATGGTTTTTGTGCCTTGGTAACTTGCAGACAGTATAACTGAAGCAGAGTTAATTAATATGTTCCGAAAATAACTTTTATGATAATCTAGCAATTTATTTAGATGCTTAAACGTTTCATTTTTTTTGTTCTATAATTTAATTTTTTCTTTAAGTATCTTGTAATAAAAAAAAAAAAAAAAAAAATTGGTGCCCTTGCAACGTTGAGGCAATGTGCGATCGCACCTCTCACACAACTTAACGTACACAAGTTTGCTACAAGTTGTCTCGAAATTTTTCTATGAATTAAAATATTAACAAAAGTATCCAATAGATTTCGAGCACAAGAATGTATTATTATCCAAAACATTTTTTACATAAAAGTGTTGGTCTAATTAGAGGTGACCCTTCAGGTGATACTGAGCTTGGAGTGCACTAGCCCGTAATCCTTCCACTGTCGAGAGAGGGAAGTTTTCGCTGCTCTGTGAATCCAGCCTAACGCATTACCCTCCACTCTATGGGCCACGCAACCCAAGCTTTAGCCTAGGCTTCATGACCCAACTCTCTGCTTGGAACGGGCAGGCCAGGAATATGCCCCACCAAGCCCCACCATCTGGGCCAGCCAAATATCCCAACACAATAATGCCCCCACTTGGGTCACAAGCCCACATTACTGAGCTCGGCGAACTTCAACATTGTAATACCAACTTATAAACTTGTTTAATCTATGCTGTTCTATCGATGTGGGATTGGGTAAGGGGCTGTTTGGCAAGTAGCGAGCTTTTTTTTCTATTATTTATGATTGTATGTCCTATTTATTAAAATAATTATTTCTTTTATACACGATGATACTACGGATGGAGTCAGATACCTAGCTGGTTTTTCCACATAAATCTCAATCTTCTTTTGCATATTGATAATTAGTAGATTAATAGTTAATCTCATCCAACAATACATTTTTATTCAAATAAATAAATAGGGTGTTAGATGGAAGATAGCAATCCTGATGAGATGAGATTGTGCACTGGCTTTGATAATTGGACTTGCTGAAATGGATCTGAGTCTCCAAAGAAAACATGTGAAAGCCGAAAATATTGGATGCAGTGGATGAAACAACGGAGCACTGGCCACCGAAGACTTGGGTTTGGAGTGTAATGGCCTCACACATTCTTCTCGACCATTAGCTTAATGGATTTGGACTTTGATTTGGAACTGGACTTAATTACAATTTTTTTAAAAAAAAAAGAATCTGATCAACGGATCTAGTTAATACGGTGGGTGAAGCATGCAATTGACGGGATCTGCCAATGGATGTCGTGATATTACTCCAATAGTAATAAAATCTTGTTAAGTCCACGTGTGATCCCTACAAAAACATACCTCACTTCATAGTTTTGTTTGGTAAACTTGTTTTTATAAAAAACACATTTCACTAAATCACTTTTTCACCAATTACATTTTTCTTAATTACTTTTCAAGTGCATATTTTATCTCCAAAATATCACATTTTTTATTTATAAACAAAAAAATATATTTACCAAATAAATGCTTTATAAAAACAAGTTAGATAGTTCTGTAGTTATTTTGTAGTGTTTTAAATGCTTGTAAGTCGTAGATCCAAAAGTGTGTATAATAATTAGGCATAAGTTATGAATTTTATGAAATATGTATATAAAAATATATTTTAATCAATTTAAATTGAAAGTTAAGCTTTGGCAAGTATATATACAAGATCGTTGACTAGCTTCATACCCAGAATAAAAGGTTGTGTGATCAATTTTTTTTTTTTTACTTTTTATTTTTTTCCTTAAAAGTATAATGGTCATGGGTTTCAACAGGTGACCAAAATGGATTTGTTCGAGTGTTCCACTAGCATTTGTTCAGATTAGAAAGAAAGAAAGATCTATAATGGCAAGATATCGATACCTTTTGTTTTTACAAAAGTAAGATACAAAAAAGTGAATTAAATCTCAAATGCCCTGCTTCGTTTGTAGCAATAATACACATGAACTCAAAATTCGTTGGGTATCCGATTCAATGAGTTTGTAGGTAGAGTATGAGTGTAAATTTAAAAATCCGACTTGTGTTTGGGTAGGGTATGGATATTGTAGAAAAATTCATACTCGACCCAAATATTCATTAATTTTTTTTAAAAAAATTATTGTATTTAAATTTTAATAAAATATATTTTTGGACAAGTAGACTCTTTGATATTTGCTTATTTTTGGACAATTGGAGTCTACTTATACTTCATTGTTATACTTTTACTTCATTTTGATATTTTTTATGTTGTGTAGGGATTATAAATTAGTATATTACATGTGAAGTTCATGGAAAAATTACAATTAGATACTTATATTATTGTTGAACAAGTATATATATATATATATATATATATATATATATATATATATATATATATATATATATATATATATATATATATATATATATATATATATATATATATATATTACCACTTTGGGCTGCTACCAATATCAAAAAAATAAAAATTAAAAAATTATTAAAATTAAAATACGTAGCGAGTTTTAAATGGGTATAAAAAAATACTCGCACCCGACCCACCACTCTTAAGTGGGTATATGAGTAGGGTATATGTATTATAAATCTCTATTGGGTAGGATATGAGTTTGTCAAACCCGACTCATACCCTACACATTGCCATCTCTATTCGTTTGTTAAAAAATTTATATTATGTTTTTTAGGTAAAATATATGGTTGAAAAGTGGAGAGAGAAAATATGTGTGTTTAAAAAGTGATTTGAAGAATTGTGTTAGTAACTTGTTATAAACAAGTTTATAAAGTAACATATTTTTGCAAATCACTATTTAACAAGAAACATTTTTTCCTAAACTATTTTTCAATCGTACATATTTTATCTCGAACATATTACATTATTTATTTATAAACATATTTCTTTTAATTAAATCTCTCTCTCTCTCTCTCTCTCTCTCTCTCTCTCTCTCTCTATATATATATATATATATATATATATATATATATATATATATATATATATATATATACACACACAAAATAATTTGAAAAAACTACTGAACGGTCTTTATGGCACAAGTGATAAGAAATTAAATATTCAATATAAATTTTCAAAAGCTTATGTTTGCAATTCAAATATTTGTTTCAAAAATATCTTTTATTTATATAAGGATTTAGACCAAAAAGTAATTCTTGACACCCTTTTCATTGTTCAAATTTATCCTTTTCAAGCCACTGAAAAAGGTCTTAAAACAAATATTTTTGGACAAAACTTATTTTTCAAATAGTGTGTTTATGTGTATAATATATTTTTTTTCTATTTTTAGTTCAAACAATTATATTCCAGTCATGTGTTGGCCAATACTATTTCGTTTATAAATACAATCTTTGAACAATTCAAATAATATATTTATGCTTATAATGATTTTTTTTTCTACTTTTAATTCAAACAATTATATATTAGTTATCAATAAAAATATTTTTTTTCCCCAAAGTAGGGTGAATTCGAAACTTTTTATTTTTTAAAACAACTTAAATTCTTATAAAAATCATCAATTAATTTATATAAAAAGACAAAAAAAAATAATTATTTTCTAATTAAGAATATAAATAAATAATTTCAAAACTCTTTGGGAAAGAAAAAAGTCAAAACTGAAATTTTAGTTTAAATTTATATAGTCACCGTTTGGTGATGATTAAAATCGGGTTTTTAACATATTTTGATAGAAATTAAAAAAATATGATTGAAAAGTTGTGAGTCAAATGAAATGTGTGCTTAAAATTAAATATTTACTTTTACTTGAATTTAAATCATTTTTAATTTTCTCCCAAACATGAGCATAATATTAAACTTTTTTTTATTATAAAAATATGATCACAAATTAATTTAATTTATCTATGCAATATTTTTTCGCATTTTTCAGTGACTTATCATAAATATTTCATAAAGCAATTATTGATTTGCGTAATATTTTACAATATCATATTACTTCTTAATATATCACACGCGATTTATTTATAAGGCTAACATTTTAAATAATTTTCTAATTTATATTTCAAAGAACTGCACGAGAATTTTCAATAAAATATTAATATATTAAAAATTGAAGTCAATTTACCATTTACAATTTTCTTCTAACAATGTCAATTACGTAAACTACTTTAAAAAATGGTATTAGTACTTAAAAAAGTTATTTTAACATTCATCATATACATAAAATGTGTAAAGTACGTGCTTACTATTAGTAGAGGTTAAAAGATTGTTTGGTCATATGCAAATTTTTCAACATTTCCTTCAAATTCATTTTTAATCACACATTTCTAATAAACTCACCACTTTTGACACTTTCAAATCATTTTTTAACCACACATTCTCCTAAAAATTCAAAATTCTCCACAAGAACTAGTATTTCTTCTATGCGATGTACTAAAGCTATTCAAAAATATCAATATCAATAAGTATTTGTAAAACTTTAATGCTTATACATAATTAACACAATTCAAAATGCATGAAAAATAATATTATATCACAATAATTATTAAAATTTAATAAATAATATAACTAATTCAAATTATAATAACTTCTTTGAATAGTAAGTCAATTTATATATTTAAATAATACATGACTGTTGATTTCAATAAATTTTATGAGCTACTATTAATTTCAAAGAAAATACAAATGTAGTAGTTTATTTATGGTCCATTTGATAGTAAGGGTAAAATTTCAATGGAAAGAAAACGAATTCCAGGGAATTAAATTCCTGAGAATTGGAAGTTTAATATGTTTAATTGGTTTAATTTTATAGGTGAAATAAGTGAAAAAATTTCAAAATTTGTTGTTTGATTGACTTTATTTTCATGGAAAAAAAAAACAAATTTTGCTATTTTAATAAAAAATATAGATTTTTAAAAAAACTTCACAAATTTGTACTTGATAATAATAATAATAATTTCTTGAAAAAATAAGTTAATTAGCAACAACAAAAATGACCAAACGGAACATTTAGCATTTACCATGAAAACCAATTACCTGCTAAACCTCAAGAATTCATTTGCCACAATTTAATGGAATCGTAGAAAGGTGGAATTGGTTTTCCAAAGCACAATATTCCAATCAAACACTCAATGAAGAAAAAAGTGGGAAATTGAATTCCAATTCCATTGCAAATGCTCCATTTCAAACACTACCTTAATGGTATATCATATTTAATGTAATATTATGGTACAATATTAATTTTGTGGAAGACATCAATATATTTCTCACGATTTTCGCATTCTCCTCTTGTATTTAAGTTTTTCCACTTTTCATTCAAAAATATCAATCACAACAATTATAAATGCGTGCTCAACTTAAACCCATGAATATTAGTATTTAGCCAATAAAATTATATATATATATATATATATATATATTTTTACTTATAAAATCAAATAGTAAAAAATAATAATTACGTAAATCTAGCAATTATCATGATTGACAACATGCAACGTTGGAGTAAAAAAATTATACTGACAATCTTATACAATATAACATTTACGTAACTATTAAAACTGAGAATGATGAAAAATATATAATTCATTATTAACCATAATATTCACATTTTTTACATTTATCTCTCGTATTTAACATTTTCTCCATTTTTTTTCAAAAACATCAATCACAATAATTATAAACGTATATTTAATTATATGTTCTTTATACTTAAATCTAAATAATATATTTAAATCCGAATAATATTTGTATTCAAAAAATATTGATACACATAATATATAGAAAATTATAAATTTTAAGAGAACAATACTTTACAAATATAAAAATAATAAATTTATATACAAAGTTTAACCAAACAATTCTTCAATTTTCATTGTATAAAAAACATATAATTTCTCAAAAAAAAAAAAGTAGAGAATTCTTTTTAGTTTAAGTGTAGATTATTTTATTGGTTTAAATGAGCAAAAAATGAATTTTTATGGAAAAAAATGATATTTTGAATATGAATATGAATATTAAGACGAAATAGATATTGCATAAATTAGATAAATATGAGTTTTATTTTTTACTACAATCATTACAATTTATAAATCAATTTATAAACAATATAATTTCTTGAACTACTTTTTAATCACACACATTTTTCCTCCATTTTTTTAACCACACCATTTCCACGTATTCAAAACATCATTTTTTTTTTTCAAAACTCATTTGCTATCACATTTTACCAATAAAATAATCTTGAATTTTGTTTTTTCTGACTTGCAACAAATTGAATTGTTTACGCTTTTTACTGAAATATTTTGTGTCGATTAGAAGCCTTATCATAACGACCTCGAATGGAAATTCGACTTTGATGGGGTTTCCAAAGCCCAAGCTAGGCAGGCGGTGTCCATTTTTTTGACGGATATTGAGCTACTAAAAAAAAACTTTCTTTCATAGATATTTTCGAATGACGAATTTCAAATATCAATGGCGAAACATACTACAATTGCTCATGTTTCTCAACTAATAATCCCTTCAATTGATTATAAATATTGATTATAAATAGTGACATGTCAACATTTCGTTAGTTCATTTTTTTTAAAATAAAAAATGATGGGTGAAGATTTTTGACCAGCAGAAATTATAGTTGATTTTTCAAAAAAATTATCCAATTAGATATTGTCACATGACTATTTTATAAACAAAATTCATAAACAAATTTTACCAAACAGAAATGAGTGTATACCGAAGAGAATCAAGAAATCAGAAGCAACTTCGTCAACGGAATATATATTGTTAATGAAATTGTACATAGATACAGTACTAAGGCAGTGCACCTGTAAGAAGATGTGCATGCTGTCGAATATCAAGGTATTTTGCAGGACTTGGCCCTAGTGCATTTGTGAGATACATTTGTTTGGAGCTTTCTTGATGACCTTTATTTATTAAAAGGATGTCATCATGCCATATATATATATTTTTTAATCGTAAATGGAAAAATATATAGATCAAAATCGGGTTACACAATCTCCGGGCATACCCGGGCGACAATCAAAAGTCCTGCTTATAGCAATTCCAAGAAATGGGAAACCATAAATTCCAAAAACAAATACACCGGGCATTCCAGAGAGGAATGTATAGCTGAATTATTGCACATGCACTCTGGATAGGGTATTTCGTGACGTCTCTTCCTACTTTACTAGTCCTAAGTTCTGCTTGTCCCGAGGAATCTCGGTGCAAATCAATAATATTATTGTTGAACTCGGCTTCTGGGAGAGGAGTTCATAAAGTCTCGAAGCTGCATCTATCTTTTGTTAGGTGTGATGGTCTTTCTGTGCCTTGCACAGGCCCTCTACCCTGAATTGCATGGCCCATATTTCCACCATGAGACGCCATGGAGACGTTGGTATTCTCAGAAAATATGTAATCAATAGCAGCCATTAATAAAGCTTTCTTTTCAAATGGTTCGAGCTCCCCTGATAAGGCAATGTTTTCTTTGTTATAGAAATGAGGAAATACTCCAGTCAAAGGTTGCAAGGCTTCTATTTCACCCAGTGGAATCCCTTCGGCCCAATAAATTCTTGTACTTTTTGGTGCTCCCAACGATTTCAGCAATCTAAACGCACAACGACATATCACTCAGAAGGAGTCATCCTATCTTAATAGTTCCATTAATGAGATTTACGATAGTCAAAAGCTTACAATGTGACCTCCAAAGCATTTAAGGGACAGAGCCCTGCAAGTTTTCTATCGTGGTAGGTCATGTTATTTCTTGAAGTCAAGAGCTTCGGTCGCAACTTTCTCTTATTATTTATCATTAAGTTGTAATCACGGCTTAGACCAGGAAGACATCCCTTTACTTCTTTCCCATACATCCTTCTCCATATGCAGATGAAGAGCAAGATATGATCCCTTCCTTCTCATCCCTTCAGTAAGTATTTTACCAAGTTTTGAGATATGTGGGAAAAATCTAAATGCATGAAAAGCCACCTAAAATTGGAAAGAGAACACAATGAATAGCCAAGGAGAAATTCCAAAGTAAGTACATAAATCGCACAAAGAAGAGTACACCAAATACCTTGCACCAAATTAGCTTTTGAAGATCGAAAGGAAGATCCTTGGAAAGCCTTGAATCAAGGCCACGTAAAATTAAGACGGCATCTCTTTTAAGATACAGGACTCCAAAAAACATAAAAATCAAATTCTTTAAATACAAAATACTTCATAATGTTAAAATGAAAAGAAAATAAACTGACAATTGATATCATTGATCATAAAATGAAGCTAGCTGCCAATGGTGCATCCAGTCCATTTAAATAGTTTCTAATCCTTATTTACTGATACAGAGGCTATTTCTTCTGAGTAACAAACACTCGAAAACACAGGCATGTCAATGTAATGTCTTACCCGTTTAAGGTAGCGTGAGCGAATCCTTTTCGGACTAACATGAAGAGGGGTCTCCTTCTCCCTCCTGTGCCTTGCCATCAAATGTGTTGACTGAAGCAATGAAACAATTCAAACATTGTTCACTAAAACATTCTTAAACTGATTCAAATAAAAAATATCAGAAAATTCACTACAACAATCACAAGAGAAACGGAACAACTTAGCAATTTCCTCCACAAAATCAACAATTCAACCATTTTCAAAGAAAAAAAGAAATGTCATCGTTGATTAAAATGTACCAAAATGACATCGGTTTACTGACATGGAAGATTGAAAAAAACATTATAAGACATGGTCAAATTGAATAAAGATTGTATATGCAAGCTGAAAAGTTAAGGAATGATCAAAAGATAGAACCTTTCATCACCCAAAATGCCATTGACTTGCAAGAATTTTGATGTAAAATTTTATAGAGAACATTCTATGAAGTTATGACGCACAGACCCATTAAATTGGAAACCGTCAACCGTTTTCATAACCCACTAATGCAGTGAACGTGGAAAAACTTGGTAGTGGAAAGAAAAAAAAATCTATATATACTGCATATGAAAAAAGGAAGCTCTGTTATTACTTTCCTTGAATACCATACAATACTCAAAATAGTGGGCTATAAATTCCCAGACAAATGACGAAACCCAGTTGCAATTATTTTTCGATTAAAATACATATGCTAGCACTGCGCACATGCATATATATAAAAAACAATACATAAAATTATCTAATAAAACCAATGTATGAGTCTAAATGAACCCGAGAAACATTAAAAAAAACCTCAATCATAAGTTGACGGAAAAATGATATTTTCAGATTAAATATTCAGCATCAAGCCGAATAATACGCATAGTACCAAAAGCCCACCTCTGATCATCCAAAGCAAGTTCTATGAGTTGGGGTGGGGAAATTATAGTAGAGCAGCACCGGGTTCGTATTGTGTGAAATCTGTTGGGTGAATTTGTGAATAGTGACACCAAATAAGTAGAATGAAGTATTTGTAAATTCGTGCCGAAATTTGGACAGAGTAATGGCAAGGAAAATACAAAATAAGAAGAAGAAGAAAAGAGGGACAAAGTCGAGGCAAAAGTTGAACTCTTTGTCCTTAAGTCGAATTTGTCCCGCAACGGTGCCTACGGATAACGGCAATCGACTCCCAAGATACAACGGCAACACTTGTGTTTGTAGCACTCCAAAACACAAGTACAACGAACCAAAATAAGGCTTACGTACTCCAAAGATGAAATGAAGAAAATCAAAATAACAAATGCAATGATTTTGATTTTGGAGACAAGTGAGGAAGAGAGGTGTTTTTGCATATCAAAAGTGAGGAATAGAACACCCAAAGGGTCCTATATATAGATCATCAAAGGGTGTGGACGAAATGGTTTGAGGCCAAACCATGCACCATTTCCAAACAATGCACATTTATGAAAATGTGTCACTTGGCCGGACCGTGACCGTGCGGTCGCACAATTTTAGTCAAAAAATCGGGATTAAAAATTGACGTGTGGTCGCACGGTTTATGAACCGTGCGGTCACACGGTCAAACTTTTGACTTGATCGTTTGTGCGCCCCGAAGCGGCGAAGTGGCAAACAATATTGCCTAAACGGATTGAGCCGAGCTTTTGAGTATTTAGCCGAAGTCGACACGAAGTCACATTAATCGATTTTCAATTCTCGATTTATTAACCAATATGACCGGGCAGGTCGATCCCCGTTTGTGCGCCCCGAAGCGGCGAAGTGACAAACAATATTGCCTAAACGGATTGAGCCGAGCTTTTGAGTATTTAGCCAAAGTCGACACGAAGTCACATTAATCGATTTTCAATTCTCGATTTATTAACCAATATCTAACAAAATCTGCTTCAATCTATGCCTCTTGCCTCGTTCACTGTGGAGAGAAATTCGTGGTGTGCAGTTAGGAGAGATCTACTTCAATCTACATCTCTTGCCTCCTTCACCGTTGAGAGAAATTTTTGGCGTGCAGTTATGGGAGATCAGCTTTGATCTACGCCTCTTACAACTCCCCTCTTTTCATGGGGTTGCCAGGATCAACTGGCCCCTGAATTTCCAAGAGGCACTGGCACAAATCGGAAAGAAGAAGATTTTACAGCGAAGGCAGAGGCTGCGGGTGAATCTGTCCGGAGGCGGAGGCTCTCGGTGGTGGAGGCAGAGAGTGTGCCGAGTTGGAACAAAAGGTTCGGGGGGCAAGAAAATGAAATGAAATGAAATGTGATTGTGTTGCACTGCCCTCGTGTAAATGAAAGGAAACCATAATATAACCTCCAACTATCATCATAGAACTCGAAGACGCATTTTCCACTACTGTAAACCGCCTCTAACCGCTGGGTGGGAACCGGAGAAAAGTATAGAGGGAAAATGGCTGAAATCTGAAAAAAGAAAATCTATCTGCATAATTTTGACAATTGAGATTCTGATCAAAATTAATTTGCCAGAATCTCAGTTATCATTAGATATATACTAGTTTCACACCCGTGCGATGTACGGACATATTCTACTGATAAAAGTAATAAAAAATAGGTGAAAAAAATTCCATACTGAAATAAAAGAAAATTGACAAAACCAAGTATCAATCTAAAGAATAATAGGAATTGAACATTATAAATTTTGAAAAATCTCCTTATACACAACATTTGTCATCACATTGATTTTGACTTGAAGCAACAACCATTCATTTCTTCTGCAAATAAGCGCGCACGCGAAATTCAAGCATTTGAAGTTCACCAATAATCTCGAGACTATATAATTATTCTCGACCTAAAAACAAACATTAATTCAGTATATTTATGTGTTTGCAATTAATGAAATGAAACTAACGAAACCATAGAGCCCAAATTTAGACATGAAGCGAACTGAACCCCTTTAATATATGCCAAATATAGAAGAGTTCACAACATATTAATTCTGGTTCATACACGTGATATTATCTGCTTCACTTTTGCAATTTTGCTTAAAATGCACACACACATACAGACAGTGCACGTGTCTTCCCTCGAAGCATAACGTGACTTGACTCCCTCCTTGTGACAAATAAATAAATAAAAAAAATCACCTGAAACATGAAGGACAAAATTATTGTTCAGGAATAGTTCCTAAGATATTTTCTTCTTCTAGGACCTATTGCAAAAATCATAAATCATCAAGATCACAATTATCTTTCTAATTCGTCCGAATTTAAAATTGAGCAAAGAGGACAATACAAATTCACAAATTTGATTACTGGTAGTGGTTTCAAAGTTCTAATTAAACAGAAGATCAAAATTACCAAAATATGATATCGTTTAGCATGGATGTTTTTAGAAATGGACTACTTTATAGATTTAAGCTTCCCCACCAATATATAGGCAAGAAATTTCCAAGTAAGACCTCAAAAAATTGTTCAATGGGAAAACAATGAAATGAACCAAAAAATCAATGAACAATTCCAATTGTTTATCTTAATTATGAAATAAATACATTGCAGAAAATAATAATTATTCAAATTATAGAACTTTATTTACTTTTATCACTATTAACTACACGCCACACGATGTCTTCTTAAATTTTCATAACTATAATTTTTCAATGGAAAACGTTTTAACAACTCTAGCTGGTGGACTTTTTTGTGTGTGCGCGCGCACGCGCATGAGAGAGAGAGAGAGAGAGAGAGAGAGAAAGAGAGAGCTTATATTCAACGCATTAGTTCTTTTGTCCATTATCAGACCCTAGATGTACGATCATCTGCAGAAGTTGCAAATATAGCTTCATAAATATGACAAACACCAATTGATGTGACAGTTTTTCAAAACAACAATTCAATATATCAAATAGCAAACAGAGCCCTGATGGATCCACTTCCCTCGCAAGCTTAATAGCATCTGATGTTGCAAATCATTAGGTACAACAATGACAAAACATATGCAATATCAGGTTCAATAGAGAGAAGTTCGGATAGTGCACGTGTGCAGTAAAGCATTTACATTTCATTTTTTAGATTCTAAATCTTCAGCACACACAGCACCAGCGAGCAACCTCATTGAGTGATGGTCAAGTATTTGGAAAGTAGTAGCATGCCCAACATTTACTTACAGGTTTGAAGTTTCAACTATTGTTTGTTTTGTATAAAGAACCTCTCTTGTGGCACCAAGGGTATTTAAGACCATTAAAACGTTTTACAGCAACACCAACAATCAAGACCTCCTTTACCATGTGTTTAGTAATCTCACATATTCTCTATCAAGTTAATAGAATTTTTTTGAATAATAAAAGAACTTCAAATTGCATACAAGGCTGGCTATACAGATTGAATAAAATAGAAATAAAAGAGCTAATATCCACCTTGTTACATTGCAAGACTTGAAATGTTTTAATAATTACCGAGAGAAAGCATTATGTAGTTCATAGACAGATTTGAAAACAACTTATTGACCAGCCTCTTTTTCGCTATTTACTTCTCCAAATCCTCAGCTACAGATTATTAAATCTTGCTAAAAATACAAATAGCACCAGTAACTAACATACACGTAATTAAAAAAAAAAACTAACTAATATACACAATGGATTAAACGTGCATCAAAATTCCAAGAGAAACGGTACTTGAATCAATGGTTCTTCCAGCTGAGGTAAATAAAATCTCCATTAGCTGAATTGTTGAAACAAATTTATGATCAATCTATCAGCTTTTAACAGTAATAATAGGGGAGGGTGATGGTATGTATGAATTAAAATGAAACACTAGGAGAGTAATCTGATTTACAAATCGAAACAATCAATGAATGATTTTCATGAAAAAATTACTCAAATGGCAGTAGGAAAATTCAAAAACCTTAGATCTCAACAGATCACCAAGGATACACCGGACAAGGTGAAGGCCTCATCTTGGATTTTGTAATCATCCAGTGTCCTTCAAAAGATTCCAAGGTCCAATGAGGTCCTCACTATGTCCTCTGAATATTGGGCTTCACATTATCAATGGGATCTGAGCTATCCACTTTGAAAATATTGTCTTGAAAAACTCAAAACTTTTTCAAATTCATTTCTTAATTATACAGATATATAAAGAATCAGCAAAACTGGCAATACTCATGACATGATTTTGAATTGAATTCATAAAATTGGAGACATGGAAATGCAGAAAAATGATATTCCATTTACAGAAGAAATTAACAAATGACCCACAAAATACTGCCAATAGAACTATACACATATTAGCCAAGAACTGGAAAGTTGGAGCAAGATTTTCCATCCTTATTAAACCAGTTAGAATACAGGGAAACAAAAGGAATTAACAAATGACCCACAAAATACTGTTAATAGAACTATACATATATTAGCCAAGAACTGGAAAGTTGGAGCAAGATATTCCATACTTATCAAAAACCAGTTAGAATACGGGGAAACACACACTTCACAGTCAAAGAACTTGTTAAATCGTAGAGGTACTATAACACGCTTTGAAATATGCAGCCTTTTCAAAACCAAGCAGGAATAAATACATCCAGATAAATTGAATATATTGGAGCCCACCACCGTACATAATTTCTATGTGTGGATATAACCCTCAGTTAGGCAATCTATCACTTGTTTTGAAAGTAACTGATAGTTATAAAGCAACATTAGGATATTCTTGCTAAAATTTAGAACACGATCATCTGTCAAATGCCAATACAAATTAACAGTAAATACAAGTTTTAATTTTTAATTAGGAATGATAATGTATTTTATGCCCAATCAAACACAGAATCATAAAAGATTTGCAATACGTTTTGGTTTAGCATCCAAACCAAAGTGAAAATATAAAAACTGGAAAAAGAGAATTGACTGTGATGAGCGTAGATATACGAATGTCTTCAAGAATAGATGTGATCCCCAGGCTTTAATTTGTCCTTTTGGATTTTGTTCGAAAGCACTCCCACCATTTTTGGTATGCAATTGAGATTAAGTAGAAGGAAAATTAGGAAAATAGATACCTCGCCCACTGGAATGCCGACGTCTCCGCCTCCTCTCGACCACCCATCTATCAGATTCCAAAGACATCGCCACCACTACACCGGACTTTGCCACTGCCTTCGCCTTCACCTCTGCCACTGGACGGTTCTTGGTCTCAAACCCTGGCCGCTCCAACTCCATCTTTGACTATTCTCCTTTTTCTTGGCACGATGACGAGAACTCTATCATCTTCAGCTTTGATTTCATAGTGTTGAATACAGAACAAATTGTGTGAGTTTAGAGAGAGAGAGAGAGTTGAATTGGCTTTTGAACGTGGTGCAATATGAATGCAAAACTACTGTATTATATCGCAGTTATAATGGACGATTCATACAACCCACTAATTTTAAAACTCACACAATTAATAACTTCCACTATTCCACAGATTTTGAATAACTGCCCTCTTTTGTTTTTTTTTATTTTTTTTATTTAAAGTAGTTGCAAAAAATTCTGTTCACATTTCAGAATCTGATCCAAATTGAAAATTGAAGAAAAGATTCCCAGAATCTCTTCTGTTTTTATTAATATACATATATATATATATATATATATATATATATATATAACATAATTTTTCAAACTACTTTTGTAATCAAACACATTTTCTCTCAACTTATTCAAAACATTATTCATTTTTCAAAATTCATTTTTGCTACATTTTATCAATAAAATAATCTACGCAAAAAATTCTACTTTTAACCTTACATTCTGAAAAATTCATTATTTCAGATAATGTGATTTGTAAAATTTTTGTAAAATGTGTGATCGAAATTTAATATTTGTACGTGTATTAAAAATTATTATGACAAAATAGAAGATAACAAATAATATATTACAAAAGACCAAATTACAAAAATATACATAGTAAGACAAAAAATGATTTATAAACATGTTTATAAATTACATAATTTTTTAAACTACTTTTTAACCACACACATTTTCTCTCTTCAATTTTTATTTACTACTTTTTGCCTTAAAATCATAAATAAATCAGTTCATAAACCAAATAGTGTTATCAAATGGAGGCTTAAGACAAAAAAGAATAAGTAAAAAAATAGTGTCACCCGCTGAAATTAATTGCTTGGATTGCTTTCCAAGCAAGCAATTAATGTTGTAAGGTTTAAAAAAAAAAAATGTTTGAGCAGAAATTTTCTCACTTTTATATATAGTAAAGATTACTTACACCTAACAAGCACTTAGATCTATGAGTTTATTCATGTCGCTGTTTGGTAAAAGAAATTGGTTTATAATTTAATTTATTTATATTTTTCAATTAAAATGTGTGATTAAAAAATAAATAGAAAAAATATGTTTGATTAAAAAATAATTTAAAAAATATATAATTTATAAATTGATTTATAAAAAAAAAAAAAATGCCTTTACCCAACACATGCTAAAAGTGAATGAATGAATTGACTCCCACAACCGAATAACTTTAGAAGTAATGACAAAATAAAACAATGAAAAAGCAAAATCAGCAACACTGAGATTGTTTGTGGAGCTGTGCTTGAGAAGAGATGAGATGAGAAGATTTCTCGAGAAGGATGAAAACACGTAGCAAGACAAAGTGAAAGATGACATATTTTATTGAGCTAAGTTGTTTTTAAAGACGTCTCATTCATTAGTTTTGGTCCTTTGGATTTCCCAACATTTTTTTGGAGATTCAGGATATATTTTCTTTAAAATAATCATTACAAATTATAATTCAATTAATAGAATGAGAGTTTTTTTTTTTTTTTAAATGAATAGTGATTTTTAGGAGAATAGATGGTTGAAAAGTAAAATATTGTGGGTTTAATTTCTAATGGATGATTGAGATTGAGTATTGTATAAAAAAAAGAAAAATTTAATGGATACTAAACAAGGGCATAATGTACACAATTTCTTAAATCACTTTTTAATCACATATATTTTTTCTCTTTACTTTTCAATCACATGTTTTACCTAAAAATACAAATAAATCACATTATAATGCAAGCAACAGCCGCTGAATAGAGCCTCAATTGTAAAGAGACTAAGAGTGTGTTTGGTATTATTTAAAATAAGTTTTTTTGAAATGAATAATGATTTTTATGAGAAATGATGGTTTATATTTGATTGAAAAGTAAAAAATTATGAACTTGATTTTTGATGGATAGTTGAGATTGAATACTATAAAAACATAAAAAGAAATTAATGGAAACCAAACGTGGGCTAAGTCACTTTGAGCTAGATCGAGATTTAACTATAAGGATCCAATTTGGAAAGAAGTACAGGAAATCAAATTTACAATTTATTGTGAAATATTATGACATAAATAAAAAATTAAAAATACAACAAAAGAGAAAATGAAGAATATGATGTGCAAAACACATATACAGGTTTGCTATAAGCCTATAAGTTGTCTCATCTTAGCAAGCGTTTGATAAATGTACTATTTTAATTTATAAATTATATAATTTTTTAAATTACTTTTTAATTATAAATATTTTTTCTCTTCTTTCAAATACATTTTTCTCGTTCTAACCCTTGAAAGTCGCTAAAATAATGTGCTGATGTCAAACTCAATTTTTTTTTGGAGAAAATGCTATGAGTAACGCGACGTAACTTGTAGCACAACCCTTTTTTCTTCGCCTTTGTTTGATAACACTGTTTGATTTATAAATTAATTTATTTATGATTTTAAGGTAAAAAATAGTGATAGAAAATTGTAGATAAAAATATATTAAAAAATAATTTAAGAAATTATCGATTTGTAAACCAAAATTTCTTGTTTACGAAACACATGCTTCCTTAAAAATTATTTATATTATATAAAAAAAAAAACAGTTTTACTACAGTCATAATGAGGATCACAATTTACTTACGTGATGCAATTTTTTATTTTCATATATCACATCATTTTTTAAATCAACAACAATAATACTTTCACATTATCAAATTATCATCTATATTGTCAAATAAATTGTGCACTTAGATTAATTCATAAAGAAATAATCTTTCTCCCAGTTTCCACGAATGCACGTATGCCGACTGTAGCTACTTTAGGTTTGGAGTCTGGACAGCGAAACGACACTTGTCCTAGCTGCTTTTGTCCTTGCTCTTTTTCTCTATCCACATATTCTACCTTTTCTTTTTCTTTGAAACTGAACTAGCCCGTAATAACTAATAAACTAATAATTCACTTACATAATTCATCAGGAAAGAAAAACTTAAATCTTCTGCAAATTGGGAGATGGGGGGATCTAATGCTACAAGTTTCCTTAAGGTGTTGGTCTACAATATTGACGTTCTTGCCGGGTCTGTCTCCTTTTTCCCCCTTTCTCAAGTGATTCTCTTTAAGATTTATACCATTATTTTGTGTTGACTTGATACAAGAATACACGTGATGTGAATGATGCTGAGCGATTGAAGATTCAGGTTCTTGATTTAGGATTTATTCTGTGCTGTAGAACTGTTTATTAATTGATTTGTGAGGAAAATCTTGATGGGTTCTTGATTATTTGGTGAAATAAGTGCTAATTATTTGTTTATTTGTGGGCCTTCACTGATCTTGTTTCATGTACTTTATGTTGCAGGCCTGTAGTTAGTCTGCTTTATCCTCTGTAAGTAGGGTTTTTTCTTGCACTAAGCGAAATTTAAGTTCTGTTTTATGATAGCATGTTTGGTATGGTGAATTGGATGGAACCACAGTATTAAAGTAGGAGAAAAAGTTATTTATTTTTATTATTTTAATTTTTTTTTTCATACTTCTTTCTGCGACCGTCCAGTACTTCGCACCAGACATGATCTTATTGTTTTGCAAACACAGACGAGTAATTACTTGGTTCTGTAGCTAATATTTGAGAATAATTTTCAGTTTACGGTCGTTTTGAAATTTTTGGGCAGATATGCATCGATTAGGGCAATTGAGACGAAATCGCCCATTGACGATCAACAATGGCTCACTTATTGGGTTCTCTACTCTATGATTACACTTTTTGAGCTTACATTTGCTAAGCTCATTGAGTGGTAAGTTATATCTATTTTTCCCCTTCATTTTCTTTGGAGTGCTGTTGATGTAGAATTCAATCCATTTAGTTACTATTGTATTGGAATATTGGTTTAGTATAGACTTAACCTAATCATATGATGCATTATTAGGGTCAAAAGGTCGACCCTCGTAAACAAAAAAAAATATAAAAATAAAACACGTGCAAGAAAAACGGAGGTGGAGTTCTGATAGACTGATAGTCTTCTTTACTTTCTTTTACTACTATGTAATTACATTGTTTCTCTATCTCTCTCTCGTGCACACTCGTACGTTAACTAAGCGCGCACAGCTGCTGGGATCTAAATCAAGAAAACAGTCAGAAGATTTATGTCATTTGGGTTTCTTTAATATTATTATCTCCTTTTTAAAAGAGGATTCCCCCATGCTAGAAACTCCCAAGTTTGGAAGATTTTAAGAAGGTACCAGCTCACTGTTTTGCAACAAAGACTGTTATAAGAAACCTTAAATTCTTCTGAAATTGAGGAGTTTTGGTGTGGATAATCATTTATTAAGGAAACTTCCAAGCATACTCTTCCTTAAAAATGGCTAATGGTCAAGTGCGGGAGATAAACATGGATATGGACATTTGGAGAAATAGAAATGGACGAAGAACTTTAAGTTGCCATGAACAGTATAGTATTGGATTTGATGCCAAGATTATAACCGTGAAAGAGAGGCCAAGACAAGATTAAACTAAGAGGTAAAAACACTGGTACATTGATATTATAAGAGAATATAGAGTGAAATAAATAGGATAGGATAAATACCTGGGTGTCTGGTCCTTGCAAAATAACTACGATACAACTTTTTAGTTTTCTGGATTTCAAAATAATTGAAGTACAACTCTATGGACTCCAAACTACTACAAAATATGCTTTGGACTTCAAACATTTTATGATGATGTTTACAGATTCAAGTCCACCGCTTTACTGTGTCTACCAAATATCATCCTAATGAAGAAGGATCTTTTGGTGGGAATTTTTTCATTTTGGATAAGAAAAAAGCGTTCCTCGTGAAGTTTATGAAACACGAAATTTCATTTTTATCTTTTCCCCTCAAAATGAAGACACGACCTTCATTTTCCGAGCATCGTTTTGCTCATATTTATAAACTGTTTATAAACATTCTAGCCATTTTTTATCTACACATTTTAAGGGACTAAGTATTATTCATTTATTAACCACTCATTTCTATATATTTTTAATATAAACCGTTATTAACACTTTCTCAGACATGCTATAAGTGTCCAAAATCAGTTCTCTGTTCTCATAATCTTTAAATGTGATTATTCTTAGAGCTTGTTTGGTGTAAGTAGTTTTTGGAAATTTTGGGAGAATGTGGTTGAAAATTGATTGAAAAGTGTGCAAAAATGGTGGGCCTCATAGAAATATGTTGTTGAAAATGAATTTAAAGGAAATGTTGAAAAAGTAATAGGGAACCAAACAAGAACTTAATGCATAAAACAAAAAAGGACTTCTCTTTAAGTTTGTCTACAATATCATCACTAGAATGGAATGGATATGCCTGTATGGGGAGGCAAAGGAGACATGGCGATGATGTGGAAAGAGCTTGTCACTTGTCAATGTTAGAATGGTGAATTACAAATTGTAGCCATGGAAAGAAATAGAAAAATATGTTGATATCTGTGTTTTTAAAAGGAGTCAGGATTGTGATAGTATATAT
Source organism: Ligustrum vulgare (assembly GCA_963555705.1). Lineage (NCBI taxonomy): Eukaryota > Viridiplantae > Streptophyta > Magnoliopsida > Lamiales > Oleaceae > Ligustrum > Ligustrum vulgare. The sequence continues at coordinate 5,758,975 of OY743179.1, forward strand.
TTCTCACTGTGAATGGAATTTATGACTTCACATTTAATTGAAAGTATAGGCTACTTCCATTTGTTTTCTCATCTAGCTTCATCATCTCCATTTTTTATTTTGTGCCTAACATTTAAAATTTACAAGCCTCTGTTTTCTCAGCATGCAAATGGAAATTTAGCACTTCACATTTAACTGGAAGTATATGCTACTTTAATTTGTTTTCTCATGTTTGATTCGTCTTCGCCTTTCCGGTATGCTAGGCTCCCTTTCTGGTCATATGCAAAACTGATATTCACCTGCTGGTTGGTCATACCACAGTTCAGTGGTGCTGCATTCGTTTACGACCACTATGTTAGGCCGTATCTTGTTACCCGGCAAAAGAGCGTTAACCTCTGGTATGTCCCACGGAAAAAGGATGTGTTCAGCAAGCCAGACGATATTCTAACTGAAGCAGAGAAATACATTCAAGAGAATGGAACTGAAGCATTTGAGAAGCTTATTCAAAAGGTAGGCTATAGATCACTGCTTTAGAATTTACTTCTTAAAGAACTTTTTTGAGTACATGTTTGCGACGCCTAACAAGATCAAACCTAAGATTTTCACACTTTTTTCTTGATACTTCCCATGTTGGTTTAGTTCAACCATCTTGGATCGTGGATTCTAGGTGATTTACGTAATAATTCCAGATTGACCTAGTCTTCGAGTCGGACTCATTTGATTTCTTTTTTTGTAGGAAAGAGAAACGACTTCCAGGGCTAGCAACTACACATTTTATGACGACGACTACAGGTACTGAGCACTGTAGATTGTAGTGTTCTAGTTGCTGCCTTGTTTTGTTAGGGGGTCTGCTTTTATAAAGAGGGTCTCTTCAGTTTGGTGTTTTACTGTTTCTTCAAGTTTGACAGTGTCTCTCGATCTACTGGTGTTATGTTAATTATAGATATGTTATTATATGTACCTTGTTTAATAGTCTAATGTCCTGTGGAAATAACTGTGAGTTGATCTCTCATCTATTCAGTTCTACTTGGAAGTCATTCAGCCTTATTATGGTTCTCTTTTGACTTCTGATATGCTGATTATTTTACTTCCGTTCTTAGCCCATGTTTGGTAAACTTTTTATTTATAAACAAGGTTTTTCTTCACAAGTTTTCAAACCAATTTTTAATCTTGCACTTTTCCAAACCATCTTCTAAATTACACATTTTACCTTAAAAATCACATTTTTTTGTTTATAAACAGAGCAAGCAAACACGGTCTCGTAGGTCCATCACAGGGAAAACGAAAATCAAGATTTGCTTTATTCGGTATCAAACGGAAGCTACGAGCAAATAGAATACATTTCAGAGTATCAATACCGTGACATGGATTGTAAATGCATGGATGTGAAAAAAATCCAACGAATTGTAAATGCATGGATGTGACTAAAAAATCCGCGGTTTGTGGCGGAGTTAGCCAGTTGTGTGACATGATAGTTTATCTTTTTGTCGATGAACTCATCTACAATTTTGATTGCACGCTATATCTATGTGAGTCCTTTTATGGTGCCCCCATAAAAATGCTCACACGTCACTTGGTGGGTGGCATTGGGTGTCGGACAGGGCTAGACAACCCCAATGGATGACACGTCTCAATGGACATTATATAATTTTCAATATCTATGTGCCGACCATTCACACCAGTGTTTGACAAATCTTATTTGATTTTGCTTTAAAAAAAAAAAAAAAAATCAGTTCTAATCATACTTATTTTAGTAAAATAATTTTGTAGGGGAATTCATAAATTTTTTTCCATATTTAACTAAACATTATTCATTCACTTCAAATAATCTTTCTCAAATAACCGCTTATGCTCTTTCGAGTTTTGTTATTTAAAAACAATTTTTTTTACTCACTCATATTTTACCCTAACATTATTCTTATAAAATAATTTTACGCCCGTGTTTGGCATAAATTAAAATTGATTTTTAATAAATTTTGATAAAAAAAAGATGATGGGATGTATGGTTAAAAAGTGATGGATTTTATAAAAATGTTGTTAAAATTAATTGTTGATTTTGATTTTAAATAAAAATCTAACAAGAGCGTATAAACTCAATTTTATTTATTTTATTTTTAAAATTTTTAACTACACATTCTATAAAAAAATCATATTACAATTTTATTTTCTTAAAAAATGGGTTTGAACTAACTTTTAAATAATTATAGTGTTCTAAAAAACGTAAAGAGTGACGAAGAGACGATGTCGAGTTTCAAGTTTAAGCGAGCCTAAGTGCGAAAAGGCCTAGCAATGTGCGAGCGAAGCGCGGTTAAAGCGTGAAGGTCAAGCTTCAAGCTTAAGTGCGCCTAAGCGTTAGTGTAAGCGAACATTTTAGAACACAACATTTAATAGAGCCATGCAATATTTAATTTTTTGACCAGTGACCATTGAAGATAACTACTTAAATTTCATGACCATAAACGTAATTAACCCTATATATATATATATATATTACATAATCAAGATTTGAACAATTTTCTTCTTTATTACATGAATTGCAACTGAAGAGTGAACATAATAGGCATAATAATAACAATAAGTAATAAATATAGGGACTAAATAGCAATAAAACGAAGGTATATGAGTTCAAAGTTAAGCCTCTATTTGTACAAATTAAAACCACGATTTTAATTCAATTTAAAGTCAATAATCAATTTTAATAATATATTTTGTGGGATGTTTAAACTTTAAAGTGAAGAAGTCAGACATAAGTACCTATACTACACAGTTGTCTGTATAGATTACGATTGCATTTGGCGTTTGCAAGCAACGAAGATGGACACTTATCGGTGTTTTATACTTGTCAAGTGGGTATTTGTTGAAATGATCACACGCAAGCTTAATTGTGGTTATTGGCTGATAGATAACGTACAAGTTTCAGGATCCAGGGACGACTTAGAGACATCATTAACGATATGCAACGAAATTTCAGGGTGACCATGAACTACCAGAATGTTAGGAAGGCTAACGAATGTACGCTAGAAGAGGTTTCCCCGACCGTGTAAGTGTGCAGGTGCAGCACAGTAGGTCATATTCGCAAAATTTGTACTATTCGGATGGTCCCGAATAATGACAAGTGCGTTTTGTTCATTTATTTGGGCCCTAAAACTAAACATTTACTTAATTTTAAATTGTTTTTATTTCTAATAATGACCCGCGTTTTGGATACGTCGGATGGATGTAAGAGTAAATTGCAACTAATTGGAAGATATATGAGCTAAATTGAATGACTAAAAAGTTGGAAAACTCAATTGAATGAAATCATAAGAAGGACTAGCTATGCAAATAAAGAACAAGAACTAAATTGAAATACATGAAAGAGGCCAGGCGGGAGATAAGGTGTTGCACCTTCAGTGAAACAACGGACTTGGGTGGTGGCCTAGTTGATTTTTTCGCGGTAAATTTTGCTTCGTTCATACTTCTATTTTTGGTATAAAACTGAATTGGGCCATTATTTTTACACGATTTTTAACTTATTTGAGAGGCTTATAAATATAGAACTATATTCTACAGTTAAGGGGGGACTAATCATCACTTGAAGATGCAAGGAAACAAGCAAAGAACATCAACGTCTCATCTAGCAAAAATTGAAGTGAAGATCCAAATCAAGATTTTAATTTTTGGGAGATGAATTCATCAATTTTACTTATTTTCTTCCTACAAATATGTTAGGCTAAATCTAAATTGTGCTAAGACTACTATGAAACTTTTATTATATTCTTGTTATTTTGGTTTTTGAATTTGTATTAAGACCATCTCTTGATTATTGAGCAATTGATATTGATTTTATTTCTTCTATAATTATGTACACAATAATTGTATGAATTATTGTGGCTTATTTTTAGATTCTAGATATTGAAAACGAGTTGAATTTGTATTAATTGTTATAAAATCTGATAGGAAATAAAAAAAATACCACTATACTTTATGTGATCCTTAATTGCTCGTGGATTCTTTAATACTTTCTTGTATGTTCACATTTGTCATAGAAATATAGATATGTCACATATAGGAATATGTTTAATTTCACTTGAAAGAGGATCTTAAACAAATTAGGAGCATTAATCTTCATCATAGAGAAATAATTGCAAATTCAATAACCAAAATTTAATAAGGAATAATAGAAGTGGATTCTAAGTCTTAGTACTATAATCACGCATATCAATCAAATAACTCTTACAATTTGTTTTGCATTGGTTAAATTCTCATTCATAGTTATTTTTATTGTTTAGTTCAATTTTGTTCCATAAATTTCAACATACATATTACGTGTTTCGGTTAAGGTTAGTAATTTAGAAAATAGTTTATTTAAATCCATGTGGATACAATACTTAGACTCAAAGTCCATTATATTATTTGTGTGATTCCTACGCTTGTGGTAGGAAAACATGCAATAAAACAACTCAACGGATGTGTAATATTTATACGTGTATTGAATCTTCTAATATTCCATATAATAAATTGATAATTGTTGATAAAACTAAAAATAATTCCGAATATAATATCAAGTTCTAATTATAAAAATAACTCGAGACAAATAATAACTTAATGTATAATTGATTTGCATGGAGTTAATAACCTTATAATTTCTTTTATAAGGTCTCATTTTGGACATACCTCCTTCAATGTAAAATTTATCTTTCATAATCTCGAACTCTATTTGAACATTTATTATTAAGAAGTTATAATGAATTTTATTAATATGTTAAGAATAAAATTCATTATCATATTCAATATAATAATTAAGCTCGAGTACAGTTCGAGATGATGAACTATTTATTTTCATTATTATATACAATATGAATTTATAATTAATTTTATTAGTATTATAATTATTATTGGAATTATTATTATTATAAATTTAATTTTTTTTATTAACATCATGGAATTATAATTAAATTTATTATTTTTAGCTATTATGAAATTATTATTAACCCTATATTTTTTTTATTAACATTATGAGATTATAATAACATTTATAATTTTTGGTTATTATTATTATTATTATTATTATTATTATTATTATTATTAAATTATTATTATTATTATTATCACTTAACATTATAATCGAAATTATTTTTATTATTATTTAAAAATGAAATTATAATTAATTTAATTCTTTAAGAATAGTATTATAATTTTATTAGTAGTTATTATGGAATTATTATGATTAAATTAAATATTTTTAATGATTATGAAATAAACCTATTAATAATAATAATAATAATAATAATAATAAACTAAAAAAAATTGCCCAGCTGAGCCGTATGTCCCCACGGACTGCCTTTCACGAGTTTGCTTATGGACGCTAGACCGTATGTCCAGTGGACTTGGAGTCCATGGGCCTAACCCATGAACTACCTTTCGTGAATTGGTCCATGGACGTAGCATCCGTGGCCAACTGAAAGAGGCGTAAAAAAATGCCTCTTCGTCTACTACTCCGGTGGAGCTCGTAATTTTTGGTGAGTTCCGTTCAAAATTTTCACCAATTTCAGTTCTAATTCTAGTCTAAAATCATATATAACCTCAATGCACATATAAATTCATTAATCTACATTTAAAATCCAATAACTATTCGAATCATTCAAGTTTTGTCACATATAAAAAAAAAAAAAAAAAAAAAAAAAGATTTTAGAGATAAAAATTTGAGGTTTATAACCTTGAATACTTGGTTTGAAGGTGGTGAAGAAGAACCGACTTGTTGATTTCGAATTTTTTCAAGCATTTTTTTTTTTCAATTTTTATCGTCTCTCATACAAAAAGTGTCTCTCTCACATGGACACAATGGTCGGGACGTGAAGTGAAGAGGGGTATAATAGACTTTCAAATTTTTAATTGATAAATTGGTCAATGAGTATTTTGGATAAGGGGTCGAGTGACCCGGTTATTGGCTACCATTTCCTCTCTCCGGATATGAAAGTGTGTGCAAATTTTATGTTTTAAGAAGCGTGCTGCCGATTTACAAATATTCAATTCATGTGTATGTTATCGTTGAAATTTCACAAATGTATTTCGTGGTTGCAATAGTTTTGTAGAGGCATTTTGGCTGTTGACGCTTTCCATACTTTGACGAGGATTTGGGGTCGTGAGGTTAGAAGCTGTGATTTGAATTCTGCTCAGGAAAAACTCACATATAACTAAGAAAAAAAAAAAAAAAAATCATGAAATAATACATGAAAATTTGTATGCTATAAGTACTAGGCATCATACAAAAATAAACCAAAATTACTTACTCTCAAAATCTCTCTGAATTTTTGTAACTGAAACAATTCAATAGCTGTTAACACTTCCACAATTAAGACATCCCAAATTGATAAATATTTACAAAACAAAATTGTTGAAATTATTGATATTCCGTGCTAAATCTTGTTGAACATAACAATGTGTTCAGTAAACTTTGTTTATAGTCGACACGAATTTCAAACTACTTTTTTAATCACACAAATTTTCTCTCTTCAATTTTTAACCACAAATTTTACCTCGAAAACACAAATAATACTAATCATTACGTGTTATAACTATTCCCGAACGCAGGCTAAATAAAAAAATCCAATACACCAATATTATATTGATTACAACCCCAAAAATGAGCTATGCTTAAACCCCAATGAATCAAAAGAATTGCAACAGGTAACCAATTCAAAACTATTTTTCTAAATCTTAGGACAAAATTATTCATATTTTTTTTTTTTTGAAACGTTGTGCTATAATATTAACAAGTCTTTTTTTCCCTGGTCGTTTTAGTAAATTTCAAATTCTTGACTTGGTCAAACGTATACGAATGGCATGTTTAGTGTACTTGAAATCAGTGAAAAATCCATGAGTCTTGTAGCATGTATGTGATTCATTTTTGTGAAATTTCTTTACTGTATATGAGGAACACAAGCATTGGAAATTCTAGGTCCACTTGAACTACTTTTTTTTTTTTTATTATTATTATCATCTGTGTGATGAATATCATAGTTTGTTATGATATCGTGCTTTTAATAGTTTAGATCCAATATACACATGCAGACGTAAAAAAATGTCAAGGACACGTGGCAATTTTCTTGTCAACCTAGACCAGTCCTTTTGTTTCTACACTAAGATAATGTATTGATAAGAAAGTTGGGAAGATAACAATATTTTTGAGAGCAAAATAACATTATATTATCTCAATAGATTGCATGCATTACAATGATGTAAACCCTTATATTTATAGACAATTATTAAGGTTTACTGTAGCTAAATAAAGATATTTTCATAATAATTTATACAAATAATGATTATAACTTGTAAAGTAAGTTTTAACCATGTCTTGGTGGGCCTATTGGTACAAGATTCTCTACAATAGAGTTTGGTAGGAGCCTTCTTTGGGGATTTTATCCAATTTGAGTGGCTCTAGGCAATCCACTTGCGTAGGGATAAGTTTTTACCGACCTTGACAGAGCTCCGTTCAGTCGATGTTTATGCTGAGGTCAACATTTTACCGATCTCAAAATTATTCTTCTGGATGACAAAGAGCCGAGCTTGCAGCTCGAACTACGGTACACGTACGATGAGATTCGTTGATCAGTTGTAAGACCTAATATAGCACAAGCCTACCTTTTCTGAAATTTTCTCATATGGGCTAGGCCTATTTTACTTAAATGTACTGGACTTGGCATTGATATAGGTGGTAATTACTGGTGACCAGGTTTATGTTCGCACTAATTCATCTTAACAGAATTGAACTAATTAATTCATGTATCAGGTGTTAATATAATATTTATAAAATAATTATAATTATTAAACTTAATTAACATCCTCCAATCGGTGAAAGTTTCAATCAAGGACCAAACCCACGTCTTCCATCCTCTCTTCTCCTCTAATCTCTCTCTATCTCCACACCTGCGACACAGGTAGAGCTCCTCTCCTCTAATTTCTCATTTTACCTGCAACCATAGAAGCATTGGCAGTGGCTGAGGGTGGCAGGTAGCGAAAGTGCGGCAATACCTACCTGCGATGTGCCTGTGTGCAACCAACAGCACAGTCGTTGAGTGTCAATTTATGCTCTCTCCTAGTGCGCGACGACGATCTAAAGGCAAATTGACATTTCAAAGGTGTGAAGTTAATGATTGTGGGTGTTCGGAGGTGGTGGTATGGTAATGTTGGCTGGGCCGGTAGTGATTATAGGCAAGGCCCAGGCAGTGACGTTGATTGGTCTAGTTGTTCCGATAGCTCAATAGATGCGGTGGAGGTCACGTGTGGTGCAATGTGAGTAGTGAGGGTGGTCGGTGGCATAGAGGTTGTTATGGCTGGGTAAGCATTCGAAGCTTCAGCCAATGTGATTTCTAGTTTGATGGTTTTAGTTGTGGTGGGGGTAGTGGTGGTGGGAGTGATGTGGTTTTAGTGGTGATGGTGTAAGACCGCTTTTCATTTTAAGTGCAAATTTTAAATTTCGCGTAAAATTTATGTTAAGGTTGTAGTGAATTTTAAATTGATAATTATTATTATCTATAATTTTAATTATTTTGCAGTGGAAGGACTTGTACGCCGTCTCGATCAATGTGCCAATTAAAATGTTAATAAATTGTTATGTACAATCATAAGTGTTTATTTTATTTGCTAAGATGACTAATTTTTCTTTAATTAAGTTGTAATTGGCCTAGATTGCATTTATTTGTAAATAAGAAATATGTTTTAGGGCACTTTGTTAAAATTTTGAAGGTTGGCACTTAAATTACCAATGGTTGAGAGTAGAGGGGCTAAATTGCAAATTATGAAAAAAATTAGTACCTATACCTCTCTCTCTCTCTCTCTCTCTCTCTCTCTCTCTCTCTCTCTCTCTCTCTCTCTCGGAATCATCTCTCTCTCGGCTCTCTCTTCGCGATGCTCTCCCTCTCTCGACAGCACCGCCGCGCCACCACCCCGGTAACCCTCCCCCTTCCCTCGTTCCTTTCACCGGCAGCGCACAAAAACCCGAACACACACACGAACCGCACACACACACACACGATTTCACACAATTCCACGCACACACACATACATAATTCGATATACACATGTATTTATATATAGATTCTATGTAAATAACGTATGTATGCACCTTATATATATAAATTCAGATTTTTACAGTTAATTTCAGATTTTGGACTTGTTGTTTAGATTTCGAATTTTACATTGTTTATTTGAGATGTTGGACAATGTGTGTGTGTGTGTGTTGATAATTTTGTAACTTAGTTAAGTGTTTGATTAAGTTTGAATCATGAAGACAATTTTTCAGATTTCGAAAATGGAAGCATTAATTTGGTTAATTGATATATTTTTAGTTTAATTCTTATATAATAATCGTAAATTCAGATTTGGGGCAATGTGCATATACGTATATTCCAATAAAATTTAGATTTGAAGAAAGATTTTATTTAAAAGTATGCATTTTCAGATTTTGGAATTTAAAGGATTCAATTAGCTCTATTGTCTAGTGTGAACATGAGTTATAATTGAAATGTTTAGATTTGGGGAAAATTTCAAGAATGGTTAGAGTTGTTGTTTGATCATTTTGTTAATTTTGGTTTAAGTCAAATATATTTACTTGATGTTAAAATTAATGGATAAGAAGATTTTCTAATTTGCAATGAACTTGGATTTTTGTTTAGAATATGGCATGCTAGGGTTTGACATAACTTTAAACCTCGTTTGAATAAAATTGTGGATCACGTGGAAGTTTTAACCTCAGTCAAGATTTTGGTTTACTAATGAAAAGTATTGTGATTATGTGTATACTAAATTAGAATTTCAAGTAATGAGGTGGTTTTTAATTCAATTTTAGTGTATAAGTTTGATTTATAGTCACAATTTCCAGACTTTCGAAATTTATGAAATTTGTAGTTTAGTTAACTGTTCGGGTAAAGTTTGAATAAATGGTGATTTTCAAATTTATGAATAGTTAGAATGTAAATTGGATTTGTCTTTGTGAAATTTAATTTTTGATGAATGTTCTATAGCTTTGACCTTTGTGTAAATTGATAAGTTAGATTTCAATTATTGCTATTGAAGTTAATCTCTTATTCTGAATGTAGTATATGGTTTGTATTTGACATGGCTTAAGATTCCATTTGGTTTGAATTGTAAATCACTTGAGAGACTCAACCTCATTTAGGAGTTTCAAATGTGATTTTGAACTAAAATTATATTTCACTTAATGAATGGGTACAACTAGGATTTTGGTACATTGACGTTACGGGCAGCCGATGTTCCTCCACTTGCAAATCCAGATAACGGTAAATGCTAAGGACATCAAGTAAGTAAACTCACCCTATTTTTTATTAAAGTTGAAAGTTAATGTGAAATTTCTGTGCTCAAGTGACAACATTGTATATTGCTCGTTTTCGATGCTTTCGTTACTTCATAAAAATATATATTGTTCAAATTGGAAACTGCCCAAGCATTCATATATTTTATGTTAATTGCATCATCAAGCATGCATTTGTCATTGAGTACTGGGGAAGTCAAATGATTTTAAAGGAAAAGTGTGGAAAGTTAGATTGTTCTCAAAGAGTATGTATCCCAAGTTTTAAGAATAAATGAATGTACTTTTATGCCATGAAAGGTGTGAGTGGAAAATGGGGCTCGGTGGACCGGCGTACCCGAATTAAACCGCTGTTGCGGTGGTGAATATTAAACCACTTTGCGGTGACGATTGCTTAACCACTCGGCGGTGGCAAATATTAAATCGCTTTGCGGTGACGATTGTAAAACCGCTTGACGGTGGCAAATATTAAACCGCTTTGCGGTGACGATTGCTTAACCGCTCGGAGGTGGCAAATATTAAACCGCTTTGCGGTGACGATTGTAAAACCGCTTGACGGTGGCAAATATTAAACCACTTTGCGGTGACGATTGCTAAACCGCTTGACGGTGGCAAATTTTAAACTGCTATGCGGTGGAAAAGTGATAACCTGGTTTTAAATAAGGGAAATTGCCCACTGCATTATGATTGGCTAGAAGATACATTAATTGTGCTCACGATAGAAATAAAGTTAAAGTTTCGAAAATGTTAAAGTGAAGTTGGAACGTATGAAGTCTTGAAAAGTAAAGTAAATGGAGATAATTACTTTAAATGGTCTAAGGCATTTCATGAAATGAGCATGCATTACATGCATAAAGTTTACTTACTGAGCTTTAGCTCACCCCAATCCCTCCCCAACATTTCAGGTGATGAAAGTTAGGTGATCCGAGGAGAGCACTTGGCGGCTGACTCAGACAGTACCATGATTTATCATTTTAAATAGGGTTTGAAGTGGAATTTCATAAATGTTTTAGTATTTTTATTAGTTCATTCTTTTAATTGTTTATTGGATGTAGTTTTTGATAAGTCATTTATCTCTTTAGTAGTTTATCAATCCTCCATTTAGTTAAATGAAGCTCATGGTTTAAATTTATTTATGTTGAGGAGTTTGGGAATTGATGTTGAGGTTAAATTTTGGAATTGTGGTTGGATGTTGAATGTTGGATGTTGAATGAGTTGAGAATTGCATTTGTATTGTAGGTATGATGTCCCTCTACAGGTTGGTTATGTCCAAGTTATAGAGGAGACTCTGCCGAAATTTTTGTAAAATTTTATAATAGAAAATGAAAAGTTTAAATATTTTAAACGATTATTTCTGCATTTAATGTGAATGGAAGTTAACACGCCTAGGTTTTAGATTTTAAACTTGGGGTGTTACAGATGGGGCGGTGGTTTTAGTTGACAGTGAGATGGTTTCAATTGTAACGGTGAAGTGGTAGTGCAATGACAGTGGTGGTGGTGGTAGTGAGATTACTATTGTTTGTTGGTGGTGGTTGGGGTAACATATTTGAGTCACATGTCGATGTTCAAATCATTAGGTCACATGTTCAAATAACGGGTCACATCTCACATATTTAAGTCACTCATTCAAGTCACAGGGCATATGTCACATGTTCAAATAACAAGTCACATCTCACATATTCAAGTCACGCAAGCCACATGTGTCGGGTTTCATGTTCAAATAACAAATAACATGTCACATAATCAAGTCACATGTTCAAGTCACGAGTCACACGTCACGTGTTCAAATCACGGGTCACATTTTCAAATTAAAGGTCACGTATTTAAGTCCCATGTTACGGTCACATGTCACATTTGTTGCATTAAATCACAATTCACACTTCACATGTTAAGGCCACATTACATAGGTCACAAGTCACAATTATCCAATCATAGCATGTCATAGGTAATACTCCATATTTCAGGTCACATGTCAGGAATCATTTATATAGTCACAAGTCACACTTCACATGTTCATGTCACATGTCACGAGCAACATATTTAATTTCGAATGTCACAATTTTCAATGATGATGAGGTGGGTGTTTTAAAGAATATTTGAATTGGGGTGGGGCGGGGTGAGTGATTTATATAATATATTAATTTTTATTATTTACAACCTGATTTTTGGAATTTTAAACTCATTTCCTTACCTTTGAAATGTGGTTTTATAACAACATGGTTTGTGTATTTATCCCTAGATATAATTTTCTTATTTCAAACACACCGTATTGTGTTGCTATTGATATGTAATAAGATGACCGAAACTGTACATTTTTTTTTAGATTATTGACTTTTTATGAATTCTTAGCAATGTTAAGTTAGGTGGCTTCTAACTTGTTGCAACTTATTTATCAAATACTAAGTGCAATGTCACATCATGTAGACTGGCTTAATGTATTGTATGTTATATACTAAGCTCCTTTTACTTTAATAGCATGTTATAAGATGCGTACAGTTACATATTAAAATGATACTTGTTTGATAAGGTACGTGACACTTAGTGTTACAAAGAAATACATTGCTTTAGACAAGTTTTGCTTTATTTTGATTAATATTCTATGTTATGTTGCATGTAGAGAGTATTTGTTAGGCTGACTATCTTGCAACAACTATGCAACTCAAAATATAAATGTCACTTCCATCACCATCCTAACTGAGCATCAAGATTTGTAGCAAAAAAATCTATTAACTAACTAAATCTCATTTAAAGCAGTTCTGCTAAAAAATACGATTAGAAAATCGATCAAACTGATTAATAGAGTAAAATATATTTTCTAGTATACTTTAGATAGACTGTGACATTGACAACACATGTCACAAGAATTGAAGGAGGCTTTAAACAAAATTTATGAGCATGTAAAATAAAATTAAAGTGTAACTCCTGCATTTTCTATAGGATCGGAGGCTCTCCGTCAGGGAAAAATTGCAGTATGAATGCAACTCATTTCTCTCCATCTTTTGGGAACACAATAGTGAAATGGATTATATGTAAAAGGGATATATCATCAAGAAGCTCCGGTATTAGAATCAATTGCTCATAGTCTAATTGATGAATGCCCTTCAACCTATTTTTTATCTGTTCTAAAGACTTTCCAGATTCATTCTCCATGGAATCCATAATTAGGAAGCCAAGGAATGGATAAACACAAAAGTAGTTAAGATCTCATCTTTAAAAATTATTTTGAATTCATCCCAAATTTCCCAATCACACATCCATCACATTATCTCATTCTGTGCATGTAATTCCATGCTAAGTATTCATTAATGATCAGTACTTGAGACAAATACATTTGGACCTTTTGTATTATTATTTGTTGTCGTGTAACTGACATGAAATGTGTTGGGTGGATTTGTGAATAGTGACGTCAAATAATGAAAATTTGTAAATCCGTGCCGAAATTTGGACAGAGTAACGGTAAGGAAAATACGAAACAAAAAAAAGAAGAAAAGAAGGAACAATGCCAAGGCAAGAGTTGGACTCTTTGTCCTTAAGTCGAATTTGCCCCGCAACGGTGCCTATGGATAACGGCAATCGACTCTCAAGATACAACGACAACACTTGTGTTTGTAGCACTCCAAAACACAAGTACAACGAACCAAAATTAGGCTTATGTACTCCAAAGATGAAATGAAAGAAATCAAATCATTTGAATAAATGAATGATGAATTGATGAATGAAAAAAATAATACAAGCATATGGGGTCTATATATAGATGTTGGAAAGTTGTATCTCAAAAGATACAACCCTTACAAGAGACACATCCTTTCAAATTTGTCTCTAATTGAAGAGACACAATTATTGGAAATTATTAATTTCAAAAGTCACAATGAAAAGACACATCTTTTCATTTAAATTAATTCTAGAATATTCAATAATATTCTTTTAATTTTCCAATATTGTCACAATTTTAAGTGGCTTAATTTTCCATTCACTATTAATGGTTCCACTTAAATAATCACATAAATTGGTCAAAACCAATTTTTCCAACAATCCCCCACATGAATGAAAATTAATGCAAATGCAATGCGAATGAAATGCAGACTCTAACAAATGGAGTACACACGACAAGTCATAGCATCAAGATAGGTAGCTTGTGGCCTTGAACCTTCTTTAGTTGAATACAATCGGATTTACTAGGCTAGTTGGTGAACGCGATGTCTTGAACCATCCAGCCGTTCGTGTAAAACCAAACAACTGTACCAACACCATGACTCATCTAACCTATTCGGTTATCATGATTGAGTCCATTTTGGCCCTGGACTACTCTTGGTTTCATAAGTGCTCTAAGAGAATTAAGCCTCAAATTCTCGTAGAAGCGGCCCCACTTCACACTTATATAGGTGATCTCATACCTTTCTATCTTAAGGTTATGAATCATTAAAAGTATATATGTATACTTATCCTTATACACATTTTACATAGCACTTTAAATTTTAGGAATGGGAATAAGTGCTTTATTCCGAATCATTTATGACTTAGTTGTCCCATTGAACCAAGATCTTGGGATCTCCAATCTACAAGGTTGGGTTTCCGTCATAGTAATTCTATTCAATAGGCTTTAGGCCCATTCCCCTCGAAAGATGGTATACTTGATCTCTTGCAAGTCCTTTCGTCAAAGGATCAGCCAAATTTTCTTTTGACTTCACATAGTTAATAGAGATTATACCATTCGATATTAACTGTTTAATGGTATTATGTCTCCGACGGATATGTCGAGACTTGCCATTATACATACTGTTTTGTGCCCTTGCAATTTCCGACTGATTATCGTAATGTATATTAATCGCAGAAACCGGCTTTTCCCAACATGGAATTTCTTCAAGAAAATTACGAAGTCATTCTGCTTCTTCACCGGCTTTGTCTAACGCAATAAACTCAGATTCCATCATGGATCGAGCAATACACGTTTGCTTAGACGATTTCCAGGACACGGCTCCACCTCCAATGGTAAATACATAACCACTCGTGGATTTTGAATCCTTAATGTCAGATATCCAATTTGCATCAGTATATCCTTCTAACACCGCAGGATATTTTGAGTAGTGTAATCCATATTCAACCGTGTGTCTTAAATATCTAAGAACTCGGTTTAATGCCTTCCAATGTACAACACTTGGATTACTAGTGAATCTACTCAACTTGTTGACTATGTATGCTATATCTGGCCTTGTGCAGTTGGTAATATACATTAAACTACCAATGACACGCGAATATTCCAATTGAGATATGGGCTCACCAGTATTCTTGGCTAAGTGAATACCTAAGTCAACTGGTGACTTAACCGGTTTATCGTCATACGCCTTAAATTTCTTAAGTATAGTCTCAACATAATGTGATTGAGACAATGACAAACCATCGGATGTCTTAGAGATTTTAATCCCTAATATTACATCCGCCACTCCCATATCCTTCATGTCAAAATGTTTTGTTAACATTTTCTTAGTCGAGGAAATGACTTTGGAGTTATTTCCCATAATTAGCATATCGTCAACATATAGGCATATGATTACATATTCATTAGGTGTGTTTTTAATGTAGACACATTTGTCACATTCATTGATTTTGAAGCCATTTGACAACATCGTTTTATCAAACTTTTCATGCCATTGCTTCGGTGCTTGTTTCAATCCATACAATGATTTTACAAGTCTACACACCTTCTTTTCATTTCCTGGTGCAACAAACCCTTCAGGTTGTTCCATGTAGATTTCTTCTTCTAATTCACCATTTAGAAACGCGGTTTTGACATCCATTTAATGTATTTCAAGATTATGCAATGCTGCGATTGCAATCAAGACACGTATAGACGTAATTCTTGTAACGGGTGAATAGGTATCAAAAAAATCTAGTCCTTCTTTTTGTCTATACCCTTTGACTACTAATCTAGCCTTGTATTTATCAATTGATCCATCCGACTTCAATTTCTCTTTGAAGATCCATTTACAGCCTAAAGCTTTGTTTCCCGGAGGGAGTTCAACCAATTCCCAAGTATGGTTACTCATGATGGATTCAATTTCATTGCGTACAGCTTCTTTCCAAAAAGGAGCTTCAGGAGAGGACATTGCTTCATCAAATGTCCTAGGATCATTTTCGAGTAAATTGGTTACGAATTCTGGACCGAATGTCTTTGGAATTCGTTGCCTTTTACTACATCTCGATTCTTCATTTACTTGAAGATCATCATTCTTTCCATGTATATTATCATAAGTTCTTTTATTTGAACTTATTTCCTTTTCTTTACACGGAAATCTATCTTCAAAGAAGACCGCATTTCTTGATTCAATAATTGTACCTACGTGTACATCAAGTACTTCGAATTTATGAACCAAGAATCGATATGCACTACTATTGATAGCATATCCAATAAAGACACAATCAATTGTCTTTGGTCCAATCCTAACTTGTTTAGGTTTGGGTATTTGTACTTTCGCTAAGCACCCCCACACTTTGAGATATTTGTAGGAAGGTTTCCGACCTTTCCATAATTCGTAAGGCGATTCAACCTTATCTTTGTGTGGTATTTTATTTAGGATATGATTTGCAGAAAGTATGGCTTCCCCCCACAAGTTTTGAGGTAAGCCCGAACTTATCAACATTGCATTCATCATTTCCTTTAACGTTCGATTTTTGCGTTCAGCAATTCCATTAGATTGTGGTGAATATGGTGCCGTTGTTTGATGAATTATTCCAGATTCAGCACAAAATTTTTCAAACGGTGCAACATATTCTCCACCTCTATCACTACGAATCATTTTAATTCGTTTTCCAAGTTGATTTTCAACTTCATTTTTGTAGTGTTTAAACACTTCCAAAGCTTCATCTTTGCTTTTCAACAAGTACACATAACAGTACCTTGTACAATCATCTATGAATGTGATGAAGTACTTTTTACCACCCCTTGTTTGTACGAACTTCAAATCACACACATCCGTGTGAATTAGTTCTAATGGTGTGGTGTTTCGTTCAACCGAATGAAATGGTGTTTTAGCCGCTTTTGCCTCTACACATGTTTCGCATTTTCCATTATTAAAATGCATATTCGGAAGTAAACTTAAATTCATTAACTTTCCTATTGAATTAAAGTTTGCATGTCCTAATCTATGATGCCATAGATTACATGACTCAAGCATATAAACTGAAGATGAAGTTTTATTGATTGTAGCATTTGGTACAACAGTTAGGACATTCATTTTGAATAGTCCATCTTTTATATAGCCTTTGCCTACATACATATCATTTTTGGTAAGTACAAACTTATCCGATACAAAGACTAGTTTAAAGCCATTCTTGCTTAATAAAGAACCCGACACAAGGTTCTTACGAATATCCGGTACGTGAAGGACATTATTGAGGCTAAGTTCTTTTCCCGACGTCATCTTCAAGACCACTTTGCCTTGTCCTTCCACTTTGGATGTTGAGGAGTTCCCCATAAACAATTTTTCTCCCTCGGTTGGAGTGTATGAAGTGAACATTCCTCTATCGGCACAAATGTGACGGGTTGCACCCGTATCAACCCACCATTCCATGGGATTTCCAACAAGGTTGCATTCAGAAACAACCGCCGATAAATTCATATCGGACATGCCATTTGATATGACATCAGATTCGACAATGTTGGCCTGGGATTGCTTCTTCGGTTTGCGACAATCAACCGAGCGATGTCCAACCTTTCCACAATTGTAGCAATTGCCCTTGAACTTCTTTACATTCTTCTTTGTAGATTCAACGGAATGCTTTCTCTTCTTTCCTTTGTTGTTACTAGATTCCACCACATTTTCCTTTGCTTATGGTATGCCATTCCCAACTCGTTTTTCCGAACTTCGGTTGTCTTCTTCAATCCTCAATCGGACCACGAGTTCTTCAATGTTCATCTCCTTGCGCTTGTGCTTGAGATAGTTTTTGAAGTCCCTCCACATGGGTGGAAGTTTCTCGATAATTGCAGCCACTTGAAATGATTCGCTCACGGACATATTTTCCGCATGAATGTCATGGAGTATGACTTGCAATTCTTGTACTTGACTGATGACGGTCTTCGAATCTACCATTTTGTAGTCCAAGAATTTTCCCACAATGAACTTCTTGATTCCGGCATCTTCGGTCTTGTACTTCTTTTCCAAAGTCTCCCATAGTTCCTTTGCAGATTTCTTGTAGCAATATACACCTATAAGGCGTTGTCCAAGCCATTAAGAATATAATTCTTGCATAAGAAATCCGAATGTTTCCAAGCATCCAAAGCAATCAACGATGCCCTATTATTTTCCCCTTCTTGTATGGCGGGAGGATCTTCATTCAAGAATTTCGCCAAGTTGAGGGTTGTGAGATAAAACAACATTTTCTGTTGCCACATTTTGAAATCAACCCCAACAAATTTCTCCGGCTTTTCCCCGTGTGAAACGGAGTTTGAATGTACGATAGTAGGGGCACCCATGTTCACTAATATCTCGCGACGCGAAATATCCCCGCAAGTGAACGGGTCATGAAGGGTAGTTAAAATGGACCTAAGAGTCCGGATTATCGTTCCCACAAGGACCGTTTACTAAGTACCGAAATGTGTAAATTCTTATCCCTATTTGAACAAAGAAATGAATTTTTGATTGTTTGGAACTAATGTTTATAACTATGATTAACCGATTAAAACTTTGCACAAGATTGAGATTTAGCAATTGTTGATTGTTTTTAAGTATGATTGAAAGTGGTTGGGATTCACGAGTTCACCTAGTCAATTAAATCAATTCCTGTTCCAGATTTTACTTTCTAAATATGTGATCGATCAAGTTCACAAAATTAAGTTGAGATTCCTCTCTCGAGTTTAAATCAACTCTACCTAGATAAGTCAACCTTGTATCTCTACAGCGGGTCCGAATATTCCTTATCGAAGTGCATTACATGCAAGAACTTAAACATGATCGCACTAATCACGAAAGTATATCTCTATCTCTCGTTCAATTAATGGATTTATTACCTAGATCTATGTTATTAACTCACCTCTCGAATTATGGAAATAACACATAAAGTCATGAATAAGTGGCCAATTCATTCAAGCATTAAACGCAATAATAAACCAACACATGCATTACGGCGTTAAAACAAGGAACATGGAATTAAAGTAATATGACTAGGCTACGTCGAGATTCCCAACGTTAGGATTAGTTACACATAATATCTGAATAATAAAAACAATCTGAATTAAAATTAAACATGCAGGAGTTTATGAGTTCAACAATGAGAAAAGAAGTCTTGCACCAAGATTTGCTTTCACGTGTTTAGCTCCTAATCTCCTGTGCTTTTTCTGTCCTTGAGTCTTCTCGTTAATTCGATGTTGGATAGCCAAGAATCCTTCAATATTCAGCTCTACACCAGGCTGCTCCTCAGTTTCTCACGCCTCTCTTATGACTTAGGTTAATTTCCCGTGCTTTTGCCTCTTAAAATCGCGCACAAAAGCCCAGTACAGGCCCAGTCGGACACCCACGCGATCGCGTGGTTGGTACGTCAGCGATCGCGTGGGCGAGCCTTATTTCGCTCTGCATGCATTTTGTCGCCAAGTCGCGATCACTGACCTTGAGCCTCAGCGATCGCGACCTGGAGGTTTGACACGCGATTCGCCATCTTTCTCTTGGCCTTCAAGTTGGTCCCCTGATTTTATTTGCAAAATGAATCCCCCACTATTGATTTGATCAATTTGACCCTAGACTTTCTGTTTCTCTTCAATTCTCCTTCTTTTGACCTTTATTTCCCGTAATTGCTTCCTTGTTCCTCTTTTTGACTAAAATCTGAAATAACAACAATTAAATACAATTTAGGTAGAATAAATTCATAAATCAACACGGTAAATTCTCATTTTGGCATATCCACAAGTGTATAAAATACACCTATCAACCCACAACCGGAAGAATCACATTAGTAGTAGTTGTATTCACAACGGGAGGAATCACACCGGTAGGAACACTTCCTTCAGAAGTTCCCATATTCGAAGTAGTATCGGTATTAAGAACCGTATTCATTTCCGTTTACGTAAAACAGAAGATTAACCAAAACAAAATAGAAATGAAGAAGATGTTAAACTTAACAAGTTTAACCAAACAAGAATGTCACTTTCACAAAATATAGAGAACTCGACTTAAGATTGTTGGGTGGATTTGTGAATAGTGACGCCAAATAATGAAAATTTGTAAATCCGTGCCGAAATTTGGACAGAGTAACGGCAAGGAAATACGAAACAAAAAAAAGAAGAAAAGAAGGAACAATGCCGAGGCAAGAGTTGGACTCTTTATCCTTAAGTCGAATTTGCCCCGCAACGGTGCCTACGGATAACGGCAATCGACTCCCAAGATACAACGGCAACACTTGTGTTTGTAGCACTCCAAAACACAAGTACAACGAACCAAAATTAGGCTTATGTACTCCAAAGATGAAATGAAAGAAATCAAATCATTTGAATAAATGAATGATGAATTGATGAATGAAAAAAATAATACAAGCATATGGGGTCTATATATAGATGTTGAAAAGTTGTATCTCAAAAGACACAACCCTTACAAGAGACACATCCTTTCAAATTTGTCTCTAATTGAAGAGACACAATTATTGGAAATTATTAATTTTAAAAGTCACAATGAAAAGACACATTTTTTCATTTAAATTAATTCTAAAATATTCAATAATATTCTTTTAATTTTCTAATATTGTCACAATTTTAAGTAGCTTAATTTTCCATTCACTATTAATGATTCCACTTAAATAATCACATAAATTGGTCAAAACCAATTTTTCCAACAAAATGTTATTTTTCATTGATTCATTTCATGTAGTTGTTTATGTTGTTGACCAGCTTGTTAGATTGTAGTGCAAGTATACATTTGATATCTGTTGTCCTTGTACATCCCAATGATCACTGCATGTCATTCAAATTATCTATCTTATTTACTGCGTTATTGAGTGTATTTGATAATGAACTTAAATCTTGTTCCATCACTTGGAATATGTAGATACATTCATATGTATGCCTTGATTGCTACCAAAATAAATGTTCTTCAGTTTATAGAATTCTTTAAATGTGGATCCATATATGTAAAACTGCGTTGAACTAATGATAATGAATAACTTATATCTACGAGGATAACTGTAGAATTTCTGAGCCGTGTTCATGTAAACTCACAATCTCATGTCCACTGGCATACACGAGTTACAATATATATATCCAATGATAATTGCTTAAAAATTCAAGCAACACGAATCCAGAAATTTTGTTCATCTATGGCAGACATCGGTTAAATAACTGTATTTTTTGAATTGCAACCCAAAAAATGCCGGCATGGACGAGCGCGCAACTCGCCATGCTGTAGATCCGTCTCTAAACACTTGCAGATTAACCTAAAACATAACAAACAACAATTATTTCCTCCCTTTTGAAGAGAGGAAAATCACTTAAAAATCACAAGAACTCCTAAATATCAAGGTATAATTGACCTTTTATCTAGAGAGTATTCGAATTGATCAAAGTGACCGTTGTCCTTATAAATACTAATAATATTATCTGTCATATTGATCTCAACCTTGAGAAAATCTTCATCACTTTTATTTTCATCCTCGTCTTCATATTATTAGTTACCTGCTAAGGAATGATCACTGGGATTTCTTTGGAGGATCATTCAAGTGGGAAACAATATTCACATATATATGAAACGACAACAATTTGGGATTTTGATCTTGGTCAAAACATATACAAAGGACATGTTTAGAGTATCTTCAATGAGATATTATTTAGATACAATGTCTAGCTATTTTTTTTTTTTTCAAATGACAAGAATTGCTTAGTGGAGTAAATTATTTACCATATGTCCTACTATAATATTACAAGTTGGGTAGTTTTTCCCTTTTTATTTTTATTTTTTTTAACAATAGTAATAATGGAATAAAAGAAGTGAAAATGTATTTCTTGAATATTATAGGTTAAATATATTGTCATCCCATATTCTAATATGTGTACTATATTTTAATTGTAAGAAATATTCACAACTTTTAATCAATATTACAATTATTTCTCCCAACTTTTTTCATCGTATTCTTATTTTAATTCTTTTATTAATTAATATATCTCACATCTTCTATCGATTTCTGTCAAAAAATTTATTAAGAAGAATTAAAAAGATTTATTTATTGCTTGTACAAATAAATCAAAAATTTTAATTGAATACTTTTTAATTTTTTAAAGCACGATAATAAAAAAAAAAAAATTGGACGAAACCCATCATGAAGGTCAAAATTTAATAATTATTGAAAATTTAATGATAAGAACTTGATAAAAAAAAATAAAGAATATAAATATAATAATCTATAAAGATTATGAACAATAATATAATTCAAATGTATTCTAGTTATAAAAATTTGTGATACAAATATAAATTATCATATTTGTTATAAAATCATCGAAATCATAAGAACAACATAGAGAGAGAAATGGAGAGAGTTTAGAGGAGAGAATTTCTCTTCAAGAATTGGTGTAATAAATTGGTAAGTATAGGCTCCTATTTATAGGAGTGGACAATGGCACAATCGTAATATTGTAAAGTTTACAGGGATATAATGGTAATGTCATTCACATATATACATTATTTATAACACTCCCCCTTGAATGACATATTACGCAATTGTCTGCCTCGTTAAAACCTTGCTAAGAAAACCCAATGGGATAAAACTTGAGCGAAGGAAAAAGAGTACAGTTGCTCCCCCTGATATTGGCCATCGTCAATCGTTGAGTCTTAATGTTCAAGTAGAACAAATCATGTATTGAATCTTTGAAGTTCTTCAGTGCTTCAGTGCTGCCTCGTTAAAACCTTGTCAGTAAAACCCAATGGGACAAAATCTGAACGAAGGAAAAAGAGTACAACCGCTGCCTCGTTAAAACCTTGTCAGGAAAACCCTGTGGGACAAAACCTGGACGAAGGAAAAAGAGTACAGCATGACAGCATGATTCTCCCCCTGAAGTGTGCAATCAAGTATTCATGAACCTTTTGAATAATGATATCATCTTTCTTCTGGAATATATATGAAAATCTTCTTGTGTGTAGTCGATATCATAACATTCTTCATAAGATGTGTATGATTTTCTTCATTTGTTGATATCATTCCAGTATAACAATGTGTTGCTGAATTATAGCTTGTTGATAGCTATGATGATGCCTCAAAAACCTTGCTAGGAAAACCCTGTGGGACAAAACCTCAGCGAAGGGAAAAAGAGTGCATTATTCTCATTAATTTTCATCAATACGCCTCAACTGTTGCCTCATTAAAAAACTTGCTATGAAAACCCTGTGGGACAAAACCTCAGCTAAGGGAAAAAGAGTGCAACGCGTATTTATTCCTTTCATGGAATATTACATGTATATTGGTGCAATCACGAATCTTTTCATTGTATTTTTCACTTCTGGTGAATAATCAAATTTAGAATTCACTTCTGGTGAATAATCAAATCTATAATTCACTTTCATAGATTGCATCTTTCACTTCTAGTGAATAATTAAATATTCATTTTCAAATTCACTTCTAGTGAATAATCAATTTCAAATTCACTTCTGGTGAATATTCATTTTCGTATTCACTTCTAGTGAATAATCAATTTCCCAGATGTCATAAATAGTACACTCCAATTTCACTTTCAACATATTATATCATGGAGTCATTTGTATCATTCTATAGTGATACTAATCTGGGCATATTGAATCTTTCAATGATTTATACATGTATGTTCTTGCACTTTATAAACTGCAATTTCTAATTTTGCAGGAGCATAATCAATCATTGAAATAGATATCAATTTCGACATATAATCTACAATCATTTTACTTGAAATCCCAACGTACCGCGATCAACTGGTACATCAAATAATACTCCCAAAGTACCGAGATGAGAATCATACATTTTGATCTCACTCATTGGTATATCAAGGAGCTCAAGCTAGTGATTTAGACTATAGTCTATCCACCATATGTCATGCCAGTTCTATGAAAAATTTCGCGCGCAACTAGTCGTCTTTTACGACTGTGAAATATTTTTCATTTGTACATATAATTACTGGCTTTACACATTTAAGCATTTGGACTTCAGGTCCTTGAACAATAATCCCTACATTAGGGTTTCATACTTGGCCAAAGAATTATGATTTCATCAATCTTATTTCATAAGAGGGTATGCAGTCGACTTATTTATCGATTCCATCTCAATATAACGTGGAGAGATCTCTTTATATGTTCTATCATCAGGTACCTGAATATCTCATCATTTGACTATGTCCCTTTTACTTACTTTGAGTATTTAGCCTCAAAGGAATCATTTCAATCATTCAAGAGATATTTATTTTTGGAATCGATAGTCATTATGCTTCAGGCATAATTACGCTTCAGGCGTGTTTTCACCATAATGTTCTCAAATATTATCAATCGGCTAAAATGCCATAACACATGTCATTCTTTTAGGGATGTAATTTCAATCATATATCTCAGTGCGCTTTGGTGGAGTGTATGCATATCGCACTTTTACAAATAATAAAGCTTCTTGAGCTATTCCCTGTTTGACATAGAATATTGTTGTATGATAAACAATTTCTGAATAAGTTATTCTCATAGAAAATAATTTGGAACTTTTGATAATCTAACCGTTTATTATAGAACTTCTGGTTCTATACGGTTTTATTTCATTTCTATGTATGAATATTTGATTCAATACAATATCGCTAAACTTCTGGTTCAATACAATGTATATTTCATTTATGAGCTTCTGGTTCATACTATATACATATTTCACTTGTACGTATGAACTTCTGGTTCAATAAGATATTTCACTTGTACATATGTATGAACTTCTGGTTCAATACAACATTTATTTCATCAGTATTCTATATAGTTCAAATCAGTATACCTTTATTACTTTTAGTATACCGAAAAATCAGGTACAATATCCAAGGAAATATCTCATAATCTCAATCTTGTCGCCAAATCTTCCCTTATATCGAAAAAGGTAATGGCATATTATCTCACCTTTTCAATAATTTATTCCATTATTTCTTGATGGAATCCATATCACTGACACGCGGAGCCGCCGCTCTTTTACGCGTTGAATAATGCATTTAAATAGATGATTTGGGAAGAAGGCTAGATCCATCAAAAATGGATATCATACTTTCAAATATTCGCAAATATTATTCCAATCTTCCAGTAAATGATTTGAGAAAAATTTATCGAATTAGGCTCGAAAGATTGAGGTTGCTGATGGATCATGGCATGCCAGAAGATGTTCGCTGGTTGATCGAAGCAAAAGTTCGATTAGCTGGTGAATTACCAGATTCATTTTCTAAGCACAAGCCTGGCTTAGGTAAGAGTACTTTTGCAAAGAAGCGAAGAGCAAAAAGATTAAATAGTTGCTACAAATGTGCTCGATGGACATGTGATACCCGTTGTAAATCAATAGGATATTCATCCATAAATCGAGATGATAAGATAGACTTCATTAAGGGTGGACTGAGTAAGGAGTCATTGGATGATATCCGATTAACTCTTGAGACGCACCCTAGTGGATATGTGCAGCGTGAGCTACTATCTTTATGGGCTAAATTCATCAGCGATAAAGAGAGATATAGTCTCAAAAATATAATAGCAAAAGATCCTGTTTGCCATGCTGTTATAAACAATGATGCTTTGGCTATGCAGCATTAATACAAGGTAAATCATTTGATATATATGCACATATAAAATATTTTTTCTGTTTCCTTTCACGAGTTTTGATAAAGGCTGGTTAAAAATATTAAATCGCCGAAAGGTGAGTAGGATGATTTTGTCAAAAGTAAATCTTCACTTTTTCGAAAAACGACCAGTAAATAGTGAAGTTTTTCGGTTTTAAATAGCCAAACATTTTTCATAGTTCATGCATCCCAAAATAACATTTTCCTTCTTTACTTTCAAAAATGGAAGGACCAAAATTTCGACAGATCAAAACTATCTGTGTATTTTGTGGATCAAAAGTGGGAAAAGGTTTTGGGTATCTAGAAGCAGCCGTGGATTTAGGAAAGAAATTGGGAGAGAAAGGTATCACTCTCGTGTATGGAGGAGGTAGCAGTGGATTGATGGGTTGTGTTTCACAATCCGCTCTAGTAGAGAAAGCAAGAGTGATAGGTGTTATACCTACTCCTTTAGCTGATATTGCAGGCAAAACACGAGGGCATGAAGTACAAACCTTATCTATCCATGAACGCATAACTTGCATGTTATATGGTTCTGATGCCTTCATAGCCCTGCCTGGAGGTTTTGGTACTTTAGAAGAAATCTTTAATATTACTTCATGGGCTCAACTAGATCTCCATACTAAGCCTATAGGGCTTTTAAATGTAAACAATTTCTTTGATGGTTTGCTAACATTTCTTGATTATGCTGTGGAACAGGGATTCATATCTCCATTTTCTAGGAGAATCCTTATTTCTGCTCCTACTATCGAGGAACTGCTGGATAAGTTGCAATCATATATTCCAATACAAGATCCAGCAGGAGTAAAGATAGATTGGTCGCAAGGAAGGGGAATCAAGCGAAAATGGAGTCCGGTTAATGTAAATTTATCTTTGTGAACTCTAGAATAGGTGGTGGTAGAGTACGGAGTATTCTCACTCTTGAGACACACCATAAATTTCTAGGATTTTATCAATGTATTAATCTTGTGTACCTCAAAGATTTAAAGTGGTAGAGTATGGAGTATTTCTTACTCTTGAAACACACTTTTTTCTTTATTTCCTCAAAAGGTCAGAGGTGGTAGGATACGGCTACTCCCGAAACACATCTCTAATTTTGAGGATCATAAATGTTTTCCCCTTTTGCATTTTGCATGTATGTCTCGTTTATGCTTCTTCAGGAGCAATAATAATATCATTTCAGTATGTTTAGATGATAATTTTTACTTCTTCTGGAGTAAATATGTACTTCTTCTGGAATATATAAGTGCTCGTGCAAGAACTTTTCCAGGCACTTATCATCTAACATTCATCTCATAATACTGATGAGATTATTTTCACATTAGCTATATCCGTGCTATCATGTGATATTATCTTATCATACATCAACATTCTCTTGTTGAATAATTTTCATCCACCCATTCAAATTCAGATATTGGTAACTTCTGGTACCATTGGATAAAACATTTTATTAATATTTATCAACCTTTTGGTAATGATAACTTCTGGTATCATTTGATAAAATATTTTCTAACTTTAGTATTGATAACTTCTGGTATCATTTAATGAAGTATCAAATAACAATAATATTGTATATATATATTAACAATAACGATACTGGGGTTATACCACCAAGTATATATGTTGACAACAACCCTCTAATATGTTAGAATTAACCAACAACTGAGGTGTTTATATGTATTCAATTGATATACCGACCATATAGGCGGTGTCAACGTGATGAAATAATTAAACCAGCCATATAGACGGTATCAACGAGATGAAACAATTAAACCGGCCATATAGGCGGAATCGACATAATGAAATAATTAAACCGGGTAAAGCCAACCATGTAGGTGGTAAAACCAACCATGTAGGTGGCAGCATAATATAATTCAATTGATCACATATTAATCGTTAATTTACGATTATTATACTTGTATGTATTATTAAGGGCAAAATCGTCCATATTTTAATATATTGCTCATAAGAATAAATTGAAACCGTCAATAGGTTTAAAATTTAATTTAGAACAAACTTACTTTTGGTCCGAAGTTCAAAATCTCGTCAGGATTGCTCCAAAAACAGTTTTTAAGAAAACCGCCATGTTCGACCGCCGGAATATTTTAAAAACTGCACAAAACAGAAAAATAAGATCATAGAAAAATCCAATTCATCAAAACGGACAAACTGCCTTTCGTCATCGCCGGATCCGCCACGCGCCGCCGCCGCCGGCCGCCAAGCGCCGGTGATCGGAAAAATTAACCCATCACCATAATATGTGCCTCGGCGTCCTGAACATGCCGGTGGTCTCCGATTTTCCAAAAGATCAACCGTTTGGCCGGAATCATCATTTTTCAGTCCGCCAGCATCTTCTTCTCCGGACAATAACTTCCGTTTTAACCGTTGGATTTGCGTCAAATTTCAGTCGAGTCTTCTCCTAGAAAAACCCGTTGATATGCCGCTGGCCGATCGTCGATCGGAGTTCAGAATCGTCGGGAATAAGCATTTCAATTTTCGGTCAGATATCTGTTTTTGCACAGTTTTTCAGATTTTCTTCTTCGGTCGATATCTTTTGTTTCAGCCGTTGGTTCTGCGCCAAATTTTAGGCGAGTCTTCTCCTTGACAAGCCCGTTCTGATGGCGGTGGCCGATCGTCGATCGGATATCTGGATCGGCCAGAATCATTCTTTTTCAGTTTGAGAGAAAAGGAAACATTGGTTAGTAATAATCAGGTTTCTGATACAGAGGCTCATCATTTAGATGCAACTGTAGAGCATACTCCCGTTATTACTCAATTGGTTAGAGACTCGTGCTGATAACGTGTTATAAAATCATCGAAATCATAAGAACAACATAGAGAGAGAAATGGAGAGAGTTTAGAGGAGAGAATTTCTCTTCAAGAATTGGTGTAATAAATTGGTAAGTATAGGCTCCTATTTATAGGAGTGGACAATGGCACAATCGTAATATTGTAAAGTTTACAGGGATATAATGGTAATGTCATTCACATATACACATTATTTATAACAATATTCATATTATGTAGGTGGTGTAATTTCCTTTTTCTGCTTTCCATACTTCGACGGTTTTTTTTTTTTTTTTTTGGTAGACTCTTCGTCGTCCTCTTCGTCTCCCTTGATCCGACTCATATAGTCATCGACAACTCGATGGCCCAATCCTTGCCTCCGTATTCATCCCTCTCCGCAAACAGCATATTTTTTCTCAACTCCAAACTCAGCTCCGAACAAGACTTAGATGGAGCCCCGACTCTACTCTCGGAGCTCCGGATTGAGTGCGATGATCTCGACCAATCCCTCTCCGATCTAAACACCCGGATCCAATCACACCTGGCTCGTCACTCCTCCCAATCGGGTCGGGTGGGATCCCTTTTCTCCAATATCCATGCCCACTTGCATGGCCTTCAGCAGTCTACTGCTCACTCTCTACCTGGTGCGAATATGCGCATTCACATATTTTGCACTTTAATTGATTGTGGCTTGTATCGATTTATAGGTTTATTTATTTATTAGCATATATTACTGTGTTTATAGATGAGGCATCAAAGAGGGGGATGGGGGAGGAATTGCAGGCATTGGCGAAAGAGGTGGCGAGGGTGGAAACTGTGCGAAAGTATGCAGGTGAGTTTTTTAATTTTTAATCATTTCTGGATTTGATTTTGGTTAATTTCAATTGTGTCAAAGTGAAGATTTTTGAATATAAATAGAGTATATATTTTGGAAACATGGAGAAATAACCAGAATTTAGTGGTGCTTGTGGGAATTAAAACTTCAAATTTTCATTTAAATAGGTATGCAAGTTGAATTTATTTTGATATTGCGAAAAAGGGGGGTGGGTTGAAGAATTATGAGCATACCTTCATGTTTAGAACGTTATGCGACCATTCAATGTATGGTCTTTTTGTGTAAGGCACCATAAGTTTTAGCTTCATGTTTAGAAAGTTATACGACTAGGGCATGTTACTCTATGTTTGTAATGTTAGTTTCATCAAAACTTGCAACGGTGATTGGTGAATGCAGACTTTTATGTGTTTCTTATGTAACTTGGGGCACATCCATGGACACGTGTTCTGCCTTTTTTGACAAAAAAATAAAAATAAAAAATTAGAAGTTTTGTTGATACTGAAACATATAGAGCAACGTGAAATGCACAATTTGTGATCTTCAGTCTACGTTGTCGTGTAGTCTTCAGATTGTGGATGACCTCCTATTATAATGGATGAAGTGCTATTTCTAGCTTATCTCACTTCTTTATATTTTCATTTTGATGATTGTTGTAAGTTATATGATGAAAAATCAAACAAGAAATAACTGGAAAACTGATATATACTTCTTGTTTGTTTTGTTTCTGTTGTTCTAATCATTCTCATTATCAGCCTCTTCATAATTTTCAGAGACAGCATTAAAGCTTGACACTTTGGTTGGTGACATTGAGGATGCTGTATCTTCTACTCTGAGGAGGCATGCATTGAAAAATAATTCAGAAGTGAGTACCCTTTAAGGGTATGTTTGTTTTAGATTCCTTAGGCTAATTGAATTATGAAAGATAATTAAATTGGTATAAATCTGAAGAGTCCACCTTTAAGTTTTCCAATAGTCCCATTACTTTATATTAATGTTTTAGTATGATTCTAACTTTCCGGTGGGTAACAATCAATTATTGGGATGTTATTTGAATAATTGGTACATCCAAATAACAGGCTAAATTAATCTTGGTTGAAAGGATTTATTCACTCAACTCTAGTCTTTTGCTTTTTGTATTCCTTTACTCATCACAGGATATGCGAGAAAAGGCTATAAGAACTCTTAAATTGACAGAAGATGTTCTTAGTTCAGTAAGAAAGAATCATCCTCAGTGGGCACAACTTGTTTCAGCTGTTGATCACCGAGTCGATAGAGCTTTAGCCATTTTACGACCTCAGGCTATTGCAGATCATCGGGCCCTTCTGGCTTCTCTTGGATGGCCACCGCCTTTATCGACTTTGAATTCATCAAATCAAGAAGAAAAAAGATCAAATGATGTCCAAAATCCTCTTTTCACAATGCAGGGAGACCTAAAGCACCAATACTGTGAAAGTTTCTTTGCATTGTGTGGTCTACAAGAATTGCAAAGACAAAGGAAAACTCGTCAACTTGAAGGGCAGTATAGCGATGTTGCTCTGCGTCAACCACTTTGGGCTATTGAAGAGCTTGTGAATCCTTTATTCATTGAAGCTCAACTCCACTTCTCAAAGTGGATTGATAAGCCAGAGTTCATATTTGCTCTTGTTTATAAGATTACTCGAGATTATGTTGACTCTATGGATGAGTTATTGCAGCCACTTCTTGACGAAGCAATGCTATCTGGCTACAGTTGCAGAGAAGAATGGATCTCTGCAATTGTATCTTCCCTATCAACATATCTTGCAAAAGAGATATTTCCCACACATGTGAGTCAGCTTGATGAAGAGAGCATTACGGGGGCTGAGTCACAGGCTAGAATAGCTTGGCTACATCTCATTGACTTGATGATTAAATTTGATAAGCAAATTAAATCTCTGGTAGTACATTCAGGTATGTCGCTTTTCCTCGAGGAGGATGGAAATCTATTGAAAATCTCTTCATTATCTGTATTTTGTGATAGACCCGACTGGCTTGATTTGTGGGCTGAAATAGAGCTTACTGATGTGCTAGCTAAATTAAAACATGAAATGGAAAATGACATTAATTGGTCAAATGAAGGTCAGGTAGCTTCTATTATATCTGCGCAGGAAGATCATAAATCTCCTTTGATTTCTGGTTCTTTCCTTCGTTATCTATCATCTATAGTTGATCGTTGTCGGTCACTACCCAGCATCTCATTGAGTGCAAGGTTTATGAGGTTGACAGGTGCACCTATAATATGGAAGTTCTTGGATTGTTTACTGCTGAGGTGCCAAGAAGCCGAGGGACTGACAGCTCTAGCAGATGACGCTGCTCTAACTAAAGTTGCCAAGTCTGTTAATGCCGCTCGCTACTTTGAGTCCATTCTTGTAGAATGGTGTGAGGACGTCTTCTTTCTGGAGATGGGACTGAGCCAATCTGGTGAATTGAGAACACCGGATGACAGTAGTAGTACAAGCAGAAGGTCCACTGAAGCACCTGGGAATAGTATTTTTGATGAAGAAATCAGAAAGCTTGAGCAATTTAGAACAGAATGGGTTGAGAAGTTATCAACTGTTGTTTTGAGGGGATTTGATGCACGATTTCGAGATTACACCAAGAACAAAAAGCAATGGCAGGAGAAGGGGGAAGAAGGGTGGACAGTGTCCAGATCTTTCATTGGGGCACTAGATTATTTGCAGGGAAAAACGTCAGTACTTGAAGAAGGTTTAAACAAAAATGATTTTACAGTGGTTTGGAGAAGTTTGGCAACGGGGATAGATCGATTAATATTTAATGGTATTTTGATGAGCAATGCGAAGTTCAATGATGTTGGAGTTGAGAGATTTGGGAATGATTTGGCAGTTCTCTTTGGTGCTTTTGGAGCTTGGTGTTTTAGACCTGAAGGTTTCTTCCCGAAAGTTAGTGAGGGATTAAAGCTGTTGAGACTGGCGAAAACACAGCTAAAGAATAATTTGGTGGGAGATGAAAGATGGTTAAAAGAGAATGGCATAAGGCATTTGAGTCGAACACAGGTTGAACAAATTGCGAAGAACAGAGTATACAGCAGCTGAAACATTTCAAACTCCTTAAAGAGTACAGAAACTTTGTTTGGCGAAGTTGGAGGAAATCTAGTTCTATATTTCTCGGGTTCTTTCGAGATTAACATTAATATGAATGGTTCAAGCACACTCTTTTTAGTGGACTCATTTCATCACATGTCAGGCCATCTACGATGGACTGATGCATGGAAAATTCATTTCCTTTCTGATCAGTGACTGTTGCTTACTTCTCTACAATTTATCTATCTCATACTAAACATTTGAGGGAGTGGTTTTAATTAAAAGTTTTTACTAATTTATGACTTTTGCAAATTACCAGTTACCCGTGGAATATATATTTTTTATTAATTGTTTTCGATTTACGTAAATGTGTATACAATACACTCACTCCAGAGACTTCTCTTCTATTTCAATTCATTTTGATGCTCTGAAATTCATAAATCTCTATGGAAGACTCGTCTACCAGAGTTCAATCCCCTGCCTCCGGTATACTTCGATTACTCTTTTTGTATTTGAATTAAGGGTCATGACTGTGTGTCTATGTGATTTTTTTTTTTTTTTGGGTGGGGGGTGGAATTTTACAGTGACTGCTGACAGATCATCTTCAAAACTTCTATGTTATCTGCTTCGATCTTTTATGAGATTTAAAAAGGAGCCTCCAACTGTTGCTGATTCTTCAAACTCCTGTCTCCAAGAGGTCTCTCTCTTTATATCTCTATATTCATGCGTGTGCGTGTGGATTGCTTAATGTTATTATTCTAGTAGGAGTTTGGAATTTAGTGGTCAGGATTTAACTATCTTTACTTCAAGTCACTCTTGCAAATCTCTGTTTTAGAGTAATTTGCGGTTTTGATTTGGCTGTTAATGTGGGATTCAGCTATAGAATAATTGATGAGTAATGAATTATCAATTTTTTTGGGTGATTTCTGCTTTAAATATTGTGATTAATTGTGTGATCTGAATCAAAGATTATCATCCCAAAAACTTCTGAAAATAATTCCTCCCCCCACCCCCAACAACTAATGAGATTTATTTTCTGTTTTACATGTACATTATTTTTGGAGTATAATGAATATCAATCTTACAGTAGAAATTCCAGTGAATTTTAAGAGACAATTAATATTTTTCCATATTTTCCATTTGTACATATTTGTGATTGTTCGACTCTGCAATCTATTTAGGATTTTTGTTGAAGAAGCGTACAAGGTTGTTTATATTTTATCGCGCATTTCTCTAATCACAAAATCAGCCTCTGAATATATCCCTTATTAAATTTTTTGCCTTTGAAGTTATGAGGTTTCACGCACCTTAAAAAAAAGGATTACTCTTTCTTTCCATTGGTTCATTATATTTATTCCAGTGCAGAAAATGCAGTGCAAAAACGTGTACGAAAACTTCTTTTTAATTATACAAATATTGTTAATGATGCACTATTTCCCCCTTTTTTCAAAGTTTAGTTGATGGATTGTCTAGCAGAAGTTTTTGCTAATACTAAGTTTCGGTGTATATGTCCACATTGTCCAGGGGATTTGCATTAATTATGAGAGTGTCTGTTCTTGATTTTTCTGGCAAGGAGAAATCTGTAAAGCCACCAAGAAGACAGTCTATTCCTTCCAAGTCATCTGCCAGCCCTGCTCCAAGATCACTTGCCAATATGACCAAAATTTCTGAGGCTAGAGTAAAGAGATCTGTGGCCAGCCATGGAAAGAATAATGCACCAGTTTCTGATGTTTCCGCATCATCAGGTCAAAAGAAATTCAGCATTTTATTATCATCATATCTTATTGGCTATCTCAGATTAAGCTCTCTGAATCTGCTTCTAAACACGAGATATCCCTTGGCTTCTTTAAACTTGTTCTGGAGGCTGGATGTGAGGTATCGTAAATTATAATGTATCAAAAATTTTGATATTACCCTGACCTTTTGAAAGCTTAGAATGCAAATCTTAACTTTATATAAAGGATGAAAATTTGAGTTTTGTTTGAACTTTAAACATTGTATCTCAATTAGGATTCAATAAATAGTTTTTCCATATTAAGAAATAAGAAGTATGATATAAATTGATAATTGAGTATTGACCCGAAGAGAACCTTAAGATGTAATTATAACTTATTATAAGATAAAAAAACAAATTTGATGAGATTAGTACGGATTCTCCTCTCTTTGAAATTAGCCACAAGTCTGAACAATATATTTACTTAATTCTGTTTTTCAGTTCTCGGAAAGTCATTAAAAAGCACAGAAACAAAGGAACAATCTCTGGGAAACAAATAGTAAAATAGACTATTTTAAGTAATGCATACCTTATTGATAGGGGTATTTTATACACTTGGGGATATGCCAAAATGAGAATTTACCGTGTTGATTTATGAATTTATTCTACCTAAATTGCATTTAATTGTTATTATTTCAGATTTTTGTCAAAAAGAGGAACAAGGAAGCAATTACGGGAAATAAAGGTCAAAAGAAGGAGAATTGAAGAGAAACAGAAATTCTAAGGTCAAATTGATCAAATCAATAGTGGGGGATACATTTCGCAAATAAAATCAGAGGACCAACTTGAAGGCCAACAAGAAGATGGTGAATCGCATAGTGAAACCCAGGTAGCGATCGCGAGGTCTCGATGATAGCGATCGCGACATGGCAACCAAATTCATGCAGAGCGAAATAAGGTATACCCACGCGATCGCTGGCACCTAACCCACGCGATCGCGTAGGTGTCCGACTGGGCCAGTATTGGGCTTTTATGCGCGATTTTAAGATGCAAGACTCGGGAAATTAACCTAAGTTTTGACAGAGCGCAGGAGGCAAGGAGAGCACGTTTTGCAGATCAGAACATTGGAGAGTTCTTGGCAATTCAACATCGAATTGACGAGGAGAGTCAAGCACAGAAAAAGCACGGGAATTTACGAGCTAAACACGGGAAATCAAATCTTGGTGCAAGACTTCTTTTCTTATTGTTGAACTCATAAATTCCAGCATGTTTAATTTTAATTCAGATTGTTTTTATTATTCAGTTATTATGTGTAACTAATCCTAACGTTGGGAATCACGATGTAACCTAGTCATATTACTTTAATTCCATGTTCCTTGTTTTAACGCCGTAATGCATGTGTTGGTTTATTATTGCGTTTAATGCTTGAATGAATTGGCCACTTATTCATGACTTTATGTGTTATTTCCATAATCCGAGAGGTGAGTTAATAACATAGATCTATGTAATAAATCCATTAATTGAATGAGAGATAGAGATATACTTTCGTGATTAGTGCGATCATGTTTAAGTTCTTGCATGTAATGCATTTAGATAAGGAATATTCGGACCCGCTGTAGAGATACAAGGTTGACTTATCTAGGTAGAGTTGATTTAAACTCGAGAGAGGAATCTCAACTTAATTTAGTGAACTTGATCGATCACATATTTAGAAAATAAAATCTGGAACATGAATTGATGTAATTGGTTAGGTGAAATCGTGAATCCCAACCACTTTCAATCATACTTAAAAACAATCAGCAATTGCGAAACCTCAATCTTGTGCAAAGTTTTAATCTGTTAGTCATAGTTATAAACATTAGTTACCAAACAATCAAAAAATTCTTTTCTTTGTTCAAATAGGGATAAGAATTTGCACATTTCGGTACTTAGTAAACGGTCCTTGTGGGAACGATAATCCGGACTCTTAGGTCCATTTTAACTACTCTTCACGACCCGTTCACTTGCGGGGATATTTCGTATTGCGAGATATCGGTGAACAAGTTTTTGGCGCCGTTGTCGGAGACTGTTTTTACTAATATCGATACCAATAAATTCTTACTTTAATTTGAATTTTGTTTTGCGTTATTTTAATTTAGTTAGATTTATTTTCGATTTGTCTTTATAAATTCATGTTAAGAAGAACTAAATCTTTTGAATTGCTTCCTCTTGATACAGAAATTGAACGCACTTTTCGACAGAGGCGCAAACAATAGTTGGAAGCAGCTCAACACACAGATTTAGCAATGGCAGATAACCCAATTCAGCCAAACCAAAACAATCTGCCAGCAGAAATTGTAGTTCAACAACAAAATCAACCGAACAATGAAAGGCGAGCATTAAGGGATTACATGATTCCCCCAGTGGGAAATATTGGAACTTGTATAGTGCCGCCTGCTATACCTGCCAACAACTTTGAGATCAAGACTTCCTTGATTTCTCTGATCCAAAACTCTGCCGTTTTTCATGGGCTGCCGTCTGAAGATCCACATGCACACTTGCGAACCTTTCAAGAGTTATGTGACATGCAGCGAATGAACGGGGTTCCGGGTGACGATGTGAAGCTGAAATTATTTTCTTTCTCCTTGGCAGACAAGGCAAAGACATGGTTTTACACGCTTCCCCTCCATACAATCACTACTTGGGAAGTAATGAGTCAAAAATTTGTTGACAAGTTCTTTCCACCTGGCCGGATGTCAAAATTAAGACGCGAAATCCTTTCGTTCAATCAACAGCCAGGAGAGTCTATTTTTGAAGCTTGGGAGAGGTTCAATGAGCTAGTTCGTCAATGCCCTACCCATGGAATAGCTGATTGGATCCTCATACAAACTTTCTACAACGGGTTGACCAATGATAACAAGAAGCATGCAGATTCAGCTGCAGGTGGATCAGTGATGGATTTGACTTACGAAGAAGCCTCCGAAATATTCGAGAAAATGGCAGCAAATAGTTATCAGTGGTACTCCGATCGCACCTCACAGAAATCTGGTGGAATAGCTGCGGTAAATGAAATTACAGCTATTAATGCTAAACTGGACGCATTGACAAAAAAAATTGACAGCATGAATCAGCAGCCAGTGCTTGCAGCTCAAGCAACCATAGTTTGTGATTACTGTTTTGAGAATCATGCACTATCAGAGTGTCCAATGGCATATCAAGGTCAACCGGATAAAGAGCATGCAAATTTTGTTGGGAACAATCAGAGGCAGCACGGAGGTATGTACTCACAAACGTACAACCCTGAATGGAGAAAGCATCCCAACTTTTCATGGGCTAATAATCAAAACACCCAACGACCACCAGGGTTTCAGCAACAACAACAACCACAGCAGTAACAACAAGTGAAAAAGACTTCTAGTGAAGACTTGATACTGCAGCTGCTGCAAAGCCATCAAGCTGATATTAAAGAAATAAAAATCCAGTTGGGACAGTTGGCAAACGCAAGTTCAGAAAGACAACAAGGTAAATTGCCAAGTAATACAGAAACAAATCCACGAGAACAGGTACAAGCCATTACAACCAGAAGTGGAGTTCAATTACTAGAAATTAGCGTGAAAGGAACAGATAACTCAGAAATAGTAACAGAAGCAGTGGAAGAGAAAGAAGCTGATCACACGGAGAGGGAAAAGTCAACGGAAAAATCTGACAGGGCAGAAGAAGCGGAGGTGAGGAAGGCCCCGAACCCTGTTAAAGCCTACGTACCTCCCATACCATATCCACAGAGGCTGAGGAAGCATAAAATAGACCAGCAGTTTGCAAAATTCATTGAGAAAATCAAGCAGCTGCACATCAACATTCCCTTCGCAGAGGCTTTAACCCAGATGCCAAGCTATGCGAAATTCATGAAAGAAATCCTGACAAATAAACGAAAGCTGGACGAGCATGAGACAGTGATGCTCACCGAAGAATGCAGTGCAATAATCCAGAAGAAATTGCCTCCCAAACTGAAGGATCCAGGGAGTTTCACAATCCCTTGCACTATTGGTTCTATTGAATTTGAATCTGCTTTATGTGATTTAGGAGCTAGCATTAATCTAATGCCTTTATCTATTTTCAGGAAGCTCGGGATTGGAGAACCAAAACCAACCACTATTTCCTTGCAATTAGCAGATCGTTCGATAAAATACCCGTGGGGGTTGCTTAAAGACGTACTGATAAGAGTTGGGAAGTTTATTTACCCTGCGGACTTCGTTATACTGGATATGGAAGAAGATAAGACAATTCCTCTAATCTTGGGACGACCATTCTTGAGAACGGGAAAGGCTTTAATAGATGTTCACGAAGGAACACTAGTGCTTCGTGTGGATGAGGAGAAGATCACCTTCAACATCTTTAAGTCCATGAAATATCCCTCGTCATTGGATACGTGTTTCACGGTGGACACTGTGCAAGAAGCAGTTTGTAGTGTATATGATGTAGAGCATCCTGAAGATCCATTGGAGGCGTGCATCGTTCAGTCAGAATCTGTAAACTCGGAAAATGAGGAGGTGGCAAGGATGGCTAATGAATTGGAGGCATCACCAAGGTTCACGTTAAGGGCAGGTCGTTATTTTGAACCATTAGGTGAAAATTTGCAGAAATCTCGACCATCGTGTGAAATTCCTCCCACTTTGGAGTTGAAACCTTTACCAGCTCACCTGCGATATGCATTTTTAGGGGAGTCATCAACACTGCCTATTATTATTTCAAGCCACTTGACTGCTTTAGAAGAAGAACGGCTGCTGCGGGTGGTGAAGGAACACAAAACCGCAATAGGATGGACTATTGCCGATATCAAGGGTATTAGTCCGACTATCTGCATGCATAAAATTTTGATGGAAGATGATTCCAAGCCATCAGTGGAAGGACAGCGTAGACTGAATCCTACTTTGAAGGAAGTGGTGAGAAAAGAGATTTTAAAGCTACTAGATGCAGGTATTATATATCCGATATCAGACAGTGCTTGGGTCAGTCCAGTTCATGTAGTGCCAAAAAAAGGGAGGCATGACAGTAATTGCGAATGAGAACAACGAGTTGATCCCTACAAGGACAGTGACCGGTTGGAGAGTATGTATTGATTACAGGAAACTAAATGCTGCAACCAGAAAAGACTATTTTCCATTACCGTTCATCGATCAGATGTTGGAGAAGCTAGCGGGTCATTCACACTATTGTTTTCTTGATGGATATTCGGGGTACAATCAGATTGCCATTGCCTTGGCCGATCAAGAGAAAACTACTTTTACCTGTCCCTATGGTACATTTGCCTTCAGGAGAATGCCGTTTGAACTGTGTAACGCTCCAGCAACGTTCCAGTGGTGCATGATGGCAATATTTTCCGATATGGTGGAGCGATTTATTGAAGTCTTCATGGATGACTTCTCAGTCTTTGGTTCCTCGTTTGATGAGTGCCTACACCACCTATTCCTAGTGCTTAAAAGATGCACGAAAACAAATCTGGTGTTAAATTGGGAGAAGTGTCACTTTATGGTGCATGAGGGAATTGTGCTAGGGCATCGGATTTCTGAAAAAGGAATTGATGCAATTTGAAGACGAGAAAGTCATGTGAATACCCAACGGCAGCCTAAGAACAATTTGTTTTTTCTTCACTTAAGTACATTTCTGCTCTTAAATTTGTTCTCATTCATTTTGGACTTCAATTATAGCTTTAGGAGCACTGACCTCTTTTTATGTTTTAAAACAATGTCCTAAGCCTCTGCAGAAAATGAGGGATAAGCTTAATCCAATTCTCTATGACCTTTCTGAACTTCGAGAATCCTTGAAAGAGAACTTTGAGCAGTTGCAAGCCTCTAGCGATGGTTCTGATGTGCCTGAAGAAGGAAATCAATTATCTGATGACAATTTTCACAGCTCTTCTTCTTCAATAACTGATGCTGGGCAGCTGAAGCTGAATCCAACGGATACAGATCCTGATGAAATTCATTAAGTACTAGAATCAAACAAGGATATATTAGTAAAAAGAATGAATCTGTAAGTTAGATTAAAAAATCAGTGAACAAGAGCATGACAAACTCAAAATCTGTTTCAGAAGTTTGGGTTTGGGGTCATAATAGTACTCGAGAGAATCCTGAGAAACCAAATTAAGCAAGAACTAGCTAAGATCACGTTAAGGTGAAGAAGCAGGGAAAGAGATCTGCTGCTGGAGAAGGTAATTGGATCAATTCCTTTTATCTCACACTACGTTTGTTACTCTGTTTCAATTCAATGACGCCCTTTTCTAAAGGTTTTTCAAAACAATGACAACTTAAAATGGATACTTTCTTATTCCGTTTTCAAAACTACCCTGGAGATCTTTTATTTTAGTCTTCCAGGTAGCCACGAGCACCTCCACCTGTTCTCCCTCTCTTCCCAACTCAAACGGGGAATTCATGTGGAGAAATGAAAAAAAAAGAGTCAACTTTCAATTCAAAAATTGAACCTAATCATTCGAAGAAGTTGAGGTAGTATTTTCATTAATTGTTCCTAACATTCTAGCTGTAGGATTTTTTATCAACCGTTTCATTTATTATTATAGGTTCTATTCCCTCTTCACCAGAGAAGACACTTGAAGAGAACAAAGAAAACCTTGTAAGATTCTATAAATAATTCTTCTATATTCATTACTTTACGATCTATAAGTCTAATTTTCTCTCACTTTATCTTTCCTCTTTGGCTATTCCTTGAAATTTTTCATTTTTTATATATGGAGGCATTCCCCAGATGGAGATCAGCACAACAGAAGTGGAGGCCAACCCTCACTCAAGCATGCCGTAAAAAATAATAGCCTCGTCTGGCTTGTCATTTTCCATTAGGACAAATTTCACTTACTGTTTGGATGGAACATCCGAGAGACAAATTTCACTGTTGGTGGCTTGTTGGGGGTAATCTTCACTGAATTGAAGTGTTAACTTCAACGTACCTGACGTGCTCAAAGAAATATATTGTGACATAGGAGATGGCGTTTCTAGTCTAGTTAAATATGCAGACATTAGTACTTAGCGTTTCTAGTTAAATATGCAGATATTAGATCTTGAAAAGAATTTGTTATTCTATTAAGTAGATTTTATTTTATTTTATTTTATTTTTATTTATTTATTTATATTTTAGAGACAAGATATTATATCTGTTGCAGAGAATAACTTGCAGCATGATAAAAATATATCAAAAGAACTAGATAATATCAGATTCTACCTGGCCAAAAATCGCCTTTTGCTTTCTTTACTGGTTTTTACCCTCTCTTTTCAGAGTCCTACGACAAAGCCAGATTAAAATATTTATACAAAGGATCCCGTAGATGTAACAATTTGGTCTCCGTGCTCAAGCTGTTAGAACGTACTATCTGCCTATGAGAGTATGAGCCAACTTCAACCTTCATGGATTTCTGTTGCATCCTAAGAATTTGAACACATGAATTCCCCTTAATGGGGACTTAAGTTGAAGCTTGAGGATATGATAAAAATTCGTGAGGGGTAAGATGGGTTCAGGCTCTCTCAAAACGGACAATATGTTCTAACGGCTTGGACATAAAGGTCGGATTCTAGACCGTGACTCCATCCCAGGGAGGTGGATAAATCCATAAACTAGTCATACTCTAACAACATTTTGATTTTATATATATATATATTTTAACTTGGACTAGTTATTTCAGCATGCATAGTATAGAGAATGAACATTTTGGTTAGAAGATGAAGCCATCAATGACCTTATTACAAACATTTCGCACCTTAGAGTTGGAACAAAGACATCTGATAAAAAAGATGAATCCATCGTGACATTTTGAGAGAGAGAGAGAGTAAATTGAATTCTACCGTCAAACAATCTAAAAATATTTCAGTAATTTACATGAGTCAAGTATACACATCCACAAAATTTTTTTTTTTTTTTTTTTTTTCTACAGTACAAACACATGAAAATTATCTACTTTCGCTTCCCACTTGATACTTTTTGAGCTCAATTCAGAAAGGCAGGCCTTCTGGCATTTATTGTACAACATAAAGAAAGAAATACTAAAATAATCTGTCTATATACACATAGTTATCTGCTAACATTCACTTTTTACAGTGCAACTCAGAGCGCCAGCAAATTGTGTAAGCTTATTTACAAATGTTCCAGGCTTTGGACTGATCATATCAGGATCCCCACCAAATTTATGATTAGGGTCTCCAGATTGTATGAAGAAGGCTCCATTCATCATCACATCTCCCTCTGATTTCCATACCCAATTCTTCCATACATTGTCAGGTGTATATTCTCTCTTTGTCACCTGCACACCAGAATCAACAATCAGAATTCCTTTTTTTATTGTTCTCATTGAGGTGGACCGTAGACGGGACACGTTAAGGAACAACATTAAGAAAATAAGCTATATTCTTGTTCTATGGATCTTGTGTTGGAGACTATACCGTATGTTTATTATTGTTAAGATTTGGGGATCAATCTAAGTAAAAGGTTATTCAAAATGATAGCTTGTTTGAGCACATCAGTTTTAAAATTTGCGTGTTCATTTTTTTACTCTTAATCAAATTGAATTGCTCATTAGAGCTTAATGACCCTGATTGTTAAGATTTAGGGTCCATCTTAAAATGTCAACCTTATAAGCTGGTCAATGTTTTCATCATTATTCGATGTGAGATTTATATCCCTTAACACTTATCTTCTCGACTCTTGTTTTAGTATTTATAGTGCAAACATTAATGTCAAGTTAATATTGTCCGCCAAACATATTTATAATGCTTTGAATACGCTTACCTCTTTGGCAAAAGCATTTGGTGGAGCGATGAAGCGATTTCCCTGGCTAAGTATGGTAGGGTGTTGGCTTCCACCGATGGCATACATGAGCCAGTGAGTATAGTCATTGTTAAGTACATGTACAAAACCCCATCTCGCTCTCGGCATTCTTTGTTCCAATCCTTGTCCAAAGTGATTGAAACAAAGGGTGATTTGCATTATTGAGTCATCCGAGTAGCTATCACTTGCTCCAAATAACATCACCTGCACAATAATAGTCACTAAGAGAATCATTCATTCTTCTTTCATATATAAACATAAATTGCATATTCTTGTTAGGAAAAATTGTTGTTAATAATTAATTTTAATTACACATTTCTTGACACTCACAATTTTATCAACTTTTTAACCGCGCATTTCATCAGATTTTATCATAATCACCTAAAATCTTTATCAAAAGCTTTGTCAAACAACCCTTAGTACCACTTAGTTGATGCGAGGTGACATCAAATAGTTGTCTTCAATAATGCTCGGCATCGATTTTACGACAAGATTCTATATATAATCCCTCTTACCAAACATGCACAAAAGGTTTTATTCGTCTTGAAAATGGATGCATTTTTTTTTTGGATTATTAAGGAAAAAAGAGGCAAAGACAGAAGAAATGCCATAGATTGAACAACAATTGAAATATTTACCTCATTATGTTGGGTGAAATGGCAGTTGGATATGGTAATGGCTGTAGAAGCCTGAACGGCATCAATAAGTCCATCTTGACAATTTGACATGGAAATATGATCGATCCAAATATTCGTACCCCCAA
Source organism: Ligustrum vulgare (assembly GCA_963555705.1). NCBI lineage: Eukaryota > Viridiplantae > Streptophyta > Magnoliopsida > Lamiales > Oleaceae > Ligustrum > Ligustrum vulgare. The sequence continues at coordinate 5,802,998 of OY743179.1, forward strand.
AGATCGAAATGCCGTCACCATCACTTCTCGTCCGATAGCCATAGTGGTCGACGGAATCTCTAATCAGGCCACCGTTACCGGCTTTAATGTCATGGATTCGAAGGCTATGAATGATCACATTACTTATGAATTGTAGGGTAAAACCAGCACCATTGGAAATATGTACTCGTGCTCCACGCCCGTCGATCGTTTTGTTGCTTGTCATTATAAGCTCTTCATTTAGCCTAATAACCATATCGTGTGCAAATATGATCCAAAGAGGCTCTGGTTGGATCACGGCGTGGCGCAAAGTTCCCGGCTTAGGGTTAACTTGATCGTCGTCTGATGAATCCGTTACAATGTAAATCTTTCCACCCTTGCCTCCGGTGGCATGTCGACCGAACCCTAACACGCAATCGGCTAGTTTCATTCGATTTCCTGCCCAGTTTTTGTCACATCTCCAGCATTGATCAATAGGGTTTGTAGCCATGCATGGACCATTATACTTTTGTAAATCTCTTCTTCTTGTGCTGTTGCTGCCATCTATAGACCTGCATTGAACAAATCATTTTGCTATACGAACGAAAATGTCGAATTATAAAGAATTATAAAGCGTAATAAATTCTTGACGGAAACTCGAAAAATCCATCAATCGACGGAATTATTATCTTTTCTCGTCACGCTGTCCAATTCATTGCTACGTACATAACTTACTTGTGAACGTGCTTATTGAGATTATCCAGGACTTCTCTAGAATTCGGTTGATAAGCTTGGCGAGCGGCTTCCTTGGCTTTGTCTGCTCGGTTCTGCCAAACTCTATCAAAATCTTTATTAATTGCTTCTGAATTAAAAATCAAGGTGAAAAAAATGAAAAAAACTAATCTTTGCTTAATTGCCTCCATTACTTCACATCTACTGATGCATTTGTTCCAGTTTTTTTTTTTTTTATTATTATTATTTTATTATTTCTCTCTATCTTCTATATATAAAAAGTAGAGCAAGATATGAAAATGTAGGGTTGGTCAAACTGTGCTGGTATAAGGGAATTAGGAATGATGAGAAGCTGAGAGTGAAATCTGGGGAACCTCTTCTACACTACTGGTACTGAGTCACTAGATGAAAATTTTGTTTTATTTTCTTTGGACATTTTTCCCCCTTTTTATGAGATAGAAAGGGGTATAATACATTACATCCATTTGGAAACATTATTTAGAAAATTAAAAGTCACTTTTAATATATAGCGAAAATCAAATTTTAATTTCATCAATATCAAGAAAGCACTGTGCTGTGGTATGGGCCATTCCGCTTCTTAGGCAAACTCTTTTCATAACCTTGTCCATGCTCCCTTGTGTAAGCACGAAGCGTGACAAAGCGGCGAGACTGAGAATCACACTTTGTCCACCACTGACTACAGCCATGATAATCAAAGATTCGGGGGATGAAGAATTAGATTTAGATGAAGACAAGGATGAGGGCAATTGCTACAGCTATGAGAATGAATGAGTGGTTGGAGAAGAATTTAATGACAAGAACACGAAAAGTCAGTCGAATGAAGGCAAACTATTAGAAGAACTAAAAATGAATTTGAATAACACAGAGACAATTATAACAGCTCTATGGGATATACATCCTATGAACAAAACATTGCATTTACAAGCATTTCCTATCACCTAAGAGTTTTAGCCTACGTTTGGCTCATATACATAAACATATTTAAAGACATTCAAACTACTTTTTATCCAGACATTTCGTGGGATCCACAAGTAATGCCTAGTCATCTACCCCTTGTTACAATTTATTTATAAACAAAACCTTCCTAAACATGCTTTTAGACTATTTACTCAAGCAAGTGATAGCTTGCAATTGAGGTGTCATATACTTCCTCTTTTGGTTGTGGGTTTTAATGTCAAAGTTTCTTTCAGCCAATAACATCGCACTTCAGGTCTACAAAATGTGGATAGAGTTCACGCCATGCTGTGTGATAAGAACCCGTTTACAGTTGAAGTCAGCAACCAGATAAAGAGTCAAATTGAAGATGAAGATAGAAGTTTAGACTGGAATTGCAAATCTCAATTTCTCCAATTATATTAGGTTGTAATAAACAACTATGATACTGGAATTAGCAACAGTTTGTAAAGCTAAGAGCGTGTTTGGTATTGTTTAAAAAGAGTTTTTTTTTTTTTAAAATGAATACTGATTTTTAGGAGAATGGATGATTGAAGTTTCGTTGAAAAGTCAAATATTGTGGGCTTGACTTTTAATGGATGATTGAGATTGAGTACTATAGAAAAAAGAAAAAAAATTAATGAATACCAAACAAGGACTAAGTATCTGCAATACAACAACAGTGAAATGAAGCTTGTGATATTTGGAATTTTGAGAGGTCCAATTCTCTCCAAAGGTTTTCCAGAACTTTCCTAACTACCCTATGTGAAAAAAAAAAAAAAAAAAAAAATGGTGTAACCCGGTCAAAACCAATCATGCCCTAGGCCATTGGTTCGAGAGGTAAATCGCAGATTGTGCCTCCCAGAGCCAGGGTGGAGAGCATTAGTAACTTCCACGAATGGTTGTGACTCCCACTTGCCACATGACATAAATCCATTATTTCAGAATTCGAACCCAACATCCGACTGCGCTGAGCAAGTTTCTCACCTTCTCTTTTGCTACTGAGAGATATGCCCTTAGGGATCCTAATTGCCCTATGTGAATTGCATGTGAAGTGGTTGCATTCCACCCCCTGCAGTTTTGTTTCTTGCCTGTTGATTTCCTCTGTTTTTCATACTTGACTAACGGGTGCCTTTCACTGTTCTAGGCAAGATCAATATAAGGGCTAGGCCAAAGAAGAAAGAAAGAACCAATGGTTACATTCAATACTTTCAAAATTTTAAATAATTCTGATTCTAAAAACGAACTATTCTGTTCTGATTTCGGTTCTAGTTCTTGGATCAAATTCGAAATCGTTAAAACCGAACCTGATTTTTAATTATGAAACTTGATCTTTGTGAAGTGTAAATCTTGATCTTTGTATTTTAACTATATTTGTTAATTTGATAATCTACTTTGAATGGTGACATTTGAGATCATGCCAAGGACTAGTATACAATTTCCACCTCTAAATTGAAGTTGACTTTCTAACTGTATAAACACCATAGTCACAAATAGGGGTGGACGTGGTTCAGTTTGGTTCTGGTTCCAGAAGAACCAAACCAAACCATAAACCGATGATTTTTATTAATGGAACCAATTGGTTTTTTTAAATATATGGAACCAAACCGGAACAAAACCGCTCGGTTCTGATTTGGTCTAGTTTGGTTCTGGGACTATTACTTGATTTTTTAAGTAATAAATGCAAATTAAAATCTGTTTATATCCTCTTCTTCATTAGAATCCATCTACATCATTACTAAATAGAAAATGAAATTTTTAGTTAAAAAAAAAAAATTAGAAAAATTAACATATTATTCTAAGTCAAAGAAGAAGAAACTCACCTGAAGAAATTGGGTTAACTTTTGAGAATTGACGAATTGCGTTGAGGTTTATATATACATAAATTTTAAAAAATAAACATTAATGACGTCGATGGTGACTAAGAAGTGCAATGATTGCTTTGTTATATGAGTATAAGTAAAGCAGTGTGAATACTTGTCTTTAATTGAAAAGAAGAAAAATAAATTAGAATTAGAATTTAGATTTATGATTTAAAATCTTTGTCTAATAGGAAATGAGATAAAATGTATGATAAACAACATTTTTATACATTTCACATTTATAATTTCAGATTGAATTTTTTGGTGAAATGAATATCTACTAATTTGTATTTTATGTAGAACCGAATCAAACCACTTTGTTTGATTTGATTCTGGTTCAGTTATTTTGTTCACCCTTAGTCACAAAGTTCAATAACAAAGTTGACTTGCAAATTGATTTAGATGAAACTAGTAAAGGAAACATCACTTTTGAAGACTTCACATTAGTAGCTAATGTACAATCAATTATGCTACATGAATCGAAAATTTGATATAAAGTTTTACACACACACATGGAAACAATCTATTTATTTATCCATCACATCAACTTCAAAATCAACAACTCACATTAATCCACATCATTTTCGGTCAACTAGGGTGGCATTGGTGGGTGGCAATGTAGCATTATTCAATGTACAATAGATCATACTATTCGAAACACAGTAAGGATATGATGCCTACAATGGACACCATAATCTTTACCCACCTTGTGTGTGGATCTTACATTAGGCAAAAATATTTTTTTTGTTCCACATGTCAGTTCCAAATATATGGTGGGTAAGGATTATGGTGCCCATTGTGAGCACCATATCCAGCCCGATTCGAAACAATAGTATGTATAATGCATTAAGCATTGCAAAGTACAATACCCAGTATCCACAATATTAAACAGGGCAGATTTAGCACATAGGAAACAAACGGAAGTACAAATAAAGCTCACTTCAATTAGAAATCTGAAAAGCAAACTGGAATTTAAGACAAATGATCCTGAGTAGAAGCCTGAAGAAGTCCATCACGAATCTGGGAAGCCACATCACGGACTGCACCAGGTCCATGTGGAATGAACACAGCAGAAGACTTGGAACTAGCCCCAATTTCTTTCATTGTATCGAAATACTGAGTGACAAGTACCATATCCATTACGTCCTTTGCAGTGGTTCCAGGCACATTAACCGAGAAACCAATCACACTATCTCTCAAACCATCGACAATTGCCTGACGTTGGCGAGCAATACCCAATCCCGATAGATATTTAGCCTCTGCTTCACCTTCAGCTCGCTTAATTTGCAAAATCTTTTCAGCCTCTGCCTTCTCGTTAGCAGCCAGCCTCATCCTTGCAGCTGTCAAGAGTTCAAAATAGACAAAATAGTTGAGAATTGAAAGAAGGTGATGCATAATTTGGGAGCAAATACTAATTTGGACTAACAAATGGATTGTGAAAAAAGAGGGGGGGGGGGGGGGGGTAGGAGATCTACTCGAACAAACTAAATTTCCCTCTCAAGGTACTGCTACTTAGGCACTTCACCAACTTTTTCGCCTAGAAACAGTTTATCCCTTTTCGTGTATCTGTAATAAGGTTATTGATGTAGAATAAATGGTATAGTGGATTGAAGAAGAAATAGAACGTAAAGGACTAAACCGCAATTTACAGATTTGGCGTTCGACCTCCGTTTCGGACCCATAATATGTCTATTTTGGATGGATTTTGGGCATTCGAGATCGTTCAGACAGCGAAAACAGTGTTTTAATATTTCAGTGTTATTTATGTCATTTAGTTTATTTCGAATTCTTTTTATTTAGTTGAGTTGGAATTGGTTTTATGTTTTCTAGTTAATTTAGTATGTTTCTTTGTTTTATTTAGTTAATCTAGAATATGTTTTATAGTTTTTCTATTTGATTTAGAACATGTTTCTTTGTTTTAAGGCCCTATAAATAGAGGGTTAATTCATTGTTTTTATTCATTCATTGATCAATAAAAGTTTTTGAGAGTTTTCTCATTCTTCTTGGTGGATTTCAAGTTTTATATTCCTTTTAAGGATTTCGTTTGAATTTCTTGCTTCCGTCCTGCGTCAATTATTATAAGAATTTCCTCTTCAATATATCTACTCAGAATATTGTCAAGTAAACAGAAGCGAGCTTCAGTACTTGGCAAATAATAGAAGATGAACTGTGTACTTTACCAGCATTAATCTCATTCATTGCTCTCTTAACATGCTCGTCTGGCTCTATGTCAACAATTAGTGTCTGAACAATTTCGTACCCATAAGCAGACATAGCCTGTAAGCAACCACGAAAAGACGCAAATTATAAGTACGTCCAATATTAACAACAGAATGAATCCAAATCACTTAGTATATGAAATTACCTTTTCAAGTTCGTCTTCAACGGCCTTAGCAATTTCATTTTTCTGCTCAAAAGTATCATCAAGATTCATTTTTGGGACGCTTGCCCTTATCACTGATAAACAGAGAAACCAGAAGTCATTTTCAGCCACAATTTATAGTAGCTGGGGTTGAACAATGAATATATAGACTAATATAGATGTAAACCAATACATAGAATTCAAGTTATCAAGTGTGAGTTTCTTTCCCTACCATCAAAGACATAAGCCTGAATTTGATTCCTCGTGTTGCTGAGTCTGTAAAAAGCATCACTTGCCTTGTCTGCCAGGGCACGGTACTGTACTGATGCCACTACATTGACAAATACATTGTCCTAAAACAAATAATTATACAACCAATTATTTTCTCAGAATGAAAAGAAATAAACAAGATAACTAGAATAGCTTCCCAATAAACGCACACAAGATAAAACGCTAGGAATTCGTGCAGAGGTCAAGGATTGAGGCGCATAAGATTAGACAAAGTTTTATGTTGTCGATTAACCTACTATGACCCTCTTCCTATTCTGGGATTCGGCATCATTATGAAAAAAATATTGGGAAAGTGTGAACGTATCCCACATCGATTATCAATTAGATATGAGATAAATAATGTGTTTATAAGGGATTGCACCACTCCACCTAATCCACCTAATAGGTTAACCTTTTGGATGAAATCTCAATTCCCTACAAGTTATATCAGAGCTAGTTCTCAAACTTTATCATGTGGATGAATGAGACGGATCCAAGTTACAGTCGAACGAACGTGGTGGGCCCTAATTTGGATTGCAATAGTCCGAAATATCTATGGTTGACTCTTAAGGAGGTTGTGTACACGTAAGGCAGTAGTCTTGATGCAGTGGATGAGTTGAGACTTGATAGAATATGTATTTGATTCTGCTTATCGGAGGAGATATGAATAGACTATCAATTGAAGGGGGTCATAATGATATGATACTTCATTCGTCATGAAGGGGGAAGACAAGCTCAATGGGGTATGAAGAAGAAGAAATAATAGAACCAGGCAAGGTGATCAAAAGAAGGAATAAGATGAAATTCAATTGCAATGGTCAAATCCTTGAACGGAGTCGTCTCAATTAATTGTAGAAGTTGTAAGTCCAAATTACGTTTATGTTTCCAAAAGGAAACTTTGCCAGTTTTGTGCTGGATTCCATTAAATATCAGAGAGAGGAGTATAGAATCAGTTAGGAAAAGAATTGAGATGTTGAATCTATCTCTCTCTTCTATTCTCTGTAGTTTTTCTCTATTCCACCCCCCCCCCCCCATTCTGTAATTTTCTGTTCTTATTCAATACATCACTGCTGAATTCTTCAATTTCAGCTGATTATCTTTAAACTGGTTTTGTTGGAGTGGAAGCAGTGGTGATTTAATCCTTAACCATTACATCATTCGAGGGGATTGTTGAGAAAGTGTGAACGAATCCCAGTTAGACATGCGGTAAATATTGGTTATAAGGGATTGAGCTACTTCATCTAATATATTAACCTTTTGGAGACAAGCTCAATCCCCTAAAAAAAACATAGCCAGAGTTAGGTAAAGGGTCGAGATTTAAAGTTCAGAAATCTTGAGATCAATTACCTTTCCCAACACTGATGCTCATACAAATTGAAATTATACCAAACATAACAATTTTCAACACGCATAAAACTGAACGGTTCAAATTAATGCTGGAATTTAGGGTAAAAAAATGGACCTTTGTCTTTGTCTCACAGCGCACGTCCAACTGCTGCAGCCGAAGGGAGAGATGGCCTGCCAACTGTTTACCAAGGAACCAAGGAAGGCAATGACATCCAGGCTCAAGTACTTCGTCAAATTTGCCGAACTGCTCCTTAATAGCAACCGTGGATTGGTCTACTTGTACACAACAAAACAGATTTCCCATTTCTTGAACAGAATTTGGCCAAAAAACATTAAACCTAACTAATTATAATTTACTGAAAACTTGACAAATAATTTTTCCCCAACCCCCAAACGGATAATCTAAGCAAGAAAAACACGGTTTATAAATAAATCAATATCGCTAGGGTTCGGTGGGGGTTGATTTCACGATAATATATGGTCTGTAATTGCCACGAAATTGCATAGATATCGATGGATGAGCTGTACCATATTTATTGTTATTATTTTTTTAAAGGTAAATATATGATTATTAAAAATAAAGACAGAAAACATGTGTGGTTTAAAAAGTTTAAAAAATAATTTGAAAAATTATTTTGGTTATAAATTGATATATAAATTGTAATGATTGCGTTAAATAATAAAGACTTTTTTTGGTTTTGTTAGAGCATCTTCAATTCATCACATTTATTTTAGCTTACATGACAGTTAAATTAAAAATCGTCTATTGTATATGATATTAATCTACACTATCTTTCGTTTGGTAACACCGTTTGGTTTATAAGTTGGTTTATTTATGATTTTGAGATAAAAAGTAGTGGTTGAAAATTGGAGAAAGAAAAGTGTATGGTTAAAAAGTGATTTGAGAAATTGTGTAGTTTATAAACCAAGAAAAATACATTTACCAAACACAGGCTTAAAAGTGTGGATGGATTAGAATCTTTTGATTTTTCATTTTATTCTCAATTTTTTTTTTTTCTTTTTCCTAGTAATACCCTTAGGGTGCGTTTGATAGCGATGGTAGAATTTGGGTGGAAAGAAAATGAATTTCAGGGAATTGAATTCCTGGGAATTAGAAATTTAGCCCTTGTTTGGCCCCCATTTTTTGGGTAAAAATTTGGTTTTGAATAGTATTTTTGGAAGAATGTAGGGTTAAAAATTGTTTGAAAAAATCAAAAATGGTGGGCTTGACTAAGATGGATGGTTGAGATTAAATGTTGAATAAATTTAATTTTAAAAAAAATGGGGGCCAAACAGGGGCTTAATGTGTTTGATTGGTTTAATTTTCTAGGTGAAAAAAAGTAGGGAATTTTTCATTTTTTGTTGTTTGATTAACATTATTTTCCATGAAAAATAAAGTAAAATTGATCTATTTTAATAAAAAAAATATATTTTTTAATTTTTTCATACATTTGTACTTGATAATAATAATGTTAATTTTTAGAAAAAAAATAAATCAATTAACAATAACAAAAATGATCAAACGTAACGAAAATAGTATAAGATTTTCCCTGAAAAATAAAACATCCTCCTCCCCTTGAAAAATGAATTCATTCAAAATAAGGAAAATACCGAATCTCGAGACAAGTGAAAAAATGAATTCCATAGAAAATTTAGTCAACCAAATAGCGCAAAGTTGGAAATTCATATGGAAAATCATATTTTCCATGAAAAATTTGACGAATCAAACGCACCCTTAGTTCATTTATTAAAACTTATTTTACATGTATTTTAATTCTTATTTCAAAAATATTAGTTTATCCACGTTGACTAAATTAAAATTGGTTATTCAATTAAGTATGTGTTCGATAAAGTGTAAAAAATGTTTTATAAATTAGTTTATAAACTACTAATTTCTCAAATCACTTTTTAACTACATATATTTTCTCTCTTCAATTTTCAATTACTACTTTTTACCTATAAATCATAAATAAATCAGTTTATAAATTACACAGTGTTATCAAACGGAGGCTAAATTTAACGTCATTACTTTTTAATTTACTTTTGAAATATTGTCCCATCAATTTATTTTTTGTGATAACTCCATTGAACAATTCAAATATTGCATTTATTCGTTTAATATATATATTCTATTTTTAATTCAAACAATTATCTTTTAACCCTTTGTTAGGAAATACAATTTTGTTTGTAAACACAATCTTTGAATAATTGAAAAAACATGTTTCTGCTTTTAATGATTTTTTTCTATTTTTAATTAAAACAATTATGTTTTAGTTATCAATAAAACTAGATTTTTTTTTTTTATTATTTTTAGCCTGATTGGTTTTGATAAAAAAAAATAGATTTTTATCAAATGCAAATTCAACAATTAATCATAACTGTATATTTCATTCGTCCCATAACTTTTTAATTACACATCTCATCAACTTTTATAAAAATCTGCTAAAAACCTAATTTTAATATCCATCAAACTGGGGCTATATAAAAAGAAAATATGTTTTTTAATTATTTTCTAATTAAGAATATAAAATAAATAATTTCAAAACTTTTTGGAAAAGAAAAAAATCAAAATTGAATTTTTTTTTAAAATTTATATAGTCTTTGTTTGGCGATAATTAAAATCAGATTTTTAATTGATTTTGATAGAAATTAATAAAATGTGATTGAAAAGTTGTGTGCCCAATGAAATGTGTGGTTAAAATTAACTGTTGACTTTGACATTGATTAAAATCTTATTTTAATTCATCCCAAACAGTAGCAAAATATTAAACATTTTTGTCATTATTAAATTATGCTCACAAATTAATTTAATTTATCTATGCACATATTTTTTCACATTTTTTCATAACTTATAATAAATATTTTATGAAGTATTATTAATTTACTTAATATTTATTATATAAGATTACTTCTTAATATATCACACACGATTTATTTATTAAGCTGACATTTTAAATAGTTGTCTAATATTTATTTCGAATAACTGGACAAAGATTTTCAATAAAATATTAATATTTTAGGAATTGAATTGAATTTAATTTATACAAATTCCCTCTAACAATATTAATTACGTCAACTATTTTTAAAACAATATTATTACTTAAAATCGTTACTTTAACATTCATCATATATATAAGACATACAATGCACATGCTTATTATTAATTTATAATTAAAAATTGAAAAATAATTCATTTAAATGCGTTTATTGATCAAAGAGATTGACAATATCAAACAACCAAGCTTTAAATGCTTCAACTCAAATTGATATCATGAAAAAAACAATCTATTAACATTAAAATTAATTAATAAATTTAAGGCACCCCTGAAGCATGATTCCATTTAGTTCCAAGATAAAAATCTTCAAATGAAAAATAGAATAGATTATGAAGATGGACCTCTTATGATATGTATACTCTTGAAGACTATATCTAATCTAACTTATATATAAAAAATTGAATCATCAATTGTACTATTCATCCTATCAAATTTTAATTAAATTGGCACTATTCATCCAATCCAACTTTAATTAAATAATATTCATCCAATTTAGGCACTATTCAAATTGCAATTAAACACTATTCATCCAATTTATTTATCCACTATTCATCCAATTAATTCATCCAATCCAATTGCAATTAAATTGATATTATTCATCCAATTCAATTGTAATTAAACAATATTCAACAATTTCAATTGCAATTAAACAATATTCATCTAATTTAGGCATTATTCATCCAATTAAACATTATACGCGGACAATAATTGGCACAATTCATCCAATCAAATTCAATTCAATTGCAATTAAATTGGCATTATTCTTTCAATTCAATTTCAATTAAACACTATTCATCTAGTTTAGGCATTATTCCAATTGAAATTAAACACTATTCATCCAATCCAATTGCAATTAAATTGACACTATTCATCCAATTTGGCACTATTTCAACTACAATTAAACAATATTCATCTAATTAAACACTATATGTGGGCAGCAATTGGATGCACTATTCATCCAATTAAACACTGTGTAGGAAAATTGTTCGAATTTTCCATCAATTTAGACACTATTCATCAAATTACATTTAGGTACTATTCATTCAATTAAACACTATGCGGGCAACAAATGAATTTAATGCACTATTCAGTCATCTGTCCAAAGATTACCTTGGACATCTTTATGGAGACATTCTCATGTTTCTATTTTTATCGTTTTGTGTTACTTTTTTTCGTTAAGTTAATTATGAGAGTTCAAATAAACTCGTAATAGCAATATATTAATATTGATGTGAAGCTTTCGCACAATACTTTGTTACATTATTTTCGAATTACTAAACTTTAGCAAAAATTTTAATCATTTAAAATGATCCATTAGTAATATATTTCATCTTTCATTAATTTTTTCTTTCGTTTTTCTTTTTTGGTTTGTCCCAAATTATAGGTTACTTTCCTTAATGAGATTATATTAATGTCTTAATTTTTTAATATACCCCTATTTAATATGCATTGTTATCAACAATATGAACTACTTATTGTTTAATGTAAGGATATATTAGGCCCTGTTTGATTACACAAAATTTTCCATGGAAAATGGAATATGTTTTCCAATTCCCACTTTTGGTTTGTTTGTTTGACAAAATTTTCCATGTAAAACTTTTTCCGCGGACCCACTTTTTCTTCCATTTTCCTTGATTTGGTGGAAAAGATTTTTTTTGGGTTTTGGTGGAAAAATGTTTTCCATGATAGATGGAAAATGATTTTGGACACGTTTAATCAATTTTGTTGTTGTTAATTGACTTATTTTCTTTCAAAAAAATAACATTATCATCATCAAGTACAAATATATTTAAAAAGTAAAAATTTTTTTTTTTTTTGATTAAAATAGCAAAAAATTACTTTATTTTCCATGAAAAATAATGTCAATCAAACAACAAAAGTTGGAAAATTCTCTACTTTTTCCACCTAGAAAATTAAACCAATCAAACACATTAAACTTCTAATTCCCAGTAATTCAATTACCTAGAATTCAATTCCCTGAAATTCATTTTCTTTCCACCCAAATTCCACCATCGCTATCAAACGGACCCTTAGGTAAAATGTAAACAAATTTATAGTTCCAACGTATAATAATTATGTTTTCTTAATCCGTGTAAAAATAAAAATGAGTATATCTTTATGGGATAAGGAAAGTATCAAATAAGAAATTATTATTCAAAACTTCTCTAATAGGAAAATATTAGCAATGTGCATGCAACGCACACATCAAAACTAGTATTTAAAAAATAGATGGTTAAATTCAACATTCATCTGCAATGAATTACGTCTACAACTAAAAACATATACCTTCCTGTCTTATTTTCCTAAAATAATAATAATAAATAAAAGAAGCAATATTTTAGATTATCTTTCTACACAAATCAGTTGTTTTCGCAATCTACAAATCCAATGTTTTTCGCTTGAATAATTTGTGCAAGAATTATAAAAAATAATAATAAAACATTTATATCATGAACACAATAAATAATTGTTAGTGAAAAATATCATTCACCATGTTTTATGCTATTTGAGACTTTAAAAATTATTTGTAAATAACGAAATTACTAGTTATTTTTAGGGTAATAAGAACAAATGGTCTTCAACCTTTAAGTTTCTTGCGAAAATGGTCCACAACGTTTAAATTTTTGCATTTATACCCTCAGAATCACCAAATGTTGCGAAAATGGTCCCTACCTTTAGATTCTGTTAGTTTTTTTCGTTAAAAATGTGTAAATAGCACAAATGGTCCTTAACCTTTGAGTTTTTTTTACGATAATAGCCCCTAACATATTAAGGTCATGTTTGACATTTTTACTTTGTAACCTCCAAACGTTTAACGTATTTAGTCCATAACATATTAAGGCAATTTTACTTTGTAACCTCCAAACGTTTAACGTATTTAGTCTATAACATATTAAGCTCCTATACGTTTGACATATTTAGTCCATAACATTAAGCCCTTTTTGAAATAATTATTTCAAATAATATGGTTTGTAATCGTAATTTTTTGAAGAATTTGTTGTTAAAAAAATTGAATTTATTTAAAAATTATTTTATTGATAGAATGTGTGGTTAAAAACGAGTTTTAAAAAATAAAATTTATTCTGAATTTCTAAAATGCACAATAAAATATTTAACAAAAATTCACTGCTTCAATCTATTGGAAAAAATAATGAATCCATGGAACATAAACAAACAAATACATTTGACATTATTTTAGAAATTAATAAAATATATGTTTTTTTCAATTCTATTTTCGATTTTGAGAACTGATCAATATCGATTTTCAAAATTTCATTTTTTTTCAAAATTCATTTTCTTCCACACGTTCTATTAATATATATTTTTTTAATTTATGAATAAATTTTAAAAAAATTACGTTTTAACCAAAATTCTCCAAACTTACTTTTCAAATCGATCGATTCTCAAAATAAATAATCGAAATCGAAAGTAGAATCGATAAAAATATATTTGTTATTCAATTCCTAAAATAATGTCCAATGTATTTATTTGTTTATATTCCATAAATTTATTGTTTTTTTATCAATAAGTTGAAATGTTAATGCAGTGAATTTTTGTTAAATATTTTACTGTGCACTTTAAAAATCTAGAATAGACTTTATTTTTAAAAATTCCTTTTCAACACACATTCTATAAATAAAATAATCTACAAATAAATTTAATTTTTTTTCTTTTACTTTTTAACAACAAATTCTTTAAAAAATTACAATTACAAACCACATTATTTAAAACGTATTTTTTTTTAATTTATGCATAAATTTTTTTAAAAAAATTAATATAACGTGTAGAAGAGAATGAGTTTTGAAAAAAAAAATGAAATTATGAAAATCGATATTGATCAGTTCTCAAAATCGAAAATGGAATTGATAAAAACATATTTTTTATTCAATTTATAAAATAATGTCCAATATATTTGTTTGTTTATGTTCCATGAATTCATTATTTTTTTCCAATATGTTGAAGAGGTGAATTTTTGTTAAATATTTTATTGTGCATTTTAGAAATTCAGAATAAGTTTTATTTTTTAAAACTCGTTTTTAACCACACATTCTATCAATAAAATAATTTACAAATAAATTCAATTTCTTTTAACAACAATTCTTCAAAAAATTACGATTGCAAATCATATTATTTGAAATAATTGGTTTCAAATAGGGGCTTAATATGTTAGGAACTAAATATACCAAACGTATAGGGGCTTAATATGTTAGGGACAAATACGTCAAACGTTTGGAGGTTACAAACTAAAAATGTCAAACGTGATCTTAATATGTTAGGGACTATTATCATAAAAAACTCAAAAGTTAGGGACCATTTGTGCTATTTAGACGTTTTTAACGGAAAAAATTAACGGAATCTAACGGCAGAGACAATTTTCGCAATGTTTGGTGATTTTGAGTGTATAAATGTAAAAATCTAAACGTTGATGACCATTTTCGCAAGAAACCTAAAGGTTGGAGACCATTTGTACTTATTACCCTTATTTTTATTGGATTACTGACTCATTCATCACTATTAAATTTTATTTTTTTGTTATTTATATTATTGGTGCCTATAGTTTTTGTTAGTTTATTATTATTTATTTGATTTAAATTTGTGAATTGCTTGATTTGAATTCACTTAAAATTTTTTTTTGATTCTTTGTCGCTATTTTATTTTTTGAAGAAGACTTGGAATGATCATGTTTCTTCAAATTAAATAACGACAACTATTTTGTTTTTTAGTAAACAAGTTTGAAATACTGTCGTATTTAGACGGTGTATTTTAATATATGTGTACTTGATTACGTGGTGCCATTTTTTTTTTAAGGCGACTTTGGAGATGCACATTGCGTTCATTATTAGGAATTTGGGATAGTGACTGTATTATATTTTACATTTTTTATAGTGTTCATTTTTTACATTAGATTTCAGCTGCTAACATTATAATATTGATTTCTGACTATAATAAATTAATAATATGAAGAAAAATAGAAGGATATTTGAACCTAATTGTTAATAACGTATAAAAATATAAAATATTTTAAAATACAAAATTTTATTGGTGCTATCGACAATTTCTATAAAAGATTGAAATACACCTAGAGATTCCTTATATCAACAATAAATTAATAATATTGTGTCAATAATGTTGAGGTGTGAATAGATGATCATATAGCTATTTATAATTCTATGGGAAGTTAATATCGACAAAATAATTTGTGTCGATGAATTTGGTGATTGGTAATATCACAACAAAGAAATATAACAACTTTTTAAATATATATACTTAAGATTTTAAACTCGACCTTTGCCTCTCTTCGTGAATAAAAAATGAGGAAAAACCAATCAATCCACCGAGTAGATAGACTTCGTTTGAGTTTGAGAAAAAAGAGTTTTAAATAATAATTAATGCGATACTGTATGGTTGAGAATGAGACAAATGTTATGAATTTATGTGTAGAATATTTTATTATTAAAAGCATGTTTGGTAATGTGAAAATTTTAATTTTTGTGAGTTTATTTGGTTTTTTAATGGATGTGCGGTTTAAAAAAGTTTGAAAAGTCAAAAATAGTGGACTTGACTAAGAATGAATGGTTGAGATTGAGTTTGAAAAGTTAAGGTAAAATTTTTATCATTACCAAACAACCTCTAAAATGTAATAAAATTGAGTATTGTAGAAAATAAGAGAATCAAACAGAGACTTAGGCTTTGTTTTTTAATGAAAAAAAATTTCAATACAATTTTTCAAACTCAATCTCAATCATGCATTCTTAGTTAAACATACAATTTTTTACTTTTCAAACATTTTTAAACCACATATCCATAAAAAAAAATCACAAAAATTAAAATTTCTCACATTATCAAACAGGCAGTTAGTCTAATAGTTTTCACTATGAACAATTTGTGTAAAATTATTAGGCAAGTCGAGTAAGGGAACATAATAAAGTCAACAAAAATGTCAATAATGAATTAAGGTTTAATTATAAAGATATCTTCATTGTGGTATCCAATGAAAATGCTTTGAAGATGACGAAGATATGGTCCATGATATTGATATTGATATTTATATTTTATATAATGATAATGAATTCAACTTGAATTTAATTAGAGTTTTTAATAACCACATGTTCGAACGCAAAATTCCTCCACTATCCTACCCCAATGCAATTGTAGCCACCGCCAATGTATATCCAAAATATGGAATAAGTCGACATTCTTAGTCCGCCTGCTAAATTAGAAATGGGACTCAATCTTTTAATTTATATACACTTTCGTCTTCAACTTATTTCTAGTCGAAAAATTTCCTAATCTTTTAAAAATAGACACCAATCATATAAATGGATAAATTCCGCCCAATCCACTGTTAGTCAATTAAGGTTGATTTGTAAAATTTTTAAATATTAAAAGGGGCAAAGGGCCTCTTATGGCGGCGGCTGGAATCTCATTATAATGTGATTTATTTGTATTTTTTAGGTAAAATACGTGATTGAAAAATAGAGAGAGAAAATGTGTATGGTTAAAAAATGATTTGAAAAATTGTGTAATTTAAAATTTGAATTTAAAATGAGTATCCTTAATTAAATATAAAGAAATTTTTTAAAAAAATGCAAAAAAATAATTTTTTTTTTTTTCATTTCCATCTTACCACAACAGCACCACCACCAACCCAACAAACTTGTTTGTCGAGAATCTCCATGGTCGCCTTAGATGCACAAATCTAAGAGGGATTCTCCCATTGATCTTATGGTCGTGATCGGTGATGGATTCAGGATTTTATGTAGGGTGATTTGAATTTTTAAAATTGCAATGTAATAAAATTTAACTAAAAATTCGAGAAGAACTATTATGTTTATAGTCCTAACTAACTACAATTTTTTAAAAAGCTTTTTGGCTATCTAGAATTATACTGGACAGCAATCTACTTCAACTTATCTGAGTGAATTTGCCCTGGTGTCAAGTGGTTGATGGTTGCAGGCAAAGATGGGATGGAGTAAAGAATATAACAAATTTTTATTTTCATTTTTAAAAAATACTGTACAAGTTATGAAATGACAATTTTGCCCCTTGTAAAATATATTTGAAGATGTTTCCCATAATTTACCCATTATTAGAAATTAAATAACTAGCTAGACTGCTCAAAAACTGAATGATCTTATCAATATTTAGATCAGAATTTTCAGTTCCATTATTATGTAAAATTCAACTCTGGAGGATTCACTCCACTAAATACGCCGTGAATGTATTACATTCAAATGAGCAACTGGTTGGAATGTGTTGACTTGGATAATTTAAGTTGAAAGGTCTACCTAATAATTAGCATGTGTTTGGCCTTCATTTTTTGAAAAAATTATGGTTGTGAATTCTATTTTTGAGAGAATATATAGTAAAAAAATGTTTGAAAAGTAAAAATTGATAGACTTGATGAAATGGATGATTAAGATTAAGTGTTGAATAAATTTTGTTTTAAAAAAAATGAGGGCCAAACAACAACTTAATATTAAAAAGTCCACAGTCAGATTCTGTAAGACAAATAAATAGATTGCAAGGCTGCGTTCTTTTTGTATTTCAGTTTCTTGTTTTTCATTTTCGAAAATATTTTCTATTTTTCATTTTCTATGATTTTTTTCTAAATTGCCGAAAACGCGTTTAGTTTGTTATTTCTGAAAACTGTCTTAGAAAATGAAAAACTGAAAAACATTTTCTGTTTAAAATAAAATGTTTAAAATTTTGCAAAAAACTATTTCTGTATGTTTGTAATTATATTGACTGTGAATATAAATGAAATAAAGATGTCATATTTGAGTTGCAAAATAAAAATAAATGAAATAGTTCCAAATCCCAATCACATAATTTGGTTATGCCAAAAAAGTTCAAAAATTCATGTTACCCTTCTAAAGTAATCGTTCCACATTTGGGTAGCAATTTTCCTTTCTTAAGTAATCGTTCCATTTAATATTTCATATATATACATCCTTCTAGCAAGCTTTCATAACGTTTAAAATTTAAGTTTCAATAAAATTTGCAGAAATCAATTTACGTTAATCAATGATGTCCTTACAAAATAAGTTTCTACAATACAAAAATAAAAAAGAAATGTTTAATAATTAAGCACATGATATATCATCAGAAAGATGGTTGAATTTGGAGTTCAACGCAAAAAACGGAGTGCAATTCGGAGTTGTACATCAAAAGTTATACATGTTTGAAGATAATGACCTATAAAGCAAATACAGAAATGACTAAATTGAAAGAAAAATAAATTTTGCGGACTGATGTGCAAGAAAATCTAAAGTTGAGAGTCCTAAGTTGCAAATAAATAAGGGTATTTTCGAAAGAAATTTCAAAAATTGAGGATTAAAATGACAAATTTTGAAAATTAGGGACCAATAATGTAATTAAAAATGATAAATTTTGACAAATTTCAAATTTTTTGATTATTTTAATTTTAACTTTTTTTTTTTAAATATGAAAACGCGGCGTTATAATGGGTGGAAAACGTGAAAATCACGTTTTCCATTTCCTTTACAAAAGTTAGAAATATTTTCAAAAAAAATTTCGAAAACGGGACAAGAGAACACTTTTTCCACGTTTTCGAAAATAACAAATGAAAAATGTCTGGAAAATATCAAAGAGAACGCTGCCTAAGTTTCTAAGAAATTTCATCGAAAAACTTTGCAGTGTGGAAATTGCAGAAGAAACCACAAAAGATACTAGTAATTTCCACACAACTTCCATAGATAGATAGAATAACTATTAACTAGTGGTCTACTTGCACATGGACAACTACTTTTTTTTTGACATTGATGTACCTGGGTGGTTGGCGTGAAGTTGGGAGAGAATATAATATGGATAATGATATTTGAATATAGAGAGTGTCGTCTGATGTACCATCCCTTCACATGAAAGTGTGTGGTGTCGGTCTCATTATGAGCGGCTCCACTTCTCATATGAGGAGGGTGACACCCAATATAACACCTTTTATGTTCATATAACATGGTCCAATATAATATATATATATTTTAAAATTTTTAATTGATACATATGAGAAAAAAGTTCATTATTATTATTATTTGGCATATGATAAAATTAACTGCATTTGAATTGCGCTGGGCTAAAGTCCAAGGTTACTCCTTATAATAAGTTACAATTTATAATTTACACAATTTTTCAATTTACTTTTTAATTATACACATTTTTTTTAATCCAATTTTTAACCACAACTTTTTTTTTTTCGAAATTTGAAATAAATGACGGCTACTCATTAAAATGAGCACTGAACAGAGGCTAAATATAATTCATTCGTAAAATAATAGGACATAATGAGTTATTCTTCAGCATAAATGAGATATGCTATTCTTGATATAACTTTATTCGAAATATAAAGATCAACAAATTAAGTCATATTAACAACATTTAAGCTCTTTTCAACAATACTGTAACATTTATAAATTGATTTAATTATGTTTTTGATGTAGAATGTGTAGTTACAAATTGTAGAAAAAAAATATGTATTAATTTAAAAAATTGTTTTATTTATAAATAGTAATGCATTAAAGAACATAAGCTTAGTCAAATACAAGAAAGTTATGCTCTAGTACCGCCGTCCACGAAAAAAGAGATGCCAATCAAAATCGGACATTTTTATTATTAGTATATACAAATTGTGGGAAAATTCGTGCTGATTACGATTATGGTTCATCACTTCGTTCAACTAAATTTCCATTCATCTGCAAAGACAGTTTACAACAAAATTATTAGAAACTGAAGAAATAAAAATAGTTTAATATACCATTGAATCAATACCTCAACATTAATAGTTTTATCGTTGCAATGGCCATCGAAGTTCAAAGGATTGATCAAGAACGTTGATGTGTTCCGGACCCGCGACAATTAGAGTCATAGCAGGCTTGACAGAAAATTAAATATTCAAGCCAAAATAAAAGTGCAGTCCAGTCAACCATGTTGGAATTAGATGGATAATATATGTTTTTCGAGTAGAAATAGGTCACTGAGCAAGACTTATGGGTTAAAACCCTTGAGTCCATTGATTTTAGGGTCAAATTCCATCGTTTGGGCTTCAAATTGACAAATCAATGATGCAGACGGAAATTTACTATATTTCCATAATTATAGGATTTTTAATTATTTTGTTTCCATTTTGGTTTTTAGTTTATTTTCCTAATTTAGTATTCTAGTTTAATTAGAATTCTATTTTGAGTAAATTAGTGACTAGGATTTTTATTCTGGCAGCCTATATAAAGGCGTCTTCATTGTAATTCAGACTGGAGACTTCGATTATGATATAAACAGTTTTTATTGAGGATTCAATAAAAGTTATAGGTGGATTCCTATATTTTCTTTCGAACTTATCAAGATCCAATCTTGTGGCGTTCAATCGAACTTATCAAATATTCGCGAGAATATTTGTGGCGTTTAAAACCAGAAACTTATCAAGGAAGTTGGACAGCTCCTTGTGGCGTTTCGAAAGTCTTGGTTCTTTATTCCGCATCGTCGAGCCATCGCGTCGTGAATATCGGGTCAAGATTCCACTGTCCATCCACAACCTGGGTTCGGAACTTTCCGGCGTTTCTTCCGCGCTTCGAAAGTTCCGAACCCAGGTTGTGGATGGACAGTGGAATCTTGACCCGATATTCACGACGCGATGGCTCGACGATGCGGAATAAAGAACCAAGACTTTCGAAACGCCACAAGGAGCTGTCCAACTTCCTTGATAAGTTTCTGGTTTTAAACGCCACAAATATTCTCGCGAATATTTGATAAGTTCGATTGAACGCCACAAGATTGGATCTTGATAAGTTCGAAAGAAAATATAGGAATCCACCTATAACTTTTATTGAATCCTCAATAAAAACTGTTTATATCATAATCGAAGTTTCCAGTCTGAATTACAATGAAGACGCCTTTATATAGGCTGTCAGAATAAAAATTCTAATCACTAATTTACTCAAAATAGAATTCTAATTAAATTAGAATACTAAATTAGGAAAATAACCTAAAAACCAAAATGGAAACAAAATAATTAAAAATCCTATAATTATGGAAATATAGTAAATTTCCGTCTGCATCATTGATTTGCCAATTTAAATCCCCAAACGATGGAATTCGACCCTAAAATCAATGGGCTCAAGGGCTTAAGCCCATGAGTCTTGCTCAGTGACCTGTTTCTACTCGAAAAACATATATCCATCCAATTCCAACATGGTTGACTGGACTGCACTTTTATTTTGGCTTGAATATTTAATTTTCTGTCAAGCTTGCTATGACTCCGATTGTCGCGGGTCCGGAACACATCAAATGTCTTCCCGAAGGAATTTCCATACTTGAAGAAAAGCAAGGATGACTTGCAAGTCGAATTCCATGCTTTCACGAAAGCCTAAACGGAAAAACAACATAATTCAAGCCGAAATCTTTTCCCTTCGAAATCATAGTAACATGAATTATAGTATCTTACAAATGTGTCATCAGTGCGACCATCCCCAATTGCACCATAATAAATAACAATATTTTCGGTATCAGATTCCGCTAACACCAACAATGGAAAACTAACGGCAAGAATGAATAACAAAAATCTCTCCATTATGATATTATTGCGAAAAGATGAAGCGTTACACAATAAAATTTGTAACACGCTATGTTAATAAATGAGAGAAACATTACAATTTATTCTTGACAGGAAGATTTCAATTAGGAAAAGAATTTGAGTGGGAGGAAAATTTCAAGAGGAAGAGAGTTCTGTTGAAAAATGGAGCTAAATGTGGAAAATAAAGCCAACTTTGTTGAAATTGGCAAGCCACCATTAATAGTCCATGTTCACACCTATTTGGTAAAACACCATTAGCCTACAATCCTCATATGTTCACACCTATTTTATTCCTTCCATTGTTGATTCTTTGTCCAAACTTTCCCTATAAATAGAGGGCAAAACCTCAATGAAAAATACACCACTACAACAAAGAGTGATCTTGTGTAGAGAGCAACACAAGAGAGGCATTTCACAAAATAGGGAGAAAAGTGAGTTGGAGAGAATAGCCTTTGCATAAGCAGATAAAAATACAGTGTAGTATTTTTGTACTCCTCATTTTTCCGAGTTAGTGAAATATATTGGTGTGGGTCCGTGGACGTAGGCAAATTGCTGAACCACGTAAATCTTTGTGTTTCGTATTTGCATTTTATTTTTGCGTATTTATATTTTCTCAGTCCAATTAATTTGTGTCACATCGATCCTGGGCGGGATTAGTTGCGTCCTAATTCCCAACAATTGGTATCAGAGCTTTGGCTCATTGAGATCTTTTGAAATTCTTAGTATGCTCTGTGGTTGCAGCTTTGACTGATCTTCCACATCAGAAAAGATTTCTTTAGACTGTTTTGTGATCGAATGGGAGCAATGTCGACAGATGAGAAAATATCCAAAATTGACAAATTTGATGGTTCAAATTTTGGATTTTGGAAAATGCAAATGGAGGACTATCTGTACCAGAAGGATCTATACAAGCCACTAAAAGAAAAGCCAGAAGATATAAGCCAGGGGGATTGGGAGTTGCTTGATCGAAAAGCACTCGGCACAATCAGGCTGACGTTGTCAAAATCTGTAGCCTTCAACATAAAAAATGAGAAGACGACAGAGTCTCTCATGGCAGCCCTTTCTAGCATGTACGAACAGCCATCTACAGCAAATAAAGTCCACTTAATTAAAAAGCTGTTCAATATGAAGATGGCCGAAGGCGGAAGATATGGGGAGCACCTAAATGAATTCAATGAAGTGACGGACCAGCTAAACACAGTCGAAATCACTTTTAGTGATGAAGTTCGAGCTCTGTTAATTCTTGGGCAGTTGCCAGACAGCTGGAATGGTACAGTCACAGCAATTAGTGGCTCTGCCGGAAAGTCAAAATTGAAGTTCGATGATGTCGTAAGCATGATCTTAACGGAGGAGATCAGACGACAATTAGAAGGTGCCTCAACTTCAGGATCGGCGTTGAACGTGGAAAGCAGAGGCAGAAATTCTAACAGAGGAAATGGGTTGGGCAATGGTAAATTCAGAAGTGGAAGATCAAGATCCAGAAATCCAAACAATTCCAACAAAACTAAGGTTGTGGAATGTTGGAAGTGTGGGAAGACCGGTCATTACAAAAATCAGTGCACAGTACCTCCAAAAGAAAAGGAGGACAGGACAGAAGTCAATGTTGTGGAAGAGGAAGCGGACGATGCTTTGATATGCTCTTTGGAGAGAAAAACGGAATACTGGGTGATTGATTCCGGAGCATCTTTTCATGCTACCTCAAACAAGGAGTTTTTTGTAAACTATACGAGGGGTGATTTTGGTAGAGTCTATCTCGGTAATGATCAACCGTGTGACGTGGTCGGAAAGGATGATGTACAGATCAAGATCAATGGATCTGTGTGGAAGCTGAAGGACGTGAGACATATTCCAGAATTGAGGAAGAACTTGATCTCCGTCAAGCAATTGTCGGGAGAAGGACATGTCACCACCTTCTCTGGTGATAACTGGAAGATCACCAAGGGCGCCATGATTATCGCTCGAGGCAAGGATACTGGCACCCTCTATACAACGGCGGATGCTTGTGTGACAATTGCAGTTGCTGAAAGCAAGGAGGGCCCAAACTTGTGGCACCAGAGACTTGGGCATATGAGTCAGAAGGGACTCAAGTATATGCATGCAAAGGGGAAACTACCAGAGCTTCAGTCTACTGATATAGACTTATGCGAGAGTTGCATCTTTGGGAAGCAAACCAGGGTGAGTTTCAACACTAGTGGTAGAACTCGGAAGCGAGAGAAGCTTGAGTTAGTCCACACAGACGTTTGGGGACCAACCGCAGTTTCATCTATTGGCGGAAAGTCATACTTTGTGACTTTCATTGATGACCACTCGAGAAAAGTGTGGGTTTATTTCTTGAGACACAAGTCCGAAGTATTCGATGTGTTCAAGAAATGGAAAGCCATGGTGGAAAATGAAACAGGATTGCGAGTAAAGAAGCTGAGGTCCGACAACGGAGGAGAATATACAGATATGGCGTTCAAGAAGTTCTGTTACCAGAATGGCATCAAAATGGAGAGGACGTTGCCAGGGACTCCACAGCAAAATGGAGTTGCAGAACGTATGAACCGGACATTAACGGAGAGAGCCAGAAGCATGAGGTTACATGCAGGCTTGCCCAAACAGTTTTGGGCAGAAGCAGTCAACACAGCATGAGTTATGTCATGTCTAGTACATACCACCGCATACGTCAAACTTCCCACAACTAAAGCATATGAAACATTCTTCATATCATCTTTTTCTTCTTCTTCAGTAGAGGGACTTCGCTTGAAGCTCAATTTGAAATGACAAGCAAGTGGAGAGCTAACTGCTTTAACTCTGTTCATGTTGAATTTTTCAAGCACCTTCAGAATGTATCTTTCCTGTGATAATCACAACTTCTTAGCTTTCCTGTCTCGAACAATGTCCATGCCAAAGATTTTCTTTACTGGTCCCAAGTAGGGGTGGGCGTTTATCGGTTCGGTTGTTCGGGTTCGGTTCCGGTTATATTTTCGGTTCTTGTTCGGTTTTTAACAAAAAAATTCGACTTTACTAAATGTCTAAACGATACATGAAACTCGAGAAAAAATGAGATTGAATAAGGTTTCCATAATTTGGCTATGAAACTTGAGAAACTGATCGAAGCATGTTGCCATGGCTTCTGATTTAGGCTGATTTAGTCAAGTTTGAGAACATCCTATGAGCAAGACAAAATGAGATTAATTATTAAATAAGGTTTCCATAATTTGTTAACAATTAGAGATGGGTTTAAGGATATGGATTGTACATGAGATGAGAGAACTAACAATGTTCTCAGTAGTTGTAGGCTGTAACATAGTGCCCGGAGGAAAAAGACATGAAAAAAGTGTGTATATATATATATTTATTTATTTATTCCAATTTTCTACCATTTTGAATTAGAGTATTATTCTGCTCAATTAAATATACTATATAAGCGAAAGATGTGGGCTCAATTTTTAAAACAAGATTATTCGGTTTCGGTTCTCATTTTTTTTCCAA
The DNA here is from genome assembly GCA_963555705.1 of Ligustrum vulgare. Lineage (NCBI taxonomy): Eukaryota > Viridiplantae > Streptophyta > Magnoliopsida > Lamiales > Oleaceae > Ligustrum > Ligustrum vulgare. The sequence goes on from OY743179.1 coordinate 5,828,597, forward strand.
GAACTGACCGGTTTTGATTTTTTCGGTTCGGTTAGTGTTAAGTGCATTTTTATACACTTTTTATACCTTTAAATTAGCATATTTTGGAACATCTTGATCAAATATCTACTAATTTATGCATATTTTGTGTTTAAATAGGTTAATATCCAAGTTTGAGGCCAAAAACCACAAAAGGAGTGAAGATTCTGCTGAAATTCCAAGTTCGGGGACCATTTTGTCACTTCCGGGAAGTTTTGGACAAGCCGTGCAATTAACCAAGGGACCAAATTGAAAGATTTTAAAAGTTGAAGGACATGAGAAGGAAAAGGACAGGATAACAAAGCTGGAAAATTGACACAAGTGGCTGAAAAGTGAGAAATAAGGAACAAGGCATGATGGAGAGTATGAGACAAAGCAAAAAGGCCGAAGAAAGTTGAGAAAAACAGGCTGGCTTGTGAGCTTCTGGAAAAAGGACATGAGGAGCAGCATGCTGATGTCTTTTTGATCTACATAAACACACAAACAGACACAAGAAAAAGAGGGGGAAGACTGCTGGTGACAGCATCAGTGTGAACCAGAAGATAGATAGATAGGCAGAAGGAGGGAGATTGGGGGTTAAACTCAGGCTGGTGACAGCAGCTTGGAGATCAAATTCTTGCTGGTGACAGCAGTTTGAACCTAAGCTCACTTACTGGTTCTATATTAATGCCGGAAAGAGAATATACAGATACATATATACAGACGAGAAGGTGCATACATGGGCAGCTGAAAACTCTGCAAGTTTGAGTGCTGGTGCTGCCATTTTAAGTTGCTGCTGGTTTTAATTCTATTGCTGGTTGCTGTTTTGCTGCTGAAGCTGCTGCCTGTATTGCTGGTTGCTGTTTTGCAGCTGAAGCTGCTGCCTGTATTGCTGGTTGCTGTTTTGCTGCTGAAGCCGCTGCCTGTATTGCTGGTGAACAACTGAAGCTGCTGGAACTAAGAATGCACAACTGAAGCTGCTGGTTGCTTGGTGTTGCTGAGATTCGGGAAGAAGGTTGCTGAAGCTGCTGCCCGTGTGCTGATCCGGAACTGATTTGCTGGTTCTTACTGCTGTTGTGAAGCTGCTGATCTGATTGCTGAAGTACCATTGTTGCTGGTTCAAAGCTGTTAACCGGAGAAGGTGAACGCAGCTTCCGGGAGGAGAGGCTGCTTGTTGAGGAAGGCAACCTGGTGACAGGAGGTTGCCCTTACTGAGTCGCAGTTGGAGAACTGAAACAGGAGCAACTAGAACCAATAGAGGGAGAAGGAGCTGGATTGCTGCTGCTGGAATTGGTTTACGGCTGCCTGTGGAAGAAAAATCATCTGCAGTGGATGTATTGTTGGAACCGGTTCGAAGCTGTTGATTTTGGACTGAGAACGCGGCTGCCATGGCTGGATGAAGAAGAAGGTGCAGCTGGTACTGCTTACTGGAAGTGCTGGACACACTGCTGCCATGACTGGAAGAAGAAGGTGCAGCCGGTTTTCTTGATGCACTGCAGGGACTGAAATGGACATAATGGAAGTTCAGGGACTAAAATGCACATTAACCAAAAGTTGGAGGACCTTGATGCAATTTCCACAATTTTCTAATTCCGGGTTTTATTTTACTGCTTTATGTTATTTTTAATTTTCGAACGCATGTTTAACTAAATTTTGCATGTTGGGATGATTGATGGATTTTAAATTGCACTTAGTTATTTTTCAAGTTATTTACGTAATTTGCGCTATTTAATTTCATGCATTTTAATTATTGCCGTTTAATTTCAAGCACTTTAATTTATGTCGTTTAATTGTGCGCATTGTAATTTATGTTTAATGCCATGCATTTATTTTCAAGTGATTAATCAACGACCACTAATTGATTTTTGAGAAGAAGAAATTAGTGTAGTTATAAAAACTAAATTCACATTGTCTCATGTTTTCTAGTTTAGTTTAGCCACCAAGTTCTTTTTGTTATTAGTTTATTTTTGATAATTAGTTTTAATCCTAACTTTTACATATTGTTGTCTATTTGCTTTAATTAACTAGTTTTTCATGTTGCCATGTTTTAACTTTATGATAGTTAGTAATTCACCACCAAATCACATTTTTATGTTACTTGACTTTTCTTTTAAAATGAAATCAATAACTTTAGTTACAAATCAATCAATCCTCGTGGGTACGATAACCCGGACTTCTCTAGTCCACTTTACTACTTGAACGCGAACCGTGCACTTGCGGTATACGATTTTAGCGAACAGTTAGCTCGGTTTCCGATTTTTTTGTCCACCCCTAGTCCCAAGTCTTTCATTGCAAAGGACTTCCTCAATTTCTTTTTTAACATGTCAATTTTAAACACATCATGACCAACAATTAACATATCATCAACATAAAATAACATGATAAGAAAATCATCATTAACAAATCTTTTAATCAAAACACAATGGTCAAAAATTGTTTTCCTGTAGTTATGCTTCTTCATGAAATATTCAAACTTCTTGTATCATTGTCTCGGTGCTTGCTTCAATCCATATAGACTTTTCTTTAATTTGGAAACCAGACATTCTTTTCTTTTCACCTAAAAACCCTCTGGCTACACCATATAAATATCTTCTTTGAGATCACTATTAAGAAAAGTTGTTTTCACATCCATCTGCTCAATCTCTAAATCCATGCTGGAGGCTAGAACAAGTATCAATCTAATGGATGACATCTTTACCATCAGAGAGAAGATTTCATTAAAATCAACATCTTCTTTCTGACTGAACCCTTTTACAATCAATCGAGCTTTGTACCTTGGTTCTGAGCTATTTTCTTCAGTCTTCAACCTGTACACCCATTTGTTTTTCAATGCTCTCTTTCCTTTAGGCAATTTTATCGACTCATAAGTGTGGTTAGCATGTAATGACTCCATTGCTTCTTGCATAGCTTCCAGCCACTCTTCTTTCTGCTCATGTACAATAGCTTCTTGATAACATTCTGGTTCTCCCCCATCCGTAAGAGTTATAAACTTTGTGGTAGGATATTTCTGTTAGAATTAATGTACAAGTCCAATTGTTGGGCCGGACTTTACAATTAGATTAATTAATATGATTAATTAATCATGTCCCGTTAATGGCCCTATTGTGAATAGGGTTAGGATTTTGAGGTGCACATATTAATAAGTGCACTATTGTAGAGAAATCAGGAGAATCGCTTTTCTAACATTGGGTTTTTCTCTTGCTAGCACAAAGAGAAAAACCAATTCTCTCAAATTCATTCCAATAGTTGGAGATAGATGGGGTTCCAAATTTAACTCGCTATGTGGATTTCTATTAGAGACTGGACAATTGGACAGCTGGTGGTGACAAGATTGTACTTCCTGTTTCAGATTTCAGATTCACGAGATTCATCAAGGCTACATTTTAATCACAAATTCTATCTTAAGTGCAAGGTTGATCCGGGTTATGGTTTCACGTCTGTTTAAATTTCGCTGTGCATGTATGACCCCAAACCTTACAATTTCTTTGAGGGTTGACGGGTTCTACTTGATCTTCTCAAAGAAATCTCATCTGATGTTTCTAAAAACTCAGTGCCTGACTGATCCTCTTGCTCAATAACCTACTCAGTGTCATTGGGGGGGGGGGATATGACCATAAACATTATTTGCATCATTCTGAGCATCTTGAACATCATCTCCATTTTGACTAAAATCTATAGATGGAGGAATAGGATCCAAGTCAACTAGATCATCATTGCTTACTTCTGGTTTTTCAGCAACTTTCTCAATATCTTCAATGATCTGATCTTCCATAAACACAACATCTCAACTTCTAACCAGGTTCCTTGAAATAGGATCATAAAGTCTATAACCAAGATCATCTAGACCATAACCTAAGAAGATGCACTGCTTTGTTTTTTAGTCAAGCTTTGTTCTCTCATTTTTGGGGATATGTACAAAGGCTTTACATCCAAAAACCTTCAAGTGATCGTATGAAATATCTTTCTCACTCCATATTATTTCTGGCACATCAAGCTGTAAAGGAATAGATGGAGAAAGATTTATAACATGCACCGTTTTAGCTAATGCTTCACCCCAAAAGGACCTTGGCAACTTCGTATGTGACAACATACATCTTATCCTCTCTACAATGGTTCTATTCATTCTCTTTGCCAAACAATTGTACTGAGGAGTTTTAGGAGGAGTTTTTTGATGTCGAATACCCTAACTTCTGCAGTGCTCATCAAATGGCCCTAAATATTCACCACCATTATCTGTGCTGTTGAGATCGTACCCAAAATGCGGCACATTGGACCACCAGCGAAGGCCCAATAAGGGCCTAGTGGACTCTAGCCCATGGTTAAAGCTTAGAATATCACCTTGGGTCAACCGCCGAGGTGGAATATCACGCGAACCTCTTTGGCCGAACTGATTTGTGTCTGGCCGATGTGCTTTATGCTTGGCCGAAGTGCTTTACAATGACGCACAAAAGAGGGATAGGACAAGGGATGAAATCAGATATGTGACACCACCTTTACCATGAAGTGACAGGCGCCCATCCCCTACAAAATATAGTAATGATTAATATCAAAAGGCAAGATCTCCTTTTTAGAAGCTAGGGTAAATACAAATGTAAAGTACACCACGTGTCACGATCCGAAACAACGAGTTTCTCTATAAATAGAGCACTCCTCTCGCTTTGTAAAGGATTAACAATTTCATACTCTTAACTAAATATTTTACTCTCACTCCCTTTTCTCTATTTTACACATTTATATTTCCCGCACCCAATTTATATCTGCTTGAAATGAACACTGACTTTGGCATCGGAGTGCAAATGGGAGCCACCTCGGCCCCCTTTGCAAACTGATCGTTTGTCACACTGCGCAGGACATTCACGTGTTCAAGAGGGATGAGCTGAGACGTGTTGGTCCAAGGTTCAGCCGGATTTTGTGGTCAACATTTTGGCGCCGTCTGTAGGAAACCATACTGCTAACCACGAAAACGCATGATGAAAAGCCACACATAGAAAGGAAGTTTTGAAAAATGACGAGTAACCTCTTGTAAAAGAGCGAAGAATTGTAAGGACTTTGAAACATAAGTTTATTAACCTTGAAAAATGCAAGAACTTTGAAACATAAGTTTGTTAACCTTGAAAAAAGCGTGAAAATTTGAAATACAAGTTTAATAACCTTGAAAAAGACGTGAAACTTTGAAATACAAGTTTAATAACCTTGAAAAATGTTTAGAGCTTTGAGATAAAAGTTTTCCTATCTTTGAAAGAGAAGATAAAACAAAAAAATTGCTCTGAACATGAATGAAAGTGACAATGATATTAACCCTCTTAGGAGTAGAAATGACCAGCTCAGCGAGGAGGAGGCTCCTCAGTGGCCTCGTGAGAACACAAACGAGGGGGTGGCCCAACCTAACCTTCCGCGCCGGTACTGAAATCTCCGCATGCTGCGAGACATGACTCGCATGGTAGCCCAAATGCTGAAAATGCAAAAACAGCAGATAGAACAAACTACTGCGATGAATGCTTACATGGGTAGAGGGTATGTTTACATGGGTAGAGGGTATGTTATGAACGAGCCCATTATACCCCCTCAATATTCACAGTCACATTACTCACCATCCGATACGGCCACTGCCTCCTATTATTATCAAGATCCACAGGCATATGCCAAGGTGGAATCCGCACCCCTCTACGAAGAAGGCCCGAAGCATGAAGTACCTGAAGAACAAGACCAACTCCCAGCTAGACACAGGGAGGCTTCGCCCGCAAAATTCGGTAGTGTCTTCAGTCGGATAGGAGGGCTATTCGGAGGCAAGTAGGGGGGTCGAACTGATCAAGGTTGACACAATGCAGCTGAGACTAGAAATAGGCGGGAGCGACGCACTGAAGAAGCCTTGTCACAGAGTCAAATGCATAGGGACCAGCATGGTACGAGAGCAGAAAAGTTGGCCCCAACGCATGAGCCTAAGAATAGGCAGGAAAGGAGAGCTGAAGCAGCTCGGACTAAATCTCGTAATGATTTACCGACCCATGAAAGGCCAAACTACGGCCGAGTTTTACCACCATAAAGGCAGGAGTACTCTCCACCGCCCTACGACCAATACCATGACCCAATGTATTCCGGTCATGACGAGAACAGTGAACTACTCTCATACGAGCTGTATTATGAAGAAGCAATAAGTCCCTTCACGGAGGGCATCCGTAGGTGCCCAGTACCTCATGACTTCGAAATGCCAGAAATAACAAAGTATTCTGGTCGAGGTGACCCTGACGATCACTTGCTAAACTACCGCACTAGTATGGAAATAGCCGGAGCTACTCCGGCACTGAAGTGCAAAGCTTTTGCTTTGACCCTTGAGGGAAGTGCGATACGATGGTACAAAAAGCTCCCTCTTGGTAGCATCCACAGTTAGAGAGATCTGAAAACAGCCTTTAAAAATGGATTTGTTTCCTCCAAGCCTGGCCAGCTCCCACTCCAACGCCTTCAGGATCTAAGGCAAAGAATGGATGAATCTCTGAAAAGTTACCTAGCTCGGTTTACTGAAAAGATGCACATTTGTGAAAACATCACCGAGGCGGAGATGTTTTCCGCATTGAAAGGAGGGCTAGATATGACGAGCATGTTTTGGAGGGATGTCCGAAGCAGGAAAATGAGGGATTACAACGCCCTAGTAGACCTGATGAAGGAGGATATCGTATCAGAAGAAATGGCTAGGGCTAGAGACAACCATCCTCAAGGGAGATACAATCTTGGGTATTCTAATGAAGCAAACCTCAAGTAAGGAGGTAACAAGGATAGGTTCGGCAGTAACCGAAGTGGAGCGTCAAGTCCATTTTCGGGGACAGGGTCTAGCTATGCAGCAGAAATCACAGAAGCTATCCCCAACTTGCACTCCAACGCTCCTTCTCAGAATCCTCCCATGGCTCAATGAAGAATGGAAAGTAGCCAAAGTGGAAAACAGCCCATGATTGGGGCTTACTGCACCTACCACGGGTATTACGGTCACGCAAAAGAAGATTGCAGGAAAAATCCACATGTTAGCGGACCAAAAGGCGCATGGAAGAAGGGAAAGTGATTTCTCCCCTGACAAGGGGAGAACTCAAAAACAAGGTGGCCAGAAGTTCAACTGAGCTGACAGGAGAGCTCCGTGGAAGAACTCGACCATAGAGAGGATTGACAATCGTCAGAGAGACAGGAACAAGGGCCAGGATACCTCCTCGGCACATGCTAAAGATACAAGAGAACCACCTATACCTGTGGCCGACCCTCCTATTCGTGAAATCGACACAATATTGGGAGGCCCTCACCCGGGTGGAAGTACAAACAACTCCCAAAAGAGATATATCAGAGAAGCCAAGCAGCCCGCCAACGTGAATTACCATATCCATTCACATCCTGTTGGGATGTCTCGGACAGAATCTATCACCTTTACCCAAGACGATGCTATTGGAGTACACTTTCCACGCAATGATGCATTGGTTATCAGGGTAGTAGTAGCTCGGAATGGGTTGTCACGAATGATGGTGGATGATGGTGTCTCGGTAAATGTGATTTACGGGGTAACTTTTGATAAGATGGGGATCAGCACTCCACTCATTCCAGTCCCGGATCCAATATATGAATTCACTAGGGACAACATAACTCCCAGAGGATCCATAACCCTTATGATTGAGGTAGGGCAAGCACCAACTCTTTCCAAAATCCCCATGGAATTCTTGGTTGTGGGCAAGCACCAATTCTATTTGTAATAAAAGAGGTTAAAATCGAACTATTCCACTGCCTATGTCATCCTTTTTTACTTTTTTCTTTCAACTTTCAATTTTAGTCCCTGAAATTTTTTAATTTCATTTCTCCTTGGTTCTTTCACTATTGCGAGGTACAACTTGGCCATTGCCCTTCCAAATTCAAGACCTCTTGATATTTTGTAAGTTCCTAAAATTCATATTTTAGCCCTTAAACTTTCTAACTATCAAATTTTATCTCCCTAAATTCATGAATTTCGTTCAATTGATCAAAAACTTCTTCTAATTAATTGATTTCAACCAAGAATGATCTTCAAGTGCCTGAATAAATCTCCAGTTAAGTTCAAATTAATCACAACTTTTGCATCAAAATTGTAAGAACGATTTACCAAACTATTTGCTATGAATTGTGCTTATAATGTTATCAAACATTTATGAATTAATAAAAATTAAAATTCAATTAAATATGCTCCTTATAACTTCAACTAGTAATTTAATGAAGTCCCTAATATATGTATTCATATGGTAATGTACAGTATCATTAGAACGCCCATAGTTTTATAAACAAATTAATTTAGCTTCCCTTTGATTATAAACAAATTTATAAACAATACATTTTCTAAAATCATTTTTTAATCACATACATTTGTGCAAATAACTTTTCAAACACATATTTATCTCAAAAACACCACATTATTTATTTACAAACAAAAAACTTTTACCAAACTGTGTATAACATCGTAATTGAAGAAAACATAGAACACAAATATTCATATAGTCTGGTTCACAACTCTTTGCGACTGTCGGAATTTCATTAATTAGCTAATTCCATGGGCGCAATTTGAAAATATTATAAAATGCATAGTTATTTTAAATTTATTATTAGTTTAGAGAATGTAACCTCCCAAGTTTTCAAATGCCAAAATTAGATATGTTGTTGGTGGAGAAAATAAAAAGCATGTTTAACGGCCACAACATAGGATGATCCAACAAACTGTCCTGGAAACCAACATCTCCGAGAATTTTTTAGGACTATATGTGGAACTCAACTTCCCTCTAACATTATAAATTGAAGTAATTTGTAGACTAAAATATAGTATTAATCTGAAGAAGAAAAGTGATCTTGATGGCTTTGAAATTCACCCTTTCGCTTTTGCCACTGTTGGCTCACATTGTAAATGCCCAGCAGCCTGCAACTTTTGATATCGGAAAGTATGGAGGAAAACCTAATGCAAATATCGACGAGGTTTGTACAGAACAAAATGTGTGACAATTCCCTTCTTTTATTCATCACATAGGTGTCTTTCTTTCTATATAAATATATATTTGAAACACTCTTTTAAATATATAAATAAATATATGGCAGGCTCTAACGAGTGCTTGGAAAGAGGCATGTGCAGCAACGACTCCAAGCACAGTTGTGGTACCAAAAGGCACATTTTTGTTAAATCAACTGAAATTGGCAGGTCCCTGCAAGGCGCCTATTGAGCTTCAAGTCCAGGGCACCATAAAAGCCCCTTCAGATTACACTCTACTGCCTGACAAGAACGGAGAATGGATAACCATAAATTATGTCGACCATTTGACGATATCTGGTGGTGGAATTTTTGATGGACAAGGTAAAGAAGCATGGACCAAAAACGATTGCGGCAAAAATCCCCAATGCGTCAAACTTCCTTTGGTAAGAATGTGGTGTTTGTGTTTGATCCTAAAGACTGATTATTAAGTAGATTCGAGTAACAAGTAGTGAGCAAAGACAACGTATAATTAATTTTATTTGTATGCAGAATTTGAGCTTCAATTTCATCACCAACTCAATCATTCGTGACGTGACAACTCAAGACAGCAAAAATTTTCACGTCAATGTGATAGGATGTAAGAATGTTACATTTCAACAATTTACTGTGAGCGCACCAGGAGATAGTATTAACACGGATGGAATCCATATTGCAAAGTCAGAAGGGGTATACGTCCTAGACTCCGTTATAAAAACAGGAGATGATTGCATCTCGATTGGTGATGGTATGAAAGAACTCCATATTGAGAAGGTAACTTGCGGACCAGGCCATGGCATCAGCGTAGGAAGTCTTGGAAAGGGTGCGACCGAAGAAGATGTGACAGGGATATATGTTAAGAATTGCACATTCGTCGGCACAGATAATGGTATCAGAGTTAAGACATGGCCTTCTGCCCCAGCAAAGCTCAAGATAACAGATTTACACTATGAAGATATTATTATGGATAATGTTCAAAATCCTATCGTCATTGATCAAGAATATTGCCCATATAATCAATGCAAGCTAGACGTAAGTGAAAATTTATTAAATGTGTGTCAATTAATTACTGCCTTAATCTCTTCTAGTTAACTACAAGTTTCACTCCTTTTTGTTTACGTGCAGTCTCCTTCTCTCATCAAGATCAGTAAAATGACAGTAAAAAACATTAAGGGTACGTCCGCAACTCCGGTCGCAGTGTCACTTGTCTGCAGCAAGACTGTACCTTGCGAAAATGTGGAGATGGGAGATGTTGATCTTGCATACAGTGGAAATCAAGGCCCTATCACAACTAAATGCACCAACATCAAGCCCACTTTTGTTGGCAAGCAGAATCCACCCATCTGTGCAAATGCTACTCAGTCTTCATAAAAATACATGCCACCAATTTTGTAATAATCTAGGGATTTAGGGAGGCTTTTATTTATTTTTAAATATAAATTTTCAAGATTGTAATTAATAATGTCTCTCTTAAGACTGGAGAGAAGTTTGCCTATGCAACCAATTTTGTGCGTGCAGGATGCATGATTGGTTGACATGTGAGCAATTGTCAAATGTTCTCATATTATATTTATGGAAGTATCATTCTAGCCTTTTTAATTAATTTTTCCATTCTCACAATATCTGGTGAAAATAAATAATAAAATAAATAAAATCTTAAGAAAAGAATACCAGAAGTTTGGTACATATTTAATCACCAGAAGACAATGGCTGCGTGTTCTGTTGTTATACAAAAGCTGTAAAAAAAAAAAGAAAAAAGAAAAAACCCACGTATGGTAAAAAAATCTTAAAGTGTCCTTAAAACTTGTTGAGAATTACATTTTTTGTTTTTAAATATGGTTTCTTGAAAAATTTTAAGAATTATTTTAAAAAATCCGGCGGCAATTAATAAAAATAGGATATCACGATTTATTTATCGGTAAAAAATTATCAAATTAATCAACTTATTTTTCGATCACAAATCACAAACTTTCTAGATAATGACTTATTTTACGATAACAAATCACAAATTCTATAGGTCACGACTTATTTCTCGATCACAAATTATAAATTTTATAGGTGACGGCTAATTTCTCGATTACAAATCATAAATCTTATTAATCAAGACTAATTTCATTCCCTTGAAACTATGAATTGCAGTTGGCTTATCACATAAGGAAGTCAATAGCGTACTAGAGTAGAGGGTAGGGTACGGGGGGTCCCACAAATGGGTTCCCACTTCATCGCGGCAACTAGCTGAGCAGGCATTGGTTAGTTCCCAAATGGATCAACTAAAAGTACGGCAAATAAATCCATTGGATTCATGAATTAATAAATGTAGACCACAAAAAATTTTCAAATTCTTTATTACTCTTGTTCACAAATCACATATTTTATAGGTCACAATCATTTTTCGATCAGAACTTATCAAATTAATTGGTTACAATTCGCTTCTCAGTCACAAAACTCTAATTATTGGTATAAAGTATTTTTTGTTTGGTGTTTTATGGTAAAACAATATTAAATTACAATTCAAGAAGTTGTGTGATTGATCTTGAATAACGAAAGAATGAATCAAGAGATCGGTATAGTGTTATCTCTATCAAATATAATGATCAACTACATAGAAAACGAAATAGGACTTGAGTATATATAATATGAAGTATTTGAGATAGTTTAGGATTGTAGGAAATTTAAAAATCGTGAAACATCATTTATACAAATTTCACGGCCTTCAATATTTTCATCACATCATTCTCTCACAATATCTGATGGAGACAATTCAAAGTGAGTTGGAAAGATAACTTAAATGGATCATTATCCTTGTGAATTTTGGATTCTCCTTTGATTTCTAATTGCATCACAAGTTTTCTTAAATACTTTTTGATCATCTTGAATCCAAATACTCAACTATAATATCATGACTTTAATTTTGACTTTATAAAAGAGTCATTTTGTTCACGGGATTGTCAATTATATCAAAACCTAACAATATGGTAACGTACAGTCACTACGAGAATCTGGGCCAACAACGACAACTTTTGTCATCGATGATTGCTCAAATTTCATCGCTATTGAGCATTTGCAATGACCTCGGAGTCTTCGCTCTAGCTTCATAGCTGAAGCTCAATACAGACAACATATGTCATCTATAATGTGTCAACCAATAGAGACAACAATTAGCGACAACAAAGTAGTCCTCATTGACTTATAGAGACAAGTTTTAGCGACGACAAAGTCGTCTCTAATAAATAATATTATTTAATTATTTAATTAAATTTAATTATTATTTTTTTTTAATATTTTGATCTGAACCCAGCCCAATTCAACCCAATCTAAATTACTACCTTACTACCCACCCACATATTGTGTTTAGTTTATAGGATCATTCATAATGGTGTTGCATAGGACTTGAACCTTTGACCTAATATAAAGGTTGACAGGTGACTCAACTATTGTGACAATTGAATATTCATGTTTTCTTTTGTTTTCATTAATATATTTTAGTTTAAGTGAAGAAATATTTGTTCCAAAAAATATTTTTTTAATAATAAATATATAATATAATTGGATAACAGAAAGTTGAGAATAGTTTATAAACCACATTTAAAACCAAAGAATAAAAAAACTAAAAGGACCCATTAGGGACGATTGTGTTGTTGCTATTGGTCGGAAAAATAGAGACTACAAAACAAGTCGTCTTCATTGGTCCAATTAATAGAGACGACAAAAAATGTTGTCTCTATTGGTTCGAGAAATAGCAACAACAAAATATGTCGTCTATATTTATCCTACCAATAATGTCGTCTCTATTGGTCCAATCAATAGAGAACACTTTTTTGTCGTCTCTATTTATCTGACCAATAGCAACAACTTTTGTTGTCGTCTCTATTGCTCCAATCAATATCTTTTGTCGTCACTATTTCTCCGACTAATAGAGACAACTTTGCGTAGTTGCTAATTTTCATCGTTTTCGTTCCATTTTCTTGTAGTAAGTTAGGGATGACAAAAAAATTCGAAGGATCCGAAACAACCCGCGCCCAAAAATTACCGGCCCCGTCGGATTCACGGGTGGGTTTTCCGACCCGCAGGGCATTTCGGGACGGACCCGCCTCGCCCTGAGACCCGAATTTTTTTTCTTTATTATTGGAATGCAAAATTAAAAATAAATTTAATGGGGTCTAGAAGAATTGAACATTGATGGGATTTAAGGGTATGAGAATACACAACCACTATACCATTATGTTGTTTATTGATTTTTTTCCTTCAAATATATACATATTATCTTTAAAATTCAAACTTAAAAATTCTAACTAGTTCGACGCCTAAATTTTTCACCATTACCGATATTTAAAAAATAAATAAAATAAAATAAAATAAATAAAATAATAATTTCGGGTCATTGGCAGGGCGGGTTACAGCATTTTCGGGTTCGGGTTCGGGGCGGGTCGGTACCAACCCGCCCCGAACCCGACCCATTGCCATTACTATAGTATATATCATTAGCAGTTTTGCTACAGTCACAATTAGGGTTACAATGAGGATGACAATTATCATACGTGGCGCAATCCTCTCTTTCCACACATCATATCATCTTTTTAATCAACAAAAATAACACCTCCACATCATCAAATTGTCATCTACATTATCACCACAATTGTGCACTTAGATTAATTCGTATCATTAGTATGCCTATGGTTTTATAAACAAATTAATTTATGTGTACAACTTCATAATTGAAGAAAACATAGAACACAAATATTCATATAGATTTGTATTCACCTATTCGACTGGTTCACAACTCTCCATTGCGGCTATCAGATTTTCATTAATTATTAGCTAATTCCATGGGCGTAAGTGGAAAATATAAAATCCATAGTTATTTTAAGTTTATAGCTTAGTTTAGAGAATGTAGCCTAATTTCAAATGCAAAAATTAGGTATATTGTTGGTGGAGAAAATAAAAGGCATGTTTAATGGCCACAACATAGGATGCTCCAACAAACTGTCCGGAAACCAGATATCTCCGAGAAATTTTTAGGACAATATGTGGTACTCAACTTCCCTCTAACATTATAAATTGAAGTAATTTATAGACTGAAATATATTATTAATTTGAAGAAGAAAAGTGATCGAGATGGCTTTGAAATTCACCCTTTTGTTTATGCCACTGTTGGCTCACATTGTCAATGCCCAGCAGCCTGCAAATTTTGATATCGGAAAGTATGGCGGAAAACCTAATGCAAATATCGACGAGGTTTGTACAGAACAAAATGTGTGACAATTCCCTTCTTTTATTCATCACATAGGTGTCTTTCTTTCTATATAAATATATATTTGAAACACTCTTTTAAATATATAAATAAATATATGGCAGGCTCTAACGAGTGCTTGGAAAGAGGCATGTGCAGCAACGACTCCAAGCACAGTTGTGGTACCAAAAGGCACATTTTTGTTAAATCAACTGAAATTGGCAGGTCCCTGCAAGGCGCCTATTGAGCTTCAAGTCCAGGGCACCATAAAAGCCCCTTCAGATTACACTCTACTGCCTGACAAGAACGGAGAATGGATAACCATAAATTATGTCGACCATTTGACGATATCTGGTGGTGGAATTTTTGATGGACAAGGTAAAGAAGCATGGACCAAAAACGATTGCGGCAAAAATCCCCAATGCGTCAAACTTCCTTTGGTAAGAATGTGGTGTTTGTGTTTGATCCTAAAGACTGATTATTAAGTAGATTCTAGTTAGTGTAAAAAGACTCTGTAATTAATTTTATATGTATACAGAATTTGAGCTTCAATTTCATCACCAACTCAATCATTCGTGACGTGACAACTCAAGACAGCAAAAATTTTCACGTCAATGTGATAGGATGTAAGAATGTTACATTTCAACAATTTACTGTGAGCGCACCAGGAGATAGTATTAACACGGATGGAATCCATATTGCAAAGTCAGAAGGGGTATACGTCCTAGACTCCGTTATAAAAACAGGAGATGATTGCATCTCGATTGGTGATGGTATGAAAGAACTCCATATTGAGAAGGTAACTTGCGGACCAGGCCATGGCATCAGCGTAGGAAGTCTTGGAAAGGGTGCGACCGAAGAAGATGTGACAGGGATATATGTTAAGAATTGCACATTCGTCGGCACAGATAATGGTATCAGAGTTAAGACATGGCCTTCTGCCCCAGCAAAGCTCAAGATAACAGATTTACACTATGAAGATATTATTATGGATAATGTTCAAAATCCTATCGTCATTGATCAAGAATATTGCCCATATAATCAATGCAAGCTAGACGTAAGTGAAAATTTATTAAATGTGTGTCAATTAATTAATGCCTTAATCTCTTCTAGTTAACTACAAGTTTCACTCCTTTTTGTTTACGTGCAGTCTCCTTCTCTCATCAAGATCAGTAAAATGACAGTAAAAAACATTAAGGGTACGTCCGCAACTCCGGTCGCAGTGTCACTTGTCTGCAGCAAGACTGTACCTTGCGAAAATGTGGAGATGGGAGATGTTGATCTTGCATACAGTGGAAATCAAGGCCCTATCACAACTAAATGCACCAACATCAAGCCCACTTTTGTTGGCAAGCAGAATCCACCCATCTGTGCAAATGCTACTCAGTCTTCTTAAAAATACATTCCACCAATTTTGTAATAATCTAGGGATTTAGGGAGGCTTTTATTTATTTTTAAATATAAATTTTCAAGATTGTGATTAATAATGTCTCTCTTAAGACTGGAGAGAAGTTTGCCTATGCAACCAATTTTGTGCGTGCAGGATGCATGATTGGTTGACATGTGAGCAATTGTCAAATGTTCTCATATTATATTTATGGAAGTATCATTCTAGCCTTTTTAATTAATTTTTCCATTCTCACAATATCTGGTGAAAATAAATAATAAAATAAATAAAATCTTAAGAAAAGAATACCAGAAGTTTGGTACATAGATTCCAAAGTTCTTTGTTTCAATACTAATATTTAACCACCAGTAGACACTAGCTGTGTGTTCTGTTCTTAAACAAAATTGTCCTTAAAACTTGTTAAGAATTACATCATTTTTGTTTATGTTTTCTTGTCTATGTTGTGAAAGACCTAGAGCATGTTTACTAATGGTAAAAATTTTATATCAACTTTTCAAACTCAATCTCAACCATCAATTCTTAGTCAAGCCCATCATTGTTAACTTTTCAAACTTTTTTAAACCACACATCCATAAAAAAAAATTAAAAAAAAAAAATTACAAAAATCAAAACTTTTCACATTACCAAACAGGTTTCTAGTCTTTAGGAGTCTCGTATTTTGCTCATTTGTCCATTTTAATTAGACGTTTTATTTTTAATAAATGATCACTTATTAAGTTATTATATTGTGGTTTTTCCTTCTTCTACTGAGTTTCTGTTAAGTTGTGTCTTTTAGGGGAAAATGTAACTACAAAGCTTTAATTATCATTTTTTAAAATTTAAAAGATTATAAAATTATTTTAAAAATAACGTAGTAATTAATAAAAATATGTAATTAAACATATTTTTAATAAAATAAGTAATTAAGTATATTTTATTAATTAAATAAGTTAATTAAATCACACAAACGTACAATTTATGGTCACAAGCTGAATAACAATAGGATTATTGTGTAGTGTTGGTGAATTTCTTTATAGTGCTCTGTAAAGTTACATTCATTGATTGTGGTTGTAAGTTTGTTTGCATGTTTTTCTCTTTAGTTAATATAGAGTCTTGTAAAATTGAGGTAAGATCATATCTCATTTTTGTAATAAAGTTTTCAATCAATAAATTTTATCCTAGGCTTGAATTTTCAAGAATCTCCAAAAAAAAAAAAAAAAAATGATCACAGCCACAATATTGCAAATCTGATATTTCATAAATTATTTGTAGATAAAAAAAAATATCAAATTAATTGGCCAGAACTTATTTTTCTATTTCAAATCACGAATGATAAAGATCACAATTTAAAATTACGTGTCACTACTTACTTTTTTGTTTCAAATCACGCATTATAAAGACCACAACTTTTCTCGTTCACAATTTCGAATTTTATATGTCACAACTTATTTCTCAATCATAAATATCTAATTATATAGGACATGACTTATGTTACGGTTACAAATCTCAAACTAATTGATCACAATATAACAAATTGTAAGTCACGATTACAAATATTTTAGGTAAATATTATTTACTAGTCACAAAATTACGAATTTATTGGTCACTATTCATCTTAATCCTACACCCCACCCCACCCCACCACACCACAACCATTTAGCCCTACTCCACCACCTTACCCTATCCTATCCGAGCACGGGCAAACCACCAACACCACCATTCCGCCGGCACCACCACTACCACCCACTCCAAAACCACCTTCCACCTTATTCTTTTATTAGAATACACACCGCTTTAAGTAGGTTGGGCTAGGTTTTGATGAGCAGATGTTTCGCTCAATTATGTCAATACTCAACATAGGGCCTCCTTTCCAAAGGAACTTCCCCAATTGTGTCAAGTTAGGAAAATCCCCTTCGTCATAAAAAATGGAATCATTCGATAGGAAACGGTTACCCTTTTTTACAGGAGCACGTGATTAATTTAAGGCGTAATTCAAATCCAGATAGCCATTCGTTCTGCTCACAATAATCCAATTAACTCTCCGGGTGAAAAAAACATTTGACATTCTTGCTAATTGCATCAACTATGCTTCGAAATGGGAGGTCTATGGGTGGTGAAAAAGTCACTCTTGTTGTCGACTTTCTGTAGGTCAGAGATCAATTTTGCCTTTAGAGTAAAAGATGATTTAGTGTTTGGCATAGGAGGGAGGGAGGAGGGAGTTATGGTAAATAAAATTTGAAAAGATTTGAAAAGATATTATAACATATAATAAATAGTTTTATTTTTTTATTCTGTTTTACTATTAATTATATTAATTAATTAAATCCTAATTAACTTCTAATTTCTAAAATTATATCTTTTCCTCTATATATTTGAATTGTTGTATATTTAAATATTGGGTTTGATCACTTAATTTCCCCCCAGAATAAAATTAACTTGAGGCCAACATTTTAATTACACAATTCAAAAATAAGATTTAACATTTTTTATTCTAAAAATAGGTGGTAATTCCATTTTTAAATTTAAAACAATAATATTATAATACTAATAAATCAAAGTATCCATCTAACAACCCAGCACATTTGAAGTCAAACCCTAATTCATATTCTACACCTCCCTCTCTACCATATTCACAACCTACCCCTCTCTACCATATCTCTACGACTCTATATCCACTACATCCCCTGTTGAGAATTATACCCAAATTCTCTCTAATTAATTCACAGGAATTTTGATGTTCAAGAAATAATTGAGCAAATCAGAAAATAAAATACGAACACAGAAATTAACGCGATTCGACAACTTGCATACGTCCACGGACCCTCGCCAAAGCTTTTCACTATATAATAAATTGTTACAATTATATAGAATTTTCACTCACCAAACCCCCCAAGTATTGTAGGAAAAATAACCAAGTTTTATCACATATACCAATTTCTACTTCTTAGTACAACCCACAAAGAATCCAAGAAAAACTAAGATGCTAGACTACATTTTTCCTCACAATATTCTCTAGACAATGTGCAATTAATTGGCTTCTCAATACACATATTTATAGGTAAATATAACTAAAAAACGTGTATTACTTGTGCTACAAGATATTTCCTTGTTGAAGTAGAATACCAGAATAAGGAAAGAAATACATATCAAAAAGATTATCTTCCTTTTCTTTCACCTTTAACTTGTTCTCCAAGTTAACCACTTTAACAAGAAAATCAATTGTCCAAGATATTTCCATTCTTAATTTGGGTCAAATATCCTAACAATTTCCACCTTGACACAAATTCATCAAAGACAAAAAATTCAAATTCAATCATTGGGTAAACAGGCAAGCATTTAACACTTTGAAGATCCCATACTCCACCGTATGAGTATAACCAGCACTCAAAATTATCAACGAACTCCGAGCTTTTCATCAGCTCATGTCGAAATAAACCTTGCTGAAAAATTATGGTGCAACTCCCATGTTTGGCTTTCCCTAGGAGCTTATCAGCCATCGACATCAAATTCATCACACACCTTGCATTAACGCCAAACCAATGCCCGTGTGCAAATACATGTACCTACCAGCAAGAACACATCTTCTATCATAGCAACTGACTTCATGCCATAAGGAAGTCCCATCTTACTAAAGTACATCATCACCACCCTCCACCAGGAGAGTCGCATTGTCCTCCTCCGAGCAATTAGCCGACTCTGCTCCACCTTTTGGACAATTTCTTCTCACATGACTAGATTTACCACAGTTCCAACACATTACCTTCTTCTTCATGGAGTTACATATCTTCCACTTTTCATTAACAAGCAAAGCTTTTCAGATGAACTGTCACTTCAACCTAATCAACTTAACTTCTGAAAATTTCACCGTTTCCTTCCCGTACATCAAAATCAGAATGATGCGCTCAAACGTGGATGGAAGAGACTAGATGAACCTTATCCTCATCATCAATCTTAACTCCAATAGATTCCAGTTTAGAAACAATCCCATTGAGAACACTAAGATTATCTAAGATTTTCGTACCTGCGTTCATTCTCAAAGAATGAAATTGCTCCTTCAGATACAAGTTATTTGACAAGCACTTCATCTGATACAACTCTTCCAGCTTTTCCCACAGTTTCTTCACAGCAAATATCCCATAAATATTTGCAAGAATATTTTTGGCCAAACAAAGTTATAACATGCTAGCAGCTTTCAAATCCAAATCTTCCCAATCTTCATCACTCGTGCTGGATTCAATTTCTTTGTCAGAACTCGAGGTTGGTTTTTCCTTCATAGCTTTCAACAGTCCCGTCTGAATCAATTCATCCATGACTTGTACTTACCACAAATCAAAATTGATTTTCCAGTCAAATTTCTCCATGTTGTACTTTCCAAACATATTTTCTTTTGCTCCAAAATAAATCTTCGAACCACCTGATGCTCTGTTAATTAGAAGTTGATTTCCCCGGCGACGGCGCCACTGTTGAGAATTATACCAAAATTCTCTCTCTAATTACCTACATGAATTTTGATGTTTAAGAAATAATTGAGCAAATCAGAAAATAAAATACGAACACATAAATTTACGTGGTTCGACAACTTGCCTACGTCGCCAAAGCTATTCACTATATAATAAATTGTTACAATTATATAGAATTTTCACTCACCAAACCCCCCAAGTATTATAGGAAAAATAATCAAGTTTTATCACATCTACCAATTTCTACTTCTTTTTACAACCCACAAAGAACCCAAGAAAACTAAGATGCTAGACTACATTTTTCCTCACAATATTCTCTAGACAATTGTAATTAATTTGCTCCTCAATACACATATTTATAGGTAAACATAATTAAAAAACGTGTATTACTTGTGCCCCAAGATATTTTCTTGTTGAAGTAGAATATCAGAATAAGGAAAGAAATCTATATCAAAAAGATTATCTTCATTTTCTTTCACCTTTAACTTGATCTCCAAGTTAACCACTTCAACAAAAAAATCAATTGTCCAAGATATTCCCATTCTTAATTTGGGTCAAATATCCCAACATCCCTAGCTAAGAACTAAATCGACTTAGAGTATGTTTGGTAAGCCAAATAAGTTAGCTTGTAGCTTATTTCAGGAGCTTATAAGTTTTATCTATTAAAATAAGCTCCGTTTGATTAATGAGTTTATCTCAAAAACTTCTTTTACAAGCCTTTCAAATAAGTTTCATGAACTTTTCATTTTTTATTCCATTTTTGTCTCTTTATTTTTTTAAAAAATTAAACCTCTATGACATTAGGGTATTTAAAATATATTTTCCTTTTATATCATTTTATATTTTTGAGCTAGCTTTGCCAAATACTTCTATTTCAATCAACTAACTTATCAGTTATTTGATATCAGCTATTAGCTCTCAATTAACTTTTCAAATATAAGCTAGCTTATCAACTTGGTCTGCCAAACATAGCCCTAGCAGTGAGATCGCCGCCTTCACTACATCGATCCCCACTCAGACACTCTGACGACTTAGTTGCGAGATAGCCTCTCCTTCGAAGGGATAGCAACGACGATCTTTTCGCTGTAGTCGTAACCAGTTACATCAACAGCGCTACTTCTAGTGGTGAGATCTTGTTGCTGCAGTGGGAAAGGCGATCTCGAGCGACGAGATCACCTATGCTGCTAGAGAAAAAATCTCCCCGCTTCAGCTACGATCTCCAGGGGAAAGCCTCGCCTCATCGTTGCACTTCTGCCTGTTGATGGTGATCAAATTGATTCAGGTCCTGTGGTGTCTTTTCAACGATGTGTTTGAATGAATCTATAAAGTGGCTGATGATAGGTAAGCACGGACGAGAGCCAACACTGCCTTTTTTAAGTTTAGAGGCAGCTTCATCGTTGCTACCATCTCGTCGCTAGTAGCAAGCCATCGCTATTGCACAATCTCTTTGCTAGTACGGCGAGCTCATCGTTGTACTTCCACCACTGGTAGCGAAGCCACTATTGTTTGTAGTTTTTGTTCTTGATAGTGTGTAGATGGTGGTTGTTATTGTGGTGGTGGAGCCGGGTTAGGTGGTTGTGGTAGTTGTGGCGGCTATAGTCTGTGGTGGTGATGGTGGTGGTGTGGTTAGAGGTA
Source organism: Ligustrum vulgare (assembly GCA_963555705.1). NCBI lineage: Eukaryota > Viridiplantae > Streptophyta > Magnoliopsida > Lamiales > Oleaceae > Ligustrum > Ligustrum vulgare. The sequence continues at coordinate 5,850,298 of OY743179.1, forward strand.
GGATTAAGATGGATTGTGATTAACAAATTTGTAATTTGTTGCTAATAAAATAATATGTAATATTCTAAACATATTTGAGATTGTGACTGAATAAACAATTACTCACAATTTGGTAGTCACGATCAATTAACTTTAAATTTGTGACTATGATTGTGACTTATAAATTTGAGATTTTTGATCGAGAAATACTTAGTTACTCATAACATTCGAGATTTGTGATCAAAAAAAAAATTCTGACATATAAAATTCAAGATTTGTGATCGAAAAATAAATTATGACCTATAAAATTCTGATGAGTCTTAGTTGGGTGCCTTCAGGTGGTCATGCTTGCTATAGAATGCTAACTCTTATCTCACCGCGTCATCCAATTCCCGTGTAAAGAAAGTTTTTGATTTTGAATCTGAAAGAAAATTCTTATACAATTTTTTTTTATGAAGTTCTAACTATTGTTCGCGACTTGAGATCTCACTCACTTCGAATTAGATTCTGGAATTGATTAGAGTATACAGTAAACCGTCCACATATCAGTTGCTACGATTTGGGTAGAAGATGATAACTTGGCTGATATTAGGATGCGTGATATTTTTGTTCATTGTAAATTTGGCAATACACATCGAGCACAGTTTATTAATTCATGTATTTCGAGTGTTATATATATTGAAAGAGTTTATATAAAACATGTCTTCCACTTTTTTATGGGAAGAAATAGCTATAATTTTGCATGTCACGTTTACATTCAAGCTTGCACTTATATGAATAGTGAGATTAGGTATGACTTGTATTTTTGTTTATCTCTCACTTAAAAATCTAAGCCTTATTTGGTTTAAGTTATTTTAGATGATTTGGTTAGAAAAAGCTTATATGATTTTTTTTTTTAAAAAAAAGTGACATTTTGGTTAAGACATTAAAATTGATTGTCGGGATATGATCGTAATTATCTCTTTTCAAAAGTGATTGAAACTAAGCAAGGCATAAGAACTATTCAGAACGAAATTATTTGATTTTTATGGCCTGATTTAAAGCATGTAGCCTCCCAAGTTTCAAATGCCAGAAGTAGAGAAAATAAAAGATATGTTTAACGGCAACCACAAAGGATGCTCAAACAAACCGTATTAATAGCAAACAACTCCGATAATTTGTAGGACTATACTCTATGTGGTTAACAAATTCGCTCAGACATTATAAATTGAATTAGTTTATATACAAAATATATTATTTATTTGTAGAACAAAAGCGATCAAGATGGCTTTGAAATTCACCCTGTTGTTTTTGCCCCTGTTGGCTCAGATTGTAATTGCCCAGCAGCCTGCAACTTTTGATATCGGAAAGTATGGAGGCAAACCTAATGCAAATATCGACCAGGTATGTAAAGAATTAAGGTCGACATTAATTTCATTCTTTTACTCATCACATATGTATACATATACACACAAATACACACATACATAATTGAAAAACTCTTTTAATTTACTCAATTTTCACAAAAATTAAAATGTGACAGGCTCTATCAAGTGCTTGGAAAGAGGCATGTGCAGCTACAACTCCAAGCACAGTTGTGGTACCAAAAGGCACATTTTTGTTAAATCAAATTACGATGGCAGGCCCCTGTAAGGCCCCTATTGAGCTTCAAGTCCAGGGCACCATAAGAGCCCCTTCAGATTTTACTCTACTGCCCGACAAGAATGGAAACTGGATAACCATAAATTATGTCGACCATTTGACGATATCAGGTGGTGGAGTTCTTGATGGCCAAGGCAAAGAAGCATGGACCAAAAACGATTGCGGCAAAAATCCCCAATGCGTCAAACTCCCTTTGGTAAGTGTGTGTGTGTGTTTGATCCTAAATATTTATTAACTAAGTAGATTCTTGTAAGAAGTACACAAAGACAACGAGTAATAAATTTCATCTCTGTTTACAGAATCTGTGCTTAAATTTTATCACCAACTCAACCATTCATGATGTGACAACTCAAGACAGCAAAAATTTTCACGTCAATGTGTTAGGGTGTAAGAATCTTACATTCCAACACTTCACGGTGAGTGCACCGGGTGATAGTATTAACACGGACGGAATTCATATCGCAAAGTCAGAAGGAATATACGTTCTAGACTCTGTTATAAAAACAGGAGATGATTGCATCTCAGTCGGTGATGGTATGAAAGAACTCCATATTGAAAGGGTGACTTGCGGACCGGGCCACGGCATCAGCGTAGGAAGTCTTGGAAAGGGTGCGACTGAAGAAGATGTGACGGGAATATATGTTAAGAACTGCACATTCACTGGCACACAAAATGGTATTAGAGTGAAAACATGGCCTTCTGCCCCAGCAAAGCTCCAAATAACAGATCTGCACTATGAAGATCTTATTATGGATAATGTTGACAATCCTATCGTCATTGATCAAGAATATTGTCCGTATAATCAATGCAAGCTAGACGTAAGTGAAAATAAATTAAATCTCTATCTACCGTAATTTCTTTAGAGTTAATTATTAGTAATTTCATACTTTTTTGTTTACGTGTGCAGTCTCCATCTCTCATCAAGATCAATAAAATGACTGTAAAAAACATTAAGGGAACGTCAGCAACTCCCACCGCAGTGAAGTTTGTTTGCAGCAAGACCGTACCTTGTGAAAATGTGGAGATTGGAGATGTTGATCTTGCATACAGTGGAAACCAAGGTCCTATCACAACTAAATGCAACAACATCAAGCCCACTTTTGTTGGCAAGCAGAATCCACCCATCTGTGCCAATGCTACTCAGTCTGCTTAAAAATGCATTCCACCAATTTTGTAATAATTTAGGGATATAGTGAAGCTTTTATCTGTTTTCAAATTAATTTTTATTGTAATTAATAATGTCTCTATCGAGACTGTAGAGAAGTTTGCCTTTTCAACCATTTTTGTGCATGGATGCATGACTGGTTGACATGTGAGCAATTGTGACATGTTCTCAACTAATATATATATATAGAATTTTTCAAAAAAAAAAAAAAGTTGTAACCCACACCTTGAGCCATTGGTTGAGGAAGTGCCTCCCAAAGTCAGAGTGAAAGACTTGATGGTAAGCCCAAAGTTTGGGTAACTTCTGCTTGCAACAAGGTACAAATTCAATATTTCAGGATTCGAACCCTACACACTGCTGCGCTGAGCCTTACCAACCCTCCTCTTTGTCATTGAGAGATATGCCCCGCGGGCGTATATAGAATTATCATATTCGCCATTTTAATTAATTGTTCCATTCTCACAATATCTGGGTGGGGGGAATAAAATTAACGAAGTCCAAAGTTTTTTTGTTTCAATAATAATATTTAACCACCAGCAGACAATCTACCTGTTCTGTTCTTAAACAAAAGTTGGAATAAATAACAATTGTCCTTAAAACTTGTTGAGAATTATATGGTTTTTATCTATGTTGTGAAAGACCTAGTCTTTATAAGGAGTCTGTTATTTTGTTCTTTTGTCTATTTTAAATAGACCTTAATTTTGTTCTTAATCAATGAGTTATTATATTGGGGTTTTCCCTTCTTCTACTTCTACTCTCAGTCTCTGTTGAGCCAGCAAAACATGTAAAGCTGGAGAATAAAAGTGGCACAGTTGCACCAGTCCTGGTGCACTGCTTTGTGATTGTGGGCCGTGAGTGAGTCTTGGCCGGGTCAGGTGCCTTCGAGTTGTCACGTACGCTTGCTATACAATGCTAATTATTCTTGTCTCACTGCATCATCCTTCCCATGTAAAGAAAGTTTGAGCTCTTGAATCTGAAAATAAATTGGAGTTGAGTCTTTTACTTTGAAATCAGAGCCAAAGGACAGTGTTAGCTATCGTATGACTCATTTTATAAATCATGTAGTCATTATTTTGAAAAGCATGTTCATTTTTGGATTGTACTTTTGCATCACATGTAGATAGCTATGGACTCACTATGTATTTTGCGTTTATATGTATAGTTCATATTTTTTCATAATAAAAGTTCGTGAATTTAGCTTATCTCTAGTGTGCTATAAATTGTGGTTATATTGTTAGGATTCTTAGACATTGATTACAGGTTGATTAATCTAATTTATCGGGGAGATAATGCCTAGATTTTCTTAAAAAAGGTTAAATTATGTTGCAGCTTCTAGTAGCCTTGATGATGAATCATACTTTTAGTTGGTATTCATCATTGGCGCAAGTCATGTTTTTGGTTCACTAGTATCACTCGTGCTAGGTGGTGTCAGCCCTCATAAAATATTCTTCATAGTTTACATTATAATTCACACATTAAAGTATTATTCATTATTTGGTAAAATAAACATAGTTATGGATATATATGTCAGAAGCAAAATGGATAGATTTCAATAATTATGGGATGAATAAGTACCCATTAGCATTATATTACTTTTAATGAATTGTTGAAATTGAATACAGTAGAAAAAAGAGAAAATTTTATTGTAAAACAAACAAGGGCTTATTCTTTTCACTTTGTACTCTTTAATTAGGCTTCAAAAAACATTTGAAAGGTTCATTAGTATTCCAATTATAAGGTCTCAATTTTCCCTCCAATGACACGACCCGCTCCGAATCACTCTAATGGATTCGAGACATGGTGTGCGCCGATAATGGATGACAGCTAAACGTCGAACCCACCACCAAGACTGACTGTGATCTACTACCAATCATATGCTAAATAATGAAATATCATTTTATATTAAAATAATGTGGACCCCAACTGATATGAAATGCTTAATTTAATTGAAATGGTAACCTTGACATGTCACACTGGTGTAGCTCCAAAATTAACAGGCTCTTCAGGCTTCCAGAACTCAACTGTTATCTATTAAGAAAATGGTGGGAAAATAATGAGTTGATAGCTCAGTGAGAAGAGAATTTCGAAAATAACTATATTTTTCCATTTATATGAATTTACTGAAATTTGAGTTCACAATGTAATCTCGTATATCGTAATCAAGAAGAGAGACATACTCTTCATGCTAAAAAATATCATCATCTGTTTACAATGTCATCACAATATGTAATTTAACTTCATCCATAATATACTGTCAACACAATCTGTAATTTCTAGGTATGGCTATTTCCTAACAAATCTCACCAAAATGTACCCACTGAGTATAATCTGTATACACTGTCTCTGTGGGCAAATATCAATATATGGATCTCAAGACCTCAAATCATCCATTTTAGTACACGGTCAAGACCCCTCAGTGCATATAGTACACGGTCAAGACCCCTCAATGCTCTATTGGCACGGCCAAGACCCCTCAGTGCACTTATACACGGCCAAGACCCTTCAGTGCACTAAAATAATCAATACAATCAGTGTTACTTTTTGGTAGATTTCAATATCACATATCTCATATTTCTTTCGACGGAAAATCTTTCGCAATCTCTTTTGATGTGATCCTGAACCCCGATAATACTAATCATAGTAGGCTTGACGGAAAGAACTACAGATCAAGCCAAAAAAAGCTACCGACATGTTTGTGTCATCAAAAGAAGCAAGTTTCACGTTGGGATCGAGCCAAAACAACGAGTGGATCAACCTCATTCAAGCCGTAGAAGAAAATTTGGAAATTTCCAAGTTACGGCGTAACATATATTTCTTACGGCCGTAACCAGCTCACTGCCAAAATTGATATTGCGAGAAATAAAGGATTACGGCCGTAAGTGCTGAAGTTCATGGCTGTAATGTAGTCACTGGTCAAAAACCGGAATTTGGAATTTTTTGACTTACGGCCATAAGAAAATATATCACGTTCGTAAATGTGGATCAGTAACAAGGTTACGGCCGTAAAAGTCAATATCTGTAATTTTAGGATTTTTATTTATTTCCTTGTTTTTAAGAGTTTATTACCTAATATAATTAAAACTCTTTAGTCAGGTTTTGACCCTATTTATAGGGATGTAATTTTCATTATTTAACACACAACTTTGATATTATTATTGAGAGGCTATTTTGCTTTCACAATCTTATTCTTCATTGAATAAAATCCGAACTTGCGAGTTATTCTTAATTTGTTCAAATCTCGGTGAGAATTATTATTGCTTGTGATCAAGATGTCAATATATCCCAGTGATTGTATTGGTTGCTTGATTCAATTAATTTTAATTGGATCCATAAATCGTGGTTTCTTGGCATTCTTGGGTCGATTTCAATATTTTGTGGGTTGCGTAGTTACAATTGCTACGTTGTTTGCATCATCTTTAATTTCACAAATATCATATTCTGATAAAACTTCCATGTAATCGCGTAATTAGACAAATAATTCACATAATCACATTTAATACAAATCATATAAACGATTTATCAATATTTGAAAATATTTAACATTTTCCACTCACTAGTTCATGTACCAAACAAAGATTCATTTGATTGATAAGATATTCCAATCACTTCGTTAGTGCCTGAAAAATGAGATGTTATTTTAAATAAATAAATAATTAATTAATTAACTTGATTTCTCGTTAACATACCAAAACCAAAACCCATGTCTTCTAAAACAACTATCATTTTATCATCCTTCTATTTTCATATCGATTTTCACTTATTCGTTTAACCATGACAATATATTTTTCGATATTGAGAATAATTAACACTTCTATTATTGAAACTTCAAATTGTATAAACTTTATTTAACTTCTCCTTCATATTAAGCACACTGAAGAAACGTGCTTACTAATGTTAATAAAATGATTTCTGTTTCCTAATTTTTCAATTACTGTACCAACATTAAATGGTGGGTGCGTGTGTGTATATATATATACATATATAACAAAACCCATTTCATGTCGTGCCCTCCTTTCTTCTTCAATTACTTAAGCTTCTTTCTCCAGTTATGTAAATATACTCTGGCTATATAAATATACAAATGTAAACAATGGACTTTTGAATTTGTAATTTCCATTCATACCTTGTGATGTAGTCAAACAAAGAATCACTTCGAGCAAAGTGATAGAATGGTCAAAGTTCTAATTTAATTTGCTGCTTCCTCTCCTGTATTTCTCACTGGGAAAATGCTACATGAACTAACACCATGTACTAACAAGTGGGTAACAGACGATATTTCGCCACTTATCAGTCCAAAATCTCGACTGACCAGAAAAGACCCATTTCTTTAAATCTTTTAGGAAAATTATCTGACAAAATATTTTTGGACTTCACTTTCAGATTTCAGAGCAGAGCTTCATTCCATTGCATCTCCAAAAAATTTGAACAGCCTTCTTCACCATTTTACAGTTGAGTTGCTGCCGTCCGATTCAAATGTTTCCGGTGACCAGTAAGTGACATCTTCCAACATAGTCCAACAGGCATAAACTGAGTTGAAACCTGCATTTTTTTTTTTTTTTTTGCTTTCGTTGTGGCATTTATCTTGTTCTTGAAGCAGCATATCCGAAAATGGTGAACTACCAGACAACTGTTTGAGCTTATTCCGGTGACCGACGAGTGCATTCTTCAAAAAAAAAAAACCCTGCATTTTATTATTTATTTCTCATCCGCATCTTAAGAGATTCGACTACTATTTCTCAACCTAAAATCAAACCTGCAATTTAATAATGTCCTTATTTCGTGATGAATTTTGTAGTTTCCATTCTGTGTGAAAGTGAATATGAGCATTGTCATAAATATATGATGAAGTCTGTGGAGTTCCATTTTTGAATGATTAAGTGATGAATTCCTATTTTGGCAATGTTTAGTTTCCTTTGCATACCTTTGAGCATCTTCAATTCAATATATCATAAATATATGATGAAGTCAGTGGATTTCCATTTTTGAATGATTAAGTGATGAATTCCTATTTTGGCAATGTTTAGTTTCCTTTTGATTGATGAAATGTTGAACTTCGAAATTTTATTGTAGGGGGGACGAAGATGAATTCGGATGACGAGGAATTGAATCTTAACAACATACATGATGATGATGATGATGTATTGGAGAACATTGAGATTTTAGGAGAGGGGTGTGTTGGGATAAACGAGGAGGTCACAATGGATGAATGCAATGAGATTGTACCAACCGTTGGGATGACATTTTCGGATGAGAATGACGTATTTCAATTCTATAAACGTCATGCTTTCCATGTGGAATTTCCCATGAAAAAAAGAAGTTCAAGGAAAGGTATAGACGGATTAGTAAGTTACGCCACATTTACATGTGCACGAGAAGGTCGACGAGTTACTTCGACTAGCAGCTCTTTAAGGCCACAACCGTCAATCCAAACTGGTTGTCTAGCTAGGTTGACTGCTATGGCTGATGAGGCCTGGATGTGGATGCTGACAAAAGTCCTCCTGGAGCATAATCATCCAACAAGTCCATCGAAATCTAGGTTGTATCGATGCAATCGACAATTAAGTGATCAAGTGAAGCGTAGGCTTCAAATGAACGATATAGTTGGAATTCCGATGCACAAAAGCTATAATGCAACTGTAGTTGAAGCTGGTGGATACGAGCAAATGAAATTCACCGAGAAGGACTGTCGAAACTACATCGATAAGGTTAGGCGGTTGAGGCTGGGCGTTGGGGATGCGGCTGCTATTCAAAATTATTTTTCAAAAATGCAAGCTATTTGTCCTGGATTTTTTTTCATTGTAGATTTGGACGATGAATGTCGTTTATTAAATGTATTTTGGTGTGACAATAGATGTAGAGAGGCATACAAGGAGTTTGGCGATGTTGTTACATTCGATACGACATACCTGACAAAAAAAGTACGACATGCCATTTGCCCCATTTGTTGGAGTGAACCATCATGGACAGTCGATATTGTTCGGATGTAGGTTACTTTCGAATGAGGACACTGAGAGTTTTGTGTGGATTTTTAGTACATGGCTACAGTGCAACACTTCCTGAGAAGTATATCCTCAAAAGATGGAGGAGAGATGTCCGTAAGCACTACTTGAAGTTGAAAATCAACTACAATGGGTGGATGTGTACCCCTGAACAGATTAGGTATGATCAACTTTGTCGTACATTTGGAAATGTCGCAGATGTGGCATCGGAGGATGAAGGGCGAACTCAAGTTCTAACGGAGTGGTTAGAACTTAAAATGAGTGAAATGAATATTTCAAAAACCCTGACGTCTGATAGTAGTAACAAGCATATCAATCACGATGAGACTGTTATGCTACAGTGCAGAATACCGGAGAATAAGTCGAGCGGCAACATATTGGATCCGAGATGCTCGAAAACGAAGGGAGCGCCAAGGAAAATCCCCAAGAAAAGTCCATTGGAGACCATGTCAAAGAAGTCCAAGGTATATGTATGTTGTTTTCTTATTTGAACAAGGTAATTTATTCATAACAATTCTAATCATGTCTTTATTTCTTGCACAAGCGTCAAAAGCAAGAAAAGGGAAGAGCGTTGAACAAAAAGTGCATAGTACTATTGAAATAAATCAATGCCCGCCAATCACGCAATTAACAAGCAATACTCTGTATTCATACCCGCATGTCATTGCACCCACTCAATGAACTTCGTCCGTCCATATCCAACAAACCAAGATTTGATGTCAATGTTTGCACGGCCTACTCCTCTAGGCGATGATGACGCTGCACGCCAAACAGATCATTGAAATGAACAAAAGGACTGATCAAGTGGATGTTTATTTGGTTTTATGTATTTACTTTTTCCCCTATTATCAACCATGTGTTTATTTGGTGGCGAGAGACATTTCTATATTTTGTATTACGAAGAAGACAACAATGTTTAAAAATTGAAACATTACTACATGTAATTTCTAGCACATTACCAACGTTGGAAGACATGATAATAACCTTTGTTTGTAGACAACATGAGAAATAAAATCCTAATATTCAAGTGAAAATGACACAAAACATGGATACAAATCATCATACAACATTACCTAATATAACAAAACATAACAATACTTCATGAAGTTCGACAAACTAGCACATTACAAAATAACCTAGCTATTACATTTTTCCCTTCCCCTTCTCGTCCGAGCTACATTTTCCCTTCTCAATGGTTAACTTCAAAGACAATTTCACGTTGCTCTCCTCAGTTATGGCAGTGAGCGTCTTCAACAGACCAGACAAGTCAATGGTTTCGTCAACTCCCTTGCTCTTGTTACTTGACGATCCACTTGATTCACCTTCATGATGCTCAGACTTCATGCTTGGTTGGTCCCAATCGAAGTAGCCACATCCCGAACTACAGCTATAGAATAGTTTTCCCACATTATCAGTCCTATACACCTCCAACCATCTCAGATAACCCTTCCCACACCTTGGGCATTGTTGCTTTGTAGGGCAATCTTGCATCCAGTGTCCAGGGCTCCTACAGCTGTGGCATATGTTGCGGTTCTTACTCATTGGCAATCAAATAAGGCCTTCTGATTGGGCAACCTATTAACGCAGCACCAAAATGCACAACACTCAACATTATGATCTAAATCACCATTTGAATACAACAACACGCATTTTCAATGTACTGTATATTCAATTTTCAACAGAAGGAAATCTGAAAATGGGTAAAATGCACACTTTCAATCTCAAGCATCAGCTACACATATGTTTGAAACTACAATCTAATTACCAAATTCAATTTTCGAGCATCAACTACATTTGTTCAAAAAATTAACTAACTGCGAAATGGGTACAATCAGTGAGACCTAGGTATGAAATGGGTACAAAAACTCTCAATTGAACACAACAACACGCATTCTCACCGTACAGCATTTTTAATTTTCAACATGAGGAAATCTGAAAATGGGTAAACTGCACACTTTCAATTTTCAAGTATCAACTACATTTGTTCAAAAAATTAACTAACTGTGAAATGGGTACAATAAGTGAGAACTAAGTGTGAAATGGGTACAAAAAACATCTTAATCAGTGAGAAAACTTGCGAAATACAGCAATAGAATCCCTAATTCTGCCTTACAGGAAATGTAGCACTAGAATCCCTAATTCTTGCGAAACATCCTATTTCTGCCTTACCGGAAATGAAGAGGACTCGCCAAATGAGTTACCGTACCTGCAGCGGAATCGAGCAACTAAGAGGAGAGTCGTCGTGTGTGAAGGAAAAACGAGAGTGATTCGTCGTGTGTGGAGAAGATTTTCAAAGGTAAGGTTCGCCGTGTGTGGAGAAGAAATTCAGAGGTAAGGTATATTTTTTTTTTTTTTTTGAAATGAGGTAGGTATATTTAGGGCTCTGACACGGTACTAAGGGCAATTCTGGAATTTCGCCTTTTGTTAGTCTTGTTAGTTCATGCTGTTAGTTCATGTAGCATTTTCCTTCTCACTGGTTCCAAAATTTCGTCCATATTAATTAAAATTTGGACATGGAAGAGAGAAGGTAAATGAAAGAAACGAAACTTGGACTATTCTTCCCTTCCTCTCACGCACACCCTCTGTATAAACCATCTCTAAATTTCCTCTTTGCTAGTGTATATCCATAATAAATAGAAAGAGGCAAAAATGTATTCTCCACATTTCAAGACATTCAATTGCTTCAATTCTTTTCTGTCGTTTTTGCCATCCAATAATGAGAGATGAAATCACTTATCCTATTATTTAATGGATAAGTATAATAAAATTACAATTCGAGGCCCCAAGATTTCATATATAATACAATATTAAGTCCTTAGCTTCCAATAATTGCAAAATAATTCTTTAAATTTCTATTTTCTATTATCTCAACCCTCAAGCTTTTGTAAATTCAACTTAAAATCTCAATAAAATCATTTGTTCAATTTAAGTTCTTATTCGACTTGACCATTGAATATTTGATTTTGACTAAATAAATCCTTGATTTTTTGATGCAAAAATGGGTTAACATCTAGAGGTGGGCAAAAACCGATCGAACCCTCCCAAACCGACCCAACCCGATCGGTTTGGATCGATTTTTCATAAAAATTGGGTTGGATTCAGATTTTTTTAAAATTTTTTTGTCGGATTGGGTCGGGTTGCGGGTTGGGTGAATAACCCAGCTCAAATAAAAAAAATTTGTTTTTTTTTTAAAAAATAATGAAACTTGACTTATTTAAATATTGATTGAATATATTTTAATTTTATTAGCAAGTGTTCAATTTATTGTATTTTGGGTTATTGTAGTGTACATAATTGATTTGAATTAAAGATAAATTCATGAGTTTTTTTTTCTTTTTCAAAATTTTTACTAATTGGACCAAAGCCCAAACCGACCCAACCCGATCGAAATTTGGTGGGTTGGGTTTGAACTCGTAATTGGGTTGAGTTGGGTTGATTTTTTATCAACCCGACCGTAGTGGATTGGGTTCGGGTTGGGCAAAAAACCAACCCAATCCAACCCACGCCCACCTCTAGATCCAGTATCCCTATATTTTCCTTTTTAAACTTGATAGATGCTGGTTCTATGAATCAAGTCCGTTTAGTTGTGAAGCTGCAACGCGTAATCTGTACTTGTATAGTTAAGGATGGTTTTGAACTAGTAATTCAGATTTTATCCTAAGTTTTCTGATATAATACGGTTATTAGAGTTTATCGTTGTCGTCGTCGTCGTCCTCAAAAGAGGGATATTAGAGAAAATAGGCTGTGAGATTTTTCTCTACTATATTTATTTTCATTACATTAAATTACTGAAAAAACGTTCAAAAAATCTCACATTGAGGCGAATCTCTATAAATCTTGTATATTCTTTTGTTTCTTTATTTCTTTACTACAATATTACTAGAATTGGGGTTTTTAATTCTCAAAAGTTTTTACTCTTTCCACTAAAAAAAGGGTTTTCTAGGGACCAAACAAATTGGTTGCTAAAAGCTATTGAATGGTCGTTGGACATCTTCTGCGACCAATAAATCATGGTCGCGTGTTGGTCGCTAAATCACTGTTGCTAAAAGACATTAGCAATCAATACATGATGGTTGCTAAAAACCTCAATGTCTAGAGACCATAAATTTATCAATAGCGGTCGATATATATATATAACAAATTAGGATACCATATTTAGTTCTAAAAAGGCTCATCATCATCAACCAAAAAAGAAAGTGCACCATGAACGACCACCTTAAAATTAGTTGCTAAAGCTTACCTTTCAGAGATTAAAGTTTGGTTGGTATAACTATACCAATAGAGACCAAATTTTGGACGGTTAATGACTAGATCGATCTACCTACCAGTCCTTGGGCACTGAAGGTACTCTTACGACGACCAATATGAGGTCACTAAATGCAATTATCTATCTACCAAACATTGATCGCAAAAGCTTCCCTTTACGTTGAATGTTGGCACCTTCCTCGAACCAATGCATGGTTGCTGACGGAGAGCTTACGAAGACCAAGTCCTGGTCGATAAAGAATTCTCTTCATAAGCTTTAACAACTAAAAAATTGATCAGTGAATGTTAAAAAATATATATATTTATTATGGCCAGCAACCAAGTTTTGGTTGCGAAAAGACAATTATCAGTCAAACTATGGTTGCTGAATTTTATGTGGATAAATGCCTTTAGCAACCAATTTTTAGTTCCTGCTAATATTTTGTCTACTGTTTAAATTCATCATTCGATAGCCACATTTAAATTAACAATATTGAGAATAAGAACAATAAAGAAATTAACAAAAAATTGTGCTGCAAAAGTTAAATTGTAATTACACTCATAACAAAAAGTAATAATAAATACATAACCATTAATATCTAATATTTAATAAATAAAAAAATCCATATTTTTCTTGCAACTTCAACAAATAACCACGGTAATGAAGCACCAACTGATGGCAGAGGTGGAGACGGATCATTGGCTGGTCTTATATGAGAATGCTAACTCAAATTCATTAGTGCAGCAAGGCTCTGGATAAGTAATGTTTGTTGTTCAAGACGTTGTGTAAGCTCAATAATAGCTTTATCCTTCTCATTATCTCATTATCTAAGAATTTTCAACTCTTGCATAATTCTGAGGATCTATAAGGCGTAAAGTGTGGTAAGGAGTGGATGTCAAGCCTTAAGTTCTAGGCATTATAAAGCCATCTTTATTTTTAATATTATTATTATACTTATTCTAGATCAATAAGCAGGGACATCATATATTTTTCCAGTTTACAACAAAAACGTAATTTTCAAAATAAAAGATAAAATACCCAAAATCAATCATACATTTTCGTGGGAAGATATAGCTACATATGATGCTCTCAATTTCGGACTAAAGCGATTCTTTATTGAAATGATTGAGAATTTCGTTGCGCTAAATTTCAAAACAACAAAGTACAATTTGCTAAACTAAGTTGCGCACAATTTTTTTCTTCTAGGCACACCTGTGCAGGTGAAAGGTCCTCATTACTAGTGACACGATTGGTATACAATATTCTACCATTTTCATGTCACATTCGTAGTTAGCGATATGTCTAATTCTAGATAGTGAGATGGTGGTTTACTCCATTTGGTTTCATGAACAATCCAATCTTGCATTTATGAGTAGTGAGATTATGTCTTACTTGAAAAACAAGTGACACGTTTGGCTAAGACATTAAAATTGATACTATTTTTACAAGTGACTGAAACGAAGCCGGGCATAACAACTATTCGGAACAATTTCCGCATTCTTTAAAAACAAATTTATTTGAATTTTACTGCCTAATTTAAAGCACGTAAATGCCAAAAGTAGGTTGGTATATTATAGTAGAGAAAATAAAATATATGTTTAACTGCCACAACGTAAAATGCTCCAACAAACTGTATTAATTGCAAATAAATCCGATAAATTTGTAGGACTATATGTGGTACACAACTTCCCTCTTACGTTATAAATTGATTTAGTTTATAGACAAAATATATGATTAATTTGTAGAACAAAAACTGATCAAGATGGCTTTGAAATTCACCCTCTTGTTTTTGTCCCTGTTGGCTCACATTGTAAACGCCGAGCAGCCTGCTGCAACTTTTGATATCGGAAAGTATGGTGGCAAACCTGATGCGGTTATCGACCAGGTATGTAAATGTCGAGAATTCCTTCTTTTATTCGTCATGCATATAGGTGTCTTATATGTATATATTTGAAAAAACTCTTTTAATTTCCACAAAAATATATGATAGGCTCTATCAAGTGCGTGGAAAGAGGCATGTGCAGCTACAACTCCAAGCACAGTTGTGGTACCAAAAGGCACATTTTTGTTAAATCAAATTACGATGGCAGGCCCCTGTAAGGCCCCTATTGAGCTTCAAGTCCAGGGCACCATAAGAGCCCCTTCAGATTTTACTCTACTGCCCGACAAGAACGGAAACTGGATAACAATAAATTATGTCGACCATTTGACGATATCAGGTGGTGGAGTTCTTGATGGCCAAGGTAAAGAAGCATGGACCAAAAACGATTGCGGCAAAAATCCCCAATGCGTCAAACTCCCTTTGGTAAGTGTGCGCGCGTGTTTGTTCCTAAAGATTTATTAACTAAGTAGATTCTAGTAAGAAGTATACAAAGACAACGAGTAATAAAATTCCATCTATGTTTACAGAATCTGTGCTTAAATTTTATCACCAACTCAACCATTCATGATGTGACAACTCAAGACAGCAAAAATTTTCACGTCAATGTGATAGGGTGTAAGAATCTTACATTCCAACACTTTACGGTGAGTGCACCGGGCGATAGTATTAACACGGATGGAATTCATATAGCAAAGTCAGAAGGAATATACGTCCTGGACTCTGTTATAAAAACAGGAGATGATTGCATCTCGGTCGGTGATGGTATGAAAGAACTCCATATTGAAAGGGTGACTTGCGGACCAGGCCACGGCATCAGCGTAGGAAGTCTTGGAAAGGGTGCGACTGAAGAAGATGTGACGGGGATATATGTTAAGAACTGCACATTCACTGGCACACAAAATGGTATTAGAGTGAAAACATGGCCTTCTGCCCCGGCAAAGCTCCAAATAACAGATCTGCACTACGAAGATCTTATTATGGATAATGTTGACAGTCCTATCGTCATTGATCAAGAATATTGTCCGTATAATCAATGCAAGCTAGACGTGAGTGAAAATAAATTAAATCTCTATCCATTAATTACTACCTTAATTTCTTTGAGTTAATTATTAGTAATTTCATACTTTTTTTGTTTACGTGCAGTCTCCATCTCTCATCAAGATCAGTAAAATGACTGTAAAAAACATTAAGGGCACGTCAGCAACTCCCACCGCAGTGACGTTTGTTTGCAGCAAGACCGTACCTTGCGAAAATGTGGAGATTGGAGATGTTGATCTTGCATACAGTGGAAATCAAGGCCCTATCACAACTAAATGCAACAACATCAAGCCCACTTTTGTTGGCAAGCAGAATCCACCAATCTGTGCCAATGCTACGCAGTCTGATTAAAGATGCATTCCACCAATTTTATAATAATGTAGGGATATAGGGAGCATTTTTTTATTCTGTTAGTATATAGAATAATGCAATTAATTATGTCTATGCAAGAATGGGGGGGGAGTCCATACGGCTACAACTGGAAAAAGAATCCAATTCAAAATAGAATCAATATGATAAGAAGGAAAAGGGACGACTAGTTGCTCGATCAGGACCCTAGCTTCAGAGTGAAAGTGCCCCTTGCAGGCTTGCACCAGAGAACTTAACTGAGACAAGATTGATTAGCAGGCTTATGAGCATATATGCAGCCAAGATTGTGCATTGAATGCATGACTAGTTGATAACAATGTGATTGGATATATATATTTATGAGGGTGTATATATGCAGTAATAAATGTCATTTTTTGAAAGGGTAATTGGCGCAAAAGGTCCCTACCTTTGAATATTCTTGTACAATTCATCCCAAGATTTGATTTTTTGGCATTTTCATCCTCAACTTCACATTTCTTTGCCAAAAACGTCTCTGCCATTAGATTTCATCCAAAGAACCGTTAGTTGACTCAAAAATTATAAAATAATTGGCTCAATTGGTCCCTACCTTTCATATTTATTGTGGAATTCGTCTCAATGTTTTTTTTTTTTTGGCAAATTCATCTTTATCTTTACCATTTTTTGCTAAAAACGTCCTTACTATCTAATTTCATCCAAAAATTCGTTAGTTGATCCAAAAATAACCTATTGACTATATTTTTATTTTTTTTATAATTTTTTTGACTATTTTAATGAAGGGCAAACAAGTCATTTCCTATTATTTAATTTAAAATGATATAAAAGAAAGAGCAAAATAAACAAAAACAAAAACAAAAACAAAAACAAAAAAATATTTGTTATTGTTCATCTTCTTCGCAACCACATTCCCACTCGTTCAGTTCAATTAAACCCTCTTTATTTTTTTCTAATTGCTGTAACTGTGCCCGGAGCATCCGAATGTAGATCATAGACGGAACCCTAGTTGTCTCTCTCTCGAGTCTGTCATTTTCTTTGCGTCAATTTCAGATCTAAACATATAAAACCCTAAATTTCCACCATATCCAGCAATAAATTAAATGCACAAAAATTGTTGTTTTCTACCATATCAATTTGAATCATTTCCTGCCTTAACACTAAAAAGATCATAGACGGAACCCTAATTGTCTCTCTCTCGAGCCTGTCATTTTCTTTGCGTCAATTTCATACCTAAACATATGAAACCTTAAATTTCCACCATCTCCAGCAATAAATTAAATGGACAAAAATGGTTGTTTTCTACCATACCAATCTGAATCATTTCTTGCCTTAACACTAAAAAGATCGTAGACGGAACCCTAATTGTCTCTCTCTCGAGCCTGTCATTTTCTTTGCGTCAATTTCATACCTAAATATATGAAACCCTAAATTTCCACAATCTCCAGCAATAAATTAAATGCACAAAAATGGTTATTTTCTATCATACCAATCTGAATTATTTCCTGCCTAAACACTAAAAAGATGCCCCGGGCACAATTACGGCAATTAGAAAAAAATAAAGAGGGTTTAATTGAACTGAACATATGGGAATGAGGTTGGGAAGAAGATGAACAGTAACAAATATTTTTTTTTTTTTTATTTATTTTGTTCTTTCTTTTACATCATTTTAAATTAAATAATAGGAAATGACTTGTTTGCCATTCATTAAAATAGTCAAAAAAATTATCAAAAAAACAAAAAATAGTCAATAGGTGATTTTTGGACCAACTAACGAATTTTTGGATGAAATTAGATGGTAAGGATAAGGATGAATGTGCCAAAAAAAAACATTGGGACGAATTCCACAAGAAATGTGAAAGGTATGGACCAATTGCGCTAATTTTCTTATAATTTTTGAGTCAACTAACGGTTCTTTGGATGAAATCTAACGGCATGGACGTTTTTGGCAAAGAAATGTGAAGGTGAGGGTGAAAATGCCAAAAAATCAAACATTGAATTGAATTGTACAAGAATGTTCAAAAATAGGGACCTTTTGCGCCAATTACCCTTTTTTGAAATTATGTTTTCAACTTTCTTAATTATTAGTATTAATAGTCTCATTTTTATTTTTCTTGGGTCTCATGTGATCCTACGTTACGCCAGTGGACTGTAATATCTACACTTATTTTGAGACATTTAATTTCACAATAGTTTAACCTACATTGAGATCCTAGTATTGTCGTATCATGATGTGAGGGTCCATTAAACTTTAAAAAGTAATTCGATTTGATTAAAACTCAAAAATGTACACATCAATTTCAAGACTGGTACTCTTGCCCAAATGAGACACGATCTTACATTAGCATGTCACGAGAGTAAATCGTATCAGTAAAAACAATTGTACAATGATTTGAGCAACTCCTCGAAATAAAGTTGGCGTTTTAAATTGAAATAACAAGTCTTGATACTAGATGTACTTTTTTTTAACTACCTATTTTGCAAAGAACAGCATGCAACCACAAGTCTTATGGACGAAATGGAATGACACAAAATATAACAATTTTGCAATGAAGGCTGATAGAATAATAAAGCGAATCGATCGTAGACTTTATACAAATTAAATCCCCTCAAAAGCGCCACTTGTGCTCGAGTGAACCAAGCCAAAGGTAAATTGAATGTGAATGGCAATTGGTAGTGCCGTTGTGGCCTTATTATGGATTTCTGAGCCCAATGCATTAGCCCATTCTCTAAGAAAAGGGCTGTGCTAGGCAAAAAATTAGCACAATTAATAGGTTAAGGGTCCCAACGTGGGATTTGCAAAGATATGATTGAAATATCTTTATCTTTATCTTTATATATATATTATAACAATAAAGTTGTCAAATATAACATTACATAGTTTCCCACCTTTTTAACTTTCCTAAAATAGAAATTCATGATTTATAGAGATTAAAAAAAAAAAAAAAAGTTGATTATCTATATATATTTCAAAATTGCTTTTATCTAGAGAATATAAGGTGGCGTTCTATTTGTATTTTATTTTCGAAAATGTTTTGTATTTCATTTTTTATTTTTGTTTTCAAATTTTCTGAAAACACGTTTATTTTGTCATTTTTAAAAACTGTTTTTCAAAATGAAAAACTGAAAAACACGTTCTGTTTAAAATTTTGCAGAATACTACTTAAATTATTTTTATTTAATTTGCTTGCAGAATACTACTAGTTCAAACTCAAATTTTCTTTCACAATACACTACTATAGAGCGTCTGCACTGCAAATGCCTACTTAAAGAAGTCTTTCAAGATTTTGATTAATTATTAGTGTGTTTTTTAATCCTTTAACAACAATTATAAATGATTGTCGTATTTTTTGTGCAATTATTACCATTTTCAATAATCACATTTTTTTCATTTTTTTTTAAATTTCATATTTAATAAGTAATTATTTACATGTTCCGTGCATCGCACAGGGACGAATACTAGTATTATATTAAATGAAACAAGTGAGCACGATGACATTTCGACAATATCATAACATGACAACATACAAATATACGTAATTAATACTTGTTGAGCTGTGACCTACTAAGCTTTGATAAGGAAGACAACAAGTAGGAATTTGTAAGTTTTTAATTTGTTAAGTTCAGGGAAAGGATATTTCAGAATTAAAAACATGATTTAGTTAGGTTTTGGTAACAGCTAGTTTATAAATTTTGCTTATAAATGACAACGTCGCTTGTTTATAAATTTTGCTTATAAATAACAATATGACAAATTTCATTAGATCATTTTCTTTTTGAAAAGTAGTTTGGGGCTAGTTTAATATTTCCGTCCACAATTTTGGACTTTTCAAAAAAATTGATCAACGAAATATTTCCACGTCACTATTTATAAATAATCGGTTATAAACAGGTAACCTAACAGTGGCGTTTAATTGAGTAACATTATGCTTATGTGGCGTGACTGTAGATGTTCATTGTCGAAAAAATCATTTGTTGGATCCCTCTCTAAAAACTTGTGAAAAACAACATTGCTTAAAAAAAAATATTACTCTCGGAATATTTTTTTTTGTCCACATTAACGCTGTAAAAATTTATCAAGAGCCAAATCAACGTTAATATTAGTCCAGGCTCACGGAATCATACTAACGGAGTAACTATTATGAAGTTTTAGCCTCTGTTTGATTTAACTGAAAATTAGATTTTTTTTTAAAAAAAAATAGATTTTGATAAAATTGATGAGATAATTATTTGAAGTTTTGAACACGGAATATCTCATGAAATGTGTATTAAGAATGAATTTGAGGACAGATAAATTTTAGAAAATTAAATGGGACCAAAGAGTGGTTAAATATTGATATACTATATATATAAATAATAAACATTTTGGCATATATAAATGGACGAACAGCAACGGAACAATAGCTTGGTCTAAGATTTACTTAGGAACTCCCCTCTCCACCTCCAGCCCCACGCACCACCACCGCTACCGCCGCCGCCGCCACTCCAGCTCATTAATGGAGTCCAGCAGATGGATAGCAACAGTGGCGAGCATTTGGATTCAATGCAGTTGTGGTGCTTAGTACGCTTTCGGGATATATTCCCCCACTAGTACATTAAGAGTCAAAGGCGTCGGTTGTAAAGTAGAATAGGCGTCGATTGTACAGGAGACGCCTTTAATGACGACGCCAAAAGTGCCTACTTTAGGCGTCGGTTTGAAACCGATGCCTTAAGTTATTAAAAGGCGTCGGTTGTTACTTTAACAACCGACGCCTTATCTCAACTAAAGGCGTCGGTTGTTATTTACAACTGACGCCTTTAGTTGATAAAAGGCGTCGGTTTTTATTTTACAACCGACGCCTTTTAGTATTTTTTTTTTTTCATTTATTTATATTTCCCTCATATACCTATATAAACTAGAATCATGTGCACATCAAAAATTTATCTTCAACATATATAATCGAGGAATGCAGAACAAAACTTAATAAGATAAACAGAATTTCGAATTAATTAATCATGTTTTCACAATATTGTTAAAAAATTTGTACATGTTAAACATAAAATGAGCTAAGTTTACATACACTCTTCGACGAAGTATTTGGCCCATAAATTTCGAACCTCATCAATTTCCTCTGTTGAGTAAAACTCTTGAAATGCCTAAGAATAATTAATAAGAATTAATAATTATTATGTTAATTACACATAAATCGTAATTAAACAATTATCTTCAATAAATTATACCTCGTATAGAGAAGTAAGTTGAGAATAGACTGTGACTATCTGGAACATGTTTCTCGTAACATAATAGCCACACTCATCTCCTCCAGGTTGCTGAGGACACTGAAATTTGAATATTTAAAATTAAAACTATTATTAATAATCAAATGAAAGTGATATATATTAAACTAATATGAGAATTTGTAGCAATTTATAAAATTCTAGTTTTCATACCGAGATCTTTTTCCAATTTACATTGGATGTTGCCCTTTTGCCTCGTAACGACCAAAAAGCTCGAAATGCCCTAAAGTTTCAATAAATATGAATAAGTTATAAAATTAATAATAAAACTCAAAATTCTTACGTAAATTTTGTCAGAGTCTCCCCTATAAATTGAACGTATCCAACCTGTATAGAGACCTATTTATTGAAAATTATCCTAACTATCATAATCACAACACAAGCACATCAATTGAACCTCAAACTCACTACGATTATTCCATGAAAGTAACCCAACTTATGTATATGAATGCACTAAACACAAAAGTTTGAACAATGCAATAATTACTTACACATTCAATGACGGCTTGATTGTGCTGAATCTATGAAGTACACAGTATTGGCTTCACAGCATATTGCAAGCAACATCCAATGATTCCTACGTATTATAAACGTGTAAGTATTCTTTAAATAAATAAAGAAATACATAAATAATAATAATGGTCTTACTCCTGATAGTACGGCGCTAAAATGAATTGCTTGGACCTTAGCGTATTCATTGTTTCAGCCATGTAACTCACAACACTTTCTACATGTGTTTTAACTCTGATCGACGCAATCTGTGATGGACACATAAATCCAATTGACTGAATACCAAATTGCTCACACAACCCATGAAGGAACCTAAAAATAACAACCAATGAATAAAAAATAAAAGCGAAAATTTAAATGAAAGACATAAATGCGTGTTCAACAATCTTACATTATGAATACTTGCAAGATAGATACATTCAGTCATTTCATTGAGAGCAAGTCGGTGATGTCGTCAATCGTAACATAAAAACTTTCACCTTCCGTGTGATGAAACACAGTTGCGTCTAGAGGCACTTGGATGTAGTCTGTACCAGCAGGAAGTGTAAGCACCAGAGAGTGTAACATCTTACAATCATTACCGAGACGTTGTAACGTTGCATCATCAATGAGTGGTGATCGTCTGGTAGATGACATATCAAAACTCTGGGATTTTTTATTTTTTTCAATTTGTTTTGCCTGTTTTGTCAACTCTTCCTGTAATTACATGTTTTCTGTCATCATAACATTTCTAATATAATTTTAAAAGTAATTAAAAATCGAAAGAACTTTTTTGTAAATATAAAAATTATTACCTCTCCAAAAATTACCAAATCTTTAGGCCATTGACAGAAACTTCCAATAGCTTCCCCCACCACGGTGTAGTATGGAGATGGTACTGGAAGAAGTGAGGCTTCGGCACCTTGTATAACATCATCAACCGACACTTTAACATGATCTGTCAAGAGTTGTTGATGGTGCACAATAGTCTCAGGTCCGGATGGAAAAACCATTCTTCTAGCCACTATTTGATGCTCACCATTACAACTTATAGCGAGACGACAAGGAATCGGTTTCTGTTGTTCAATAATATTCAATGTTACAGCCCTTACAATTGAAATATAATCAATAATATTGAAAAACAAAATATTTAAAGAGTAAATACCTGAAGGCCATCAAATGGATCAGGATTAACTGAGTAACAACTACTGCGAGTTGGTGGTCGGGTTTGTGGAGTTATGTCCACTTCGACATCAACATTTAAGCCCATGCGCTGAAGGATAGCTTCGTATTTCTGCTGCATACTATCAATCTTACTCTGTACCTCTGCTGCATACTCTTTCCTGACACGTTCAGTGATACCAACCTCCAAATCCTTCATGATAATATCTTTAATATCATCTACCGACACAACCCCTCTCGATCGTCTGCAGGACGAATCAGGTCTGCCATATACATCCCTCACCGTGACGTATACACCATATCCCCTAACCCGACCAGGATGATCCTCCTTACCAAGAGCTTCCGATAAGATGTCGTGGTGTCTGCTTGGGACAAATGTCCCTTGCGTTGCTTCCTCAGATTTTTCAATCTGTTCTCAAAAAAAAAAAAAATGAAAACTAAATATTAGGGTTTAAGCGAAATTTCATCATATTATGAAAAAATGATAGGCTATGCTTACAATTTTTCCGTACACCCCTCTCGTTTTCTCGTTGGGGATGTAATAAGATCCATCTTCTTTCTTCTTTGATCTAGCTCGAACCCAATCTAAGCTGCGATCATCACTTAACATGGACGAGCTAAGTGACGCACATGAAGATGCAGAAGACAGTAGTGGGTCTGATAAAAGCCACTGTGGCCTCATCCCGGCATAACCAGCGGAGCCCAAAAAATGTGGATGCTCGTTGTGCAACTGGCTGTCCCTGGCCTTCTTGCTTTTTTCCTTGAAAAATAAAGCATCACATTCATTAGTTTTCAACTCAATAATAAAAAATAATTAAGAATCATCAGACAGGAGTAGGAGTTATAATTTCATATACCTTGAAAATCTCAGTCTCACGCTCTTTCTTGAATTGCTCCCATTTTTCTTCGGTCAGGTAATTATATAGCATAGTAGGTGATGCGTATCTTGGGTGCTTATTGTTAATGAACTTATGCACCAACTTATTCTTGAAATCTTTCCATCGGGACCCAGCAACTCTTAAAATAATTCGTTTCCTTTCATCGTCGGGTATGCTGAACTGCTTCTGAAATACAACAATAATATGCAATATTTATACCCATAACAAAAAAATATATAATGAATTATTAAGTTACTATGTATGAAGTGATGTAATACCTTTATATCTTCCCAAATCATGTCTTTAAGGCCTTTAGGGACTTTATGCCAATCACTAATATTTATATCCACATGAATACGGACCAAAGACCCTATATAAGAATTGAAGTTCTTCTTATGGGGTCCGATTGGCCTATTGTGTTCATCAAATTCAATCGAACTTACTTCATCCCCCTTCCTCTTCATGTTTTTGCAACTAGTTGGTCCTCTAGTTTTTTTTTTTTTTTACTGATACACTGATCATCAGATGAACTAGAAGAATCAGCCATGACTTTCACGGAACTGTGCACATACCTGCGTATATTATACAAAAATATATAAACAAATTAGTCACCCAATAGTAACAATGAATAGAGTATATATGAACAATATTAAAAAGTTCTAAGTAAAAAAATAAATGATCTTACACAATTATATTGCCTCACGAACGACGGTCAATCTACAATCCTTCTTCATGATCCTCACGCATGTAATTTATTTCAAGATTATCTTCCCTTGTAATTGCATCTGGTTGTATACCAATAGAAAATGGAGGAGTTTCGTCGAAATGATCATACTCTTCTTCATCCACCACATCATCAATGCCAACAATATGTCTTTTGCCCTGAAGTACAACTGACCACTTAGTATTTGCTGGGTCAAGAACATAAAATATCTGTTTCGCTTGAGATGCCAGTATGAATGGCTCATCAAAATAACCCAACCGATCAAAATCCACCAAAGTGAAGCCTAATTCATCCACCCGAACACCCCGTCTATTATCAACCCGTTTACATCGAAATAGAGGAAACTTGAACTCCCTGTAATCAAGTTCCCAAATATCTTCAATTACTCCATAGTAAGACATTACGGAAAAATCTCTTGACATTGCTACTTGAGTCACTCCACTATTTTGCATCGTGCTCTTATCATCTTGACGTTTTGTATAAAATGTACACCCATTAATGTCATATGCTTCATAAGACCTCACAAGCATGCCAGGGCCGTAAGCTAACCACTTTACAATTTCAGAAATGTTATTCGACATTTGTGATAATTCTTGCAGCACTTTATCTTTGAACCATTCTGCAAATGAGCGATTATGTTCATTAGTTACCCACCTCTCACCTTTTGAAGGATTTTGCTGCCTTAAAATGGACATGTGCTCGTCCAAATATGGATGAACCTCGGTAAGGTGTTGCAAGACAAGGAGGTGTGCTTTGTCTCGCAATTCAACACCAGGCACAATTATTTTGCATCCAATCGTACCTTTACCTTTCAGTCTTCCCTCGTGATGAGATTTAGGAATACCAATAACATCAATATCATCTAGGTAATCAGTACAAAATTCAATAGCCTCCTCGGCAGCATAACCTTCAATGATACTGCCTTCAGGTCGAAATCGATTTCTCACATATCCTTTTAATATACCCATGTATCTCTCAAATGGATACATATACCTCAAGAACACCGGACCACATATTTTAATTTCTCTCACCAAGTGAACAAGTAAGTGCACCATAATGTCAAAAAATGATGGAGGAAAATACATTTCAAATTGACATAGAGTGATAACAATATCGGCCTGCAAATCGTCCAGCGCATCCAGATCAACAACTTTACTACAAATTGCATTAAAAAAGAAGCAAAGTTTTATAATGACATTTCTAACATGTTTTGGGAGTATGTCACGAACTGCAACTGGTAACAAGTGTTGCATTAAGACATGACAGTCATGAGACTTCATACCAATCAATTTCAAGTCCTTCATCGACACAAGACTTTTGATGTTCGATGAGTATCCAGATGGAACCTTAACAGAATTTAGGCACTCACAAAAACTTGTTTTCTCTTTTCTAGACAAAGTGTAGCAGGCTGGGGGTAAATAGGTACGCTTTTCCAACTCTTGCGGTGCTAACTTATCTCGTATCCCCATTTCTACCATGTCTTTTCTGACTTTGATACCATCTTTTGTCTTTCCTTGAATGTTCAATAATGTCCCGATGACACTATCACATACATTTTTCTCCACATGCATTACATCAAGACAATGTCTTACCTGTAAGTGTTCCCAGTAGGGTAGATCCCAAAATATGGATCTCTTCTTCCAAAGACTCTTCTGAGGAGGTTTAAAAGGTTTTCCAAACATAACATCAATATTTTTAACTCGTTCATAAACCTCATTTCCTGTTAATGGTAAGCGAGAAACTCGAGTCTCGACTTTTCCATTGAAGAGATTTTTCTTCTTTCTATAAGGGTGGTGAACAGGGAGAAATATACTATGACTCATAAACACATTTTTCTTACAGTTTTTCAACCAAAGATCAACCGTATCTTCTTCACAAACGGGACATGCTTTAGCTCCTTTATTAGTATATCCCGACAAGTTACCATAAGCAGGAAAATCATTTATGGTGCAAAATATCATAGCACGTAACGTGAAATTCATTTGACTATGTGCATCAAATGCTAACACACCTTCATTCCACAACAGTTTTAAATCTTCAATTAGTGGCGCTAGGTAAACATCTATGTCATGTCCCGGTTGTTTAGGCCCTGATATTAACAACGACAACATGATGTACTTGCGCTTCATACATAACCAAGGAGGAAGATTGTAATTCACCAAGAGAACCGGCCAAGTGCTATTTCGACTACTCATATTACCGTGTGGGTTCATCCCATCTGTACATAGTCCAAGCCTAAGATTCCTATCTTCTCCACCAAAATCGGGGAACATCCTATTAATGGTCCTCCATTGAGGAGAATCAGCCGGGTGTCTTACCTTTCCATCTTCTTTCCTCCCATCGGCATGCCAACGCATGTTCTTCGCATCCTTTGCATTGGAAAATAAGCGTTTAAATCTTGGTATCACAGGTAGGTACCATAACACCTTTGCCGGTGAGCCTTTCTTATCCTCCCAATTAACATGGCCTTCCTTTCGCTTATACCTCGATGCTCCACACTTTGGACACATGTTCAAGTCCTTATACTCTTTCCGATACAATACACAATCATTTGGACATGCATGTATCCTCTCGATCTCCATACCCATCGGGCACAACATTTTCTTTGTCTCATAAATTGAAATAGGAAGTTCGTTATCCTCTGGAAGCATATCTCGTAAAAGTTCCAATAAATTCGTGAAACTCCTATCACTCCACCTATTCTTTGCTTTCAAGTTATACAACTTAAACACAGCAGACAATTTTGTGAATTTCTTACAACCAGAAAATAAAGGTTGTTCAGAATCATTAAACAGGCTATCGAAAATATGAGACTTTTCGATGAAATCCTCTTGTATGTCACGCATCATTTCATCTATCCGATCATTATCCACATCATTCTGATCATTGTCTAAATTATTCTCCTCTTGATCACTCTTATTATCACCGGTGCTCGTCCTGGGAAGTATACTCTCACCGTGCCATATCCACCGTACATAACCTTCCTTAAACCCACGACGGATCAAATGACTCTTGACTTGTTCAGAGCTACGGAACTTTCTCAGATTCTTACAATCACAACAAGGACACAAAAGCATTTCTTCACCTTCTTTTATTTTGTTTTCCTCGGCACATTTCATAAACTCTTCAACTCCTTTCACATATTCATGTGTATTACGTTTCTCATACATCCAACTCCGATCCATATCTAATAACACATATATCAAGATATTCACCATGTGTTAAAACGAATGAAATCACCTTAATTTATTATTTTCATTTTTATTTATAAAATCTTACGAAAATTTTGACAGAATCTCCCCTATAAATTGGACTTAACCAACCTGTAGGGGGAATCAAAATGCCACAATAAAACTAAAATATTTAACTTCAACATTTTCATCTAGTCTAAAATATTCAACCTCAGCATGTTAAAAACTCAAACATTTTTAGCCTTTTAATTATTCACTATATATGCTCATATCTCCAGATCATCACAACATAATCATCACAACATAATTATCTCAACATATTCATAATCATACGAACTTGGCTTTCGCAAAGGTTATTAATGCAAAATTGTGAGAAGGGTGGTAGATAAGGTATTTGACAAAAACCTTGAAGGTTGATAGGTTGTGAAGGAATCTTTAGAGGAGTAATCAAGTCCCAATCTAAGGAATTAATCAAGGTTGAGTTTTGCATTTTCTAAAATTTTATTTTATCGATCTTTCTTGAATTTTAGTTTCGGGGTCCTTTAAATTAGGGCTTTTGATCTAAAAGAGCCAGTGTTTAGAAAATCGAAAATCGGTTTGAACTGGAAAATGTAACGGGGTCAAGGGTCAAAAAGTTCGATCGGGTAGAACCAGTTTCAATTAAAATATAAAAAATTATTCCAAAAATCATAAAAATTTCTAAAAAACAAGTTATTTTACAAATAAACTAATATTTACTCATTTAGAAAATAAAATTATACACAAAAGTATATTAAAACAACTAGAGAAAAACAAAAAAAGCAAAAAATAAATAAATATGAAAACCCCGTTCTAAAAACTGGTCAATTCCCGGTTGAACCGACTGATTTTTTACAGACCGGTTTTCAAGACGAACCGAATTGGTTTCATATCAATTTCCTGTTTTTCCAGTAGAACCGATCGGTCTAGTCCGATTTTCTAAACATTGAAAAAAGAACAGAAGTTTTCAGGTTTTTAATGGTGATGGATTGATTTTAGTGGAGGCTGCAAAGCATTGCTTCGAAGGTACTTACATTCATTTTTTTAACACTCATAATTGATTATTATTTACCTTTGATTATTCTAATTTTGATAATTAAATTCAACAGATTTTTCAACTTGCTGAATAATATCCGGATGCAATTTTTCTTAAAGTTAATTATGAAGAAGTTAAGACCATATGCATAGTCTACAAATTCATATCCTGCCTTTCTTTAGATTCTATATAGGTGGTGAGGGCAAATTGTGTAGTTTCAGCTGTACTAATGCAATTATAAGTAATTATATTCAAATTCTATTTAATTTTTTTTGAATCATTTTCTAATATTTCGTTGTTTTATACAGATGAAGAAATTAAAAGATGCATTAGCAAAATATTAGAATGAAGTTCAATGGTTTTGGGTGGAATATTTATGCTTTTGCATTGGTAAGTTAAGGTCTGTGTCATTGATGATTCTTTGATTTTAGCTGGCGATTTTTTTATCTATATTAAGAGTTCCTCAATCAACTTAGCAAGTGACATTTTCTTCGTTATTGTATGTACAAGAATGTTATTAGCTTTCTGCCGAGTATGAAGGCTAGAACGACTCTAAAAAGTTGGAAGAGCTTGGAAATGTATTGACAAGTTTGGATCCAATGGATTCAATTGTGGTTGCTAAAGCTTTTTCTCACGTGTTTTACTTGACCAACTTGGCTGAGGAGGTTCAAATTGCTCATCGCCGAAGAAATAAAAAGAAAAAAGGGGATTATACTGATGAGAGTTTTGCAACAACTGAATCTGATATTGAACTCTCAAGGACTTTTGGTTGATCCAAAGAAGTCCTCACGAGAAATTTTTTATGTTAATGAAGTTGCTTTTATTTGCTTGCTTTTAACTTCTTTTCTTTCTCATACCCTGACTCATTTTTCCAGGATTCGGGATTTCTTGGCCCATTTGTATGCCAAAGAAATTACACCCGATGATAAACAGGAGCTTGATGAGTCCTTACAGATAGATGTTGTGAACCAAGGATGAGTCATGTGTATTGGGATGTCTCAACAAACCAAAGAGGATGTGATTAGTTTTTAAGGTCCACGAGCATAATTTTAGAATTTTACCTCAAACATGCTTCACGAGCACTTCGCCCAAGAAATGAAACTCAAGAAACAAATCAAACAATCATAAGCTGCATAAAACTAAAAATTAAAACTTACCTATAATTTTAGAAAGACTCACGGTGGTGGTCACAAAGAAGGCCCACTTCCAGTCACGCAAAGAGAGGAAGAGAAAAGGATGAGTCGGTTTCTAAACAAAGAGAGAGCACTGCTTTTCACGGAGGAAAAGAGAGGGCAGCGGGATGGGGGTGGTGCGCAGTGGAGAAAAGAATGGCGGCGCCGAAGGTGCACTACCGGTCGGAGGTGACGTTGGCTACGGTGGGGGAGATGAATGAGACTTTGAGGCTGTGGAGGTGAGCGACGCTGTGGAGTGCTGTGGGAATATTCAAAGTGCTGAAAAAATTGACCTAAGGTGGAGGGAAAAGGCATTAAAGGTTTAAATAAAAGGCGTCGGTCTTTAGTAAAGAACCGACGCCTATAATGATATTATAGGAGTCGGTTCTTTAGAAAAAACCGACGCCTTTAATTGCCGACTAAAAGGCGTCGATTTTTTACAAAGAACCGACGCCTTTAATAACATTATAGGCGTCGGTTCATTAATAAGAACCGACGCCCTTAATGGGCCGGCATTCCAGCGTCGGTTCTTTAGGAAGAACCGACGCTTTTTATTAATTTTTATTTACAATTTTGCCACCGCTTTTTTCAGGCGTCGTTTTTTGATAAGTTATTTTTTTTATATAATTTTGTACTAGTGCCCTCTCCTAAAATCAAGCCAAGGCTATGATCAATCTACGCTTGACTTGATTTCAGTTTTCAAAGACATAGGAGCAAATGCTGGAATCCTCTCCGGCCTCCTCTATTCTGCTACAGACTACAGTAGCTAACCCCCGCCACCAGTCCAGCTCATTTTTTCGTCAGCCCTGGGTGGTCCACGGCGCTGGCGCAATCCAACGTTTTATAGGGTACTTCTTCATGTGGCTCGCTATCACCGGAGCTATTCACCGGCCGCATGTCGCGGTGATGTGCCTTTTAATGTACCTAGCTGCGCATGCTCAGACATTCTTCAATACGGCTAACGTAGTCACGGCTGTTCAGAACTTCCCGGAGTACAGTGGTACCATCGTCGGTATCATGAAGGTATTAGTTTTCACCCTTTTAATATGTATTAGTGAATCATCCCGTGCATCGCACGGGAAGAAACGTCTAAATAAAAATAATCATATTCGAAATTAAATGAATCTTTAAACAAAATAAATAATATTTACAAATAAGATATAAGTTCATCATTTATTGTGTCTGGCTCTTATTGATAGTCATGGCATATGACACCATCAATGAATTTTTTTTTTTTTTAAATCTAATAATTAATCCTAAAATTCGAATGGCTCAACGATATCCTTAGAATAAATAACTTGTGTCCTGCATTACTGTCAGATAGAATTTGACCTTATAGAATATGATCGTCAAGTTTTGTAACGATTATTCACTATTTCCTCGAACCAAAAATTCGCCTTGCAAAATGAACACTAAAATGTAGGATCTCCAGTATTCATGTACTCTGAACATTCAAACAATAGATGAAAAAGTTAATAATAGAGATCATGCATATAAAATATAAAATTCAATATTTTGACAATTGACAATGAAAAACAACATGTATAATACTAATAATAATAAAAAAAAAAAATTGCGAGGTTGACAAAGATATTGCATCAAATTTATGATATTTTAGGTTTTCAATATTTATACAACGTAATTATTTTCTGATTGAAGTTATAATTTAGTATTGATCATCTCAATTTTTAGTTAAGTAAATTGGGAGACAATTTATATATTATTGTGAAAAAATATCATAAAATTTGAATTAAAATATAGCAAAGAATATCTTGATATGGTTATTTACTTTTTGAAATTTTAAAATTAACAATTAGGACAAAACCATTAAAAACTATATCATTTCAAACAATATAGATAAATCTGTTAACCGTTAATGTTAAAAAATGTGATATGAGACTTTTTGGAATAAAAACTTAATTAAGAATTAAATGTAATTGTCATTGAAATAATTTTGATAAATAATGCAATATAGGAAAGATCTTTGATATGTATATGTAATAAATAACTTTAAAATAGGATTTAGTTATAAAAATTTCAATACAACGTGATTTATAAAAATACGAATGTGTATAAATTTTAAATATAATTTTAATAGAGAATTTGACATTGGATCTGTATGACTGAACCAAATATTTATCCATAAAATTAAGACCAATAAAATATCACAATTATTATAAGAAATTAATTACGTATTAAATGTAATTATCTATAAAAATATTTAATAATTTAATAATACGCTATAAAAAAAAGCTCCAATTTTTAGATGTACTAAATAACTAAAAATAAGATTATTTATAAAAAAACTATACGTATGATGTGATTTATAATTTAGTACTCACTCCGTCCCATAAAGATAGTCCTCTACTCATTTTCACACAGTTTAAGGACAAAAAGGAATATAAAATATTAATTTCACTCTTAAAAAATAAAGTAGACTATCTTTTTGAGATGGACAAAAAAGAAATAGTGGACTATCTTTGTAGGACGGAGAGAGTATTATCTAGTGATAAAATTTCGATAAATTATCGTTCTTATATCATAAAAAAAAAACTTATCGATAAAAGCAAATTCTTAAAAAATAATAATTCTAGTTTCTTGTTTTTATTATTTTTTATACAATGTGATATACAATTTCATCAAATATATATACTGACCCATGAATAATATGTTTTTTCTTCACTCAACGGCCGAAACCATTAAAATATCTATCCAACCCAAAGCTATTCTAAATAACCCAACATTAGTTAACACATTGCAACCCCAACAGAGAAATCTAGAATATAATATAAATAGACTATTAACAAATCCTCTTATTAGTCAAAAATAATTTGGTATTATATATTGTTTTCGAATCTTTCTCTACAATATTATTGTTTTAATATTTTTTCTTTTTTGTCAGAAACTCAAATATATATTCAACGACTCAAAATATCACAGGTCTTGAAGAAAAAAGTAGTGACAATCCTTTTTACTTTTTCAAAAAATAATTTACGATTTTTTGTTTTCAACTGGTTTGTAATATTAATAACTAATAAGTATTACCACCGCACCAAAAATTTTGAATCATAAAACGTGATAAATAGAAGGTGGAGTGGGGGGTCATGTTAAACAGTAACATTTTTTCAAAGAAATAACCCTTTAATTGAATCTTTTATTATTGTGTATATCTTCATAATAATTATATATCATAGAAATGAAAGAGGTTGTATATTGGGAAATTGAAAAAAAAGAAAAAGATATAGAAAACAAAAATGAATAAACATATTTTGAAAAACGGGAAAAAATTAAACAAATTCTGAAGAAAAAAAAAACTGACTTTCTAGTGTAATTAGGCGGCGGAAAATAGAAGTCATATAAACACAATAAATATTGAAGAATATAAATAGATGTCAGCAATTTTGAAAATAATAAATAAATATTGAAGGCCAACTATTTTTGAAGTGAGTTTTGAAGTTGATTATTGGATGAGAGATATGAGTAGTGTGAACATGATAAATATTGAAGTCCCCAAAAATTGGAAAAATAAATAAATAAAATCTGCACATAGTACAAGAGTTTTGGAGGGAAACAGTGAAGTTGATTGGGGTTGACTCAACTATTTTTATATATTACTAGTTGCCTACCCGTGCGATGCACGGAATATATAATTCTTAAATCATAACTCTGAAAATATCTTGATTCAATCATATCAAATAAAAAACATAATTTCAATAAAAAAAATGTTATTGAATTTGAAACTTTAAAAAAGACAAAACTATTCAAAATAAAATATTCTACATGTACACTAAGTATACTGCGCACCTCAAAATTTGGCATTTATTTAAATTTTTTATATAAATTTTTTTTTTACTTTTATTTACATTTTTTTATGAAGATTTGCCCACCTCATCACCTATTTCCCTTTTAATATGTTATAATTTTTTATTAATTATATTTTTAATGTTTTGCTTACATATATTTTATTTTTCCTTATTTTTTAAACATGCAAATTTTTTTCAAAATGATGAAATGATTAAGCCTACGTTTGGTAATAATGTTTGGTTTATAAATTTGTTTATTTATGATTTTGAGGTAAAAAGTAGTGACTGAAAATTGGAGAGAGAAAATATGTGTGGTTAAAAAGTTGATAGAAAATAATTAATTATTTTTGTAACATACGTATTGAAGAGCCTACTCATTTATTGACATATTAGGAAATAAAGTTTCAATAATTCTATTTATTTATTTTCAAGATATATTAATTCAATTTTTGCTTTCCTAACTTAACAAATTTATATAGCATATATTTATTTATTTTAAAATATATGAATCCAAATTTTTCATTTTCAATGTAACACATTTACATAAATATGATATGACATTTATTTATTTTAACACGTGTTATTGGATTTGAAACTTTAAAAATAAAAAAAAAATTAATCAAAATAAAAAATTCTGAATGTACACTCAGTGTACCGCATAACTCAAAGTTTAACATTTAATTAAATTTTTTATATAAAATTTCTTTTGACTTTTGTTTACGTTTTTCTCTAAAAATTTGCCCACCTGATCACCTATTTTCTTTTTAATATGTTTTAATTTTTAATTAACTTTATTTTTTAATATGTTGCTTACATATATTTTATTTGAAATTCAATATATTAATTTATATATTTTATTTTTCCTTATTTTTTATACATATCAATTTTTGTCCAAATGATGAAATGATTAAATTTTCTACTAATTTATCATTTGTCGTAAAAGTTGATAGCAAATAATTAATTATTTTTGTAATATGCTTATTGAATAACCTACTCATTTATTGACATATTAGGAAGTAAAATTTCAATGATTTTATTTATTTATTTTCAAAATATATTAATTCAAATTTTCATTTTTAACTTAACAAATTTATATAGCACGTATTTATTTATTTTTTTCAAATATATTAATCCAAAATTTTCATTTTCAATATAACACATTTACATAGATATGACATTTATTTATATTCAAATATATTAATACAGTTTTTTCATTTTCTATATAACACATTTAAATAGATATCACATTTATTTATGTTCATTTCCTACATGACACATTTACATAGATATCACATTATTTATATTTAAATATATTAATCTAATTTTTTCATTTCCAATGTAACACATTTACAAATATTACATTTACTACAACTCTTACTAAATATGTAATAAATAATAAATTTTCCTACAAAATCTTTATCTTTTCTATATTTATTTTATTCATTTATTTTCAAAATATAATAATTCAAAATTTTAATTTCTATGTTAGCAAATTTATATAGCATGTATTTATTTATTTTCAAATATATTAATCCAAAATTTTCATTTTCAATATAATACATTTATATAGATATGATATTTATTTATGTTCAAATATATTAATACAATTTTTTCATTTCCTACATAACACAATTAAATAGATATCACATTTATTTATGTTCAAATATATTAATCTAATTTTTTCATTTCCAATTTATACATAATATATTTATTATAACTCTTATTAAATATGTAATAAATAATAAATTTTCCTACAAAAGTCTTTATCTTTTATTTATTTATTTATATATATATATATATATATATATATATATATATAAGTAGAATTGAGGAGAGAGAATCATTAAATGCAAATTTCCCTCCAAAATGACTCTCTCTCCTCACTTCTACTTTTATATATCCCTACTATATATAAAATCAACTTCTAAATTTACTGTTCATGGACGATAAAAGGCGACTTACAGAAAACTGAAATGCGTTTTTCCCTTTTTTTTTTTTTTTTGTTATTTCATCCTCCGGTTCTTTCTGCTGTTATACAGATAAAAAAAAAAAAAAAACCCCTCCATTTCACTGTCTTGCCTTTCTCTCTCCGTGTTCGAGAGTCTTCCTCTCTTGAACAGTCGTCTTCTTCAAGGTTTACTACGCCGGTCGTGCAATCACAACATTAAAGGTGCGGTTTTTTCCCCTCTT
This sequence comes from Ligustrum vulgare, assembly GCA_963555705.1. Lineage (NCBI taxonomy): Eukaryota > Viridiplantae > Streptophyta > Magnoliopsida > Lamiales > Oleaceae > Ligustrum > Ligustrum vulgare. The sequence continues at coordinate 5,886,550 of OY743179.1, forward strand.
TTGTTATCTGTGTAGATCTATGGTTTTTTTTTTCCCCGTTTTGTGTATATATTTGTGTATTTTTCCCTCAGTTGCCCCCGATTCTAATGTATTTGTGATTGCAGGTCGTTCGGGTGTGAGAGTGCTGCTCTCGTTTTTGTTGCAGTCAATGGTTAGGTTTTTTGTGTTGTTTATTTATTTAATTTTTTTTTGTAAAGATATATTTTTTTTACCTGCTTTAGGGTTGCGATTTCCATGCTTTCTTCCAATCGACAATCATTATTTGTTGATCTTGATTTTTTTGGGATTTTTATTTTTTATTTTTTTACCTGATTATGTGTTCGTCAATGAAAAGAGTTTTTGTGAACTACGTAGTTCCGTGTTCTTGTTTTCTTTCTTTCTCTTTTTTCTTGTTTTTTCGTTTTCATTTTTCTTTTTTTTTTTCCTTTTTTTACTTTAGCTTTCTGTTGAAATTTGTTCAGTCCATTTTTCACTGTGCTTGTGTTTGTTTGTGTGTAGTATTGTTTATTCTATTGTACTTCTTATCTTATAATGAAAAATTCTATAGGACCTTTATGTATGTTCAACATTGCTATATAACTCAAGAAATTTTGGGAGAACTTTCACATCGTCTACAAAAACTCAAACTTTTGGATAACACTTTATTATATGCTTAAACAGATTTTCTATACTTTTATTTATACATTAATTTTTTTAAAATTTGGCTTTCTTATAAATGTTGTGGAATGCAGCTAATGTGATTATATAGAGGGTATAAATAAATAAAGAAAAAGGAAAAGACAAGAGATGATCACATTGACTGACAGTTTGGAGAAGACTATTAAATGCTTTTTTCTGTTTGTTTTTTCACTGTGCTTGCTTGTGTATGCACTAGAATTGTTCGCTGAGATCAAGAATTTATCCACAATTTTATCTGTGCAGCCACTTTGCGTTGGTCAATGATCATCTCACTTTTTTATTTTCACTCAAGGCCCAAAGAATTAGGTCATTGTCACTGATTGTTTATTGACTGGTGAATAGAATAGTTTGTTTATCTAAAGTCGTCTTAGTTGGTGAAACAATATTTTTACTATAAGTTTTTGTATTAAGTGGCTTGCTATCCAAAAAAATCATTTTTAAAGTATGTAAAATTTGGATTAGTGCATTTGTTGATGATTTAAAATTATGGTTTTCTTTGTGTTTTAGATTTTAAAAAAAATTTGTTAGTTTCTCTACTTAATTTGGGAGGGATTACTCAATATACTTTATTATTTATTATTTTTGTTCCATCCTTTTGTTGGCTTTAGGTATTGTTGCACTTATCATGATGCACTTTTTCCCACTTTACTAAAGTATGCTTGCTTCTCCTACTTGATTTTTGGTCTATTTTATTTACTATTAATATAATTTGAGAGTTATGTGCTTGCAGTTGATGTATATCCAAGGTTTCTCCCTTTCCAATTTGCCTGTTCTCTTCATTCTTATATTCTTAAGCTCTTTTATTTTTAGTTTATTTGCATGTGGATGTCTAGGTTAGTGTTGATTCTTTATTTTTTGCATTATTTCTTCTTAAATGGATGTCAAATGTTGTTAGTTTCTCTTTGAGATTGCATTAAATTGTGTTTAGTATTCAAGAATTCCTGTTTTCTATATGCTTTTATGGATTGCTTTTCATTTTTAAAAGGTAGTTTTTTGTGATTAATAAATGAAAAACAAGTATTAAATTTTGTATAGTGCAATTGATTTATTCCATTTATCTTTTGAAGTTGTAGACATGCTTGCTATATATCACTTTCAATCATTTGTTTTGTATTGTCTACTTAAAATTAATATATTTTGTTATCCATGTGTGTAGTTTGATTTTAAGGTATATTGCTCTTGTTAGATTTAGCATATCAATTACTGTCTACCATTTCTACCTTGTCAAGGCTTTTTTTTCCTCTACATGTTGTACATATTGTTTTCTACATAGTATAGTAGAGAAAGGTGTGTCATATTTATCAATCTTGGGTTCTTTTCCTTTAGTATAGCTCTCGTTTTGCATTCTTTTATTTTTAGAGGAAGGATCATCCACTGATTTTGTTGATATCGAAAAAGATATTGAAATGCAAGGTAAAAGTAGAGGCGTAAGGTCTCCATCATGTCATTTTTCGTTATGTATAGATTATTATTATTGTTACTTTCATTTTTTTGTATGATGTGATGTTAATTCTTCTTTAAACGTAATTCATTTTTTAATATACAGGGAACAATGATACTCAATTTATAAGTGTTGATGATAGTTTGATTGACAGAAAGCTCATTGAGAGGCTTCTTAAAACTTTTTCTTTTCAAGGTACTTAACTTTCTTTATTAGTGTACACAAATAGAAATAAAATACTGAGAAAAGTGAAATTTTTTCCCTATTTTTTTGAATATAATTTTCATCATTGAGCTTCTTTTTTTGTGGGTATTTTGCATTTTCCATGACAGTTACTACAGTTGATTTTGGTAGCAAAACTTTAGAATTTTTTGGTTTCGAAGAAGATGACAGAAACAAGCCAAAAAAGAGTTCAGTTTCTCCAAAAAATAATCAGGTAATTCTTAATCTTTCTTTTCACTTTTCCTTCTTGTTTTTCTTGAATTTTTCAAGAATAAATACTTATGACCCTTGTGTTAAGAAGGAATATAGAAATGATACTTATTAATGAACATGTAAGGTTTAAAAAATTGTTCCCTTTGTTCTCATAGTTAGAGCTTAAGCTATTAACAAAACCTGAAGTAGTAAAGTAATAATAATAAATATAGAAAAACAAAAAAGTTTGAAAGTACTTTTCTTTTGGACAATCTATCTGAAAATTCTATTTGTTTTCTGGTTGTTGCAGAAAGTGGAAGTAAATCTTGTTATTACAAACTATTGTATGCCAAGAATGATAGGCTATTATTTGCTCAACAAAATGAAGGTACTTTTCTTGATTTTACAACTTTCTTATTTTCAACTCATCAACATAAATTGATTTCCTTTCCTGGAAACTATTTCCCTGCCAATCTTGATTTTACCTAATCCAGGCTGTAGTTTTATGGACTGAAGTGTGGTCCTTTTATTGCCTTTCACTTTAGATCAATGAGAATCTTTGCCAAATCTTTCCACACATGATTCGTATAATCACATGTATATTGAAAGAACATTCTTTCCCAACCAATCTTTTCCATCCAAAGTCATCTTTCCCTTTTTGTTAATGAATTTTTTTAATTGTATTTGGACTTCAAATTTAGAATTTAAACTCTAATTGTTGTTCTGTAGTTGAATTAGATTCTTGATTAAATATATTCATAGGCAATGTCTGAAAATTCTTCTAAAATATAGATCATTCTTTGTCTTTTTTTTTTTTTAGTCAAACATCAATATTTCCCTTTTTTATCTGAAATTTTTCAGATAGGAGTGTAGAAAATTTCTCATTTTAATTTTACTGATTTATGCAGATATAAAGCATCTGATGAGTATGAAGAGTTCAAGTTACTTAAAATCAAATTTTCTTTATTTAAATGGTATGTATCTCTATGTTGATTAATTAAAAAAAAAAAAATTTGCAATATGTTGTCAGTTTGTGACTTTTAAAACATTTAGTGAAAGTTCATGTTTCCCATTATTTTAACCTCTACAGATATTCAGTTGAGTGTTCATATTAAAGCTTTAGGTACCTGTTTCCCATTATTTCAAACATTTAGTGGAGGCACCTGTTTTCCATTATTTCAAAATTGTATGTATTTGCTATTTATCAAAAACCATTGGCTCATTAGGTGTGTTTTGTTGCTTTACTCTGGTGTTTATATTAGTAATAATGAGGTGTTTGCTTCTTTGGATCATTCTTAACTGAATATAATTGTTCCTCTTGACTGAATATCTTCCATATTATAAGAGCCATAGTATTTTTTAGCTTCTTGATTTTATTATCACAGTTTAATATTTATTTTTCTTCTCTTTAATGTTCCTTTTAAATAAGCACAGTCCTTGTCAGATTAATATAGCATGCTATTGCTGTTGAACTTGTTCTTTGCATGCAACTGTATAAATTTTTCAACATCCTCGTACAACTTTTGATGTATAAACTCTAAAAATGTTAAATTGAATGTCGGACAGGTAACTAAGCGATAATTGCTAAAAATTGAATATCACATGACCAAGAATGTATTATTTGTCCCATTTGTCCATGTTGTATAGGATTTATACAAGTTGCTTAGATTGACTTCATGTTATAGTTTTGATTGAATTACATTTATTTTAGAGTCTATTTACCTATAATATGATATCATTTTTTTTTCTTTAATATAATAAAGAACCATGACAGAACATAACTCTTCTATTTTTGATCAATACAACGCCGTTATATGTGTGTGTTTCTGCCTAGCCGTACCAATTTTTAGAAATAGACGGGTAAGTAGAGAGACAAATGACAATGGACCCTTTGATGGTCATTGTAAATATAATATCATTTGTTTATCTGACATTTTCTTGAAGAACATCAACGAGCTTATTTTCTCAATTCTCAACAAAATCTGTAGGATTATTTGTTTATCTGACATGCTCTTGAAGAACATTGATGAGTTTGTTTTCTCATCTCTCTCAGACAAAATCTGCAGAATTTGGGTTGCTTTGATAACGAGGGATTTTGGGTCGATATCAATTGATTTGAAGAAGTCTAATAGGTCAGAAGTAAGTTCTTGACATGTTCCTCTTAGTTAAGTATTTTTTTTTTTACCATTTCATAATACGAGTGTGTTTTTTACTTTTATTTCCTTGTGCAATATAAATGTAGAGGTAATTTTTTGAAATTTAGACTGCTTCTTTGGTTAATTTTATGGAGTATATATATGTTGCAACTTTTCCACATATTGTACATTAACAGAGAGTGATACGCATATTACACATGTATTTGTCAACAAATTTATGCAAACTTGTCAAATTCCACTTGTTTAGAAGTTGAATAATTTTTTTGGGCGTTTCACAAATAATTTGGTAAATTATGCTCCTATGGTTTCTTTTTGTAAGTCTGATTTCGTATTCGGTCCCCAAATTTACAAATATTTATGTCACATCCTTTACTTGCATGATCTTTTAACTTATTTACTAATCCTCCATAAAAAGCATACAAATTTTATTGGTTGTTGTGCAGCCTTCAAAAAGGAGTTGAACTTGATTGCCAATGGATTAAATTCAACGATGTTAGTTGTCATATCTAGGTAATTTATTTTATTTTGATGTAATTATTTCGTTGTGTTATTATTATGGGATGCCATTTCATCATTTGACTGCACTGAAGGGGCGTGAAGTTTCTCTTATGTCGATTATGTTAAAATAATTCATTTTCAATGACGATTATGCAAGAAAATAAGAAATCCTATTTTGAAAAAGAACAATTGAATTTCTTTGCTCTATTTCCTCTTCCTTGTCTTGCTATTGAATTTAACTACCAATTTTTGTTCAACTATTTGTCTTCAAGATTTAACCATTGATTAATATTTTCTATTAGTTTAATATATGGTAGAAATTATTTTATTTTTGATACATGTGGGAAACTTTGTGCTCAAATTTTGGGGAGTCGACTACTGGAAGTTTGGTACCTGTTGATTCTGGTAAGTATCCTTTTAGCAAACTCCCTACACACATTTTTAAGAGCCTATACTTATAAATGAATCACGCATCGAATTTCAAATATTATCAGCTTCAACATGATAAAATGAGTTCTAAATCGTTGCTAATATTTTCTACATATTATTATTTAGTATGGTGGATCATCTTATTAGAACCTATGGGAAGATCATTGGTTACTACATATTAGATGAAATGGTGGACATTCAGACTAGGATGAAGCTTGTTATAGACTTGTGTCCGTCTAATGGCTTTCATATGTTCCCAACTTTGCTTTGTCACTTATGGGTTCTGTATGATAGATCAACAAATGGGTATTCATGGTCATCCCCTAGAAATTCAAGTAAGTTATGTTTTCTACCCCTTTTAGAACTATCTCATTCTTGATTTCGCAGTTATGTGGTATTGAGTTTTAATATTTTATGACTTTGAGGTGTTAATTCTTGACTTGGAGAAGCAAAAGTTTATAGTATGTTTATGATGCAACATTTTGTGGTGAAGTGCTCTCAATTTTTGCTTGGGTAGGGTGCTGGGTTGAAACAGCAGGCCACTGGTTTTATTAATGTTTACAATTGGATTTTGCTTGCATCTTTGCACTTTCTGGATATCTTTTAATTTGTTCTATATTTTTCTATTTGATAACATGTTATTCCCCCTTTAGTTTCTATTTTCCCAATTTCAATACGAACTAATTCTTCTATGACAGAACTAAGCAGAGTACAGAATTGAGATATTATGCTGAAAATGTCAATAGTTTAACTCAAATAGGTAATGAACAAATAAAAGTACTTCCATTTGCTTTCACAGGGTATTGGCAAGTTTATATTCAAGTATGAGTTTGCAGCAGATGAATAATTGTTTATAATTGAATACATTATATTTGTTGAAGCACATTTAATTGATGAATCTTTCCACGGATGTCTTCATGTAATTTTATCTAAGCATTAAATATTTTAAGATATCCAGTGTAATTATTTTTCCAGGGAAGATAATCTGGCTAATTCAGATATTTAGAAACTATAAACTAACTTAAGGTATTTTTAGACATATCGTGTGATGGTTTTCTGTAAGTCTGTAATGTCTAAATACCCCTCAATGATGGTATGATTCTCTCACATTGTTTGTACCTTAAATATTCTGTTCAGTTCCTTGCACTTCATGTGACTGTTATATTTTAAAATATACTTTCTATAATGAAATAATAATGACAATCCCGAAGGTTAGAATTATGCCATCTCCATTGCTCGATAGCTAGAACTTGAAAGAGATTTTTGCCAATTGAATAGTACTCGAAGGTTACCTAGCGTTGACTGTTATATTCTTCTAGATCATGAAGAAAATTAACATCTTCTCCATAAGGACTAGCAACATTTTTTCTAGCTTTCTTTTCCATCTTTTAATACTTATACATTTGAAACAAGCATTGCAACTGTGCCTTGATATACAAATTTACTTTACAAGTTGAAAAGAAATTTCACAGTTGATGATATGATATCACTATTTCTCCCTCCCAATCGTTGATTATCTTATTCGGATCGCTATTTCTCCCCATATAAAATCTATTGAAATTTGGGGTTGATTCATGTGAGTTTTTTTGGGCTTGATTACATGATTTTTTTTTTATTTATATTTAAAGTCAATACCCAATTTTTAAGTCTCTACACATTTTTTTCATGTATTGCCCATTTATCCTTTCAAGTTCATTTATTTTCTTATATGGTTTTTGGGGTTTCAATACATTTTCGGATGTTTTTGATCTCGAAAGGAAATTGCAAACGGAAAAAGGCACGCCATTAACTCTTAGAGAGCTCTTAAGGTAATTTTGATAAACTTTAAAATGGTAACTTTAATTTCTGTAGAAAAAATTATTTTTTCACTACAGTTCTTTCTTTTCTTGAGGCTTTTTGTTTTGTTTTGTCTTTTTTTTTTAATTGGATTATGAATAAAAAGTGTGCTCTTGGAAAATGCTATCAATTAGCCCACCAATTAATCACTAACTATCGTTAAAAATCTGAATAATATGAAAGTTGTATTTTTTATCTAATCTCTCGTCAAATATGGTTTTTTTTAATAAATATGTGCTTTGCACTTGGATGCATTTTTAATATATATGGTATAACCGTGCATAGTGGGTTTATTAATATTCTTCCAAGAATTGATTTTGTATACTAGGTTTATTAATATATCTTTTAGTTTTATTTTGTTTTTGTTTTTCTTGAAGGGAAAGTCTTGGTTGATAAAATAGATACCTGCATAATTTTGGATAAAATTTATTTATCTAATATTTCCAGCCCTCTTTGTGATTTATTTATTGATTATGAAGTTATTGGTGTTTAATATGGTGTATTTGATTAGGAAAGAGAAGCAATAGGATATGAAGATGATCTAGCGAATAATACCTATATGGCGGCTTTTCTATTGAAGATGGAGCTCAACCGTTAAATTAGTTTCAAGTTTGTGCCTCCTTAGCTCCTATTTTTTTCAATTTTAGAGCTTCTATTTTATTTATTGTGATCTTTTTCAAATATTGTTGTATTGTACTTTAAGTTACGGCTTCAGTTGCAATTTTAGGTTCCTTTTGGACTTTTTATTTTTGTTTTCACATATTTTGTGCTTGTTAGCTTTGTTTACAACGCAACTACAAAATGTGTGTTACTTTCTCGGTCACCCATGTGATTTCTCAAAGGGGATTTATCATTTATGAAAGACACATTAAGATTCTTGACTTTAAATATCATACGTAGAGATTAAGGGTTTGAACAATATTCGATTTTCTTAAACCAATTTGTTGACTCGATAATATTGGAATAATATTTTTTTCATTTTGTGCATTATTTGATTTGTGTTTTCTTTATTTTATAATATTGAGATGTATCAATAAATCTGCTTAGATAAGAAGTAATATTCCTTAGGCTTCATTGTAACTGCTCCACTGAGAAACCATGGAAATATGGAATGAAAATTCGCCCTTGGTTTTTGATATTCGAGGATCGAGATTGATCTATTGTCCACTTTGGGCAACATAACAATTGTCCACCTCTAATGTAAAATAGTAAGTGTTCCTAAATTTTAAAGTTGGACACTTGAATTTTTTTTATTGAACATGGGCAATTGTTATGTTTTGCTTTGCATTTACTTGTAAGCAACAATTACCAGTAAGATTCATTGTTTTTTTTTTTTGCTTTTACTTTACTACTTTTGCTTTGCATTTTCATCCTTGGGTATCTCATTTATGAACTTCAAATTCCATCGAGTTCAACTTTCAACTTATGCAACTCATCGTCTTATCCTCATTATATCAGCTACAAGTCTAATAAAAAATTCCCTTAATTTAAAATCTCAAATGCTTCAGTAAACAAAATTTCATGATTCTTAACATTAATCTTTAATATTTAAATTCAATTATAATGCTACGCGATTGATCACAAATATAAATCGTCACGTGCAACGCACGTGTTAATTCACTAGTATAAAGATAAAGATATATAGATTAAATTATATTATCTTACGGTTTATTTCCCAATATGTTTTAAACAAATTGGCTAGCTTATGTATATTAATTTTTGCATCAAAAAGGTATCTTTCTGGTTTTTACTTTGAAATCCTTAAATTACTATTTATCTTTTGATTAAACTAAACTAAATTATGTTTCTGGGGATTTCCGACGAATACATAAACACTGTATTTTATAGTTTTTCTCTACATTTGTGATGTGGACAACGTGTTTCTTGAACCCTTTTAACTTGGAATGACCAAACACTTGGAATCTTAGACCAAAACATTCTTGAGTAATTTAATTGCAAAAATACTACTTGTGACGTCGACAAGTAGATGATGTAGTTGAGTTGTGATTGTTAATTAAAAGATGATGTAATTTGTGGAAATACATGATTACGCCTCACATGTCTTCTATCAATATGTACGTGAATTAACAAGTACATGTAGCAAAATTGTTTTAATTGAATGTTTTATCCCATGTGGTGCTGACTATAGATTAAAAAATGTTGATCAATTTTCAGATCTGATGCCATATCCCAAAAAAAATAAAAAATAAATAACTTCTTGTGCGGCAGCGCACGCTCACAATGCGGGGGTGAGGGTCCCACCCCCCTATGTACAAGAAGCCCGGTTGCCCAAAAATTGATGAAACGTGTGGTTGAAATTTGTGAGCCGCATAAAATATGTTATTGAAATTGATTGTTGAATTTAACTTAGATTAAAATCTGAATTTTCAGCATGGCAATTGGTGAACATAATCTTCTTTTCTTGATAGTCTATCAAATTCTTCAGCCTCTCTGATTTGATTCTTTGATCGAGCTTCAACTTCACTGTATTTTTTTTTCCCCCATGTTGGTTGACAGGGTTTTCTTGGTCTAAGTGGAGCAATACTGATACAAGTATATCAGACCGTATCGGAAGGGAAGCCAAGCACTTTCTTGTTGATGATGGCTCTTTCACCACCTATTTTGTCTCTTGTTCTTATGTGGTTCGTGAGAATCCATCAAGTACCTAATAGAGATGAGAATGAGAAGCAATATTTGAATGGTTTCTCGTTGATTTCTATGGCAGTCGCAGCATATCTTATGTTCTTAATAATCTTGAGAAACACCTTCAGTTTGTCACCATTGGTTTACGCTCTAACGCTAGTTGTTTCTACTTGCTCTACTCTCTTTGCCAATGAAGTTCGCGATTAATAAGGAGGATTTTAATTTACATATATCATCACAAACATTCTTAAACACCCCGTTAATAAAGGGCTCCAATAATCCAATTCGTTTAACTCGGATAATTCCGCAGCAGAGAATCTTGAAGATTGTGATACAAATACTTGTCAAGAGCCCAATTCCGAGGATACTATGAGTATGTATGTTGAAGAAATGAATCTTTTTCAAGCCATGCGAACGATGAACTTTTGGTTGTTGTTTGTTGCAATGCTTTGTGGAATGGGTTCCGGAATGGCCACAATAAACAATATCAGCCAAATAGGAGAATCACTCGGCTACACATCTGCCCAGAGAAGTACATTAGTTTCTCTATGGAGCATATGGAATTTTCTGTGGCGATTTGGAGCTGGATATCTGTCTGATATTTTCTTGCACAGAATAGGTTGGGCGAGGCCGTTGTTCGATACTCTTACGCTTGCAACCATGGCTGCAGGCCATATAGTCATTGGTTCGGGTTTTCCAGGAAATTTGTACTTTGGTTCGGTTTTAATCGGTGTTTTTTATGGTTCACAATGGTCGTTGATGCCTACCATCACGTCTGAGATATTCGGTGTGCTGCATATGGGTACTATATTCAACACCATGACTGTAGCTAGTCCGGTTGGATCCTATATATTTTCTGTACGAGTTATTGGTTACATATACGATAAAGAATCGTCTGGTAAAGGGAATTTGTGCAGCGGCGCTCATTGTTTCATGATATCGTTCTTCGTACTGGCTGGTGTTAGTCTTTTTGGATCTCTAGTTGCATTAGTCTTGTTTATGAAGACAAGAAGGCTCTACAAGATTATTGTCTTGAGACGCCGAAGAGGCTGAAGATGCATATATTAGCACAGTATTCTATTTGCTCATTACTCATGATTTTAATACCGGGTAAAGAAAACAATTACAGACAATTGAATGCCTGCCAATCTGGCTGCCTAATAAGATGTTTGTAGTGTTTGTAAATGTTGGGAAAAGTGCCAACTATCCTACATCAATTAGAAATGAGGTAAATAATAGACTTATAAATGATTAAGTTATTCCACCTAATAGATTAAACCTTTTGAAATAGAACCTCAATTCCTTATGATAAAAAAATTATTGACATCAAGAATGTCATGAACGTCACAAAACCGAAAATCGATCCAAAGCTTCAACAAGTTGAATGTTGGCTAGCTTACAACCTCAGATTGGAAAATCAAAACAACTATCTTTTCCCTCACGATTAGCTCTATCTCTCTATGTAAAAAGCTCCAAAAGTTATCAACAAAATCAAGTACCATCAAGCCAAGAAGATTAAGATGAACAATGGTAAAAGAAAGAGTTTGTTTTTGGAAGAGAAACTGCCGAGCATCTTTTTCCAAGAAAAATAATGTTGCAAATTTACCCAAAAGTCAACCTTTTTTGTAAAATATCCAAGTCTCAACAACTTGTAAAAAAATTGTTTAACAAATTTAATGCAAAAACTAAAAAATGGTTATGGTTGAAATCCCATATATATTTCTATTTATTTTGTCTCCATTACTTTTTGTAATTTTCGAAATGTCACACAAGTTTATATTAAATAAAATATCATTTTTTACGAGTTTGTTTAGTTTTAAGCCAAATTTCCAACATATTTTAGCGTGAACGATATCGATTATGACTTCAGCGAGCCTTCATTGCCTGCCCGACCACTATTTTCAATCCTAAGTAAAGTGGAGTTTAGTTAATAAAGTGAACCGTCCAACCTCTTTGTTCGATGCTTTGTTTTCCCTAAGAATTTTGAAACACGACAGTACACTTGCAACTAGGTATAGAAAAAGCTTCTCAAGCATAGAGGAGTTCATTAAGGATCTCATCATAGTTGGAGACTTTAGAGTCTGTTCGGTAATGTGAATTTTTTTTTATTTTATTGGTATTTTTGGTTTTTTTATGGATGTTTTCTTCAAAAAAGTTTGAAAAGTAAAAAATTATAAGTTTGACTAAGAATTGATAGTTGAAATTTAGTTTGAAAAAATGAGACAAATTTTCCCGTTACCAAACTGAATCTTAAACTTGTGTGAGAGTACGTAGGGGCAAATGTAGCCAAGTGAATCAAGACGGACGATCAACTATTCTCCATCTAAATCTTGTTGCTCTTAAGAGATTCACCCATGCAGAAGAGCAAATCCATCGAGACAGCGGTATATGAAGTTGAATAGTCCAAGATTCATCAACTTCCAACAATTATTCAAAAAAAAAATGTATAACCCAAACCTTGAGGACCCCAACCGACTCTGTCACGAGTCATTGATTGAGGAAGTTAATCGCAAGTTATACCTCCCAGAGCCAGGATGGAGGACTTGATAGTAAGCCCAAAGTTTGGGTAACTCCCACTGAAGACAAGACATGAATTCAATATTTCGGAATTCAAACCCTGCATATCATTGTGTTGAACCTTACCAGTCCTCCGCTTTGTCACTGATAGATGTCCATTGGGACAACTTCAGACTATTATTCAAATGGTGAGGGTATTGTCATATTCAAATGGTGAGGGTATTGTCATAGCATAGTATTGTTTAATATTTATACAGTAACTTTATTTAGTGAGGAATTTGGGAATTTTGAAAATCGAGAAACACACACATATATAAATAAATAATTATTGTTTTCGAGGTAAAATATATTGTTGATAAGTAGTTTGAAAAAATGTGTATGATAAAAAGTGATTTAGAAAATATGTTATTTATAAATATAAATAAGTTTACCATATAGGGTGTAAAAATTTTATTGTGATTGAAGATATATCAAAACCAATAATTTTGTATACACGTGGGTTAAAATTTTATTACTCCCAAAAAAGTCCACAAAATATCACTCTTTTTTCTAATAACTGTAAATACGTGCGTTGCACATTTTATGTATATAATAAATGATATGCATAACATTTTTGAAATATTAATACTATTTTTTAAAATAGTTGATGCAATTGATATTGTTAAATGAAGAATTAAAATTGTTACAAAGAATACATATGATTAAATTTTATTTTTATGAAATTATGTATATAAAATGAAAAGTTAAATAAACTGAAATGTATTACAATAACACTTTTTTCATACAATATTTTTGTCAACGTTTCACAGCTTCTCTTATTTCTATTTTCTACTTCTATCAATATTCTTATGGGTAATTATATTCACACCACACTTTTTTATATATACACCACATTTTAATTGCAAAAAAGATATTCATTGTTTGTTTACTTTTGCTTTTGTGTCCTCAACTTTTTTTTAATTGCATTATTATTCATAACATTCAATTAATTAACATATTTTGTTTTTAACCACGATTTCTTTTCAAATATTATGCTAATTTGCACTTAAAAGATGTGCAAATATTTTGTTTAATTTTTGTATTAGTTATTTATGTTGATTATTTAAACGTATGAGAGATAAATATATTTTTTGCACTCGTAACAAATATTTTGAACGAAAATCGTCTTTAAAGATTTTGATGTGAAAATTAATAAAAAGTTGATGAAAAAAATTATAAAAAAAACTTGGCGGGGTAAATGTAAAAATAAGGAAAAATTAGGAATCTTCATTGCAATTAAAATGTAGTGTGGATAACAAAAAATGTGGTGTCAATATATTTACCCTATTCTTATTGTTTGTATTGAAAATCTGTGAGAAAGTAATATATATAGTTTTCCATGTGATAATACATATTCAGGTAGTTATATTCCAATAGTAGGTAATACTTATCTTATGACTTCGGTAATTGTAATTGCAAAGCAAAAACTTACTGAAAATTGTTCATCTATCATTTAAATGAATATAATTCATCATTTATTGGGGTTAATGGAATATGTGGAAGGAAAACTTTTTTTTCATCATATTGTCCAACAATTATTTTAGCATGGATAAAATGTCTCTTTAAATCACAATAAATCATTTTTGCTTCATTGCAAAGGTCGTTGTCCATATTATTTAAGAGTATAAGAATACAATGTCTTTTCAATATTAACTTATATGGTATAGCTATGAAATCATGTAATTATTGAATATGAAAATCAATAAAATAGTACGTGTAAAATGTTCAAAACACATTAATTCAGAAATTAATCTACATTAATGTAATGTTGTGTTGTGGTGTGAATTTTATTGTTGTAAATATTTTTTTTGTGTGGCCTATGAAAATAGGTCACGAATTAATGAAATTGTAACATTTTGGATTGAAGGTCACGTTGTTATTACATTCAAAATATACACATTCTAAACTATGGAATTTGAATAGAACAATCCAATTTTAGAATTTTTGAATGTAATATTTTTATTTTTATATTAATATTTTTCAATCATGATAATATTTATTAAATGACGAAGTAAAATTATAACATGATTTTCTTAAAAATCTAAAACAAAAACTCTAATAATAAATTAGCACAAAACATGAAAAGTTATTGAGAAGAGCACTCAAAATAATAAAAAGATAAAAAAAGTAAATGTGAATTAAAAATATTAAAATATTTTCTCATGTAGCTTATGAAAATAAAAATCATTAATTAATGAAATTGTCACCTTATGGATTGTAGTCCATGTGATTATTAATTACATTCATAATGTATGGATTATAAACTATGGAATTTGAGTAGACAAATCGTTTTTTAAAATTGTGTATGCAATATTTTTAAAGATTATAGTTATAATGTTATGTCATATTGTCTTAATAATATTTATTAAATGACGAAATAATTTTTCTTCTTTTCTTAATCTTAATGATAAATAAAAGAAATATATATATATATATATATATGATATAAAATAATATTATAAAATTGTAAATTGTTAGAAAATAAATGATTTTCTAGCAAATAAATGAGAAAGTACTATACTAATATGAAGTTATAACATTGTAGTTGTTAGGTAATAAATTAATGTTTAATTTTATTAAATAAGAAGGTAATGATATATTGAGTATATAGCTAAATATAAGTGTAAAATAAGAAATCACGAGTTTTTCACTCATCCCAAATGGATAATATATTTTATTCAAAATATTAATGAAAGTAATGTTGAAATCCTCTTCTTTATTATTTTAATTCTCTTTACACTACAAAAAAAAAAAATGACCTTTTTCGACAGAAAAATCCGTCGGTAAAAGGGCAATTTCCGTCGAAAATGCCTTTTCCGACGGACTTCAACTCGTCGAAGAAGCACACGTCAGTAATACTTTTCCGACGGAAGAATTATTTCCATCGAAAATTTCCGACGACTACTATAAGCCGTCGTCGGAAACTTCCAAGAAAATTAGAAATATTTACTTTGGTAATCCCCGACCCACCTTCCCGGCTTACCTGCTTCGACCCGGCTTACCCGCTCCGTAAGCTCATCTTGGACTTCAATTGTTTATTATAAATTGTGTAGTTCGAAGGATTTGAATCCTTCACTAAAGGGTAAGGAGGAAGCAACCCAACCATTAGGTTAATTGAATTTTTGAGAATGAATCTGTCTTCATAAATATATATTAGTTATTTATGTTAGTTAATTGAACTCAATTATTTTAAATTAATTACATTTTTTAAAATTATAGTTATAATTTGTAAAAAATAATTACATTGTTAATTACATTTTTAAAAATTTTCGATGAAATGCGTATTCAGTCAAAAATGCAGTCGGAAATTTCCGACGGCAATGTCAGCCGTCGGAAATTTTCTACGACAAATGTTGTCCGAAAATATTCCCGTCGGAAATTTTCGACGGAAAATGTTGGCCGTCTGAAATTTCCGACGACATTTTTTCCGGTCCCGATCTTCGTCTGAAAAAAAATCCATCGCTAGGTGGCGTTCTGTTTGTATTTTATTTTTTATTTTCATTTTCGAAAATGTTTTTTATTTCCTATTTTTATTTTTGTTTTCAAATTTGCTAGAAAACGCATTTGATTTGTCATTTTTGAAAACTATTTTTGAAAATAAAAAGCTGGAAAACACGTTCTGTTTGAAATTTTGCAGAATACTACTTAAACTATTTTTAATTAATTTGCTTGCAGAATAGTACTGGCTCAAACTCAAATTTTCTTTCATAATACACTGAAAACATGGCTACATGCAATACACTAATGTGAGCATTAATAGTCTATATTAACACAGCTTGGTCAGGTTTGGAATTTGAGGAAGCTCTAGTTCTATTAAAATCCAGAAAATGCAAATTCTTTCAAAACTACTAGAGTCCATTTATTAAGGCATTTTTTGAAATATAACAAATTCAATAAAACTTTGTTTAAGCTTAGTTCCAAATTAGGATAATTCTTAAAAAAAAAAAAAAAAAAATCTTTATTTTGGCTTATTACCAAGCTAGGAAAAAAACCAAAAAAAAAAATAAAAAAAATCTCAAAACGCGTTTTTCGCGTTTTGAACATTTTTTGTTGAAATACACACAAAACGCCCAAACGAGGTTTTGGGCGTTTTGCATTTTGTGTACAATTTTTTTTTTTTTTTTTTTCCAAAAATGTGTTTTCGAAAATGGTAAAGAGAACGCGTGTTTAGTGTTTTCGAAAATAAAAACAGAAAACAACCTCAAAACAGTAAAGAGAATGGGGAAAGTCTGTTTTCTAGTAGTGTTATTTTCATTATATTGCTTGGTTAACACATCGAATATCTCATTAAATATTTAAGCAGGAAAATAATATTGAAAACTATGTTGGATGAATTTGTGAATAGTGATGCGAAAATAAGTAGAATGATAGTTTGTAAATCCAAGCCGAAAATTGGACAAAGTAACGACAAGGAAAATACAAACAAGAAGAAGAAGAAGAAAAGTAGAGACAAAGTCGAGGCAAGAGTTGGACTCTTTGTCCTTAAGTCAAATTTGCACCGCAACGGTGCCTACGGATTTCGGCAATAGACTCCCAAGATACAACAACTTCACTTGTGTTTGTAGCACTCAAAAATACAAGTACAATGAACTAAAATTTGGTGTATGTACTCCAAAGATGAAATGAAAGAAAATCAAAAACAACAAATGCTATGATTTTGATTTTGGAGAAAAGAGAGGATGATGATAAGTGTATTTTATACACTTATTTCTATCCTAAAAGTAGGATTTTATATGTTTGTTTTAGAATATTCGCCATTTATTTTGTGTTAATTGTTTACATTTCAGAAATAATCCCAAAGTCGAGAAAACAAAGAAATTGAAGCTAAAATTGAGCAATTGGAAGAAAAAGGGGTCAAAGTGAGCAAATCAAGAATTGATGCAGTCAATCAAATAGTTAATGTGAAGAAAAAATCGAATTTGGAAGAAATCAGAAGTTCAGGGGCCAAATTGCAATAATCAGAAGTTGGAGGACCAGCTGTGAAATTAAAAGTCAGGGACTAACTTGCACATCCGGAAAGAGGATGAAGTCGCGATCGCTGGTTTCACGCCAAGCGATCGCGAGACGGTGCTGAATTACAACCCGAGAGTTATATGGTCTTCCACGCGATCGCCGGACGTAAGCCTGCGCGATCGCGCGCTTGTCCGACTGGGCCGCAGATCAGATTTTTCTCGCGATTTTTGACAGGCTTTGGGCTTTTTGACCTAGGTTTTCTCCAAAACCTATATATACCAGACCTAAGGCACGAAATAAGGGTTCCCAATGTTCCCAATTTATTGAAGAAAGGCCAAAACGCTGTCGAAGTGCCGAGGGATCCATGCCACGCCAAGAACAAAATTGAAGAACGAAGATCAAGGGCATGAATAGGGTGACATCTATCCATTCCTTTTGTGATTTATATTCAATTATGTATCTAGGCTAGGTTCTTAAATGTTAGAATTGTGATGAAGCATTTATTTCCGGATTTTATGTATTGATTATCATTTAATTTCATAATTCATGGGTTTGAGCAATTGATTTATACTTTTTTATCATGCAATTACTTGATCACTAGTTGTATGAATTTAGGTAGTGATTTCTTAAGTTCGAAAGATTGAGATTTCATTAGACTTGTATCAATTGTCACAAAGTCCGATAGGGGATAGAAATATACCTCTATGCTTTGTGTTATCTGCTATAGTATTCACCAAATTTGTAATGCTTTTCTATACATTTAGATTCGTCATAGAAATATAGTCGGAGTGTGTATAGAAATAGGTGTTGATTCTTGTCCGAAAGGGAGTCTTGACAATATTAGGAATATAGATTTTCAAAACCTCGTGAATTATTGTTAGATGTTTAAATTAATGCCTAATTAATGGAATAAATGTGGATTCTCAATTCTAGCATGTTTTTCTCATATTTTCTCTAAATCAAATTTTCTCGTTCTTTCTAGTTTAATTTTAATTTAAAATTTCCAAATCCTAAACTTCTTTAGTTCCGGTTAAGTTAGTAATCTAAAATACGATTTAAAACAATCCCTGTGGGAACGATATTCAGACTTAAAATCCACTTTATTACTTGCGCGACCCGTGCACTTGCGGAGCGTCGTCAGATGATATATGTTTTGCATACCAAATGGTGTGGACGAAATGGTTGAAGTCAAATTATGCACCATTTTCAAATCATGCACCTTTAAGAAAAGGAAGTCCTTTTAGTCAGTTTTTCGATACTTAATCAATTTCTTGATTTATCGATTTATTAACCAATATCCAACAAACTAACGCCGCCAAAAAGGAAGTTTGGCTGATGCCTGAAAAGAAGTCATAACTAAGGCCTATAAAATCATCATCAATCGAATTCTACGAGGCAGTGCAATTTTCTTTCTAACACTAGTACAGAAAGTGGAAAAGGCGTCGGTTGTAAAAGGGCATAGGCGTCGGTTGTAGGAGCGACGCCTATGACGCAGACGCCTAAAGTTTTGACTTTAGGCGTCGGTTGTAAATCGACGCCTAAAGTTTGACTTTATGCGTCGGTTTTTTAATAACCGACGCTTAAAGTTTAAAAAAAAAAATTACTTTTAGGCGTCGGTTCAAACTTTAGAACCGACGCCTAAAGTATTTTTTTTTTTCCCGTTTTCACACCTGCAGACCCAGGCCGCTGCAGGTAATAGCCTGCAGTGACCCAGGCCGCTGCAGTTCATGGCCTGCAGTGACCCAGGCCGCTGCAGGTCATGACCTGCAGTCATTTGGACGTGGCCCGCGATGACCTGAACATTTTCCACAAGCGCATCATCAAATATACATATAATCGACATATACATAATAAAATTAAATATAGAACAATTATATATACAAGATTGTTGTTTTATTATACAAATATGTAAATTTAAGTTTGGATACGCGTCATTTTACACACACCTATCAACGAAATATTTGGCCCATAAATTTTGAATCTCAAAGATTTCCTCCGTTAAGTAGTATTTTTTAAATGCCTACAAACAATCAAAACATATTATTAGTTATTTTATAATAAAATATAAAGTCTTAATTAAAAACTCTCATTTAAATTACTTATACATTTTCTAACGAAGGAAGCTGGAAGTGTTCTGTGACTATCTCATACATATTTCTCATAACGTAATAGCCACACTCAGAACCTCCAGGTTGCTGAGGACACTGAAATTTTCACATTGAAAACTAAAATGAATAATCAAACTTAATAGAATATGAAAATAATTCAAAACATTACAATAAATTTTAAATGTGTTTTCGTACTTTTATTTTTAGCCACGTTGTATTGCCTTTCGTCCTAACACCTCCTTGGGCCCAATACATTTTGAAAGCCCTAAAATTTTAATAAATTATATGAACAAGTTACCAAAAAAAAGAAATACTCTAAATTTTCTACAGAAATTTTGGCAGAGCCTCCCCTATAAATTGAACTTATCTAACCTGTAAAGAGGCAAGTTGCTATTGAAATAAATTCTCAACAATCACAACAGAAATTCATCAATTTTACCACAACTCCACAATCAATTTCACCACAACTCCACAATTATTTCATGAAAAATTATCATAACTTACGTATTCAAGAGCGGCTTGATATCTAAGTCACGCTTACATGCACCAGCTGAATCCAAGAAGTACACCGTATTCTTCTGAGGAGAAATCACTAGCAACATCCAGTGGTTCCTACGTATTATGAACGTATAAATACAACTTTAAACATATATGATTCAAATTAGGTAAAAAAAAGAGAATGTCAGTGGTCTTACTCCTGAAAATACGGTGCTATAATGAACTTCTTACTTTGCATTGCCCTCATGGTGCTGTCCATGTAAGTTACAACACCATCTGCATTTGTTCTTACCGAAACCGATGCAATGTGTGTCGGAGACATGAATCCAATTGATTCAATACCGTATTCATGACACATCTCATGGAGGTACCTAAAAATAATTAAACCAATAAATATAAATAAAATAATGATTTAAAGTCAAGTTATAATTTCTGATCAGAAGTCTTACAATGAAAATATTTATAAGATAGATGTATCCAACCATTGCATCGTTAGCAAATCGGTGATGTCTTCGACTGTAACAAAAATACCATCGTCGAATGCACAGTTGAACACAGAGGCATCTATGGGCACCTGGTAGAAGTCATCACCAACAGGCAATTGAAGGACTAGAGTGTTCAACATTTTGCATTTGTCACCTAGACGTTGTAACGTCTCATCGTCGACAATTGCAGGTCGCTGGGTAGATGACAACTCAAAACTTTGAGGCTTTTTCCGTTCGTTAGATTTTTTTAGCTTTTTCGGTGCCTCTTCCTGCAAGAAGACAATTTTTATCATTATAAATTTCTAACACAATTTTAAAAGAAATTAATATCGACATAATCTTTTATGTAACTAAACATTATTACCTCTCCAAAAATAACCAACTCCTTCGGTCATTGAAAAAAACTTCCAATACCTTCCCCCACCGTGGTGTGATGTTGAGATGGCACTAGAAGATAGAACGATTCCGCACCATCTACGACATGGTCAACGGACACCTTCACATGATCAAGCCAGAGTGGTTGATGATGTACCACAGTGTCGGCTCCGGACGGATAAACCATTCCGCTGGCCACTATTTGTTTCTCACCATCATGACTTACGGCGAGACGACAAGGAATCGGCTTCTATTTTTCAACATATATAATTGAACATATAAGTCATCACTTTCCATTTGAAATGAAATAAGCAATATTAAAAAAAAAAACTTAAATAATTTAGCATTAAGTACCTGAAGCCCATCAAATGGGTCTGGATTCACGGAATGACAACTGCTTCGAGTTAGAGGTCGGGGGTGTGGAGTTACGTCCACCTCGGCATCAACATTTAGGCCCAAGCGCTGGAGGATAGCATCGTATTTACTCTGCATACTATGGTACGCACTTTGCATACTTTACTTTGCATCTCCGACATGGTCTGATGCCTGACCTTCTCGGTAATGCTATCCTCCATCTCGTGCCTGATTATCTCCTTAATGTCATCTACTGAAACAACCCCACACGATCGTCTGAGGTAATCGTCAGGCTTTCCGTAAACATCCCTCGTGGTGACATACACGCCATACCCCCTCACCCTACCAGGATGATCCTCCTTCCCAAGGGCTTCACTTAAAATATCATGTTGCCTACTTGCCACAAATGACCCCTGTGTGGCCTGCTCAGCCTTTTCTACCTGTTTAAAAAAAAAAAAAACTGAAAACTAAATACAAGTATTAAAGTAAATTTGAATTGAAAATATGAAAAACCGGGAAGATATACTTACAATTTTGTCAAACACCCCTCTAGTTTTCTCGTTGGGGATGTAGTAAGTTCAATCTTCTTTCTTTTTTGATCTAGCTCGAACCCAATCTAAACTGCGATCCTCGCTTACAATTGAGGAGCTAATCATGTCACATGAAGTGCTAGAAGATAATGGGTCGCTTACTAGCCATTGTGGCTTCATCCCCACATAACCTGCTGAGCCCAAATAATGGGGATGCTCATTTCGCATTTGACTATCTCTAGCCTTCTTACTTTTCTCCTGAATAAAATAATATATTTTTAGTTTTTCAACTCAATAAATCATATGCGTACATTTCAATATACCTTAAATTGCTCCGTTTGTCGTTCTTTCTTGAACAACTCCCATTGCTCTTCAGATAAGAAATCATAAAGCTGCGTAGGGGATTTATATTTTGGGTGGTCATGTGTAATGTACTTATGAACCAGCCTTGTCTTAAAATCTTTCCATCGCATCCCCGAAACTTTCAAAACACTTGATTTCAGACGACGATCATCGGGGATGTTGAACTCCCTCTGAAGGATAAGGATAATATGCGATGTTATAAAAAATATTACGATTAATGTTCAATTCATTATGTATAAAGTGATAGTACCTTGATTTCTTCTCACATCATATCCTTAAGGCCTTGATCCACTTTGTGCCAATCACTGATGTTTATGTCAATGTGAATACGGACCAAAGACCCTATAAAAGCTTTGAAATTATTCTTTCCCGGTCCGATCGGCCTATTTTTTTCATCGAACTCAATAACATTGATTTCTTGCCCTGCCTTCTTAATTTTCTTACACATAGTCGGCCCTCTTGTCCTTTTTGTTTGGGCAGTACTATGATCGTCTGAAAAACTTGAAGACTCCGCCATTATATTAAAACAATATAACACGTACCTGCACATATGACAATCAATATTCATGTTAGAAATATATATATATCAAATTATTGTTATCAAGATCACAAATAATATTAACAATGTATATATAGCGCATATATAAAGAATACAAGAAAGTTTATTAGTTGGAATCAAATAAGATAATTTACGACCTATATGTGAAGATATAATTAAAAAGATTAAAAGTTTACAAGGATGATTGTATTTTATATAGTTATTTTTTTAGTATGGTCAATTTTGTACGAGTGACAGTCACCTTAAATTATAATTTTCATTTTTTATTTGTAAAATTTTACGAAAATTTCGGCAGAGTCTCCTCCGTAAATTGGACTTAGCCAACCTATAGGGGGAATGAAAATACTACAATAAAACCAAATTATTCACCATCGACATATTCAAAACTCAAACGCAACTCCAATCAAATTTCAACATCATCTACTACTCCAACATTAATCCAAAATCAATTCTAAACTTTTAAAAATCAAACTAAGATTGCATAACTTAACTCCAATAAATTAAATATTATTGTATATCAATCTACTAATTTCAAATCAATAATATATATTCAAACAAACCAATTAACTTGATAAATAATAAATCAATTATATATATATATATATATATATATATATATATATATACACACACACACAAACACACACACACACACACACACATATATATATATACACACACACACACACACACACACACATATATATATATACATACACACACACAAAGATATACATACACGCACATACACACATAGATATATATATACATACATATATATACACAAACATTATATATATATATACAAAAACTAAGTAGGGGTAGAGATTTAAGGTCACCTTGCGGCGCCGCGGCGACGGGCGGGGCGACGACGGGCAAGCGGTGGCGGCGACAGGCGGGGCGACGACGGGCGAGCGGTGGCAGCGACGGGCGGGCGGTGGCAGCTTGGGCGTGGAGAGAGTTTCGTGTGTGAAGTGAGTTACGCGCGCGGATTATACAAATGAAAAGAGCGCGGAACCGAAGCCCTTTGGGCGTCGGTTTAATAGGAACCGACGCCCAAAACCGGGTTTTGGGCGTCGGTTCCTATTAAACCGACGCCTTTACTTAAAATTTATTTACAAAATTGTCATCGCGTTTTTAATTGGCGTCGGTTGTTACATAAAACGACGCGTATTCCCCATTTTTTATGCGCGATTTTGTACTAGTGTAAACCTTATCTTTTTCAATTTTAGTGACTTCGAAAATGGAAAATCTTGAATTAGTTTTGCCCAAAAATAAGCTACAAGGCAAAGTTGCAATTGTCAAGTGGCATCGGGGAGGCCACAGCCCATGTTTTCGCCAATCACGGTGCACGAGCGGTTGTGATTGTTGATGTACAAGATGAGAAAGGTCAAGCAGTGGTGGAATCCATTGACTCGGAGAGGTGCAGCTATGTGCACTGTGATGTTAGTGATAAAGAACAGGTCAAGGACATGATTGATTGGACTATTCAAGAATATGGCCAACTTGATATCATGTTTAGCACTGCAGGAATAGCAAGCAAGTCCGATCAAAGACTACTAGATCTTGACTTCTCACAATTTGATTGTTTGTTTAATGTGAACGTACGTGGCATGGATATTTGCGTAAAGCATGTTGCTCTTAAAATGGTGGCGAAAGGTGTAAAGGGGACCATCGTGTGTACTGCAAGTGCGATGGTCAATAACTGGAGAGGGGTGACAAACTTGACCTACTACATCATGTCGAAGAATGCTGTATTGGTTTTGGTCCGAACGGCTAGTCAAATACGTGGGGTTCATGTAATTAGGGACAGTGGCGAACGCAGAGCGTTTGTATTAGTGGGGCACACGGATGGTACGGGGTTGCCCCCGAAAATTTTTTTTGGTAAGAAGAGACCGCAAAATGAAAAAGTATTTGAAAATATTTAATCCCCAAACAAATAAATAATTATATTAACCTTGTACACTTATAATATAATTAGCATAAATCACACTGCCCACAAACATTTTTTTTTGTAAAAAGAGATCGAAAAATGAAAATGTACTTGAATATATTCAATCCCCAAACAAATAAATAATTATATTAACCTTGTACACTTATAATATAATTAGCATAAATCATACTGCCCCCAAACATTTTTTTTTTTGTAAGAAAAGATCGAAAAATGAAAAAGTATTTGAAAATATTCAATCCTCAAACAAATAAATAATTATATTAACCTTGCACACTTATAATATAATTAGCATAAATCACATCCCCCATTGTATCATCTTCAAAGTGCTGAGTCCTGAGTGCACTGCAAATGTGCACTATTATATTTATATCTTAATAAATCAAGTTTGAAGATTAAAATAAAAAATTTACCTACCAGAAGAAAGAAAAAAAAAAATCAAAAATTTACTGGGGAACGTGCCCCAAGAGGCCCCACCCTGGGTCCGCCCCTGATTAGGGTTAATAGTGTGTCACCTCTGCAATCGTCGATTACTTTAGATACGGGCTTGACGATAAGTGAGGTAGTTGAAATGGTATTTGGACCATTCACTGCTTTGAAAGGGTTAACATTGACGATCGAACATATAGCAAATGCAGTTCTATTCCTTGTTTCTAATGACTCTGCATTTGTTACCAGCCACGACATAGTGGTGGATGGTGGGTTGACAAGTCTTCCGCATCTCAACTTTTAGCTTCACCAAACAGGGCAATATGTATATTTTGTGACAATTATATCTGTAATGGTCATAAAAATGTTAAAAATAAATGTCGTAATTTCATATAAAAGCATGTAATTTTTCTTGTTGGACCGTCACATACAGAGTTTATAAATTGAATTTTTACAACCTTTTGGTTAGATAGTGAGAATTCTATTTTATTCATGTTTTTACATGAGCTGTTTTAGACAAGGGATTGTTGTAAATTTGGTGTAGAAGAATGAAGAAAACAATAGAAAACAACAAAATAGATGAAAAAAAAGAAGACTCAAATAGAGATGGCAAAAAAATTTGATCCGCTCCACAGATCCGTCGATCGGATCCAATCCGATCCGAAAAAATGCCGATCAGCAGATCAGTGGGGCAGATAGGGGATGGTCAACAGATCGGGACCGATCCGCCCCGTTTAATTAAAAAAAATAAAATAATTATTTTTTTTAATTTTTAAAAAAAGATAATTTCCGATCCGCCCCGTTTAATTAAAAAAAATTAATTTTTTTAATTTAAAAAAAAAAGATATAGTTTAAATTATATATAAAAAAATTAAAAAATTTAAAATATATATATATTGGATCGGGGGGCCGATCCTGTGACGACCCGAATTCTCTTCCATTCGAGTGCCACTAAAAGTGACTCATATCATATTATCGAGACTTAAATAGTAATGTAAAATTATTCAAAAGAATAATTAGAATCCCATAATTTTATTTGTGAATAAAAATAGAACATAATTTTCTTACATAAAGTTCAACATAATTATCTCATCAATCTTAACCACTTTTGCCACATCCATGTTGACCGCCTCGAACCTTCAATTATCTGAAAATGGTAAATATCGTGGAGTGAGATTTATAAAATCCCAGTAAGTATACCAAGCATAAATTTTCTTTTGAAAGCATATGGATCATTTTCATCATAACATAGGATAGGATCGAAATACTCATAAACATAGGGAGACACAAGAATTTTACCGAACTTAAATGGCAAGAATTCTTATGTGTAGCGCTACTAAACTCCGGTCCCCTTAGCATAATCATAAACATATCATATGGAACCCATAACAATCTTGTGAGATTGATTTCATAGCAATGATCCAAACATTTTCATAAAAACATAAGATATACTTACGTGTCATAAAAACATACTTACTTTTCATAAAAACATAAGGTGTATTTACCTTTCATAAAAACATACTTACTTTTCATAAAAACATAAGATATACTTACTTGTCATAAAAACATACTTACTTTTCATAAAAACATAAGGTGTATTTACCTTTCATAAAAACATACTTACTTTTCATAAAAACATAAGATATACTTACTTGTCATAAAAACATACTTACTTTTCATAAAAACATAAGGTGTATTTACCTTTCATAAAAACATACTTACTTTTCATAAAAACATAAGATATACTTACTTGTCATAAAAACATACTTACTTTTCATAAAAACATAAGGTGTATTTACCTTTCATAAAAACATACTTACTTTTCATAAAAACATAAGATATACTTACTTTTTAAAAGATTAAAATGAAGTGTAGTAGTAAATGGACCAAAACTTTCTTGACCACCTTGAATTTCTCTTACTTGTGGATTTTGTCAAGAGATTGGAAATAAGTGTATATGCGTAGAGTTGTGTGTAAAAGAGATGGATTTATATAGATGTGTAAAGTTGGCATAATGTAAACATCATCATTCAATTCTATTAATTTTAACACATCCTTTTCTTAAAGTAAAGCACCATTCATATACTTTTCCATATTTATACAAATATTATGCTCTTCATGATTACATATAATGGAGTCTTATTAACCATTCATATACTTTTCCATATTTATACAAATATTATGCTCTTCATGATTACATATAATGGAGTCTTATCAACCATTCATATACTTTTCCATATTTATACAAATATTATGCTCTTCATGATTACATATAATGGAATCTTATCAACCATTCATATACTTTTCCATATTTATACAAATATTATGCTCTTCATGATTACGTATAATGGAACCTCTCATGCTTGCATATATTTTCTTAATTTCAACAATAAAATAATTTGTCATGATTAAGGTCTAAATAAATTTTAACATCCAATTAAGTCCCTAAATTTACAATTTCTTGAGGTTAAACCCAAAAATTAAGTGCGGGTGTTATAGATCCGCCCCGACCCGAAAAATGGTCGATCGCGGGGCGGATCCGGATCGCCTAAATTCTTGCCGGATCGGGGCTCAATCCGTCTCGTTGCCAACGCTAGGCTCAAACACGTAGAACGCTGTTCTCAAACTATATTTGTTCCCACTGGGATTCAAGTTTGCTTTTGGGATTATAGCAAATAAGTTTGTAGGATTAATTAAGCCTTTTTTCAAGTTCAAACAAAATAAAATAAGAACTTGAAACTTAAAACAAGAACACTTGAATATGGAATGAAAGAAGAATAATTTCGATATCAATCTTGATTCAAAATGTTTTCAAAAGTGATTTGGAATGAAGTATAATCACCTATTTATAGATATCCAAGCACCAATTATGAATTGTTGTCAAATCTTCATGGAAAGATGTATTAAATCTCCAAAAGGTACTAAAATTAAATTTAAATAAACCAATTAATTAACGATCAAATTGATGCACCGTGCAACAGCACAGTTCAAAATCGTGTAGTTGCGCGGTTATAGCATTTAATCACACGTAAAAAAATTGTCGTGTGATCGCATGGAATATGTATCATGCGACAGCATGGTATTTCGGATTTGGCTACCTTTTTTTATTTTCATTTCTTTCCAATTTCATTCCTTCTTTTTATCAATAATTATTATGAATAATACATATATATCTAACAATGACAACATCCCTATTTGTATTCTATTGCTGATGCTCATGGCCATGGTCATGGTTGTCACTTGCGATTTTATTCACATTCTTATTTTTATCGCCTCAGACCTTGAAAATCACAGGACCAGCATTGTTTGTCTTGTATTATTCATGGTCGTGAGAAAGGAGAAACTATGAGCTTATTTGGAAATGGTAAAATTTTTATCATAACTTTTCAAATTCAATCTCAATCATCCATTCTTAGTCAAGCTCACCATTTTTTACTTTTAAATATTTTTAAACCACATATCCATAAAATAAAAAAATAAAAAAAAATAAAAAATTCACATTACCAAATAGACTATATATTGACCATTAGTAGGTCCTAATTTATTGTCCAATGTAGTGTGCCTAGGCTTGCTTGGCCTAGCCTCGAATTAGGTGGTCAACTCTTTTTGCACGCCTAGACCTGGACCTTAGATTGGGCCTCTCAACCATATTTCGCGCAGACATTCCTCATAATTTTCATATTTGGCTAACGTTTATTAACAGTTTATAATAATTAGTCAAACCACATAGGGATGATAATAATACCCATGGACCGATACTCGTTGGAGATCCGACATAAATGGGCGTAGATTATCCGACTATATGGGTTCGTGGATAGGGTATGGAGGTAAACTTTAAAACTCGGCATGGGTATGGGTCGGGTGTGAGTTTTACTATAATAATCATATCCTACCCGCATACCCATTAATTTCATTAAAAAATTATAGAATTTGAAACAAAAGTGGTTGTGCAAAAAAAATAATGAATAAATTAAAAATAGAACCCAAATTTCTATTGAGATTGTTAACGTCTAAAAAATTGTTCAAATTCACTTGTTTAGTTTTAACATATAACAAGCTTTTTTCAAGCTAAATTCAAGTGAAGCCCAACATTTAACTGATTCAAGTTAATCCGGAGCACCTATAACTTATTTACAGCCTAAAAAAATAATAAAAATAAATAAATAATTAGTAATGAGTTTCATATGGGTATAGAAGCAAACCCGCCTCCGACCCACACCCAACCTGCAATTCTTAAATGGTATATGGGTAGGGTATGGAGGTTGTAAATTTTTAGTGGGTAGGGTCTGGGTTTGGCAAACCCGACCCATTGTCATCTCTAAAATCACCTTACTTATCACTCATATCTGTTTATTTATAAATTAAATCATTTATAAACTCTTGTCGAGCTAGCATGTATTTGTGTACGATATTTAATTTCAAACAATGTATATGCATACAAGTAGGGCTGCACAAAAAAATCTTCAAACCACAAACCGAATCAAAATCTTTGGTTTTAAACCGTTGGTTCGGTTCCACATGTTCCATGTGGAACCGCCAATATTTTCAAACAAAATCGAACCAAATCGTTTTAAAATGGTTTTGTTTAGGTTTTAATTTTTAAAAACGGTTTAAACCAAACCAAACTGCTAATTTTTTAAGTAAAAAATTAATTTTTATTAATTTAAATTTAGAGTTTTTTCCCCCAAAAAAATCAAATTTATCTAATGAATAAAAGTTCTCGTCTAGTTTCAAAAAAAAAAAAGTGTTCTTGCCTAGTTTCAAAAAAAAAAAAAAGTTCTCGTCTAATGCCCAACTACAAAATCTCATTAACCTATAACTCATATATTCCTTTAACAACATACTGCAACCTTAAAAGTCCATTTGATTGAGATTGAAAATTAAAATCTTCTTATTTCCTAATTCAATAAGTCATTTTCTGTTTTCATTCGTCTTCCTTGTCTCCTTCCAACTTTCAAATTCCTCTCCACTGATGTCAATTGAATTCTTAGAACAATAGATAGAGGTACATGTACTTCCAATTTTTCCTTGTATTTGATTTTATTTTAGAGAGTTAAAGAAGATTTTTCAATTGATATCAAAATGCTCAAATTAGGGTAAGAATTTGAATATCACATGTTTAAAAATTATTTCAAGCAATATCATTCGATTATTTTATTTTATTTTTTTAGAATTTATTCTTTAATGAATTCCAGAATCTGGACAACAAAGCTAAGACCAGCAAGAAGAGGGTCAAGGAAAAATGTAATTATTGTGAAAAATTGTATAAGCATCATATTAAAAATTGCGTGATTGGTACTTTATAGAATCATATCACACATTTATACAAGAAGTATTCATATATGATTTCAAACAAAATGCAAAAAAGAATGACTAACTATGATATGTGTAAGACTAGTGATTTTTCAAAGGATTTTGGTGACGATAACTTGTCATATTTGTTCGGAAAGAAGTAAGAGAACAAATACAATGCAATTACAATTGTGTTTTTCAACTCCATGTTTTTATTTTGAATTGGAAACAAATACGAATGAATTTAACATCTAACATTATTAATTCTCGTATTAACTTATATATTGACTTATTTTATCTTTATATTAAAATATACCAATTAATTTAACATATAAAATATATTATATTGTGTCAATAAGTAAAAACATCGAATTAAGACCGAACCAAAACTCAAAAAGTGATTTGGTTTGTAAAATGAAATGGTTTGATTTGGTTTGGGAAAATGTCAAATCGCTTGAAATTGTTTAAATTGAAAATATGTCAAAAGTCGCCCAAATCAAACTGTGTTCACCCCTATGTACAAGCTTGATAAACAATTTTAAGTCTTTGATTGGATATATGTAAAGTTTAATGAGAGATCTTAACAATTCAAGAAGCAAATCTTGGTCACAAATTTATTGTCGTATCTATCTATACTTACTATATATTAAAACAAAATGGTAGTCATTTTTGTTTTCCTGTCTAAAATAATTTCCAAAAATGATTGTATGCATTTATGTCGTATGTTTATAATTTTTAAACTTACATAAATTGAATGCATTAATATTCATCATTAATTGCTTTATAAAAAATAAAAATTAATACATTTGGAAATTTGTACATTAACTTTAAAAAACAAAGATAGCTTGTCTTTTTTCGTGCATTAATTAGATTAATATTTTATTAAATTTTAATATTTGTTATTTTTTGTTTAGTGACAAATAAGTTTCTTTACACATCTTAATAGATTTTTTTTTTTTTTTTTAAGAAAATGGTGGCTATTCATTTTTTTTAATTATTTGAATTAAAAATTGCTTGCATCAACGTAAAAGGTACTGATAATAATTAATAATTTATTGAAACTAAAATCAATTATTATATCATCACATAGATATAAATTTGAAGAGTATTATGAAAACCTTTTTGCATAATGAAAGATTATTAAGTAATTAATTTGAAAATAAGTAATTACATTACTGTTATGGATGATGTCTTAACTGCATTTGGCCCCTGTTTGAGATCCATTTTTTGGAATAATGTGGTTTGAAATAGTAAATCTCTGGATAATGTGTAGTTAAAAGGTGGAGAATCTTTTTTTAAGTTTGTGTAAATTATTTTATTGGTATAATGTGTGGTTGAAAATGAGTTTTGAAAAATGAGGTTTAGAAATGATGAGTACCAAACGTGGGTTTGATGGCGCGATTAGTGCAATGGGAAATGAAATTGAAATTATTAAGTACGGTTAATTTAAATACTTAACAATTATCTGTTTAACTAAATTTTAAGTTCTGGGAAAAAAATGAATAATGATTAATAATTGAAAGTACGGCCAAGGTAGATAAGCCCGAGGCACTCCCTTACCAGGTAGAACACCTGAGTTCGAGTCTATAGGTGGGTTGACATTTGGATTCTTTTGTATATACGTATATAATAATAATAATAATAATAATAATAATAATAATAATAATAATAATAATAATAATAATAATAATAATAATTGAACGTAATAATAATTAAGTAATTTTAATGATATTATGGAAGACATGTTTTGCGTCCAAAATTTTTATTAAAAAAAAGTGCTTACATTTATTGTTGTTAATTAATAAGCATTTAATATCAGTTATTTTTTAAAAACGACGCAACTCCAAGCCGTATGCAAATATCTGTTATTTTCGATAAAAAGAATATCAATTTTTTCGCTAATGACGACTTCATTTTTTTTTGGTAAAAAAGTGTGGAAAAATTAATAACCATTTATTATATAAATATATAAATTGACTTTTATTAAGTAGTTTTATTATTTTTAAAATTTTAGTAATTATTTTAATATATTATTATTTTTTATGCATTTTAAATACAAGAGAAATTATGTATAAGCATTAAAATTTTACAAATACTTTATCGAAATTCATATTGTTTAATAGCAACTTCTGTACATCGCACAGGAGAAATACTAGTCTTCTATTTATAATAATAGGATAACCCTCATCATTTTTACACAAATACTTTCCCGCCCAAAATTATTTCTAAATCAAGAATTTTTTGCCAAAGAAACAAATATTAAAATAAAAGTTTATATGAAATATTGGTATTAAATGAAAGTTAATAATAAATGTGGATCATTAATTAAAATGTATGTATGTATGTATGTATGTATATTTAAATTTTTATCAATACATTAAAAATTAAACTTAATCAAAAATTAAAATACATTAAAAAGAAAATTGATGATAAATACAAATAAAACTAAAACAAATTTAATACAAAAAAATTAATTAAGTGTCAAATTTTAAGACGCGTTGATTTTTTTTTCTTATTTTGATTAGTGTTATCTTTTTTAAAATTCCGAATTCAATAATATTTTGTAATAAAATATTATTTGTACTATATTTTTTATTTGATATGATTGTATAATCAACATATTTTCGTGAATTCAAAAAAAAAATGTCTTGATCACCATGCAAGACATTATCATTTCTTTAATATGTACGTGTGTGTTGTAATTTTATAGAATATATGTAATCAATACATTAAAAATTAAATTTAATCAAGAATTAAAATACTTTAAAAAGAAAATTGGTGATAAATATAAATAAAATAAAAATAAATTTAATACAAAAAATTTAATTACGCATCAAATTTTAAGACGCTTGGTTTTTTTTTCCTATTTTAATTAGTGTTGTTTTTTTGAAAATTTCAATTTCGATAATATATTGTAATATAATATATTGTATTTAATATGATTGTATAATCAATATTTTTTTATAAATTTTAATTATATTCATGTATAGAAATGATTGCATCGCATCTTCGTTAACTACTCATTCACAATCCTGCGCCTGTCAAGAATGAATTGTCACCATCAGATCAAATAGCAAGAAAATGAAATCGTTATAAGTTCAAGAAAATTATATTGAACGCCATTCAAACTGACAGGAATTGAAACATTTTCATCAAGAAAAATATCTACCCGTAAATGGAGAGCAGCCGATGGATTGCAGCGGTAGCAAGCATTTGGATTCAGTGCAGTTGTGGTGCTTCATACGCTTTCGGCATATATTCTCCGCTCCTAAAATCCAGCCAAAATTACGATCAATCCACTCTTGATACGATTTCAGTCTTCAAAGACATCGGGGCAAACGCCGGGATTCTCTCCGGATTCCTCTATTCCGTCACTGCCACCAGTCGCCAGTCCAACCAGCGTTTATATGGCCCCTGGTTGGTCCACGCCGCAGGTGCAATCCAATGCTTTATTGGGTACTTCTTCATTTGGCTTGCCATCATCGGAGCGATTCCCCGTCCGGAGGTTCCGGTGATGTGCCTTTTGATGTTCCTGGCTGCGCATGCCCAGACGTTTTTCAATACGGGTAATGTTGTTACGGCGGTTCAGAACTTCCCGGAGTACAACGGGACCATTATCGGTATCATGAAGGTATTGAAATTTGAATCCGCACTCAAGTTTTTCCCTTTTTTTCTTCATTCAATCCCTAATTCATACACCGTAGTAGACAGATAAATTTATTGAAATTGTTTGATTATCGATCTGATTTTTTATAATTTGAATAATTTAATTAGCTAATTAAGTTAATCCTGAACTCATTGTCTGATTTTCCAATTTTCGGATTGATCTTGATGGTACTTTCACACAAACACACATAAGTTTTTCCCCTTTTTTTTTTTCTTTCAGACTATAATGCATACTGCATGGTGAACATTGATTTATGCTAATTTGAAGTTATTTTTTCATTCCAATTTACAAATTGATTTTGAAGCTAAACTTGAGCAAACACAGTTTGGTTTATAAACTGATTTATTTATGATTTTAAGGTAAAAAAGAGTTGTTGCAAATTGGGGAGAGAAAATGTGTGGTTAAAAAGTGGTTTGAGAAATTGTGTAGCTTATAAACTGATTTATAACCAGTTATTGGCCATTTCGAAGTAATATAGATTTGATCAAATTTCAAGGACATAGATCCTAGCTTGTTATCTTGACAATGATCGTTGACAGGGTTTTCTTGGTCTAAGTGGAGCAATACTGATACAAGTGTATCAGACATTATTCCAAGGGAAGCCAAGCACTTTCTTGCTGATGCTGGCTCTTTTACCACCTATTCTCTCTATTGTTCTTATGTGGTTCGTGAGAGTCCATCAGGTACCTAATAGAGATGAGAATCAGAAGAAATATTTGAATGGTTTCTCGCTGATTTCTGTGATAGTTGCAGCATATCTTATGTTCTTAATAATCTTGAAAAACACCGTGAGTTTGTCACCATGGGCGTACGCTCTCACGCTGGTAGTTCTACTTGTTCTACTGTCTTCACCGATTACGATTGCAATTAAAGCACACAAGGAGTATTTTCTGAGATCGTGTCAAACCTTATCCAGTTTAAACACCCCCCTAATGAAGGGCCCTGATTCGTTTAACTCAGAGAAGTCTGCAGTAGAGGATTGTCCCGATGTTCCAACTAATCAGCATCAGAATCCCGATTCCGAGGATACTCTACATGTTGAAGAATTGAATCTTTTTCAAGCCATGCGAACCATGAACTTCTGGTTGTTGTTTGTTGCGATGCTATGTGGAATGGGCTCAGGATTGGCCACGATAAACAATATCAGCCAGATAGGAGAATCGCTCGGTTACACATCAGTTCAGAGAAGTACATTAGTTTCTCTGTGGAGCATATGGAATTTTGTCGGGCGTTTTGGAGCTGGATATGTGTCTGATTTCTTAATGCACAGACAAGGCTGGGCAAGGCCATTGCTTATGACTTTGACACTAGCAACCATGGCTGGAGGCCATATGATTATAGGTTCGGGTATTCCAGGAAATTTGTACGTGGGTTCGGTTTTAGTTGGTGTTTGTTACGGTTCACAGTGGTCATTGATGCCTACCATCACGTCTGAGATATTTGGTGTGGCACATATGGGTACTATATTTAACACCATTGCTGTAGCTAGTCCTGTTGGATCTTACATACTTTCTGTAAGAGTGATCGGTTATATCTACGACAAAGAAGCCTCGAGCGAAGGGAATTTGTGTAGTGGCGTTCATTGTTTCATGTTATCGTTTTTCATATTGGCGTCTATTAGTTTTTTCGGGTTTCTAGTTGCTTTGGTTTTGTTTATAAAGACAAGAGGGCTCTATAGGATTTTAATCTTAAGACGCCTACGAAATTCTGGAAGATGCTTATATTAGCCAACATAAGGTTTCTTCCATCATAGCATCTCCAATGGCGTATTAAATAGATCTAATTAGTGTTTTAGATCTTGAAATTCGTCAGAACGGTCTCCAATGGAAGGGTTCAAAGGAGATGTAATTTAGAATTTCGCTCATAAATGTAAAATATGATGTAAATTTAGATTTTCTATTACATCTTCAAATGAAACATATTCCATCAATCCATAAAATATTGATTTGCGATGTATAATTTATATCTATTATACTAAATTTAAATTACAAATTTACAATTTGAACTTTTTCATTTTAATTTGCACATATTTAATTTTTTAATATTTTTATTTTTCTTAACCAAATTTTGAATTTTTTAGATAGATTTGTTCGTAATATTCATATATATGCACAAATAAAATAAAAAACGATTAACATAAAATTTACGAGCTAAAATATTGTGCAAAAATTAATTTTATTTAAATCTTATAATGTGCATCCATCCATATCATTTGGAGCAAAATTTTAATTTAGATCCACTAGGATGCAAATGGAGATGTAAAAATAATTTCTAAGATGTTAATTTAGGCTACGTTTGATTCATAAGATTTTCCACGTGATTTTCCAACTTTGCGCTGTTTGGTTGCCTAAATTTTCCATGGAATTCATTTTTCCACTTACCTCTAAATCCGGTATTTTCCTTGTTTTGGATGAATTCGTTTTTCAAGGGAGAGAAGGTTTTATTTTTTATGAAAAATTTTATACCATTTTTATTACGTTTGATCATTTTTATTGTTGTTAATTGATTTATTTTTTTCCCAAAAATTAACATTATTATTATCAAGTACAAACTTGTTAAAAAATGAAAAAAAATAAAAAATATTATAATAGCTAAATTTTACTTTATTTTTCATAGAAAATAATGTCAATAAAACAACAAAAGTTGAAAAATTCTTCACTTTTTCTACCTAAAAAATTAAATCAATTAAACACATTAAACTTTCAATTCCCAGAAATTTAATTCCCTAAAATTCAATTCCCTGAAATTCATTTTCTTTCTACCAAAATTCCACCATCGCTATCAAAAACAGGCTTAGTTATGAATTTGCACCATATTGGAAATGCTCCGAGGGTGATTGGTTGTAACTACAACAAAGGAACATCTGCGGGATTCTAGTTGTCTTTTTCTTGTTTATGAAGAGAAGTAAAGCTCGACAGAACAGAATTTTAGATAAATAAATTAATGAAATTAATGGAGCATGAAAACAACTTCATTACATCTATCCGGTGGACATCATTTACGCCATACGGCTGCAAAATTTCCTTATAAGGAACTATGTCATCTCATGTCACAACATAAAGGCTTTCCTCGCTGTTGTAATTTGTTCCACATACAGATCATCTGCCTCGGAGATTGGTAGTGAGCCGTATAATAATCTTCTATGCACCCGAACTGGCAGAACTTCAAGCTATGAACGTACTCGACCGGTTGTGAATCACTGAATTTTTCAACCCACATTCCCATACTCACATCCTCCATTTTAAACAACTGCAATTAGTTATCTTTTGAGCGTTATAAACCTTTAATTAAAGATGGGCATTTATATACGTGCATGCGTATTTGGAAAAGGGAAAGACAGATAACAGCATTTACCCGTAGTTTACGATTCTCGAAGTCGGAAACAATAAAGTTTGCAATGTCCGATGAAATAATGTAGCCTGGCCCATTCGCATAGGTTGGATAGACTTCCTCTGGCCATTCCTAGACCACCACAAATGAAATAACAATGAGCGCCTTACTCTCAAAATAAGTAATGAGCCAAACATATGCTTGAGCCAGAAGTATGTTTTTCTTCAGGCATAGCCAAACATGCTCTTAATGTGTCTCCATGTCCTTTTTTCAAAAAATTTGGGAAATTTTTGAGTTTTGGGAAAATGTGTTGTTGAAAAATGACTGAAAAATGTGAAAAGTGGTGAATTCCATATAAATATGTGGTTGAAAATGAATGGGAGAGAAATTTGAGACATAGGACCAAACAGGCCCTTAGACCAAAGAGTTGCTCCAAGTTTGGCAAAGAAAAATTCCAATGGTAAAAGCTTTGCTCAAGTAACAAATTGGTACCCTAAATTGCAATGGCATTGACCACGGGCACATAAGCCGTATACCAACAAATAAAACAAGGAAATCAGCTGTAAAGATTGAAATGTAAAACGGTCGTAATAGTACCTCATACGTCACTGTCCATTTACCACTTCGCATAGGCTTATGGTAGTAATTCATATTCCCAATGTACAAGCTCTTGTTCTCAGGTATTTTCTTCGCTTCCATAAGAACAGCATCTACTCTGACAAATGTGTCGTCATCAGTTTTCATGATATACTTTGCAGCAGCTCTTCGAACCTGCAAAGATACAAAATAAGATCAGTTGAGCTACAAACGTAATTTCGATCCTTAACTTATCAATGAATCCACAACTCACCCCATATTCACATATTGCAACTGTCTTTAAAACAACGAGGTCATAGTTATCCATGTATGGTACTATTACAATGTCTCTGAAAAAGTCAGCTTCTTTCTTTAATTCCGCATTCACTTCCTTTCTTGCATGCTGTCCAAAAAAATTCTTTCAAATAAATTTCAAAAGTCTTCAACGAAAGAATTAAAAGAGGTTGAGTTTGTATCACATGTGCCATCAATTGATTCACCTACCAGTGCAACAAAGAAACGAGCAACAGTATTGGAAGACCTTATTAGCCTATGCTGCATCCAAGACTTCCTCGCAGCCATACGTTCAGCAAAGTGGTTGCCTGCTGAAAGAATACCAATGAACAGTTCAACAGGCCCTTCTAGAATAGGTGGAGCCTTCCATCTGTAAGACCAATCAAGATTTCGTTGAGGTGCAAAACTGGGGTGTGCTGTGGGCAAGGAAGCAGCGAAAACAGAGTGGACATCAATGTCTCCCATCAAAGATAATCCAGTGGCATCTTCAAGCGTGAATCCCTAGAACATTCAATAAACACTTGAGCAAAGTTAATATATCACAAGACCATAGATGCTCAGAACTGTAAGTAACTTACAGGGCGATAAGGAAATGAGGTGATATGTCTTCCATCAACATTGATATGGTATCCCTCCAAGCCAGCACTAAGAGTAAGGACGAATAACTTGTCTTCTGCAAATGGGAATGCCCAATCAACATCCATCCTCTTCGGCGTCCGGCCTATTAACCGGCTTAACCACCATGTTGTCTTTGATTCTTCAGAGCGATTGTCATCATCTCTAATCCATTTTTCACATTTCACCAAACCATCAACTGCAGAAAGTCCAAAGAATTGTTCACAAGGGTTGGTGCTCAGGAAAGAAGCACAAAAGATACCAGAGCCAAGAGCACATACATTAAACTACATATCGATGCTTTAGCTCAATATAAATATGTAATAATTATAGTTCTTAGAGCAGAAGGGAAAATTATAGATGACATGGACAATATGCTCATTTCTCCATAATTTTCTTCTGGCATCCTATGATTGCTAAAAAGTGGGAAAATGAAAATGCACTTTCAAGAATTCTGGAAGTTTAAATTGTATGCAATTTTACAATTAATCTTTCACTAAGAACCGCCGCATCCCCAATAAAACTCATCATTCACCATGCTGACTTGAATCCAAAGAGTAATTTCTACAAATATATAATGATGTATAGACTGAAAGACACGGTGCATTCAAACCTGAATAATCCCACAGGCAGTAGTCACGTGAGCTATTACCATAGGCAAGCAAGCTAAGTGAGATAAATTACTACAATCAATTTTCATCTTTTTCTTTGATTCATCAGATAGCTTAGACTAAGTATTTATAATTTCTTCCCAAGAAACCAGTTTTCAATCCAGCATATTCAGTATAACAGAATAACATTCCAGAAAAAGGAACATAATGTCATATCAATTTATGAAACCAAACAACTCATATAATCAATAAAGCAATTCTGGTACTCACCAGTCTCCTGATCTGCCCGAGACTTCAACCCATCACACCGCTGAGCAGTCCCCCACTGCATCCTATAACAAGTGTTTTGCTCAATGACAGGCTTCCCACTCCAATCTCCCTTCACC
This sequence comes from Ligustrum vulgare, assembly GCA_963555705.1. Taxonomy (NCBI): domain Eukaryota; kingdom Viridiplantae; phylum Streptophyta; class Magnoliopsida; order Lamiales; family Oleaceae; genus Ligustrum; species Ligustrum vulgare. Next base: position 5,926,577 of record OY743179.1, read on the forward strand.
CGTGGATTAAAATGCAGGATCCTTGGTGGGTCCTCGCCGTCCACTATCTTCAACCCCTGCAACTCCATCATAAACTGTGAAACCATTAAGTATTGTCCCTCCTTCAACAGTGAAATCTTTGGATCAGTCTCTGCGTGGGCTACTCTAGGCTTCCCCACAACCGTTATATGTGACCCCAATGTTAGACCACATGGCAACACCATCACTCTCCCCTTCGTGGCAAAAACATCCCCGCTTATAGCTAAGGAATGTGGGCACTCCTCAATTTTTCTTTTATTCACACCAGAAGTAACACTTCCATTACTATTTTTTGCTATCTTTTTGTCATCAATCCTTTCCAATTCGAGGCCGTGCCAGACCTTACTGCCAAGCTCAAGAGCCACTTTCGCTGACTTTAAAATCCCATTTTCGGGGATCGAATTCATAATGCCAGCACTAAAATTCAAGCTTGACAATGGTGTTCTAGTAAACTCCTGGATTTTTCTCTCATGATTCGAAGGATAAGAGACCTTGAAGGGTACATCATGAGGGCGAATGGGTGCTTCTTTTTCCTCCAAATCTTCCTCACTTTCTAGCATAAAAGGCTTTGAATTCAAAACCCCATTATTACTATTTAAAATCCCCTCTCGAGAAACTGAACCAAGCCCATTTTTCAACACGAAGGGGACTTCAAAACTCACCAGAAGCATGTACAAAAACGCAATAAAAATAAGAACCTGAATTGATCTTTGCCGTCTCAGCGAAAAGAACAATTCAAATTTTGGCCTCCTCATCCTTGATCAAATATTTAGCTAAAAAAGGAGAAAAGATAGAAATACCTGCTTCAAGTTCAAAAGCTTGGGACTAATAGAACAAAAATCACTGCAAAACTTTCCAGCTTTCGTAAAAAGGCAAAACAGGCCAACTCAGAAACAAACGAAAAAACCAAGAAAAACAGAGAGGCGTAGCGTAGCCAGATAGAGGTAGGTTAGCAACAACACCGCGTTTAGAGAGAGAGAAAGAGAGAGATGGAGGCTTTCTGTGTCGGTCACTTTGGTAAAGTTATTCTTTTTCAATTCAAAAATTGAATTGAGGAATTTTAGAATATTTTCTCCAAATAATAAAATATTACAAATATTCGTTTTTTTTTAAAAGAAAAAAAATAAACTTGCCAGAAAAAATTTCAACATGCCAGTCACGTAATAATAATTTCCCCCCGTTTGGTATTGATAAAAATTAAATTTAATAAATTTTGATAGAAGTTGATAAAATATGTGGTTGAAATATTGTGGGTCATAAAAAATGTGATTAATATTAAATGTTAATTTTAAATTAGATTAAAATCTAAAAAGATAGTGATACCTAACATGAGCAATTATGAGACATTTTTTTTAAAAATAGTCGTCAATTTTCATTGATCAAAGATTTTCACAAACCAATTTTTATATTTTAAAAAATTGGAACAACAAAATGTGTCACGTCGCAGCAATTTATAAAAAATATATATATTTTTAGAATTTTTGTTTTTTCAAACTCGTTTTTAAAAACATCTACATTGGATATGCTAAAGTGTTTGTTACGAGGACTAATAATTAATTTTATGTTTACATTGAATATGTTAGCCTATTTGCTAAAAGAATCTTTTTAACAATATATTAACTTTTTTGTTAAATTTAACTGGTATTTTAAATTTGTTGTGACACTTTTATCTTGAAAATCTCAAATAGCTTAAATACATCTCACCCTCACCTACTCACTCACTCAGTCTCTTATTTATTCATTTTTTTTTCTTCTTTTCTCTTGATCTTTTTATTGATAAAAATAATTGTTTTTTTTCATATTATATGATTTAATTAGATATTCAAAATGAGTATCATATTAATATAAATTTTCTATTTAAAAATTAAATATTTATCATATTTTTGAATTTAATTAGAAATTAACACATTTATTGTGACAATAATAAGTTGTTAACTTTAACATGTATATTTGTCATTTAACATCTAATTTTTTTGTCTATTTGGTTTGCTAAATTTAACACATCTATTGCGGATGCTCTAATATAATATATTAAAATAATTTTACTAATAAATTACTTTCCAAAAAAAATACTATTAAGTTTATTCTTTTAAAAAGGGTTCATACAAATTACAAACCATCAACTTGAGATTATGCTTTATTTTGGTAATTTAATGTGAAATAAATATGGGTTTATCCTTAAACATAATTAAGTTGTTAATTACTTCAAGATTATGAGATTGTTCGATGGGAAATCATTTTTTTAATTTCCATGGAATTATGATACTTTTAGTATAAATTTAGCACATGTTTGGTTTTGATAAAAATCAGATTTTTAGTAAATTTTGATAAACATTGATGATATGTGTGATTGAAAAGTTGTGGACTCCACAAAAAGTGTGGTTGAAATTAAATGTTGATTTTAAATATTAGTGATTGATGTGAAATTGGTCTGATGATTATAAGAATTCAATTTGTGGAAGATATGGAAAGAACATGAATATGAATATATAATTCAAGGCAGATTTGAAGAATATTCTAGAAACCAAATAATGAAAGAAAACACACACAATTTGACCGGAATCTATATCATTGAAGCCTCCTAATGATATAGAAGCCTCCTAATGCTCATAAGGCTTGATGAGAATTTGAGTCCGAAAGGAAGAGTCAAAATTAGTATGAGAAAATATGTTAAATTAAAATAATCAAAATAAATGAACACATTCAATTAAAAAAAAAACTTTTCCAATTTCTTTTTTTTTTAACGGCACGACAATAAAATCTGAATTTACAAGATGCAATATAATTATTGGATAAAGACACATCAAAAGGAGACAGGTCTACATCTCTAACATTTATTTTCAAATGTTAACGGCTATTTTTTAATTGGAATAACAGATTGAAAATGAGTACTCCAATTTTTTCCGAGATCAAGCAAAGTTAGGTATTATATCAATAGAAAATTTAAGAATGTAATGTTTTATATATAAATAAAATTGTTGAAAAGTTTGTCTTGCCTTCGCTGGAAGCCACCTGTTACAAATCTGTCTATCTCAAGGAATTATCCTTATGCCTGCCTGCATATAAAATAATAAAATAAAATACTAATATATATTCGTGGTCCTAAACTCAATTTCTTTAATAATAGGAATACATTTCGAAGTTGACACTTGGACTAAATTTCTTGTTTCTGACCATCTAAACATTTCATTATAATAAACGGGGCCGACTCTGAGAGCATGCAGTGGTAAAACCACACGAGACCTCATAATTAGAATGAGGTCACATATATAAGATAGTATCAACGAAACAAAGATGAGTTTTCATCTAACCAACTACAATCTTGAATATGTAAAAGCATATTAGCCCTTGTTTGATTTTAATTAAAATTTGATTTTAATCTTAAGTCAAATTCAACAATTATTTTTAACTACACGTTTAATAATCTACAACTTTTCAACCGCACGTCTCATCAACTTTTTATCAAAATTTATTAATCAATAACAAATAGGGGCTAAATCTAAACTATAAGCCATTTGCCTCACTACGTCCAAAATGACGCATTAATACAATGAAACCATAACCAAACTAAGCTGTTTCATAGCATGTGATCCTAGTTCCTAGCTTTTATAAGAGAGCACAATGTCACAGCCCGATTTTTCCAACTCACGTGACACGACAAGAATGTTAAATGTCAAAATTATTTGGAATGTGCACTCATCATGTCTCGTACTTGCAGGTGTATATCAATAAGTCTTCTTTCCAAAGTTATATTATACTTCTTATATAGTTTGTTGGCCCGTGTGTAAAGTTAGGTTGACCCATATGTCTGCAGGCATCTCGAGTACCGGAAGGCATATAGGTCCGTCACTACAAGCTTTAAATGAACGGGAAGTAATGGCACAAAGGATCTTTGGGTGACATTCGTCTAATGAAGCTGGGAAAAACTTGGACAAACATGAGGTAACCGCTTCTATGAACTTTTATCAGAAATACATTGCCTGTGTAGCTAAATTAATGGGGACACCAGACGATGACACGAGAGCATCCACGAGGACGTCGTTTGGGGTCATTGGTATAACGTTTTCATCCAATATCTGCAGAGAATAAGAAAGAGAAACTGCACATCAAAGCAAAACTAGTGATCATACACTAAAATCATAACATATTGCATCTTAGGCTTAGAGCACATTTGACCATGCCAAATCAGGAGAGTCAAAGTCACTCTCTAAATTAAAAGGTTAAATTAAAGAGTCTATTAGAGTAGAATTTTAAAGGACAACTCTATAAATTAAAGAGCATTTTAAGTGTAAAGCACCTGCTGAAGATGCTAACTCGGTACTCTCCTGTAGCTACTTCACTCGTACCCAAGATGGCCTCATTTTGTGCCAAAAGTCTCTTGATGGTTTTACATGCATAAAACTGTTTTGGTGGTAACTAGTGATCCCTCAAATATGGGCTTAGAATTTCTTTTCTGACAAAATAATCAGCGATTTCTTGATGGAACATAACTGAAGCTATAGCATTCCTCTGCAGGGAGGCCTCCAAGTCCATATTGAATTTCCTATCCGATGTGTTTGATCTTGCAAACTCTAGTCAAGGGAAGGGTTACCTCTCTATCAGGGACAGCGTAATTATCCCAAGAGGGGCCATTATCACCCGAGCTCTGGTTGCTGCTCGGGCACTTCCAAGTTCTCGATTAGAAACGGTAACAAAGACTTCTACCCCTTCATTAAGATTAGTCCAAAGTCGACATAGATGATAATAATTTGTTTTCCTATAAAATATAAGTTTAGGTTCTTTTACTATTAAGCAAGGAAATTATGTTCTTTCCTTCTTTTGAGATATCATTGAATAATACTAGACATACAATGAAAGGAGTTCTAGATTATTTTTCTTCTTAAATTAAATATTGTCGAGTGTCTAATGTCTAACACTCTTTATTGAACATGTCACAGGTGTACAAAGCAATGGATCAGACGAATCAGGTAGTGTCTCACTTGCATAAAGTACATTGTTAATCATGTGGTCATCTACAAAGGCACATATAATTGCATTTCTAACTCCATGTACCTTTGAAACCAAGTCTTTTTAAGTTTATATTATAAATGCAGCTACCATGCTACTAGGAGATATGCAATTATTTCCTCTCATATTTATCTAGGAGATATATTTCCTACAAGCCATGAACAATATAGGTTAATACCTGCAACTCCTCTGCGAGAAATTGATGAAATAATTATCCAACATAGTTAAGATTTCGAGATCTCCAAGATAAGCCTCAGAACCATGGGATCCGCCCCCTCTGTCCAAAACCACAGCCTTATTGCAGTTTCTGCCTCAGATAGAAGGAAACTCTGCAGATTAACTCAAAAACCGTAATTTCTTACATGGGAAAGTATAGATTGAAAAGCTTCAGATCATATTAGGAATATGTATGAGAAAACAGACAGGATTCAATTAAGGATCCACCAAATGTTGTTACTCATTTAATGCCTCCCCCCACCTTAGTAAGAATGTAATTTCAACAACACTAATCTTTTTCACTATAGTATGTGACGTGGCTTGTTTCTTTATTCTTATACTGTCTAATCTTGTATAATATTACGTATCAAATGTGCCCTCAATCTTACTTCAATAAAAAAAAAAAAAAAAAAAAAAAAGAGAAAAAAATAGTATCAATCCTTGTCGCTGCTTAATGAAATTTCAAATAAATAAGAAGGATTATCATAATTTCACTGCCCAAGTATCCCATGGCTTAAAGTCTAGCAAACCAGGCAAAATTGAGGATAAAATAAAAATCATATAGCCAAACTCAAACTTATTGAATGTCCTGACATTGCCTAGTCGAAACTAAGGCTATGTATCGATCCAACAAAAATAGACACAGGGATATAAAGAAAATGCTTTTTTCACATCAGATCTAGTCTTTAAATTTCCCAAAAGAGTTATCATAAGAATATATGTACACATGAGCTTCTGTGGAGGTAATAACAGGCCACGTGTTATAATGTCATTAGATTTCTTGCTACTAAACCAGAGAACAAAACTTGATTCAGTAAGCAATCAACCTGATAAAGCTTCACCAACCTTATGATCAGTGCTGCAATAGGTCAGATTCGACTTCTTCACCTATTTGATATACAACTTCAGCTCCCGTAGGAATCACCTGAATATACTACCTCACTATATTCCTCGGTTTCTTCAGTTACTTTGTCAAAAGTGGTGTGTAACAGCCTAAGGAAAGTTGGTGGAAAAAATGGGACTGCAACTTTTATTGATCCCTTCATGCTGCACTTGGCATTAGTTCTGTACTTGTCTGAATCTTTATTTCATTCTCGGAGCTGCTATGTTGCTTAAATTCACCCATGGGTGTTTCTGTTTTCAGACAAGGAAAAGGGGAGTTACTTAACGTGACTATCTTATCCATATCTGATACTTCTGATGATGGTTCAGTGCTAGAGACAATGTGTTTAAGCTGAGACTTTTGACAGATAATTCGGCCCTTGTTCCAACCCGGTAAACAAAAGGATGGTGATACATTATCCATCAGCAAAGAATAGACAGTCTAACAGGAAAATCTCGTGTTATTGAGCTCTTCCCCATCTGTCCCCGTCTGCTTGGCAGAGAAGAATAATTTCATTCACAGAAAAATGTATTCCAGTACATAGAAGCTTCAGTACCATTTTTGAACTAAAAATCCCCAAGAAATTAATTTTAAGCTTGGAAAAAATGGTAACTGGACAGAATTTAGGCAAATTTTCACTAAGGAAAAAACTTACACCACGATGACAGTCACCAGTTGAGGAAGATTCTCCCTGTTTATTAACATCTCTTGCATATTATTCAGCCACGCTAATATAACTGTGCATTTTTCAAAAAAATAATAATAATAATAATATATATATAGCTGTGACACATCCTATACGATGAACATTAAATACAGGAAGCTTGTAATGAAAAATATGGCACAAAATAAATAATCCATGCTTCACTTTATTTATCCTCTGAAGAAAGAAAGTCAATTATAAAGCCAATGATACCTGTGAACATCCACAGAACATACAAGTTTGTTTTTCCGATATAGTTCAGGAAATAGCCCCCTCTTTGTTGCTTCATTCAGAACTCTTGCAGCCCTTTCCCTTTGGCCCAACCACCAAAGTTCTTCTAGAAGTGTATTGTAGAACCTCATCCCCAAACCGCAGCCCTCAAAATTGAGCTCGTCAAAGACATATTCTACCATCTGCCAGTTACTGGGATCATCAAAATCTCCTGTGATTATCTGTCCAATAACCTGGTGAATATTGGCTACCCCGTTTGTAAGCATCTCGTTTAATAATTCATTGGCCTTGTCCCACCTGAAAATAAGAATTTCACGATTTTAAAGAAATTGACAAAAAGATATGAAAATAACTACTCCATTAAGCTACGTTTGGGAATTGTTTATAATCGGTTTAAATTATAAATAGATAAAAATAAGTGATGGATAAGAGGGGTGGCATTTGTAGGCACATCAAAATGTGTAAATAAAAGTGGTTTGACTGATAAACAAAATATAAACAGCTGCCCAATATGCGCTTCACCTCTGAATAATGCTCCAAAACGTCAAAAACAAAATAAAACAATTTAAAACCCTATAAACGTTCAACTCATAAAACTGTATTACCATGAAAAAACATTCACAAATTCAACTCATTCACTTAAGTTCTAGTTTTTCCCACAGATCTGGCAATAATATGTACTTTATATCCTCAATCCATTTCTTATCCTTTTGACAAGTCAATATGGGTTCATTAACGGACAAAAGAAACATGCACAAACTTGTAGAAAACCTAATAAAATATCAAGAAAATATGCACCAAGAAGAAGAGTGATTTGCAGCTTATAAGAGAGACTCGTGTTAGTTCTTCTGATTCATTCAAAAGGACTATGTACAGATACAACAAGATTACAATATATATGCATATTTGAAAGAGACCATTGTGTCAGTTCTTCTGATTCAGTAAAAAGGAGAACTACATATACAACAAGATTAGTATAAAATATAAATACGCACATTTAAAATAAATGAATAACCTAACAACAGCCAATTGAAGTCTCAACTGTCATTCTTTGCATAGACCGCCAGCATCATACAGTAGCACATGACACTGGACTGTATACCCAGCTCCTTAATTTCCCGAAACTGCTGTTCACTCTCATCAAAAAGACCCGCAAAGAAGTATACGCTCAAGGCTGCTTCAAGGGTAAAATCATCAGGATCACAATTCGACTTTTCCATGTCAACATAAGCCTTGATGGTCTCTTCAAATTGTCCTCCCTGCCTATACCCTTCGGTCAAACCATTAAATGAATCTCTATTTCGTGGAACACCCAACTCACCCATCCTATACAAAATTGCTTCATTCTCCTTGTAAAGGCCCCCTTTATGAAACATATGAATCAGAGAATTAAAGGTATCGACTGTTGGCCTGCTGCCAACCTCATTCATTGTATTAAAAGCAACTAGAGCCTCCTCATACAGTGCAGCTTGACCATATGATTCAGTCATCCCAGTATATGCCTTAGAACTCGGTACTAATCCTCTCTCATTCATACGAATCAGAGTTCGTTTTGCATCCTCATGAAGCCCTCCCTTTCCAGATGAAAAAATCAACCCCTCATAAGTCTCCATATTTGGCTCGATGGTCTCTTCTACCATATCATGGAACAAAGTCACTGACTCCTTGAAATAGCCTCCTTCACCAAAACACCTCGATAAGTATGTTGTAAGTATCAGCATCCAGCTCCGTTTTACTCACCTTCATCTCAAGAAAAAGGACCCACACATCATCATATCTCCCATTCTTCCCAAACAGATTCAATAAAATACTATATGTCCCTGCATTAGGCAGACACCCTGCAGCCTGCATTTTCCTAAACACCCCCATCGCCTCCTTTATCTTTCCTGAATGCGCGTTCGCCTCCAACAACACATTGTAACTCATTATCTCTGGAAAATTCCCTCCTGTTTCCATCTCCTTAAGCAACTCTGAAACCTTTTCCAATTTCCCCAACTTCCCAAAGGTTTCCACCAAATAACTATACGTAGTAATGTCAGGTAAAACTCCACTCTCATTCATTGTCTTAAAGCACCATCTCAGCCTCGTCCTCTGAACCTCTACTTGCGCGTGCACTCAACAGTGTATTATAGATAACCAAATCCGGCTGGATCCCCTCATGCCGCATTTCTGCAAACAAACTCAACAACACTTCCCAAGAATATCCACCTCGCGAGCAGGAATTAATAACGGTGTTATAAGTTAAAATGTTCGGAATAATCCTCTCTTTTTCCATTTTATCAAGTTACTTTAGTGCTGTCTTGTACTGACCATTGTCTCCATGGGCACTGATGATGGCAGTGTATGAAAGAACAGTCCGAGGGATAGAATGGGTTACCATTTCATCAAAGATTTCGGCAGATTTATCCAAGAGGCCTTCGCGACCAATGATGCCAATGATAAGGGAGTATAAATGCTCATTCGGCTTGCACCAGAGCTGGCGCTGCATATACTTGAAAAGCCGGAGGGAGAGCTGCCAGTCTCCCCGGTGGGCGAATTCTCTGAAAACATGCGACAAAATCCGAGAGAGACAGCTTGTTCTTGAACGTGTCAAGGCAACGGGCAATGCTGCCACGGGGTCGAACGCGGAAGACTAGAAAGCTTGTTAATTAGTGTCTCAACATCTTAGCTGCACTTGCCCTTTTCCACTGTGACGCTTGGGTTGCCTTGGCCTTGAAAACTATGGTGAGGCGGTGGTGGAGGATGCGACAACACCGAAGGTGGTGATGGTGGTGGAGGGTGGCTGGAATTGGAAATGGGTGGAACTTGGAAGTGGGGTGTGTTTTAGTGGAAGAAGGGCTGAGGATAGGGGACGGAGGGTGGTGGTAGGATAAGGTCATTCTGGTCATTAGGACATGTAATCTTCTTTCAGGGAGATATTATTAAGCCCTTCTTTGATTCTTATAATTTTTTTTTTTTAATCGTTTATTAAAAGTCAAGTTAACAATATTTAACTTTTCAATGGTAATTGAAACGGGACAGGTATGGGTCGAAGACCTCGTTCTCATCCCCGTCCCCGTTACATGCGGGGTCGGAGCGAGGGTTAAAAGTTCCTCGTTTAAATCTCCGTTATTATTATTTTATTTTATTTTGGATCAATCTTTTCAAAAAAAAAACTAAGTCTTATTATCCCATACCTTTAAGCTAGTAATTTAGGTTGGAATCATCTAACTTGATTTGAAAGAATATATATTTTTTCAAAAATGTATTGAATTTTTACTATTTTTAAATTTTTAAATAAAAAACGAGGCGGGGATGGGATGGGTCGGGGACCTCATTCTCATCCCCATCCCCATCCCGGTCCCCGTAATGGGGATAAAATCATTACCATCCGCATCTCATTCAGGGAGGGTCCTCGCGAGGATCGGATCTCGCGGGAAATTGCCATATCTACTTTTCAATCAAATCTCAAACATTTAATCTCCCAAAAATTACTATTAATTTCCAAAAAAAAATTTATTTAAATCATACCAACACACACTAAGGATACAAATTGAAGAAATAAATTTCCATTACCATCCCCTTGCATACATATAGGGGGTGGGAGTGGTCTCATCCCCTATATGTTAGGGGATGTAAGAGTTAAGTATTTGTAGCATAATCTTAAATTGAAATTTCAACTTTGCGTCAGAGAGAGAGAGGAAGATGCGGAGGTGTATGTATATGTTGGGGGTGGGGTGGGGTGGCGTTGGGTATGGGGGTGGGGGTGGTTGAGGTTGGTGAAGCGATGGGGTGGAAATTGTGGACTTTTTAACTAATAATTAGACAGTTTTTATAAGTTTTTAACTTTTGGCTTGCTACAAAGCTGGGCTCAAGGAGAGTCGGTTCTGGGGCATCCACCGAGGAGGACAATCTCACTATTACAATAAGTTTGCTTTCTTCATCAAGAAAAATAATCATAGAGTGCACCCTCTAAAGAAAGGTGTGTAAAGACAACTATAATGATAGATCGGTACGATCCTTACTCCATTGTCTCATAAGATTCGTGAATGTAAGCAGTCGAGCTCAGTAGTGAGTCCACTCAAGGACTAAAGGTGAAACAAAAATGATATTTTGGAAACTTAAATGCTAAAAAGGAGATTGAGGACTTTTTTATGGTATATCAATAGGTTATGGACTAAGTATGAAATTTCTATAGTACATGATTGAGCCCCATTATAATATTTGGGATAATGTATTTTGAAATAGTGATTTTTTTTTTTTTAAAATGTGTGGTTGAAAATTAAGAAAGAAAAAAATGTATTAAGAGCTTGTTAGCTCTTACCTCTTTTTTATTATTTCTCTAAAATTCATTTTCAACCACACATTTCTATATGACTCACAACTTTTCACAATTTTTAATCACTTTCAAACAATACATTATCCAAAAATCCAAAAAATTTCGAAATCTCCCAAAACAACCAACACAAAACAGATTCTAAATCCATGTTTGATGTTGATTTTAAATAGAGTAATTTTTTGAATAATGTGTGGTTGAAAAGTATGAGCTAAATTATGCACTTGTTTAGTGTAGAGTTTTTATGGTTTTTTGAAGATTGTGTGGTTTAAAATTGTTTGAAGAATTAAATAGACATGATTAAAAATGGATAATTGAGATTGAATTTGAAAAAAAAAATGTTGAATTTTAAATATGGGGTCACAAACAAGGGCTAAATGGGGCTCAAACATGTATATAATATTTGTCCAGATTTTGAATTTTTTTTAAATTCTTCAAAAGTTACCCAATGTGTAAATAGCACAAAATGTCCCTACGTTTGACATGTATTGTGCAAAACATCCTAACGTTCTGATTTTTTGCACAAAACGTCCCAACGTTCCATTTTCTTGCGAAAAACATCATTTTTATTAGATTTAACACTACGGCTCAGTTAAGTCAAATTTCAGCAGTTAATTTTACAAATAATGAAGGAGAATATTGTCCATCCAACACGGCACTTGGATTCTGGGTCTTCATCATCTTTTTCAACAAATAAAAAACAAAATTAGAACATTTTCAAATCGAAGAAATTCAAGTCTGATGAGGAAAAAAATAATTCAATGGCTACTGCACTCCAAACCGTAAAGAAAACCTCAATACTAATCAAATTTCGCCACATCAAATTGCTAACCGACAACTGAAAGAAGTAATCCCACTCGCGCACGAAGAACTCTAAGTTATCTATTGCTCTCTACGTGTCCATTTTGTTCAAATGATTTCTTGATGAAATGTATACACATGGTGAATAGCGTGGGAGAGATGCAAAAAAAGGGCAAGTACATGAGGAAATCAAAGGGAATTGCTGAATTTGTGGTGGTGGAAGTGAACCAAGCCCACGATGTTGTCCAATCCTCACTTAATGTTCTTACAAGAGCCAAAACCCTAGCCCTTTAGAAATCATTAACGACGGCGATTAGTGGTGATGATGGTTCGTATTTGCAGATGAGGAGCAGGTGACTGGTGAAGCCCACACCCCCCTGTTGTGGCAGAAGAAAAAAGACAGAAACACCTTCTCCCAAAATCAAGCAAGGGTAAAGTGGATCCCCAAAATTTTGAGGAGGGAAAGGAGGAGGAAATTGATGGGGTGGAGGGGAAGGTAGAAGAAAATTGAGGGCGGAGAAAAATAGTGGTGACAGAGAAATGGCGGCTTCGTTTGGAGAGAGTCTGCTAGAATTTGATGACAAAGAAAGGCATTTTCCACCCCCTAATTTCGACACATGAAACTGCTAATCGTAAACTCATGATTGATATTTTCTCAATGAAGGCAGAATCAGAAATCGGGTTCAAGAATAATCCTAAGGATCATGAATGCCCAAAATCTAAATTGATGACAAATGATTTTTGCTCAGAGATTTCGTCTTCTTCTTCTTCTTCACTGGCTGTAGTGGTGGGGTTGGAAATTGGGATTCTGGATTGTTGTTGCTACGGTGGTTGGCAGGTGGAGATTTGAGACCTCCATGAGAAGATTTGAAGGGAAAGTGAAACATATTTGTTTGCTTATAACGTTAATTGCCCCTATTTTTTTTTGACTAAAATGTCCCTCATTTTTTTACAACTTCGTTGTTCAAACACAACTCAACGGTGAAGAAGTGTTAAATCTAACAGAAATGACATTTTTCGTAAGAAAATGGAAAAGTTGGGACGTTATGTGCCAAAAAACAAAACGTTTGGACGTTTTGCAAAATGCATTGTACACGTGTCAAATTCTATTCAGCGGGACCATCACCGTATTGTCCGCCCACGTGGTATACATTCAAAATAGCCTTAGAAACTTAGCAATTTATGAAAATTACCTTGCAGAATTATCAATTCATGAAAATAGCCTTAGACATTAGAAACTACCCAAAATACCCTTATGTATAACATTTCATTCTTAACTATCAAGAATTGGAAAACTTCAAATAGGTTCCTAGAAAATTATATGAATTTAATTGATTTTTGTTTATACGATAATTTAATTGATTTTTGTTTATATAATTTTTGTTCGCTCGTTATAGCACCCCCTTCGTTTGGTATCAGAACCATATGACAGATCTAAAAGATAAGTATTATATGACAAAAAAATAAAAATAAATATATTATATATACACCAGAATTTATAATCATTCAAACATTAATATTAATTGACAATGAAAAAATAAAAATCTTAAGAACTTTAAAAAGTTTAGATGAAGATATAAGAAGAGATATATATGATCTAATAAATTTCAATATAATAAATGAAGATTTTATAATAAATGAAATATTAGATTTAATATAGAATCACACCATCGAAGAATTATTACAAAGAGATATCACAGAAGAATATGAAATACCATAGAGGAGATCCTTTATTAATCAAATATCTAGACATGAAAACAAATGAGAAATTATATTCAATAACATGACAAATAGGAAATCTATTAGATCAAATGATAGAAGAAAGAAATATAAAAAGAAAAGGATTCCAAAGATATAAATCATTAGAAAATAAAAGAAAATACTTTAATACAATTCTAAAATAATTACCTAATATACTTATGATTCTAAATAACAAAGAAAAAATCAATATGAAAAAATATGATATAACTGGAGAAATAAAATACTACATAAAATATTATAGAGCACAACAAAGAAAATCAATACTAAGATCAATTGAAGAATTTTGTGAATATAATATAATGAAATGTAAATAAGTAAAATATGATACAGAACTAAGATTAGAAGTTGAGCATACTAGAGGAAGAATTTAATAATGGAATTTCCAGAAATAAAATTTGAAAAACAAGTAATAAAAAATATTAAACTTCCTGTAGGATCATACCAAATAAAAGGAGTTAATACAACTATATTTCAACCATTAAGCTCATGGAGAGGATCCAATGGATTTCTTAATATGCAATTAAATTGAATAAGTGTCTTTTTATGGCAAACATATAAAAATATAAATTTACAAGATAAATTAGTTATTGAATAGTTACAACAATTAAATATACAAGATATGAATATGAAATAAAATTACAAAATATTCAAAATAGACTAAAAATACAATTTAAAGAAGTAAAAGATAAGATAGGAGAAGAAAAAAATATAGATGAAGAGATCTTAAAAGAATTCCAAAGAAAATCAGGAGAATTAATTAATCAAGATAAAACTGGAATAATTATAGAAAAAATAGATAAGTTAAATGACAAAATAAGGAAAAATGATAATGAAAGAATCATATCAATAGAAGAAATAATCAAAAAATTAGAAAGAAAATAAATGATATGTATGACAGACTATTTAAGGTACAAAAAACACAAACAACTAAATCAAGAGTATAAAATGTCAATAAGTGAATATATTGAAGACTTGAAGATATTAATAAAATCATTAATAAGTGATGTTCAAGAAGTAAAAAATGAATTCAAAGAAGTAAGAAATGATATAAATATACTAAAACTAGAGATTGGAGAATTCAAGATAAGAAAATGGACAAAAAACTCATATAAAAAGAAATGCTTAGAATATGAAAAAAACACTTTGAGCGAGAAAAAATTATAATAGAAGCAGAAAGTATGGATAATGAATTTAAAAAAAAAAACATATTACCAAAAAAGAAGAATTAGAGTTACAAAAACCCATAGAAAAACATTAGGGAAGCTAAAAGTTGAAGAAAAACAAGATAAAAATGAATGAAGAATTAAACTTGCTTATAGAAAATTTTGACCAATTAAGCCTCGAAAATTTTAATGAATACCAAGTTTTAATAAATAATGGAGGAGCACCTAGCCTAACTCCAATAGGAACTTCCAAACAAGAATTACCAGATTCAGATGAAAGTTATGCACCTCTATATAGTAAATCACATAGACAATATTATGATAAAATCAGTGATAGACAACCACGTAAAGGAAATAAATACAGAAATAGATTTGAACCAAATAATAATTATGATAAACATATTAATCATGGAGGAACAAAACTAGATTTGGATTGTAAAATAGAACTAAAAAGGCCTTATTAAATTGGGTAGATTCAATGATATTATTCTTTTTAAACAATAAAGACGATACATGAGAAAATACTGAAAGAATGATAGATTTTTTAATAGCATTATTTGAAGGACATGTTAGGAATTAGTGAGAAGGAATAAGTAGTGATATGAAAGCATTAATAAGAATGAATGTACAAATAGAAATAAAAAATCAGATAAAAAAAGGTATAGAAAAGTTAGTAGATTATATTGCAGATGAATTTTTAGGAGAAGCTGGATAAGTAATACTGAAATAGAATCAATTAGAGAAAAAGATAGTTGAATAATGAAATTAATAAATTTAACAATATGTGATATGTGTAAAATCGAATAATACACGTGAATTCAAATAATATCATTATGTCCAATTCTATAGTAACAAAAATCAAGAAGTATACAGAGATATGTACTACAATAAGTTATCAGGTTTATGGGGAATATACTTTAAAATAGAAAAAATTATCAGAGATAACCTTAAAATACCTAGAACATTAGGATCAAGGATAAAATTTCTATTTGAAAGATTAGCATATATATATGTCAACAAAGACAATTATTAAAGAAATCAGGAAAATTAACTAGAATATATTGTGAATGTATGGAAAAACCTACCCAATGAGGTTGTACCCCTGAAAGGAGAAAAAATAATAAAAGAAAATTTAAAAAATTCAGAAACTTTAGGAAAATATATATAAAACCTAAGAGAAGATATTACAAAAGAAGATATAATCCAAATAAAAAATAGAAAAATAAAACTTACAAGAAAGACAAAAGTCAATGCAAATGTTGAAATTGTGGAGAAATGAGACATATAAGTCCTGATTGTAACAAAAAGAAAGTTAAAATATTATAAAAAGAATATCTAGAAATAGAAAGATTCAGAAAACAATGAGTCGGAATCAGAATAGAGAAATAGGAGAAATAGAAAAAAATAACATAGATATACAAGAATATGAAGGAATAGAAGGTTGTGAATTAAAAGTAACTTTTGATAATAATAAATTCAAGAAAATACAAAAATTATCTTTAGATTTAAAAATAAGAAAATGGAAAATATTAGATAAAATATGGAGAAGCGAAAGAGTAGCAATAAACGAATATCATAAAATTAAAAAAGCAATAGATGTTAGAACCACTCAAGGAACACATAAATTAAATATTTTAACAAAAAATACGGTTACAGAATTATTAACAAAGATCAATAGAAAACAAAGTGAAAAGATTCAGTATGTTTATTTAGCAGGTATACAAATAATGTTTAAATCCTTAATTAGCGAATGAGTACTCACATTTGACTGTGAGTTTACATGATGGAAAAATAATAAATTCAAAAAGATAGTCATTTAGGGACAATAGAGGGAAATCTAGCATATAAGAAACTAATATTTACGTGTTATCCAAAATATTGTGTCTCATTAAAAGATAGAAACTTTAATGAAGTTTTAGGATTATATTTCAAGTTATATAGAGATGATATAATGGAACCAGGTGATCGAATCATGACTATAAAATATAGAGTGTTATACACATTTACTAATTATAATTATGGAAATATTTATCCAAAAAAGCATATATTGAAGTTCATAAATAATGTAAGGATTTTGGTAAAATTATAGAACCAGATAAACAAATAAATTTAGTCCAAAAAAACTATGAACTCACTATAACAAAAAATAAACCAGAAATAACAGAATTGAGAGAAGAAGAATACCCTAATAATAAAATAACATTTGAAGATGGAGGATTAATTAGAAGATCAACAAGTTTACCTAAACAATTAGGAGAAACTAGTAATGCAAGAGAAATAAAACTTCATAGAAATGCTGGAAATATGAAAATAGAAGGTGAATATTTCAATGGAAAATAACATGTAAAAATATCAAATATATTAATTGATGCGGGAGCTAGTGAATGTCACATAGCTTCAAACAGGAATAAATCTCTTAATACCATGTCATATAGATAACTATATGGTAAATACTCATATAATGTTAGGAATGAGTTTCCTAAATGGATTTGAAGATTATAGTTTAAAGCGTGGAAGATTATACATAACCCAGAATAGTCAAACTATGGAATATTAATGGAAAAATAAAAATAACAGGCGTAACAGGAGAAAGTACCTAAATAACTAATAGTGCTGATAAAATTGATATAATACTTAGAAGTAAACAAATAGTTGTAAATAAGATTTATAGTTATAACAACTTAGAATGTGATATATTACTAGAAAATGACTTTATACAACAATTTCAATATTATAAACAAAATAATTACATGATAATGTTACAAACACCTTGTGAACATTTATTAAAAATACCAAGAGAATTTAGACTTTACAGAGTTCAACTAATACAGCGTGGTGATAAATGGGAGAAAAAACCTATTATACAAAACGAAATAAAAAATAAAAGAATAATATATAAAAAAGTTTTGAAAATAAATATACAAATAAGCATAGAAAAAATTATTGATCAATTAGAGAGATTTTGTGGAGAAAATCTATTATTATTTTAGAAATCACATCATCCAAAAGTCAAAATAGAATTAATAGAAAATGTTATTACAAGAGTAAGACCAATGATGTATACTTTACAAGATACACAAGTATTCAAAACTCAAATAAAAGAATTGTTTAACCAAAAATTAATCAAACTTACTAATGGACCCCTGGTAGTCCAGCTTTCATGGTAATGAAACATTCTGAACAAAAAGGAGAAAAAATCTAGAATGATGATAAATTATAAAGAATTAAACAAATATACCAAGTTTGATGGATATTTTTTACCAAATAAATAAATACTAATAAACATTGTAAAAGGAAAACAATAATATTCTAAATTTCATTGTAAATCAGGATTTTGGCAAGTAAAAATGGAAAAAGATAGTATTCAATATACCACATGTAATACATCCCAAGGTAAGTATGAATGGATGGTTATGCCATTTGATTTAAAAAATGTACCACAAATATATCAAAGAAAAATGGATAACATATTTAAAAAATTTAATGAATTTTTAATTGTCTATGTTGATGATATATTGATATGTTCTAATAATAAAGAAGAACATAGAAATCATTCAATAAAATTTATATATGAATGTAAAAAGGAATGAATTGTTCTTTCAAAAAACAAAGTTATAATAGAAAAATAAGAAATTGATTTTCTTAGATTATCAATAGATAAAAAATGAATAAAACTATAAACCTACATATCTAAAAAGATAGAAATTTTTTCAGATAAATTAGAATAAAAATACCAAATAAAAAAATTCTTATGATGTTTAAATTATGCAGAAAGATTTATTGAAAATCTTTTAAAAAAAAGACATAAAACCTAGATTTTACTCAGAAAGATAAATACCAAATGGTGATTATACACAGAAATTGTTAAATCACACAAGGAAGAATGTAAGAATTTACCAAAATTAAGATTATCAGATGAAAAAGATAATCTAATAGTTAATAATGATGCCTAAGATAAATATTGGGCAATAATATTAAAAAAAGATCTTAATGAAATTTGCAGATATTCAAGTAGAACGTTTAACCAAGTAGAAATAAATTATACTACCCATGAGAAAGAATTATTGCCAATTATCAGAGGAATAAATTTTTTTTTTATTTTTATTATCGAAAAAATTCATTGTTGAAACTGATAATTCTCAGGTTGCAGGCTTAGAAAAAATAAGTTACCACCAGAACCTCAATATAGGAGGCTCTATAGATGACAAACCTATTTGGCATTTTATAATTTTGATATAATTCATATAAAATGTATCAATAATTATCTTGCAGATTTTCTAAGCAGGAATATAAAATTTGTAGATGGATGATATTAAAGATTCATTGATGGACGTCAGAGTGCGAATAAATTTCCTCGTAGAGGAAGGTGAGGATATAAAAGATGGAATTGAACATATGGCAAAATACCTCTAACAAAATGTTCAATTGTTGACGGAACTTTCTGTCTCTCATACCAAATATACCAAACAATTGAGCGACGGAGTTAGTGAAATTGAATCAATATTCGAGTCATTAAATACCAAACAGATTTTACCAAATATACCAACATGTACAATACAAACAGGTACATCCTCTAGAAGCGGTGGTGGACCAAAAATAAAAAGAGATAAACCAAATCCAAGCACAAAGAAGGTGGTCATAAATGAAACAAGTCCTAAAAAAGTAATAATCAATGCCAAAGACGAACATACAAGAGTAATTAAAATTCGTACTGAAGAGGAAGATGATTCCTCCTTTTTTTTTTAAAAAAAAGAAGACGAATATAAAATTACTGCCAAAATTATATATGAACTCCAAGAATGTGATTGTTATTACATTTCGTCTGGAGATCATGTATATCTACGATTGATCGTTACTCAGGGAGGGGCCCTGTTATGACAAAAATGGCAGCTGATTTTGGATTTTTGGATCTTATCTATCCAGGAAAAAATCTAAAAGAAATTGAAAATTTTGATGATTATTAAAAGGAGAAGTTTCAAAGTTTGTTCAGGGAAGATCTATATATTTAAAATTTTATTCAATATGTTCTGAAATTAATGGAAGGATGTATTATCCCGCCGAGCATATTATAGCAATTTGATATGTTGCTCGAAATTTCCAAATAGAAGTTAGAAAAAATACCAAACCTGTATCAAATATTACAAGATCATAGTTCAGATCCCGTAGAGTGTTAGGGATAAAAGTCCTTTATAACATTGAAAAAAATTTATATGATAAAAAGTTCAAATGCTTATGTCAATATGAACAATGGACTCTTGTCACTAATGGAGAGAAGGAAAAATCAACCATCGTAAAAGAATACATTGACAAGTTTGATAGACATCAGATCGGTGAAAGCTTTACAACTCTACAAGAGTCGTGTATAGCCAGGAATTGCCCCACATGCCAACAAAATTGATGGACAGGTGGAAGCTACTTTTGAGATGCCAACAAAGATGGAGATAAGATGAAATCTGCTTTAATGAAACAAGGTAACACCATGTAGGAGCCATGTGAAGACTGAAAATAATGGAGGGACATGTGTCCCTATAATGTAGCCATGTGAATATAATAGAGAGACATGTGTCCCTATTATGTGACATAAAAATGTAAATTATTGAGTCTGATTATTGAAACTCATGATGTAAGCAATGACGAAATTGTATTTCATGTAGTATTATAAATAGAAGCCTTTAGGCTATGAAAAGGCAGAGATTACTTGAGCACTCAACCTGTGAGAAAGCCAAAAAAAATCCTCTGTTTTGAAATTTCTGATACCAACCTTGTATCAATCTTCATATTATCAATAAAATTTCAATTGTTTTATAAAAAGATATGAGTTTCTAAGTTTCCGTCTTCTAAATCCTATTTCCTACAAGAAGATATATTATTAATAAAACTCCCTACACTTTGTCCAAAATACTTTCCAGAGGAATGTTATACGACGAAGGCTTAGATTCAGGTGATGCTAATTACCCATGAAGCATGAGGTCGTTGAAGGGAATGATAGCAAGAACTGTGAGCCTGAAGGTCACTAACATCAGAAGGAGAATAGAAAGGTACAAAGAATAGGAAAAGAGGTTAGTATTCTTAATATATCTGTCTTTAGGAATTAAGAGGAAGAAGAACTGTTTAAACAAATTATTATGGGAGAATTTAGAATTATTAAGTTTAATTATCAAAACAGTCCTTATAAGGAGGAATATCTCAACATAATTGACCATTTATTCATGCATAAACAATTTACTAGACCCAATAATGAAATAAAAAAGTTATATCATGTCTATATGCCATGCTTATTAGTTATTTTTCCTAAATTAAAAGAATTATTAGGAATAGAAATTACAAAATTAATCATTTACTTTTGGCTCGATGGTGATAATACTGAAATAAATAATGAATTATATTCGGGATATGTGTTTAGTAGCGATAATGATTATGATCTCATAATAGACTATGACAGTGATGGAAGAGACGAATCTTTCTTTATCAGTTTTTGAATATTTTGATATCATGAATGAAAGAAATTACACCACGTGAAAAATCAAATATAGGAGAGGTCCATATAAAGTTAAAAAGAATATTAAAAATGAAAGAGGAATTGATAATGAAATTGAAATTGATAAAATAGGATACCAAGAACAACTTTATGCATCGCAAGAGATATTAAAAAGTTTTAAAGAAAAAAATTGATAGAGAAGTTTGCTAGAGGTACTGTAAGATCTATAGTAATACGAGATATCCAAGATATAATTGATAAACTAGAAAAAAGAACATTTCAAAGTATAATATACCATTTGAACTAGGCCTGTATATCATGACTAATATAAATATTATTAATTTTCAAATACTGATATAATCTGAAAAGTTACTTGAAACTTTTTAGATTATTTTACAACTACTTTATACCTCCGTGTTTGCAGTTTGATTTTAAAAAAAAGCATAGATATACAATTAAAGGATTAGATAATTTGTTAGAAATAATAATGGAAAAAATAAATAAAATTACATCTTAGTTAATGGGTATAGATGAATCATTTGAAGAATATTATATACTTTCAGAAAATTATGATCAATATATTATAGATTATTCTAGTACATTACAACAAAGAATGGATTTATATAATAAAATCATGACCAATGATAATATAATATTAATATAATGCCAAGATATACAATCAAATTATTAGAAAACATGTTGGATAAATTGAAAGAAAAGATGGAAGATATTAAACAACAAATGGAAGGTGAAAATATATCTTCTGAAAAATATAATAAGCTTTTAAAAAAATACAAACAATATATTGCAGATTATTGTATTTTACTAGACCAAAGAATTGAAATATATGCAAAAAGTTTGTATAACAATTTATCAACTTCTAATAGTAATGAACATAGACTGTATTTAGAGAACAAAGAAATTTCATTCTTATTAGTCTAAAAATATATATTCAATTGGACAATCTAAACTAAAAAATATAAATGAAGATATTGACTATACTTGCTTAAATAGAATATAATTTGATTCTATCGAAACAGCTAAAAATATAAATACTACAGTTCATAGAATTATGAAAGAACATGAAGATATAGAAGAGGAAGTTTCAGAAGGAATAATATTATGACATATAAATAAAAAAGATCATTCCAAATCTTTTGAGAAATTATCACAATATAAAACATTTTTAGAAGAACTTAAAAGGTTAAAAAATATAAATATAATAAAAAGTACTGAATTAAATCAACATAACTAAGTTAGGGACATACCTTGCAAAGTAAATAATCCACTTCATTAAGAATAAAAAGTGAATTTTCAAAAATGTCCAATTCCATGCTAATCACAAAAGTTGTGTCCAAAGTTAATGATTTTTGCAAAAATGTCCAAATTTTGGTATAATTTGACCATCTTACCCTTAATGAAACCTGCACACACACACACACACACACACACACATCTTGATTAAACCTATGAGTTGATTAGTACTAGCTAATACCCATTAGTTCCATTCAAATGTTAGGTAAAAACCTCTAGAGTTTTTTGAGACAAATATTTTGAACTTTTATTACCATTTTTATTACATTTTAGAGAGGTCCATGAAAGGGTATTGCTGAAAAAATCTTGACAAAAAATTTACTACCATATTGTGGAATCCATTTGGCATAAAAGAAATTTCATTACAAGGTATTATTCACCAATTTTTGTTTGCATTGAGAACTTGTATTTACATGTTTTGCATTATCTTAAAAAAATGGAGAGAAATACTAGATAATTAGTTGAATTAGTTTTTAAGATTCTGAAAGTATTGTAATCAATATTATGATGATTTTGTAGTGTTATTATCTAATCATGTCACTTTTTGTATCATTTATGTTAGTAATATGAGGTTGTTGTGTAATGAATATGTCATTAATGTTGGAAATGAATGTTTCTAAAAAAAAAAAGGTTAGCTGGAGAAGAAGAGATATGCAAGTGTTGAGGGAATTACATGATGTCATTCTCGGTATTTAAAATATCGGGAATGACATTTAAAATGTTGTTCTCGACAGTTTTCAAAATGTCGAGATAGCTTTTTAAATGATATCCGTTCCATAGTCATATCACCTCCAAACATACGAAGACCACCCGGTCGTCCTCCAATCCAACGTCGACGCTCGAGAATCGAAACTTCTACTAGATCGCGAAAGTGTGTCCGTTGTGAAAATTCTGGTTAAAATAGGCTCACGTGTCGACATCCAACACTATCGAGTAGCAGGAGAAGATAATGAATTTCGTTTTTTTGGCTTTTTGGTACTGCACAAGCTTTTCATGTTCACCAGTATTTTTTTGTATTAATCAGCAATGTATTTTGTTTGCACTATTTTCATAGGGCATGGTTAGTTAAAATAGCTTGTGTAGTATTTGATGTTGCAAGATAGATGAATATTCTGTTGCTTTTGTTTCATTCTCTACATTCTGTAATGGTTGAGTCAAACTCGACGTATCAAGTGTTTAGAGTGACAATTAATGTGGAATAATTTAGTCCAATATTCAACTCGCATTCACGTCAACGTAATATTACAGTTCAATACAAATCGTCTTGCTATTAGTTCAGTAGCTTCATTGCAAGACAAATAGATTTACGATGACGTAAAAGAAAATGCTTATTAACCTACATAAATTGTAAAAGGGAAATCGCTTCGATTAGTCTTCAACAGTGAAAATTCCAGAAACGTCACTAGCTTCGTGCTCGTCCAAGCTAATAACGATAACCTCTTCCATGTTCACGAGAGGTGGTCCATCTTCGTCACTGGACTCGTCGACATAATGAACTCTAAAAAGAACATTAACTTCTTCTGCCGTCAAAGCCGCTGGCTCGTTCAACGGTTCATATTCATCTAAAAACATTGGAAATGGAATTGGATGTACACTCACCCTGTGACGAGGGGCCTATCATGGCACAACATCAAGTTCCCCCTCATCATTGGAGTCGATGATAATTGGATTTTAAGTAGAAGACCCAGGAGGAGAGTTGTATACTCCATTCTCGACATTTTTGTGTGGTTGCGGCGTGTGTTCAAAATCTCGTTGGCCTTCAAGATCATTGCTAGTGTTAGTAGTACACCCAGCTGTAGATTTACTCATACTTGTATGAATAAACAAGAACTTAGACTATTGGATTGCACTGGTTTGCCAAGATTTCTAACATTAAATGTGCAGTACTTATAGAGGAAAAATTTAATAATATTCAATATTAACCACCAACTCTATATTAAATGCATTAAACCATGATTGACATATACTTTCATTTCGTGAATTTCTAAATCTGTACTTTTTTTATTTCACTGCACTATATGTCAATCATAAAGCAACTACCTATTCTTCAAACTCCAAATACCTATTCTCGACATTTGTTCTCTATTTTTCTAGACGATTGACATTTCCAAATGTCTAGATTTACAAAATCTGTTCAGAATAGCTAATGCATGCAAACAATACATCAAATTAACTACCTATTCTTCAAACTCCAAATGTTAAGGTTAACTTATGTATCTGTTAATTGCACTTGAACATACGTTACTAACGCTGAAATTCTTGATTGCGGTTCGGCCAACAAACAAAAATAATATTACATCTGGTATTGTTGCTTTAGTGTTTAAGGAGGCAATTTCAGATATTAACAAAAACTCGAGATTCATCAAAAGTTTCATGACAGTCAACAACGTTCTCGACATTACGAATTATCATTCTCAACATTTGTTCCCTGCTTTTCTAGACGCTTGACATTTTCAAATGTCTAGATTTACAAAATCTATTCAGAATAGGTAATGCATGCAAACAATACATCAAACCCCATTGAATCGTGTGAACAAAACACTAACTCTATCCACTAGTAGAAAACCCGTGTTTCAATTATAGTAAAACGTCATAATAGATACTCTTCCACTGAGGGGTTTTTACACAAAAGGTACATAGATAAAATGTGTCTAACTCTTTCTCTTATGATCATGCTTGACTTTCTTTTGTCCACTGCGTGTGTAAGGAGTCTTCGTGGTAGCACTTGGAATTTCTTTCCGGCTGGAACGTGGTCTGCAAGGCGGTACATCACAAGGCTTGCTTGCTTCTTCATATGTAACAATCTCTTTGATGTTTGTTGCCTTGGACAATACTATGGCAGTTGAAGCTCCCTCCACTTCAATTGCATATTCATCTAGAGGAGGCTGCAAGGTTAGTTCATGAAATGAATGGGTAAAAGCGTTTAACATAAAAGTGATATCCAGTACATGAAAAATTAAAAATTCCAAATTTAAAATACCTCTGTTAGAGTTGACATGCCAACATTCACAAGAGATATTGTGATGCGAACCCCTTTGGTGATTAAACCAAAAATTCCCACAACAAAATTGTATCAACCCAAGAAAACTAAAATAGGTAATAAATGAGGAATCTTGACCCAAGTTTAACCTAACCAAAATTCTAAGGAAAGTTAACCCTAGCCCAATGGAGAGATTAAGACAAATACCAAGACTTGTGGAATAAATATCAACAAATACACAAGAACAAACTCTCAATATATAAGTTGAAATAAATTCCAAGAAAAGTTACAAGGGAAGAAATGATTTATCTCTCTCAAATGCTCTCAATGGAGTCTTCAATGTTCAACCCAAAACTATCTAGGGTTTGGGCTTTACAAAGTATATACAAGAAATGAAAGACAAAAAGTTTGGGAAATTGCACAAAAAACCCTGTTTTTACATTCGGGAAACTTTAGGTGGTCGACCGAAATGACATTTTCGGTCGTACGGAGGTCAGCCGACCCGCCTGAGGCTACGTCTCAAAATCCTGCAGAGTTTCGGTCAACCGGATGAAACTTTCGGTCGACCGAAATGTCCTGAGCTTCCAAACTTAGGTAATTGACCTCGATCTTGCTCTCTTCCATGTGGACTTGATTTCGGAGCTTGAAAATGAGTCCCGCCATCGACTCTTGGACCTCTTTAGCCTTGGATCTTGTCATGGGCCCCACCGGTATTCTGATAGAGGGTTGACCTGTTTGACTTTGACTCGATTGACTCTCTGGATTCTCATCATCTCCTCCCTCTTGAAAAGGATTTGACCTCGAATCTTCACCTGCATCAAAAGGGGATAAGTCAGAGACGTTAAAAGAAGCCGATACATTGTACTCACCAGGAAGGTCAAGCTTATAGGCATTGTCTTTGATTTTCTCTAGGATTTGGAAGGGGCCATCACCACGTGATTGTAATTTTGATTTTCTTTGAGTCGGGAACCGCTCCTTCCTCAAATGCAACCATACCCAATCACCGGCTTCAAATGTCATTCATTTTCTACCTTTGTTGGCACTGGAGGCATATTGTTCATTCTTCTTCTCGATTTGGAGTTTGACTTTCTCGTGGAGAGATTTTACCAACTCCGCCCTTCTCTTCCCATCTAAACTACCTCTTTCATCAATAGGTAACGGAATCAAATTCAAAGGAGTTAAAGGGTTAAAACCATAAACAATCTCGAATGGAGAAAAGGAAGTAGTAGAATGAACACTTCGATTATATGCAAATTCAACAAAAGGTAAACACTCTTCCCAATTCTTTAGGTTGCCCTTAAGGACGGTGCGAAGAAGTTGTGTTAAAGTTCTATTAACCACCTCAGTTTGGCCATCGGTTTGGGGATGACAAGTTGTTGAAAACAAAAGTTTAGTTTCCAATTTCCCCCACATGACCTTCCAAAAGTGGTTAAGGAATTTAACGTCCCTATCCGACACAATGCTCCTAGGAACCCCATGGAGTCGCACTATTTCCCTAAAGAATAGGTCGGCGATATGAATGACATCATCGGTTTTATGACAAGCAAGGAAATGCGCCATTTTACTAAACCTATCTACAACCACGAAAATGGAATCACTGCCTCTTTTTGACCTAGGCAATCCCAAAATGAAGTCCATAGAAATTTTCGTCCAAGGTTCACTAGGGACAGGTAGGGGTGTATATAATCCATGTGGTTCTACCTTGGACTTGGCCTTCCTACAAGTTATGCACCTAGAACAAATTCTCCCAACATCTCTACTCATTTTAGGCCAAAAGAAATGTTCTTGTAGGATTTCCAAGGTTCTCCTTACCCCAAAGTGACCCATTAATCTCCCACCATGGGCCTCCCTTACCATCAACTCTCTCAATGAGCAATTTGGCACACAAAGTTTACCTTCTCGAAACAAAAACCCCTCCTGCCTATAATACTTACCAAATCCAACCCTCTCACATGATATAAATATACTAGCAAAATCCGCATCATGTGCATACAAGTCCTTAATGCTCTCAAAACCCAACAATTTAGCACTCAAGGTAGTAATAAGAGCATACCTTCGAGAAAGGGCGTCGGCTACCACATTCTCCTTACCTTGTTTGTATTTGATGACATAGGGAAAATTTTCTATGTACTCCACCCATTTGGCATGCCTCTTGTTCAACTTCCCTTGCCCCTTCAAGTGCTTCAATGACTCATAGTCGGTGTGGATGACGAACTCTCTAGGCCACAAGTAGTGGTGCCATGTTTCTAACGATCTTACCAACGCATAGAGCTCCTTGTCATAGGTGGGGTAGTTCAAGGCGGCTCCACTGAGCTTCTCGCTAAAGTAGGCAATTGGCCTTTTCTCCTGCATCAAAACTGCTCAAATACCTATGCCTGAAGCATCACATTCAATCTCAAAAGTTTTATCAAAATTAGGCAAGGATAAAACCGGGGCGGTGCACAATTTGTTCTTTATTTCATTAAAGGCCTTTTCTTGCGTCTCCCCCCATTTAAACCCAACATGTTTTTTAACAACCTCGATAAGTGGTGAAGCTAGTGTGCTAAAATCTTTGACAAAACGACGGTAAAAACTAGCTAACCCATGGAAGCTTCTTACCTCGGTGACACTTGTGGGAGTGGGCCATTCCTTAATGGCTTTGATCTTCTCCTCATCGACCTCTATTCCCTTAGTACTAACTACAAATCCAAGAAAGACCACACTTTCCATGCAAAAATTACACTTGTTGAGGTTAGCATACAATTTTTCTTCTTTTAAAACCAAAAGTACACTTCTCAAGTGTTCAATATGCTCATTCAATTTTTTGCTATAAATCAAAATATCATCAAAGTAAACTACCACAAATTTCCCAATGAATGCACGCAAAACATGGTTCATTAATCTCATAAAAGTGCTCGGTGCATTAGTGAGACCGAATGGCATAACCAACCATTCATATAAACCATATTTAGTTTTAAAAGCGGTTTTCCATTCATCTCTTTCTCTCATCCTAATTTGGTGGTATCCACTTCTCAAATCGATTTTACAAAAAATGCAAGAACCATGCAACTCATCTAGCATATCATCTAACCTAGGAATGGGGTGTCGATACTTTACCGTTATGTTGTTAATGGCTCGGTAATCGACCCACATTCTAAAGGTTCCATCCTTCTTGGGCACAAGTAGCATGGGAACGGCACAAGGACTCATGCTCTCACGAACATATCCTTTACTCATTAACTCCTCAACTTGTTTTTGGAGTTCCTTGGTCTCCTCCGGGTTGCTTCGGTATGCCGGTCTATTTGGAATGACGGCTCCGGGGATGAAATCAATTTGATGCTCGATGCCTCTAATGGGTGGAAGCCCACTAGTCATCTCCTCCGGGAAGACATCCTCGAACTCCTACAACAAAGAAGTAGCTAAAGTGGGGAGGGAAGTGTGAGGGTCGTCAAGTGTAAGGAGGGACTCCTTATACACCATCAAAAGAATAAAATGATTTTCTTTTAAAGCTCTCTCCACATCACCTTTACTCGCATAAAAATTCATTCTTTTCTCAATTTCTTTTGCTCTCTTTCTTTTTTCTTGCATCCCCTCATTTTTTTTCTCACTATTTTTTTCCCCTCTTTTTTTTTTTCACTTTCTTTTTGTCCCTCACTCAACTCCATCTTTTTTTTTCTTCTTTCTTTTTCCTCCTCCTCCTCCTTCTTGAGTTTCAATTGGTCCTTGTAAACTTCTTCCGGACTCAAAGGTAGGAGTGTCACGGGTTTTCCATTCATTTGGAAACTATACCGATTTTTCCTACCATCATGCAATACCCTCCTATCATATTGCCATGGTCTCCCCAATAATATATGTGTAGCTTGCATGGGCACCACATCACATAGTACTTGATCCTCATAGGTCCCTATGTTGAAAATAAGTAGTACTTGCTTGCTTACTTTCAACTCACCATAATCACTCAACCATTGCAACTTATAAGGATTAGGATGTGGCATTAAAGGTAATCCCAACCTCTCGACCATACTAGTGCTAACTACATTGGTGTAACTCCCCCCATCAATGATGAGACTACACGCTTTGTCCTTCACAAGACACCTAGTATGGAAGATATTCTCCCTTTGCTTAGCCGCCTCATCCACCTTGGCTTGGGTATTGAGAGACCTAATGGTGACTAAAGACTTGGGTGGACTAACAATTCCCTCCACCTCTTCTTCCTCGCCATCACTATCTCCTCTACATGGCATCCCCTCTTCGTCCTCTTTATCTTCCGAGTACCACTCCCCATTTCTAATAATCATCACCCTATTGTTAGGGCACTCTCGAGCATAATGCCCCCGTCCTCTACACTTGAAGCATTCTATATCCCGACTCCTAGAGGTTGTAGGAACAACATTTGGTTTATCCTTGAGGAAGCTAATTTCCTTTCCCTTGGAGGTTTCAATATTGTCCTTAAGTGGTGCCTTATCAACCCTTTCACTCCCCCACTTAGACTTCCAATTGGAACTAGGACCCCCCAAGAATTTTTCTTGTCCCTTTCTTTTAAATTGCTCATTCTTCTTCAACTGAGCCTCCACTTTAATAGCCATGTGGACCAACTCCTCCATCTCCACATAATGGTGTAATTCAACCACATTGGCTATCTCCCTATTCAACTCACTCATAAAACGAGCCATAGTGGCTTCTCTATCCTCCTCTATGTCGGCCCTCATCAAAGCTTTCTCCAACTCCTTGTAATAATCTTCAACCCCTTTTGTTCCTTGAGTAAGAGTTTGTAGTCTTTGATAGAGCCCCCTATAGTAGTGACTTGGTACAAATTTTTCTCTCATAAGTCTCTTCAATTCTTCCCAAGTATCCACACTACCCTCTAAGTTCCTTCTCCCAGTGAGTAATAAATTACCCCACCAAGCTAAGGCATAGTCGGTAAACTCCACTACCGCTAACTTAACCTTTTTATCCTCGGAGTACCTATGACATTCAAAAATTAATTCCATCTTCCTTTCCCACTCTAAATAGGCATCCGGATCACTCTTCCCATGGAAAGAAGGAATTTTCATCTTGATACTACCAAGGTTACCATCCACTCCATCCCTACCCCTAGGGTTCCTCCCATGACCTCGACCAACTCCCCTCACATTCCTTCCTCCTCTATTCCTACCCATGTTCCAATTTTGGTCACTACCTCCTTCACTCTCCAATTCATCATCATCAACATCATCATCCTCATACTCATCCCTAGGCCTTCTCCTATCACCCCTCCTAACATTATCATCCCTTGGGAGTGGAGCTTCCCTCCTAGTTTCCAACCTTGCTAACGTCCCCTCCAATCTTCCCCCCATATCCACCATGGTAACCGTGAGAACGTGTATCATATCCCTCAACTCTTGAGTTTGTGCATTAGAATCTTGTCCACTCGAAGTATGTGCGCTAGCCATGTAGTGTAAGTGTGCAAGTGTCCTCACAAATTTATGTTTGCTCGTGTTTCACTGAATTAGGCTTTTTCCCTCTAATGAGCTCACCACTCTTGCCTTTTACCACTCCTCACTTTCTTACCCAAACTTTCCAATGAAGGTAATTCAACTAAATTGAGAATTCAAATCTTGTGTAGCACAAATTCCACAAACAATAAAGGAAGCAAAAAAAAGGGAGGATTGACACAATAGCAAGTAGAATTTAGTTGCTTGCTATTATACAAGGAAGTGAGGAATTGAACTTGACCAATAAGATTTTCAAGGGTATAGTCACAATAACTTGATGTAAGACACAAGGAATTCAATTAGGAATGTGTTTGGTAGTTGAATGGTAGGTTTCAATATGAAAACACTCTTTGAAACATTTTGTCAAACACCTAGGATGCAAACTTGAATAGTTTGGAATTTTCAAGTGTTTGTTCAAATGTATTCCCAACAAACTTTCAAATTGATAATAACAACAATGCCCAATATGTAGGAATAATGAAATATTCATGGGAAAATAATTTCCCCCAATTTTTTTTTTGTAATTTTCGTTTTTTTTAACTCTCAAGAACAACAACAATGAATATAAAGATAGGACTACCAATTTTAGAACCTGGCTCTGATACCAAATGATGCGAACCCCTTTGGTGATTAAACCAAAAATTCCCACAATAAAATTGTATCAACCCAAGAAAGCTAAAATAGGTAATAAATGAGGAATCTTGACCCAAGTTTAACCTAACCAAAATTCTAAGGAAAGTTAACCCTAGCCCAATGGAGAGATTAAGATAAATACCAAGACTTGTGGAATAAATATCAACAAATACACAAGAACAAACTCTCAATATATAAGTTGAAATAAATTCCAAGAAAATTTACAAGGGAAGAAAGGATTTACCTCTCTCAAATGCTCTCAATGGAGTCTTCAATGTTCAACCCAAAACTATATAGGGTTTGGGCTTTACAAAGTATATACAAGAAATGAAAGACAAAAAGTTTGGGAAATTACACAAAAAACCCCGTTTTTACATTCGGGAAACTTTCGGTCGACCAGGTGGTGACCGAAATGGCATTTTTGGTCGTACGGAGGTCAGCCGAACCCGCCTGAGGCTACGTCTCAAAATCCTGCAGAGTTTCGGTCGACCGGATTAAAGTTTTGGTCGACCGAAATGTCCTTAGCTTCCAAACTTAGGTAATTGACCTCGATCTTGCTCTCTTCCATGTGGACTTGATTTCGGAGCTTGAAAATGAGTCCCGCCATCGACTCTTGAACATCTTTAGCCTTGGATCTTGTCATGGGCCCCATCGGTATTCTGATAGAGGGTTGACATGTTTGACTTTGACTTGATTGACTCCCTGGATTCTCATCATATTGTAATCAAAAGATGAAATTTAGCATGCATCTAGGTACATGAACGTATTTGTGGAAAGACAAAACGAAGCATACCTTTTAAACACAAAAGAAAGGATACTTGTGTAAAGAGAAAAGAAAGCATACTCTTTAAAGATCAAAAATTGAATAAAATTACATGAACTACGTAGAAATTGAATAAAACTACTTGTGTCAAAACAAAAGAAAACATATAGTGTAGGAGATAAGATTAGGTTAGACAACAAATTACCAAAAAATCAGCATAATTCTAAGCAATCCAATTTCAAATTAATTAATACCAGAAAATGAAGAAACAACAAATACTCAAAATCCAATTTCACAAAACCATTATTGACTATTTACTATAAAGGAAGAATCAAGAATTGGACAAGAAAATTAAAATAAATTTTGTTTCAATTTAACAGTATAATTACCCATTTCAATGATCTTCAAAAGGGCACAAAGAATAATCCAAAAAAGCAAACTCCATATTATATATATTAAATAAAATCTTCCACATATACAAATCACCAAACTAATCAAAACCCATAGGTAGAGAATGATAAAACAACATTCTAGGTGACTTATTTAGAGGTTAAAAATCACTAGTCTAGTGACTACATTTTATAGGTTCATAATGAGGACTACATTTTATAGGTTCAAAATGACTTTGCATATAAATAAATCTCATTTAATGCCACGTAATTAACATCTAAATTACTACTTATTAAACCCGGTTGTGATGAAACATTGCTCATATATCTCATTAAAATATTAATTATATTATAATATATGAAATAAATAGAGAATTCCACTGTTTGAACCCATTCTTACTAAGAAATGGAAGAAAAAGTCTTTTAATCATTTTTTATAGTTAATACAATATATAAAAAAACATTATTGCAAAAGACATTAAAAAAACCCTGAATTTTTTTCTTTTCCTTTTTCAAAAGTCTAATTGAAAATGATGCTTCTGATTGAATATTATACATCTCCTTCAAATGCGTAAAAAAAGCTTATTAGGATCAAGTATTTTTATTGGGATTTATTTAAATAGATGCCTTTGAACATTTAACACAGACGAAGTATAATTTGGTTTCTTTAAGCCTTAAGTTCCCAGGAAGAGAAGTAAGAAATTTGGAATGGTGAAATAGGTAAAAGTACCTGTCGTTACTTCCAAACGATGGAGACCGTCGTAATCGCCTATCGCCAATTAGCCAGCCACTGCCACTGCTTCTATAGTTTCTAGAAAGGGGAAAGGAGAGCTCGTCGGAGAAGGCGACTGAAGTAGAAGACGGTAAGAGCGGGCTTAAGAGATGTAATGCAATCAGGGCTCCGACTAGCTTGAGAGAGACAATAAATGAGAGAGCTAGTGCAATTAGGGCTTGAAAGAGACAAGAAATGAGGAACAACATGGATTGAATGGTTGTCTTACCCTTTCTCGTGTACAGTCCAAGTATCTGTTGGATAATCGAATGAATTGATTGAAAGTTGTCCTTGTTTCATATGGAATAGATTATTTGTTAGATTTTCATTAGTTCAATCATAATAATATATTGTAGTCAACACTTTATTGCAAATCTGGAATTTGAAATTTCTATTGAGGGCATTTAAGTCAAAAAATCAAGCAAATGGACATTACTAAAAATTGGAACATATTTGCAAATGACAATGAAAAAAATAGACATTTTATATAATTTCCTCACATCTATATATTATATAAAAGGAACAAAGTTCAGCAACATTTTCCCGCCTAGGCATCAGTAAATTTTTTTTTCAAAAAAAAAAAAAATTGATAAAGAAAGGCTACCAAATGGCGCCCCTGCCATTTTAAAATCTGTAATTGCAATAGCTTCCACAGAAAGCTTGTGTTTGACAGTTTTTAATTTTTTCAACAGTGCAAATGAGGTCTGAATAATCATGTGTCAGACTGCATAAAAAGTGATGGATCATTGAAGTAGGTTTGTTTGGACAGAGCGCTCAAAAGAAAATGGAGCATAAACCATTTCTTTATTCAAATTGGAAACTGAACGGTAAAAAAATCCACCATTATCTCTCCCAACCTCACTTTCTGTCTCTAATATCTTCAGCTCACGGTCCCTTCACCATTTTTTCAGCAATCGAAAGCTCGGTCAAAATCTCGAAGCTCATTTTTTGTAAAAAGTTAGTGAACAGATGGTGATGGCGAATGGGTCATCTGTATAAGGTACCCTGATTTAAGAGTTGGTTCCTGTAAAGGTTTAGGGGTCGAGTCTGATACAGGTTTCATTTGTGGGGACATATTTGAAGCTCGATTCTAAAGCAGGTTTTGAATTGGAACTTGACCCGGGTAAGGAAAACCAATTCCAATCTTCTAAAAAACCATTTCTCGCCGGATTCGTGGGTGGGATCTTGCGGTGGTGGTGCGATTTCGATGTTTTCAGAAGCTTGGAATTGGTTTCACCTGATTCTTCTGAAAAACCATTTCTCAATTCGATGGTGGTTTTTTCATAAGGTTGGAATTGGTTTCAATGGATTCTTCTGAAAAACCATTTCAACCTGAAAGGACACACTAAAAAACCTCGAATACACAGCAACTGAAAATGTGCTTTTAGAGAATGGGGCTCAAATAGGGTCTAAGACATTTTTGGCTGTTCTTACTTTTTTTTTTGGTTAGGATATTGAGAAAGAAGTGAGAAAAGAAGTAGATGAAGCCATTACAAAAGCTAAGGTAGAATATGGAATGATATTAACCATTTTATCTTGGAATTCAGATGTAGGAGCAAGATTTGATTATTGCTTATCATATGTTTTTTTAATGGATAAATGAAAGGCTTCATTTTTTTTCTGTACTTATTGTGAATTTAGGCTCACTCAAACAGAAGAGACCAAGTGAAGAGGAGCATTCAATGAAAGCGGCACGAACTGAGACATCTAAGCAGTTAAGTCTTGGCTTACCATGAAATTTTTGGCTTTCAGAATTTGGCTTTCTTGGATTTTTTTGATAACAGATTGGAGGGACCTGTTGACATTTTCACAAGAAATAATATTCCACCAGAGATTGGAAATCTTAAGCAACTTGAGTATTTAGATATCTTAGGGAACGAACTATCTTGACAGATTCCTGATGAAATTTGTGGCTTTCAGAATTTGGCTTTCTTGGATTTTTCTGATAACGGAATGGATGGACCTGTTGATGTTTTCATAAGAAATAATATTCTGCCTCCTGAAGCAGTAGTTTTCGCAGGTTTTGCCAATGCTGCATGTATAGCTGGTATGATTTGGACCTTGCTATTTTTTTTTTCTTATTTTAACCACGATAAATTTTGTAGAGTAGGAAATAGACAAGAAGGGGCTGAAACAGAGTTACTTTTGGGAAGGGAACTAACCATTTACACTATTTGTTTCTCAGGAATGAAGTGATATGGAGTGTGTGTAATTTGATACTTTTTTGTCCTTGAATCATAAAGTTTTTCTAAGTAGGGACTTAATAGTGTAAGAAATTTATTTTAAGCCATGTTCAAGGAAGGGCTTCATAGTGTAAGCCATGTAACTGTAATTACACAATTATGTAGCTTTATTTGGTCAATTGAGTGAATTAGTATTTTGTCCAACCATTTTATGATATTGAAGTAGAGTTTGCTACTCTCTTTTGCCTCTTGGGATTAAGAAGTTATTTTATCTATGAGACCTTGCCCTTACTAATGTCATCTTTGTTCCATTGGCAACCCTCATATGTTGGATAAAGCAGAAAGATCTCTGCATGATGCCTGCTATCTCAAACTGTAAATGACGGAAAGCCACTACTTGGATGTGGATGGCCTGAGATGGTGATGCAAAGGCAATTTCTTCCTGAATTTTGCGATTTAGTGCTTTTTGTGTATGGCTTTTGGAAATTTGTGTTCGATGTGTGGTGAGGGGCTCTCGATTTTGCTTTGGTAGGGTGCTAGGTTGGTTTGTAGCTTGGGCCCTTTGACACCTTTCTACAAGGGAAACTGCCACCCAAATTACAACAATAGTTAATTAAACAAATGTATAACATTATTTTTTCTTTATTTTACCCAATATTCTTGAAAGGGAAAACTGGCGTAAACATCAATTTATATTCAACTTGAGCACTATGAATGCATGTTATAGACTGCAATGGAAGTTCTATATATTTTGATGGAAATTCTATATATTTTGTTCTTGATTTTGTTATCGCAAGTATGTTCATCCTGGGATGAAATTTGTGATAAGATACTGAGTCTTCAAGTTCCAAAACATTGGGATACATCGACAATACTTCAGAAGCCTTAATTGAAGTGCAACATGAAAATGGTGAAACCAATGTTGATGAGGCAAAGAATGGGAATGTGCTTGAAGAAGAACTTCACAAATCATTCACT
Organism: Ligustrum vulgare; assembly: GCA_963555705.1. Lineage (NCBI taxonomy): Eukaryota > Viridiplantae > Streptophyta > Magnoliopsida > Lamiales > Oleaceae > Ligustrum > Ligustrum vulgare. The sequence continues at coordinate 5,963,618 of OY743179.1, forward strand.
GGAATTTAGGTAATTGATTGAGCCTTTTTTGATTGAATATGAGGGTTTCAAGATGTGAATTGAAATGGTTTGTGGTTGGTTTTGTGGATTCTTATGCTTTTTAGTAGCAGGTCATAAACCTCGCAGAACTGGTCATATGAATTACCTCAAATTTAATATTTTCCTCCATGTTTAAGAGCAGCCTGTTGCTTCAATATCACTAATTCTAATCATTGTTAACATTCGATAATTAAGATGCAGAAGCTACATAATCTTCTGTTTTTGGGTACTGCTTTATCATGGACACGTTAATAGCAATTTTGAATCATATATGGCTTGGAGTAATATGTGCATTTGTTCTTGATTCTGGACAAAATAAATGGTAATGCACGTTAATTTCGTGTACATCTTCGGTCAAGAGGCACAAGTCTTCAGTCCATATCAAGCATGGATATTTTCCATTCATTCAAGCATGGATATTTTCTAAGATACGTTAACGAAAGTGCTCAGCAATATCTCCAAGTATTTTGGTTCCTTTCTAAATTGAGACATTAGTATATGTGGATCTGATCCCACGCTCAAGATTTCATGCTAGGACTGCATATGTTGAGTTTTTTTTTTTTTTTTTTTTTTGAACAATAAAACTAATGAAACTTAAAAGAATGAATGCTAACTTAGATAAGGGACCTTTTTAATTTGATGCTAGGACCTATTTTTTCAAATTATATTTGGGGTGTTGTTACAACATTTGGTGGTTGGCAAATTTTAAGGCAAGTAGGTAGTTCAATGTTGCTCATAATGTGATTTGTTCCTGTTTTATTAACAATTTTTTACATGATGATAATGTCATCCGTGCATCGTATGGGTATATACTAGTATAGATAATTGACAAATAGATGGTCATTTCAATAAACAAAAGATTTCATAAAGCCATTTTCATAGGAGTCCCTCCGCCCACACAGCGGCCCAATGCCCAAACAGCCCTGACCGGCTGACCGTGACCGCCTTGTCATTTTCGTAATTATAAGATTGTCAAGGGGTAATTCGCAGGAGAATAAAAGTTTAGTTCATAACAGACTGAGGGAAACAAAAACTAACTCTTTGGTCTGAAACACCTCGAAAAACAACAATTCTTCGATGAATTGAGGAAAACCCATTAGAGAAACAAAAAAAGGGGGGAGTAATTCTGCATAATGGACGCCGATGAGGTAAATCCCTGCCGCAACAGCCACAGTCCTCACGGTGTCGCCGCCACTTTTTTTTTAACCCATCCACCGACTACTTCACTGATTCTCGTTTTACCATTTCTTTACTTGGTTTTTTAGTTCTACATTCATTTCTTCTCTATAAATATGAGATTCTTTTCATATTTTTATTTGCTTTGTTTCCATCTTTAATCCGATTCTTGGTGTTTTCTTTGATATTTATATGCCCGTTTATGTTGTTTGATTTCAAATTTCTGCACTTCTTTTCCTATTTAAAAATGAGGGTAGATTTTATTTTATTTTAGGATTTTTTTTTATTTTTTTTTAATCTTTTACTCTAATTCTTGGTGTTTTCTTAAACGTATATCTGTTATAAAGTCCATCACTTTATTCCCATTTTTTATTTAAATGTGCTCACTTTGATCTTTTGTTAAACCCATATTTTATCGTAGTATTGATTCCTGGTGGTTTCTTAATTTTATGTGGGTGTGTATGGGTGTGCTTTTTCTTCAGTTCAAGTACTCTGCTTTTGCTCAAAATTAAAAGAAGCGAGGTTTTGACGTATGTGATTCATAATTCTCCTTTTGTTCTGGGTGCAGAGATTGACGGCATTGAAGAAGGCATACGCTGATATAATTTTGAACACAGCAAAGGAGGCAGCAGCTAGGATTATGTCTTCTGAGAAAAAGGCAGCTCATTTTCAGCATGAATTGCAGGCAACGAAGGAGGAGGCACTGAGGATGCTACTGCGAACTAAACAACTGATGGATTCTAAGGTGAACCGATGGTTTTGAAATTGATAATATTCTCTCTTTTAATTGGATTTCTTTACTTGTAACAAGTGGGAAAGAAGAGAATTTTTTTTTTCCTGTCTTTTGAGTTTCAATCTTCTGTTGTGCATAATTTTGTGGGTGAATATGCGTGAATACATATATGGTCTTTGAGATGATGTAAACTTGTTTCTACGAGAAAAGACGTCTTAAGTAAGGTAATTATTGTAACTTCAAGGGGTTAGGAGTTTCCCTGAATTGAATAGATTTTTGCTTATAAGGGAGAATACAGAAATTATTAACTTGTTTGCTTGGGATAATTGCAATTTATTAAATTTTGTTGTTTCTTTTGTGATTAACCGAAGTGAAGACTTTCAATGCAGGTAAACTTGGCCCAGTGCTTTTGTTCTCTATGTTCCCTTATAGGTTGATAGGATTATTAGGCATATCATGAATAGAATTTTGAAATACTGTTATCTTGACCTTTATTTAGTTGGTGCCATACAAAATGAAATTTCTAGGTTTGGCACTAGACACGGAAACAGCATTACATTTTAAGGTTTCCCAGTAGACTTAAACTTTTAGTTATTTGTCACTTTTGGAGATGGCACTATGTGTTCCTTTCTCACCATTATATTGAATTTGCTATTGGTATGAGATTGATTGATGTAAAATGTGGTTTCCTTCTTTTCAGTATGCTCGTCATTCATTTAAAATTGTTACCAGTATTTTTTATTTATTCTTTTTTTTTTTTTTTTTTTTTTTTTTTTTTTTTGGCTTAAATGCTAATTGCCAGTTTCATGTCAATTAATTGCTGAGTCTATCTTTCTCTGAAATGTTTTACAAAATCATTGTTTGCCTGGTTTGATAGGAAGAAAAATTTAATATATTTCATTGTGCTTATAAATTATGATTTATATAGCACACATGGCAGAATTTGGTCTTACTTTTCTTGATCTTGGTCATCCTTTCTACTTTCTAGACAATTGTCGCTAGAAATCATAAAATTTAAACCCTAGAGTTCTTGTGAGCTGTACTTAAATGCTATACACGGTTCACTTTTGTGGATTAGTTGCCATGATAATTATTTTTCTAGAAATACCTACTTCGTGGGAATGTAACATTTTAAGCTTAGCCAGAGATGCTCTAAGCAGATTTCCTTTCCTTTATGAATTCAAAGTTACTGCTATGGTTGAACCTCTCTCTCTTTTGTGTGTGTGAATATGTTATGTGTTCATTTCTGTGTGTAAATAGCAAATACATAATGTACCATTAGGTACACTAATTCAGCCGCATTTACAGATAAGGGAAGCGGAGGTCACATCCTTTAATCAGCAGAAAAAAATTGAAGAACTTGAAGCTCAACTTCAGGAGGCTGAGGACATCGTAAGAGATCTTAGGGAAGATTTGAGAGGAGTGCAGGCTGAATTGGAGAGAGTGAAGAATCATAACATGAAGCACATGAATGAACCCAATAATGCCAATGCTCGTCCAGTAGAGGCATCGGGGGAGAATTCTAGTTTATTCCAAACTCCTAAATTACAAAATGTATCTGCTGTAGCTTCTGATGCCAGAATTCCATTTCTATGTCAGGACAGTGAAGCTAAAAAGTGCTGTAATAAAATAGTTTGTACATGCAATTTAGATAATGGGAATCCAGATTTGCCTTCTATTATTTTAAGAAGCAAAGAGCCTGGCCTCTACAAAAATGGATTCACACAGCGAATTCGAGCATGCGGAAGGAATTTGATAGAGAAAGATTTGACTCTGTCTGGAAAATCGAATAAACTGTCTGACGATACAGTTCACGAAGAATATGAAGAAGCTAAAGATATCTGTGCAACACCTGCTCACGGAGCTGAAATCACAAGTTGTCTTGAGAAGGAACTTTTGGTGGATATCAAACTTCGCAGCTTCAAATCTTCCCTTTGGAAAAAGAAAAGGGCTATTAGACGTAGAAAAAGTATGACACCATCGATCAAGAATCATCCCGATCTTTTTGGGAAATCTGATCAAGCACACGATATTTATGTGAGAACTCATCAAAATTCAGTCAAATACAGTGCTCGTTCTAGTGAGAATCCTCTGCAGATGAATCCAACATTATTCTCTGAAAGAGAACTAGATGTAGCAGAATCGGATGGTGCTGATAAAACAACTAACAAGGATGAACGATTGGTGGAAAACATGAAGCCGATTAGACAGGAAACTGGAACCACAGAGAGTTCATTGTTTCCAGATCGTAAACTGGATAATGAAAAAGTTGACGTGTCATTAACAAAACTAGAGTGCAGATCATCTGATACAGTTAATGGGGTGCTTACGCAATCTACAGGGGGAAGAATTATCAAGTACACATTTCAAAGGAAGCGGAAGAGACAGCCTTTATGCGTCTCTGAGGTTGATGGTTCTCTTGAAACACACACTTCGGAGAGGGAAATGGGGAATAGACAAAACAATCCTCTGGAGCTTGTGCTACAGAAGTCTAGCTTGACAACAGAATCATCTCGGGAAAGTCGACGATTGGCACAAGTTGCTCGTCAGGTTTGTGATATAAGCATTTAATGCTGTTATGCCTATTTTTGTGTGTGTGCATGGGTTTGTGCATAAGGGTGGGTGATGGATGTGCTTTCATAAGCCTTGTGCATATCTAGAATTATTATTTTTTGAAAAGTTTGTTACAGTTTCGTGCTTACATGAATTACTTGGATTCTGTTGTTGTTTCATGTTCAGTGCCACACACTGTAAATAGTGCTTGTTAACAACAAAAAGTTATTAATTGATATGCTTACTGCCAAGTCCTGAGCATGTTTGGCTAAACCTACAAAGAAGTAAAAGTATTTCCCAACATGTTTGCACATGTTAGTTTTTCCAACTCCTAAGTAAAAAATGTTAGTTATTTTGAAAGTACCCTTTTATCATCTGAATAAGTAACTTATTTCCAATTTTGACCATTTGAAAAAGTTGTTCATGTTAATACTTACTTATTTACTTCTAAGCAAACTTACTTATTTATTAACTATTTACTAAACATGCTAATAGTATTATGTATTTTAGATCTTTAGTTGGTTATCTGTTCTAATTTGGAATTGGAATTTAGTATTCTTTCAGATTTCCTATTAGAATTACTTCTAATGATTCAAGTATTCCATTCAATAATTACTTATGAAGTCCTGCAAATCCTTTTTTTTCCCTCTTTTTATGCCAAATTCTACTTTGATCTCTTTCGATATCCCTTTGTTACTTTTTTTTGGGTTCAAGCTTGTCGACTTATGGATTTTGTTATCAGACTAGTCAATTCTCATAGTTTATCATGGTTTTGAGATGGTGAAGAAGTCGGTTCAAGCTTGTCGACTTATGGATTTTGTTATCAGACTAGTCAATTCTCATAGTTTATCATGGTTTTGAGATGGTGAAGAAGTCGGTTCAAGCTTGTCGACTTATGGATTTTGTTATCAGACTAGTCAATTCTCATAGTTTATCATGGTTTTGAGATGGTGAAGAAGTCCTAGGTTGAACCAAGATCTGTAGAGAATGTGAAGGAGAATATGCAAGGGAGAAAATTTAGCAAACACGTTGACTTTGACCTCTAAGGACGTATTGAGTGTGAAAATGATGCTTTGGAGGAGAAGATAATTTTTTTCCTAGTTATGTATTCTAAAATTCTGGGACACTTTCGGTGAACTTGTCATCCACAAACCGATGGTCAAACAAAAGTAGAGAGTACGAGCCTGGTGAATTCTTTTCGAAGGTGCTTTTGTCCCAAGACTCTTGTTTGGATCTTGGTTCTGTTGTCCCTGGAAGCTTCAGTTAGTGAAGATGCTAATTTATTTGCTGAATATATAAGAGGATTCATGAGTAAGTATATCATGTGATTAAAGCTAATGAGTCATAGAGGAACTTGAGTGTGAAGCAAAAACTTCCAAAAGGGAGTTATCATAAATGCAATTCCTGGAAGATTGATTGATGCAAGATTTTGATGAAATACTTATTATGCTCATGTGGTGGATTTTTACCCGATGACCTTCATAAATGTCCTATATCAAATGTTGTGGACTTATTTGAATATTATGGGTTTGATGGAAACAAAAGCTGTTTATAAAGAGAATTGGATAAATCAGTTGCCTGGGAAGCCAAAACAAGTTAATGAAGAGGTTTTCTTGGCATGAAAGAAGTTCATTGACAAATTGCTCACTACTAGTATTATAACTGGGAAAATAACATCCAATCCTATTTGAAAATGTGTGCTTGGGTCCAGTGGCGGATCTAGCCGAACAGTTCAGCTAGAGCGTTGACCGTTGACTTTGTGGCCGTTGACCGACGAACGTCAACGATCCCAGTAGCGAGATTGTGAATATTTTTTAATGAAATAATATTTAAAAATGAATAAATAGATATAGAAACGATTGTAGTAACGAGATTGTGGAATACTAGAACTAGAACCACTAGGTTGAGATTTTTGTTTAGGTTGAAAAAAAGGTTCCATAATCTGTAAATCAGTAATAACAAATCAAATCAAATATTCACCAAATCTCAATTCACAAGCTATAAATCAATAATCACAATTCACAAATCAAATCATATTTTCATTCCAATAATCTCAATTTACAAATCTAACCACATTGCAAAAACTTAAATGTAACATTTATGCATAATTCTCAAATTAATTATAACAAATCAAAGTTTAACCTCATTACCTAATAATTGAAATGAGAAACCACAAATGGATCAAAACTTGGGAAATGACAATGGACAACAAATCAACAATGGGCATCTGAGCCAGTGAGCCAAGTAAAGTAATCTAACAAAAAAATTGAAAAATCAAACATCAATATTTACTTATTAAAAAACTTACACATAAACATTACAAATTTGAAAATTACAAATAAATAAATAATCAAAACTCAAAAGTTCAAAACAAAAGCTGATAATAGGACTTAGTGACTACAGAAAACTAAGTTGTTGACTAGTGACCACTACCAGTGAGCTTATCTTCGGCTTCGGGCTTTGGAGTTCGGACTGAGCAACTGGCGGCGATGGCGTTCACTGCAGGCGGCGAACTCGAAGGCAGAAGAAGGAAGGAGCTGACCAGCACAGCACCGGTCGATCCGACCGAGGAAGGAGAAAGGCTTAGGTAGGTTAGAGATTCAATTTTTCAGATTTTGCTTGTCAAATATGGATTGAGGAACGATTTTGAATCTGACTTGGTCCTTTGTGCTTGGGTTGGGTACTAATTTGGGCCCCCAAAAAAAAAAAAAAAATTCAGCAGCAGTAGCACAGCGCCAGGGGCGAGGTAGCGCGGCCGCACTACCTCGCCTAGAGGTGGATCCGCCCTGCTTGTGTCCCCATTTAATTTTTTGGCAAACCAGTCTCCAACCTTGAGTTGTTGTAGGAGTCCCCAGGCATGTTTTGGTCCCAAATTTCCATTTAAATATCAAGTTCACACATCAAGGAAACAAATTCTCTGCTAAACAACCACAACAAGTGCATCTTTCAAAAGGAGAAAATGAGGCTTGGAGTCTAAATCCTGCATTTCTTCAACTTCAATGCACTGAGTTGTTCGGGGAAGAAATGGAAGGAAAATGTAGCTGTTACAACATCCTTACTAGGTCTACTGAAGATCGAGAAGCTTTTATTGCTGCGCGTTATTATTAATGGCGTTTTAGAACATGAACCTAACTATGTTGTTTTCGAGTTGTATTGGTTACATTTAACCACACATTTTTTCTCTTCATTTTTCAACAACACATCTTACCTCAAAAACATAAATAAATCAATTTATATTTGCTGAAAGAATACATCTCTATGCAAATTAGTATGTTTGATGGCACAAAGGCGTTCTTTGTGGGAAAAAAAATGGAATGTCGTCTTAATATTTTGGTTGAGTTATATGTAGTGGCTCAATTGATACCTCTGGAATGGTCATATACGGGAGCATACAGTGAAATGACATCGAATTTGATTGCCATTTTTTCCAACAACATTCTAACTTTGTCTAGTACACTTCATGATATGTATTTGCAGCTCCTGTCTCTATCTGACAAGAAGTGGCAATAAGTGAGGCTTTTCATGCAATCCATACGAGAAATCCTGAGTTGGGGTTGGGGAAAAGGTGAACAGTCAATTCTTCAGCAGTCGAGCAGCGATGGTGTGTCGTCCATGATTCTCCAGAACCAGCCAAGTGCTCTTTTAGACTTCTAGGATAAAGTTTGAGATCATGCCCAATAAAAGTTGTTATGACTTCTGCTTAAAATGTGCAATCTGTTTAAAGTATGTTACTTCATAGCAGTATAACTCGTGCACAAAAATCTGTGATTCTTCATATAACATCACTTTTATTTAAGACCTAAATTTGCATTTTTCAATTTTACTGTTGATTTTTCTTAGTTTATCATGCTTCTACAGAAAGTTGCCAACAAATTATCAAAGGGTTTAAGATCTAGAAAACAAGATCTTAAATTAACTTCTAAAACTTGCTAATCTTCCTTCTGGTTTCCCTGGCAATGGCATCCCGTGCCCAGAAATGGTTTCTTTCACATCCTTCTCTTCAAACACCACTATTTGATTTGCTTGTTAAAAATTAAGCCGCTGTTTGGTGTATCTCAAAAGGTTGATAAAAACATACTTATGTCAAAGTTAAAAATTAATTAATCACATATTTTATGGGTCCACGACTTTGTAGACTTTTGAACCTCACATTTCATCAATTTTCATCAAAATTTACAAAAAAATAAAAAAAATAAAAAATAAAATTTGATTTTTAGACACCATAGAGCATGGTCCTAGTTCTAAACTGATTCTATGAAGTTTTCACAAACCAGTCTCTTTTCGATAATGTGTTAGCAATTTATAAATTAATTTATTTATTATGTTTTTGATGTATAATGTTTGATAGAAAAGTGGAGTGAGAATGTGTTTGTTATTAAAAAATGATTTGAAAAATTATGTAGTTTAAAAATTGATTTATAAATTGTAATAATTTTAAAAAACAAAGGCTCAGGCTTTGTTCGGCTAGACTTTATAATTAAAATTATAATGGACACAATTTTTCATACCATTTTTTAATCACATACATTTTCTCTCTCCAATTTTTAACCATATCTTATCTAGAAAATCCAAATAATACATATTATAATTCAAATTTTATTTATTTCAACCGCCAAAAGAGCCTCAATTAAACAAGACACCAGGCAACATCAATTAGCCAATGGTTAGGCATATAGCTATCTTGAAAGAGAAAATCGAGCCAGTATCAGTGAGGAAACCAAATAGAAGAATAAAGTAATATCAAACGACATACTACTACAGTGCAAACATTAACCACAATCTACTTCTTACCCCTTTTTCACGAGTCAGTAATAATAACTAGCCAAAAGACTGATGTTAGTTCTTCAAAGAATCAAGATTCAAAGATATCCTTGTTCTGTATGGAGAAATAAATCTCTACATATAAATCTCATGCCTTGGCTTCCAAATATCCACAAATAACATGCAGAAGAATTAAATTTTAAATATCATAAGCTCAAAACAGGAGAAGCTCTCGAAATTTTGCTGTCAACTCAAAATAAGACGGCATGCATATAGTAGAGAGTATATCGTAAGGAAATGAGATCTTTTAAGAAATTCCTTCATATTATGATTTTATACCACGTCTAATGAACAACTAAATTCATCAAGATAAAGTGACATTTCACCAAACTTCGCGTATTCAATTTCTATGCCATTATTCACATAACAAGTCTTCTACATCATCGCACGCGCACACCATATAAATATATTGACCAAAATAATCAAGAGTACTAGATTGATTCCTCTGTGCTTAAAGAACTACCTTCTATACCAACACGTAAGACTGACAGCCAGAGTCTAAGAACAAGAACACATGCAAGACACGCTTGAGAAAAAGATGGACCCCAACATACAAGAACGAGCCAACCGACATGTCAAGCTGCCTCCATCCTAAACAAAGACTCTTCCTAAGACCGTGTGATCATGCTACAAGAACGAGCTAACCGAAATGTCAAGCTGTCTCCATCCTGAGTTGCCTCTCCATCAACAGTATCAGAGTTGTACTGCTTCCTGCAACCAGGACAGCGCCCATCCTCCTCAAGAATCCTCTTGTGACAGAAAAGGCAAAGCCGGAAACCACATGAACAAGGGAGAAAACTCGAGTCCGTGAAGTCAAGATCCTCATAGCATATTGGGCACGATGTGGGGACAGGGCCTATATTCTTACTGGCCCAAACAGAGCCTCCACAACCAAAATGTCTCCCTGAATTCATTGGGAAACTATACTGCTTTGACAAGTTGGGCAGGTTATGAGGACGACAAGCATCATCAGGTCTCCATGCCTGGAAATTTACCAGAACTCTTTCTGCGTCCATTCCCCGATTCTCTCGCTTTGACTTCGAAATATCAACCCCCAAAACTGACTGGTCTGTTACCTTTGATCGAGAATCTGACTGGGAAGCATTAACATCTTTCTCTGAAGGCAAAGAATCCAATCCTGAAACGGGGTTATGTTGTTGCTGCTTGTCATCAGTGGCAGCCAAGGCATCAGCCATGGCCTCCCAATCATCCAAGCAGCCATCATCATCCCCTTCATCTTCCTCACTCATACTTCCAGAACAACATCCACTGCTGCTACCGCTACTGCTTTGGCTGCTGCTGCTGCTCCCAGTAAAATTGGCTCTGGAATCACTACTACCCAAGGCACTGCTGGTGTGGCTAGTGGGACTGTTCGATGGAGATGATTCGGAGTCACTGTAATGATGCAGTTGTGATCCATCTCCATAATTTTCCAGTACATCTCTCGGATTAATCTCCAGTTTTTCAATGACTTGTATGCTCTCGTTATCCATGTGCACTGAGGATCCTCCATGTACCCCTCCGCCATTCAATTCTTCCTTACAGTATCCCTTATTCTTCACTGTAAAAGTACAGATTCCCATCACCACAAAATCATCAAACAAATTTTAAAATTAAAATTTAGCAGTAGGTTAGACGGACATCCATATCTAAATAATTTATCCAATAAAAATCACAGAATTATTAAACCACAAAATCTCAAACACGATAATATGCAATAAGATTAAAAATGAACATGTAAACAAATACATATATGATATGAATGAATGTCACAAAACACAGATCTTTGACGAACCTTGAGAAAGCCACTGCTCGCGGCGAGCATCAAGCTTGCACTGCTTCAATTTGGCCGACCGATTTACCTACAATTCCAAAAAAAAAAATAATAAAAAGGAAATACACTCCAATATTTTATAAACAGCAAATTCGACCCAATTACCCAGAAAATTAAACAATCTGGAAATTGTTAAAAGGGAAAATCAATTTAAGTCAAAAGCATTGAGATTCAATACACATTCAAGATTATAAAAATATTAAACACAGGAAATTTATTATTTTACGTGTCTAAATAAAAAATCTCGAAGAATCATATAAGTCAAAATTAAAATTGAGAATTTAGAAAATTTACAACAGTGCACAATCAAAAAACAAAACCAACGTAAACTGTGTGTATCAACATAAAAATATCAAGAAATATATAAATTACCTTCTTTTTCTTAGCGAAATCTTTTGCGTTAGAGGAAGCCATGGGGATGGAAGCGTTGGCGATCGAATCGGAAATCATGACTGCTTCAAGTCTAAACAAATTGAAAAACCCTAACGGAAATATATTTAGAGAAAAATCGATAGATACAGAGAGAGATAATGTGTGGGAGAGAGAGTGGATAACGGAAACTTCTCTGCTTCGTTCGCCCGAACCCTTTCTGTTTCTCTTTGGTCTACACAAAAGGTTGATTTCACTACTATAGGCTATATATAGAGGCACAAGTGACAATTGTACCCTTCCATTTCACATTATTTGCCATGAAGGTGTACTTACAAAGGGGAGTAAATAGTTGGTATTCGAGGGGTATAGTATTCAAGTGCCCTCCAGAGAAATCTGTACTAAAGGAGATATTGCACGACGAAGGCTAAAAAAGTGAAAGGGAAATTGCAACAATTATCCCTAACATATGGAGACAGTTGCAATGTCATCTTTAAACTTTTTTCTTCTTGCGGTATATAGCATATGTTCCAAATTATGATTTATATTTTACGTGAGTCGTAAGTAGTGATGACAATGGGTCAGGTATGAGTCGAATTTGTCAAATTCGTACCCTACTCACTAAATATTTACAATCTCCATACTCTACCCATATACCCATTTAAAAATTACGGATCGGAGGCGGGTTTACTTTTATACCTATTTAAAACACATTACTAATTATTTATTTTATTATTATTTTTTTAGGCTATAAATAGGTTATAGGTGCTTCGGATTAACTTGAATCAGTTAAATATTGGGCTTCACTTGAATTTGAGTTGAAAATTTTTTGTTATATGTTGAAATTATACAAGCGAATTTGAACATTTTTTTAGACGTTAACAAAGTCAATAGTTTAAACATATTAAGGTTTAGACGATAACAATGTCAATAGATATTTGAGTTCTATTTTTTTTTTTTTAAACAATCATTTTTATTTTAAATTTTATAATTTTTAAAGGAAATTAATGGGTATGCCGGTCAAGTATGTGTATTGTAGTAAAACCTATACCCGACTCATACCCATGTCGGGTTTTAAAATTCACCCCCATACCCTACCCACGAACCCATTTAGTCGGATAATCCCCGCCCATTTATGTCGGGTCTCCATCGGATATGGGGTTCGTGGTTATTATTGTCATCCCTAGTCGTAAGTTCTTTTTGTCAATCTCCTGTCCTTTCAACTATTTATCTAAAAAACAAGGTCAAGGTTTCAAAATCTTAGGTCATGTTCTCTTTGCTGCTTTGAGGTCGTTTTCTGTTTTTATTTTCGAAAATACTAAAAACAAGTTCTCTTTAACATTTTCGAAAATGTATTTTGGAAAAAAAAAATTGTACACAAAACGCAAAAAGTCAAAAACCTCGTTTTCGGCTTTTTGTGTGTATTTTAACAAAAAATGTTCAAAACGCGGAAAACATATTTTTTTTATATAAGAATTATCCTAATTTAGAACTAAACTTAATATAATTTATTTATTTATTTATTTATTTTAAAGAATTATCCTAATTTGGAACTAAGCCTAAATAAATTTTTTATTTTTTTGAGAATTATCCTAACTTAGAACTAAGTTTAAATAAAGTTTTATTATAACATTACGAAAAAAAAATTAAGTGATAATTCTTGTTGTTATATTTCAAAAAATGCCCTAATAAATGGACTCTGGTGGTTTTGAAAGAACTTGCATTTTCTGGATTTTAATAGAACTAGAGTTTCCTCAAATTTCGAACCTGATCAAGCTGTGTTAATATAGACTCTTAATGCTCACATTAGTGTGATGCATGTAACCATGTTTTCAGTGTATTATGAAAGAAAATTTAAGTTTGAGTCAGTAGTATTCTGCAATCAAATTAATTAAAAATAGTTTAAGAAGTATTCTGCAAAATTTCAAACATGACGTGTTTTTCAGCTTTTCATTTTCAAAAACAGTTTTCAAAAATAACAAACCAAAAGCGCTTTCAGCAAATTTGAAAACAAAAATAAAAACAAGAAATACAAAATATTTTTTGAAAATGAGAATACAAAATAAAATACAAACAGAACGTCACTTTAGCATTTGGTTTTGAAACTACATGAATTTATTTTTACATTGCTGTTAATTTGTTATATATATTACCATCTACCAATTTTGTCTTATTGATTGTGTAACAAGACTGAGTACCATAGCTAGCTGTCACTGATTTACCCTGTTTGGCTCCCATTTCTGTAAAATCAAATTTATTTAACACTTAATCTCAAATATCCATTTTAATCAAGCCTACTAATTTTTATTTTTCAAACTTTTTTTACCCACACATTCTTCCAAAAATACTATTCAAAATCACATTATTCTCAAGAAAATGAGGGCCAAACACAAGCTTTGATTGTCAACTAAGCTTATCAACTACCACGAGCTGGCCATTGCTCGACTCATGCGACCATCGATGCTAATTACTTTGCCCTTGCTTGTCTTCTCCTTCAACTTCTCATGTGCTTGTTACCTACAAACTTATGTGTCAATTCATGATGCATGGATAGCAAATTTTCTTCTTGGGAAGTATTCCAAACTTACAATTTATTGTTAGGTGCATTGTAAGTTGTTTTTGTCGACTTTTATCTAAGACCAGGCCAATGTTTCGAAACTTTTGAACGTGATTTTGAAACTACAATACGAATTTGTTGTGTTTACATTGTTGAAAATTATATAATGCCTTCAGTGAACACTCCCACTGGATCACGTGTCCCCTATTGGGGGTGTCGACGGGGCCCATCGGCGTCACTTGACACCTAATGTCCATCCGTCAAGTGATTGGTGGACATTTTTATGGTACCCCATAAAATGACTAGTTACATTATTGTTATATGTTATTTACCAATTTTGCTTATAATAAATCTGACAATCATCATTATCGTCGGTAATTTCGATTGTCAACTATGTTTACCAACTACCATAAATTGCGGTTAGTTGCTCGACTCCTCCAACCCTCCATGCTCCTTAATTCGTCTCTTCTTGGCCGTCTTATCCATCCACCCATTTGTTCATCTCCCTCCCAAACCCCGGTAATGCATGGGGTAGCAATTATTTACTTTCTTTCTTTGGTTTTTTCACCATAAAAAGAGTGATATTGTCTTTTCAGTTGGAGAATATGATTATGACTATACTAGATTGTTACTAACATAAAAAGTTAACTACATAAATATTGTAAAACAAAACTTGAGGCCAATTTTGTTAAATGATTTATAAACAACACATTTTCTGAAATTATTTTTCAATCACATATTTTACCATAATTGAAATAGGAGTGATATTGTCTTTTCGGTTCAAGAATATGACTAACCTTCTGTTCAGTAAAGGCACCAGCCTTTTTTGATTGGTTGTTTATTTATGTTTTTAAAGTAAAATATATGGTTAAAAAGAGATTTCAAAAAATGTGTATTATTAAATAGTGATTTGAAAAATTGTATTATTTACTATAAATTGTAATAATAATTAAGTTAAAGAACATATCATTAGTCACAACTCACAACTTGAGAAGTTAACATGTGTATGTTTGGTATTGTTTAAAAGAGTTTTTTTGAAATGAATAGTGATTTTTAGAAGAATAAATTATTGAGATTTGGTTGAAAAATCAAATATTATAAACTTGACTTTTGATGAATGATTAAGACTGAGTATTGAAGGGAAAAAAAATTAAAGAGCATCAAACAAAGCTATGTAAATAAACTTGAGGCCCATTTGCACAAATTAAATATAAGCAAGCAGGAGTTACGGACACAAAAACGCTCAAGCCGCTCAAGATCAAATCTTATCAATTGAATGAGGGGTAAACACAGAGAAATTTTGAAAACCCACACAGCAAAACGCATCCAGAGAGAAATCAATGGCTGGTATTGCTTCTAACACTGGTCTGGCTGTATCCTGTTCGTTGAAATTTTCTGGGATAAGGTCGTTATCTTCTCCTCTTTCTTCTCCGGCCAGAATTGCTGACGGCCAAAAAAACTTCAACCGGAATTGCAGAGGAATTCAGAATTCAAATTCTACGAAGGCGATTAAGGCAACGTAAATCTCCAGCTTATTGTTGTTCAAGAGTGCCAATTTCATATGCCGCAATCCCGTCGAGTTCCTCGCGTGAAATTCTCGAAATTTCACCTTCAATTTCACATTCTGCAACGGAATTTATGGTAAATATGGTGCTGATTGATTTGGATGCGGCTACAGCGAAACTGGCAATTGGGTTTTTGGGTCCTTTCCTATCTGCATTTGGGTTTCTGTTCATATTGAGAATAGTGATGTCCTGGTACCCAAAACTTCCAGTTGAAAAATTCCCATACGTGATTGCATATGCACCCACAGAGCCATATCTTGTTCAAACTCGAAAGTTGATTCCTCCCCTTGGTGGTGTTGATGTTACTTCTGTCGTCTGGTTTGGATTCATCAGTTTCCTCAATGAAATTCTTGTTGGCCCACAGGGTTTGCTTGTTCTTCTATCTCAACAGGTTTAGGTTGTGTATAAAGATTTGTGCAATGAAATTTGCTTCTTCTTTTTTTTTTTTCAGAATTATTATAGCAATCCATATACATTCCTGTGATTATGAACACATATCTCAATAATGAAGTATTAAGATTCAAAAATTAATTTTTTTTTATGTAATCACAATCCTATGTAATTAGAGAACACTAGTTCTACAACCCGTGCTATTAGATATACACAAAAATTTTTGAAGTAAAACTTAAAAAGTTAAACTTGCAAAGAAAAATCTATATTCTAAAATATGGAATGAGTATAAATTACTTATGTTCTTGCTTAATCACAGCCTCTTGTTTTGATCACCCTACATTTTAATTCTCATTGCTACATATCATCAAGAGAATGAAACAGGAAATAAAATTCAGGAAGTCTGTGTATTGCATTTTTTAAAATTATACTCCATATGTTTTGTTCAATGAGTTTAGTAATTGGAAACACGTTGACATGAGTTCCTAGTTTCACCTTATCATTCATTTTTTTGGTTTGCTGGTAGTCTACTGCCCTTACTATTCTTTATTGTCATTCTTAACTTAGATTGACAATGACAATCCCAAAAGAATCATGCTATACATTGATTTATACTATGGAAATGGCAGACACGAAGTCGCATGAGAACCATTTATGTTAATTCTAAATATATTATGTTCATGAACTACATATGGTGTATTATGAATAAATCATGGGTTTATGGCATGTTTGTTTATAGTGCACCATATTTCTTATGAAGAATTTGAATGACTTCCAAGCATACACTGCATCACTTGCATTTATTTCTTTCCTACCCCATAAGCAGACATTCTGTACAGTTAGTGCAGGCAGCAAACTGAGGCTCCATCTCATGCCATAAGCGGACATTCTGTACAGTCAGTGTAGGCAGCAAATTGGGGGTCCACATTATTCATCGAAAAATTCGATCAATTGCCTTCTTGATATTAGAAGGCAAACCTGTATCGAAGCTCCATTAGTGCAACAAACATAGAAAAAGATTAAACTTATTATGAGTAAATGACATAACCAATAATTGGTTCATCAAGAACACCACGCAATTCTTCAAGAACATAAATGCAGAGAATTTCTAATGAATTAATGATTTAATGATCAAGTTCAACAAATTCATTCAATAAAAGGCCTCCAACTCCAGCAGGAAAATGCAAAATATCAATTCTTTATAAATTATAGTATATAAGCAGAATACATAATAAAACATTCAATAAAAAAATAATAAGATAACACAACACCAATAAAACCTAAAATAATTACGACGTGAAAGATCTAATTACTACACCGAAGATCAATATGTCGTCAAGGAAAACCTTGTTTGCAAACAAGTCCCTCGATGATGTTTATCAATGGCAACCAAAAGCATCTTTGATGTGTACCTAGATTTCCCCCATGAGTAAAATAGAAATATGCCGAAGAAAGGAATGAAAAAATCAATATCCAACTTCAAACATTGATACAGCAAAACAAGATCATAAAGAATCTATTACCCTGTCCTGGATATTTAACGATCTACTGAAAAATGTCAATTGTATAAATAAACTTTGTTAAAAAAACTATCATATGACCAGTCATTGAATACAAACTAAAATCGAACTTTAACCGAAAGAAAAAAGAAAGAAAGAAACGTTAAAAGTCTATAACTTGGACAGCTCAACATAACCAAAAATTACAAATTTGATCTTCCAAAACTCATAAAACATATTTTCTCACAACATTAATGGTAAGCCTAAAACGTATTTTGGTGGTGTTATTAGATTGGATAACTTCATGTTTCCACTCATTGTAAGCAAGATTATCCAACTATTTGTGCTTCTTGTATCCTTGAGGCTAGAAAAGATTGCAGATCAATCAAAATATAGTTAGTAACTGAGACACAAATTGTTGACAAATGAATTGAACGCATAAAAATGAAGAAAGGTAGGTAGGTAACATGAGTATGGTTTCACATTGAAGTTCCGTGAAACAAATTAGCAGATCCTAAGTTCCCATTGGTAAGTATTTCTTAGCTTCAATATAAGATATGTGAATCTGCATTACAAAATGATAGTGAATCCTATAACCTAAAAGGACTGCATCCATTGGAAATATGTAAAATTAAATTAATGATTTTAAAATTTGGAATACAATTACGTCAACAGACCAGACCATATGCAAAATTAATTGAAAACTACTCACATTCACTTTGGTTATGAGCAATTTCCATAAATCTATTTAACATTTAATTTCCCAATCTAGTGTGTTAGGCTACTTGTAATTTTTTAAAAAAAAATACAAATACGCTTAAAACTCATATAAAAGATATGCACGACTTAACATCAGAAGGAAGCAATGCTCGATAATAGCTACGCCCATATTGAAATCCATATTTTTCCAAGAAGTTCCAAAATCCTTCTCGAACTGATCTTGATGGTATTTTCAATTCCAAACAACAAACCCCGTCGATATTCTTGACCTCGTTGATTGAGATTTATGATGCTTACTTTTTCTCCTGTCAAGTTTTTATTATTATTTCAGTGTCTGTGTTGTTTTTTAGTACATGACAAAATTTCTCTTCCCTTAAATGAGCAAGGCACTTGTGTTACTAAACATCAAGACGTTAGCATCATAAAAGTATTTGGAATTGAAGTATAGATAAGGGAAAAAAAACAGTAGATCCCACATCATCTTCTGCTAGAAGAATCAGATAATTGTAAATATAATATAACTAATTTAAATGTCTTTGTAATATCTTCAGATTTGAGATCCTTTCCTACGTTGACAATACAAAGAAAATAAATTGAAGGAAATTTTGTTTAATGAATGATAAAAATTCAAGATTTACACAATAATTTACCATCGCTGGAATTTATAATATTTTGTTGCGACACGACTGGATCGAGCTGCTCTAACATGGATTTTGATGTTGAGTGGCAAAGTCCTTGAATGATACCATTATGCAATGGGGTGTTTGGATTGCTGGTTCTGCTTTGACTATGTCCTGTAGGGGAAATTGAGAACGTTTTTCATTCAAGATTAACATTTGTTCAAATGTTCAATGGATAAGATTTTAATTGAAAATAGGATGTCAACATTATTAACAAATGGGAATATTGGATTAATAATGAAACTTACAATTTCTAATGTTACTTAATGCCGATGATGAGCAATTAGATATATTTGTTGTAATATCTAGGCCCTGTCTACTGTCATCTGTGTAATCTGAAAACATAGATAAAACTTGGTAATTAATCATCAGTTAATGATCAAGACTAATATTAAAAATCTAAGTCTTAGCATTGATTAAAATTTGTAAATTATACGGATTATATCTAAACATCAAGATGTTAGCTACCAAAAAGCTTAAATAGCAACAGCAGAACGATTAATAGAGTCTTAAAATCTGTGTTATGGACAATGGATTTAACTAATACCATCCAGTTTTCAAAAATCATATATAACCGAATCAAAATTAAAATAGAAGTAACAGGAATTGTTTTTGGGAAAATTAACTATGAAGTAATCTCTTAAAAAAACATATAGATTTTTTTGAGGCAAATAACTGTTCTAGGATAAAATTAAAGTTCATTCGTCATTTTTCATTGTTTACTTTTTGAAAATATTTGGGTGATCGAATGCAGTAGCCATGCAAAACTGTAAGGAGTTACTAATCACTAAAATATTAAAACTAAAATGGCACATTATTTCAAAAATATGTTCTCTATCTTGCTTACATAAATTTGGGTGAAAAAGGAATAATCATCAAAGGCCTTACGGCTAACCTTTTGGTAACCACGGGCTGCAACAGCCATTACATTGTTGAAAGCCAAATTAAAGAGGGTAGATTCATTGAATCAAGATCCATTTCTCTTTTCACTTTGACTAAAATTTCATGCTCATCATCGAATAGAAGAAGCAACAAATTAATCTATTCACCCATGTAGAGGAATTACCTTCTTCAATTTCAAAAAAATATGATGCAAACTTACCGAGATCTGGGTTGAGATAGCGATTACATGCTGAGAGGGAAAATAGCTCCTATTATTTGATACACAGGGCTATTAGCACCGTAGCCAATAACTAATAATAATTTGAAAAAATCGAAAATTTGGAATGCAATGGGATTTTAGAGGGAAGGAAAAATCTAATATATGATATGGAAATGGAAGGAAGGTCAAGTTTGAGCATGGGCATTGCATATCACGCACAGTTTCAAGGCAATATTGGTCTGAACTGATAATTTTTTCGCTGTACTATATATATCTAGCTCCTGTTTGGGAGGGATTTTTCACAATTTTATCAGATTTTGATAAATTTAAATTGTCTTTTTTACCCACATATATTTGTTTGAGGACTTATAAGTGCAGGGCAAAATTGTAATATACAACATTGGGCCCACAATTTCAGAGTAAGAAAAGTCAATTATATCATGCTAGTTTTATCAAAATCTGATAAAATTGGTGGAAAAATCCCTCCCAAACAAGGGCCTAATATATTCTTATATAGATTAATAATTTTTTTTATTTATAAAAGGAGACGTTTTTGGGGGGAAAATTGGGAGGGAAAATACTATGTTGCTATCCTTCTTTAATATAAGAAAATATAAGAACTAGTATCACACTCATGCGTTGCATGAAAGAACAATATGAAATGATTTTACTGTAAATATTATTACAAAATAGGGAAAAATTGAACATGTAATTTACTTTGATTAATGATACAGACTGTCAATTAATGCTTAAAATAGAAATAAACTACAATTCTCATCAATTTTGGAAAACCTCTTTAAATAATACATTGTTTGTATAGTTTGTAGTATGCTCACACCCGTGTGATATACGAAAGTTGCTATAAAAAACATATTTAAGCAATTGCTCAAATTTAAATTAATTAATGCAATTTTCAAATATATGTTGTATAGAATAAATAAAAAATTTCCTTCAAATATTTTTGACTAACGTGAATATAAATAATAATTATCAAAATATTATAATTTACATAAAATAAAGTAATTGTAACAAATTAAATATATGTGGTCATATATATATATATATATATATATACACACACACAACAAATTAAGTAATATTGACGATGCACGAAAATGAAAATCAACCTCAAGATTTGTGGTCCACAAACGTAGAATTCAACTCAAGAGATCCTCCGTATGATTAATATTTTTTAATTTTTAAATGCGATACATTTAATTGAACATAATTAAATGCATATTTAATTATATGACAACAAAAGAATTATTAATGAAAATATATATAGTGAGTCTTTTTGTCTATATATGTTAATAAAATTATAAAATAAATTTTCACCATTTTTACAGCATATAATTATTTTTTTAATATTTTAATAAAATTGTAAACCGATGAATTGTTTTATCTCTTTACGGGAAAACAGACCATGAATTAAGTGTTTTAGAGATTGTACCGTGAACATATCAACTTCATTTCTGAAATTAACGTTCAATAAATGAAATTTTCTTTTTTGAAAAAACTTTTGAACCATAAAATTAGTCTCATACAAAGAGTTTATTTTGTTGAATGACCCCCTGAAAAGTGCCCTTGTAGGCAAACAAACGTCTCACTGCCGCTAAGTTCGCGTCGGAGAGGAGGCAAGCAAAAATGTCCCCTGCCATAAACCAATAACATGTGAAAAGCAGGTAAAGAAAGATGAACAGAAAATAAAAAATGAATGACACACGACACTTAAGGACGCGAAAGCAAATACAAGACTAACTAGGTGGGGAAAGAGTTCAGGAAACTGTGATTTCTGGACTAGGGTCCACAGGTGAACTCTGCCACTCCCCCGCAACCCAGAACCACTGGTTCCTCTAGTTCTTTATCGAAGTGGGATGACCAGTAATAACATGAGGATATGAGCCCCTAGGAGACAAGTAGTACCAGTCCTTGACGTCTGACCTCACATCCTTATCCCTTTTAACAGACTTTTTCAGGGTATATAAGGTGTGGATGATGTGCAGGGAGATGGGGTAGTCAGGGTTGACCTCCTGCCACACCAGCCAAGTACCCACCGCCTGCATCCAGAAATTTGGGGCCAACTGGAAGGGGCATAAGTTGTAACTCCTAAGCAGTGCCCTGAAAAAGGGGTGCAGGGGCAGCCTCATCCCGTAGGATAGAGCATCATAACATACGACCACCTGACCTGGGGGAGGACTACAGGGTCGGCAAGAAGGCGTAGGGTGCACTAATCGAACCCCCTCTGGCATCCTGAATTTCGCCGAAGCTCCCACCAAATTAACCCCCGGATTTTCATGGCAATCTCACTACTTTCCTAAGATTCTGGGTTTGGATCAGGGTCTACATGATACCACGACACTTTATTTACCAGGTCTACCCAATCTTCAACCTGGACTATTTCCTCCCCAGAAAGCCCTAGCTATTCCCTATGTGCCCTAAATGGGGCCCTAATAATTAATCCGAGGTCCTGGTGACCGGAAGAAGAGCCAACTGCCTCTCCTCTTTCCAAATCCCTATCCCGCTTGCTTCGAAGCTCCCGCAAAGAAGCCTCCTCATCGGATGATAGATGAGCCATGTAGTTCTAGTTCTTAATCATCCAAATAAATTATACCACTGCATTTCCTATTTCTCCTCCTAATCTGTTCCCTAAAGAAGCGGGAACTAAAAACCGATAAAGACAATGGGCAGAAACCTCTTACAGGAATCGCCATTGCCAATAGTTCCTGTGAACCCGTTCCCCCAACTCTTTCCATTTTTTGTTCTTAAAGATGGGCCAGACTCATCAAAAGGAAAACAAAATGCAAAACGAAATTTTCAAACCCACACTCGAAGATTAGAAATAAATTTTTTTTGCACATACAAAGGAAAAGAAATTTACTTTCAAAGAACGAACGTTCGAGATTGTACACTTGAAATGAGGAACACACCAATGAAAGCTGTTGAACTGTAAGGACTGTTTGCTGGGTAGAAAACCCTTGAAGAGAAGATGCGAGACTTGCAAGAAAGGAAAAAGCCATACAACCTTTTGCGAGAGTGTAACTGCAAAAATTCTGAGAAAATGGTAAAGGGAAGATAATGAGACAAATGAGGATTTATAGGGAACCTAATGATCTAGAACCCTTGGTCTTTGAGCCGCATGATTGATGCGGGTAACCCACGCCTCTTGGGGAATGGGCTAATCAAAGCACCAGCTGTTGGAGGAAGGGATGAAACCGTTCAGCTACCACAGTGAGTGCCACACGCAGCAAAAATGTTACTCCCATCACCTTTTATATTTCTTGGGAACCAATATCAGTAGCCCTTTTTTATTAAATACGTCGCTTAAGAAACGTGCTAGTGCGATCCCAACCTTCGCTTAGGAGGGAAAAGCTGAAGTAGGAGGTCGGCTATACTCTAAATCCGAACTTTCCATAAGGAATGCCATTCCTGACCTTAAAATCGCCGCGCTACATAGTGACTCCCAGCGAGCGGATGACGGAATAATTACAAAATATTGGATATAACAAATGATGAAACTTGAACAAAATTATTGCTGCGAAACTATGACAAATTCGATCCGCCCATGAATGACCACATCGGATTTGAGGGACTAGTGTTGAGACCATGCCCAAAAACATAGTACGTTGAACCACCAGCGAAGGCCCAATGGACCTTAGCCCACGATTAAAGTCTAGGGCATCACCTTGGGCCAACTGCCGAGGTAGAATAGCACGTGAACTTCTTTGGCCGAACTGATTTACGTTTAGCCGATGTGCTTTACGTTTAGTCGAGGTGCTTTACGTTGACGCCACAAATGAGTGATGGGACAACGGATGAAGTCAGAGATGTGACACCGCCTTTACCAAAAGTGACAGACGCCCATCCCCTACCAAACGTAGCAATGATTACTGTCAAAAAGCAAGATTTTCCTCTCCAACCGCTAGGGTAAATACACGTGTAAAATCTACCATGTGTCGCCATCCAAGATTATAAATTCCCCTATAAATAGAGCACTCCTCCCGCCTGGTAAAGAATTAGCATTTTCACTCTCTTAACTGAATATTTTACTCTCACTCCCATTTCTCTCTTTTACACACTTATATTTTCCGCACCCAATTTATATTTGCTTGAAATGAGCAATGAATTTAGCATCGGAGTGCAAACAGGAGCCACCTCAGCCTCCTTTGCAAACTGATTGTTTGTCACAGTGCGCAGGAGATCCCCGTATTCAAGAGGGAGGAGCTGAGACGTGTTGGTCCAAGGTCTAGCCGGATTTTGTGGTCAACAACATTCTTTGAAATAGTAAATTATTCAGAACGTAAGGTTAAAAGTATTTGTAAAAAAAAATTTAGTTTGTGTGTAGATTTTTTTTACTGGTAAACTATGGTAGAAAATGAGTTTTGAAAAAGAGTAATGTTTCAATAAATGTAAAGAAAATGTTTTGAAATAGTGAATTTTTTTCAGAATGTATGGTTAAAGTAGAATTTTTTTAGTTTATTTATAAATTATTTTATTGATAAAATGTAGAAGAAAATGAGTTTTAAAAAAAAATGATGTTTTGAATAAGTGAGAGAGTGTGGTTAAGAAGTGGGGAGAAAATGTGTGTAGTTAAAAAGTAATTTGAGAAATTATATTATTTATAAATTGTAATGGTTCTATTAAAAAATAGAAGCTTATATATATCTAATTTAATTAATATTTATTTCATCTTGATATTCGTTATTCAAAATATCAGTTTTTTAAATAAATCGTTTTCTGCTCATTTTAGTTTGTGTGTAGATTATTTTATTGGTAAAAGTTGCAGAAAATGAATTTTGAAAAAAAAAAAAAGTAATGTTTTGAATAAGTGTAGAAAAATGTGCAATTACAAAGTGGAGAGAAAACGTGTGTGGTTAAAATGTAATTTGAGAAATTATGTTGTTTATAAATTAATTTATAAATTGTAACGATTGCATTAAAAAAAAGCTTATATTTATCTAATTTATGTAATGTCTATTTCATCTTGATATTCATTATTTATTAAATTATAATATATATATATATAGAAGTACTAATATTATTTTATGGTAAATACCAAACAATGGTTAATATTTTTTTTAATAAATTTTAATTTTAATAATTGTGCAAACATTATATGATATAATAATTTATTGATCTTCAAAACTATATATATATATATAAGTACTAATATTATTTTATGGTAAATAACAAACAATGGTTAATATTTTTTTTAATAAATTTTAATTTTAATAATTGTGCAAAGATTATATGATATAATAATTTCTTGATCTTCAAAGTTATTCAATTGTCGTATATTTGATGAGTTAAGTTTAAACACATATTTATAGTTTATTGTGATTTTTGAACAAAAATTGAGAAAAAGTTAAATATGTAAGGTAAATGCAGAAGTTGTAATAAATATATTTATATCTTGAACAAGTATCAATATTTGTATTCATAATATTACATATAAAATGATGCACAATTAAAAAACTATATAATTTGTATTTATCATTCAATAAAGTTTTTGATAATTTGGATTATTTATGTTGTTTTTAAATTTTAGTAATTGTTGTGATAAAAATTATTTTTGTATTTTTTTTGTATTCGAGTTGATTATGTACAATCATTAAATTTTATGAATGCTTATGTATTTTGCAGTTAGCAATTTCAGTTCATCGCAATGGTGGAAATCTATACTTACTATATATAAAAGTAGGATAGTTTGACAAAATTTAATTCTTCAATTCTTTATGTTTTAGTATTATAGTAAATAATTAATATGATGTTATTGCTATTTATATATTTTGGTTATAATTATTATTATTTTTATTATTAACATTAATATTGAATAAGTTCAATCAATATTTTTAATTATTAGTATTAAAATTATTATTTAATCATTGATTTTTAATTTAACGAAGATTAATACTGAAGAGTTAATGCTTTAATTTTTTTTAGTTAACAATATTAATAGAATGAGTAATATTTTTTAATCATTCTTAATTTTAATAATTTTTAAAGATTATAGGGTATAATTTTTGGTATAATTTTGTAATCTTCAACTTTACTCGGTTGTCGTATCATTATAATCACGAGATTTTCAAAATTATTATTTTCACTACTTATTTTTGCAAATAAAGTTTTATTGGTTAAATTCAAATTTTTTGACTATTTCTTTTTTAATTATTGCGATTGATGTTTTTGAATGAAAATTAAAAAGTACGTTAAATACAAGAGGCAAATGTAAAATTTATAAGACATATCCTAATACATTTCACATGCATCAATATTCGTGCACCTAATATTATATCAGATGTGATATACCCTTAAAAAACTACTAAATTTACATTTTCAATGAAATTATTAATAATTCATTAAAATAGAAAAAGTTATTTAACGAAGGTTAATATTGAAGAGTTAATACTTTGATTTTTTAGTTAATAATATTAATAGAATGAGTAATATTTTTTAATTTTAATAATTTTTAAAGATTATATGGTATAATTTTGGGTATAATTTTGTAATCTCCAACTTTACTCGATTGTCATATCATTATAATCACGAGATTTTCAAAATTATTATTTTGACCACTTATTTTTACAAATAAAGTGTTATTGGTTAAATTCAAATATTTTGACTATTCTTTTTTAATTATTGTGATTGATACTTTTGAATGAAAATTAAAAAGTACGTTAAATACAAGAGTTAAATGTAAAAGTTGTGAGAAATATGTTAATACATTTCACATGCATCAATATTCGTGCACGTAATATTACGTCAAATGTGATATAACATTAAAAAACTACTAAATTGACATTTTCAATGAAGTTATTAATAATTTATTAAAATTATTGAAATCAATAATAATTTATTATTTAAATATATAAATTGACGTTTACTATTCAATTTTTTTTTTTAATAATTTGAAATACTTATGTTATTTTGTTAAATCCTAATAATTATTGTAATAGAGAATCTTTTTTTATGCATTTATATATGTTGATCATGTATAAATACTAAAATTTTATGAATACTTATTGAAATCGATATTACGGATAATAATTTTCGTACATCGCACGAGTGAAATACTAGTATATAATTGATAATTGCGTTGACAAGAAAGGAATGATCAAAGTAGTTGCAGTAAACTTGAATTTTTTTGTAGTTAATATACTTGAAAAAGAGTTAGATTCAAAAAAGTTAGGTGGCGTTCTGTTTGTATTTTATTTTGTATTTTCATTTTCGAAAATGTTGTGTTTTGTGTTTTCATTTTTGTTTTC
Organism: Ligustrum vulgare; assembly: GCA_963555705.1. Classification (NCBI taxonomy): domain Eukaryota; kingdom Viridiplantae; phylum Streptophyta; class Magnoliopsida; order Lamiales; family Oleaceae; genus Ligustrum; species Ligustrum vulgare. The sequence goes on from OY743179.1 coordinate 5,990,918, forward strand.
AAATTTGCTGAAAACGCGTTTAGTTTGTCATTTCTGAAAACAGTTTTTGAAAATGAAAAGCTGGAAAACACGTTCTGTTTGAAATTTTGCAGAACACTATTTAAACTATTTTTAATTAATTTGCTTGCAGAATACTACTAACTCCAACTCAAATTTCCTTTCACAATACACTAAAAATATGGTTACATACAACACACTAATGTGAGCATTAAGAGTCTATATTAACACAGCTTGGTCAGGTTCGGGACTTGAGAAAGCTCTACTTCTATTAAAATCCAGAAAATGCAAGTTTTTTCAAAACCACCGGAGTCCATTTATCATTGCATTTTTTGAAATATAACAACAAGAATTCTCATTTAATTTTTTTTTGTAATGTTGATATTGAATTCAATAAAACTTTATTTAAACTAAGTTCCAAATTATGATAATTCTAAAAAAAAAAAAAAAAAAAATTCTTTATTTAGGCTTAGTTCCAAGCTAGGATAATTCTAAAAAAAATAATAAAAAAATAAAAACTTTATATTAAGTTTAGTTCCAAGTTAAGATAATTCTATAACAAAAAAAAAAAAAAAAAAAAAAATTCTCAAAACGCATTTTTCGCGTTTTGGACATTTTTTGTCGAAATACATATAAAACGCCCAAAACGATGTTTCGGGCGTTTTCCGTTTTGTGTACAAATTTTTTTTTTTGTTTTCCAAAATGCATTTTCGAAAATGGTAAAGAGAACGCGTTTTTAGCGTTTTCGAAAATAAAAACAGAAAACGACCTCAAAACAGCAAAGATAACAGGGGCTTAGTTTTTTTCTCGGTATTCGCATAAAAGAAAGGAGGGAAATTAATTGCTTTATTATGATTTTTAAGTTTTAATTTGAGCCAGATTCTCAAGTTATTCAAAGGATGTGATCGAAAGACTTACCCAATCTCGATTTTTGTCTGAGATTAGGTCAAAGAATATGACTCGGATACACCGATCACTGTTGAAGATATCCATAACAGGAGGATAAATGAAAGTTCCAGTTCGGATTCTTTCCAGATTCTGATGAAGTCTCTCCAAACAATTGCACACTAGACAGGCATCCTCAGACAACCCGTGGATATCATCGTGAAGAAACTTTAGGGTTCACTAAGAAAGCGACTTCTTTTGGTTGTAAAGATGGCTGGTATCCTTTGCTTATTTACATCACTTGTCTGTTGAGCACTTGGTTCAAGTTTCACTTTTCCTACTACTTTTTTATGGGGGTAAGGGAGGTGAGACTTGAGAGTTCCTAGGTTTCATCAATACACAGTCTTTCACGACTGCCTTTATAAATTAATATATGTTGAATATTCTGAATTTCATAGTTAATCTGACATTCCTAGAAGATTATAACCATGATGTGGTTTCCTTGATATGAATGGCATAGCACTTGATGAAGAAGAAAATTCGGAGTCGCAGTCAAATTTGTGTACCAAGTGATGCATGGAGCTGTATAGTGTTGGAATCTTTCATATGGTCAATATAAGTGTGATAATTGGTCTTTCTCGATTTCATGAAATTTATTATTAATTAGGATGAATATTGATTGGTTAGGGTTATTGTTATGATGCGTAGATCGTGATGATTACTTATCTAAGGATTTTATTTCTCCCTCTTCGTCTCTCTGGAGTTATTATTGGTGGTAATTGACTTCTCCTCCAATTCATTTGCTTGGCAATACTGACATTAGTGTTATAGGGATTATTGATATTCATGTTAGTGAGTGTTCATAATTTGAAAATGTGAGCATTGTTATTGGTTTAAAAGCTTTACAAGGGTATGGACAAATTTGTAAGAAAGTAGGTTTGTGGGTTTCTCAGCAAAAGATATTAGTCCTAAGAGAATTTCACATTTTGTTGATTGAGATATTTGAAGTTAAAAAGTTTAAAGGCGAAGATGTCAATTAAACGAAGAAAGATTGCACACATTCCTGTTCTGTAGAGTTTAATAGCAGATTAGCAACTTCTGTTGTAATATGATTGTTAAAACATGATTGAATTTCATATTTTCTTGCTTGAATGAGGCACTAGGACTCTGTACATAAATGTGGATCCTGAAAAGAAGAAAGGGCAATGAGGATTCTCTGGATATCTTTTGATGATGGAAAGTCAAAATTCAGGGACACGTTTTCCTTCAATGTAAATTGTAATATATACAAAACATGCACAGATCATGTATTAATAATTAAAAAAATAAGAACCTAAAGACTTTGTGTTTCATTTTGACAAAATATGGAATGCAATTAAGAAACAAAACCCTCAAAAATGGTGATTTTCAAGAAAGAGTTTTTGTGGGCGCTTGACATTTTTTTATTATAATAAGGTATAGTAGGTTTTTTTTCTTTTTTTTGTGAGCAGATGAAGATGAATTCAAAGCAAGTTTTCATGGATGTTTCGTGAACTCTCCAATTTTCTTATGCATGAATTAATGCTAACTTGATTTAGTATCTACAACTTCAAAAGTTTAGTGGCTAAGAAGACATGTTGCACGTGGAATCCAATGTGATTTGATGTAAATGGTCTCTAACATTCCATTTTTCGGTGCAAAAAGTCCTTTTGGAGGGTTTCCCCTAAAGAAATGAGATCATATAAATAAAAATATGAGAATTAAGAAATTGTGCACAAAATGACTAATACCTTTTTGTGTAATTAGGACTTGAATATTGCTACTATGAAATATGAAAAATGGCATGGTATATACAGGAATCTTTATTTGTGGAATTTGATTTTGCTTCTGGTTGCTTTTGATGAATATTTCTTATCTGTGCACTGATTTATATTGGAACAATGGACGTATTAGCTTATCAAAACAAAAATTTGCAGACACTTAGGTTTAGATAAACAAGAGTCTGTAGTAACACATAATGGAAAATCAAACTATACATAATTGCAGCCTGCCTGGTTTTTTTTTCCATAACCTGGTACTTTACATTGATGCTTCAAACTCCTGTGACGGCACCTTATCGTTTTAATAACCTCTCCCGTCCTTTGCCATTTTGCAGAACACTTGCTTTCTATCTATTCTAAGAAGTGATGCTTAACTGACTGGACCTCCATTATAACAAATAACTTATGCCAACTGGAACTCGACAAACTTTTGAATGATTATGTATACAGAACATATGGTTAGGCCTTGGTTCCAGCTATGCCCATGGCAAATCCAATGTCTACAACATGTAAAGTAAATGCATCATTGGTCCCATCGCCAGTGACATCATCATCTTTAAGCATGTTTCTTGACATTTTCACTAGAACATGTTTGTAAGTTGGTGACGACCGAGCCATTACCGACATTCATGATATAAACACTTGAGAAGAAAAATTATGAATTTAAAACATTATTTCTATGGACTATAAAGATGACGATTTTGGCCACCTTAATGTCTAGTTCTCTCTGGCTCCTCTCTTATGGAGTTCCACAATGAAAATATGGACCTTCTACGGCAATATCTGTTGTAAATGGTGGGTGCCAAATGGGTCAACTTTGACCTTAGTTTGAGTGGGACCCGATGTTCGATTTGTCGAAATTAATGTTCAATTAAATTCTACGTTCCGAGTAGATGAGCGTGGAATATTTAAGTGTATAAAACTATTTCCATATGAATGAGAAATTATGGTTGAAAGTTGGACAATAAATATGAAGAATAAATGGGAAATAATTGGAAAAATGTGCCAATCCCACATAGGTTGCAAACACAACCTTGAACCACTTAATAAGCTTCAAGTTGAGAAATGGGTTTGGACCCCAAGGGGTACCAATGGTTTTTGAAAGAGGGGAGTCTTAGACAATGTCTAGATTAGCCCAAAGGCCACATACACACGCGCGCCTCCTGCCGGCTCGGCTCGGGGTCGTGGGCTTGGGCCAGGTCGGGCCCGTGTAAAATTATTTAAATTTTTGTTCCGAATTTATTTAAATAATTCCCTCTCTTTGACAGTTTATTAATTGTCACATTTTCGTGATTAGTGGTTCAATTTTGCATGAAGTGGGCTGTATGGAAACTGCTCAAAACTGCCACATTCTCCTCTATTTTATTTTGTTTAAGCTTTCATTTCATCACGAATTCATTCTGCATAGCATACACAATCTTCTTCCAGTCTTTATTTTTTCCTGCATAAGTCTTCAGAGAGTGTTCAATCCTGGTTCGCTGTCTTGCAGTCGAAGTGCTGCTTCTGCAAGTGTTTGATCGTTGTATCTTGGGAGGCGCTTTACCACAAACCGTAAGCACTGTGTGACGGGGTAAAAACGTCTTAAGGACAGAGAGCCCAGTTCTCGCCTCGATCATCCCTGTTTACTTTTCTGCTCGGATCTTCCCTTCTGTTTTACGTTATTCCAAATTTATAAGTCTGTTTTCATATTCAAAGCATGTCCTTTCTTGGAAACTTTAATCTGATCAAAATAATTTTCTAACATTCTTAAGACGTTTTTACTTATTATATGATTACTGGTTCCGAAATTGTACATGCTTCTGTATAACTTTTAACCTTGCAGTTTCTGGTTTAATTTTACCTTTCTGCAGAATTTTAATTTCTAAATTCTGACTTGTTGAACTTTTGTTTGAAAACAGAAATGGCTAATACTATTGGGACAAATGCAATTCCTCCTACTTTGGCCGTGACCTCTATTGTGACGCCAACTGTGGATACTGTGATGCCGACTATGGCTGGTCTGTCTGCTTCAACTCATATTTCTCATGGAGAGAAACCTGAAGAATTTAATGGGGTTGACTTTAAGAGATGGTAGCAGAAAATGTTGTTCTATATCACCACTCTGAACATGGCAAGATTTCTCATGGAGGATCCTCATTCTATTCAACAAGGAGAAAATAATCGAGCTTCGGTTATTACCTTGGACGCATGGAAACATTCTGATTTTCTGTGCAAATATTATGTATTGAATGGATTGAATGATTCGCTATATGATGTGTATAGCATAATGAAATCTGCAAAAGAGCTATGAGAATCATTGGAGAAAAAATATAAAACTGAAGATGCTGGTTCTAAAAAAATTTTTGTCGTTAAATTTTTGGAATATAAAATGACTGACTTTAAATCTGTTATTTCCCAAGTTCAAGACTTGTAGGTACTCCTCCATGATTTGCATGCTGAAAGGATGACTGTAAGTGAGTCGTTCCAAGTATCAGCTGAGTCGTGACGATGGAGGGTTTTACCGTTTTGGAACTTGGAAGACAGACAGACTGACAATGTCAATAAGACGGAGTCGAGTGATGAATCTGGAATTTTCTTGTAACGAAGACAATGATGCAGACGCAATGAGCATATTTTTTATTTCTAGAAAGTGGTATCTGGCTTCTATTCTCGGGAGGTTTGATTTATATAGGAAATGGGGTTGTTTTGAAAGATGGGGAGTCTCAAGCTACCGTCTAAGAGTAGGTTTTTTTATTTACAATGGGGTGAGGGGTGAAAAAAAAAAAAGAAAATTTGGGAAAATTTTAGAGTTGGTCCGTCACTTTACTGTCCATGTACAGGTATAAAAAATCTAATTTTTTTTTAAATAATATGTTCTAATATATTTTTCAATATTGGTGCCCCCCAAAATTTTGGTGCCATGTTCGTCGCACCTCTCGCACGGCCTCAGAGCCGCCTCTGGTTGAGCTATTAAGAAATCTGAAATAATGCAAATTTTTTTAAGAGTGGCCTTCAAAATTGTCAAAAGAATCTTGAGTAACAGAGAGTTTAGAGTGGCAGTCCAGAAGGTAATTTGCCACCTGCTATGTTGTCTGTACTTGGGTTTCCTGTTTCTTTGACTGTTGTAGCCTTCTCATTTTGAAAATAATTAAACCGAAAAGAAAAAACTTGGATCCCTTAAAAATTCAATCAGCTTGCAAGAGATATTCTTGGTGGTGGTTGTTTTGGGAGGATTGAACCAACAGAGAAAACATCCACAATGGAAATCAAGAAAATGTTGGAAGATAAAGAAAATGGATTTGAGGAAGAAGAAGAAATGGGAGAAGACAAAAGAGGGTGAAATGGTGGAGTTTGAGGAGAGTGATTTGAAGAAGAAAATGTTGAATCTTTGTGGTGGTGGTGGTGGTTTTGGAGAAGAGGGTGAAATGGGTTTGTTGGGTCATGTTTGTCAGGGCAAATGCCAAGTCACAACCACGTGGCGACATCAAGCAAAAAGTAATGTCCACGTCACAATTTAATAGCCACGTAAGTAGTTTAACATTGGAAAATTAATGGAGTGGTACTTGGTGTAAATGCCCAAAACTTTAGTGATATTTCCTGTAAGTTTGTAACTTCAGTGGTATTTTTGAAACTTCGACCAAATTTCAGTGGTATTTCGTGAACTTAACCCAATAAAAATTATATAGCAAGACTATACTCATATCAAAGTTCTCTAGGTATAGTATAATATAGACCGAAGTTTTTTTAATTTTTACAAATTCTATTACATACATTTCATCATCACAAAAAGAATGTCACCATAATCCTCTTTTGCGAGGTTGAACAATTCACATTCAGAAATAGTAGTCTTCCCATTATACAAGCAAATGCTTCCACTCATCAACAAATCAATGGTCACTTATGTTCTACCCAACTTGACTGGATGAAGTCCTCCTTTTGACAAGTCAACCAAAACAGACTTTTAGGATAGGATTTGAAAGGAGTGAGAAGGCTGAAATATAAAAAACATTAGTCTATTATTAAATTCGATAGTATCCATTTTCACAGGCCCCCCCTCTACAGTACAAGCCCCCTGTGAAATTCCCTGGGGAGCACTGCTCTTTTTGAGAAAATCTAGTGTCAAAGTCATTGAATGAATAATAAAAACTTGTTCGCTCAAAATAGTGTACCGCAAGCGCACGGGTCGCGTACAAGTAATAAAGTGGACTTTTTGAGTCCGGATTGTCGATCCCACGAGGAATGTATACTCAATTATACTTTAGTTAATTTAATTCTAACAACAAAGAGAAACACACAATTAAAAGTTGGTTTTTGGAAAATAACTAAAAATCTACTAAAGATGGAAATATAAAAAACACTTGAAAATCTTTGAGGAAAATGTGGTTGGGATTCATGGTTTCATTTAACCGTCGCCTAATTAATTTCTCAACATGCAAATTAACAAATTACTCATTTACAATGTTAGACCCGATTTTCCAAGTTTAGCTAATTACCTCTTTCGAGTGAAATTAACCATAATCAATTGGTTTAACCTACTATATCTCTATGTCGATTAAAACCCAATCAATTGCATTAACTCTTTGTGAAAATAGCTCAATGGATCATCTAGGGTTTAAGGTATATCTCTATCATTAACAAGAACCTAGAGCATTTGTCATTTGGTCTAAAATGCACAATATCTCTCGATTATCATACACTTCACATAACATATATTTGGTGATCAATCAAACACATGAAATAATCTCAATAACAAATACACATGAAATAAGCATTTAATAATCAAATAACAAATATTAAAATTAATCAAAGTTATGTTAAACTACTACCATAAATCCCAACAAAATCAATTAGCCCATGTTATAAAAATGATACAAATGAGAATATTTATAACAATACATTGCAATTTTGACAAAATAATGGAGAAAATACAAAGTTATAGATAAAACCCTTTTTTGAAGCTTGGCTAAGATTTCCCCAAATATTTCACCATTTTAGATGTATTCTCCTTGCTCTTGATTTGTTCCCCAAGATTTATGAAGTAGTTGAAAAGAAAAGACAAAGAAAAGAAAAGAGAAAGAAAGAAAGAAAAAAAAGAGAAAAGAAGAAGGAAGAAATACGCAGCAGCTGGGAAGGAAGAAGAAAACTGTCCAGAATCTGTCCAAAAATCAGGGTTTAATGCCAAAGTTTAGAGAAATTGCACCCTTAGTCCTTGGAGGTTTGAAAGTTGAGCAAAATAGTCCCCAAACTCTATTATTCTCTTAATTGATGTGTCCAAGCACAAAAATCTGTGGAAAAGTGATAAAACAGATTCTAAAATGTTTCCAAGTCCCCCAACTTTTATTTTGCAGCCCAAGTCCTCAACATTTGGCAATTGTGCACTTTGGTCCCCAACTTCATGTTTTTGTATGCAATTGATTATTTTTTCACTCAAATTCATAAATTAAGCAATCATTTTGCTTTCTCTTGTGGTTTTATCCTTGAATTTGAGTAGTAGACATTGATCCTCAACTTTTTGGGATGTTGCAATTTAGTCCTCAAACTTTTGATTTCTTTCAATTTGGTCCTTGAACGTCAAATTTGCTCATCTTTAAGCTCAATTGCTCTCCAATCTTGTCCATTTTCTTTCCAATTGAGTTTGTACCTAATTGTACAAGATAAACACAATTTATAAGTAGATATTTGCTCAATTTGTCAATTAAATTGCTAATTTAGGAACTAAATAAGTGTGTAAAGCATACTTATCACACCCCCAAACTTGAATTTTTGCCCGTCTCGAGCAAAATTATCTACTAGTGCAATCAAGTAACATGGAATATAGATCGACAATGTTAGATAACTTACAAATTACTCATGAATGCAAAATTGTAAAATCAATTCAAAAGTATAATTCCAAATAATGCTACCAAAAAGAAGTTTAGCTAATCCGATGTTCGATCGGTGTGTGTGTGCATAGTCACTCTCAATTGTCAATTAAGTTTCGAGAATATTGATGGGTAAAGAGGTTTTAAATCAAAACTACCCACCATTAGTGGTCAATTCTTTTTCTTTCCCACTCGTGACATTCATCCCCCAATAAATATTTTTCTTTCCTTTCCCGGGATGCAATTCTAGAGGGTACTCTCAAATCACTCTTTTCTTTTTCCACTCTAGTATGGGTGTGTTTTACCGACAATCTCGACAACCTAGAAATGCAGTGACTCTCCACTAATGAGTGCTTCGACATTCAAGTTTATACTAAGCAATTCAAACCCACTATTCATCTAAGCCCTTATGCAAGTACAAATGCATGATTTCTAACAACTAGCGTGATGAATGCTCGTGTCTTCCCCACTCCCTTAAGCTTTCTAATTGACCCATGTAGCGAGCTTTAGGTCGGCAGCTCCCCAATTTCTTAGATCAAAGGGTACCAGGTTTCAAAATACCCCTACGGACTTATTAACTCGAGTCAAAAAGGCTACGAAGTGGGGTAGACTTATTAAGCGAATGCAATGATAATGTGCTTTTTTTTTTTCCCAAGTGTGTGTGTGAGTACCCTACTCATTAAGCTTTCTAATTGACCCATGTAGCGAGCTTTCGGCCGGTGACTCCCAAGTTTCAAACTTAAGGCACCAAGTTTCAAGATACTCCTACGGACTTAATTACTCGAGTCAAAAAGGTTTCGAGATAGGGCAATGCAATGCAAAAATTAAAATGGGCTTAGAAATTTAGCATACGGTCATTACTTAGCTTATACTTGGCGAAATACACTCCACACAAAATTTATTTCCAATATGCATGGAATCACCACACGTCTAGACCGTTTCCTTCACCGGGTCGACAACCCCCAAACTTGTCTTACAATAGGATAAAGAGATTTAGAGTTTTGGGAAACATTTGATAGGTTGATAAAAATTAACAATACAAGCTCACAACCTAGTTCTTCTACTCCATTAACCTCATCACCCTTCAACAATTCCTAAACTTCACCAACAATCAATCATGACTATTGTGCTCAAGATAAATATGATCTTGCATGGATAAGCATTTTGTAAAAGTAGACACAAGTAGCATATTGGTCATAAATCATGAATCAATAACAATTTTAAACATCTAAGTAATCCTGGCCACGGCAAGGCTATCTAACATGTCAATACACAATAGGAAATCACCCCCAAACTTGAAATGCACATTGTCCTCAATGTGTAAAATAGAATCAAAGTAAGAGGAAAGAAGTTACTAGACATCCCAAGAAGTGGTAGGGCACTCATAAGTAGTCTTGGGTATGTGAACTCTCATTGCAATACCAACAATCCACCCCCAAACTTGTGTTGAAGCTTCCAATCGATTGAGCACAACTTTCTCCAATGAGGCATTTCACCGAACACCTTGTGAGCATCCTATGAAAACACAAGAAAAGAGTAGATAATAAGTGGTGAATGATCCAAAAATTCAAATTACATTCGTAATCTCAATTCTAACTCATAAATCCAATGTAATTTGCGCATCCACATCAACATTAAATCACACTTGAAGATAAAAGACAATATGAACCAAGTGATTTAAAAATGAGTTTTAAGCAAATATTTGACTTTGAACGTTTGATATGAGTGCATGCTAGAATTAAATGAGAATGCATTGGAGCTATTTCACACTACCCAACTTGAGAAAAATAAATGTAGAAGATAGAGACTTGGGCCTAACCAACTTATTTGCAAGAAAGTAAATAAAATGCAAGAAAGTAAATAATATGCAACAAAAATAAAAATAAAGCAAGTAAAGGATAGAGAATGGGTTGCCTCCCATTAAGCGCTTATTTTAAAGTCATTAGCTCGACTCTCCGCATAAGTTCTTCATGGCACTCTAAATATAGCTTTTGATGCCTTGCTCATTTTGCTTCTTTTGGCTTTGCCCCACTCTTCATTGATTCGAAATACTTGCACCTTGCCCCTTCCAATGTCATGGGACTTGCCTATTCCATCCAACTCGAACTCAACTAAATAGACTTGCACTTCCTCAAGTGGCTTAATCACAAATTCAATTATTGGACAATCAATGAAGTTGAGAAAATGTGATTTAATCTCTTCCTCATTAATTGCCACTTCTCCAAGAGACTCTTTTGTGATTAAATTATCATTCTCTTCAAGCTCATCTTCTTTAGTCGATGTCTCCTCGGATTGAATGATCGATCCAATATTTGAATCCATGGGCAACGGCAAGTTTTTCCTATTAATTCCCAAGAGTGGATTATACCCCCACATTCGGAATCCTTCCCAATACATGGCATCCCCCATTAGCATATCATCCTCATCTAAACTGGAAAGCTCATTGTAATACTTTGCAAGTACCTTCTCATTCAATAATGGAGGACCATCTCCTACAAGAGTGATGTCCTCATCCCAATCATCCGGTACACAATCCCCCAAGAGCATGTAACTCACATCCAATGTATCAATTGCTTGTTTTCGGCATTTCAAATATTGTCTAAACCTAATAAGCTTCGACGTAATCAAACTATTGCCCGAAAACAAACATTGTCCATTACAATGCATCTTGTAACAAATTTCACAACTTGAATATTCTTCAAGCATGTATTCATCACCCATGTTGGAATTGTTCATTGCAATTGCTTTCCTATTTTGCCAATGTTAGAATCAAATATGCATAGAAAGAAAATCAAACACAAGAGAGATTAGAATTGTGGTGGTTAACCAAAGATAATAAAATAAAACATAAAACAAAAAAATAATTACAAATTGTTAAAACTAAAATTAACTAAAGTAATAATTAAAGTAAAAACATTCCCCGGCAACGGCGCCAAAAACTTGTTCGCTCAAAATAGTGTACCGCAAGCGCACGGGTCGCGTACAAGTAATAAAGTGGACTTTTTGAGTCCGGATTGTCGATCCCACGAGGAATGTATACTCAATTATACTTTAGTTAATTTAATTCTAACAACAAAGAGAAACACACAATTAAAAGTTGGTTTTTGGAAAATAACTAAAAATCTACTAAAGATGGAAATATAAAAAACACTTGAAAATCTTTGAGGAAAATGTGGTTGGGATTCATGGTTTCATTTAACCGTCGCCTAATTAATTTCTCAACATGCAAATTAACAAATTACTCATTTACAATGTTAGACCCGATTTTCCAAGTTTAGCTAATTACCTCTTTCGAGTGAAATTAACCATAATCAATTGGTTTAACCTACTATATCTCTATGTCGATTAAAACCCAATCAATTGCATTAACTCTTTGTGAAAATAGCTCAATGGATCATCTAGGGTTTAAGGTATATCTCTATCATTAACAAGAACCTAGAGCATTTGTCATTTGGTCTAAAATGCACAATATCTCTCGATTATCATACACTTCACATAACATATATTTGGTGATCAATCAAACACATGAAATAATCTCAATAACAAATACACATGAAATAAGCATTTAATAATCAAATAACAAATATTAAAATTAATCAAAGTTATGTTAAACTACTACCATAAATCCCAACAAAATCAATTAGCCCATGTTATAAAAATGATACAAATGAGAATATTTATAACAATACATTGCAATTTTGACAAAATAATGGAGAAAATACAAAGTTATAGATAAAACCCTTTTTTGAAGCTTGGCTAAGATTTCCCCAAATATTTCACCATTTTAGATGTATTCTCCTTGCTCTTGATTTGTTCCCCAAGATTTATGAAGTAGTTGAAAAGAAAAGACAAAGAAAAGAAAAGAGAAAGAAAGAAAGAAAAAAAAGAGAAAAGAAGAAGGAAGAAATACGCAGCAACTGGGAAGGAAGAAGAAAACTGTCCAGAATCTGTCCAAAAATCAGGGTTTAATGCCAAAGTTTAGAGAAATTGCACCCTTAGTCCTTGGAGGTTTGAAAGTTGAGCAAAATAGTCCCCAAACTCTATTATTCTCTTAATTGATGTGTCCAAGCACAAAAATCTGTGGAAAAGTGATAAAACAGATTCTAAAATGTTTCCAAGTCCCCCAACTTTTATTTTGCAGCCCAAGTCCTCAACATTTGGCAATTGTGCACTTTGGTCCCCAACTTCATGTTTTTGTATGCAATTGATTATTTTTCACTCAAACTCATAAATTAAGCAATCATTTTGCTTTCTCTTTGCTCATCTTTAAGCTCAATTGCTCTCCAATCTTGTCCATTTTCTTTCCAATTGAGTTTGTACCTAATTGTACAAGATAAACACAATTTATAAGTAGATATTTGCTCAATTTGTCAATTAAATTGCTAATTTAGGAACTAAATAAGTGTGTAAAGCACACTTATCACCAATCCTTGTAATCTGCTTGGAATTAATCTCTCCTCCAGAATTCCATGCTAACAAATGTAGGCAATTAGTCTTGAACAATATATAGCCTTGTGTTGACGAACAAAATCGTCCAAAAGTAAAGACGAATGCGATGCTGACAGCTGAACATTAAAAATAGCCAGCATTGGACGAAATGTCGCATCACATAAAGGGCGAATACACCCTATTAGAGAGAACAAGGCGAGACATGATTTACTCAACTAAGGTGAGAGAGGCGAAAAATAACCAATATATTGGGTGAGATTCCAGCTGAACATGTCCTAGGAAAAGAGGAGAACATGAAGTGAAATCGACAAAGTAATGGAGTTGTTATTATCCACGATCGTCCATAATTTGGAGTTAATTGGCGAATGTGCTACTGGAGGGATCGTGTGAAGTATTTACTGAGAAGATACAAGTATTGAGATCACTTAAACAAGAATACTACAGTTTTTAAATCTAATAGTATTTTCAGAGGAACGACTACAAGATGTATAAAATCAAGACACAAGACATTTGGTAGGACCAACAAATCAACTCTCAAAAAAGAGAATGTATTTTCCTTTATTTTACTTTCAGCATCGAATTTCCATTTTCTTGTAATTGTGGGCTTACGGCCTTGGAGGAAACAACTATATTCTAAATTGCACCCCTTTTTAGGATTTTATCTTAAGAAGTTCCTATATACATTGTCTAAATTTTCTATTTAATTATTTTGCATGATATTATGCGCTAATACTTTGGCACGCACAGTGGAAAATTTGGTATAGAAGAAGGGTTACAATGTCTTAAAAAAAATGCTAACAAAGACGTTGCCAACCCACGCTACAATGCTTCGGTGATAGAACGATGGGAGAGACAGAAAATTGACCAAAGTCCAGAAAGCAGCCGCTATGAGCCCATTCCAGATCTCAATCTCAAATGTGATGTGGTCACTGTTAGGGGACTTCAAAACATACATATTTATGAAAAACATTTTAAAAATGAGAATGCTCACTGTGATATTATAGCTAGGTAATTAGGCACATTAAACGAATTAATTAACAAGTTGGTAGGTCATTTCATCCATTTAATTGAATTTGCTTCGCCTTTAGGAGGCATTCACAACACTCAAATCCGAAACATTAACATTAATCCAACATATAACAATCCTCCTTCAAGATATACCTCATGAATGAACCATAACAATGAAATAACATATGTTAGTACATCTAATATGGGAGACATGTTAAACGTGGGGGTAGTGACCAAAATGAGTAGATCGGGCTTACCCACGGCCAAAGGACTAAAGAATCCCGAAATTGTTGTTGTTCAGGGCTTGGGAAAAGTATCCACTATTGAACATATTAGGAGGTTTACCCTTCACTATGGGAAGGTTAATGAGTATCATAAATTAAGAATGTTCCCCAACTCCTTAATGGACTTTTCCTGATTCATTAGTTTTCCGTATAATTCATTTCAAAATTGGTATCAAGTGGAGCAAATGTTTCATGCCAAATTTTATAAATATGAGTTAGTTATAACTTTTGGAAAATCTGGCTAACCTTAAATAGTTTCCAAATTAGTGGGCTAATATCTTTTTTCAATGGTTCAAAATGACTAGAAGTAAATGCTTTGTACATTTACCAGAAAAAGAATGTGAAAACTGCTCATAGTTGTCTAAGCTTAAATTTAAAGAAGAAGTTATAGGATAGAAAATTCTCAGACTTATTTCAATTTCAGCTAAGTGCTAACGTCGTTTATTATAAACAATTGTTGAGGGAGGAAGAGCAAATGGGAAACTCTAAAAAATGGACTTATTATAGAGACCCCAATTATGAATGCATGAAATCGAGGTGGAACAGGCTGAAGCATAATTATGTTTGTTTGAATAAGTTAAGGATTTTTTTAAAAAATCCTTTTTTTTTTTAAATATATTATTATAGAGACTTTTTTTTTAATTACATGGGATTGTAAGGGAGGGGAATGTGGAGACTCAAACCCTGAACCACCCAGGTAAGTGGGTGATCCTTTAACCACTTGGGAACCCACTTGGTCTCTTCGAATAGGTTAAGGATAAAACTTACACTTGTAAGATGTTGGTTAAGTTATAACCAAAAAAAGGGATTGAACGAGGGAAATAAAAAGTGTCAGAACTTTTCCTCCGTCGTGACCAAGACCGAAACAATATTTGACCAACTTTATAAAGAAAAACAAATAATGTTGAGTGATAAACATAAATTGCCAAGCCTAGAACATGTCGAGGACAAAAATTATCTAAATGGCATAATTTTTGGTTACATACGACTAAAAATTATGTGGTGTTTTGAAATGTCCTATACGATGATATTGAATCTGGACGAGTTATCTTCGATAACAAAAAGAAAATGGCAGTGGTCAAATGTTCGTTTTTCTAATCTTGTAGGAATGAATGCGGTTATCCCAAATATGACCAAGTTGAATCTGCCAAAGCTCGTGCTCGCATTGGACATGATTGCTTCCTAGTGCATTTAAATGACTGAAACCAAAAGGTAAAATGGTGACAAATCCTGCTAGGGTTAAAAAGGTATGTATACAATCTTCCAGAAAAAGCTTAACTGAGATAAAATGATGAAAGAGTTTGAAGAATATTATGGAGAATGAGCTTCTTTTGGAAGACCTCAGAGAATGTGTCAACTTGGGAATCTGTACCAAAAATTTTCAAGGAACGTCCTAGTTTCATAAATAAAATAAAATAAGGACATTCATACCAAAAGTGCACATGGCCAATAATCAACTGGGAAACTTTTCCATTTTAATCAACTGGGAAACTTTTCCATTTTAATCAATAATCAAACTGGGAAACTTTTCCATTTTAATCAACTGACTAGAACTCAACAAAGGAGGTTTAAGAGAAATTACGGTCAGATGATGCGCCGTAAGTACACTGCTCTCCGCAAAAATATTTAAAGCGAGATCAATATTATTGACTGTGTCACCACTGAAGAAACAAGAGATATAGAATCAGGATACAGGGATAAATCCAAATTTGAACGTATGAAGAAGGATGAAGAAGATGAATAATAAACATATTATACTGAGTAGACGAAAACTCTAGCCATGGGGAAAAGAGAAGGTCAAAGGAAGGAACTTAGCCAAAATCTCCAGTAAGTCTAGAATCCCTCCTCTCACAAACCTATCTCTAGAAGGTGGGTGAGAAACCATTCTATTAAGCCCTTTTTGTAAATATAAATTTGAATTTGGCCACGTTTTGATAGGATTTTTGGAGCAAATGGAACCCAGTGCCATGGAAGTCAAAAAAAGGGAGAGTCAGAGTAGTTGAGAATATTTGTGCTTAAGGAACACTATCCACTGCACCTTCATCAGTGAAAGCAGGAACCAAATAGAGATTGTCAGAATCGGGACCAAAGGAAAAAGTAAATCAACAGTGACAAAGGGATTCCTAAGAAATCTTGGAAATCATTGAAAGTAGGGATGTCAAATGAAGTTATTATCGCTAGAAGGAAACGAGAAAGAATGTGGCTTTGAATGAGTTAAGGTTGAGAATAAAGATCTAAAAAAGCGCTGCGAAGAAGGAGAAAATGAAGAAGGTAATCCTCTTTTATAGAACACAATAATTTACTTGTTATGCATGACTGGGAGATCAAAATGAGCGCCTTTTAGGTTTTGAAACTCAAAATAGTGTACCTGACTCGGATTCTAGGGTCATGACGTGCAAAAATTGATGTTTGCGTTCTTATGTATGTAAGGGCATTAAATGCACCCACAACTGAAATACATTGAAAAGACAGCTTGAGAACTAAAAGGGTAAGGGAACGTTTGAATACAATGTTAATTAATACAGTTAAATTAAATGATAAAAATATTAATTAAGTCGTATTGGGGATAATCTTTTGCGCACAAATTGTTCAAAAGTAAAGGCAAATGCGATGCTAACATATGGACATTAAAATAGTAAGCATTTGACGAAATGTCACATGAGATAAAGGGGGAATATACCCCCATCAAGGGGAAAAAGGCGAGACGTAATTAGCTCAACTAGGAAGAGGGAAGCAAAAGGAAACTAATATCTTCGACGAGATTTTAGCTGAACGTGTCCCTTGGAGCAAAAATGATAAGGTAACGGAGCAGCTATTATTTATGATTTTCGATAATTTGGAGGTTATTGGCTAAGGTGATACTGGGCATGTTGTGGAAAGCAGTTACTGAGAAGATGCAAGTAGGGAGATCACTCAAATAAGGATGTGATAGTTTTGAAATCAAGTGGTAGATTCAGATGATTGGCCAATTTGAAGTGAATATTCGGATGGAGTCGAGACGAATCATTTGGAGGGTTTATCACATGCCCTCATTCCTTCATACTGGACGGCTCTTCAAACGGAAATATTGGTGTGGGGACCTAGCTATTGCACCACTATTTTGTATATCTATTGTTCCATCTATCCCTTCACCCCCCATTTTAGTTCTTTGGTGTACTCCATCAGTGGGAGCCTACAAACTTAACATTGATGGATGCGTCAAGGATGGTATTGTTAGCGGTGGGGGTATTATAATTAGGGACCATGTGAACATTTCATCATGGCATTCTCAGCATTCTATGGAGACTGTCTTATTCTTGAGGCCGAGCTGCGAGTTATTCTTGATGGTACCCTTCTTGCTCGCCGACTGGGGATTGCAAACATTTAGTTTGAGGCTGACTCTACAGTCGCCATCCATTGTACCACTGGAGGTGGTGTACCTTGTGCAGATTGACATATGTGGATTGCCCAACTTTAAGGGTTTATAGTTTAGTTTATCTTCACTTTTCCTTTATTGTACAGAAGTAGAACTCATTCATTTATTGCCTTCGGTACTTCGCTTTTCCAATGCTGCATTGTTGCTCTGATTCCACTTATCACGAGCTTGCAAATTTCAAGCAATCATGCAGCTTTAGTGTCACAAACTTCCGACCCTTGTGGTCTTAACACTAAGTCAGCCTCAACTTTGTGATGGAAACGGACTTTAGGCAAGAAGAAGGAAAACAAGAACAAAAGAACTTAAAAATGGAAACTTTATTAAGAACACTCTTTTACAATACTTTGAAGTTTGAGCCCACTCTCTTCGAGGTTGCAAATGAGCCAAGCCACCTATTTATAGGCAAGGCCTCAACCAATCTACTACTATGATCAATTACATCCAACGGCCTAGATCGATTCTCTAGAATTCTCTATAATAATCTAAGAAAATATCTAAAAAGTAACTATCATATTTATCACATGTTGTGTCTAGAATTCTCTAGGGAGGATCGAGACTGGATATGTCTAGAATCCTCCGTACTTGTCTAGTCTATTCTATATAGTCTCAAAATTTGTCTTCAACTTTGCGGGGCATGATACTCTACCCCTCCTAATTGGGTGACGTCCTAGTCGCCGAGTGTTGCTTTAGTTTATCTTCAAATTGCCACAAGTCTTCAAATTACTTTAGTAGGATCAAAGCAATTAGAATAAACTAGGTGAACATTGCATCAGGGCATTCTCAGCATTTTATGGGGACTGTCTCATCTTTGAGGCCGAGCTGCAAGCTATTCTTGATGGTATCCTTCTTGCTTGCCGAATGAGGATTGTAGACATTTAGGTTGAGGCTGACTCCGCAATCGCCATCCATTGCACCACTAGAGATGGTGGACTTTGTGCAAATTGACAAATATAGATTGCCTAGCTTTAGGGGTTTATAGTTTAGTTTATCTTCACTTTTCCTTTATTGTACAAGAGTAGTACTCACTCATTTATTGTTTTCAGTACTTTGCTTTTCTACTTGCAAATTTCAAGCAACCGTACGGCCTTAGTGTCACAAATTTCCGCCCCTCGTGATCTAACACTAAGTCAGCCTAACCTTCAACCTTGCGATGGAAATGAGTCTTAGACAAGAAGAAGGAACCAAGAACACAAGAGCTTAAAAATGGAAAGCTTTGTTAATAACACTCTTTACAAGCTTTAAGTTTGAGATCACTCTCTTGAAGTTACAAATGAGTCTATCTATCTATTTATAGGCAAGGCCTCAATCAATCTACGACTATGATTAATTACATCCAACGGCCTAGATCGATTCTCTAGAATTCTCTATACTTATCTAAGAAAATATCTACAAAAGTAACTATCATATTTATCTCATGTTGTGTCTAGAATTCTCCATGGAGTATCAAGAGTAGACATGTCTAGAATCCTCCATACTTGTCTAAGCTATTCTACACAATCTCGTCAAAAATTGTCTTCAAGTTTGCGAGGCATGACATTCTCCCCTGCCTAATTAGGCAACACCCTTGTTGCCGTGTATTGCTTTAGTTTGTCTTCAAATTACCATAAGTCTTCACTACAAGAAAAACGGGGAATAGAGAGACAAAATTGAGACGACAATATGTCGTCTCAATATATGTGGGTTTTTGGAAACGACTATGGAATGTCGTGTCTAAATCACTGAGGCAGCAAAATGTCGTCTCTAAAAAAAATATGTTGTCCCTAAAGTTAAAGACTTTAAAGACGACATTTTTTATCGTCACTTTACATGTATGAAAGACGGGAATATTTCACGCCTGTTCACTGATATCTCGCGATGCGAAATACCCTCGCAAGTGCACGGGTCGTGAGAAGTAATAAAGTGGACCTAGGAGTCTGGATTATCGTCCCACGAGGACTGCTATTAACTACCGAAATATTTTAGTTCTACACTTATTTGAACGAACAAATGAATTTGAGGTTTTAAATTAAAAATAAGAAGATGAATTAAATAATTAAATTGTGAAATTGTTTTGTTTTAAAAGATGATTGTAAAGTAGTTGAGATTTACGATTTCACCTAACCAATTAAATTAACTCCAATTCTAGTTTTATTTCCTAAATATGCATTCGGTCGAATTCACTAATTTAAATTGAAATTCCCCTCTTGAGTTTAAATCAAATCTACCTAAATAAGTCAACCATGTATCTCTACAGCGGGTCTGAATATTCCTTATCTAGATGCATTACATTCAAGAATTCACACATGACTGCAATAATTACAAGAGTATATTTCTATCTCTCGTTCAATTACCGGATTTATTACCTAGATCTATGTTATTAACTCACCTCTCGGATTATGGAAATAACTCAATAAATCATGAATTGGTGATCAATCAATTCAAGCATTAAACACAATAATAAATCAACACATGCATTAAAGCGTTAAAACAAGGAATATGGAATTAAAATAATATGACTAGGCTACATCGTTCATCCCAACATCAAATTTAGCTACACGTCATATTTAAATAGCAAAAACAAATTATAATGACGTTCATTGAAAATAACAACGAAGAATGGAAAGATTGTACCAATTATCAATTCTTCAAGTATCTTCAATTCACGCCCCTCTGCGATGCTTGAATCTCCAAGAATTTTAATTCAAATTTCTGTTGTGGCTCGTTCTATGGAGAGGCAAAGGTCTGATTTTCGTGTAAAGAGGTTGTATTTATAGTTGGTGAAGAGATCAAGTTGAAGAAGGAAAGAAATTCATCAAATTCGCGCGCGAGTCTTTTTTGGTATCTGCATAACGTTCAGTATTTCAATCATATCTTTCTATTTCCTTATCCGATTAAGATGATTCAAATTGTGTTAGAAAGATAACTTAAAGGGATACAATTATTTTTGAAATATAATTTTCCTAATTCGAACGTTTACTGCCCCAAAATTTGGTCTCAAAGTCCGACTAGAATTCTGTCCAGAATCTTCTAGGATTGGAATCAATTTTATGGTAATATTCTTATCATATTCCATTCCTTTTTGACTTATACTTGCATCCAATTAACTCCTAAAAATCCTCAAAATATCTTCTTATTATCCAAATCAATCATTGGATATTTGCAAGTTGGTACCTCATGTTTAATTTGCTTTTCAGTCCTTCAACTTCCAATTGCAACAATATAGTCCCCATACTTTGGAATCTTCTCAATTCGCTCGTTTCAACTCTCAATTCCTTCAACTGGGTCCTTCAACCTATGATTTGTTTACTTCGCCACATTGCATCTTTCCGGTTGACGTCACAAACTTATCAATTGCTCATTTTAGCTCCAATTAACATCCAATTATGCATTTTTCTCATCAATTACTTCATTCTTCATTTTTTGAGATATTTTCTGCAAAGTAAACAAATAAACACAAATTAAATAGCATATATTCTAAAACGATAATAATTTATTCTAATTTAGATGTACAAATAAGTGTATAAAATACACTTATCAACGCCCTATTATTTGTACCTTTTAGAGAGGACACTGTCGTTTCTATAGGTAATTTTTTAGAGACGACAGTGTCCTCTCTAAAGATATAAAAGACAAGAATTTGCATCTAAATTTAGAGAGGACAAACTTGTCATCTCTATAAGCATATCTTTAGAGATGATATATATGTCGTCCCTAAAGGTACACATATAGAGACGACAATGTCGTCTCTATATGTCAATTTTTAGAAACAATACATTGTCGTCACTATAAGCATATCTTTACAGATGAAACGTGTCATCTCAAAAAGGGTTGAAATGGCGCGAACTTTGGCGCCATTTCATTGCGCGTTGTGGTTTTAGAAATGATATTTTGGTCTTTAGAGACGACATATGTCGTCTCTGTAGGGTCACCATATAAATTTCAGCAACCATTTTCAATTGTCATTTATTGAGGAACCATTCTAGCTCATACTTTCGTCCGAATTGTTTTTTGGTAGATTCAAAGCTTAATATCAAGAAAGGTACTTTTATTTTATTTTGTTAACTTTAAAATTCTTTTATATGCTCTGTACACTTAATTGCACTTTCATAAACCTTAGAATGTCATTTGAAGATTAATTTGATAAGCACAAACGTCCTTATATTGGACCATTTGATGTTTACAAATTAATTTTTGAATTGTCCCATTTTGTACAGTGTGACATTGGTTTGTGAGTTACTAGTTGTGTTATATTATATTTGTTCTGCAATTGTCTAAGTAATTAGCGCGTGACTATTTCGACAGTTTTCTCTTTTATTCTCCGGGTGTGGACTATGTTTAATACAGTGCGCGCACTTAGGAGAATATAAGGGAGATGCTGTCGAAATTTACGCGTGAAACAAAGGCAATAACAGGATAAATTAACACAACATGTAATTTACATATCAATGTCGAATGGCTAGGGCCCATACCTGAAACTAGAATTTGAGTGATAAGGGGTTATGGCATCCTCACATTACTCATATATTTTTCATAACATTGTTTTTTTATTTTTCAGTTATTCATATTGGCAATGGAAATTGATAAGAGTTGGATTAAGCTTAACAGAACGCGTGCTAATTTTGAAGTATTTTGGAATGGTATGAAATCATTTATAAGCATGGTTAGACCATTAGAAAATGATTGGGGAATGATTACTTGTCCGTGCAAAAGTTGCGTAAACAGGTTGAAGCAGATGGTGGATACCGTGGAGAATCACATATTTCGATATAGTTTTTTAGAAAGTTATGATAGATGGATTTATCACGAAGAGAGTGAGGAGGATCCTGTTAACATACATCAGCGGAATGTAAGATCAATTGAGGCGGATGAGATGATAGATGTATTGAATAATGCTTTCAGTGATGGTCCAACCTCGACTGCTTCTGACGTCCATTACGACCAATTATTTGAGGCTCTTCATTTAGAGTTGTACCCTGGAGTATCTTCATTCTCATCATTAAACTTTTTGGAAAAGTTAATGCATCTGAAGGTGGCAAATAAGTGGACAAATAAATCGATCAATGAGCTATTGAAGTTGGCATTCCCCAAACTGAATCTCGTTGATTCTCACTATGAACCTAAGAAGCTCATGTCAAAATTGGGTCTGGGATACGAAACTATTCATGTTTGCAAGAATGATTGCACACTATTCTGGAAAGAAAATGCATATAAACTGATGTGATCCAGACCACGAATACAAGCCCGCACAAAGATCCGTTGAAGATCGAAGGAGGGCCGATGACTCGATTGCAAACAAAGAGGGCCAAGGAAGCAATGGACAAGTTAGTTCAAGAAACAATGGCCAAAACAATGTTCGTGTCATCAAAAGAAGCAATTTCCATGTTGGGAGCTAGTCGAGAAGACGAGTGGATCAACCTCATTCAAGCCGTCGAAGAAGATTGTCAAATTTCAAGAATTACGGCTGTAATTCATAATTCTCACGGCCGTAACCAACTTGCTGCTGAAAACTGAATTTTTGAAGAAAGTGAACTTACGGCCATAACTAATATTTATCACGGCCGTAACGCAGCCTCGGATCAAAAACAAGATTTTCAGAAAATATAAATTACGGTCGTAAATATTTATATCACGGCCGTAACTGTTAAACAGAAACCATGTTACGACCGTAAAGGGAAGGGTCACGGCCGTAATTCACCATACGCGTAAATTAGGGTTTTTAATTATTTCCTTAATTTTAGTTATTTGTTTCATTGTTTAATTAGAACTCTTAAACCTAGTTTTGACCCTATTTATAGGGATGTAATTTTCATTATTCAACACACAACTTTGATATTATAATTGAGAGGCTATTTTGCTTTCATACTTTATTATTTATTGAATAAAATCCGAACTTGCGAGTTTAATTCTTGTTTGTTCAAATCTTGGGTGAGATTTATTTTCATTGTGATCAAGAGGTCAGCATATCTATTGATTGTGTTGGTTGCTTGGTTCAATTAATTTGAATCAATCTCGAAATCGTGATTCTTTGGCGTTCTTGGGTCGATTCCAATAATTTGTGGGTTGTGTAGCTACAATTGCTACGTGGTTTGTATCATCTGGTATCAGAGCTTAGGCTCCAAAAATCAAGGTTATATCTTTTGTTTTCTTGAGTCGTTCTTTAATCTTGTTCTTCGTGTTCTTCCAGTTCTTGAGTCTTTAATCCAAAAAGTATCACAAAAAATTCAATAGTCGTTATTTCCTTCGTTTGTTATCCAAATTAAATTTCGTTTGTTTCGTCTTTCTCGAAGTTGAATTTTAGAGAAATCTAAAAAAAAAAAAAAAAAAAACGAAAATTCTCAGTCCAATTACAATAGCAGTTATTTGATTTCAAAAAAATATATTCTTGACTTAATCCTAGTTTCCATAAAAAGTGTCAAGTTCTATATCAAGTCAAATCTCATTCTCTAAAGGTCTTCTTCAAGTTTTCCAAACAGTTCATAGAATTCTCACTCTTACTCGATTTGAATCATTCGGGCTTAAACTTGTTTGAGTTCGGGTTCGTTCTTTGAAGCAATTGGGGGTGAAAACAATTGAGTGGAAAAAGGCAGAGAGGTGAGATCAATAGAGGGTAAAATCCAAATTTGAGTGATACACGAGCGAAATGCACGTGAGGCATATAATATTTAGTTTTAGGATGTCTGAACAATCTGCTACTACAAAAAACAACGATCAAGTCAACATGACGGAAGAGATGGTACAACGGTTTGAGCGGTTGTTTGGGGATGTGATAGGTAGGCTAGAAAGACTTGAGCAACCTCGGGAAGTGCCAATGCCCGCAGGCAAGGTGGGCGAGGTCGTAGAGTAGAGGGGATCGATGAGAATGAAGAAGATAGTGATTTTGACGATGGGGTAATTGTGGATAGAGTAATTAGGCATGGAAGAAGGGATAGAGATCTTGACGGCGATAGGATGGATGGTAGTATGAGCAACATCAAAACGACAATTCCGTCATTCAAGGGTAGGAGTGATCCGGAAGCATACCTAGAATGGGAAAAGAAGATGAAATTAATTTTCAATTGCTACACTTATTCGGAAGAGAAAAAGGTTAAGGTAGATGTACTTGAATTCTCCGATTACGCTATTACTTGGTGGGATCAATTGGTGACTTCTAGGAGGAGGAATCGCGAGAGGTCCGTTAGTACTTGGGATGAGTTAAAAGCTATCATGAGAAAGAGGTTCGTTCCTAGTCATTACCATCGGGAGCTTCATCAAAAATTACAAAGTCTATACCAAGGATTAAAGAGTGTGGAGGATTATCATAAGGAGATGGAGATGTTGATGATTAGAGCCAATGTAGAAGAGGATAGGGAGGCTACGATGGCTCGATTTTTGAATGGGTTGAATATGGATATAGCTAATGTGGTTGAACTGCAACATTATTTGGAGATGGAAGATATGTTGCACATGGCTATAAAGGTGGAGAAGCAAATAAAGAAAAAGGGAACAGCAAGGTATCAATCTGGTTCTAATTCTTCTTGGAAGCCGAAGTGGGATAGTAAAGGAGATGGGACTGTTTCTAAAGGGAAGTTTGAAGCACCAAAAGGGAAGTTTGAGGCACCAAAGGGGAAGGAGGAACAAGATAATAAATTCGTGCCTAAAGGGGAGCCTCAACCATCTAGGAGTAGAGACATTCAATGCTTCAAATGTTTGGGAAGAGGACATGTGGCATCTCAATGTCCTAATAGGCGAGTGATACTTGTGCGGAAGGATGGAGCCATGGAGAGTGATAGTGAGGAAGAGGATTATAGCGATATGCCGGCGTTGTCAAACAGGTACTCGGGGAAAGGAGGGGTCATGTTCGTGCTGTTGGACGTAAATTGAAGGGCAGTTCTTCTTCGTCATCATCTAGTACACAATCACAATATCCATCTGGGATTGGTCAGTTTTTAGAGCGTGAGGCTCAAATGAAGTCTCGTATTGCTACCTATCATCATCAGATGACTGATTATATGACCGATTATATGACCGATTATATGCAACAGCTTATGGGCTCTATTCAGACAGTGTTGCCAGGATTACAACTACCGCCTTTACGACCACCGTCGAACCTTTCAGATGTGTTCGATTATGATGATGATGATGATGGTTTTGAGGAGGATGAGGATTTAGGAAATGCTTAGCATTATCTTTCGTTTTCATGTAATTGAACTTGAAATTTGTGCATTTAAATTATTTTATTTACGTTGTATTTTGATAAATTTGCACGAGATTTTTTTTTTGTTTTACGTCTGATATTATACACTATTTTAATTTTTAATTTATTATTATTATCTTTTTAATTTTTCAATAAACATACTTGTAGAGACGACATAGTTGTTTCTAAAGTCCAACTTATAGAGATGACATTTGTCGTCCCTATAAGTATAGATATGTAGAAACGAAATATGTCGTATCTGTATGTGCAATCTTTAGGGATGAATAAATCGTCTCTGAATGTTAGTTATTTAGAGACGACATGAGTCGTCCTTATATGTATAGGTCTATAGGGACGACTAAATCGTTCATATATGTTGAGCTTATCAGAGACGCTAGATGTCATCCCTGTAATTTAGAGACGACTATTTTCGTCTCAACTGATATTCAGCGACTCACCTATAAAGAGGACAAATTGGGACGACTTTGTCGTCTCTGAATCTTAGCAGAGACGACAATTGGTGGTATAGAAACAACATTTGTCCTCTCTGTTCCCATTTTTTCTTGTAGTGCTTCTTGTGTCTCACATGTGGCTTTGGACTCGGGAAATCCTTTCCACTATATATATATATATATATATATATAAAAGGTCATGCTTAGGTCAATTAGATTTCTCTCTTCCACGATGACGTGTTCCATCCACAATATATAGCAAACGGATGCAAGTCAGAATTCTTGAATGACCATATTAATGAAAGTATTGATATGATGCAACCACATTAGTTTACATAAAAGGGTAACACTAATGTGGTAAGTTCCAAAGATAAAACAAATAAATTTATATAAAAATGAAATTAATTTTGTTACATGATAACTATCCCAAAACTGTAGCAATGGAAATTATTCTTAAACTCAGAATTTGCAAATCATCAAAACTCTCAAATCTAGTCAATGAAATTATTCTTCTATTCTCGAATTTGCAATTAATCAAAACTCTCAAGTCTCCTCAGTACCATCGAATGGGGAACATGAGACAGAGGGTATCATTAGAAACGAATCGATGTTAAAAAGTGGTGCACTTGAGGACAAGAAATCTGTAGAATTCTGACTGAAATATGGTAAACTTTTGAAGCAAATATTATCAAAGCAATTAGAATAAACCTAGGCATTCCCCATAGTATTGCTGTTTTCATTCCCATCAATGTCAACTAAAGGAGACTCATTCTCATTCTCAATATTTTCATCACTGTCATCGCAGCTCTTCTTGGACTTCTGCTTAGCAGACTCGCCATCCTTCAAGCGTGAGCATCCAGTGAGTTTTTGCACCAATGTCATGAAATCACGAGGGTTCGTGTGGATTTTCTTGGGAGATTCAGTGTAAATGATAACTGGGGATCGCGGTTGAGGCTTAAATGTGGTGGTAGTCACGCCATAAGCTATGGAGGAAGACAATCTTGATTCAGGCGATTTCTTGATGGGCGATGGAGTCATGGGGTTGATTCTCTCCTCACTTATTTTTAAATTAACCTAGCATGCATGTTTGCTACCCTTAAAAGGGTTACTTATAAGAAAATACATAGATTTCATGACATAAAAGATGAAAAATGATAAATAAGCTACTTATTATTTTGATGTAGAAAGAAAGTATCAAAGTAACATGAAAGCAAGGAATTTTGCTACTTTTACAAATAAGTGTACTAATAATGATGTGACTATTGTATGATGGTTGATTCTTTAAGTGATGTGATGTATAAGTGAATAGATTCGAGTCACATACCCTATTTGTAAGCCTATTTGTACATGTAGCAAAACTCTAAGAAAAAAGTGTTATTAACACATATGTTTGGAATAAACACACTACTTAAAATTAATATGTTTATTTGACTTGATTTTAAGCTTAACTAATAAATATTATTTATTGAATAATTGTACTTGGAAAAATTGTAGCAATTGTCTCCAATTTTTTATCCCTTTTGCATTTATATTTCTAACTTTTGTTTCTTGGCAACTCTATTTATAACCTTTCAACTTTTCACATCTACTGTCCTCATGGATCGCAATTGTTCCAAAAAAGTGTTTGCATAAAACGACAAAATTACCCTCTAAATTAGGTAAATAAAAAAAGAAACAAACAGAAAAAATAATCAAAAATCAAGAAAATAATGTCTTGGGGTGTTCTTTTTCTCTTATTGTTTTTGTTTATTCAAGTTAGAGGGTATTTTTGTCTTATTGATTACTTTAATAGGATTTTTGGATTGAAACTATCACTCGAGTCTCACCAAGAAATAAGATTTAGGATAGGAGTCATGTGAAAGGGCATAAAGGTTGAGTATTATGATTGCAATCTTCCTAGTCTTTTGAGTTATTTATTTAGGAGAAACTTAATTATAATTATTTAAGCTTAGCCAAACAGGTATATTTGTGCTGTGAATGTAGATCAAACAGTGATAATGATTATCAAAACTTCAAAAAAATATAGAACTAACTTTTAAAACTTATGTTGTTAAGTAGTGGATAAGTTCCATTTCCATGCACATTGGCATTACATTCCCTTTACATTGTTTATTATAATATATATAATATTACTTCGTATAAAAAATAATTGAATTATTTATATTTATCTCGTCGAAAAAAATATAGGAACGAGGTTACCTTCAACATAAAATGGACTTGAGTATATTCATACTACGGTTTTTATTAATTTCACTTAAATTAAATCCTCAATCTTTGCTCATTCTTTTTACAAAATAATATATATACACTGATGGAGAATGTGTGTGTGATGAGTAATTGGGGCAAACGTTTGGAATGCTCATGTAAATAATGGAAAGAAATGGTAGCTGTGGTTGATGACGACGATGTATCAACCACATAAACATTTGGAATGCTCACGTGAGAGGTGTAGCTTATGTTCAAATTTCATGGTCCTTTTTACAAATAATATTTATAGTACTACTAATTTCTGCCTACATTGTATGTTTTATTTAGAACATAAAACTAGTAACATCTCAACTTTTTAGTAGTCGGGACAGTAAAAAAGATAGCAAATGGGACCGTAGATCTCAGCAACTCTAAATTGTTGCTAAACAAACATATTCGACGAGGAATAGTCATGTGTGTGGGGGAGAAAAAGACTTGAGGCTTCACAATTTGACGGGGAAAGCCTTGAGTGGCACTGCCTTTTGTAGTGAGATCCCAAACTTCTCGCTTATGCCAACTTGTTCGGGTTTCATTCCTTTTTCAAGTTTCCATTCGAAGTTATGAATCAAAGCCGCCCCCATGAGATGTGTTGAGATTTAGAACCCAAGAACGTACACAAAATAACAGAAATTTATTCAAAATCACAACCAATTACAGATCAAAAACTGTAATGTAAAGTTTTACAAAAAATCGCTCAAATGACAAATTTTTAGAACTTTCAAATTGCAGAACCAAAACTACGTACAAACTCTCTAAAAAATGCAACAAAGTGTGCTTACAAACAACACTCAACAAATCTCTCAAACTATATCTAAAACAACTACAAAAATGAAGAAATGGATCAAAGATTTCTTCAGATATCAGAGAGTTTGAGAGAAGAGAGACAAATCGCCTCAGAGAAATCACAGAGAGAGAGAGAGAGAGAGAGAGAGAGAGAGAGAGAGAGAGAGAAATCTGAGACCAAAATGACGCGTATGACTTGGGTTAGGGTTCTGGATTCTTCACTTGGTCTTGATATAAGAGAGAGATCCAACGGCCAGGAGCGTCTGATTTGTTTGATCTAACGGCCTCAACTGGTTCTTGTTATAACAAAAAAAGCGTGTTCTGGAAACGCGACTTGGGCCGGGTCTTGGACTTCTTAATTTGTCTTCAAAATGTGGGCTTCAGACTTAATTTGGTTTGGACTTCAATTCTGGCAATCTGGGCTGCACATCCGGTTGGGTCCAAAGGTGTGGGCTACATAGTTGCTGGACCAATTAGTCTTACAATTCTTCCCCCTAATTGGAGCAGCCAGCTTCTGTGTCCGGTTCCAAGTGTCTTCAGCATCCTCAGGTGGCTCTTCCACGTTTTGTTCCCTGCAACAATTCAATGAAGCAGTATCAAATTCAAGGATATTTAGTAGTCCAAGTGCATCTTTAAATTTTGTTATAGGGATTACTTTTGTTCCAGCATCTGTTGGATTTAATTGAGTAGGGATTTTAACTAGTTTTACAAAACCCTTTTCAGTGATGTCTCTTATAAAATGAAATTTGACATCTATATGTTTAGATCTATTATGAAAGACATGATTTTTACTAAGATATAGTGCACTTTGGCTATCAGTGCAAATCTCAACTTCTGGTTTACTCAAACACCCTATTTCAGAAAGTAATCCCCTCAGCCACATGCATTATTTTACTGCATCAGTGGCTGCAATGTACTCTGCTTCAATTGAAGAAAGGGCAACTAATTTCTTTAGTTGTACTTTCCAACTAATGCAGGAAGAGTTTAAGGTGAAAAAATAGGCTGAAGTAGACTTCATGTTATCAACATTTCCAGCAAAATCAGAGTTTACAAAGCCTTTAAGTTCAAAAACATTTTTAGATTTAGAAAACATGAGACTCAGATTCAAAGTTCATTTCAAATATTTTAGTAAAGATTTAAGAGCTTCCCAGTGAGGTTCTCCTGGATTACTCATAAACCTAATTAAAATACTGACAGAAAATGCAATGTCTCGTCTTGTTGAGACCATGAGATACATTACATGATCTACATCATTAGAATAAGGAACATTTTTCATTCTGTGAAATTCTTTTGCAGTTTTAGGACACTGATCATTTGACAATTTAAAGTGATTGGGAAGTAGTAGAGTTACCAGTTTTGCATTAAAAAGAGAAATTTTTTTCAATGTAACTCTTTTGATTCAGAAAATTTTTTCCTGTAGATTTATTTCTAAACACATCAATTCCAAGAATTTTCCTAGCTAGACCTAGGTCTTTCATTTCAAATTCAGTTTTCAAATTCTCTTTAAGGCAAGAAATGACATGCATACTTTTTACCGGCAATTAGCATGTCATCCACATACAAAAGCAAATACATAGGATCAGAAATATCATTCTTAAAGTAAAAACAAGGATCATATGAACTTTTCTGAAAATTTAGACTTTGAATGAAATTGTCAAATCTTTTGTACCATTGTCTAGGTGCTTGCTTCAGGCTATAAAGAGATTTCTGAAGCAGGCACACTAGATCACTCTTGTTTTTCTGTTCAAAGCTTTTTGGTTGAGTCATATAAATGGTTTCATCAAGCATGCCATACAAAAAGGCAGTTTTGACATCCATTTGCTCAAGTTTTAAATCATTTTTAGTAACTAAAGCAAACAAGACTCTAATAGAAATATATTTCACAACAGGGGAAAAAATTTCTGTGTAATCTATGCCTTCTTTTTTGTCAGGAGGTTTTTCTACTAAGGTCCAGGTCTGATTTTTTATTAAGGAATTCATTTCCTTTTTCATGGCTGCAAGCCATAAATTCTTGTCTTTAGATCTCATTGCTTCTTCAGATGAGCAAGGTTCAGGATCTAAAGAGGTTGATAGGGCAGAGGCAGAATAATATTCAAAATCATCAAATCTAGTCGGGGGTCTAATTTATCTCCTAGTTCTGTCCCTGACTAGTTGGTAATCATCCAAAACAGGTTCATCATGATCAGACAAAGTAGGTGAAGTGGGTGCAGGTGATGCAGGAAAATCAGTATGCAAGTGTTGGGGTTGCTCAGGCTGAAAGTGAGAATCATCAAAGCTCACTTCAGTAATTAAAAAATCCTTTTCACAAAGTGGATTTTCATTCTTTTCAAACTTGCAAGGGAAAACTTTTTCATTAAAAACAACTAACCTGCTTAAAATGACTTTGAAACCTCTTTTTTCTTTAACTCAAAGTCTATAACCTTTAACCCCTTCCCCATATCCAACAAAAACGCATTTCAAAGACCTGGGATCAAGTTTGGATTGAAGCTGATGTGCATAAGCTGCATAGCCAAAAAATTTTAAAACTGAGTAGTCTGGAATTGCACCATTCCAGATCTGATTTGGAATGCTATAGTTCACAACACTAGAAGGACACTTATTTATTAAAAAAGATGCAGTTTTGACTGCTTCCCCTCAAATTTTTTTTTTTTGGCAAATTAGATTGGATTAACATGCACCCTGTTCTTTCTAACAAGGTCCTATTCATCCTTTCAGCAACCCATTTTGTTGTGGACTGTATGAAACAGTCATATGCCTAAGTATACCTTGGTGTTTGCAAAATCATCAAATTCAAAATTGCAGAATTCTAAACCATTATGAGTTCTAATTATTTTAACCTTTATATTTTTCAAATTTTCAACCAAGGTAATAAAATTTTTGAAAACAGAGACAGTTTGGTCTTTGGATTTCAGCAAATGAACCCAAGACTTTCTGGAGTGATCATCAACAATCAACAAAAAATATCTAAAACTAGAAACAGTGTTAACAGGAGCAGGACCCCACAGGTCTACATGCAAATTCTCAAGAATGACCTTGGACTTATGCACCCCTTTTTCAAAAGAAGAAGTTTTCTGTTTTCCCAAAGTACATTCTTCACAGAAATTAATTTCTGAAAACTATCTTTGCCAAAAAATCCATTTTTCTCTAACATTTTAAGTCATTTTTCTCCTACATGGCCTAATCTTCTATATCACAAATAAAAACAAATTATTATCAACAGTTTCAATAGTTAGAGAAGTAGGAGGGATTGACTGCACAGAAAGAACGTAAATTCCTTTAGACTTGACTGTACTAGAAATCAACGAATTGTTTCTCAAAATTTTTTTGTATCCATTACCGACTCTAATTTCATAACCTTCATTATCTAAAATTCCTAATGAGATGAGGTTTCTTCTTAAATCAGGGACATATCTAGTTTGATTTAAGATCAAAATGTTATTGTCAGCAAGTTTTAAAATCACTTTTCCAATCCCTTTTATATCACATGATACATCATTCCCCAGTTTTACAGAACCAGTAGCATGCACAGAGAAACTATCAAATAAATCCCTATAAGGGCACATATGAAAAGTACAGCCCGAGTCTAAAATCCATTCTTCTTTCATATTTGAAGTGGTAATAACATAAACAACTCCACTATTATTCTGAATGTCTACAGGTTCCTGTTGATTATTCTTATTATCATCCCTTAATTTCTTAAAACATTTATCAACTAGATGACCTATTTTTCCACAATAAAAACACCTTCTAGTTTCATCAGGCTTCTTATCAAATTTATTATTATCATACCTTTTAGTTTCAAACTTATTTTGATCATATTTTCTATTATCAAACCTATTATGATTATCATATTTCTTATCCCTAGGTTTGTTTGGTATGAACTTCTTATTTTGATAGCCTTTAGCGTGTCTGGGGTTATTCTTATTTTGGTTCCAACCTCTGTAATTACTTCTAGATGAGTTTCTACCCCTTTGTGATGTGGACTCAACATTGTAGGCCTCTTTATGTTCTGACTTAGACTCTAGTTCTTTATTTTTAAGGGATGTATGAATTATTTCAACAATCAATTTTTGACCTCCATACTCTAAGGCATTCTTGATATCTTTGTATTTATCCCCCATACTATTTAGCAAACAGACTACTTTCTGATCTTTAGTAGTTTTCTCACCAGCATTTAAAAGGTCCTGTGTTATTTTATTAAACCTATCTATGTTCTCTTCAGCACCTAGGGAAGGATCAAATTTAAAACTGAAAAATTGTTTCCACAAAAAAGATTTATTTGGAAGAGAAATAGAGAAAAATTTCTTCAAGTTTGTCCCAAAGGTCTGCAGCAGTTTTAGTTTCCCCTACTTTCCTAATCACAATGTTAGAAAAGTGAAGGAACAGGGTACTCCATACAAGTTCATCTAATTCAGTTCTTTTTTCTTCAGTAATTTCTGTAGGCCATGTCTCATCTATAGCTTTAGCACATTTTAATTGTAGTAAGAAGACTTTAATTTTTTGTCGCCATAAACTAAAATCCCCCTTCCCATTCCAAATTTCCACCTCAACTTTAGCAGTGGGCATTTTAAAAGATTATGGGAGACAAAGAATGCAAAGTAAAGGGTGGGAACAGAATAATGCAGACAAATTATGCCGTCAAGTGCAAAACAGAATGTCACAAATTTCAGATTGCACATAAAATTCACAACACAAGGCAGAAATCACTACTACAGATTTCAAATTATACAGAAGTAAATCAACAAAGTGTAAGAATCAGTAAAATGCCTTTCTTTCCTCAACCCTACTTGGGTCAGACAAGAACTCCCTCAGATTTCTGGATTCTTAAAAGGAATCCAGGACAAATGTGAGCAAAAGGGTCCAAGAGGGCTTCAACGAAGGAAACAGAAAAATCGAAAGAAAAAATTAAAGAAACCTTAAAAAGAGTTTCAAGCTATCACCTGATTTTTTGTGAATATTGAATTTCTTTTGAAACTTTTCAAGCAAAAGTTGATCTGATTTCAGATCTTTCAAAATCAAGTACCAGTGTGCCAAGTAACCAACAGATCCGTAGCCAAAATATACAAATCTTTTAAGAAACTCAAAGGTATCATACGATTCAACCTTGAGTTTGTTAGATCTGGGATTTTACCAAAATTTTTGAAGTTTTTTAGAAGAAAAATCAAAGATCCCTAAAAAACCCAAAAGAAAACCCCTTTTTTTTTTTTTTTTTTTTTTTTTTTTTTTTTTTTTTTGAGAATCTGAAAAGAACCCCCAAAAAATTTTGCGTATCAGAAACCCTAAGGCTCTAATACCACTGTTGATATTTAGAACCCAAGAACGTACACAAAATAACAGAAATTTATTCAAAATCACAAACTATTAAAGATCAAAAACTGTAATGTAAAGTTTTACAAAAAATCGTTCAAATGACAAATTTTCAGAACTTTCAAATCGTAGAACCAAAACTGCGTACAAACTCTCTAAAAAACGCAACAAAGTGTGCTTACAAATAGCACTCAACAAATCTCTCAAACTATATCTAAAACAACTACAAAAATGAAGAAATGGATCAAAGATTTCTTCAGATATTAGAGAGTTTGAGAGAAGAGAGACAAATCGCCTCAGAGAAACCACAGAGAGAGAGAGAGAGAGAGAGAGAGAGAGAGAGAGAGAGACCAAAATGACGCGTATGACTTGGGTTAGGGTTCTGGATTCTTCACTTGGTCTTGATATAGGTGAGAGATCCAACGGCCAAAAGCGTCTGATTTGTTTGATCTAACGGCCTCAACTGGTTCTTGTCATAACAGAAAAAGCGTGTTCTAGAAATGCGACTTGGGCCGGATCTTGGACTTCTTGATTTATCTTCAAAATGTGGGCTTTAGACTTAGTTTGGTTTGGACTTCAATTCTGGCAATCTGGGCTGCACATCCGGTTGGGTCCAAAGATGTGGGCTGCATAGTTGCTGGACCAATCAGGGGCCGTTCTCTTTGTGTTTCGATTTTGAATTTTGAGTTTTGGATTTTGTTTTGAATTTTGGATTTTGGTTGTTTGTTTTTGGATTTCTGAAAACATGTTCTCTTTATAATTTTGGAAAACTGTTTTCAAAAATAGAAAACTGAAAAATACGTTTACTTTGTAATTTTTTGATATATTTATTTTGTGATGTTTTATATGTCAAAAACGGTTGATTTGTTGAATTATATTAATTTTAATGTTAAATTAGTTAGTTCTCTATGTCAATAAATTCATTATTAATATTGTTTCAGCTAAACAAAAATTTAACCTCATTCAAAAAAAATCTTAATATGGATCTATATATACTGACAAAATAATATAAGAATTTCAAGTGAAGGAAGTGTCTCACATTTACTAAAAAAAAAAAATTACAAAAGAAAAAATCTTCACATGAATCTATATATAATGACAAAATAACATAAGAACTTCAAATAAAGGAAGTGTCTCACATTTACAAAATAATAATAATAATAATAATAATTTTTTTAAAAAAAAATCTTAATATGGATCTATATAATGACAAAATAACATAAGAACTTCAAGTGAAGGAAATGTCTCATTTTTACAAAATAAAAAAATAATAATAAACAAATACAAAAAAATAAAAAAATAAAAAAAAATCTTAAAAATGATCTATATATAATGGCAAAATAACATAAGAACTTCAAGTGAATGAAGTGTCTCACTTTTACAAAAAATAAAATAAAAAAAATTTACAAAAAAATAAAAAATAAAAAAAATCTTAACATGGATCTGTATATAACGACAAAATAACATAAAAACTTAATTTCAAGTGAAGGAAATGTCTCACTTTTACAACAAGAAAAAATAATAATAATTTACAAAAAAAAAAAAAATCTTAACATGGATCTATATATAATAATAAAATAACATAAGAATTTCAAGTGAATGAAGTGTCTCACATTTAAAAAATAATAAAAATAAAAAATAAAAAATTACAAAAAAAATAAAAATAAACTTAACATGAATCTATATATAATGGCAAAATAGTATAAGAATTTCAAGTGAAAAAAGTGTCTCACATTTACAAAAAAAAAAAATCCAAAACTCGCGTTTTGGTCGTTTTGGACTTTTTAACACAAAACATCCAAAACGTTATAAACTCGTTTTGAGTTTCCTTTGTATTTTTTTTGGTGTTTTGGAAAATGCGTTTCTGAAAATGGGCAAAGTGAACGCGTTTTCAATATTTCCAAAAGTCGAAAACTCAAAACGAGCCGAAAACAGCAAAGAGAACGGGGCCTTAGTCTTACAAGATGCACCATTCTGTAAGCCAAAGGCAATCCTGGACACATCCTCCTTCCTGCACCGAAGGGAATGAGCTCAAAATGTTGGCCTTTGAAGTCTAATTCACTGTCTAAAAAACGTTCAGGCTCAAACGAGTATGGATTTAGCCAAAGGCTGGAATCCCTCCCGATTGCCCATACGTTAACGAGTATTTGTGCATCTTTCGGGATTGTATAGCCATTGATTTCTGTATCAACTTCAGCCTTGCGAGGTAATAAAAAGGGACCAGGAGGGTGAAGTCTAAAGATTTCTTTGATCACTGATTGCAGATAAGGAAGTCTCGAGATGTCTGATTCTTCAACTTGTTTCTTTTCTCTAACAACAGTCAAAAGCTCGTTTTTAGCTTTCGACATTTTCGCAGGATTGTGTATTAGTTCTGTCATTTCCCATTCCACAGTGCTTGAAGTTGTATCAGTTCCTGCAGCAAATAAATCCTAGTATACACATGCAAGAAATTAGTGATCTTTTCAACATAGAAGAAGATCCATTTATCATTTTGTATAGTTCCCATCCCATCTGTTGACAAATTCATAACGACGAGGAATTATATAAATATATCGAGTACTCACCAGGAGTAAATGCTTCAGAACATCCAACGTCGTTAATTCGGATTTGTTTGTTTGGTTGTAATCGAGGATGGCTTCTAGTAAATCGTTTCTCAATGGACGATCAAACGACTGATCGCTTCTTGACTTCAACCATTGATTGATCAAATCATCAAATATAACAAATACTTTGATAATGTAACCTTTACATTCTTGCACAACACCTTGTGGTTCGAGGAATTTAAGAACTGGGAAGAAGTCTGCAAGATTAGGAACCGCTCCAACTTCCATCATACCCCTTATAATTTCTTTCATTTCTTGAGAAGAATTGGAACAAAATTGAACAATATCAGATCCAGCGAGGTGATAAACGCAGCATCACCAATATCAACCACTTGCTCTTTACTACAACAATCTTGACCATAATCACATAATTTCTTCAATTTTTCTTGTCGAAGACCATGGCTTGCGTCAAGTCTCTGTGACGAAAACAATTGTTCTTTACAAATTTTACGAAGATTTCGCCACTGGCTAGCCACAGGCAACCAGGCCACAGGCTTCTTGTAATGATCATATGCAGCAGCAGCCGCTGGAATTTATCGAGAAGAAAAGATATGGTCATGTTTTTGCAGAACTTGTCTGGCAATATCCGGTGATGAGACGATGACTGTATTTCTGCTCCCTAGCTTTAGATGCATAAGAGGACCATAAGTTTTGGAGAGTTTGTCAGTGACAGATGAGGGTTTTTTCCGAGTTGAAGAATGTTTCAGATTATTGGAAAAGGGTAAGGCCCCGGTGTTAACTTGCTGGATCTCCGGCGCCTTAAATTTGATCTTAGGACATGCCACACTACAATAGATAATACTACAAGCGTAAGTTTTAAAAATTCCATTGTTTTTTCCAACATATGGCACTCAAGTTACATTTATAACTGTGAAATGTGTTCAACTTTTTAGTAATAGTCAATCATTATTTAATAATAACACGACTTTGAAGTGAATTCATATTATATTTTTTTCGTTCTGTAAGTTGGCATTCATCCACCGGTTTCAAAATTGAGTCTTTTACATATAAAAATTAAAAAATTAAAAAAATCAAAGATGATCGATTGTGGGGTCACTTCCAATGGAACACGTTCAACACATTTTCCT
This sequence comes from Ligustrum vulgare, assembly GCA_963555705.1. Classification (NCBI taxonomy): domain Eukaryota; kingdom Viridiplantae; phylum Streptophyta; class Magnoliopsida; order Lamiales; family Oleaceae; genus Ligustrum; species Ligustrum vulgare. The sequence continues at coordinate 6,029,227 of OY743179.1, forward strand.
GCATTTAATGAAAAGTAGGGTCAATTTGTTGGGGATTGTTGCTACAATTTTCCTCCGTAAAGGAGTTAGAGCATCTCTAATGGTTTATGCATATTTTGATCTATGTGACAGTTAAATAGAAAAATATCTCACTCATATTGATAAAATATAATGAAATTTAAAGCTTATCCCCGATGGTCTTTGTTTACAATTTTTTATGTATACACGTGTCTTCAAATTAATTACCACCATCTCAAATAATAAACTTCCTCAAATAAATTGAAAATTTAATATTTGCATAGTCACTTTTTCTAGTACGTTATCTATATCTGAATATAGCACCATATAATTTCCCTTCCACGCCAGCATCACACAGATATGAAAACTAACCATTCGAGATGGAATTTTTAAATAATTATTTGTTTTTCTTATGTGATAATGATTTTTTTTCATAATTTATAAACCATTATAGATGCTCTTACTATGTATGAAATTGGATAACTGTGTATAATCTATATATATATATAAAATCAGCTGAGATTCTGGAATCTGTTTCCCTCCCAGAATCTCAATTTGCATCCAATTACAATTAATCCTACATTTTTAAACGGTTATTTTTTAAGATTTTTTTTACACAGTGATTTTTAACCGCCCACTAAATTTTTAAGATGTATTTAGATTGAAACCACGAAAACTAACCTCTCTCGAGCTCTCCCCTTGAGTGGCAAAGTTTTGTGCACGCAGTTGGTGTATTAATTCCTCCTTGTGAGGTCTTCTTCTTGGGACCTACATAGATGGCTGGAGTTATTTTTTTAGGGAGAGGGCGATGCCTTGGACTGACAAAAGGTGGTGGAATGATGGCGAGGAGAGGTCGGAATTGAGGGTGTTGACGTCACTTTTTATCACAAAGCTGGTCAACGAATAAAATGAATTGATCTTTGACTCATCATCTTGAGATAACTTGATTTAGAGATTTTTGGCTAAACAACCAGGTCATATAACTGAATTCTAGATAGTATGTGAATTTATGCTAGGTGGAACTTCAGATCATCGACTAAGGTCTGCACGTGTATGACCTGACACTCTGGTCGGCATGTGTATGACTTGGAATTCAGGTCTGCGTTGTGTATGACCTGGCATTCAAGTCTGCATTGTGCATGACCTGGCATTTAGGTTCACAAGCGTTTGGACCTGAGCATCATGTCTACAAGTTATTTGAAGTTAAAGATTTTTCTTTGAATCAATAAATTGCTCTCTCAAATGAAGATTAAATCCCCCTATTTATAGGAAAAATGGGGGTGGACATATTTACATATTTGGTCCTTCATCTAATAATTGCACAATGAGGCAATCTCTAATAGTTATAAGCAATTTCACCCATATTGATGTGATCCAGAACCCCGATAATACGAATCACAGCAAGCTTGACGGGAAAATTTAAATATTCAAGCCAAAACAAGAATTCAGCAGGTTCGACGAGTTTTGAAGATCAAACCGTGTCATCAAAAGAAGCAAGTTCCGTATTGGGACCGAGCCAAAATGATGAGTGGATCAACCTCATTCAGGCAGCCGAAGGAAATTGTAAATTTTCACATTTACAGCCGTAACCTATATTTATTACGGCCGTAACAAGCTCACTGCTGAAATTAATATTGCGAGAAATTGGGAATTACGGCCATAAGTGCTGAAGTTCACGGCCGTAATGAAGTCACTGCTCAAAAATCGAAATTTGGAATTTTTTGACTTACGGCCGTAAGGAAATATATCACGGCCATAAATGTGGATCAATAACAAGGTTACGACCGTAAAGGAATTAGTCACGGCCGTAAAAGTCGATACGCGTAATTTTAGGGTTTTTATTTATTTCCTTATTTTTAGGTATTTGTTTCCTTGTATAATTAAAACTCTTTAGTTAGGTTTTGACCCTATTTATATGGATGTAATTTTCATTATTCAACACCCAACTTTGATATTATAATTGAGAGGCTATTTTGCTTTCACAATCTTATTCTTCATTGAATAAAATCCGAACTAGCGAGTTATTCTTGTTTGTTCAAATCTCGGTGAGAATTATTATTGCTTGTGATCAAGAGGTCAATATATCCCAGTGATTGTATTGGTTGCTTGGTTCAATTAATTTTAATTGGATCCATAAATCGTGGTTTCTTGGCGTTCTTGGGTCGATTTCAATATTTTGTGGGTTGCGTAGCTACAATTGCTACGTGGTTTGCATCACATATCTTCATATAATTATCATATTGACCCTTTAAGTTTATCTTGAGAAGTCTTGATCCTTAGTTTGACGTGGAACTTGACCAATAAGCTTTTTAACTACTAAATAGGTGACTCTTAACCTTGACCCGAATTTATGGGGTGCAACAAATGTCTCCCAAGGTCTAGACTTATGATCACCTTACGTTCGGACCTTGTTTAAATACCAACCCTTGCTTCAAGCCGAATCTGCTTCTTTTTCTTGAGTCGTTTTGGTCGTTCATATGTAGAATTGATGTCCAAATCCGCTTGTCAAACCAGAAACATAATTCAGGTCGATTGGAAGATGAAGGTGAAGGATTGAAGTTCACATAGAAGCAATCATGCGTATAGGCGTTCACCTTGAACCCATAATCAATAAATTTCGATTGGGTCATACTGTTTTTTATTTGATCCAGGTAGTCGAAGTCTTCATTTCATTTATGGACTTGATTTGAGGAGATAGCTGAAGAGTTGAGGAGTTGAAATAATTACCAGCTGAAGAGTTGAGGAGTTGAGATAATTATGAGCCGAGGATTTGAAATAACATCCTGTTGAAGAGCAGAAATAATTTCCCGCTGAGGACCTGAAATAATATCCAGCTGAAGAGTTGAAATAATTAACCGTTGAGGATCTGAAATAATATCCAGTTGAAGAGCTGAAATAGTGGCCAACTGAAGAGGTGTCCTAGTTGAAGACCTAATTGCTTCAACTTTTATTTTTAAAGAGTGAATCTGATTCATTTGACTACTTGCGAAATTTTTTCTAAGTATTCAAGCCAGTCCATTTATTCAGATCATTCGATAAGTCAAATTCTGACGAAGCATACTTGCGTGGATCAAAATATCAAATCTGAAGGTAACTCAGTGGTCTGAATTAGTTGATAAGAATATAATCAAGATGACCTCAGGGATTGGACCAGACCTTGTGGGCGTTGTTATGTCTAGTCTCAAGGGTAACAGTAATGAAGACCTCATGGACATGATTTTGTTGTATCCCTCGGGTAATAGCAGTGAAGATCTCAAAGACTTGGTTCTCTCGTGTCCCCTATGTAATAGTAATGAAGACCTCAAGGGCTTGGTTCTCCCGTGTCTCCCAAGGTTTTACTTCATCATGGGGATTTCAAATAGTCATGAGGGTGTACCTCGTCATTAAGGTCCACTTTACCATGGAGGTTTCACCTCAACATAGTCACCTCGTCTTGGAGGTCTTACCCCGTCACTGAGGTCTACTTCACCTTAGAGGTTTTACCTCATCATGGCCACTTCCTCTTCATGGAGATTTCACCTCGCCACGGATGTTTCACCTCGTCATGGTCACCTCGTCTTGGAGGTCTCTCCTCGTCACTAAGGTCCACTACACCGTGGAGGTTTCACCTTGTCATGGAAGTTGCACCTCATGATGGTCACCTCCTCACCATGGAGGTTTTACCTCCTCTTGGTCATTGAGGTCCACTTCACCATGAAGGTTTTACCTCATCATGGTCACCTCCTCTTCATAGAGATTTCACCTCACCATGAATGTTTCACCTCATCATGGTTACGTCCTCGTCATGGAGGTTTCACCTCACAATGGAGGTTTCATCTCATGATGGTCACCTCCTCGTCATAGAGGTTTCACCTCATCATTGAGGGTCACTTCACCATGGAGGTTTTACTTCATCATGGTCACCTCCTTGTCATGGAGGTTTCGCCTCACCATGGAAGTTATATCTCATCATTGAGGGTCACTTCACCATGGAAGTTTTACCTCATCATGGGATCACCTCCTCGTCATGGAAATCTCACCTCACCATGGAGGTTTCACCTCATCATTGAGGTTTTTGGCTAAACAACCAGGTCATATAACTGAATTCTAGATAGTATGTTAATTTATGAGAGGTGGAACTTCAGATCACTGACTAAGGTATGCACTTGTATGACCTGACACTCAGGTCAGCATGTGTATGACCTGGCATTCTAATCTGCATTGTGTATGACCTGACATTCAAGTCTACATTGTGTATGACCTAGCATTCAGGTCTACAAGCGTTTGGACCTAAGCAACATGTCAAGCGTTTGGACTTTAGCATCATGTCTGCAAGTCATTTGAAGTTAAAGATTTTTCTTTGAATTAATAAATTGCTCTCTCTCAAATGAAGATTAAATTCCCCTATTTATAGGCAAAATGGGGTGGACATATTTACATATTTGGCCCTTCATCTAATAATTACACAATGAGGTAATCTCTAATAGCTATCGGCAATTTCTCCCATATCTTCATATAATTATCATTTATCATATTGACTCTTTGAGTTTATTTTGAATAGTCTTGATCCTTAGTTTGACGTGGAACTTGATCAATAAGCTTTTTGATCACTAAATAAATAGGCGACTCTTAACCTTGACCAGAATTTATGGGGTGCAATAGAGGGCTTTGCAAAAGATTCCATACATGATTTCTGCATATGCGGTTTATGATTTAGACTAATCTTTAGAGAGAAGAAAACTATGGGCGAATGTAGGTGTAAGGTTTTGATGGGGACTATGGAGGTGGGTTGGTGTGTGCGACAAACTCAAACTCTAACCCACGTTTTTGAATGTTTGAAGAAAGAGAAGAGGCTGGATATGGACTGTTGAGATAGGCTTTGGAAAGGCGGTTATGGAGGTCGGTGAGGTCGGCAAAGCGGCTCTTTGTACATGAATGTATTTCAACCAACGCCTTTTGGTTATGTTTTATTCTACGAACAATGAAGACTAATGCCAGTTTTTTAAGAATATTCAGAAGATTACTGATACGTTTGGTGGTAATTTCAGTGTCGAGAAAAGATTCTCTTATTTTGATCATCGTAAGGATGGAAGAGAATTCCCCTATGGATTCTTTAAACTCTTTCCAGTCAGTAATTCTGGTTCGTAGTTTTAGTGCATTGTAATTAATTTCCCATGTGGAAAACAATTTTGTCACATCTTCCATTTGATTGATCTACTCACTGAAAACAATTTTGTGTTCGAGAGAAGATGATAAAACCCGTGGTCTACTCATTGAAGCTCCTCTCAACCCTCAGGCTAATCGCAAGAAGATGACGCAAATTATGTTTGAGACTTTTAACAGTATTGCCATTTAAGAAATCTATTGTATTTTGTTTTCATGTTTACTAGAAAAACTAGTACATAATCTGTGTTCACATTTTTCCCCATTTTTGGTTTACTGTTGGTATGGCCTTGGGAAAAAAAATATTTGTCTATACATATTTTAGTGATAAATGGATTGTTGATCTAATCTATAATAGTTTGCTTCTTATTATTTGGACATTGCTTCAAATTTCGTATCCGCATCGATGTGTTTCCAAGGAGAAAATATTTATAATAGAGCAAGAAATAGAAGAGATAGATGTCATGTTAGGATGTTTTGTTCAATGAGATTGAAATGGAACATTAATGATTTTATACAAATGGCTATATTTTCTTATACCTTAAGGAGGTGTTAAAACTCATAAAATAAGTGGTTGAAGTTACCTTAACTATTGTGTTAAAAAAGGTGGTAGTTTGCAGTTCCCACACTTTTTATGACTTTTGGCACAAAGCATATTGGACATTTACATTACAGTTGTAATGTGAATGTCATATTTGATACTCAAGCAATTCTGAAGAGGACACATAAGATCATTACTTTTTCTTCCTTAATACGTAGTTTTTGCTTCTTATTTCTCAATTGTATTTTTTTTTTGTAACTTAGACTCAGTTAAAATGAAATATGTCCGTGTATCGCACATGTGTGAAACTAGTATATTGAATTTCAAAAGTCCACTATGGAATCTTATAAAATCTCATTTCCCCGTTACCTTGTTTTTCACAACTCTTAAAACTGAGTTTTGGTGTAATTTTTAAACACTAACCCATGTTTGGCCCCATTTTATGAAAATCAAAGTTTTAAAACACTTAATCTCAACCAATTATTTTAGTCAAATCCATCTTATTTGACTTTTCAAATATTTTTAACCATACATTCTCCCAAAAATATTATTCAAACACATATTATTTCTCAAATAATGGGGCCAAGCAGGGACTATTAATAGTACTAAATACATGTTTTACACGTCTTATATATAATATGAATATTTTTGCATAATGGTTTTAAAGCGTTAATACATTTTTTGAAATTAGTTAAGATAATTAATATCATTAAAGAACAAATTAAAATTATTAAAAAGAATAATGTGAATTAATTTTTTTTATGAAATATGTATATAATGTGAAAATATAATAAATCGAAATGTAACATTTTGATTAGTGATTTGGAAAAAAGTAATTATGTCAAATTTAAGATGTTTCACTATTTACTATTTAGCAATGTTATTTTTTGTTAGGTTGAGATAATATTATCATAAACCTATAACGTTTATACAGAAACTTTTTAAATGCCTAAAATTTTTTAACACATCAAAACATTTAAATAAAAATATTGCGGAATTAGACTTAAATAATACTAGCTACTCGATTTTGCAATTAAAAGATTCAGATAGTTAATCTTTAACTATAATTTTGTGTCAAAACCAAATATTCAAATAAAAAATGGGAAGGCTAAAGAAAATTTAAGATTTTTCCTATGAATTAAAGTTAACAATACTAAGTGAATGTGAATTATGGGGATGAGCTCTATTTTTTTGGAAAATTAATATTTCAAAAATTATAATAATATTTTATGAAAATGCATATTGGATCATGTTTTTAGGGGTTAAAATTAAAAATTTTGAGCATATGATTTTGAAAGAATCTAATTTCAGAAAAGAATCAACTTTTGGAGATTTATTTTCTTATCCAATGTTTAAGAGAGTTAAAAATGCAAATTTCAATAACAACTAAATATTCTGCAACTTACAATTCGTCCATAAGTGAAAATGTGGCATTAGAATTTTCGCTTGTTCAAAATCAGTGTTTTAAAAAGCGTAAAACGCAATGAAGTGGCAAGGCCCATTGACGGAACCAAGAGGGGTCATGGGTGGTCAATTGACCCCCAACTTTTAACTTTTAACATTTTTTTATTTGAAAAACAAATGCCAATTTTCCTAATCTAGAAGGACATGCCAAGCATAAAATGATTATTTTGAAGATTAAAAAATGATTTGAAATGAATCACTTATGCTAAGCTAAGTATATAGGTCTCAAATGTGGCACCAATTCATGCATGCAAAATTTCAATTTAAAAAATCATTGATTTACCATGTTTCCGTCTCAAGTTTTCGGATTATTACGAGGTAACAAATGAAGTCGAAACGTTGTATTCTTGATATCATTTCAAAGTGCTCGCGACCTAACTTCCAACATTATTGAAGGCAAGTGAAACAATCAATCGTAACAAAAATTATGACGCTTCAAAGTAGAAAGTTTCAATCTAAAGTTTCAGGATTTCGATAATGAATTTACTTTAAAAATTCGCCGACGATAATACGCTAGTCAAATCCAAGAATTGCCTATGTTATCTCAAAGTTGGTTTCGAAAACTCCATCGTAGACATATCAAATGTCCAAACGGACATAAAAATAATTAAAATTGTATCAAAAAATGAATGTTTAACTTGTATGTTCTTTATAATTTTTTTAATCAATTATTTCATTGAAATTTATTTTTTTCACACGATAAATTTCTCAACATAATTTTATTAGTTTATTAGGAGACTTTATATGGATATGACATCATTTGTTTTAAGTCGTAACATATGATGTCAAATTTTTTTTAGAGAAAAGCAATAAGTTGTGATCTTTCATGATTGATGTAAGAAAGATTATTAGGACTCATAGGATGACTTAATGGGATTTGGGCATGATAAGTCACACAATGTTAAATATAATTTTTGTATAAGTATGCGTTTGATATTGGTTATTCACACACACATTTAAAAGTTGAGCATGACTTGACTAGAATTATTTGTTTACTTTGTTGTTCAAAACTCTTTGCCAAAGATGTGAATTGATTTTTTTATTGAGGCTTATGATGACCATGTTGACACAACAAAAATATTTGCTATTTTCTAGTATTATTTATTAGTTTATTTTTACATTGTTCAAGGACAAACAATAATTCTAGTTTGGGGTATTGATAAATACATTGTATACACTTGTTTGTATGTCTAAATTCGATTATATTATTGTAATTCTTGAATAATTGCTACTTAATTGCTTTATATTTGTTTATGTTTTAGGAATTTTCCCAAAGTCATTGAAATGAAGTACTAAAGTGGAAAAGTGGGCATTTGAATGTCATTTGAAGCTAAAAGGAGCAAAATAGATGATGATGTCGTCAAGCGGGATTTTCAAGGAGAGTTGAGTGGAAGGAATCAAGGTTCGAGAGTTAAATTGAAGATGGATTGAAGTTTGGAAGAATATTTGGAGTGTTTGGAAAGTTCAGGGACTTAATAGTTGTAATCAGAAGATGAAGGACTCGCATGTAAATAAAGCTCAGGGGCCAACTTAAATGTACCGAGAATATGGAAATTGCAGTTGAAGATTTGAACTGCGGGACCACGGGTTATCCACGTGGTGGCCAGTCGAGATTTCTGAATTAAGCAGAACCTATTTTCAGTCCACTACACGGCCACTAGAAGTTTGCCTGCACGGCCGCGCAGCTTTTCGAAGCCTAGCATAATCAGACTCATGCTCGATTTCTTTTACCAAAAGTCTATGTTTATTCAAGAATCTAAAACACCACTTCTCATTAGGCTTGGGCGTGGTTCTATATGGTTCTGGTTCCTAGGAAACCAAATCGAACTAAGAACCGATGGTTCTTTTTGCAAGATAAGAACCGAACCGGAACTTCTTTTGGTTCTGGTTCTGGTTCTGGTTCCGATTTCCTAAACTAAAATTTTTCAAAGTTAAGCGATGAAGCCATGGTAGATTCCAGCTGGTAAGAGTCATAAGACGATAAGGTCATCGACTTTGATCAATCCCTTTTAGACAATAACGTATCTCCTCATTCGTGTGTATGTACTCCTTCTAAAAAAAATTCAATTTCTGCTCGTAATTCTCCACCTTTTCATGGAACATTTGCGCAGGTCCAGCAAATCATTGAAAACAAGATAACAATTAATTGTAAGATGAAGAGTGAAAATTTATTGTTTGTTGATTCTTGAAGAATTGACGGCTAAAGGTTTGAAGCTGAACGACAGAACCAGTAAAAGAAAAATGATTTTAAATCTATAGTTTTTTGTTATTACTTGTTTTGCTTATAGTTATTGTAATGTTTAATGAGTTAATATTTGTTAGATAATTGATATTGACAAATGGACCAGATAACATGCATTAAGATTACAAATTGATGATTATTTTTATTTTTTTTAAATTTATATTTAAAAAATTTAAAAAACGTGTTTTGTTCTTGTTCTTGGTTCTGGTTCTGAACCAAGAGCTGGAACCGACGATTCTTGATTTTTAGATCAGAACCGTTTAAAATTTTGATAAAATTGAATTGAAACGGTGGCTCTGGTTATTTTACTCAGGCCTACTTTTCATGCACGAAAAATGGAGTCTTTGGAGACCCTTTCACAACTTCTCAAGTTCATAATTCATTGTTCTATCATTTATATCTTGGAGGGGAAAAATCAAGATAAAGGTGGGAGAATTGAAGATTATCAACGGGGAGTGAAATACTTGGTGCAAGATTTCCTTTTATTTGTTAATTTGATAAACTCTTCATGCGTTTTTACTTCTTTATTGATGAACAGTTTAGTTGGGATATATGATGTAGCTAATTTTACGCGTTTAGTTCCATAATTCTAGTTTTGTGCTTTAATTGCATGTGTTAATTTTATTTTGTATTTAATGCATGAATTAATTCACGACTAGTTCATTGATTTAATGGGTGTTTTCATAATTCGAGAGGTGAGCTAACACTTAGATCTAGGAATAAAATCTAGTAATTGGATGAACGATAGAGATATACATTCGTTATTATTGCGATGAATACATGAATTCTTGTGTTCTATGCACTTAGTCATTATGGCCAGCTGTTCGTTAACACGGTCGACTAACTAGGTAGAATTAATTTAAACTGGAGAGGGGAATTTTATGTGCATAAGTGAATTCGACCGAGCACCGTAACAAGAATAAAACTAGATGATTGTGATTAGAAGTATTGACTATATGAAATCGGATGTCACAACACTTATAAACGTCAATTTAGAATATTATTTAAAATATCTTATTTTTTGTTTTGCCTTTTAGTTTAGTCATATTCAAAATCTCAAATTATACCGTCCAAATAGGGCGAGAACTAAGGAATTCGATACTTAATTACAATCTCTGTGGAACGATAACTCAGATTCTAAAAGTCCACTTTATTACTTGGATGCGACATCATACACTTTCGATTTTAGCAAACATCAAGTAATCATACATTTCTCAACCATGTCCCTTACAAAATGAAATTTAGCCTCAATTTGAGACCCATTATTTTAAAATAATATGGTTTGTACTAGTAAATTTCAAAGAATGTGTGGTTAAAATATAGGAATCTTTTAAATTTATCTGTAGACTATTTTATTGGTGAAATGTGTGATTAAAAAAGAATTTTGAAAAAAATGAGGTTTGAAATAATAGACACCCAACAGGGGCTTAATGTCAACATATTTTGTTCTATCATGGTATACTAGATTCTTACTAAGATGGATAACACTTTGGTTGTCGTATACTACCCTATGATGTTTTCTATAAACCCAAATTCCTTTAACAAACATCCAAGCCACATTGTTTCCTTTCCAGCATCACAATCTTTAATGTACTCTGCCTCAGTAGAAGACTGGGCCACAATTTTTTGCATTTGTGATTTCCAACTAATACACTCGTCACAAAGAGTAAAAATATAAGAATAAAATGATCTTCTTTTTATCTAGATCACCTGCACGCTTAGAATCTGTATATCCTTTCAACAATATACCTTCCTTGCATCTACTGAAGTTAAGTCCCAAACCAGACGACCTCTTTAAATATCTCAGCATCCATTTTATAGCAAGTCAGTGAGTTTCACTAGGGTTAACCATAAATCTACATGAGCCAAATCAGATCTAGTGTATACCATTAAATATATAATAGATCCAACAGTATTAGCATAAGGTATTTGATCCATTCTTTCAAATTCTTCAAGTGTTTTGGGTGATTGATCAGTTGATAGTTTAAAGTGATTTGCAAGAGACAGTGTAACAGGTTTGCATTCAAACGTAGAAAATTTCTCAAACAATTTTATTACATAAGAATGATGGTTTATTACAAACAAAGTGCAATTTTCTCTATCTCTTTTAATTTTCATACCTAAAATTTTCTTAACATTTCCTAGGTCCTTCATTTCAAACTCATTGTATATCTATAAACAATAATCTATGTTGCCTGGAAAACAGAATTATATGAACGTGCTGAGAAGATGATGATACAGATCGACGAGTTTGAGAAGAAGAGGATACAAATTGAAGGGTTTGATGGGAAAATGAGGACCACTGCTAAGGGTCGTTCGTCGGCTCCAATTAAGAAATTTGAATTATTTGGTTGATTTATTTGTGTTTTCTAGGTAAGATATGAGGTTAAAAATTGGAAAGAGAAAATATGGATGGTTAAAAAATAGTATGAAAAATTGTGTAAATTAATTTTATTTTTTATTTTTATTTTTTGTCTTTTCCTATTTAATACAAGTAGTTGAACAGTACCTAATTAAGATTTGATCTACTGCAGAATTGGGATTACATATTTGAGGAAAACTATGATGACACCCTCCATCCATCACGTGACGGATGGAGTTTGAGTTTAGATGGGTGGGCCCCACGGCCCACTCACCCATAGGGGGTGGGGTGTGGAGACAACAAAGGTCACCTTAAAATTCCCGTTACGTATTAATTAATTAATATGTATTTATTTATGTTAAGTGGTGGGACCCTTTGAGAAGTATTAAATTAATTTCCAACTAAGCACGGTGCTTAGTCAAATATGTCGACTCAAACTATTCTACAAAAGAAATTATAGTTTGATTGTGGAAAAAGAAGAACCTGAGAGAGCCCCTAGCCAAACTAGAGACAAAGAAGACAAAGGAGGAAGTAACTGCACAGTTCCAACCCACCAGTCAATTAGAAATGGCAACGGGGTGGGTTCGGGGCAGGAATGCCAATCCCCGTCTCCACCCTGTCGAAGACTTACCATCCTCATCCCCGCCTCATTCTCATCTAAACAGGGACGAGGATGTCCATAATCCCCATTTATTATTATACATATATTTTTGTCCATTAATGTCTTTTTATAATGGTTATCTAATGTCTTAGTTATACAAATTCTTTCCTCAAAGTATTATTATTTTACAAAATTCTCATTTAATAGTTCTAAAGAATTATTAACATTAATAAAAAAAACTCATAATGAGTTTATAGAGTAGTACCAGTTTAATTATGTTAAGAAGTATGTTTGGAGAGAATGAGATACGACTTGAGAGTGAGAGATGAAGAATAGTATAGAGAGATGAAGAATAGTATAGAGTTGGAATGTAGGGCTTGATTTTGAAATTAAATATTTGAGCGCTGGGTGGTTTATGACACTTTTAATTTGTTTGAAATTTTTCAATTAAACTTATTAATCGGGGATGGTTTCGTGGGAGGGTATGAGGATTTGATAACATTCCCCATCTCCGCCCCCATCCTAGTCGGGGATACTTTTTCATCCCCGTCCTCATCCCCGCCCCATCCTCGTCATTGTCGGGAATTCCCCACTACGTTCGGGGAGTATCTCCGTTGGGTTTGAGGATTCCCCACGTCCATTTCCATCCCTAGAGTCAATAGATGCATATATAAGGCATCTAAAATGTTACTTGATCCAGTCAATAGATGCATACATAAGTGTTGATAAAAATAATATCGTAAGCGTACGATATCGCTAACAAGTAGTAAAAGTGGGCTTTTGAGTCCGAGTTGTCGATCCCACGGGGACTAGTTAATTCGTTATCGATTTACTTCGATTCAATAGAATTCCTAAACTAAAACCAAAACTAATTAAGAAAATAAATTGCAAAATAATAAAAACAAAATAAAAAAATGACAAGTAATTGTGAATCAATTAAATAAACAATGCAATTAAAATGAAAATAGACAATTAAACTAAAAGAAATTAATAAAAGTAAGAAACAAACGTGGTGGATTTTAAACAATTGAATGAATATCGAGACTGACGATTTCGAAATAACGTTCTAGCTTAATTTCTCATCTCAAGTTGTTTTCTAAAATTGTATTTGGTCGAATTCACTCATATATCGAATTTACCTCTCTCGAGTTCAAATTAGACCTATTTAACTAAGTCAACCATATATCTCTACAGCGGGTCAGAATTCTCCTTAGTTAAATGCATTAAATTTCCTAAGAATTCCTAAGTGACCACATGCAACCACAAATTCATATATCTATCTTTTTGTTGAAATTACCGGATTTTATTACGTGATCTAATTGTTAACTCACCTCTCGGATTATGAAAACAACCATTAAATCATGAATTGGTGATCAAGCAACTCAAGCATTAAACGCAATAATAAAATCAATACATGAAAATAAAGTGCCAAACTTGAGAATTAAAATCAAACAAGAAACATTAAATCTATTTCGTTAATCCCGATTAATAAATTAGTTACTCATACTTTTGGGAGAAAAAACAATGAATAACGTAAACAAAACCCGGAGTTTGAAGAGTTGAAGAATTAACATGTCTTAGCACCACCAAAAATTCAGACGTGCATTGCAATTGCTTCCAGTCGACAGAAACGTTATTCTTCTTCTTCTTCTTCTTCAAAAATCTGTTTATATCTTCCAATAAGTCACCTCCAAATTCAATTTATATTACAATAATAATCCATCCCTCAAGCTGCCTAACTTTTCCACCAGCCGCCACTCTCTTCTTCTTTTATCTATATTCTCTCCACTCAGCTGTGTGTATATATCTTCCTCAAATTATGGTAGGCAACCAACCCCTAGTGCAAATTCATTCCCAGTTCAACGGCACTTCTGTCCTAAAAATAACTCACGGCAGCTCTCTTTTTTTTTTTTCACCAGCTGCGCCTCTTTCGTTTTTTTTCTGCCGAGTTCTTCCTCTCCAGCAATATGTATATATATTCTCCAACCTCTCTCTTCTAATTCCCCCAGCAAAAAGTCTGCCACTCCTTAATTCCCAACCTACGTTCAAGACAAATTCTCTCAATTTTTCTCTCCCACGGCTGCGTTTTTTTCTTTTTTTCTCTCGGCTCCTAGAAGCCCTCCTTTCTACCCACGTCTGACCTGCGGGCTGCGGCTCCCCCTCTCTTTCTTGACTGCAATGTGTGTATATATCCCCCAACAACCTACACTTTTTGGGCCAAAGAAGTCATATTAATTGGGTTTATAGAAGCCCAATTATAAATACCTAGCTTATACTTTTAAAGTCTCAATTATTCCAAACAATTCACTTGGGTCCTTGAATTTTGGCATGTCTTCTATTAAGCTCCACTTTTATTCTTGAATAATTTCACCAACTTTCAAATTGTATGATTTCGCACCAATTATTATCCAATTGTTGTGTGATTGCTTCAATTCCTCATTTTCTTGATGTTGGGATAAAAACCTGAAATAATAATAATATACACAAACTAAGTAGAATTTATTCAAGAAAAACAACATAATATCCTAATTTCGACAGATAAATAAGTGAATAAAATACACTTATCAAACCCCCCCAAACTAGAATATTTGTTCGTCCTCGAACAAAAAAAATAAAACTAAACTATAAAAATAAAACTAAAAATGCAAACAGAAATTATTTTTGTTTTTGTCAATTTATTTACCATGCACTTCAATAATTCAAAATGACGATTCACTTTAGAGAAGAAATATGAACAACAAAAATTATTTTCATTCATCCAATGCTTAACTTCATCGTGTGTGTGTGTGAATAGCCAAAAATCGAATGCAAACTCATGTAAAAATATACTTGACACTGTGTGACTAGTCATGCAGTAATAAGCCCGAATCACATGTGGTCAACAATGATTTTCTTTTTATTTTCCTTACACTCTCATGGATGATCACGCCTTAATGCTTTTCTCTCATATCCCGAGGTCTTTCCTATTGATGTGGTTTCTAAACATGTTTACATTGCATTTTTCCACACAAGGCAGTTAGGATTTGACAAGTATGCAAGACAAACCAAGAATAATTCATCTCCAATCCCACACTCCAGTATTAGAAATTTTAATCAACAAAGCTTATACCATTTATATATCATTTTTTTTATATGGACGACTTTTTCTTTTAATATCCTTGTCTTTTACCATCTTTGTACAGAACTTTTCATACTGGCTTTCTATATGACCCATGTAGCGAGCTTTAGGTCGGCAGCTCCCAACTCAGTTGAGCTTAGGGTACTAGGTTCAAAGAACCCCTCAAACTTAATTACCTTAGTCATAAAGGCTTAAACAGAAAAGTTAAAGATGTTTTAGTGTTTTATGTGTAAGTTCACTCTCCGTACTTGCTTTCTAGTTGACCCCTGTAGCGAGTTTTAGGTCAATGACTCCCAAGCCAGACGACTTTAGGGCACCAGGTTTGAAAGACCCCTCGGACTTAATTACTCGAGTCAAAAAGGCTTTTGAAGAGCAGAATAAGACCTTCAGCATTTTTCTGTTTTTATGCTGGACATGGTTTATACCCGTTGATTAAAACCCCTTACACTAAAGATGGATCATTAAAAACTTCAGATCCTCAATCTGTCAATGCCTACTTGTACTTGACCTCTCTACCCCTAAACTGCTTCTTGAGCAGTTTGGTTCTACATTTCAGGTCAGGATCTAATTTCTTAAGGTTTGAGATTTTTCAGTCAATTCTATGTTCAATGAGCACAAGTTTACCCCACAAGTATTAAGCATCTCCCTACACAAGTTATTATTCGAAAGTGGCTATGTGCTCAAGTTTGATTAATGTCTTACATGGATGAATGTCAAAAAAAATTTTAGTTCACATGTTGTCCAAATTTTCTAACTAAAGCACAAAAATCATTTCAAATCATGTCATAAGTAATATTTTTTTTTTTTTTTTTTTTTTTTTTTTTTTTTTTTTTTTGTATCCAAAAAACAAGGTATCGAATGAATAAAAAAAAATGAAGAAATGAGATACCACCCCCCCCCCCCAAACTAGAAAGTTACATTGTCCTCAATGTAAAAGAAATGAAATATCAATTGATAATAATACATAAAAAAGGAGTTAGGTACTTCCCAGGTTTAGAGGAGCAAAGTGATAACTTGAAACTTTGCTTTGATCTAGCTTGGATGATTTCGACATGTTTCTTGTGTTTCCATGCTTGGTTGAAAGTGTTACAAGTGGTGTGTTCCTCGCAAGTAAAAGATAAACAATATTAGAATCATACACACCATTGAAATAGATCAACACAAACAATCCAAACTAAAACATAGGAAAAACTTGAATTTTCAAACATGGCCAAAGTGTGCAAAATCATGCATATGATTTGTTTTTGCAAACTTTCTTATGGTGGCTTAAAGGATGCTCGTGATGCCCTGCACTCCTTGCAATTTCCCGCCTTGCATTTCTCAGCCTTACTGCGCACTTTCTTGAATTCTTGATTGTTGATCTGAGTGTCACCTATTTTTTCTTCTCGCTTTAAATTATGTCCATTGGCATGTACCATTTTCTCCACTTTGAAGAAACTTTCTTTTTGATAGTATTTATTAGGATATTGAGTGACACTGAAAGTCACTTGATCATCCTGAACCCTTAAGATCACCTCCCCCTTTTCAACATCTATTAAAGCTCGTCCCGTGGCTAGGAAAGGTCTACCAAAAATAAGTGGCATTTGACTGTCCTCTTCAATATCCAAAATTACGAAATCTACTGGAAAAATGAATTTATCCACTCTAACTAAAATGTCCTCAATGACACCATATGGATGCTTCACAGATCTGTCAGCCAGCTGTAATGTGATTTTGCTTGGTTTAGGTTTCCCTAATCCAAGTTTCTTGTAAACTGAGAGAGGCATTAAATTGATACTTGCTCCTAAATCACACAAAACTCTATCAAATTTGAAATTTCCAATATCACAAGGGATAGAGAAACTCCCTGGATCTTTGAGTTTTGGAGGCAATTTATTTTGCAAAATTGCGCTGCACTCCTCGGTTAAGGACACGGTCTCAAATTCCCTCAACTTCCTCTTTTTAGAAATCATCTCTTTCATAAACTTGAGGTAAGCTGGCATCTGAGCCAAAGCATCTGCAAATGGAATATTGATATGCAATTTCTTGAATACTTCCAGAAATTTACTAAACTGCTTATCCATTTTGTGACTTTGCAGACGTTGGGGGAATGGAACTGGTGGGACATAGGTCTTGACAGGCGATTGAGATTCTTCCTTTGATTTTGCAACATTATTTTGACAATTTGAATTTGATATCTCATTCGTCTCCATATCCTTGTCTTCATTTTCCATCAGCTTTTCCTTCTGTTCATATATCTTCTCATGTATTTTAGGCAATTGCACATCACTTTTGGTAGTGATAGCTTGAACATCCTTCTGTACCCTATTTCTTAGGAGTTTATGAGGGAAAGGGATTGGAGGTAGATATCCATTTGGTGGAAAATATTCCTCTGCGGGAATGTATGATTCATCCTCAACAGCTACCTCATAAGCTGGAGTGTAGATTTTTTCCATTTCCACTGCAGAGATCATGTTGACTTGCTCCCTTGGATTTTTAACTGTGTTACTTGGGAGTGTTCCAGGTGCTCGCTCAGACAGTTGTTGAGCGATTTGACTTATCTGATTTTCAAGCCCTTTAAGTGCAGCCGAATGATTTTGTATGGTTGTTTGATGTAGTTCAAGCATTTTATCAGTCTTCTGCATGTGCTTTTGAAACATTTCCCCCAAACTTGGTCTTCTCTCCTGCATTGGTTGGTTAAACTCATTTTGATTGTTAGACCATTTGAAGTTTGGGTGTTGTCTCCAACCAGGGTTGTAAGTATGAGCATATGGGTCATTCTGTTGTTGATGATTGTTTTGCACAAAATTAACCTGCTCCTCTTTTGACTCCAACAACATGCAATTTTCGGTTGAATGGTTCGCGCTACAATTCTCACACACTACTGGTGATTGAATAGCGTGAATTCCTTGATGATGTGAAAACAACATGTCAACCTTTTTTGTTAGCTCAGCAAGTTGCGCATTTGTACTGGTCTGTGCATCTACATCATGCATTCCAGTAGCTCTCCTTTGTACTACTCTTTCAGACGGGAACATGGTATGTGTTTTTGCAATGAGTTCTACCAGGTCCCAAGCTTGGTTGACACTTTTATTTGTGATAGACCCACCAGCTGATGAGTCCACTATTGATTTGTATTGTGGTGACAACCCAGAGTAAAAGTACTGAACTTGAAGGCCTTTGTTATATCCATGATAAGGGCATTTTCTTAGAAGATCCTTAAATCTACCCCAAGACTCATAAAAGCTCTCACCGTCTAGTTGTTGAAACGTAGATATCTCCAATCTCAGTTTAGCGACCTTAGCAGGTGAGAAATATTTGTTACAAAATTTTCGAGCTAGGTCATCCCATGTGGTTATGCTAAATTCAGGTTCAGAATCAAGCCACTCCAATGCACTATCTCTTAAAGTGTAAGGAAATAGTCACAAACGAATGGCATCATCGTTTATGCCTTGAAATTGGAGATTTTGGCACATTCTCCCAAATCTTGCAACATGTGCGTTGGGGTCCTCATGTGCCTTTCCAAAAAATTGGAGATTATTACTGAAAAGGTTTATTAAATCTGCTCTCAATTGAAAGTCATTCCTTCCAAAAGGCGGATATAATATGCTAGAACAGTTTGCAGTGGCAACAGGAGTCAAGAATTGACCCATAGGAAGGTCTCCTACATTGTCATCTTGAACATTAGGTTCATGGACTTGATTGTTTTGTGGTGCTGCAGTAGGAGCAAGAGCTCTTGCAGCGGCATTTAGCTCATGTTCAAAGTTTTTGTTTGGATTAATAGGATCAGCCATTTGGTTCAGATTTTGTTGTTCCCTACGTCGTCCTCTAAAGAATTGTTCAATTTCAGGTTTGAAAGGTAAAAGATTTCCCCTTTGCGAACGGAGCATAAACGGACAAGAAGAAATTTTTTTTGAAAATTTTGAGAGTTTTTGATGTTTTTGTTGTTTTTGTTTATTATGAATCAAAATACTAAAAACTTAAGGCAAACTAAATCTAAAAGCTAAGAATGCTAAAAATCAAAATAAATAAATAACAAATTAAAATAGTCCCCGACAACGGTGCCAAAAACTTGTTGATAAAAATAATATCGCAAGCGTACGATATCGCTAACAAGTAGTAAAAGTGGACTTTTGAGTCCGAGTTGTCGATCCCACGAGGACTAGTTAATTCGTTATCGATTTACTTCAATTCAATAGAATTCCTAAACTAAAACCAAAACTAATTAAGAAAATAAATTGCAAAATAATAAAAATAAAATAAAAAAATGACAAGTAATTGGGAATCAATTAAATAAACAATGCAATTAAAATGAAATAGACAATTAAACTAAAAGCAATTAATAAAAGCAAGAAACAAACGTGGTGTATTTTAAACGATTGAATGAATATCGGGACTAACGATTTCGAAATAACGTTCTAGCTTAATTTCTCATCTCAAGTTGTTTTCTAAAATTGTATTTGGTTGAATTCACGCATATATCTAATTTACCTCTTTCGAGTTCAAATTAGACCTATTTAACTAAGTCAACCATGTATCTCTACAACGGGTCAGAGTTCTCCTTAGTTAAATGCATTAAATTTTCTAGGAATTCCTAAGTGACCACATGCAACCACAAATTCATATCTCTATCTTTTTGTTGAAATTGTCGGATTTTATTACGTGATCTAATTGTTAACTCACCTCTCGAATTATGAAAACAACCATTAAATCATGAATTGGTGATCAAGCAACTCAAGCATTAAACGCAATAATAAAATCAATACATGAAAATAAAGTGCCAAACTTGAGAATTAAAATCAAACAAGAAACATTAAATCTATTTCATTAATCCCGATTAATAAATTAGTTACTCATACTTTTGGGAGAAAAAACAATGAATAATGTAAACAAAACTCGGAGTTTGAAGAGTTGAAGAATTAACATGTCTTAGCACCACCAAAAATTCAGACGTGCATTGCAATTGCTTCCAGTCGACAGAAACGTTATTCTTCTTCTTCTTCTTCAAAAATCTGTTTATATCTTCCAATAAGTCACCTCCAAATTCAATTTATATTACAATAATAATCCATCCCTCAAGCTGCCTAACTTTTCCACCAGCAGCCACTCTCTTCTTCTTTTATCTATATTCTCTCCACTCAGCTGTGTGTATATATCTTCCTCAAATTATGGTAGGCGACCAACCCCTAGTGCAAATTCATTCCCAGTTCAACGGAACTTCTGTCCTAAAAATAACTCACGGCAGCTCTCTTTTTTTTTTTCACCAGCTGCGCCTCTTTCGTTTTTTTTCTGCCGAGTTCTTCCTCTCCAGCAATATGTATATATATATATTCTCCAACCTCTCTCTTCTAATTCCCCCAGCAAAAAGTCTGCCACTCCTTAATTCCCAACCTACTTTCAAGACAAATTCTCTCAATTTTTCTCTCCCACGGCTGCGTTTTTTTCTTTTTTTCTCTCGGCTCCTAGCAGCCCTCCTTTCTACCCACGTCTGACCTGCGGGCTGCGGCTCCCCCTCTCTTTCTTGACTTCAATGTGTGTATATATCCCCCAACAACCTACACTTTTTGGGCCAAAGAAGTCATATTAATTGGGTTTATAGAAGCCCTGATGCGAACCCCTTCGGTGCGTTGACCGAAAATTCCCACAACAATTTTAATACCAACCCAAGAAAGCTAAAGTGGTAAATAAATGGATAAACACCTTAACCCAAGTTTAATCACTACAACAAAAATAGCCTTTTGCAACACTCAAAAAATGTTGTCAAAAGGTTTTTGCAACGTTTGGCAAGTGTTGCAAATCGCAGTGTTGCCGTAGAGAAAAAACTTTTTGCAACGTTTTTTGAACGTTGCAAAAGACCTTTTGCAACGTTTATTAAGTGTTGCGGTAGACCCTTTTGCAACGTTTATTAAGTGTTGCGGTAGACCCTTTTGCAACGTTTTTTAAGTGTTGTCGTAGACCCTTTTGCAACGTTTTTTAAGTGTTTCCGTAGACCCTTTTGCAACGTTTATTAAGTGTTGCGGTAGACCCTTTTGCAACGTTTTTTAAGTGTTGCCATAAACCCTTTTGCAACATTTTTTAAGTGTTGCCGTAGATCTTTTTGCAACGTTTTTTGAGTGTTGCCGTAAACCCTTTTGCAACGTTTTTAAAGTGTTGCAAAAACTATTAACCCAACCTTTTGCAACATTTATTGAGTGTTGCCGTAGACCCTTTTGCAAAGTTTTTTGAACGTTGCTATATATATATATATATATATATATATATATATATATATATATATATATATATATTTAAAAAAATATTATTGAACAAATTATTTATAAAACCCAAATTTTTCTTATTACTTCATTAAAATGGTACTTTAAACAAAAAATAAAAGTAAATACATTATGAATTTTCAAATCCATACGAAATAAAGTCTTGATAATGTTTAACAAATTCACAATACAGAATAACAAATCTACGAAAGAAAGTGTTGATAGTGTTTAACAAATTCGTAAAATAATATCATCATTTGACAAAAGAAATATTTTACTACGGGAACATCAACTTCATCCCGCAATATAACCGTACATTTAGATCGCAAAATTCGGTCCATCTCCAAAAGAATATCTTCAAAGTTACACCTATAACAAGTTTGGACAAAGTTATAAGTGAATGTCATGCTTTACTTAATAAATGGTAGAAAAATAAAAAATAGAGTTAAAAGCAAAATAGATTTATATCTTTCCAATGTGATTTCATAGAAATTGATATGACTTGTCCTAAATCAATCTACTAGACCTGAGACGTGAAGTGCACTGATGACAGATGTCAGCTAGATGCTAGATCTACCACCAAGGAAAATGAGCTTTCACCCCAAGTGTAAATCCTAAACTTAGACGTGTTAACTTCTCTTTCCTTCCCTTCTATTGTAAAAAATTCTATAGAAATTTTGACATAACCTCCCTATAAATTGGACTTAGTCAACCTATAGAGAGACATCATAACCAACATAATAATTTAACAATCAAACCAACACATCAAACAACTTCCAACATCAGTCCCCAACTCCTCAACATCACAAATTCAACAACAAACTACATCTCACTAAATAGGACAATAAACTACTAAATAGCAGAAGTTGTTGCTTTCTTCCTTGGCACTATTTGAGTATCTAAACTCAAATGAAATTTCAAACTAATTCATATTATCAAACAAAAACATAAAAAAAAATTTTTAAGTCAAATTAAGCTTGTTTTCAAATGGACTTATCTGAAGTTAATCATAAATAAGAATTAAACAAGATCATTGAATAAATAAACATTTCTTACCACAAAAAACTCTTTGTTATTTCCTTGTTATTTCAAATAATAGTTTGCAAGACCTCATGTATTTGCATTAAAAAATTGCCAATGAACGCAAAAGTAAGTTCCATAATGAAATAGTACAAGATTGACCTTCCATAAGCCATCACTTTCCAATATAACAAACTCGGTACTAGAGTCAATGCTCACATTATAAACATCAGGCTCTGAACTCAAGTGTGCTTTTAAATTTTCATCTCCAAAAGCTCGCGCAACGGCAAGTTGGCCGTTAACCCGAGGCACATCTCCTGTAACCGAGAGATAAAAGTTTAGTGTGAGACGCACAAATCCAACTCCCCAATAAATGCAAAACATGAACATGTGTTGGCAAGCTTGAAAAGTTTAGTTACAAGTAACTTTACTTGTACATAATTATATTATGTCTTAAAATAAACTATATTTGACAAATCAAAGTTGATAATAAGTTACTTATTTTGATTTAAGATAAGTATATGATTGATCAGACATGCTCCTTTTTTATTATGGATCCAAGGACATACTTTGTCTCCAAAGAACTCGAGGAAAGGAGTCAAATAAAGTCACTTCTTGCAGGAAAGTCACTTCTTCATTCTTCTTCTTATTTTGACCCCTCACATCTTGCAGGAAAGTCACTTCTTCATTCTTCTTCTTTCGACAAGAAGCCATGGCTTGTGTTTGAGCTGCAGAAGATGGCAGCTTCTCAGTTGGACTTTTCTCAGTTGCCTAGTATCGTCATGAAGTTACTTGAGCATGAAGTAAAACTTAGAAGGGGGGATAAAAAAAACATGATAATGATGATAAAAAAAACAACATGGTGATAAGATTAAAAGGAAACAGTTGCATTAATCAAAATGAAATTGAGTCCACAAATATGCTTCAGGTTTAATCAATTCTTAGAGTAATTACATGATTTCTTCTGTAAGTATCTTGAATCTAAACTTTGCACATCTAGATGCAAGTGGCTCTATAATTCTACATCACGTAGAGTAATTACAAATATCAATTATAAAGAAATTAACAGGTTGAGGAAGAGGTATCCGGTTAGGGAATTAAAAAACTGAACTTAGAGGTTCAAATTACTCAGACTTTTGGACCAGCAAAAGATTCTTTTCATATATAGCAAGAAGAGTCCAGAAGATATATATTAGTATGTAATCTTCCCCAGGTTGAATGATGATTTTATAGAATTATGAGCCAAGAGTAGTTTAATAATAGAAACATAGTGTGCGTGACTTTGGCGCAGCATACATGACATATTTACATGTTGCAATTTAAAATTATCTAGAATTTAGAAGTTCAATAGTGAAAAGATACTAATATTAGCCAGTTCCACTTTTACTAGAATTTAGAAGTTCAATAGTTAGACATTTAGGCATGTAGCCACACTTGAAAAATCTGCATCTAATTCCAAGAAATGTGTCCAGTATTATCATTCTTACATTTATAATAACTTACTTCACTTAAGAATTGGTTTAGCTAAGTTTTCAGACCTTCAGTCTTCAGATATGAATCAAATATTGATGGAAGTACTGTATTACTATGTAATGAGAGTAAATGCTCAGAATCCATCACAGAATAGTATACAATTGAATTTTGGCTAAGTTTATAAGGGATTTTACAGTTATTCTTACATTTATGATGCACTTGTGACTTTTGAAACTGGTTTAGCTAATTAGTCAGAACATGAGATAAGAATCAAATACTGCTGGAATGTGCATTACTATCATACTATGCATTGCCGTGTATATCTTCGCAATAACATAAATTTTTCGGGGGCAAAAAAATATATGATTACTGATGAGTAATTACACCATGGACAAAGAAATATATTTTAATTCTTTTCGTAGAGAAACAATGGACACCAGAGTTTCAAGCTACACCCATACCAACATAACCTCATCCTAGTTATCATACCGGTACTTTATTTAAACAAAAGAAGTGTGGGTGTGAGAGAGGGGGAGAGTTAGAGAACTCTAGACTTACCTGCTGATGTAATTACAAATGAAGAAGAACCTTGTGACTTTAGAATATGTTTCCATAGTGCGTCGCAAGGCATTCTGCAATCAATAAGGTATGGTTAAATTGGTCTGGCATTCAATTCAGCTAGCAAACGTTATTTACCAATAGACTTAGTTGTGCATCTTCTGTCATTGAGTCAGCCTCATCAAGAATTATGATTTTATAAGGCAGGCAAGGATAACAACTGAATTGAAGAAAAGAAAGCATCCAAATGAACAAACAGAAGCAAGTCAAGTAAAATAAGATATGAGTTAAATATTGTAGAAATAAAGTATACCCTTGGCGACTAGAACCTACAGCCACGGCAGCGAAGTTTTTAATTTTTGTCCAAGCCTAGTAAACTCGCGATTATGAAACAATTTTCTAAATGACCAACGTCAATTTAGTACCCACTCAACCAGCCTTTTCAAGAAGCACAAACAATAAAAAGGTAAGAAGAGTAGAAAAGTAACAAAATCATGAAAAGCTTTTTTCAGGACCATAAATATTGCGAAGATTCAAATTAGGTAGAATGATGTCCTATCAAATAGCTATGCATATGATTATACGGAACAAAATTGAAAAATGAGCTAAGCTTATAATTAGTTGTTATTAAATTAAAACATATCATTTCCAAGCTTGCTCAAGAAACTGAGAAATATATAATTGAAGGTTAGGTGCGTTCTAACATATTATCAATATACCTGAAATACCACCAATTTAATTTCTAAAATCTACTACCCAAATCAGAAATTCAATTTCTAGGATCAATATGCGAAGGTCAGATTGAATTTTGACAATTAACAATGACTAAGAGATAGATTACAAAATCTGAAAAATCTTACAATATTGATAGAATTTCCCAGATGGGCATCTTATTTTCTAATATTTTTATTTCTAATAGAAAGTAAAACTATAAGAAAAGAAAGAAAGAACAACCCTTTGAATATTCAATTCCAAGCAAAATCGAGCAAGTAAATACGAAATATACCTTTATCACCAGCCCCCTTCACCGTCACCACCCATGCCAGGCTGAACTCCAAACCGGCCAATCACCATTTTCATCCTCCTGCAGCACCAACAAAATCACGGCCAACCCAACTTCAATCTCAACTCAAAATCAAAACCCAAATTAAAACCCAAAAACGTCACCTCCAACCAGCTCAAATCGAACCCAAATCAAACAAAAAAAAAAAAATCAAAACCAAAACAAGAAATAAGTTAGCCCAAATACTTACCTAAACCGCCGGCATGTTCGACCTCACTTTCCTTGAAGATTGACCAAAACCGTGCCTCAGATTTCGCACCCCAAAACCACTCAAATCTGCCCCAAATCGTGCCTACCTACTACCAATGTCGTCTCCTTGTCACCGCCACGAGACAGCGGTGATATCTCCGGCGGATTGGCGAACGGAGTTCAATTTACGCATCTCCTCGTTTTTTCGCTTTGGTCCGATCGTGAGAAAGAGAGAGAGTGTAGTGAGAGAATAATGAGAGAGAGAGAAATAAGATCTGATATATTAAATTTTCAAGAATTTGCAACTTTAGTCCCCATGTTTCAAATCTTTTTACAAATGAGTACCCTTTCGCACACCCTTTCGCAACGTTTTTAAAAAACGTTGCGAAAGGGTCCTTTTGCAACGGTTTTTAAACGTTGCGAAAGGGGTACCATTTTGCAACGTTTTTTAAACGTTGCGAAAGGGTACTTTTTGCAACGTTTTTTAAACGTTGCAAATGAGTCTCTTTTGCAACATTTACTTGACAAATGTTGCTAAAGCTCAATTGTTAACACCAATCGCAACATTCACTTCTTAAAATGTTGCTGTATGTCTCTTTAGCAACATTCAACTGCCGAATGTTGCAATTCAAGTGTTGCAAAAGCCCTTTTTTGTTGTAGTGAATTCTAATCCAAAATTCAAGGATTAACAAACCCTAGCCCAATGGGGGTCACTTAAACAAATTCCAAGGTGGGGGAAAATAAACAACAACACAAGAATAACAATACTCAAGCAAAGCTGATTAAATTCCAAGAAGATAACAAGATTAAAGAGGTTTTTACCTTACCTCAAAAGGAGGTCTTCAAGACCTAGCTCTCAAGAGCTCTCTAATGAACAAACCAAGTTATCTTACAAAATGAAGAGAAATGAGAATATAATGTACAAAATGGGAAAAATGTGCAATTTCGGTATTTACAAGAAAAACCCCGTTTTTGTGGAAATTGCAAGAAAGCCCCCGTTTTTTTTGAAAACTGAGGTGTTTCAGTCGACCGAAAAATATTTCGGTCGATCTCTGGGTCGACCGAAACTGGACTTTCGGTCGACCGCTCCTCGTCCGAAAGTGACTGAAGCTGGGTCTAAAATCCTTTGCAGAGTTTCGGTCGACCGGAATTAGTTTCGGTCGACCGAACTTGGCTGTTTCAAATTTTTTCTTCTTTTTTGCTCCAACTTGATTCTCGACTTGCTTTTCTTGATTTATTCACATTGTTTAGCCTCGAATCTTGAACCTCTTCAACTTCGGATCTCGTCATGGGTCCCACGGGCACGTGCATCGAGGTTTGACTTTCCCGATTCTCATCATCCCTTCCCTCTTGAAAAGGATTCGACCTCGAATCTTGCTTGAATGCACTATCGTGAAACTCCTTGAACTTTGATCTTGCAACATTGTGGATCACAGGTTCATGCGTTAAAGTTGGACCCTCGCGATTCTCATCATCTCCTCCATCTCGAAAGAGATTCGACCTCGAATCGGCACCTACAATAAAAATAGAAAATTCAGACACAATAAATGCAACTGAAATTTCATACTCACCGTGCAAAATCAACTTGTAGGCGTTGCCAAAAGCTTGAGATTTGCCAACACTGCAAAGTAGCAATTTGGATTTTATTTGATCGGGGGGTCGCTCCTTCCACGAATGGGAATACATCTGGCCGCCCGGGTCAAATGGAATATGCTTCCTACCATGGTTGGCATTGGAAATACATTGTATTCCAATTCCCCTAAATGGAAGCTCGAGCCTCCTGCAAAGGGGCTTAACCAAAGGTACATTCTCGTGCCCACCTAAACCAACTCTTTCTTCGATAAACATGTGCATAAAGTTCAACATAGTTAATAGGATAAAGTCACAAGCATCTTTAAGTGGAGAAAACTTGCTAATATGATGAACAATTAGATTACAAGCAAATTTAACAACCACAAAATTAGCACCAATTTCGTGCAATTGCACAATTTCCTGAAAGAAAATATTAGCTATGTTGATGACCTTGTTGGTTTCATGGTATGCAATCAAATGTAACATTTTAACACTCCCACCAACAAACGCAAAAATAGCATCATTTTCTTTCTTTGTTCGAAGTAAACCTGTTATAAAATTTATAAGATGAATAATCCAAGGTCTACTCATGATGGGCAAATATGTATGGAATTTTTAGGGGACAAACTTGAGTTTAACCATTTTACAAGTTTGGCATTTACTACAAGTGCCAACATGTTCAACACCAATCTTCAAATTAGGCCAATAAAATTGATCACATAATACCCCTAAAACCCCGTTGATTTTAAATCGCCCCATCAAACAACTATCATGTGCTCCTCCCACTAGCAATTCACGCATGACACATTTACAAGGAAACAATCCAATTTTCCAAAACAAATAATCATCATGCCCATAAAATCCATCAAAATATTGCTCACAACATGATTCATAGATGTTTAACAAATTCGGATATTTAACATGCGAATTCTCGACCATTCGAGTGCCACTAAAAGTGACTCATATCATATTATCGAGACTTAAATAGTAATGTAAAATTATTCAAAAGAATAATTAGAATCCCATAATTTTATTTGTGAATAAAATTAGAACATAATTTTTCTTACATAAAGTTCAACATAACTATCTCATCAATCTTAACCACTTTTGCCACTTCCATGTTGACCGCCTCGAACCTTCAATTATCTGAAAATGATAAATATCGTGGAGTGAGATTTATAAAATCCCAGTAAGTATACCAAGCATAATTTTATTTTGAAAGCATAGGGATCATTTTCATCATAACATAGGATAGGATCGAAATCCTCATAAACATAAAGAGACATAAGAATTTTACCGAACTTAGATGGCAAAAATTCTTATGTGTAGCGCTACTAAACTCCGGTCCCCTTAGCATAATCATAAACATATCATATGGGACCCCTAGCAATCTTGTGAGATTGATTTCATAGCAATGATCCAAACATTTTCGTAAAAACATAAGGTATATCTACTTTTCATAAAAACATAAGGTATTTTACTTTTCATAAAAACATACTTACTTTTCTTAAAAACATAAGGTGTATTTACCTTTCATAAAAACATACTTACTTTTCATAAAAACATAAGGTAATACCTTTCATAAAAACATACTTACTTTTCATAAAAACTTAAGGTATATTTACATTTCATAAAAACATACTTACTTTTCATAAAAACATAAGATATACTTACATTTCATAAAAACATACTTACTTTTCATAAAAACATAAGATATACTTACATTTCATAAAAACATACTTACTTTTCATAAAAACATAAGATATACTTACCTTTTAAAAGATTAAAATGAAGTGTAGTAGTAAATGGACCAAAACTTTCTTGACCACCTTGAATTTCTCTTACTTGTGGATTTTGTCAAGAGATTGGAAATAAGTGTATATGTGTAGAGTTGTGTGTAAAAGAGATGGATTTATATAGATGTGTAAAGTTGGCATAATGTAAACATCATCATTCAATTCTATTAATTTTAACACATCCTTTTCTTAAAGTAAAGCACCATTCATATACTTTTCCATATTTATACAAATATTATGCTCTTCATGATTACATATAATGGAGTCTTATCAACCATTCATATACTTTTCCATATTTATACAAATATTATGCTCTTCATGATTACATATAATGGAGTCTTATCAACCATTCATATACTTTTCCATATTTATACAAATATTATGCTCTTCATGATTACATATAATGGAGTCTTATCAACCATTCATATACTTTTCCATATTTATACAAATATTATGCTCTTCATGATTACATATAATGGAATCTTATCAACCATTCATATACTTTTCCATATTTATACAAATATTATGCTCTTCATGATTACATATAATGGAACCTCTCATGCTTGCATATATTTTCTTAATTTCAATAATAAAAGTAATTTGGAAATAAATAAATATTGGGATAACATTGAATTAAGTACTTGGACTTAATATACTTTAAATCAAGAGAATGGAGATATTTTTAGAAATTCAGAATTTAATTTAAAATCGAACGATCTTGACTATTTCTTGACTTGGCTAGACGAACACGTCGCGGCGTTAACTTCAAAATAATGAGTGAAATAGTAGCGACACAATTTTCTAAATATTAAAATAATTATTTAAATGCGTAAAAATTCTTGGTCGCTACAGTTGATGACCTTGTTGGTTTCATGGTATGCAATCAAATGTAACATTTTAACACTCCCACCAACAAACGCAAAAATAGCATCATTTTCTTTCTTTGTTCGAAGTAAACCTGTTATAAAATTTATAAGATGAATAATCCAAGGTCTACTCATGATGGGCAAATATGTATGGAATTTTTGGGGGACAAACTTGAGTTTAACCATTTTACAAGTTTGGCATTTACTACAAGTGCCAACATGTTCAACATCAATCTTCAAATTAGGCCAATAAAATTGATCACATAATACCCCTAAAACCCCGTTGATTTTAAATCGCCCCATCAAACAACTATCATGTGCTCCTCCCACTAGCAATTCACGCATGGCACATTTACAAGGAAACAATCCAATTTTCCAAAACAAATAATCATCATGCCCATAAAATCCATCAAAATATTGCTCACAACATGATTCATAGATGTTTAACAAATTCGGATATTTAACATGCATGCTCTTACTATGTTCAAGACGGAATGAGGGAGCATCTAGAAATGTTAGAAGCGAAGTCCTTTTATCATCAAAACATCCCAATAAATTTTTCCCATGAACTCCCCTAACTAGCAATTCCTTTAGAGAGCCAATATGCAAGTCAAGCATACTTTCACAAAATAAGAATTTATCATGCCAATGATATGTACTATATGCAACATTTTTACAAAAAGATTTGGTACCTATGTAATTGGGCACACGCAAAAAGTTGCATTTACAAATTAAGCACTCATCATGACAATGATTCTTACCACATGTTACATTTTCACAAGTCAACAACACACTTGTCAAATCTACATCAAGATCATACAACCCTCTAATGTATTCAAAACACAATAACCTTGCATTCAAAGAAATGTTAGGAGCATACCTCCTAGATGTTGCATCGGTTATGTCATTTTCTTTAACCTGTCACTTATCATCGTATCATGTGACCTCAAATATTCGTATTAATATCTCTAAAATTTCAATAAATCTTTACTAACATATCATACCATAATAATTTGTTATCTCTAAAAACTTCTTATCACCAAATATCCCAAAAATAATTAAAACAATTACCTGAATATTCGCTATGTAATATATCCAATAACATATTATTCACCAATCAACATAATATCATCAGCTTATCTTTTCCCATATTTGTAACCAAAACGTTCTGCAAAATTCAAATAAATAATTAGCTCCCAAATAACTAAAATTCTTCACTTAATTGCCACAACATTTCCCGCAAGGTATTTCTTTCACTTGTACATACTTATGAATTCTGATTCGATACGGTCCTTATTTCACTTTCATGTATTCTCGTATCATCTCACCATACCTTAATTATTATTATATCCAAAATATCTGTACCAGAATCCAAGAAAAATATTCCATGTCTCATATCTTATCATCAAATCTTCCTTTATCGAGAAACGTTAACAGCGCATCAATCTTGTTCCTCCTTTTCATTTTTTTTCTTTCTATTCCATACTTTCTCAGGGCATTAACCATTGTCTCTTCTTTTTATTATTTTATTCCTGCGCTTTTTTGCTGGAATCAAAATCACTTTGACTCACTCAGATCCTTTACGCTTTTAAATAGTTCGTGCTGGGAAGAGGTTAGATCCATCAAAACATGGATATCATCCTTTCAAACATTCGCAAGTATTATTCCAGTCTTCCCATGAATGATCTGAGAAAAATCTATCGGATTAGGCTCGAAAGATTGGGGTTACTGATGGCTCATGGCATCCCTGAAGATGTTCGCTGGTTGATAGAAGCAAAAGTTCGATTTGCTGGTGAATTGCCATCGACATTTCCTAAACACATGCCTGGTTTAGGCAAAAGCACCTTCGCAAAGAAACGAAGAGCAAAAAGGCTGAATGGTTGCTACAAATGTGCTCGTTGGAACTGTAATACTCGTTGCAAATCAGTAGGATATTCTTCTAACAATCGAGATGATAAAATCGAATTCATAAAGGGTGGACTGAGTAAGGAGTCTTTGGATGATATTCGACTGACTCTTGAGAAGCACCCAAGTGGGTATGTGCAACGTGAACTGCTTTCCTTATACGCTCAATTTAACGAAGACAAAAATCGTTATAGTCTCAAAAATATAACTGCAAAAGATCCTGTCTGCCTGTCTGTTTTACAAAATGAGGTTTCTGGCAACTCAGCATTGATATAAGGTAAATCTTTTGATACGCATTTAAAATATTTCTCTGTTTTCTTTCACGCGTTTTGATAAAGCTGGTAAAAATATATTTTCCTTTCTCGAGTTTTGATAAAGCTGGAAAATAAATCACCGAAAGGTGAAAGCTTTGATAAAATAGTCAAAAGTAGGCTGATTTTGTCAAAAGTAAATCTTTACCTTTTTTTTTTTTTTTTATTAGAAGACAATCAGAAACAGTGTAGTTTTTCGGCTTTAAATAGCCAAACATTTTCATAGTTCAGGCATCCCAAAATCACATCTTCTTCGTGAGTTTTCCCCTCTTTACTATCAAAGATGGAATCACCAAAACTTCGACAGATCAAAACTATTTGTGTATTTTGTGGATCAAAAGTGGGGAAAGGTTTTGGATATCTAGAAGCGGCCGTAGATCTTGGAAAGAAACTGGGGGAGAAAGGTATCACTCTTGTATATGGGGGTGGTAGCAGTGGTCTAATAGGTTGTGTTTCCCAATCTGCTCTTGCAGAGAAATCAAAAGTAATCGGTGTCATACCTGTCCCTTTGGTAGATGTTGCAGGAAAAACACGAGGGCATGAAGTTCAAACCTTATCCATCCATGAACGCATAACTTGTATGCTATATGGTTCTGATGCCTTTATAGCCCTGCCCGGAGGTTTTGGTACCTTAGAAGAAATCTTTAATATTACCTCATGGGCTCAACTAGATCTCCATACTAAGCCTATTGGGCTTCTGAATGTTAACAATTTCTTTGATGGTTTATTAACGTTTCTTGATTATGCTGTGGAATAGGGATTCATCTCTCCATTTTCCAGAAGGCTTCTTATTTCTGCTCCTACTATTGATGAACTACTGGATAAGCTGCAGTCATATATCTCAATACAAGATCCAGCAGGAGTTAAGATAGATTGGTCGCAAGGAAGGGGAATCAAGCGAAAATGGAGTCCGGTTAATGTAAATTTAACTCTGTGAATCTTAGAATAGGTGGGGGTAGAGTACGGAGTATTCTCACTCTCGAGATACCCCTCCATTTACTAAGATTTCCTTAATGTTTAAATCTTGTGTGTACCTCAAAGGTTCCAGGTGGTAGATTACGGAGTATTCTTACTCTCGAAACACACCTCTTTGAAGGTTTCTTTATTTCCTCAAAAGATCAGAGGTGGTAGGATACGGCTACTCCGGAAACACATCTCTCATTTTGAGGATTATCTCATGTTTCTCTCGTTTGCTTTTGTGTGTTTCATGTATTTCCTTTCCAGTGTGACTCTTGTGTGTTCTCTTCATGAGAAATAATAATATCTCTGTTATCGTCTACTAAATCTCGTTTGTGATGTAAATGAACTTGCATGTCTAACCTCAATTCTCTTAGTGATTGCATACCATACTATGCTCTTAATTCCAAACGATAAAATTCTAGGCAGAGTTTCCTTTGAAATTTGGACTTATTCAAAACGTAAGCATACTTCATAACTCACAATAATAAATAATTCCACGTTTGATGACAACGATCTAAAAATTGACCACAATTTCATCAAACTTCAATATCATAAAAAATATTCCAGAAAATCAATTCATAATTCCTCAACATAGAAATTTCAAATCATAGTCATCAATATCACAATATCACTTCCTTCAATACCTTAATTGGCTCAAAAGATTACTCATACTTATAAATATAAGTCATAAATCATATTCCCAAAATTTAATCACAAGGCCAAAGTTCATAATAAATTTCTCTTCAATATAGATGCATAATTCACTTACTCAACATAATATCCATTACTTAATTCCCAATAACCAAATCTTTAAATCTCTAACTTCATAATGCTTCTCATAAAAGTCTCATTAAAATTATATCACTTATAATCTTAACATCTCATAAAACTTCATAAAATTGGCTCGCTATTTCTCATTAAATCTAAATGATAGATAATCTGAACATATTTCTAATCATTTCTGTTGACTTCTCATACTTAGTGCCATGTCTAAAATCAATTATGCAAAGTCCATTTAAGGTTCATCATTTCTAAACTTGAGGACAACAATTATTTTGAAAATCATTCTTAAGTCATATTATTCCCATTATGCTCAACACCCGTTCTCTTTCTTTCTTTTCTTTCTGAATTTTTTTTTTTTTTTTCAGAATTGAAACTTGAAGAGTGGTACCAATAATCATCCACAGTTTTTCCTTACTTTTAAGCAAAGGTAGTGATAAAGGGATAAATTATTGAACCGAAAATTGAAACTTGAAGAGGAAGTACTAATAACCATCCACAGTTTTTCCCTTGTTTTTACACAAAGGTAGTGATAAAGGGATAAATTATTGTACGAATTCATTATTAATTTTGTTTGTAATATATTATTCCATATATTTTTGGCAAAAGTTACGAACCAACTTATTTTTCTAATTTAGTCAGTCTTACTAAGCTTAATATGAACCAAAATTCATATCAATATCCTCTATGTCTCACGATTCTACATTAAAAGTAATAAATTAAAATTCAGACTTCTATCAATTCATATCATACTCAACATGTATATTTCACTTAAAGATTCATAACATATGAATATTTCATACTTAACATGTCTTAATAAAATCGTAAATGACTTGCAAAGCATATAACATACCTGGTTCAAGGAGTCAATACGTGGAGAGTGACATAGTAGAGTGATGAGTTAAAATATTTCATATAATCTTATTTTCCTTTAGTCCCCGAACTTCTAGAAATTTATCAAAGACATCAATATAAACATCATATCACCAACTAATTATATTCCATAAAATTTTCAGGACATTACAAACTCCCCTGCTTAAAATGAATTTTGTCCTTGAAATTCGCACATCAAATTTCATCATGCTTTTCAAAATCATAACCATACTTGACATGTGAAAATTCAACTTTTCTTATCATAAAGCAAGCTTTTAAAATCATGCCAATAGACTAACTTTTCATTTCATCACATGTGTAAAAAAATGTGCAAATCTTTACATTGTGTTAAACTCATAAAAAAAATAATTAACCCAACTAAAATTTCAAGGTCAAATACATTAAAGAAGAAACTAAACTCTAAAAATTTTTGAAAATATGTCTTTGAAAAATAATTTCCCAGATTTTTTTTTATAATGAATAGTAATTTCGTTCACTGTTCATCATGAATAGCACGTCGTTTTACTGTTCACGTAAATAGTGATTTTTTTTTTTTTTTTTAAGAAATAAAATTTCAAAATCTACAGAATCGTTTTTAAAACTCTTTTCTCTGATACCAACTGTGACGATCTGAATTCTCGACCATTCGAGTGCAACTAAAAGTGACTCATATCATATTATCGAGACTTAAATAGTAATGTAAAATTATTCAAAAGAATAATTAGAATCCCATAATTTTATTTGTGAATAAAAATAGAACATAATTTTTCTTACATAAAGTTCAACATAATTATCTCATCAATCTTAACCACTTTTGCCACTTCCATGTTGACCGCCTCGAACCTTCAATTATCTGAAAATGATAAATATCGTGGAGTGAGATTTATAAAATCCCAGTAAGTATATGTAGCGACCCAGAATTTTTAAGCATTTAAATAATTATTTTAATATTTATTAAATCGTGTCGCTACTATTTCACTCATTATTTTGAAGTTAACGCCGCGACGTGTTCGTCTAGCCAAGTCAAGAAATAGTCAAGATTGTTCGATTTTAAATTAAAAGTCCAAATACGTAATTCAATTTTATACCAAAATTGTACCATGAACCCACGGTTTCATCATCACCTCAATTCTATGTATATGTCTATCTCAATCTGCAGAGACTTCAAGTCACAATTCCATTGTTTTTCCTACCACTTTCCATTCAATTAAAATATCAAAAGATTCCTTCAATTATGATGTTCTCCACCATTTTATTTTTTTACAAAACCATCTTTCCAGCAAGAAAGATGCCTTCTCTTATTATATATCAGACCAGCCCATTATCATGAATGGAAGAAAATCATTTCCACACCATTCACGCACCCAGTACAGCATCATCACCACCACCAGTACACTGCCTGCATAAGCTCCACTTTCACCACCAATATATTGCCTAAATTGACTGGCTACTGTCGAATCCAAATCAATACCCAATCCCACATCAAGCAGCCATGAAAAACAAACCAAAAATCCAGAATAAGCTAAGCCCAAGAACCTTACCTCAGCTGCAGATCATTTTTCCACCGGACTTTCGCCGGTAAAGCTTCAAATCGCAGACACGATCAGATTTTGAGTCTCGTTATTTGCCTCGGTTCGCACACAAAACTCGCACCTAATCCTCTCATAAACCTTAACCACTTCTTTTCCGCCGTTCACCGCACAAATCGCCGGCGAAACCGTCGGCTAGGGACCGGCTTACACGAAGCTCTCACCTCCGTCCGCCTGAGTCGTTGGATGTGAGAGTAACGAGAGAGAGAGACTGAGTTATGAGAGAGTAAAGTAAAAGATCTGAATATATATTTTATTTTCGAAAATTTCAACTTTGGTCCCAATTTTGAAAAGTGATCATTTCAGTCCCCAAGTTTTAAAAAGTTTCAAATCGGCCCTACAGTCTTAAAACATATTATTTCAGCCTAAGTTTCAAAAGTTATTATTTTAGTCCCTAAGTATCAAAACCATTTTATTTCAGTCCCTGCTGATTTACTTTATTTGATTTTATGCCAAGTTTCAAAAGTATTCATTTTAGTCCCTAAACTTTCAAATAATCAATTTCAGTCCTCAAATTGTAATTTATCATTCTGAACTATATAATTCAAAAGAATAAGGTGACTTATTGGCTAAGACGAAGCGTACGGAGAATTTAAAGAAATTGAAGTCATTCCCGCTCAACTTTGCACTCGTTGGATTTAAGGTAGACTCGCCCCTATTAATTGATTTAAATTATGATTGTATGTGAATGTCACATAACTTGTGAAATTATGTTTTTATGAAAAGTAAGTATGTTTTTATGATAAGTAAGTATATCTTATGTTTTTATGAAAAGTAAGTATGTTTTTATGATAAGTAAGTATATCTTATGTTTTTATGAAAAGTAAGTATGTTTTTATGATAAGTAAGTATATCTTATGTTTTTATGAAAAGTAAGTGTGTTTTTATGACAAGTAAGTATATCTTATGTTTTTATGAAAAGTAAGTATATTTTTATGACAAGTAAGTATATATTATGTTTTTATGAAAAGTAAGTATGTTTTTATGAAAAGTAAATATATCTTATGTTTTTATGGAAAGTAAGTATACCTTATGTTTTTACGAAAAGTAGATATACCCTATGTTTTTACGAAAATGTTTGGATCATTGCTATGAAATCAATCTCACAAGATTTCTATGAAATCAATCTCACAAGATTTCTATGGGTCACATATGATATGTTTATGATTATGCTAAGAGGACCGGAGTTTAGTAGCGCTACACATAAGAATTCTTGCCATCTAAGTTCGGTAAAATTCCTGTGTCTCCCTATGTTTATGAGTGTTTCGATCCTATCCTATATTATGGTGAAAATGATTCCTACGCTTTCAAAAGAAAATTATGCTTGGTATATTTACGTGATTATATGTTGATATGTTTTTCAAAGATGTTTTTAAAGAGCCTATGATTTTCAAAATATGTCCTGTGCTGTAATGCACAATATGATATTTGCCAAGAGCCGGCATTTATGTGTTCAATTATATTGT
This sequence comes from Ligustrum vulgare, assembly GCA_963555705.1. Lineage (NCBI taxonomy): Eukaryota > Viridiplantae > Streptophyta > Magnoliopsida > Lamiales > Oleaceae > Ligustrum > Ligustrum vulgare. Next base: position 6,067,348 of record OY743179.1, read on the forward strand.
AGATTAATTAATTGGCGATGAGTCTACTGAGTATTTCATTTATGAAATGCTCACTACATTTTTAACAGTTTTGCAGATTGTCGGAGATGGTGGCAAGTGATGGACGATGGTGGCAATAATCGTTAAACGGTTGAACGTTTGACGTTAATAATTTCCGTATTTTCCAAACATCGAATAATTTTGAGAAATTATGACATTGAAGGTTAGGTGCGTTCTAACATATTATTAACCAATATACCTGAAATACCACCAATTTAATTTCTAAAATCTACTACCCAAATCAGAAATTCAATTTCTAGGATCAATATGCGAAGGTCATATTGAATTTTGACAATTAACAATGACTAAGAGATAGATTACAAAATCTGAAAAATCTTACAATATTGATAGAATTTCCCAGATGGGCATCTTATTTTCTAATATTTTTATTTCTAATAGAAAGTAAAACTATAAGAAAAGAAAGAAAGAACAACCCTTTGAATATTCAATTCCAAGCAAAATCGAGCAAGTAAATACGAAATATACCTTTATCACCAGCCCCCTTCACCGTCACCACCCCTGCCAGGCTGAACTCCAAACCGGCCAATCACCATTTTCATCCTCCTGCAGCACCACCAAAATCACGGCCAACCCAACTTCAATCTCAACTCAAAATCAAAACCCAAATTAAAACCCAAAAACGTCACCTCCAACCAGCTCAAATCGAACCCAAATCAAACAAAAAAAAAAAAAAAATCAAAACCAAAACAAGAAATAAGTTAGCCCAAATACTTACCTAAATCGCCGGCATGTTCGACCTCACTTTCCTTGAAGATCGACCAAAACCGTGCCTCAAATTTCGCACCCCAAAACCACTCAAATCTGCCCCAAATCGTGCCTACCTACTACCAATGTCGTCTCCTTGTCACCGCCACGAGACAGCGGTGATATCTCCGGCGGATCGGCGAACGGAGTTCAATTTACGCATCTCCTCGTTTTTTCGCTTTGGTCCGATCGTGAGAAAGAGAGAGAGTGTAGTGAGAGAATAATGAGAGAGAGAGAGAAATAAGATCTGATATATTAAATTTTCAAGAATTTGCAACTTTAGTCCCCATGTTTCAAATCTTTTTACAAATGAGTACCCTTTCGCAACGTTTTTAAAAAACGTTGCGAAAGGGTCCTTTTGCAACGGTTTTTAAACGTTGCGAAAGGGGTACCATTTTGCAACGTTTTTTAAACATTGCGAAAGGGTACTTTTTGCAACGTTTTTTAAACGTTGCAAAAGGTTGAACTCTTTTGCAACATTCAATAAATGTTGCAAATGAATCTCTTTTGCAACATTTACTTGACAAATGTTGCTAAAGCTCAATTGTTAACACCAATCGCAACATTCACTTCTTAAAATGTTGTTGTATGTCTCTTTAGCAACATTCAACTGCCGAATGTTGCAATTCAAGTGTTGCAAAAGCCCTTTTTTGTTGTAGTGAATTCTAACCCAAAATTCAAGGATTAACAAACCCTAGCCCAATGGGGGTCACTTAAACAAATTCCAAGGTGGGGGAAAATAAACAACAACACAAGAATAACAATACTCAAGCAAAGCTGATTAAATTCCAAGAAGATAACAAGATTAAAGAGGTTTTTACCTTACCTCAAAAGGGGGTCTTCAAGACCTAGCTCTCAAGAGCTCTCTAATGAACAAACCAAGTTATCTTACAAAATGAAGAGAAATGAGAATATAATGTACAAAATGGGAAAAATGTGCAATTTCGGTATTTACAAGAAAAACCCCGTTTTTGTGGAAATTGCAAGAAAACCCCCGTTTTTTTTGAAAACTGAGGTGTTTCAGTCGACCGAAAAATATTTCGGTCGATCTCTGGGTCGACCGGAACTGGACTTTCGGTCGACCGCTCCTCGTCCGAAAGTGACTGAAGCTGGGTCTAAAATCCTTTGCAGAGTTTCGGTCGACCGGAATTAGTTTCGGTCGACCGAACTTGGCTGTTTCAAATTTTTTCTTCTTTTTTGCTCCAACTTGATTCTCGACTTGCTTTTCTTGATTTATTCACATTGTTTAGCCTCGAATCTTGAACCTCTTCAACTTCGGATCTCGTCATGGGTCCCACGGGCACGTGCATCGAGGTTTGACTTTCCCGATTCTCATCATCCCTTCCCTCTTGAAAAGGATTCGACCTCGAATCTTGCTTGAATGCACTATCGTGAAACTCCTTGAGCTTTGATCTTGCAACATTGTGGATCACAGGTTCATGCGTTGAAGTTGGACCCTCGCGATTCTCATCATCTCCTCCATCTCGAAAGAGATTCGACCTCGAATCGGCACCTACAATAAAAATAGAAAATTCAGACACAATAAATGTAACTGAAATTTCATACTCACCGTGCAAAATCAACTTGTAGGCGTTGCCAAAAGCTTGAGATTTGCCAACACTGCAAAGTAGCAATTTGGATTTTATTTGATCGGGGGGTCGCTCCTTCCACGAATGGGAATACATCTGGCCGCCCGGGTCAAATGGAATATGCTTCCTACCATGGTTGGCATTGGAAATACATTGTATTCCAATTCCCCTAAATGGTAGCTCGAGCCTCCTGCAAAGGGGCTTAACCAAAGGTACATTCTCGTGCCCACATAAACCAACTCTTTCTTCGATAAACATGTGCATAAAGTTCAACATAGTTAATAGGATAAAGTCACAAGCATCTTTAAGTGGAGAAAACTTGCTAATATGATGAACAATTAGATTACAAGCAAATTTAACAATCACAAAATTAGCACCAATTTCGTGCAATTGCACAATTTCCTGAAAGAAAATATTAGCTATGTTGATGACCTTGTTGGTTTCATGGTATGCAATCAAATGTAACATTTTAACACTCCCACCAACAAACGCAAAAATAGCATCATTTTCTTTCTTTGTTCGAAGTAAACCAGTTATAAAATTTATAAGATGAATAATCCAAGGTCTACTCATGATGGGCAAATATGTATGGAATTTTTGGGGGACAAACTTGAGTTTAACCATTTTACAAGTTTGGCATTTACTACAAGTGCCAACATGTTCAACACCAATCTTCAAATTAGGCCAATAAAATTGATCACATAATACCCCTAAAACCCCGTTGATTTTAAATCGCCCCATCAAACAACTATCATGTGCTCCTCCCACTAGCAATTCACGCATGACACATTTACAAGGAAACAATCCAATTTTCCAAAACAAATAATCATCATGCCCATAAAATCCATCAAAATATTGCTCACAACATGATTCATAGATGTTTAACAAATTCGGATATTTAACATGCGAATTCTCGACCATTCGAGTGCCACTAAAAGTGACTCATATCATATTATCAAGACTTAAATAGTAATGTAAAATTATTCAAAAGAATAATTAGAATCCCATAATTTTATTTGTGAATAAAATTAGAACATAATTTTTCTTACATAAAGTTCAACATAATTATCTCATCAATCTTAACCACTTTTGCCACTTCCATGTTGACCGCCTCGAACCTTCAATTATCTGAAAATGATAAATATCGTGGAGTGAGATTTATAAAATCCCAGTAAGTATACCAAGCATAATTTTATTTTGAAAGCATAGGGATCATTTTCATCATAACATAGGATAGGATCGAAATCCTCATAAACATAAAGAGACATAAGAATTTTACCGAACTTAGATGGCAAAAATTCTTATGTGTAGCGCTACTAAACTCCGGTCCCCTTAGCATAATCATAAACATATCATATGGGACCCCTAGCAATCTTGTGAGATTGATTTCATAGCAATGATCCAAACATTTTCGTAAAAACATAAGGTATATCTACTTTTCATAAAAACATAAGGTATTTTACTTTTCATAAAAACATACTTACTTTTCTTAAAAACATAAGGTGTATTTACCTTTCATAAAAACATACTTACTTTTCATAAAAACATAAGGTAATACCTTTCATAAAAACATACTTACTTTTCATAAAAACTTAAGGTATATTTACATTTCATAAAAACATACTTACTTTTCATAAAAACATAAGATATACTTACATTTCATAAAAACATACTTACTTTTCATAAAAACATAAGATATACTTACATTTCATAAAAACATACTTACTTTTCATAAAAACATAAGATATACTTACCTTTTAAAAGATTAAAATGAAGTGTAGTAGTAAATGGACCAAAACTTTCTTGACCACCTTGAATTTCTCTTACTTGTGGATTTTGTCAAGAGATTGGAAATAAGTGTATATGTGTAGAGTTGTGTGTAAAAGAGATGGATTTATATAGATGTGTAAAGTTGGCATAATGTAAACATCATCATTCAATTCTATTAATTTTAACACATCCTTTTCTTAAAGTAAAGCACCATTCATATACTTTTCCATATTTATACAAATATTATGCTCTTCATGATTACATATAATGGAGTCTTATCAACCATTCATATACTTTTCCATATTTATACAAATATTATGCTCTTCATGATTACATATAATGGAGTCTTATCAACCATTCATATACTTTTCCATATTTATACAAATATTATGCTCTTCATGATTACATATAATGGAGTCTTATCAACCATTCATATACTTTTCCATATTTATACAAATATTATGCTCTTCATGATTACATATAATGGAATCTTATCAACCATTCATATACTTTTCCATATTTATACAAATATTATGCTCTTCATGATTACATATAATGGAACCTCTCATGCTTGCATATATTTTCTTAATTTCAATAATAAAAGTAATTTGGAAATAAATAAATATTGGGATAACATTGAATTAAGTACTTGGACTTAATATACTTTAAATCAAGAGAATGGAGATATTTTTAGAAATTCAGAATTTAATTTAAAATCGAACGATCTTGACTATTTCTTGACTTGGCTAGACGAACACGTCGCGGCGTTAACTTCAAAATAATGAGTGAAATAGTAGCGACACGATTTTCTAAATATTAAAATAATTATTTAAATGCGTAAAAATTCTTGGTCGCTACAGTTGATGACCTTGTTGGTTTCATGGTATGCAATCAAATGTAACATTTTAACACTCCCACCAACAAACGCAAAAATAGCATCATTTTCTTTCTTTGTTCGAAGTAAACCTGTTATAAAATTTATAAGATGAATAATCCAAGGTCTACTCATGATGGGCAAATATGTATGGAATTTTTGGGGGACAAACTTGAGTTTAACCATTTTACAAGTTTGGCATTTACTACAAGTGCCAACATGTTCAACACCAATCTTCAAATTAGGCCAATAAAATTGATCACATAATACCCCTAAAACCCCGTTGATTTTAAATCGCCCCATCAAACAACTATCATGTGCTCCTCCCACTAGCAATTCACGCATGGCACATTTACAAGGAAACAATCCAATTTTCCAAAACAAATAATCATCATGCCCATAAAATCCATCAAAATATTGCTCACAACATGATTCATAGATGTTTAACAAATTCGGATATTTAACATGCATGCTCTTACTATGTTCAAGACGGAATGAGGGAGCATCTAGAAATGTTAGAAGCGAAGTCCTTTTATCATCAAAACATCCCAATAAATTTTTCCCATGAACTCCCCTAACTAGCAATTCCTTTAGAGAGCCAATATGCAAGTCAAGCATACTTTCACAAAATAAGAATTTATCATGCCAATGATATGTACTATATGCAACATTTTTACAAAAAGATTTGGTACCTATGTAATTGGGCACACGCAAAAAGTTGCATTTACAAATTAAGCACTCATCATGACAATGATTCTTACCACATGTTACATTTTCACAAGTCAACAACACACTTGTCAAATCTACATCAAGATCATACAACCCTCTAATGTATTCAAAACACAATAACCTTGCATTCAAAGAAATGTTAGGAGCATACCTCCTAGATGTTGCATCGGTTATGTCATTTTCTTTACCTCGGTTGTACTCGTTGTTGTAGGAAAATGTTTCCATGAATTTCTTCCATAAGGCATGCTTTTGGAGTTCTTTGTTGCCATGATAAGTTGGCCTCACAATTTCCTGCAACAAAGACATGACAAAACTAGGGAGGGAAGTGTTAAAGTATTCAAGAGTAAAGAACATTTCGGGGTGATCTTTTCTCTCAATTTTCTTGGTAGCACTCATTACTTTCTCACCTTTTCTGAGGTAGAATCCTCAACCCTCGGTTCTTTTCTCACCTCTCCTTTTTCTGGAGTCATGACTCCAACTCTCATTGCCTCTCCTTTTTCTAGGGACGTGGCCCCAACTCTCTTGCTCTCATTTTTATTTTCTTCAATTTTATCAATTGAAGGTTCTTTTGTTTTCCTATCCTCCCCTTCGTCCTCTTCTTTTTCCTTCTCCTTCTCCTTTTCTTCCTCGAATTCCTTCTTGAGCTTCATTTGGTCTTTGTATACTTCTTCCGAGCTCAAAGATAGGATCACAACCTTTTTTCCATTCATTGTGAAGCTACACCGGTTCCTCCTCCTATCAAGATTCACATTTCGCTCACATTGCCAAGGTCTCCCCAAAATTATGTGAGTAGTGTGTAAGGGAACCACATCACATAATATTTGATCACTATAAGTACCAATGTGAAAAGTAAGAAGAACTTGTTCACTTACCCTCACCTCCCCATAGTCATTCAACCTTTGCAATACATAGGGATTAGGATGCTTCATAACCGGTAACCCCAATTTCTCCACCCTACTAGCACTCACCAAATTTGTGTCAATCTCCCCATCTATCATGAGACTACATGATTTATCACTCACTAGGCATCTAGTGTAGAAATTATCCTCCCCATGTTCCTCCATCTCATTAGCATGGGCCAAAGATTGTGGTGGCCTAGCATTCATCTCCTTCACTACTTCTCTACCTCCACTACCGTCCCTCCTATGGAATGATGAAGCCTTCATTTGCTCAATATTAACCTTCTCATCCATCTCATCTCCACTCCTATCTACCCATTCTCTTCGTCTCCTACCCATTCTCCAATCTTCTTCCACTTCTCCACTTATACCCATTCCATGAAGTGATGAATTTTGCATTCTCACACTATCAATATTTTCATCAACTCCATTTCTCCTACCTTCTAACCCATCTCTTCTTTTCCTATTCAAACTCCCATTTTGCTTTCTAACTCCATCCCTATACACTACGTCCCCAAGATTATCCCTCACCCTTCTTCTACTACACATCATTTCTTCACCTCCCCTATTTGATGTACTCTCCCCTCTTGTTCCTAAATTTTCCAACTCACCCCTACTTTTCTCCATTTGTCTAGCCATGGTGGTTGAAAGATTTTGTAAAAAGTACTTCAAATCATGAGTTTGAGCATTGGAATTTGACATGGTGTGCAAGTGTGAAAGTGTTCTCACAAGAATAATTTTCACTCGTGTTTCACTCAATTTAGGCTTTTACCCTCTATTGAGCTCACCACTCTTGCCTTTTTCCACTCAAAATCTCCTTTCTCAAGTTCTCCAAGGAAGGTAATCAACTAAACCACAAAGTATAATTCTTGTAGAGTTAAAGAAATCACCAACAAGGAAGAAGGAATTTAGAACAAATAGACACAAATAGCAAGTAGAATTTATGTGCTTGCTATACTCAAAAGGAACAATATTTATGTGGGATAAGATGCTAGGATTACAATTTCAACTATGGGATTGAATAACCACAAGTATTAGACAAGGCATATATGTAGAACAATAAGCACAAAGAGTGTAAATTTGAATGAGGCAATTTATCAAACACCTTGTACTCAATCTTTGAACGACCTTGAATTAATAAAATGTGGATATATGAAAACCTCCAACAACACAATTGTGGCAAGAAGTGAGTGATCAACAATTTTTTTAACGTATTAAGCAAGTGATATATGGAATAAAATGTTGATAACACAATCTTAATAATGGAATTGGATGGCCCCAAGTAGTTAGCAATATTTGGGTATTGAACAATAAGGCATGAATGGGGTATTTTTCTTTGGGACAATTGATCAAACACTTTGAATACACAATTTGAAAAGTGTAGGCTTTTGTAAGTGTTTGGCTAATGGAAACCTCCAACAAATTCAACAATCAATATACCCAATACATGAAATCAACAATACACATGGGCATATAAATTTTTCCCCAATTTTCTCAATTTTCGGATTTTTTTTTTTCACAATGCCAAGAACAACAATAAGAAAGTAAAGATAGGTTTACCAAATTAGAGCCAAACTCTGATACCAAATGATGCGAACCCCTTCGATGCGTTGATCGAAAATTCCCACAACAATTTTAATACCAACCCAAGAAAGCTAAAGTGGTAAATAAATGGATAAACACCTTAACCCAAGTTTAATTCTAACCCAAAATTCAAGGATTAACAAACCCTAGCCCAATGGGGGTCACTTAAACAAATTTCAAGGTGGGGGAAAATAAACAACAACACAAGAATAACAATACTCAAGCAAAGTTGATTAAATTCCAAGAAGATAACAAGATCAAAGAGGTTTTTACCTTACCTCAAAAGGGGGTCTTCAAGACCTAGCTCTCAAGAGCTCTCTAATGAACAAACCAAGTTATCTTACAAAATGAAGAGAAATGAGAATATAATGTACAAAATGGGAAAAATGTGCAATTTCGATATTTACAAGAAAAACCCTGTTTTTGTGGAAATTGCAAGAAAAATCCCGTTTTTTTTTTTTTGAAAACTGAGGTGTTTCGGTCGACCGCTCCTCGTCCGAAAGTGACTGAAGCTGGGTCTAAAATCCTTTGCAGAGTTTCGGTCGACCGGAATTAGTTTCGGTCGACCGAACTTGGCTGTTTCAAATTTTGTCTTCTTTTTTGCTCCAACTTGATTCTCGACTTGCTTTTCTTGATTTATTCACATTGTTTAGCCTTGAATCTTGAACCTCTTCAACTTCGGATCTCGTCATGGGTCCCACGGGCACGTGCATCGAGGTTTGACTTTCCCGATTCTCATCAAGCCCAATTATAAATACCTAGCTTATACTTTTAAAGTCTCAATTATTCCAAACAATTCACTTGGGTCCTTGAATTTTGGCATGTCTTCTATTAAGCTCCACTTTTATTCTTGAATAATTTCACCAACTTTCAAATTGTATGATTTCGCACCAATTATTATCCAATTGTTGTGTGATTGCTTCAATTCCTCATTTTCTTGATGTTGAGATAAAAACCTGAAATAATAATAATATACACAAACTAAGTAGAATTTATTCAAGAAAAACAACATAATATCCTAATTTCGACAGATAAATAAGTGTATAAAATACACTTATCAATAAGGCATCCAAAATGTTACTTGATCCAATGTGTAACGCCCCGAGTTCTAAATATCCGATTCGTCTAACTTTTAAAATAATGATTTTAGCAGAAAAATAATAAAAATTTTCATACTTCGCATCATTTAAATAAAACCAAATGGTAGATAAAATGTTAATAACTTTGGAATAATAGTTCAAAAGAAATCTCTTAACAAATATATAAAATTTACTAGAATTCTAAAATTAAACTTGAATAAAATAAACTTTCTATTATTTAATTATTATTTTCACCACGTCCATCACGCGCCTCCATCTCCGATATCTGCAAATGTTGTTAAAAAAAAGGAATGAACATTTCATAGAAATACTCAGTAGACTCATCGCCAAGAATTAATCTACAGAATAATTGAATACATAATTATGCAACTAATACAGTGATCACATCATCATAATCATAGGTTTTTAAAAAAATCATAGGGTATGGGTAGTCTCGTCTCATGCATTTAAGCATTTAAATGCATAACCACATTAATTTCTCATGCATTCAAGCATTTAAATTATGCATAACCACATTCTAATTTTTATCTCATAAGAGATATTCTTGTCTCACACATCAAAGCATTTAAATCACGTAAAGTACAAATAATGCATGCAATTATAATCTAAACTAATTAGTAGGGGCGAGTCCACCTTATTTCTCAGTATGTTGAGTGGGAAAACATCAATTTTCTAAACATCCAAATGCCTCGTCTAGCCAATATATAAAATAAGTCTTAAACTAGTATTTTGGAATTCAAAGGTTTTAAAACGAATTTAAAAGTTTAGGGACTAATTTGATATCAAAGTTGAATTTGGAAAGTTTTGGGGCTGAAATAGAATTTTCAGAAACTTAGGGACTGATTATTAAAACACAGTTTAAAACAATTTGGGGACTGATTATTAAAACACAGTTTAAAACAATTTGGGGACTGAAATAACAAGAGTAAAAAATAAATGGGCCGATCTTTAAAACATTTTAAGACTTGGGATTGAATTGAAATATTTTGAAAGGCTGAGGACAAAGGGTGATTTTTGAAAATCAAAATATTATATCAAAATCAGTACTCTCTCTCTCTCTCTCTCTCTCTCTCTCTCTCAAGCAAGTAGAGAAGAGAGAGGGTACGGGCGACGGCGCAAAGGCTTCGCCCCTTGCTGGTTTCCGGCTGCCAGCCGGTAGCGGATTGGAAAGTTGGGAGCCGGTTCATGGAAATCACAGTTTGGGCAGCTTGATCGTAATTTGGTTTGCTGTGGTTGATAATGGTTCGTTGAGTGATTGAAGTTCAGCTCGTGTGGTCGTTGATGGATTAATGTTGAGAGGTAAAAGCCTACCAAGAGTTGCTGCAAATTTAAGTACGAGTTGTGAATGAAAAAGGGGGGGGGGTATATATATAGGTATGGATCAGTTGAGACGTGTTGTAGTTTAAATAGAATTTTGAAAACTTTGGACACGATTAAGATATCAATTAATTTATGACTTCTAACGGGACAAGAATTGAATTAAAAAGATAATTTTGAATAATAATCACAAATAAATTAAAATTTGATTTAAAATAATTTTGGGAATTAGAATAATTAAATTTTGGAATTAAAAACGATTTTTGGATTTAAATAATTTTAGAAACTCGGAATTGGCTTGAAATCAAATTGGACTCGATTTCATATCTTGGCTCGAAAATACTCGACATGGTTAGACGAACACGTTTTAATTTTAAAAATAGGTGAAATTATAGCGACATGTTTTTTGAGAAATTAAATATCTATTTTATAATCAACTGAAAAATTCTCGATCGCTACAACCTTACCCTCTTAAAATAATTTTGTCCTCGAAATTTAAACTTCCAAGTTCCATAATATCGGGGTACTTAATAAGAATTTCTTTCTAAATTACGAGGGCATAAAAGTAAAATCTCTAATTTCTTTCAAATTATGCTCAAACACAATTTTCTAGTTGGATACAAACTCTTTCTTTCTCCTCTAATAAGTTTTCATAAAAAAAATAATAATAATCTCATGTATCCAAAAATAATTTTATCATTGCTAAAAATATTTTCTTTATCTCGGAGTCGATGAAGCGTGTTATGGCAGGTGGCGTCTGTAATTCGTTAAAACAATTTCAAAACATTCATTTTTTTTTTCAAATTTCATGAAAATAAATAAGTTAAAAAAGTATATAGAAACACTTTTAAAACTCTTAGCTCTGATATCATTTGTAATACCTCGAGTTCTAAATACTCGGTTCGTCACGTCATCGTCTCGTCTAACTTCTAAAATAATGATTTTTGTGGAAGTCTAAAATTAAACTTGAATAAAATAAACATTCTATTATTTAATTATTATTTTTACCACGTCCATCACGCGCCTCCATCTCCGATATCTGCAAATGTTGTTAAAAAAAGGAATGAGCATTTCATAAAAATACTCAGTATACTCATTTCCAATAATTAATCTACAGAATAATTGAACACATAATTATGCAACTAATACAGTGGTCATATCATCATAATCGGGGCTCTTTAAAAATTATAGGGTATGGGTAGTCTCGTCTCGTGCATTTAAGCGTTTAAGTTATGCATAACCACATTAATTTCTCATGCATTCAAGCATTTAAATTATGCATAACTACATTATGATTTTTATCTCATAAGAGATATTTTGTCTCATGCATCAAAGCATTTAAATCACGTAAAGTACACATAATACATGCAATTATAATCTAAACTAATTAGTGGGGGCGAGTCGACCTTATTTCTCGAGTATGTTGAGTGGGAAAACGTCAATCTTCTAAACATCCAAATGCCTCGTCTAGCCAATATATAATAAATAAGTCTTAAACTAGTATTTTGGAATTCAAAGGTTATAAAACGAATTTAAAAGTTTAGGGACTAATTTGATATCAAAGTTGAATTTGGAAAGTTTTGGGGCTGAAATAGAATTTTCAGAAACTTAGGGACTGATTATTAAAACAAAGTTTAAAACAATTTGGGGACTTAAATAACGAGTGTAAAAAATAAATGGGGCGATCTTTAAAACATTTTAAGACTTGGGACTGAATTGAAATATTTTGAAAGGCTGAGGACTAAAGGGTGATTTTTGAAAGTCAAAATATTTTGATAAAATCAGTACTCTCTCTCTCTCTCTAATTCACGCAAGTAGAGAAGAGAGAGGGTACGGGTGACGGCGCAAGGGCTTCCCCCCTTGCTGGTTTTCGGCTGCCGGCCGGTGGCGGATTGGAAGGTTGGGAGACGGTTCATGGAAATCACAGTTTGGGCAGCTTGATCGTAATTTGGTTTGCTGTGGTTGATAATGGTTCGCTGAGTGATTGAAGGTCAGCTCGTGGCGGTCGTTGATGGATTAATGTTGGGAGGTAAAAGCCTACCAAGAGTTGCTGCAAATTTAAGTACGAGTTGTGAATGAAAAAGGGGGGGGGGGGTATATATATAGGTATGGATCAGTTGAGACGTGTTGTAGTTTAGATAGAATTTTGAAAACTTTGGACACGATTAGGATATCAATTAATTTATGACTTCTAACGGGACAAGAATTGTATTAAAAAGATAATTTTGAATAATAATCACAAATAAATTAAAATTTGATTTAAAATAATTTTGGGAATTAGAATAAATAAATTTTGGAATTGAAAACGATTTTTGGATTTAAATAATTTTAGAAACTCGGAATTGGCTTAAAATCAAATTGGACTCGATTTCATATCTTGGCTCGAAAATACTTGACATGGCTAGACGAACACGTTTTAATTTTAAAAATAGATGAAATTATAGCGACACGTTTTTGAGAAATTCAATATCTATTTTATAATCAACTGAAAAAATTTCGATCGCTACACAATTGTCGCACATGAGCCACGTGTAGGGTCAAGGAAAGAGGTGTACTAACTAATATGTGCCTTTTTGGTCCCTTTTTTTAAAATTAACATTCAATCTCAACCATTCATCTTAGTCAAACTTAATATTTTTTACTTTTTAAATATTTTTTAATCACACATTCTCCCAAAAATACAATTCAAAACCACATTATCCACAAAATAAAGGGGGCCAAATACACGCTAAATTTCAAATGATAAATAATAATTGTATACTAATGATTTTTGAGGATATATTATCTTATTTTGAACATAAACTAGTATTCGCGGCCTCTTCTAACGATCAAACACGCCTTGTTGTTGAAAATGCTAAAATAATTTCTTAGCGAAATACATTTATTATACTATAATATTTGTTGCAAAACAAACTTATTCAACGAGGAATAATCATTTGCGCGAGGAGAAAAAGACTTCGAGGCTTCACAGTTTGATTGGGAAAGCCTTGAGTGGCACTGCCTTCTGTAGTGAGATCCCAAACTTCTCGCTCATGTCAACTTGTTCGGGTTTCATTCCGTTTTCGAGTTTCCAGTCGAAGTTATGAATCAAAGTTGCCACCATGAGATGCAACATTCTGTAAGCCAATGGCATTCCTGGACACATCCGCCTTCCTGCACCGAAGGGAATGAGCTCAAAATGTTGGCCTTTGAAGTCTACTTCACTGTCTAAAAATCGTTCAGGCTCAAATGAGTCTGGATTTAACCAAAGGCTAGAATCCCTCCCGATCGCCCATATGTTAACGAGTATTTGTGCATCTTTCGGGATTGTATAGCCATTGATTTCTGTATCAACTTCAGCCTTGCGAGGTAATAAAAAGGGAGGAGGGTGAAATCTAAAGGTTTCTTTGATCACTAATTGCAGATATGGAAGTCTCGAGATGTCTGATTCTTCAACTTGTTTATTTTCTCCAACAACAGTCATAAGCTCGTTTTTAGCTTTCGACATTTTCGCAGGATTGCGCATTAGTTCTGTCATTGCCCATTCCATAGAGCTCGTAGTTGTATCAATTCCTGCAACAAATAAATCCTAGTATATGCAAGAAATTAGTGATCTTATATCATTTTGTAAAAAAGAAGGGTTTCCCAAAGTGGTTCCGTTGAAAAATTAATAACAGCAAGGAAATATATATATATATATATATATATTGAGTACTCACCAGAAGTAAATGTTTCAGAACATCCAACGTTAATTCGGACTTGTTTTTTTGGCTGTAATCAAGGATGGCTTCTAGTAAATCGTTTCTTGCTGGATGATCCAGCGAATGATCGCTTCTTGACTTCAACCGTTGATTGATCAAATCATCAAATATTACAAATAGTTTGCCAACGTAAGTCTTGAAGTTGCGCATAATACCTTGTGGATCGATGGATTTAAGAACTGGGAAGAAGTCTGCAATATTAGGAACAGCTCCAGCTTCCATCAAACCCCGTACAATTTCTTTCGTTTCTTGAGAAGAATCGGAATTAAACTGAGCAAAATCAACTGAGAAAAGAGTGACTGAGATGAGATTCAGCGTTGTGATAAATGCAGCATCACCAATATCAACTACTTGCTCATTTATACAGCAATCTTGCACATAATCACACAATTTCTTCAACTTTTCTTGGCGAAGACTCTGGCTTGCATCCAGTCTTTGCGACGTAAACATTTGTTCTTTACTTATTTTTCGAAGATTTCGCCACTGGCTAGACACAGGCAACCAGGCTATAGACTTCTTGAAATGGTCATATGGTGCTGATGCAGCTGGAACTGTTCGAGAAGATAATACTTGGTCATGGTTTTTTAGTACTTGTTTGGCAATATCTGGTGATGAGACCACGATCGTAGTTCTGCTGCCTAGCTTTAGATACATGAGAGGACCATAAATTTTGGAGAGTTTGGCTAGTGATCGATGGGGTCCTTTTCCAAGTTGAAGAATGTTACCGATGATCGGAAAAGGGTAAGGCCCCGGTGGTAACTTGCCGGAGCTCCGCCGCTTTAGATTAGATCTTAGGACATGCCATACCAAAAATGATAATACTACCAGCAGAACTGTTAGAAGATCCATTAATTTTTTTTCTTTTGCTGCTCTTTCATGACACTTAATTAGTTGATATTTATAGCTGCAAAACATGTTAATTAGTCCTAATAGTCAAAGGGGGTAATTCCGTAATTATATACTCCATAATTTTTAACTTCTAGATATTGTTATGTATTTCTCATCTTTAAGTTTAACGTTCTCGTTTTCAACGTTTCATTAATTAGCACTTCATGTAATTGATGATGATTAGAGCATCTCCAACCGAGCTGGAAATTGAAGTTTTGCACCAATTTGAAGTAAAATGCTTCCTCCAACCCAGCGCTAAAACTGTCTGCAATTTGAAGTTTTGAACAGTGGGACGCCATATATGGCGTCCCACTGTTCATTTGACGTTTTGTTTTTTTTTTTTTTTTTTTTTTTTCTTTCCTTTATTTTGTACATTAAAATTGTTTTTTTCCTTCTATATCCATGGATCAATTTTTTGTTATTATTTTGTTTGGTTAAAATTTATTTATATTCTTTGTTATTGGGTTATTATTTTTATTAACATAATGAATTAATTTAATCTAATATAAATAACAATTAATGATAATATTTAAATAAAATTGTCCATGATTAAAAATAAAAAGTTACATACTTGATGAACATAAAATTACGAGACGATAACTAAACATAACATGATAAAATACGACAAGTAAATTACGAGAATTTAATAATCTGGTAAATCATTTCCAGATCCTCCTAGACCATCAAAATATTGATTGAATGGAGTTGAACTATTTTGAGATTCCTTGCTTCTTTGCTGAGATCTCTTTTCCATAATTCGCAGTTGTTCGCTTCGAATAAACTCACGTAGACTTGGATCTGGTATGGAGTCTAAGTCTTTCAATAAAATTTTATTCTCTTCACGAAATTCTGCAACGGCTACTTTTTTCGACTCAGTTTCAGCTCGAAGCATATGAATTTCATAAATTTTTTGCCTATCATCGCTCCCTTTCTTTAGAATCTGAGTGATTTCTCGATTATTCTCTGCAATTGATTGAATCATACCTGAAGATTCGTCATCATTCTTTCTTTTTCCTTTTGCTTTTTTGACCCCAATGGGTCGCTGGACAGAACCGCCACTACTATCTTCATCTAGATGAAGAGAAAACGATGATAATCCAGGAGATGCAGGTGTTGGATGAACGGAAGTGGGAGACTCTGATTGTGACGATGCAAAATTTCCACTTTCCATTTGAAAGTGTGGTAATGTTGTACTAACATCGTTAGTAAACTTTTCAATATCTTTCAGGATATACCAGACATGATCAAACTTGAAACCTTTCTTCTCACCCTTGTCTTGTGCAAACAATATTTTTGCTCGATCCATCTGCAAGATTGTGGAAAATAATTAAGTTTCTGAGCTCATTCAACATAGAATTGTGAAATAAAATATTATATATAATACTCACGATATCCTGTTCTGATGCACCACTTGGATTAAGAAGTTCCACCTGTCGAACACATCCCCTCAACTTAGCAACAGCAGTTAAAATAACAGACATTCGAGATTGTAAAGACCTAAGGGGTCGACTTTGAGTGATATATTCTGGTTTGGAGCTGTTATAGCTAGACTCAACTCGAGACCAGAACTTATCCTTCGATTGGTTAATACCGACAATTGGATTTTGGGAAATATCAAGCCAAATATGACATAAGTGTTTGTCTTCTTCATTTGAGTATGACGCACTACGTTTGTTTGAACTCATTGTGAAGAGATTTCGTAGAGTATGATAGATGGATTTGCAACAAGTTAAGTGTGAGATAAAATGTAAAACTTCATACAATATTTATAGACAAGATAAAGGTGTGAGATTCAAATCCAACGACTCCAAACTAAAGAATTTCATCCAACGACTATGTAGTGGTTTCTTTGATTATGATGTGACAAGATAAAGGTGTGAGATTCAAATCCAACGATTCCAAGCTAAAGAATCTCATCCAACGGCTATGTAGTGGTTTCTTTGATTATGATATGACAAGTCGAAGTGTACAAGATAAAGGTGTGAGATTCAAATCCAACGATTCCAAGCTAAAGAATCTCATCCAACGGCTATGTAGTGGTTTCTTTGATTATGATGTGACAAGTCGAAGTGTACAAGATAAAGGTGTGAGATTCAAATCCAACGATTCCAAGCTAAAGAATCTCATCCAACGGCTATGTAGTGGTTTCTTTGATTATGATGTGACAAGTCGAAGTGTACAAGATAAAGGTATGAGATTCAAATCCAACGACTCCAAGCTAAAGAATTTCATCCAACGGCTAGGTAGTAGTTTCTTTGATTATGATGTGACAAGTCGAAGTGTACAAGATAAAGGTGTGAGATTCAAATCCAACGACTCCAAGCTAAAGAATTTCATCCAACGGCTAGGTAGTGGTTTCTTTGATTATGATGTGACAACTCGAAGTGTACAAGATAAAGGTGTGAGATTCAAATCCAACGACTCCAAGCTAAAGAATTTCATCCAACAGCTAAGATGTAAATGAAATCATTATTGGACGACTATATAAGAGGCTAGGTTGTGCTCAAATGAATTCATCACATTGATTCGAAGTAAAAAATGAATCTCAATATTGGAGGTCCCTCTAACTATTCATCTTCTACTTCGTCTTCTCTTTCTGATGGAGATGATGACAGAGATCAACAACTGACTCTTCATCTGGAAGCAATTGATACACAAGAAGAACTGATATCTCGTTTGTATCACAACAACAACATCGTCATCTCTCACTTCCTTGATCAGCAACGAAACAACCCAACTCATGGAGGCTCAATATCTGGTCATGTCGTTATCAACCGCGATCGAGCTACTGCTGATGCAAACCTTTTTAAAGACTATTTTGCCGAAAACCCACTTTTTGGCGAATTGCTGTTTCGCCGACGATATCGAATGTCACGAAGCTTATTCTTACGTATACTTCAGGCAGTCCAATCACATGACAACTACTTCGTACAGAAGAGAGACGGGCTTGGTAGACTGGGTTTATCTGCTCTACAGAAGATTACAGCTGTGATGAGGATGTTGGCATATGGTATTGCAGCAGATGCAACTGATGAGTACGTCAAAATAGGAGAATCTACTGTAATTGAAAGTTTGAAGAGATTTTGTCGGGCAATTGTAGAGATATTCAGTCAACAATATCTTAGATCGCCAAACGCTAATGACATTGCGAGGTTACTCCATATTGGTGAACAACGTGGTTTTCCAGGCATGTTGGGTAGCCTAGATTGTATGCATTGGAAGTGGAAAAATTGTCCAACGACTTGGGCGGGACAATATACAGGTCGTAGTGGATCCCCAACAGTTATTCTTGAGGCGGTAGCTGATTATGATTTATGGATATGGCATGCACATTTTGGTTTGCCAGGATCTAACAATGACATCAATGTGTTGGAGGCATCCCACTTGTTTGCAAACCTCGCTAAAGGTATAGCTCCTCCCGCTAATTACATCATTCAAGGAAAAGAATATGACATGGGTTACTATTTAGCTGATAGCATATACCCAAAATGGTCTACCCTCGTGCAAACAATTCATGATCCACAAGGTCCAAAAAAAAAGTATTTTGCAGCACGACAAGAAAGTTGTAGAAAAGACGTCGAACGAGCATTTGGCGTTCTTCAACAGCGATTTGCGATAGTTGCTGGACCGGCACGATTTTGGTCCAAACATGTATTAAATGATATAATGACTGCGTGCATTATTATGCACAACATGATTATCGAGGATGAACGTGATCTTCAAGCCCCTATCGGAGTTTTTAAAGAAGGACCCCCTCCTACAGTTGAGATGGTTGTAGATGAAAATGTTCGATTTCAAGAATTTCTTGCTCAACATAGACGAATTAAAGATAAAGAATCTCACATAGCACTTCGAAATGCATTAATTGATCATTTGTGGGATAAATATACTAATTCCGAGAATTAGCATACAAGATTTAGGTTCATCCTATTTGTATTGTGCGAATGTTTTCATGTTATATGTAACGTTTTTAAGTCGTATGGTTATCTTGTTAATTGTGATATTAATATTAATGTCTTTTTTTAATAAACGTAATATTCTCGATAATTATTTTAAATTATAAATTTATAAAATTTAAGTGGTAGTAAAATATATAATTAAATACTTTTCGAATTAATTTAATTGTCGAGAATTGAAAATAATAAGAAAATATAAACTTTACTGTTGATTTGGTGTAAGATTTAGAGTTCTGTGTTGGAGATGACTTTGCTGGATAGTGCAAAATTACACTATTTTAGTGTAAATTTACTCCAAAATGGAGTAAATGGGTTGAAGATGCTCTTATAACTCGAAGTTCCATTAGAATGATATAAAAAGACATATTATGCCAAAAAAAAAAAAAAAATTCAAATACACAAATTCGATAAAATATTTGTTCCTCATTTCAACAAACGCTGCAAAATACGTCGATACTAGCAATATGTTTGGACGGAAATTGTCGTTGACATAATTAACTGAAGATTAAGGATAAAATTATAACATTAATGTAACAAAAATGTTGAGGATATAAGTGTAATATTGAGCAAAAAATTAATGTCAAGCTTTGCATTTGTTAAAAAATAGTATATTCTGAGACCTTTAAAATACATGATAATTTTATAATAATTAAAGGAAGTAAAAGTTAACACGTATTATTTCTTGCTTCAAGTTGGAATTCATCTAGAGATTTGAAAATTCAATAACTTCTTAGTAGTGTTCCGCTGCTGTAAATTATTTGGGAAAAAGACAAAATAGATACAAAATTTAATTTACACAATTTTTTATATCACTTTTTAATCATTCATATTTTCATTTTTTTCACTTTTTAACCTCACATCTTACCTAGAAAACACAAATAAATCAATAAAATAATTTCAATTCTCTTTATTCTTAGCCGAACATAGCCTTACAGTTGGCGGGTACTTTTTTATATATATTTTAAGTAAAATATATTGATAAAAATTGAAAAGAAAAAATATTTATAATTAAAAAATAATTTAAATTTTTTATTATCTATAAATTATAATTATGACGTAAAATAACATATTGACAATAACATGTACACATCAGTCAATTATTTTCCGCTCATCAAGTTGGAATTCTTCCTGCCTTGAAGATTGCCTCTGTTTGTTAAATTTTAATGTTTAAAAATATATTTTTTTATGTTTTTTAGGTAAGATGTGTGGTTGAAAAATAAAGAGAAAAAATATGTATGATTAAAAAAAGATTTGAAGAATTGTGTTGTTTAAAAAATTATTTTTTTTTACTTTTGCCAATCAGAGGAAATTTTCTACAATGTATTTTTCTTTTTCTTTTTCTTTTTCCTTTTCTCCACGTAGGATTGAAAACTTTATTAACGTAAAAAGTCGCATCATGCAGGTTTGAAAATTTAGGCTCTGCTTGTTAGCCACGTTTGACGAACATATATATATATATTTTTTACACAATTTTTTAAATTACTTTTTAATCATACACATTTTTTTCTTCATTTTTTAACAATATATTTTGCCTAGAAAACATAAAAAAAGATATTTTTAAGCAAAAAACTTTTAACAAACATAGGCTAATTTTTTTTTTTTTTTTTAAAAACATGTTTTTTTATGTTTTTTAGATAAAATGTGTAGTTAAAAAGTGAAGAGAAAAAATATGTGTGATGAAAAATTTATTTGAAAAATTGTATTTTAAAAACATGTTTAAAACGTGTTTGCCAAACAGAGGCTCAATAGCCAGCCCTATTCGGCAGCTATGCAATTTACAAATAAAATTTTATTATTATCTAGGTAAAATATATGGTTGAAAAATAATTTAAAAAATATGTAGTTAAAAAAATATTTGAAAATTATATTGTTTATAAATTAATTTATAAATTATATTATTGAAAAATTATGTTGTTTATTATTCTGTCAATTCTTCCACAAGTTTGACAATTCAATAGTTTTGCGGTAAAACGAAGTAAAAATTAATATGCAAGTAAAGTAAAACTTTGCCATCTCTTCTGCCACTTTTATTCATGGGGTAAACAACGCAAATGGTCTCCAATTTTTAGATTTCTTGCGAAAATGGTCTTTAACATTTAGATTTTGACATTTATATCCTCAAAATCACCAAACATTGCGAAAATGGTCCTTACCTTTAGATTTTATCAGTATCAACCGTTAAAAACGTTTAAATAGTACAAATTGTCCCTAACCTTTGAATTTCTTGCGATAATAGTCCCTAACATATTAAGGTCATGGTTGGCATATTTAGTTTGTAACCTTCAAACGTTTGACGTATTTAATCCCTAATATATTAAGTCCTTGTACGTTTGACGTATTTAATCCCTAACATATTAAGCCTCTGTTTGAGATCAATCATTTCAAATAATGTGGCTTTTAATTGTAATTTTTTGAAGAATTTGTGATTAAAAAAATAAATTAATTTGTAGATTATTTTATTGAAGGAATGTATGATTGAAAACGAGTTTTAAAAATAAAGTTTATTTTGGATTTCTAAAGTGCACAATAAAATATTTAACGAAAATTCACTGCATTAACAATTCAATCTATTGGTTAAAAAATAATAATAAATTCATGGAATATAAACAAACAAATAATTTGAACATCGTTTTAGGAATTGAATAACAGATATATTTTTATCAGTTTTATTTTTTATTTTCGATTTTGAGAACCGATCAACATCGATTTTCAAAATTTCATTATTTTCAAAAATCGTTTTCTTTCAGACATTCTATTAATAATAATTTTTTTAATTTATGCATATATTTTTTTTAAAAAAAAAGAATCTTACTTTTTAACCTAAATTCTTCAAACTTACTTTTCAAATCGATAGATTTTCAAAATCAAAAATCGAAATCGAAAGCAGAACTGATAAAAGCATATGTTTTATTCAATTCCTAAAATGATGTTCAATATATTTGTTTGTTTATACTCTATAGTTTTTTATTTTTTTTTAACTAATAGGTTGAAATGTTAATGCGGTGAATTTTTGTTAAATATTTTATTGTGCACTTTTAGAAATTCAGAATAACTTTATTTTTTTTAAAACACATTTTCAACCACACATTCAATCAATTTCAATAATCTACAAATAAATTCAAGTTTTTTTAATCATAATTTTTTTAAAAAATTACAATTACAAACACATTATTTGAAATAATTAGTCTCAAATATAGAAGATTAATATGTTAGGGACTAAATATGTCAAACATTTAGGGATTTAACATGTTAGGGACTAAATATGTCAAACGTTTGGATGTTACAAACTAAATATGTCAAACATGACTTTAATATGTTAGGGACTATTACCGCAAAAAAAACTTAAAGGTTAGGGACCATTTATACTATTTGCACGTTTTTAACGGTGGAAACTAACAGAATATAACGGTAGGGACCATTTTCGCAACGTTTGGTGATTCTAAGAGTATAAATGCCAAAATATAAACGTTGGGGACCATTTTCGCAAGAAAACTAAAGGTTGGGGACCATTTATGCGGTTTACCCTTTATTCACGATACTTGAGAAATATCGGTAAGCTTTTGACACACTTTAGCGATCTCAAATTTCAAACCAGAGAACTAATATATTGCACCATGTTTTTATAATTTTTCTAACTTTGACTTGACATGATTAAAAGTTGATATTTTCTTGAAGAAGATGATCAATGCCTCCAAAGAACCTGCAAAAAAAGAGGTGAGGGATGCCCTCATCGCCTCTTCGATGTAAGAATTTGTTTTCTTGAGAAGGGGAGAAAACATAGAATCTTTGAGGACTTATGAAAATATGAATATATGTGTAACCTTAATTATGAACGAAAGAGGCCCATTTATAAGAATCAAATAAGTCTCATTATCCTAGTAGGAAAGGATATCCTAATTAAAAGAAATTACCTTATGGAGGAATATTCTTTAAGTGAATTGAATTCTCTTTTAGGTAAAGAATACTCAATCAGGTAATTACTTTGTTTTAGGATTAGGGTTGACCCATAATAAGACCACATCGCTTTTATGAACAGATCGACTCATATGTTGAGCTTATCCCATGATTATTGAGAAGGGCAAATTAGGTTCATTCATACTTTTATATTTAAAAATTTAAAAATCAATTATATGAGAAACAATTATAGAAATCAGGTATTATAAATCTTTAAACCCTCCTCCCACTGTGCACGTAGGTCAAACCTATCCCTTTGCAAAAAATTAATATTGCTGAAGGGAAAGAAAGTCAGGGGGAGGGGAAGGCGATGTTGTTGAGGGAGATAGGACTGATGGCGGCGAGAGTGCGTCGACGAAAGAACGTGGAGATAGACTGGGAGAATTCTCCAGCGGTTCTGCATAGAACACTGCGATTGCATTCGTGGTATTTAAAGATATTTACTGTAACACCCCAAGTTTAAAATCTAAAACCTAGGCGTGTTAACTTCCATTCACATTATATGTGGAAATAAATCATTTAAAACATTAAAATTTTCATTTTTCTATTATAAAGTTTTTACAGAATTTCGGCAGAGTCTCCTTTATAAATTGGACTTAACCAACCTGTAGAGGGACAACATAATTAAAAGAATAATTTTTTGCCCCCAGGGCACATCTCCAAGTGGCAAAGGGGATGGGTGGTAAGTGCTCAGCGCAGCTGTGTGCTTGGTTCGATTCCCCGCAAGGTGGAATTGGCTTTGTGGCAAGCGGGAGTTATTGAGCGTTTCTCATGCTTACCATAAGCCCTTCCACCCTGGCTCCT
This sequence comes from Ligustrum vulgare, assembly GCA_963555705.1. Taxonomy (NCBI): domain Eukaryota; kingdom Viridiplantae; phylum Streptophyta; class Magnoliopsida; order Lamiales; family Oleaceae; genus Ligustrum; species Ligustrum vulgare. The sequence goes on from OY743179.1 coordinate 6,091,356, forward strand.
TGGAGGCATAACCTGAATTTACCTTTCCGAACCAATGGCCTTGGGCGTGGTCGGTTCGGGCCCTCAGGGTGTGGGCTACACCTTTCATAATTAAAAGAATAATTTTTTCTTTTGCTGCTCTTTCATGACACTTAATTAGTTGATATTTATAGCTGCAAAACATGTTAATTAGTCCTAATAGTCAAAGGGGGTAATTCCGTAATTATATACTCCATAATTTTTAACTTCTAGATATTGTTATGTATTTCTCATCTTTAAATTTAAAGTTCTTGTTTTCAACATTTCATTAATTAGCACTTCATGTAATTGATGATGATTATAACTCGAAGTTCCATTAGAATGACATAAAAAGAAATATTTTTCCTGATATTACAGCCAAAAAAAAAATTCAAATACACAAATTCGATAAAATATTTGTTCCTCATTTCAACAAACGCTGCAAAATACGTCGATACTAGCAATATGTTTGGACGGAAATTGTCGTCGACATAATTAACTGAAGATTAAGGATAAAATTATAACATTAATGTAACAAAAATGTTGAGGATATAAGTTTAATATTGAGCAAAAAATTAATGTCAAGCTTTGCATTTGTTAAAAAATAGTATATTCTGAGACCTTTAAAATACATGATAATTTTATAATAATTAAAGGAAGTAAAAGTTAACACGTATTATTTCTTGCTTCAAGTTGGAATTCATCTAGAGATTTGAAAATTCAATAACTTCTTAGTAGTGTTCCGCTGCTGTAAATTATTTGGGAAAAAGACAAAATAGATACAAAATTTAATTTACACAATTTTTTATATCACTTTTTAATCATTCATATTTTCATTTTTTCACTTTTTAACCCCACATCTTACCTAGAAAACACAAATAAATCAATAAAATAATTTCAATTATCTTTATTCGTAACCGAACATAGCCTTACAGTTGGCGGGTGCTTTTTTATATATATTTTAAGTAAAATATATTGTTAAAAATTGAAAAGAAAAAATATTTATGATTAAAAAATAATTTAAATTTTTTATTATCTATAAATTATAATTATGACGTAAAATAACATATTGACAATAACATGTACACATCAGTCAATTATTTTCCGCTCATCAAGTTGGAATTCTTCCTGCCTTGAAGATTGCCTCTGTTTGTTAAAATTTTATTGTTTAAAAATATATTTTTTTATGTTTTCTAGGTAAGATGTGTGGTTGAAAAATAAAGAGAAAAAATATGTATGGTTAAAAAAAGATTTGAAGAATTGTGTTGTTTAAAAAATTATTTTTTTTTACTTTTGCCAATCAGAGGAAATTTTCTACAATGTATTTTTCTTTTTCTTTTTCTTTTTCCTTTTCTCCACGTAGGATTGAAAACTTTATTAACGTAAAAAGTCGCATCATGTAGGTTTGAAAATTTAGGCTCTGCTTGTTAGCCACGTTTGACGAACATATATATATATATTTTTTACACAATTTTTTAAATTACTTTTTAATCATATACATTTTTTTCTTCATTTTTTAACAATACATTTTTTCTAGAAAACATAAAAAAAATATTTTTAAGCAAAAAACTTTTAACAAACATAGGCTAATTTTTTTTTTTAAAAAAACATGTTTTTTTTATGTTTTTTAGATAAAATATGTAGTTGAAAAGTGAAGAGAGAAAATATGTGTGGTGAAAATGTTATTTTAAAAATTGTATTTTAAAAACATGTTTAAAACGTGTTTGCCAAACAAAGGCTCAATAGCCAGCCCTATTCGACAGCTATGCAATTTACAAATAAAATTTTATTATTATCTAGGTAAAATATATGGTTGAAAAATAATTTAAAAAAATATGTAGTTAAAAAATATTTGAAAAATATATTGTTTATAAATTATATTATTGAAAAATTATGTTGTTTATTATTCTGTCAATTACTTGTCTCCCTACAAGTTGAAATTCTTCCACAAGTTTGACAATTCAATAGTTTTGCGGTAAATCGAAGTAAAAATTAATATGCAAGTAAAGTAAAACTTTGCCATCTCTTCTGCCACTTTTATTCACGGGGTAAACAACGTAAATGGTCTCCAATTTTTAGATTTCTTGTGAAAATGGTCTCAAACATTTAGATTTTGATATTTATATCCTCAAAATCACCAAACATTGCGAAAATAGTCCCTACCTTTAGATTTCGTTAGTATCAACCGTTAAAAACGTGTAAATAGTACAAATGGTCTCTAACCTTTGAATTTCTTGCGATAATAGTCCCTAACATATTAAAGTCATGGTTGGCATATTTAGTTTGTAACCTCCAAATGTTTGACGTATTTAGTCCATATACGTTTGACGTATTTAATCCCTAACATATTAAGCCTCTGTTTGAGACCAATCATTTCAAATAATGTGGCTTTTAATTGTAATTTTTTGAAGAATTTGTGATTAAAAAAATAAATTAATTTGTAAATTATTTTATTGATGGAATGTATGATTGAAAACGAGTTTTAAAAATAAAATTTATTTTGGATTTCTAAAGTGCACAATAAAATATTTAACGAAAACTCACTGCATTAACAATTCAATCTATTGGTTAAAAAATAATAATAAATTCATGGAATATAAACAAACAAATACATTGGACATCGTTTTAGGAATTGAATAACAAATATATTTTTATCAGTTTTATTTTTTATTTTCGATTTTGAGAACCGATCAACATCGATTTTCAAAATTTCATTATTTTCAAAAATCGTTTTCTTTCACACATTCGATTAATAATAATTTTTTTAATTTATGCATATATTTAAAAAAAAATCTTACTTTTTAACCTAAATTCTTCAAACTTACTTTTCAAATCGATTGATTTTCAAAATCGAAAGTAGAACTGATAAAAGCATATTTGTTATTCAATTCCTAAAATGATGTCCAATATATTTGTTTGTTTATACTCCATAATTTTTTATTTTTTTTAACTAATAGGTTGAAATGTTAATGCGGTGAATTTTTGTTAAATATTTTATTGTGCACTTTTATAAATTCAGAATAACTTTATTTTTTTTAAAACACATTTTCAACCACACATTCAATCAATTTCAATAATCTACAAATAAATTCAAGTTTTTTTTTAATCATAAATTCTTAAAAAAATTACAATTACAAACACATTATTTGAAATAATTAGTTTCAAATATAGGAGATTAATATGTTAGGGACTAAATATGTCAAACGTTTAGGGATTTAACATGTTAGAGACTAAATATGTCAAACGTTTGGATGTTACAAACTAAATATGTCAAACATGACTTTAATATGTTAGGGACTATTACCGTCAAAAAACTTAAAGGTTATGGACCATTTATACTATTTGCACGTTTTTAACGGTGGAAACTAACGGAATATAACGGTAGGGACCATTTTCACAACGTTTGGTGATTCTAAGAGTATAAATACCAAAATCTAAACGTTGGGGACCATTTTCGCAAGAAAGCTAAAGGTTGGGGACCATTTGTGCTATTTACCCTTTATTCACGATACTTGAGAAATATCGGTAAGCTTTTGACACACTTTAGCGATCTCAAATTTCAAACCAGAGAACTAATATATTGCACCATGTTTTTATAATTTTTCTAACTTTGACATGACAAGATTAAAAGTTGATATTTTCTTGAAGAAGATGATCAATGCCTCCAAAGAACCTGCAAAAAAAGAGGTGAGGGATGCCCTCATCGCCTCTTCGATGTAAGAACTTGTTTTCTTGAGAAGGGGAAAAAACATAGAATCTTTGAGGACTTATGAAAATATGAATATAAGTGTAACCTTAATTATGAACGAAAGAGGCCCATTTATAAGAATCAAATAAGTCTCATTATCCTAGTAGGAAAGGATATCTTAATTAAAAGAAATTACCTTATGGAGGAATATTCTTTAAGTGAATTGAATTCTCTTTTAGGTAAAGAAAACTCAATCAGGTAATTACTTTGATTTTCTAGGGTGTAAGGCCTAAGGCGTAGCCCATTTACGTGTTTTAGGATTAGGGTTGACCCATAATAAGACCACATCGCTTTTATGAATAGATCGACCCATATGTTGAGCTTATCCCATGATTATTGAGAAGGGAAAATTAGCTTCATTCATACTTGATGTGATCCAGACCACGAACACAAGCCCGCACAAAGATCCATTGATAATCAAAGGAGGACCGATGTTGGGACCGAGCCAAAACGACGAGTGGATCAACCTCATTCAAGCCGTCGAAGAAAATTGTGAAAATTCAAGAATTACGGCCGTAACCCATAATTCTTACGGCCGTAATGAGTTCACTGTTGAAAATTGTGATTTTGAAGAAAATTGGACTTACGGCCGTAACGCAGCCTAAGGTAAAAAACAAGAATTTCAGAATTGAGACTTACGGTCGTAAATAAAGTCTCACGGCCGTAATGGTAAAACAGAAAGAGTCTTACGGCCGTAAGGGGAATTGTCACGGCCGTAAATAACAATACGCATGAATTTGGGATTTTTAATTATTTCCTTATTTTTGGTTATTTGTTTCCTTGTTTAATTAGAACTCTTAACCTAGATTTTGACCCTATTTATAGGGATGTAATTTTCATTATTCATAGACAATTTTGATATTATTATTGAGAGGCAATTTGCTTTCATACTTTATTCTTTATTGAATAAAATCCGAACTTGCGAGTTTAATTCTTGTTTGTTCAAATCTTGGGTGAGATTTATTTTCATTGTGATCAAGATGTCAGCATATCTATTGATTGTGTTGGTTGCTTGGTTTAATTAATTTGAATCAATCTCGAAATCGTGATTCTTTGGCGTTCTTGGGTCGATTCCAATAATTTGTGGGTTACGTAGCTACAATTGCTACGTGGTTTGCATCATCTGGTATCAGAGCTTAGGCTCCAAAAATCAAGGTTATATCTTTGTTTTGTTTTCTTGAGTCTTCTTTAATCTTGTTCTTCGTATTCTTCCAGTTCTTGAGTCTTTAATCAAAAAAAGTGTCACAAAAAATTCAATAGTCGTTATTTCCTTCGTTTATTATCCAAATTAAATTTAGTTTGTTTCGTCTTTCTGAATTTTCGAGAAATCTAGAAAAAAAAAACGAAAATTCCAAGTCCAAGAAAAAAAAATAGCTGTTATTTTATTTCAAGAAATATATTCTTGACTCAATCTTAGTTTCCGTAAAAAGTGTCAAGTTCTATATCGAGTCAAATTTCATTCTCTAAAGGTCTTCTTCAAGTTTTCCAAACAGTTCATAAAATTCTCACTCTTACTCGATTTGAATCATTCGGGCTTAAACTTTTTTGAGTTCGGGTTCGTTCTTTGAAGCAATTGGGGTGAAAGCCATTGAGTGAAAAAAGGCAGAGAGGTGAGATCAATAGAAGGTAAAAGCCAAATTTGAGTGATACACGAGCGAAATACACGTGAGGCATATAATATTTAATTTTAGGATGTCTGATCAATCTTCTACTACAAAACAACGATCGAGTCAACATGACAGAAGAGATGGTACAACGGTTTGAGCGGTTGTTTGGGGATGTGTTAGGTAGGTTAGAAAGGCTTGATCAACCTCGGGAAGTGCCTAATGCCCGTAGGAAAGGTGGGCAAGGTCGTAGAATAGAGGGGATCGATGAGAATGAAGAAGGTAGTGATTTTGACGATAGAGGAATTTTGGATAAAGGAATTAGGCATGGAAGAAGGGATAGAGATCTTGGTGGCGATAGAATGGATGATAGTATGAGCAACATCAAAATGACAATTCCGTCATTCAAGGGTAGGAGTGATCCGGAAGCATACCTAGAATGGGAAAAGAAGATGAAATTAATTTTCAATTGCTACACATATTTGGAAGAGAAAAAGGTTAAGGTAGCTGTACTTGAATTCTCCGATTACGCTATTACTTGGTGGGATCAATTGGTGACTTCTAGGAGGAGGAATCGCGAGAGGCCCGTTAGTACTTGGGATGAGTTAAAAGCTATCATGAGAAAGAGGTTCGTTCCTAGTCATTACCATCTAGAGCTTCATCAAAAATTACAAAGTCTATACGAAGGATCAAAGAATGAGGAGGATTATCATAAGGAGATGGAGATGTTGATGATTAGAGCTAATGTAGAAGAGGATAGGGAGGCTACGATGGCTCGATTTTTGAATGGGTTGAATAGGGATATAGCTAATGTGGTTGAACTACAACATTATTTGGAGATGGAAGATATGTTGCACATGACTATAAAGGTGGAGAAGCAAATAAAGAAAAAGGGAACAGCAAGGTATTAATCTGGTTCTAATTCTTCTTGGAAGCCGAAGTGGGAAAGTAAAGGAGATGGAGCTGTTTCTAAAGGGAAGTTTGAAGCACCAAAAGGGAAGTTTGAGGCACCAAAAGGGAAGGAGGAACAAGCTAATAAACTCATACCTAAAGGAGAACCTCAACCATCTAGGAGTAGAGACATTCAATGCTTCAAATGTTTGGAGAGAGGACATGTGGCATCTCAATGTCCTAATAGGGGAGTGGTACTTGTGCGAAAGGATGGAACCATGGAGAGTGATAGTGAGGAAGAGGATTATAGCGATATGCTGGCATTGGAGGAAATATGTGATGATGAGGATGTGTTATCCGGGGAGCATGGCGAGTTATTAGTGGAAAGGAGAGCTCTTAGTGCTCAAATCAACACGGATGATTTGGAACAACAACGGGAGAACATATTCCATACACGATGTCGCATTAATAACAAGGTATGTAGTATGATTATTGATGGTGGTAGTTGCACTAACGTCGCTAGTACTATACTTGTTGAAAAATTAGGATTACCTTTGTTAAAACATCCTAAACCTTATAGGCTTCAATTGTTAAATGATAGTGGAGAAATTAAGGTGAATAGGAGGGTGTTGGTGAGTTTTTCTATTGGTAGCTATGTGGATGATGTTATGTGTGATGTGGTTCCTATGCATGCCGGACACATTTTGTTGGGTAGACCTTGGCAATATGATAGGAAGATAACGCATGATGGGTATAAAAATAGGTATAACTTTACCAAAGGGGGAAAAACCATTACACTTGCACCATTGACACCGTCACAAGTGTATGAAGATCAAATAAAATTGAAAAATGATGAAGAAAAAAGAGTGAGGGAAAATGAGAGAAAGAGAGTTGAGGCCACGACCTCAGAAAGAGGAGAGGAAAAGAGAGTTGGAGCCACGACTCCAGAAAAAGGAGAGGCGAGAGAAAAAAGGAGTGTTGGGGTACATACCTCAGAAAAAGGAGAGGGAGCGAAGAGTGCCAGAAAAGAAAGAAAAATGAGTTTCTACGCAAAAAGGAGTGAAATCAAGAAAGCATTCATGGAAGAACGGCCAATGGTCCTTCTGCTATACAAGGAATCATTCCTTGCATTTGATGAATCTAAAAAATCCCTCCCTAGTTTGGCTATTTCTCTCTTGCAGGAATTTGACGATGTATTTCCCGATGACATACCTAGTGGGTTACCACCCATTCGAGGTATTGAACATCAAATTGATCTTGTACCTGGAGCAGTCATTCCAAACCGCCCCGCTTATCGTAGTAACCCCGAGGAGACGAAGGAGCTTCAAAGGCAAGTGGAGGACTTGATGAGCAAAGCGTATATAAGGGAAAGTATGAGTCCATGTGTCGTCCCCATGTTACTTGTACCCAAAAAGGACGGGACTTGGAGAATGTGTGTTGATTGTAGGGCCATCAACAACATAACGGTAAAGTATCGTCATCCTATTCCTAGGTTAGATGATATGTTGGATGAATTGCATGGCTCTAGCATATTTATTAAAATTGACCTTAAGAGTGGTTATCATCAAATTCGAATGAAAGAAGGAGATGAGTGGAAAACTGCTTTTAAAACTAAGTATGGCCTGTATGAATGGTTAGTAATGGATTTTGGACTTACTAATGCACCTAGCACATTTATGCGTTTAATGAATCATTTTTACGTGCATTTATAGGTAAATTCGTTGTAGTTTACTTCGATGATATCTTGATATATAGTAAAACTTTGAATGAGCATGCGGAGCATGTTAGGTGTGTGCTTGTGGTTTTAAGACGAGCAACTTTTTGCTAATTTTAAAAAATGTGATTTTTGCATGGAAAAAGTTGTGTTTCTTGGCTATGTGGTTAGTGCTAAAGGAATAGAAGTAGATGAAAAAAAAGTCAAAGCTATTAAAGAATGGCCAACACCTAAAAGCATAACTGAGATTAGGAGTTTTCATGGCATGTAACACCCCAAGTTCGAAATCTTAAACTTAGGCGTGTTAACTTCCATTCACATTATATGCAAAAAATAAATCATTTAAAACCTTAACATTTTCATTTCTATTATAAAAATTTACAGAAAATTCGACAGAGTCTCCTCTATAAATTGGACTTAGCCAACCTATAGAGAGACATCATAACCATTTTCAAACACACATCTCAACTCATTCAAATCCCAAACATCATCAAACCCCTTTACAAAAAGAATCTCAAACTCAACAATATAATTCCAAATAATAACTTTAACAAATACAACAAGAGGCAATTTAACCTCAAATACGATACTCATACTTATTCGAAACTAACTCCAACCAAGCAATTATCAATTATAGATAAATTAAAGAATAATTAATGAGACATTGAAATAAATTCTAATTTGACTTTATTTAAAAGGTTAAAGCGAGTATATTCTGAGTCTGCCACCAATTGCTCTCCTCATCTCATCTAGCTTTCATCACCTGAAATATATTGGAAAGGGATTGGGGTGAGCTAAAGCTCAGTAAGTAAACTTTATGCACGTGATGCATGCTCATTCCATGAAATGCCTTAGACCATTCAAAGTAATTATCCCCATTTACTTTACTTTTCAAGACTTCAGACTTTCCAACCTTCACTTAAACATTTCCAAAACTTTAACTTCATTTCAAGACTTTTACTTCATTTCAAGACTTTCACTTCATTTCAAGGCTTTCACATCATTTCAAGACTTTTACTTCATTTCCATCGTGAGCGTAATTAGTGTATCTTCTAGCCAATCACAATGCAGTGGGTAATTTCCCTTATTTAAAACCAGGTCATCACTTTTCCACCGCATAGCGGTTTAAAATTTGCCACCGTCAACCGGTTTAGCAATCGTCACCGCAAAGCGATTTAATATTTGCCACCGCCAAGCGGTTTAGAAATCGTCACCGTAAAGCGGTTTAATATTTGCCACCGTCAACCGTTTAGAAATCGTCACCGCAAAGCGGTTTAATATTTGCCACCGTCAACCGGTTTAGCAATCGTCACCGCAAAGCGGTTTAATATTCACCACCGCAACAGCGGTTTAATTCGGGTACGCCGGTCTCCCGCGCCCCATTTCCCACTCACACCTTTCATGAATTAGAAATACATCCATTCTTTCTTAAAAACTTGGGATACATAACTTTTGAATAACTTGCACCTTGACACATTCCTTTCATTTAAAAATATTTGACTTCCCAATTTCGATGCCAATACATGCTTGATGATGCAATGACATAATAATGTGCATGCTTTAACATTCTTCATAATAACATATACTTTCATAAAGTAAATGAAATTCATCAAAGCAAGTAAGTTGCAAGACAGTCATTTACACATAACTTTCACATTTACATTCAACTTTGATGAAGATAGGGGGAAGTTTACTTACCTGACGTCCTTAGTAATTTACCGTTTCTGAATTTGCAAGTGGAAAAGTCTTGGATGCCCGTGACGTCAATGTACCAAATATCCTAATTGTTCACATTCATTAATATGTATAACTTTTAATTCACAATGTGACCTCACGTTTAGATTAAATCACATAAAATAAGAAAGAGTTTCATGCTTCAAACTCCCAAAACATTACATTCTAAATCCCTAACATGCATAAGAATGTAAGATTATAATCAAGGTCTCAATTTAACTAAAATTAATCAAAACAACCCATTTTAATAGTTTCCAAAATCTGAAATTCCAACTTAAAGTTCCAAATGAACTCTTAAACCTACAAAATACCAATTTCATAATCCTTTACCAAAAACAGTTAACTAAACTCCAATTTCACAACTTTAACATTATACATTTACAATTAAAATTTAAATAATTCATCAAGGTTCCAAACAAAATTATCAATTTGACAATCTATGATTTAAAATCTAAGCAGAAATCAAAAATCGGAATTTCAACTAAAACTTTGAATCGATATATCTATATATATACAATCTGAAATTTACCTATATAAATTTTCCATTACCAAATCTGAATTGTGCATACACACATACATATACATACACACATATATACATATATGCCCCAAATCTGAAGTTAAAAATTAAAAATTCGAAATTTGACTACAACTCAAACCGAGAAATCTGAAATGTTCATATAAATATATACATACAACATATATACATCAATACATATAAGCCCGTGTGTGTGCGTGTAAAAAAACCGTGCAGCGGTTCGTGTGTGTGGGTGTGTGTGCGTCGACTGTGAGTTCGGGTGTGTGTTCGGGAGGAGTTTACCGTGAGGATGGTGGCCGGTGGTGGGCGTCGAAGTCGCCGGGAGAGGAGCGGCGAGAGGGCGAGACAGAGACGGAGAGGCCGAGAGAAGGAGAGAGCCGAGGGTGAGAGATCAGGTTCGAGAGAGAGAGACCGAGTGAGAGAGAGGCGTGAGTGAGAGAGTGGTTAGGTTAGGTTAAGGTTTTTTTTAAAATCTTTTGGAATTTGCAAATCAGTCCCTCAACTCTTCTCTTTTGTTTAAGTAAGTTTATAAGTTCTATTTACCCTCGATTGACACTACACATTTCCCCCAAATTTCAAATTGGCATAATAAAATAGAAAATAACATGCTGAGGCAATAAAACAATTATTTACATAGAATTGCATGTAACTAATTTAAATAACCAATTTATAATCTTTCAAATTGGTACATTGATCGAGCGGCGTCCAAGTTCTTCCACTGCAAAATAATTTCAATTATAGACATTAAAGATCAAAAAAATCATAATTTATAATAACATTCATCACAGTATTACGTGAAATTTTAAAATTGCACGAGAAATGAAAAGTGGTGTTACAATTCCTTACCCCCTAAAAAGAAATTTCGTCCTCGAAATTAAAACTTATTAAAATGGGTACTTGGCATGCATTTTATCATTGCATTCTCAAGTAATCTCTTCCACTACACGATTCCTCCAAAGAACTTTAATTAGAGTTATCTTCTTCCTTCTAAGTTCCTTATATGCCTTTATTAGGATCCTCACAGGTGCTTCCTCATAAGTTAGATCCTCACGAAGATCTAATGACTCCTAACTGAGGCTATGGAAGGAATCCGAAATAACTTCCTTAACATTAATGCATGAAAAAATATTGTACTCACCCGATAACGCTGGTGACAATGCAACCCGATAAGTTAGGTCACCCACCCCTTTCAAGAATTCCAAAGGGGCCGACAAAACATAGGCTTAACTTTCTTTTCTTCCCGAACCTCACAATTCATTTCATTGGAGTTACCTTCAAAAAGATCATATCTCTTTCAACAAATTCCAAGGTTTCCTTCTTCTGTCCACATAGCTTTTCTGTCTACTCTGTGAAATTTTCATTTGTTGACGAATCTTTTCATCAACTTTTGTTGTTTGTTGTACTATTGTACTAAGTCTGGATCCAATAACTTTCTTTCTCCTAGATCACCCTCGTAACTGACAATCTACACTTCCTATCGTATAGTACTCAATACGAATCGAAGTTTGATAGCTATTTTTGTAGGAGACATCAACCGACATTATCCCACTTATGAATCCATTCACTAACTTTCTATTTCCAGCCTTTCATAGGATCTATTCTAACATATAAACCTTAATATATATATATATATATATATATATATATATTGATTGATCACATTCTTAAAACTAAAATCAAGAAGATGGACCAAAAGAAGACTTTATAATCCAAAATTATTGAAACTTGACGTCCATACCAAAATATACAGTAGAAATACTAAAACTTTAACAGAATCTTTCTGGAAAGATTTACAAAACGAAATCCTTTCTAAACATGCTGACATTTCTTTTAAAATCGGAGGATCAAACTTAAATCCTGTAACCCATACTTATATATTGTAATCAAGTATTCAGCATCATATACTCATCTTAAAACTAAAGCCAAGGTACTAATTTAAGAATCCATGCTTTCAAAATCATCATAAAAACAATACTCTAACCAAGTATTTTATAAATAAATCATTGACCTATCACCAATGAATAAGACTTTTGTGATTCATATAGAATTCCTCATCAAGTTTACTTAACCCAAATATACAATCCCATTATAAGTAAAAGTCACACAACTGACCTCAAATAATCATACCAATCTCTCTAAGATTACAACATAATAACCATCATATCCTTCACACGAACCTTTTACGTCAATATACTCACTAAGATTTTATATCAATCTCTCAAACTCAATAAATCTTGGATTCTGCCATTGTCACTCTTTCTGCAAACTACTCCATAATAAGTAATCATTCTGAAGTCTTATTCTCATTTTCCAAAAATCATATCCACAAGGACAATTGCCTAAAATTTCATTTCTTATTTTTTAATCAAGATACCATCAATAATAATCTCCACAATTTCATGGTATGTACTATCATAAACTTTCCTCCGATCAGATGCATTACTTCTGCAATACTTGTACAAATCTAGGACCTGATAAAGTTTCTTTCATCAATTTCATCCAACAATCTCTCATATTATATTTTAGTATCATCAATGAAAACTTAACGTACATCAGTGAATCATTCAAATTACGATGAAACCTGATTTATTTTCCATGACTGAGGTTCATCTTTCTTCGATTTCACTTAAAACCAAATATAGCATAACTTATTCATGGAAAGTCAACTTATTTCATAATCTCAATACATCGTCACCTTCAGTTCTCACCATAAGAGCAATCGCATTATTCCTTATAATTATCTCTTGTACCTTTTATATTCAAATGACCTTATGACAATCATCATTATCTCACATAATCCCAAACCTTCAATCATATGTCCCCAAATTCTCATTTCGAATAAATGGTTACTCCTTTAAGGCATCTCACTATAAAATACTTTCAATATCTCCCAATAATGATAACTGACTTTCCCAAATACTCATATTGCATGTAAATAACCAAATCCTTAACACATCATCTACCAATCAACTTTCAAAATAAATCAACAGTATTATCACTTACCATCATAATTTTTAATATTCTCCAATATAAGTGATCATTTCTCACTAATAATCAATAAGTTCCTAAGAATAATTAAAATTCTTTCCAATAATGCCATAACATTTGTCTTCACTCATCTTTTCAAAATATGACTTGACATTTCCAAATATACGCATCAAGTCATCACATAACTTCATGTATACCTTGATATCCCAGGAAAATCAATTCTTAATTCCTCAACATAACAATTTCAAATCATAGTTTCCAATATCAATATCTCACTTCCTTCAATACATTAATTGACTCAAATGACCACCCATTAGTCATACTTATAAATATATGACACAAATCATAATCCCAAAATTTCTTAGTTACAAAACCAACAACATTATAAATTTCTCTCAAAATAGAGGAATAATTCACTTACTCAAACACAATATCCATTCCTTAATTCCCCAATAATTAAGAATCAAATCTTTAAATCTGAAATTTCATAATTTTTCTCATAGAAGTCTCAATAAAATCATATCACTCATAATCTCAACATCTCATCACAACTTCATAAAACTGGTTTTGCCATGTCTAAAATCAATTTTGCAAAGTCTTATAAAACCATCTTTCTTCTTCATGTATAGCTCCTGAGCACCCCATGGCAAAAAGCTAGGTCGAACAAAACCTTTGTCCATGAGATTCTATAGTTGCACTTTGAGGTCTTTTAAGTTACGAAGGGGCCATCCGATATTATACCTTGGATACTAGAGTTGTGCACTTAATCGATGACGAATTCAATCTCTCTTTTAAGCGATAAATCACAAAGATCTTCTGAGAAATCTTTAGTTACTCTCGAATAACAGAAATTTGTTCGAGAGAAGTATTCACCTTAGACACTTCAATTATTGTAACCAAGTGGGCTTAATAACTCTTATTCATCAATTGACGAGCCTTCATCACTGATAATATCGAAATAGAAAGTTTCACCTTTACTTCAACAAAGCGAAAAGGGTTTCATTTGAAGGTTTAAATACCACCTTAACGTAGCCAGTGATTAAAACCTTATACCATAATAATCATTCCATTCCTAGTATGACATCAAGTTTGTGGGTATTCAGTGTTATGAGATCTATCATCTACTCCTTCTCATTCACCATGATTGGGACATTTCTCAACACATAACTTTAGTTCAAAAATTCTTCAAATGGCGTTGACAATATAAACTTGGCCTCCAGCCACTGAGATGGGTAAATCAATTTTCCTATAATTGTGGGACTATCAAATGAGTGGGTAGTCCCGATATCAAACACGATAAGTGCTTAATACTAAGTTCGATGACTTCTCAACTTCTCGTTTGGACATTGTATACTCTCGTGCCGATATACCATTCATATCCATTTCTTATTTCACAAAAAGATCTAATAAACGCACCCAAATTTTTAATAACCATTACTTTCTCACTTCCTCATTTACATAACCAAGATATACTCGTCATGTAACACCCCAAGTTCAAAAGTCTAAAACCTAGGCATGTTAACTTCCATTCACATTATATGCGGAATTAAATCATTTACACATCAAAATATTCATTTATCTATTATAAAATTCTTACAAAATTTCGGCAGAGTCTCCTCTATAAATTGGACTTAACCAATCTGTAGAGGGACATAAAAACCATTTTACAACATAAAACTCAACTCAAATAAAAAATTCAATACTCAACATACAAACTCAATTCTACTTCAAACTCCCACATCACCACACTATGTCAAATTCAATCCCCAAACTCCTCAACACAACATTTTTCATCAATAAGCTTCAATTAAATACAATAAGTGATAATATAACCAATATTAGAAATTCCATAACTAATTTAAACTAATCTCAACCAAACAATTTTCAAAATAATGAATTAAGGAATAAATTCAAATGATAACTTTAATAAATTTAACTTTATTTAATAATGTCGACAGCGGGTACTGTCTGAGTCAGCCGCCAAATGTTCTCCTCGGATCACCTAACTTTCATCACCTGAAATGTTGGGGAGGGATTGGGGTGAGCTAAAGCTCAGTAAGTAAACTGTATGCATGAATGCATGCTTATGACATGAATGCTTTTCGAAAATTCCATGTATGTATCCCCATTTACTTTACTTTCCAGAACTTTCAAACTTTTCAAACTTTCACTTAACATTTCAAAACTTTCACTTCATTCCATCGTGAGCTCACTTGGTGTAACTTCTAGTCAATCAGAATACAGTGGGCAATTACTTATTTGGAACCAGATTACATTCACATTTCCACCGCAAAGCGGTTTAACATTCACTTTCCCACCGCAAAGCGGTTTAACATTCACATTCCCACCACAAAGCGGTTTAACAGTCCACCGTAAACGGTTGAACATTCCGTCGCAAAGCGACTTAATTCGGGTACGCCGATCCCCGACGCCCCATTTCCCACTCGCAACTTTCATGAACTAGAAGTACACCCATTCTTTCTTTTAAAACTTGGGATACATAACTTTTGAACAAACTTGCACCTTGACACATTTCTTTCATTTAAAAACATTTCACTTCTCAATTTCGATGCCAATACATGCTTGATGATGCAATGACATGATAATGTGCATGCTTGAACATTCTTCATAATAACATATACTTTCACAAAGTAAATGAAATTCATCAAAGCAATTAAGTTGCAAGACAGTCATTTACACATAACTTTCACATTTACATTCAACTTTGATAAAAATAGGGGGAAGTTTACTTACCTGACGTCCTTAGCATTTACCGTTTCTGAATTTGCAAGTGGAAAAGTCTCGGATACCCGTAACGTCAATGTACCAAAATTCCTAATTATTCACATTCGTCAATAAATAAAACTTTTAGTTGACAATTAAATTCGTTATTCATTTTTAATACTCAATCCAACATTAACTGAAATTAAAACTTCAATTTAACTCACATGTGATCTTATATCGAGACTAGAGCACATAAAATTAAAGAATTTCCTTTCATACTTTCAAATTCCCAAAACATATACTTTCATGTGACTCCTAATATAACAAACATTTTTAACACCACACATAATATCATATTCGAAGTAATACATTAAGTTCAAGGAAATTTTGAAATCTTACTTATCAAATCATTCAAAAATCAAAATTACTCAATATTATCAAAACTTAATTGTCACATGGACAATTTCAATTACCGTTCTACTTGATCATAAATCTGAAAATGACAATTATAATAAAAATGTACATAAAATTCAGTTTAAACAACCTGATTATTTGAAATCCCCAAATTTGAAAACTTCCATTAAAATCAACATTGAACCAATAAAAAGTCAATTAAATACCATTATCATTTACAGTCTGAAATTTACATACATTCGATATCTATATTTATAGGTATCAGTATCATCATAAAATTCCCAGATTTAAAATTAATACATAAGGATTGCATTTTTCAGCTAGCAAATTAAAACCTGAAATTCTCACACACATAACATGAATACATACATAATAATATATACATTCATATACATAACATCCTTAATTTAAGGTAAAATTCGAAAATCAACCAAAAACCAAAATCTGAAAATGTGAGAAAATACATATATACTTACATTAAATCCATTTATACATCAACCTATACATAAAATTCAGCATATAAATCTGTGTGTGTGCGAGCGGGTGTGTGTGTGCAAACCCATGTGGCAGTGTGAGTGGGTGTTTGCGGGCGAGGAAGGGAAGGGGAAGGGAGAGGCGGCCTTACCGATGATGTAGGTGCACGGTGGTGGTGGTGATCTTGGCCGGCGGTGGGCGACGAAAGGAAGGAGAGGGAGAAGGGTGCGTGACCGAGAGCAAGAGGCAAGGGAGAGAGTTGAGACAGAGAGGGAGTCGGGTGAGAGATGGTGAGAGATTGAGGGTTTAGGTTAGGTTTAATCTTTTGAAATTTACACTTCGGTCCCTCAATTCTCCTCCCATGCAATTCAGCCCTTAGCTCCCATAAATTGGTAAATTTAAATCCACGACCCTCAAATAAATTTCCAAAGTGTCACCAAACTTTTCTCAACTTCAATTTAATGCAATAAAATAGAAAATAGCATGTTTAGGAAGTAAAACAATTAATCACATAAATTACACGTAAACTATTAAAATAAACAATTTAGAAACTTTTAATTGGTACATTGATCGAGACGGCATCCAAGTCCTTCCACTGCAAAATAATTCAAATTATCGACATTAAAAATATCATTAAATTTAAATTTTATAACATTAACATAATTATTACGTGAAATTTAAGGATACACGAAAAAATGAAAAGCGGTCTTACACGTCATAATCACTGACAACAGTCTTAACATTTCACTTTCTAGCATTACACATTAGCATTCAAGAATTTACAATAATTGGAACATCAAATAACATTTCATAATTTAAACAAAATTTAACTTACCAGATGATCGAGGGAGAAGCACTTGAGGCGTGACTCAGTACCCGAACCATTTTCAAATAAATTTTAAAAGTCTACAGAATCGCTTTTAAAACTCTTAGCTCTGATACCAAAAATGTAACACCCCAAGTTCGAAATCTTAAACTTAGGCGTGTTAACTTCCATTCACATTATATGCGGAAAATAAATCATTTAAAACCTTAACATTTTCATTTCTATTATAAAATTTTACAGAAAATTCGACAGAGTCTCCTCTATAAATTGGACTTAGCCAACCTGTAGAGAGACATCATAACCATTTTCAAACACACATCTCAACTCATTCAAATCCCAAACATCATCAAACCCCTTTACAAAAAGAATCCCAAACTCCTCAACAATATAATTCCAAATAATAACTTTAACAAATACAACAAGAGGCAATTTAACCTCAAATACGATACTCATACTTATTCGAAACTAACTCCAACCAAGCAATTATCAATTATAGATAAATTAAAGAATAATTAATGAGACATTGAAATAAATTCTAATTTGACTTTATTTAAAAGGTTGAAGCGAGTATATTCTGAGTCTACCACCAATTGCTCTCCTCGTCTCATCTAGCTTTCATCACCTGAAATATATTGGAAAGGGATTGGGGTGAGCTAAAGCTCAGTAAGTAAACTTTATGCACGTGATGCATGCTCATTACATGAAATGCCTTAGACCATTCAAAGTAATTATCCCCATTTACTTTACTTTTCAAGACTTCAGACTTTCCAACCTTCACTTAAACATTTCCAAAACTTTAACTTCATTTCAAGACTTTTACTTCATTTCAAGACTTTCACATCATTTCAAGACTTTTACTTCATTTCAAGACTTTCACATCATTTCAAGACTTTTACTTCATTTCCATCGTGAGCGTAATTAGTGTATCTTCTAGCCAATCACAATGCCGTGGGCAATTTCCCTTATTTAAAACCAGGTTATCACTTTTCCACCGCATAGCGGTTTAAAATTTGCCACCGTCAACCGGTTTAGCAATCGTCACCGCAAAGCAGTTTAATATTTGTCACCGCCAAGAAGTTTAGCAATCGTCACCGCAAAGCGGTTTAATATTTGCCACCTCCAAGCGGTTTAGCAATCGTCACCGCAAAGCGGTTTAATATTTGCCACCGTCAAGCGGTTTAGCAATCGTCACCGTAAAGCGGTTTAATATTTGCCACCGTCAACCGGTTTAGCAATCGTCACCGCAAAGCGGTTTAATATTTGCCACCGTCAACCGGTTTATCAATCGTCACCGCAAAGCGGTTTAATATTCACCACCGCAACAACGGTTTAATTCGGGTACGCCGGTCTCCCGCGCCCCATTTCCCACTCACACCTTTCATGAATTAGAAATACACCCGTTCTTTCTTAAAAACTTGGGATACATAACTTTTGAACAACTTGCACCTTGACACATTCCTTTCATTTAAAAATATTTTGACTTCCCAATTTCGATGCAAATGCATGCTTGATGATGCAATGACATAATAATGTGCATGCTTTAACATTCTTCATAATAACATATACTTTCACAAAGTAAATGAAATTCATCAAAGCAAGTAAGTTGCAAGACAGTCATTTACACATAACTTTCATATTTACATTCAACTTTGATGAAGATAGGAGGAAGTTTACTTACCTGACGTCCTTAGTAATTTACCGTTTCTGAATTTGCAAGTGGAAAAGTCTTGGATGCCCGTGACGTCAATGCACCAAATATCCTAATTGTTCACATTCATTAATAAGTATAACTTTTAATTCACAATGTGACCTCATGTTTAGATTAAAGCACATAAAATAAGAAAGAATTTTATGCTTCAAACTCCCAAAACATTACATTCTAAATCCCTAACATGCATAAGAATGTAAGATTATAATCAAGGTCTCAATTTAACTAAAATTAATCAAAACAACCCATTTTAATAGTTTCCAAAATCTGAAATTCCAACTTAAAGTTCCAAATGAATTCTTAAACCTACAAAATACCAATTTCATAATCCTTTACCAAAAACAGTTAACTAAACTCCAATTTCACAACTTTAACATTATACATTTACAATTAAAATTTAAATAATTTATCAAGGTTCCAAACAAAATTATCAATTTGACAATATATGATTTAAAATCTAAGCAGAAATCAAAAATCTGAATTTTAACTAAAACTTTGAATCGATATATCTATATATATACAATCTGAAATTTAGCTATATAAATTTTCCATTACCAAATCTGAAAGGTGCATACACACATACATATACATACACACATATATACATATATGCCCCAAATCTGAAGTTAAAAATTAAAAATTCGAAATTTGACTACAACTCAAACCGAGAAATCTGAAATGTTCATATAAATATATACATACAACATATATACATCAATACATATAAGCCCGTGTGTGTGCGTGTAAAAAAAACCGTGCAGCGGTTCGTGTGTGTGGGTGTGTGTGCGTCGACTGTGAGTTCGGGTGTGTGTTCGGGAGGATTTTAACGTGAGGATGGTGACCGGTGGTGGGCGTCGAAGTCTCCGGGAGAGGAGCGGCGAGAGGGCGAGACAGAGACGGAGAGGCCGAGAGAAGGAGAGAGCCGAGGGTGAGAGATTGGGTTCGAGAGAGAGAGAGAGAGAGAGAGAGAGAGAGAGAGAGAGAGAGAGAGAGAGAGAGAGAGAGAGAGAGAGAGAGAGAGAGAGAGAGAGAGAGAGAGAGAGAGAGAGAGAGAGTGGTTAGGTTAAGGTTTTTTTTAAAATCTTTTGGAATTTGCAAATCAGTCCCTCAACTCTTCTCTTTTGTTTAAGTAAGTTTATAAGTTCTATTTACCCTCGATTGACACTACACTTTTCCCCCAAATTTTAAATTGGCATAATAAAATAGAAAATAACATGCTGAGGCAATAAAACAATTATTTAAATAGAATTGCATGTAACTAATTTAAATAACCAATTTATAATCTTTCAAATTGGTACATTGATCGAGGGGCGTCCAAGTTCTTCCACTGCAAAATAATTTCAATTATAAACATTAAAGATCAAAAAAATCATAATTTATAATAACATTCATCACAGTATTACGTGAATTTTAAAATTGCACGAGAAATGAAAAGTGGTGTTACAGCTTGGCTAGTTTTTATAAGCGCTTTGTTAAAAATTTTAGCACGATTTCCGCACCACTCACAGAAATTGTCAAAAAAAGTGTAGGTTTTAAATGGGGAGTAGAACAGGAACATGCATTTGAAACAATCAAAAATATGTTGTGTAATGCACCGGTTTTATCACTTCCTAACTTTGACAAGGCTTTTGAGATTGAATGTGATGCCCCAGGGCTAGGCATTGGAGCTGTTTTAATGCCAGATCAAAGGCCAATCGCCTATTTTAGTGAAGAACTAAAAGGAGCTGCACTTAATTACCCCACATATGACAAGGAGTTATACTCACTTGTACGCGCTTTGGAGACATGGCAACATTACTTGTGGCCACAGGAGTTCGTGATACACACTGATCATGAATCCTTGAAGCATTTGAGGGGTCAAGCTAAGCTGTGTAAGAGACATGCAAGGTGGGTAGAATTCATCGAAATATTTCCCTATGTCATCAGGTACAAACAAGGTAAGGAAAATGTAGTGGCAGATGCATTGTCTCGAAGGTATGTCCTTTTAAATTCTAAATTGCTTGGATTTGAATACATTAAGGACATGTATGCTAATGATCCGGACTTTTCTAGTATTTATGAATCATGTGGTAAGGGGGCTGTGGATAGGTTCTTTAAACATGATGATTATTTATTTCGAGAAAATAAATTGTGTGTCCTTAGGTGTTCAATGAGAGAGTTACTTGTGAGAGAGGCCCATAGTGGAGGTTTAATGGGTCATTTTGAGGTTAAAAAGACCATTGAAATCCTAAGTGAACATTTCTATTGGCCTAAGATGAAGATTGATGTGGTTCGGGTTTGTAATAGATGCATTACTTGTAATAAGGCTAAATCTAGGATTAAACTTCATAGATTATATATGCCTTTACCTGTACCTAGTGAACCTTGGGTCGATATCTCTATGGATTTTGTTTTGGGATTACCTAGGACTAAGAAGGGAAGAGATTCAATTTTTGTGGTAGTAGATCGCTTTAGTAAAATGGCACATTTCATACCATGCCACAAAACTAATGATGCTACTAACATAGCTGAAATTTTCTTTCGGGAAGTCGTGCGCTTACATGGGGTTCCTAAAAGTATTGTCTCGGATAGGGATGTTAAATTTCTTAGTCATTTTTGGAGAGTCTTGTGGAACAAGCTAGGAACAAAACTACTTTTCTCTACAACTTGTCACCCACAGACCGATGGACAAACCGAGGTAGTAAATAGGACAATGATTCAATTGTTGCGCACGATAATCAATAAAAATCTGAAAAATTGGGAAGAGTGTTTACCATTTATTGAATTTGCATATAATAGGGCTATACATTCTACTACTTCTTATTCACCATTTGAAATTGTTTATGGTTTTAATCCGCTAACACCATTGGGTTTAATTCCTTTACCTGTGAATGAACGTAGTAGCTTAGATGGAAAGAAAAAGGCTGAAATGGTTAAATCACTCCACGACAAGGTGAGGTTGGCGATTGAAAAGAAAAATGAATGTTATGCTTCGCAGGCTAAGAAAGGAAGAAAAGGC
The DNA here is from genome assembly GCA_963555705.1 of Ligustrum vulgare. NCBI lineage: Eukaryota > Viridiplantae > Streptophyta > Magnoliopsida > Lamiales > Oleaceae > Ligustrum > Ligustrum vulgare. The sequence continues at coordinate 6,113,714 of OY743179.1, forward strand.
GTCATATTTGAACCCGGTGATTGGGTTTGGGTACATTTGAGAAAGGAACGGTTTCCAGAACAACGCAAGTCAAAGTTACAACTGCGGGGAGATGGTCCATTCCAAGTGATCGAAAGGATCAACAACAATGCCTATAAACTCGATCTTCCTGGTGAGTATAATGTTTCGGCGTCATTTAATGTTTCTGATCTATCTCCGTTTGATGCAGGTGCAGATTCGAGGTCGAATCCTTTCGAAGAGGGAGGGAATGATGTGATCCAGACCACGAACACAAGCCCGCACAAAGATCCATTGATAATCAAAGGAGGACCGATGACTCGAATGCAAACAAAGAGGGCCAACGAAGCAATGGACAAGCTAGTGCAAGAAACAATGGCCAAAACAATGTTCGTGTCGTCAAAAGAAGCAAGTTCCATGTTGGGACCGAGCCAAAACGACGAGTGGATCTACCTCTTTCAAGCCGTCGAAGAAAATTGTGAAAATTCAAGAATTACGGCCGTAACCCATAATTCTTACGGCCGTAATGAGTCCACTGTTGAAAACTGTGATTTTGAAGAAAATTGGACTTACAGCCGTAACGCAGATTTGTCACGATCGTAACGCAGCCTCGGGTCAAAAACAAGAATTTCAGAATTGAGACTTACGGCCGTAAATAAAGTCTCACGGCCGTAATGGTAAAACAGAAAGAGTCTTACGGCCGTAAGGGGAATTGTCACGGCCGTAAATAACAATACGCGTGAATTTAGGGTTTTTAATTATTTCCTTATTTTTGGTTATTTGTTTCCTTGTTTAATTAGAACTCTTAACCTAGATTTTGACCCTATTTATAGGGATGTAATTTTCATTATTCATAAACAACTTTGATATTATTATTGAGAGGCAATTTGCTTTCATACTTTATTCTTTATTGAATAAAATCCAAACTTGCGAGTTTAATTCTTGTTTGTTCAAATCTTGGGCGAGACTTATTTTCATTGTGATCAAGAGGTCAGCATATCTATTGATTGTGTTGGTTGCTTGGTTCAATTAATTTGAATCTATCTCGAAATCGTGATTCTTTGGCGTTCTTGGGTCGATTCCAATAATTTGTGGGTTGCATAGCTACAATTGCTACGTGGTTTGCATCAATACTTTTATATTTAAAAATTTTAAAATCATTTATATGAGAAACAATTATAGAAATCAGGTATTATAAATTTTTAAACCCTCCTCCCACTGTGCACGTAGGTCAAACCTATCCCTTTGCAAAAAATTAATATTGCTGAAGGGAAAGAAAGTCAGGGGGAAGGGGAAGGCGATGTTGTTGAGGGAGATAGGACTGATGGCGGCGAGAGTGCGTCAACGAAAGAACGTGGAGATAGACTGGGAGAATTCTCCGGCGGATCTGCATAGAACACTGCGATTGCATTCGTGGTATTTAAAGATGTTTACTGTAACACCCCAAGTTTAAAATCTAAAACCTAGGCGTGTTAACTTCCATTCACATTATATGTGGAAATAAATCATTTAAAACATTAAAATTTTCATTTTTCTATTATAAAATTTTTACAGAATTTCGGCAGAGTCTCCTCTATAAATTCGACTCAACCAACCTGTAGAGGGACAACATAATCAAAAGAATAATTTAAACATAATCAAACCACCTCTCAATCACATTCATCATCACCAAAACAAATTCATTCAATCCCAAACTCCAAAACAATAGGCATTAACAAATGAACTAAGAGGCAGTTTAATCATTAATGCGACGTCATAATTCATTCAAAGCTAACTTCAACCAAACCATGATCAATAAAATGAATAAGAAATAATTTAAATGATATCCTAAATATATTTAACTTTATTTAATAAGGGTGACAGCGGGTACTGTCTGAGTCTACCCCCGAGCGCTCTCCTCAGATTATCTAACTTTCATCACCTGAAATATGGGGGGAGGAATTGGGGTGAGCTAAAGCTCAGTAAGTAAACTTTATGCATGTAATGCATTCTTATGACATGAAATGCTTTAAAAATTCAATATATGTATCCCCATTTACTTTACTTTCTAGAACTTTCAAACTTTTCAAACTTCCACTTAACATTTTAAAACTTTCACTTCATTTCCATCGTGAGCTCACTTGGTGTATCTTCCAGTCAATCAGATAACAGTGGGAAATTCTTATTTGGAACCAAATTAACATTCACATTTCCACCGCAAAGTGGTTTAACATTCACTTTCCCACCGCAAAGCGGTTTAACAGTCCACCGTAAAACGGTTGAACATTCCATCGCAAAGCGACTTAATTCGGGTACGTCGGTCCCCCGCGCCCCATTTCCCACTCGCATCTTTCATGAACTAGAAGTACACTCATTTTTTCTTAAAAATTTGGGATACATAACTTTTAAACAAACTTGCACCTTGATACATTTCTTTCATTTAAAAACATTTGACTTCCCAATTTCGATGCCAATGCATACTTGATGATGCAATGACATGATAATGTGCATGCTTGAACATTCTTCTTAATAACATACTTTCATAAATTAAATTAAATTCATCAAAGCAAGAAATTGCAAACAGTAATTTACACATTCACATTCACATTTAACTTCTATGAAAATAGGGGAAGTTTACTTGCCTGACTTCCTTAGTATTTACCGTCTTTCTTAAATAGCAAGTGGAGGTGTCTTGGTTGCACGTGTCGTCAATGTACCAAATATCCTAAGTATTCACATTAATCAATAAAGTGCAATCGCTAATTCAAAATGTGACCTCACAGTATAGCAATTATATTTAACACCACATTCGAGACAAACGATCAATTTCAATGTACATTAGAAAATCGTTTATCCTGTTTATCATTCTTATCATTTATTTCAAACTTCGGCTCAACTCAAATTTACATAACACAAACAGTCTAAATTCCAAAACTACCAAATTCAAAATTTTATAATATACATACATACTATTACATATCTCCAATTTCGAAAGAACAATTTAATATTAAAAAATCTAATTAAACCCAAATCTGAAATTTCAATTAAACTAAATTCGAAATTCTCGAACTCAGAAACTTCCAACTATATATATATACCCAAATCTGAAATTTCAATTAAACTAAATTCGAACTATATATATATATATATAGTGCATATACATACTGATATTGGAATGTATAACTCAAAATACTCATTTATACTTAAAACTCAATTACTCATGTAAGTTCATATCTATACCAATTTCATATATATGTATGTATATATTTAAACACTAAATTCAGAAATTTTCTAAGAATTAAATCTAAAAATAGTGATGAACTTAAGCACATCCATGAACACACATATATATACATCTATACATACATGTATGAACATTACTCAAATCTCAAAATTAACCTTTAAAATTCGAATCTACATAATTTGAAATCTGAAAATTTGAAAATCTTAACATATATACATACACTTAACTCATATATACATCAACAAATACATACAATCCCATATGTACATACACCTGTGTGTGTTGTGTGTGTGCGTTCGGCAGTGGTGGAGTGCGGGTGGGTGTGTGCGCAGAAAGGGAAGGGGAAGAGGGAAAGAGTGTGCTACCGTGTTGGGGTTGGTGACTGGTGGTCGGGGACGGTGAAGTGGTGGTTGGCGGGTCGAAGTCGCCGGGGGGTTGAGGCAGGCGGAACCGAGGGCGAGAGACAAAGACGCGAAGAGAGAGAGGCGGAATGAAGAGAGAGAGACCGAGAGTGAGGTTAATTTAGGTTAGGGTTAAGATTTAATCTTTTTGAAATTTATGAATTGGTCCCTCAAATCTCCTCCCTTGCATAACTAATCCCCTAAATTCCATTTGTATTCCAAATGCCACTAAAGTTTCCCCCAAATTTCAATTTAATAAAATAAAATAGAAATTAGCATGCTCAGGCAATAGAACAAATAATCACATAAAATTGCACGTAACCAATTTTATAAACTTTCAAATTGGTACATTAATCGAGATGGCGTCCAAGTCCTTCCACTGCAGAATAATTCAAATTATAGACATTAAAGATCATAAATTTATAATTTATAATAACATTCACATGAATATTACGTGAAATTTAAAATTGCATGTAAAAATGAAAAATTGTCTTACATTTACACTGCAAGAAAGGCAGTTTAGGATTTTGGAAATGAGAAAATGAGATAGATTGGCAGGTTCTTCTCATTGATTGAGTTGCAACTACAGAGGAATCCATGGAAATGAGGTGGATCAGAAGTGCTTTGCTCAAGTGATTGGATTATTTTTTTTTTTTCAGTTTTATTGCCTTTCCGGTTGATATGTCCAAAAATTGGGCTTTCATTTGATTTTGTGGAGTTTGGTGGTTTGTGCAAGAAAAAACAAGTGGGCAATTGAACCATTAGATCTGACGATATTTTGGGTGCTTTGAAGCAGGGTGATGATTTAATCAGGAAGCAGTTTTGGGATGATTTGGAGACGAAAGTATATGACTACAAGGTAGTACAAAGGTGGAACGATAGTGCAGAGATTGCATGGTGCTTATCCAATTATGTTATAGTACGATGGCCAGTGGCATATACTGGAATAATTTGCTGTTGAAGTTTTTGTTCTTTAGTTCTCCTCCTGCTGTGATTAGTGCCATAACAAAATCTTGCCTTTATTTGCTTTTGTTTGATTTTTTCTTTGATTAAGGTAGTTGCGGTGATGGTAATATTGAGACGGTAATTAACTACAAAATATGATAACATTACTGTTTTACGAATTCATTATTTACAATTGTATTAATTATATACTATAATTGATTGTAAAATGTAATTAAAGTGCAATTGCAATTATATTTATGATGAATGTAACTAATTCAATTAATTTTTTAAAAAAATGTCATGTTTTACAATTTTTTAGATGCAATTGTAATTAATTACCAAATTGAAATAAAGTTTCAACTGTAATTAGTTACAAACTACGTATACACACATTAGTTTTATGATTTCATTAGTTCCAATTGTAATTAATTACAAAATTAAAATAAATTTTCAAATTGCCTTAATTATAATCTATAAATATATCATGTTTTACAAATTCGTTAGTTACAATTGTAATTAGTTGCAAAATTGAAATAAAGTTATAATTGTAACTAATTACAAACTACTAATACATATGTTAGTTTTACAAATTCATTGGTTACAATTGTAATTAATAACAAAATTGAAATAAAGTTTCAATTTTAATTAAGTTACAATTGCAATTAATTACAATTTGTAACTAGTTCAATTAATTTTAAAAGAAAATTGAAACTTCGAGTGACTTCTCACATACAATTAAGTTGTAATTAAGTTGTAATTTTAATTATGTTGTAATTGTAATAAATTACAATTTGTAACTAACTCAAATAATTTTTTTAAAAATTGAAATTTCCAGTGATTTGCCATACACTATTAAGTTACAATTTTAATTGTAATTAATTACAATTTGTAACCAATTCAATAAATTTTAGTAATTAAATTTTTCGTGTTTTACAAATTCAATAGTTCCAATTGTAATTAATTGTAGAATTAAAATTAAGTAACAATTGTAATTAATTACAATTTGTAACTAATTCAAATAATTTGCAAAGAAAAATGAAATTCCAAGTGACTTATAATATACAATTAAATTTGTCATATTTTACAAATTCAATAATTATTATTGTAATTAATTACAAAAATGAAATTAAGTTACAATAGTAATTAACTATTGTAATTCATTACAGAATGAAATTGAGTTACAATTGTAATTAAGTTTCAATTGTAATTAACTCTTCGTTTGATAAAAGTTTTTTATTTATGGGAATGTTATGTTTTTTAGGTAAAATATGTGGTTAAAAAGTGGTTTGAAAAAATATATGTGGTTAAAAAATGATTTAAAAAATGTATTGTTTATAAACCATTTATCAAATGGAGGCTAAGTTACAATTATAATTGATTACAATTTGAAATTGATTTAAATAATTTAAAAAAATAAACTTTTGAGTGACTTGTAATATACATTAAGTTATAGAAGTAATTAATTAAAATTTGAGATTTGATTACATAATAATATAATTAAGTTGTAATTGTAATTCATTACAATTTGTCCACATGTTTTCCTGACTTAATGTATAATGAAAATTTCACGAGAGCATATTTCATTTGTAAAACATTCGCTCTCATTTCTCTAAATCTAAATATTACACGAAGTGTGCAAGAATGACTCTTCGAATATCTATCAGAAATTACGGGACGCTGAGATTTAGTTCCAAATCTTGATTGAGAATGAAGAAAGGGAGGATTTCGTTGGAAGGGACATCACTTTTCAGCTTCTCCGTTATGTGATAACAGAGCCTCCAATTACTACAATCTTGGCAAATTCAGTGATCTATTCACGAGGACGGTTGTGAGATCAGCATATCATTGCTGTAAAAATAAAAACAAAGAACAAGGAAGAAGATTCCAGTAATTGGACATTCTAATATCATCTAGATCTACCCAAGGATTTTCGTGAATCAATGTAATGAAATTTGGTCACAGCTATTTGCTTCTGTAAGAGTCTAAACTCTAAATATTTGCAACATGTAGGCTCGTTCCCAGCCCAAGAAAGCTTCATGTCTATTAATGGAGATGCACAGTGATCCACTCAAGTCCACAATCCACTGTTGTTGCTGGGAAGAAACCCTTCATTACACCATATAGATTATTTGAAGAGCTTAACATGTTTGGTCGTTCATATGGAAGATCTAAAGCCACAAATAACTCACCTTCCAGCTTGTCAGGAAACAACAACCAAGGTATGGATTGGTGGAAGAAAGTTAGATAAGTTTATAATACTCAGTTAGGATATATATTATGTCAATATGATGTGTGTCTGTTTCGTTCTTTTCCAAATTTTCAAATTTTACCTGATTCTAAAAATATGTTTGTATGGTTAAAATATCTTTTAAAATAACTAATATTTAAAAATCTATCCTTAAAGTTTTGTATTTGTGTGCTTAACCCTATTGAGAATGTCAAGAGATAGACCGGGCTTGTCTAGAAGGAATCGATCGACCAGTCGCACGGTCATTTTCTGGGCCGTCTGATAGATTTTTTGCACGATTTTCAACTTTCTTTTCTCCCAAGTAACCTAGACTTCGAGCATATCTATAAATACCATACTTGGGGCAAGAAATTGAGGGTTTCCAACTTGTGAAATTGATGCCAAAATCCGTCGAATTTCCAAGGTATCCATTCATAACCAAGAGCACAATTGAAGACCAAAGATCAAGAGCATGAATAAGGTGACATCTATCCATTATTCTTGTGATTTCTATTTAATTATGTTTCTAGGCTAGGTTAGTTGTATTAGAATTGTGATGAAGGTTTGAATTCTTGTATCCATGTTTTAATCTATCATTTATTTCATGCAATTTAAGGTTTTGAGCAATTGATTCATGCTTTCATTATCATATAATTTTCTGGCCAATTATTATGTGATTGATGTTATGATTTCTTAAGTTCGAAGGATTAGGATTTCATTAGACTTGTTTCAATTGCCACAAAATCCGATAGGGGATAGAAATATACCCCTATGTTTTGTGTTATCTGCTATAGTATTCCCAAATCTTGTTATGGTTTTCTATACATTTGGATTTGTCATAGAAATATAGTCGATCATGTATGGGAAAATGTGTTAATTCTTGTCCGAAAGAGAGTTTTAACAAGATTTGGAATATGGATTTTCAAAACCCATGAATTGTATTTAAATAATTTGGTTAAAATATGGATGATAGAGTCAGAATGGATTCATAATTCTAACGCGCTTATTTTTCTTAAGTTTTAAAATCAAATTTTCATTGTTTCTTTAGTTTAATCTTTGAACTATTTTTCAAAACAAAAATCTCAAATTCAAAGCTTTCTTTAGTTCCTGTTAAGGAATAGTAGTCTAAAATACAATTTGTACAATCCTTGTGGGAACAATACACGGACTTAACATCCACTTTATTACTTTCATGATCCATACACTTGCAGTTAGCGAACAGTCATCCCAAAGCATGACCTTTGGCCTCAAGTGTAAAGGTAAAAAGTAATATTTCGATAATAGAATGACTAGAAAATAGACCGATCATTGGCCCCTGCTATGAACAAATCTCGAAAACAATTGAGAGAGGTCTTACATTTGTCCCACCTCATGAGTTTCATTAATTCACAAGTAGAGGTCTTGCCCTTTACGTACCTGAATAATGGTTGGAGACCATGTATTTACAGGGGTAAGTAGCACATTCCAGGTAGAATTAAGTTACCTGGATGGTTTGAAGACGTAGGAGTCTTGATGGCAGTATTAGGATAAGGTTGTATGATCTCCTATTTCCATGTCAAAGTAAGATTTTAGTGAACCAAGAGTCCTAGTTGTGTTTGGTTGTTAATTAGTGCCTGAGGAGGACAACCCAAACCTATGTTGGATGAACAAGCCTGAGCATGAGGACCCTAGAGCATTGAAGTTTTATACGTGCATGCTGAGGTAATGTTCGGGGTCATGTGAACCTCGGGGGGTACCCATGTCCTTGGGGTTCCCAAATGGTGCATGGCGTATTATCCAGTTGGTCATGCTTGAGGTTTTTTAGCTTCCCATGCATGACAAAATTTGGACTCATTATAAGCCCTGCGAATCCCTTATTGAGTTCAAGAAGAGATGGCTGGGAAATGATGAGATACCATGGTTTTGGTAGGATGTGATGAGATGGTTATGTTGTGGAGCAATAACAAGAGCTTATGTAAAATAAGGAATGGGCCCGAACTTATGTTAAGCACTAATAAACTGAACTCATGTTAAGTGATGAAACCGAGCTTATATTAAGCAATAATAAGCCAAACTCATGTTAACTGATGAACCGAGCTTATGTTGAGTAACAAGCTTGAGCTTATGTTAAGTAATAAGCTTGAGCTTATGTCAAGAAATAATAAGCTGAGCTTATGTTAAGAAATAATAAGCTGAGCTCATATTAAAGTAATGAGCTTGAGTTTATGTTTAAGCAAGGAATAAGCCGAACTTCTGTTAAGTAATAAACCCAAGCATATTAAGAAATAATAGGTCGAGCTCATGTTAAGTAAAGTAATAAACCCAAGCATATTAAGAAATAATAGGTCGAGCTCATGTTAAGTAATGAGCTCAAGTTTATATTTAAGTAAGGAATAAGTCTAGCTTACGTTAAGTAATAAGCTTGAGCTTATGTTATGCAATAATAAGCTGAGCTCATGTTAAGTAATGAGGTTGAGCTTATGTTTAAGCAAGGAATAAGACGAGTTTATGTTAAGTAATAAGCTTGAGCATATTAAGCAATAATAGGACTAGCTCGTGTTAAGTAATGTGCTCGAACTTATGTTTAAACAAGGAATAAGCCAAACTTATGTTGAGTAATAAGCTCGAGCTTGTGTTAGTGGGAATTATAGGACAAGCTCATGTTAAGTAATGAGCTCAAACTTATGTTAAGGAATAATATGCCAAGCTCGTGTTAAGTAATGAGCTCGAGTTTATGTTAAGGAATAATAAGTCGAGCTTATGTCAAGAGATAATAAGCTGAGCTCATGTTAAGTAATGAGCCCGAGGTTATGTTTAAGCAAGGAATAAGCCGAACTTATGTTAAGTAATATGCCCAAGCATATTAAGTAATAATAGGACGAGCTTTTGTTAAGTAATGAGCTTGAGCTTATATTTAAGCAAGGAATAAGTCGAGCTTATGTTAAGTAATAATGATGTGATCCGGACAAGGCATCGAAGGGCGAAGTCGAGCCATCGGCAATATGACAGTGATCTACGTGCAAAACGGAGCAAGTTCCGTGTTGGGGTCGAGCCGAGAAGAGGGACGGATCGAGCCGAATCAAGAAAAAGAAGTAATTTGGCCAGAAAATACCTTACGGCCGTAAAAGAGGATCTTCACGGCCGTAATACATATATTCACGGGCGTAACACTTATTATCACGGCCGTAACCAATTATCGAAGAAAGAGGAATAAATTAAGCAGAACGAGGCTTACGGCCGTAAGCATGGAAGTTACGGCCGTAACATTCAAAAAGAGACATTTTCACGGCCGTAAGAGATTCGTCACGGCCGTAACTGATGGTACATTTTTGAATCAGAGAGACCATTACGGCCGTAAAAGAATTATTCACGGCCGTAATTGAGCAGCGCCAGATTTTCCGAAATTTTAATTATTTTATTCCTTTTTTTAGTTTTTGGTTATTTTCCTAGTTTAGAATTTTAGTATAATTAGAATTCTATTTTGAGTAATTAGATGCTAGGTTTTCTTGCTTATTTATATTTCTTTTCATCATTGTAAACAGTTAAGTTTGATTTTGAGATTAATAAAGTTGAGAGAGTTTTCTCCAATTAAAAGGTTGAGTTTAATCCCTTTCTCTTGAACTTATCAAAGATCCGATCTTTGTGGCGTTCTTCCAGCAAACTTATCAAATATTCGCAAGAATATTTGTGGCGTTTCCAAATTCGATACTTATCAAGGAAATTGACAAGTCCTTGTGGCGTTCACCAATCTTGGTTCTTCAATCCGCATCGTCATAAATTGCGTCGTGATTGTCGGGTCAAGGCTTTACCGTCATTCTATCCTTATTTTTCGTTGTTTGTCTTGTGTCGATCTGATTTAGATCTTTCCTAGGTTTTAATTGTCGTTATTCCTCGTGTTCGACGAGATTCCCCGACTGGGATCGCGTCATCTGGTATCAGAGCTTGGATCTATTTCAGATTCTTGCGTTTCTTGTTTTTTCTTGATTTTCTCGTTCTTCGTGTTCTTCGTGCCAGTTATAATTTTCTTCAGTTTGATCCATAAGAGTCAGTCCCAAAAATTCAAAAGTGTTTTTCTTGTTCATTTCTCGTCCAAATCCAAATCCATTTTTTCTGCCATACTCATAGTCCAATTCTCTGGCAGAAGAGTAAAAAAAAAAAATCATTTTTTTCATATTCCAAATTTCCATGTCTCGCGGGGAGAGATCTTCATCAATGGGTGACAACAAACGTCCCGAAAGAGGGAATAAGATATTGGAGCAGGGAGTTGAATTATTAGCAGAGATGCAGGAAAAATTTAAGAAGGTAATGGCTAGGATGGATAAAAGAGATACGATGATTGCCCAATTGAAAAAGGAGCAATCGCGGGCGGACTCTATGGCTAGGAGGAGTAGTAAGCATGAAAGTCATGCTAGGTACGGAGATGGGATGGATGAAAGGACATTGAAGCAAAAAGAGACATCAAAACGGGAGAGTAGTGATCATGTTCACAAAAGGAGGGAGGAACCGACAACCAAAGGTAAAAATAATTCTGACTCCAAGCCTCTTAAGGTTAAAAATGTTAAGTGTTTTAAATGTTTGGAACGGGGTCACATTGCACTTGATTGTCCACGTAAGAAGGATAGGTGTGATAATGAAGGGGCTAAAAGTGTTGTGGTGGATGAGTCAATTATTGATAGGCATGTTCTTAGCGTTAAGCGTAAGGCAAATGTTTTGGAAAATGTGGATGGGCAAAGGGATAATATTTTTCGCACTCGATGCTTAGTGAATGAAAAAGTTTGTAGCTTGGTGATTGACGGGGAAAGTTGTACTAATGTAGTTAGTACAATGTTGGTGGAAAAATTAGGCTTACCTTTAACGAAACATCCAACGCCTTATTAATTACAATGGTTGACTGAGTCGGGGGAAGTTAAGGTGAAGAGACAGGCATTGGTGAATTTTTCTTTAGGTGGGTATTCGGATGAGGTAATTTGTGACGTGGTGCCAATGCAAATTAGTCATATACTGTTGGGGAGACCTTGGCAACATGAAAGGGCTGTACTACATGATGGGTATACGAATAGATACAACTTGGTAAAAGGGGGGAAAAAGTTTACTCTAATGCCACTATCTCCAACTGAAGCCCTGAAAGATCAACTGAAGGTGAAAAGTGAGTTTGAGGGGAAAAATAAGAGAGTTGAGGCCACGACCTCAGAAAAAGGAGAGGGAGTGGAAATTAAAGAAAAGAGAGTTGAGGCCACGACCTCAGAAAAAGGAGAGGGAGTGAAAAATAAAGAAAAGTGGGTTGAGGTTCAAACCTCAGAAAAAGGAGAGACTGAGTGCAAAAAGCAAAAGAAAAGAGAGTCTACCACAAAAATGAGTCTATTTGCACTTACTCACGCTAACACACCCCTCCCCAGTTCTTTAAAATCTGTTTTACAGGTGCCGAAGTCAAACCATGTGCTTAAAACCGGAAAGAAATTCATTGGCAAAAATGTGCAGCCCAAAAGTTTAAGGGATCGCGCAGAGCTTAAACATGATCATCGAGCTCAGAAAAACAGAAGGAGTTTGAAAAGCCGACCAAAATTGGATTCAAGGTCGAATCCTTTTCAAGAGAGGGAGTATGATGTGATCCGGACAAGGCATCGAAGGGAGAAGTCGAGCCATCGGCAATATGACAGTGATCTACGTGCAAAACGGAGCAAGTTCCGTGTTGGGGTCGAGCCGAGAAGAGGGACGGATCGAGCCGAATCAAGAAAAAGAAGTAATTTGGCCAGAAAATACCTTACGGCCGTAAAAGAGGATCTTCACGTCCGTAATACATATATTCACGGCCGTAACACTTATTATCACGGCCGTAACCAATTATCGAAGAAAGAGGAATAAATTAAGCAGAACGAGGCTTACGGCCGTAAGCATGGAAGTTACGGCCGTAACATTCAAAAAGAGACATTTTCACGGCCGTAAGAGATTCGTCACGGCCGTAACTGATGGTACATTTTTGAATCAGAGAGACCATTACGGCCGTAAAAGAATTATTCACGGCCGTAATTGAGCAGCGCCAGTTTTTCCGAAATTTTAATTATTTTATTCCTTTTTTTAGTTTTTGGTTATTTTCCTAGTTTAGAATTTTAGTATAATTAGAATTCTATTTTGAGTAATTAGATGCTAGGTTTTCTTGCTTATTTATATTTCTTTTCATCATTGTAAACAGTTAAGTTTTATTTTGAGATTAATAAAGTTGAGAGAGTTTTCTCCAATTAGAAGGTTGAGAAGTCCCTTTTGTGTTCTTTGAGAACAAATCCAACTTATCAAATATTGTGAATTATTTGTGGCGTTGAACTTATCAAATATTCGCGAGAATATTTGTGGCGTTTCCAATTTAGAATCTTATCAAGGAAATTGACAAGTCCTTGTGGTGTTTCGAAAACCTTGGATCTCGATTCCGCATCGTCAATTAATTGCGTCGTGAATCTTGGGTCAAGGTCCTATCGTCAATTTTATCTTTCCAGTATTTTAATTCTTGTTATTTTCGTGTTAGATCTGATTTAGATCTTTCCTAGGGTTTTAAATATCGTTATTCCGCGTTGTTCGACGAGATTCCCCGACTGGGATCGCGTCAAATAAGCTCGAGCTTATGCTAGCGCTAATTAAGCACGAGCTTATGTTATGTAATAAACCCAAGCTTATGTTAAATAACGAGCTTGAGCTTCTATTAAGCAATAGTAAGTTGAGCTCATGTTAAGTAATGAGCTCGAGCTTATGTTTAAGAAAGGGATAAGTCGAGCTTATGTTAAGTAAAAGCTTGAGCTTATGTTAAGCAATAATAAACCAAGCTCATGTTAAGTAATGAGCTCGAACTTATGTTTAAGCAAGAAATAAGTCAAGCTTATGTGTTAAGTAATAAGCTCGAGCTTATGTTAGCAGGAATGATAGGCTGAGCACATGTTAATTAATGAGCTCGAGCTTATGTTATGGAATAATATGCCCAGCTCATGTTAAGTAATGAGCTTGAGTTTATGTTAAGGAATAATAAGCCGAGCTCATGTTAAGTAGCAAGCTCGAGCTTATGTTTAAGAAAAGAATAATCTGAGCTTATGTAGACTCGAGGACTTCATTATATCAATTTGATTACTTGATTGCTCGGGAATGGAAAAGTGAACTTGGGCGGGCAAGTATTTGATTGCTTGCTCAAGATAAGGCTTTGAGTGCTTGCACGTGAACAATGTTTTAAGTGCTTGCATGTGGGCAAGACTTTGATTGCTTGTAAAGGCTTTGATTGGTTGCTCATGGGAAAAGCTGCTAGTGCTTGGGCGTGGGACAAGGCTTTGATTGCTTGCACGTAACAAAGCTTTGATTGCTTGCTCGAGAGCAATGCTTTAAATGCTTGCACATGGACAAGGCTTTGAGTGCTTGTACGTGGAACAATGCTTTGATTGTTTCTCTTCAATGATTGGAGATCTTAGAAGCTAGCCTCATATTGGCTAGGGCTTATGGCTTGCATTGATAATAGAACCTGTTAATAATCCCAAGGCAACAAACAAATTCGAGAAAAGAACGTACGCGGTTATTCATGCAATTTGGTTACTGAGTAGTCGTGTTAGCACACTAAAACATCTATGAATTTAAATGATTCAAAGAACCTTTTTCCAATTAATATGATTAGCCATCAAAGAAAATGGTCGAAGTGTGCTAATCAATGCAGATTGTACCTAGGAAGGTCATGCTAAAGCGTATTAAGTGTTTCTATTAGTTTTCAAATAGATCACATAGAAATATGATGCTTTATGTAATTGGTCACTATGTGAGTCACTTTATAATTTACTATTTATCTCAACTAATTTCCAAGTTATACAAACTTTAAATCACAAAAATAGCATGAATCATTATGGGAACAGATCCTATAACTTCAGATTCAACAAGCGATTCACATTGAGTTTCAACTCATGCATTATTGTTCATATCATACTTGAGATCGTGTAAATAACGAGACCAAAATCACAAACGGATATCATCAATCAAATCAGCATATTAACAGATTATGTGGCTTTCACAACTTCCACAAAGATCAACAATTAATAGGTTGTAAACCTTAGGCATATTGCTCATAAATTATAATAGTTTTGCCAGAATTGTACCAAGAACTTTCCATTTTGAGTCTTGTTCGGAGCTCTCAGCATGTTCTAAGAAATAGCGGAACCAAAAATTATCCTATGATCAGAAAGCATATTTTTTGAATTCACATATCACAATATTTTTTGTTCACAAGCTATTGTAAATTTAATAAATTAATCTCAGTTTACCGAATAGATTATCAGATTGGAAAAAATAAGTAATCATGTTTAGAGTTAATTAGCTCTTTATTTAGAAGTAACCACAGATCATATGGGATTGCAAACTTCTAGAGTTCTAACACATGATCAACATTTAAGCAAGGATTATTGGATTAATGGTGAAGGTTAGGGCACACCATGTTTTTGCAATTCCTAGAGTAGATCCAGAAATGACCAAGGACTTGAGGAAATCTTTACTTCAGTAGAAAATTTTCATTTCCATGATAGTTATCCCTGCTGCTACATAGATAGTGGTCGCTAGGGGAAATAGCTTCGGCAATTATTACAAATGGTTGTCTATACCTGCAGCATTAAGGGGTAGTTGCTTTGACGGCTACGATCAAAGACTCAGAAATTACATATGGAGGCCGTAGTGCACCATAATTGATAAGAGATTAGGTTGGGGCGCTTTATCCAACACCTCACATCAAGGACATAAACTGAAGTCAAATTAAGGTTACTGAAACCTATCAAGTCCAATAAAATGTCAAATGATTAATGATATAGCTTTAAAAGTTTTCCATTCTTCAATGGAAGCAAATGATTTCCAAAAATTAAATCATCTCGATGTCTTCCTCTACAGTTAATGCCAACAAGGAAGAAATAACAAGACATAGTGACTAGAGGCTTAGCCAAGTAAGCTCAAATGCAAAATTCTGCAAAATGTGGTGAACAATGAAAGATAGATAGCAGTTGGCAGAAGAAAATTGCAGCCATGTAAATAAGAGTAGGAAGGAAGATTGAAGAGTTAAAATGGATACTCCCTTTTCTGCTCATTTTGATTGCTCTCGATTGCGCTTCCGACCCATTTCCAAGTGTACTTGCATCAAACCATTAGATGATAAATAACTTAACAGAAGCATTTCATCGAGCATCTAACGTGCCCATTAATTTATGTAATCCTTAAGATCTCCTTTCATATGACTCCACCACGTCGAATTGTTAGCCAATTTTAGCCAATATGGGGGTCAGCTCCCTTGGATATACATTGACTTTGAGACCACACTTCATGAAAAATGTCAATGACATTTTTCGCTCCACCTTGTTTCTAGCGCTACCATGAGACGTGGCAGAGCAACACTGTCGCCGCTATTGATTTCATTTGCAAGTATGCCAAATCCTTGCCCAAACAAATCCTAGGACCAACATTGAATGCAACAAATTTAAATTGATCCTTAGCTTCAAATTTCTTTCAATATTTTGACAATCACCATTCTGGCTTAAACTCTGGGCAGTCATCGCCCCATATGAACTTCATTAGACTGATTGAATATATCGAATAAGTGATATTCGACCCTGTGGATACAAATGTTCCATCTAGAAGTATGTCATCAACAATGACATGTTAGGAATCCTTAGGCGCTGAAGGGTATAGTCTTAGAGTTTCTGACAATGCTGCTTTGAGATATGTCAATGGATTAACTTCTTCGAATGTTAAAAGATCTTCAAGCCATTTTGAACTGTCGCGGCCACGAGTTTCAATTATAACTGAGCAAAGCTCGATCAAGATTTTCTATTCGACTCAAGGGTCTAGGCTAACCAAACAGAAGAACCAACTGAGCGCGACCGATGATGTGTCACGCCCAACTAGAATAAAATTGAGTACAACTTCTTGAAGAAATTTGTTAGTGTACAACTAAGTTTTCTTCATGAACCTAGATAACAGATCATCATGTTAGGACCCACCATTCTGTTGACTCAGCAACTCAAGCTTATGTGTATTGATGATATTAGTCATGTAATCATCCACACCTTTGATGCTCTGGGTCAAGCTAACTTCCACCCCAAGCCTAAGCCACTTCTTCAACTTCCAAACAAACTTGGGTAAAATAAAGCAAAATAAAGTCGCTTTAGTGGCTCAATCAAAAGCCAAAGCGAAACTATTGTTAGGTAGTCCAGGCGATAGAGTTTAGGGTCCTTCAAGCTGAGCCGCTTTAAGAATCTGGAAAAACCTATTCTTAATAGGTCGGCTCACCCATCGAGCCATATCTATCCTTAGGGGTGGTAAACGGGATGGATATTTCGGGAGTTCGTGAGTTTGGTTCGTTAAAAGTTCGGCTTGGCTCATGAAAAAATGGACTTGGGCTTGGACCAGACAGAAAATTTGGGTGTTGGACAGTTCATGTTTGGCTCGTAAAGTTCGTGGACTAGTCCAACGAACAGCAAAATGGGCCAGAAATGGGCCAGTCCATTTCCAGCTCGTATTGGCTCGTTAAAGCTTGTGTTCACGATCCGGAATGGGCCGGCTTGCGAGCTCTCAAACGGTCACAAGACCGTTTGGTCTATTTTTTTATTTTTTTTACCTATAAATTCTCTATTTGTCATTTATTTTTTTCACAATCTCAATTCTCAACTCTCTTAAGTCTCAAATCTCAATCAGTCAATTGCAATCTTCAACTTCTACTTCTAGTTATATTCTAGTACAATAATATTTCATATACAAAATAGTCTCAAATTCCATATTTCATTTCCATCTCCAAATTTCCAAATCTATTATTTCTAATGGCACACTCACAATTTCATAGTTATTCTTCTAGCCAAATTATTGATGAATTTTTCGGTCTCAACGATATTCCAATTCCCGAAAATTTGGTGGATTTGGAAAATGAGATCGAAGATATAAATACTAGAACTCCTCTTAACTTGGATGACAGTGTTGATGAAGATGTCGCTACTGCATATGGATCTGGCTCCAATAGCACGACGGTAGGCTCCAACAGAAATCCAAAAAGGTCGAGAAAATCGAACTGCTGGAATTTTTTCGATTTAATTGAAACAACGGCTAAAGACGTTGATAGGAAACCGATATATATAGCACAATGTAAAACTGGCGTCGGACTTTTCTCTTGGAAGAAGGGTGGGGGCACAACACACCTCAACAGACACTGTAAAGGATATCGAAAACCTAGCTCGGTTGAAGCAAACCAATCAACTCTACAAATTGGTCAATCGAGTCTAACCAATTGGGTTTTCAACTAAGATCTAGCGCGTCGGGAAGGGATGGTCATGTTCGTATCGAGTGGTGAGTTCCCGCTTTCAATTGTAGAAAGTTCACAATTCACGAATTTCATTAAAAAGTATCTCCAACCCAGGTACAAACCCGTTTCTAGAAATACTTTACGAGTTGATTGCATTGCTAAATATTTCGAGAGAAAACAAAGTTTTATAAATGTTTTAAATAAATATAATGGTAATTTTCTATTTACTTCGGACTTGTGGACTAGCAATAATCATAGAGGTTACGCAGCTATTACTTGTCATTACATTGATGATACTTGGTTAATGAACAAAAGAATTATGACATTCAAAGTTATTGATTTCCCACATAATGCAAAAAATATTTTCAATTTACTACTTACAATTCTTAGAGAATTTAACTGTCATAGTAAACTTGAATTTCACAGGTTTCCATCGAGAAGAAACGGGTGGGAGAGAAATTGAGAGATGAATGAAATGAGAGCGTCAAACCTGAATTCCTTTTACCTTTGCTACATTGACCGAGTGACTGCATTTTGGTGTTTTCCATCTTTTGTTAAAAAAAAAATTAACACAAAATGCCCAAAACGTATTTTGGGCGTTTTGGGTTTCCAATACAATTTTTTTTTTTTGATTTTGGAAAATTTATTTTAAAAATTAAAGAAGAGAACTCGTTTTCGTTATTTCAAAAAATTCAAAACAAAAAAGGGTCTGAAAAAGTAAAGAGAACGTGACCTTACTCTTTCATGGTTTTTGGTTTCGGACTTGATGAATATGGAAGATAAATCCATTGGCACGGTCCCCAGCTAGTTTCTTTGATATGTTGACTCTTTTATTGGGACTGTTTTTGTAGTCAGATCTTTGAATTTGCTGAATTTTTATTTATTTTGAAATCGATCTTTGAACAACGTGATTTTTCGATTGATTTGCCACAGACAGCATCAATTGTTTCTAACCTTGACGTGGTAAGACCAAAAGCTGATATTTTATTGAAGAAGATGATCAAAGCGGCCAAAGAACCTGCAAAAAAAGGCATTGAGGGATTTCCTCGTTGCTCCTCCGATGTAAGAATTTGTTTTCTAGAGAAGGGAAAAATATAAAGAATATTCCAGGACTTATGAAAATATGAATATATGTGTAACCTTAATTATGAACGAATGATAACCATTTATAAGGATCAGAATAAGTCTCACCATCCTAGTAGGAAAGGAAATCCTAATTAAAAGAAGTCACCTTATAGAGGAATGTTCCTTAAGTGAATCGAATTCTCTTTTAGGTAAGAGAGCTCAATTAGGTAATTACTTTGATTTTCTAGGGTGTAAGGCCCAAGACATAACCTGTCTTCTCATTCTCATCTCTTTGTTCGTTTTATTTTCATTTTCTAGGTACTCTTGCCTTATTTATGCAACAACGTCCAACTTGGGAGATTCTTCCATTTGATCCCGAACCCGAACGAACTTTTAGGAGGAGGATTAGGGAAAGAAGAGAACAAGTTGAACAACAAAGAATACAAGACAATATGGGGGACAACAACCAAGGTGGTGCCAACCCCGCTATTAATGAAGATGATAGACCAATGGGGAAATTCATGGTCCCCCTCATCACTCAAAATCGAGGAAGCATCATATATCACCCATTTGGACGTTCGAACTTTCATCTAAAGCCGGATGTGATAAATCTCTTCAAGGGGCATCTACAATTCTATGGAATGACCGAAGAGAATCCATTTACTCACATCTCGCGATTTTTGGAGATGTGTAGTAACTTTGATTATCCGGGAATTAGAAAGGAGGCTATCAACATGCGGTTATTTCCACATACCCTTAGAGATGGAGCTCGTGAATGGTTAGATTCCGACCCGGTTGGAAGTTGATGTGTTCCGGACCCTCGACAATCGGAGTCATAGCAGGCTTGACGGAAAAATTTAAATATTCAAGCCAAATAAAAGTGCAATCCAGTCAACCATGTCGGAATTAGATGCATAATATGTGTTTTTTGAGTAGAAATGGGCCACTAAGCAAAACTCATAGGCTAAAGCTCTTGAGCCGACTGATTTTATGACCAAATTCCATCATTTGGGGCTTCAAAACAGCAAGTCAATTATGCAGACGGAAATTAGGATTTTTGCGTATTTTTAGGTTAAATTTTGTTTTTAATTATTTGTTTGCCTATTTTAGAATTTTAGTCTAATTAGAATTCTATTTTGAGTCAATTAGCGGCTAGGTTATTTTACTTATTTATATTCCTTTCCATTCATTGTAATTAAGACTTGAGATTTGATTTGATTAAAAACAGTTTTATTGAGGATTCAATAAAAGTTATAGGTGGATTCCTATGTTTTTGAACTTATCAAGAATATTTCTTGTGGCGTTCAAATATCGAACTTATCAAATATTTGCTAGAATATTTGTGGCGTTCAAAACCAGAAACTTATCAAGGAAGTTGGACAGATCCTTGTGGCGTTTCGAAAGTCGTGGTTCTTTATTCCGCATCGTCGAGCCATCGCGTCGTGAATATCGGGTCAAGATTCCATCGTCCGTAACAACCTGGGTTCGAAACTTTCCGGCGTTTCTTCCGCGCTTCGAATCTCATCATCTGGTATCAGAGCTGGACTCTGAATTCAGGTTTTTCTATCCAGTTTAATTCTTATGTTTATCATCGAGTCTGTCATAAGAATTATACATATCTTATTGAGTGTTTTGTTTTCAATATTTTGAGTTTTCTTGTTCTTCGTGTCAGTAAAATTTTTCAGTTTTTGATCCATATAAAAATCCAAAAAAAAATTCAAAGTGTTTGTTTTATTCGATTCTTATCAAAATCCTATTCCGTTTGTTTTGTTGCGTTCGTGTCGAATTTTCGGATTTATTAAAAAAAAATTATTTATTTAATTCCGAAAATTCATTATTCAAAAAAAAAGAGTTATTCCAAATTCAAGAACCACTTTCTTGAGTTTCTTTAAAATTCTTGATATTCATTTCCTTCAAAGTCAATAAAAGTCGATCTTGCTATTTTATTTCTAAGTCCTCTTCATTTTTGAATTTTTGTTAACGCCACATAAGGAATGGATTATGATCTGGGCTTTTTATTCCAAACTAGATGTTATGTAGATCATAAGGGGTGCAGTTTGGTGATTGATGGAAAGTACTTTACTAATTTCGTTAGTAGCATCGTGGTTGAAAAATTAGGATTGCCCCTAGAACCGCACTATAAACCTTATAGGATGACGTGGATGAGGGAGTTTGGGAATTTCAAAGTAACCAAACAAGTTCTAGTGCCTATCACCCAAGGAATGTATAGTGAGGATGTATGGTGTGATGTAGTGCCATTGAAATCTTATCATATTTTATTGGAAAAACCTTGGAGGCGTAGGAGGGAGGCTGTTTATGTAGAAGTTCAACATTTGAACTTTGAATTGAAAAATCCACATTTGGATAGTGATGAGGTAGTGTGCGAACATGGTGATACAAATTTGGAGGTAGAAGATGTGGTTAAATTTGAAAGAAAAAAAATTGAAGAGGTGGATGAGCTAGAAAATTTTGAGTTAGAGGAAGTAACCGAGCTTGAGAGAAAAGAGATAGAGGGGGGCGAGCAAGAAGTTGCAAAAGAGAAAAGAGGCGAAGAGAAGAGCCTCGTGGTTCAAGAAGTGGAGTTGGTGGTGGTTTATCATGAATACAAGGATCCATACCTTGTACCTCATGAAGCTAACATGCCCTTCCCCATTTTGTTTAAATCTTTTTTGCAGGTTAATTATGTTTGGAAGCTTCAACCACACTACGTATGGCAAAGGGAGTTCAAACTCCATCTCTTCCATGTTTTCCAATCAAAGGAGCATAATTTATTGAACTCATGGCATGGAAGCAAAAATTTTCCGTTTGATCCAGTAGGTGAAGTGAAACAACAGGAACAAAGCTATGATTCAGGACAAATCATCCTAAAGAAGGAGGGTATGATGTGTTCCGGATCCTCGACAATCGGAATCATAGCAGGCTTGACGGAAAAAGTTAAATATTCAAGCCAAATAAAAGTGCAATCCAGTCAACCATGTCGGAATTAGATGCATAATATGTGTTTTTCGAGTAGAAATGGGTCACTAAGCAAAACTCATGGGCTAAAGCCCTTGAGCCGACTGATTTTATGGTCAAATTCCATCATTTGGGGCTTCAAAACAGTAAGTCAATTATGCAGACGGAAATTAGGATTTTTTCGTATTTTTAGGTTAAATTTTGTTTTTAATTATTTGTTTGCCTATTTTAGAATTTTAGTCTAATTAGAATTCTATTTTGAGTCAATTAGCGGCTAGGTTATTTTACTTATTTATATTCCTTTCCATTCATTGTAATTAAGACTTGAGATTTGATTTGATTAAAAACAGTTTTATTGAGGATTTAATAAAATTTATAGGTGGATTCCTATGTTTTTGAACTTATCAAGAATATTTCTTATGGCGTTCAAATATCGAACTTATCAAATATTTGCTAGAATATTTGTAGCGTTCAAAACCAGAAACTTATCAAGGAAGTTGGACAGATCCTTGTGGCGTTTCGAAAGTCGTGGTTCTTTATTCCGCATCGTCGAGCCATCGCGTCGTGAATATCGGGTCAAGATTCCACCGTCCGTAACAACCTGGTTCGGAACTTTTCGGCGTTTCTTCCGCGCTTCGAACCTCATCAGAAGTATTACACATGAAATGATCTTGCTCAAAAGTTCACTACAAAATACTTTCCTCCGTCAAAAGTGGCTAAATTGAAGAATGATATCTCCACATTTCGACAACTTGACACCGAATGTTTCTATGAGGCATGGGAAAGATTCAAGGAGATGTTGAGGAAATGTCCAAATCATAAGTTCACCAAGCAAATGCAAGTTCAATATTTCTATCTTGGGATGAATCCATCTAGTCAAGTGACGGTTGATTCGGCCTCCAATGGAGCTATCACTACAGAATCACCTAATGAGGCAATTGAGCTCTTTGAGAGGATGGCTAGTCACAATTCTACTTGGCCAACCGATCGCATGGTACCAAAGAAAGTCGCGGGAATTCATGAAGTTGATGCAGATGCGGCTTTATCGGCAAAGATGGACCTTCTATTCAAGAAGTGTGATGATTTGTCTTCTCAACATACTATAAAAGCAATCTACCCTCCTATTTCTATTTGTGATGTATGTGGAGCAACACACAAGGTTGAGGAATGTCTCATGCTAAAAATGGCTTCTACTTCAAATGAGAAAGTGAATTATGCTCAAAATTTCAACCGACCACAAGGCAATCTTTACTCCAACACATACAATTCAGGTTGGAGGAATCATCCGAATTTTTCTTGGTCCAACAATCAAAATCAAGTAAAGCCTCCCGATTTTGTTCAACCTCCCGGTTTTATTCAACCTCCACTACCCCAAGAGAAGAAGCCTTCCATTGAGGAGATATTCATGCAATTCATGAACAAGACCAATACTATTCTCCAAAATCAAGCGGCTTCTATCAAAAATCTTGAGACTCAAGTTGGGCAATTAGCAAAAATGATGACGGAGAGACAACAAGGAGCCTTGCCAAGCAATATCGAGATTAATCCAAGGGAAAATGTGCAAGTCATCACTACAAGAAGTGGAATTCAATTACTGAAAATCACGGTAAAGCAACATATGACACAACCCGAGGTGAAAGAAAAAGGTAATGAGCATGTTGAGGAGGCGAATAAAATGATGCAACATTGAAGGAAAGTGGGGAGGCTTCAACAAAGGTGCCTACTCCAGTGAAAGCTTATGTGCCTCCATTCCTTTTCCTCAAAGACTCCAAAAGCACAAGGTGGATGCACAGTTTTTTAAATTTCTTGAAGTCTTCAAGAAACTTCACATCAACATACCATTTTTCGATGCATTAGCACAAATGCCTAGCTATGCAAAGTTTATGAAAGAGATACTTTCAAACAAAAGGAGGCTAGAAGATCATGAAACTGTGATGCTCACGGAAGGGTGTAGTGCCATACTACAAAACAAATTGCCTCCAAAAATCAAAGATCCAGGGAGTTTTACTATTCCTTGTACTATTGGTGATTTAACTTTTGGTAAAGCATTATGTGATCTTGGTGCTAGTATTAATTTAATGCCTTTGTCTATTTTCAGGAGATTGGGCATGGGAGAGGTGAAGCCAACCATTGTTTCATTGCAATTGGCCGATTGCTCTGATAAGCACCCGCTTGGTATTGTTGAGGATGTGCTAATCAAGGTGGACAAATTCATATTCCCTGTCGATTTTATCATTCTTGATATGGAGGAAGACCTTGATATCCCAATCATCTTGGGAAGACCCTTCCTAGCAACCAGTCGGGCTTTAATAGATGTGCAAGGAGGCAAATTGATATTGAGGGTTCAAGATGAGCAAATCACATTCGACATCATGAAATCCATTAAGTATCCCGCCGAGGTAAATTTATGCTCCCGAGTAGACATCATTGATCAAGAAGTGGCTACATCATTCATCTATGGGTCATCTAAGGATCCCCTTGAGACTCGCATTCCTCACTCTATAACCACTAAGGGAGAGCATGATTTAGACATTGGAAGGATATCACAACACTTGGATGCTTCCAAATTTTATCCCTTCAAGAAGAGGCCATATTTTAAAGAATTGGGAGAGAGCTCTTCTCATTCACTACCCTCCATTCAACAAGCCCCAACTCTTGAGCTAAAACCTCTTCCATCACATTTGAGGTATGCATACTTGGGCGATTCTTCTACCCTTCCGGTTATTATCTCTAATTTGTTGAATGAAGTGGAGGAAGAAAAACTACTTGAGGTGTTGAAAATGCATAAAATGGCTATTGGGTGGACTATGGAGGACATCAAGGGTATTAGCCCTACTCTATGCATGCATAAAATTCTTATGGAGGATGACTTCAAACCAACAGTGGAGCACAAACGCCGTCTAAATCCAAACATGAAAGAAGTAGTGAAAGCTGAGGTATTGAAGTGGTAGGATGCGAGAATTATCTATCCAATCTCGGATAGTGCATGGGTGAGTCCCGTCCAATGTGTTCCAAAGAAATGAGGTGTCACGGTGGTTGAAAATGAGAACAACGAGTTTATTCCTACAAGGCTCTTGACGAGATGGAGAGTGTACATTGACTACCGGAAGTTAAACAATGCCACTCGAAAAGATCACTTTCCTCTCCCCTTTATTGACCAAATGCTTGAGAGGTTGGCGGGGCATTCTCATTATTGTTTCTTGGATGGATACTCGGGCTACAATCAAATTTTAATAGCCCCAGAAGATCAAGAAAAGACCACCTTCACATGTCCATATGGGACTTTTGCTTATAAGAGGATGCCGTTTGGTCTTTGTGTGATGGTCATATTCTCCGACATGGTGGAAAAATTCATCGAGGTATTTATGGATGATTTTTCAATTTTTGGTTCTTCTTTCAATGAATGCTTGGATAATCTTGATTTAGTGTTGAAAAGATGTGAAGAAACCAATTTAGTGCTTAATTGGGAGAAATGCCATTTTATGGTGAGAGAGGCATTGTACTTGGCCACCAGATTTCACAAGGGGGGATTGAGGTTGATAAAGCCAAAATACAAGTTACTGAGAAATTGCCTCCTCCTACTTCGGTGAAAGGCATAAGGAGTTTCTTGGGGCATGCGGGCTTCTATAGGAGATTCATCAAGGATTTCTCTAAAATCACTAAGCCTCTTTGTTCTCTACTTGAGAAGAACAACACTTTCCATTTCTCTCAAGAGTGCCTATTGGCTTTCAACACTCTTAAGGAGAGGCTTATCTCGACTCCTATTATTGTGGCCCCGGATTGGAGCTTACCATTTAAGCTCATATGCGATGCTAGTGATTATGCCGTGGGAGCGGTTTTGGGGTAAAGGAGAGGTAAAGTGTTGCATGTGATCTACTATGCAAGCCGAACATTGAGTGATGCTCAATTGAATTATGCCACAACCGAAAAAGAGATGCTTTCCGTGGTCTTTACCTTTAACAAATTTCGATCTTATCTCATCGGCTCAAAGGTAATTATCTATACCGATCACTCCGCTCTAAAATACTTGCTTGCTAAGAAGGATGCAAAGCCAAGATTGATTAGATGGGTCCTTCTCTTGCAAGAATTTGATTTGGAAATCCGTGATAAAAAGGGAGCGGATAATCTTGTAGCCGATCATCTATCTAGGCTTGATCAACCTAAAGAAGTGGGAGTAGAGGAAATCAATGAAGCCTTTCTAGATGAACAACTATTGCATGCCAAACATCTTCTCCAAGTGTTCGAAGCACCATGGTATGCGGACTTCATGAATTTCCTTGTAAGTGGTATTCTTCCCCCGGATTTCTCTTATCAACAAAAGAAAAAATTATTTGTCGAGGAAGAAATGGAAGCAATTCTTGATATGTGTCATTCATCGCCTTATGGGGGTCATTTTGGAGCTTCCAAAACCGCCTCAAAGGTTCTTCAATCAGGGTTCTATTGGCCAACTTTGTTCAAGGATGCTTATACCTTAGTATCCAAATGTGATAGATTCCAAAGGAGTGGGAATATCTCTCAGCGTAATGAAATTCCATTGACTTCAATCTTGGAAGTGGAGATTTTTTATGTTTGGGGAATTGATTTCATGGGGCCATTTCCATCCTCGTTCTCAAATCAATATATTTTGGTGGCGGTGAACTATGTTTCTAAATGGATAGAGGCGGTGGCACTGCCTACTAATGATGCTCGAGTGGTGGTCAATTTTCTCAAAAGAACATTTTTACACGCTTTGGAACCCCCCGACTCATCATTAGTAATGGAGGCAAACACTTTTGCAATCGCCTCCTTGACTCACTTTTGTCAAAGTATGGAGTGAAGCACTGAGTAGCCACACCTTACCATCCCCAAACAAGTGGCCAAGTGGAGATCTCAAACCGAGAATTGAAAAGAATTCTTGAGATGACGGTGAATACATCAAGGAAAGATTGGTCGAGGAAGCTAGATGATGCATTATGGGCTTACCGCATCGCATTCAAGACTCCTATTGGTATGTCTCCATTTTGTCTTGTTTTTGGAAAATCGTGTCATCTCCCTGTTGAACTTGAGCATCGAGCATTTTGGGCTACACAGGTATTAAACTTTGATGCAAAATTAATTGGTGAGAAGAGGTTGCTTCAACTTAATGAACTTGATGAATTTTGCCTCAACTCATATGAAAATGCTCACATCTATAAGGAGAGGACCAAGAAATGGCATGATAACCACCTTGTGAAGAGAGACTTCAAAGTTGGGCAACAAGTTCTTCTATTCAACTCCCGACTTCGATTATTCCCCGGAAAGCTTCGATCCCGTTGGTGGGGGTCATTCACAATTTCTCAAAATTTTCCCCATGGAACTATTAAGCTATATCATCCCGACAAGGGACATTTCAAAGTTAACGGGCAAAGGTTGAAACCATTCTTGGAAGGAGAACCCCCGGAGGAAAAGTCATAATTTCTCCTCAATGCTCCCGAATAAAAATTCAAAAGTCGAGCTTATGACTTTAACCAAGCGCTTTTTGGGAGGCAACCCAAATTTCTTCTCTTTTAATTTACTTGTATTTATTTACTTTACTTCTTTACTTCCTTTTTAATTAATTGTCAAACTTTTGTAGGTAACAATTTTTTTGAAAATCCTAAGTGCCATTGTCCTCAACAAGTTTGGAGGTGAACTACATTCGACGAAAGCTTAGGTCAATTTCAACATCACAAACAAGCATTGAATCAGGGAAGTTTCACTACCTCTTTTCTTCTTTACATATTGTTTCTATTTCCACATTGAGGACAATGTGTAATTCAAGTTTGGGGGTGTTGACTTCATTTTGCATTTTATCATGTTAGATAACCTTTCCGGTTTAAGATATTGTGATGTTTGATTTTGTTCATTCTGTTGTGGATATTGACATGCTAGATAGCCTTGTCGGCTCAAATGATTTGATGTTTGAAATTGCTGATTAATTCACGAATCATGATCGAATATGCTACTTGTGCCTATTTTTATAAATTGCTTATCTATGAGTGATCCTAAGTTCTCTTGAGCACAATAGTCATAACTAATTTTTGTTGAGATTTGGAATCTATTGAAGGTTAGAAAAATTCGTGAAATAGACTTCATTAGGTTGTGAGCTTGTATTTTCAATTTTTATCAACCTATCCAATTTCTTGTCAATGCTATTAATCTCTTGATCCTTTGTGAGACAAGTTTGGGGGTGGTCGAGCCGGTAAAGGAGACGGTCTAGATGTGTAGTGATTCCATGCATGCTTGATCTAAATTTGTGTGGAGTGTTGTTGACGTTAGTATAAGCTAAGTGATGACCAAATGCTAGAGATCTAAGCCCATTTTAATTATTGCATTGAACTATCTCGTAGCCTTTTTGACTCGAGTAATTAAGCCCGTAGGAGTATCTTGAAACTTGGTGCCTTAAGTTTGAAATTTGGGAGTCATCGGTCTAAAGCTCGCTACATGGGTCAATTAGAAAGCTTAATGAGTAGGGTACACACACACACTTGTTAAAAAAAAAAAAAGCACATCATTATCATTGCATTTGCTTAATAAGTCTACCTCGCTTCGTAGTCTTTTTGACTCGAGTTAGTAAGTCCGTATGGGTATTTTGAAACCTGGTACCCTTTGATCTTAAAACAATCGGGGAGTTGCCGACCTAAAGATCGCTACATGAGTCAATTAGAAAGCTTAAGGGAGTGAGGAAGTCATGAGAAATCATCACATTAGTTTGTAGAAATCTTGCATTTGTATTTGCATAAGGGCTTAGATTAATAGTGGGTTTGAATTGCTTGGTATAAGCTTTAATGTTGAAACACTCATCTAGTGGAGAGTCGCTACATATCTAGATTGTTGAGATTGCTGGTAAGTCATAACCAAACTTTAGTGGAAAAAGAAATGTGTGAATTGAGAGTCACCCCTAGGATTGCATTTCGGGAAAGAAAAGAAATAATATGGGGGGGATGAATGTCACGAGAGGGTAAGGAATGAAATTAACCACTAAGGGTGGATAGTATTATCTTGAAATTTATCCTTCCTACAATGTTTCTTTGAACCTTAGTGATAATTGGAAGTGACTATGCACACACACACACACACCGATCAAACATTAGATAAGCTCAACTTATTTTTGTAGTATTATTTTGAAAATACAATTGTGAATTAATCATACAATTTTACACTCAAGTAAGAATTTACAAGTTATCTAGCATTGTTGTTCATTCATTCATTTGCTTTTTGTGTTAGTAGATATTCTTACTCGAGACGAGTAAGAGTTTAAGTTTGGAAGTATTTGTTAAGTGCATTTTATACACTTTTTATACCTTTAAATTAGCATATTTTGGAACATCTTGAGCAAATATCTACTAATTTATGCATATTTTGTGTTTAAATAGGTTAATATCCAAGTTTGAGGCCAAAAACCACAAAAGAAGTGCAAATTATGCTGAAATTTGAAGTTTGGGGACCATTTTGTCACTTTCGAGAAGTTTTGGACAACCCCCGCAATTAATAGAGGGACCAAATTGCATGATTTCAAAAGTTGAAGGGCCTAAAGTGCAATTTTAGAAGGACATATTTGAAAGAAATCTGAAAAGTTGGGGACTAAATTGCTTGAGATTAAAAGATGGAGGACTTGATGGCAAATACGGAAGGGACTAAGCTGCAAAATCATCCTCAAGCTGAGCCACGTGAACGCGTGGCTTGAACCGAGCCACGCGCGCGAACACGGCTCGAAACGGACCCGAGGCCAAAGTTGGCCTCGGAATTGAACCGCATGATCGCGCGAGGTTTAACACGCGCGATCGCGCGGTTATAAAACAAAAATAAATAAATAAATAAAATTTCCGGGCCGGACCGGGTCAACCCGACCGACCCAGTTCAGCCCATATGCTGAATTTTGCGGATCTAGTACGTTTTTAGGGTTTTTTGGGTGATTTTTAGGGGGTTTAAATAGGAAAAATCCTCATTTTTTAGGGTTACCAAGGAAGTCTTGCCTATTTTTCATTTTTCTTGTATTTTCTCTTAACATTTACCTTATTTAATGCAATGTTTAATTAATGTTTTAATGTTCTTGTGTTCTTCTTCTACATTTCATCCTCTTGTTGTAGTTTAAGTTTTTAATATTTGGTATTTTCTCAAATTTCTACCATAAATGTTATATATTTTAAGTGCATTTAATGTTTTATGCTTGGGTTGTTGAAGATATTAATGGTTGATGAAGAAATTTTGTTCAAAGTGAAGGATTCTTGGGTTTTCACTTCAAGAACTTTACAAAAATGAGAGTTTTCTTTATTATCTTATTTTTAATCTTTATTTTAAGTATTATTCATATGTTTATGTTATTTGTTAAATGTTGTTGTTAGTTTATTATTGGTTAATGTTATTGTGTTGAAATTTTTAATTAGTTTGAGGTTATTTAAGCATTTTAGGTTGTTTTTGGATTGTGGGTATTTATGTTTATGGATTTGTGATTGTGAATGTTGTTTATGTTTTTTGAAGTTTTTAAAATGTTTGTCATTATGTTAGGTTCTTATTAGAATTACTATACATGTTAGGTTAAATTTAAAATTTCTCATGTAATTTGGTTAATTTATCAACTACCACTAATTGATTTTCGAAAGAAGAAATTAGTGTAGTTATAAAAACTTAATTCACCTTATTTCATGTTTTCTAGTTAGTTTAATCACCAAATTCTTGTTGTCATTAGTTTACTTTGGATAATTAGTTTTAATTCTAATTTTTACATATTGTTGTCTATTTGCTTTAATTAACTAATTTTTCATATCGCCATGTTCTACTTTATGTTAGTTAGTATTCACCATCAAACCAACTTCTTATGTTACTTGACTTTTCTTTTAAAATGAAATCAATAACTTTAGTTACAAATCAATCAATTCTCGTGGGTACGATAACTCGGACTTCTCTAGTCCACTTTACTACTTGAACGCGAACCGTGCACTTGCGGTATACGATTTTAGCGAACAAAGACACTAAAAAGTCTGAAAGGAGAAATGGAGGACCAAGCATGGAGGCTAAGGCAAACATGGCTGAATCAAGTTCAAAGAAGAACATGAAGAGGAAGCACTCAGACTTTGCTCCCTAGAAAAATGAAAACAATCAGAAGAACAAGAAGTTCAAAGGGGACTGCTTCAACTGTGGCAAACCTGGACATCGTGCAATTGACTGTCGCAAGCCTAAAAGCAAAATGACCGTGCACATGTTGTTGAAACTGAAAATGTGACTGAAGGTGTTCAAGAAATGCACCTATCTGCTGTAATATCTGAATGTAATAGTGTTGGAAATCCCCGGGAATGATGGGTGGACACTGGTGTCACTCGCCACATTTGTGCTAAAAAGAATGTGTTTTCTGAATACAAAACTATTAATGGTGAACAACTGTTCATGGGAAATTCCTCAAGCTCAAAGTTTGAAAGACAAGGAAAGGTGACCTTGAAGATGACATCCGGCAAGGAACTCGTCCTCAACAATGTGCTGCATGTGCCTGACATTCGGAAAAATCTTGTTTCTGGTTCTCTTTTTAGCAAAAATGGGTTTAAGTTAGTATTTGTATCTGACAAATTTGTACTAACTAAAAATGGTATGTATGTGGGAAAGGGTTATATGACAGATGGGATGTTCAAGATGAATGTCCTTACTATTGTACCCAAATTGAACAATTCTACTTCTGTGTATATTGTTGATTCTTCTTGTTTATGGCATAAAAGATTAGGACACGCAAACTTTAAATATGTGCGCAAATTAATGAATTTAAATTTGCTTCCTTCGTTAAGTTTCGATCATAATCACAAATGTGAAACTTTTGTTGAGGCTAAGTTAGCCAAAAGACCGTTTCCTTAAGTTGAAAGAAACACTTCACTTGTAGAATTAATTCACAGCGATATTTGTGACTTAAAATTTGTACAAACTAAAGGCGGGAAAAGATACTTCATTACTTTTATTGACGATTGCACTCGGTACTGTTATGTCTATTTGTTAAGAAGCAAAGATGAGGCTTTGGAAATGTTTAAACATTATAAGCATGAAGTCGAAAATCAACTTAGCAAAACAATAAAAATTGTTCGAAATGATAGAGGTGGAGAATATGGAGCACCATTTGAGGAATTTTGTTCTGAACAAGGTATTATTCACCAAACAACAGTTCCTTACTCACCTCAATCTAATGGCATTGCGGAATGAAAGAATCGCACGCTTAAGGAAATGATGAACGCTATGTTGATTAGTTCTGGTCTACCCCAAAATTTGTAGGGGGGAGCTATCCTCTCGGCAAATCACGTTCTTAACAAAATACCACACAAAGTAAGGGATGAAACACCTTATGAGTTATGGAAAGGTCACAAACCTTCATATAAATACTTGAAAGTGTGGGGATGTTTGGCAAAGGTAGAAGTGCCAAAACCCAAACAAATAAAAATAGGACCGAAAACTGTAGATTGCATATTTATTGGATGTGCTCATAACAGCAGTGCATATTGCTTCCTTGTGTATAAATCCGAGATTCTGGATATACATGAAGATACAATAATTGAATCAAGAAATGCAAGTTTCTTTGAAAATGTCTTTCCTCGTAAAGACAAAAGTAACGTAGGTTCAACAAAACGAACTTACGATGCTGCAAATGATGATGAAAATGAAGAAGAACTCAGACGCGGTAAAAGGGTTAGAAAGTCTACGTCATTTGGTTCAGAGTTTCTAACATACATGATCGAAGATGAACCTAAAACATTCAGTGAAGCGATGTCAACACCAGAAGCTCCTTTTTTGGAATGAAGCTATCAATAGTATAATTGAATCGATAATGCAAAATCACACTTGGGAGTTGGTTGATCTCCCACCTGGAAATAAACCTCTAGGTTGCAAGTGGATTTTCAAGAAAGAATTAAAATTGGATGGATCTATTGATAAATACAAGGCTCGTTTGGTAGCAAAAGGATATAGACAAAAGGAAGGTCTAGATTTCTTTGATACTTACTCACCAGTAACGAGGATTACTTCGATAAGAATCCTTGTTGCAATTGCTGCAATACATAATCTCGAAATTAATCAAATGGATGTTAAAACAGTCTTTCTAAATGGTGAGTTGGAAGAAGAAATATACATGGAGCAACCTGAAGGATTTGTCGCTCATGGACAAGAGAAAAAGGTTTGCAGACTCATTAAGTCTTTATATGGATTAAAACAGGCGACAAAGCAATGGCACCAAAAGTTTGACAAAACAATGTTGTCAAATGGTTTTAAGATTAACGAGTGTGATAAATGTGTGTATAATAAGAGTACACCAACAACATATGTCTTAGTATGTATATATGTGGATGATATCATGATTGATATGCTAATTCTAGGTAGCAATCATGATATCATCATGTCTACTAAGAAAATGTTAACCAAACACTTTGACATGAAGGACATGGGTGTAGCAGATGTAATTCTTGGAATTAAAATTTCTAAAACACCAGATGGCCTCGTTCTTTCACAATCTCATTATGTTGAGTATGTGCTAAAGAGATTTGGAGTCTTTGATGAAAATCCGATTAAAACTCCAGTAGACACAAGTCTACACTTAGCCAAAAATAGAGGTGAATCAGTACTTCAATTAAGATACTCTCAGATTATTGGAAGTCTGATGTATCTCATGAACTGCACACGTCCTGATATTGCATTCGCAATTAATAAATTGAGTAGGTTCACATGAAATCCAAGCAATGATCACCGGAAGGCATTGAATCGAGTACTTCGATACTTGAAACATACTTTGAAATTTGGATTACATTATTTTAGATATCCAGCAGTATTAGAAGGATATTGTGATGCAAATTGGATATCAGATATGAAAGATTCTAAATCCACAAGTGGTTATATATTTACACTTGGTGGTGCGGCTGTGTCCTGGAAATTCTTAGAGGATATTCCGTGTTGGCCTAAACCGGTGCCTGCAATTAGTATTCACTGTGATAATCAATCGGCAATTGTAAGGGCACAAAATTGTATGTATAATGGTAAGTCTAGACATATACGTCGTAGACACAATACCATAAAACAGTTGATCTCAAATGGTTTAATCTCCATTGATTATGTGAAATCAAAGGAGAATCTTGCGGATCCGCTTACAAAAGGCCTACCAAGAGATCAAGTATATTATCTGACAAAGGGAATTGGATTAAAGCCGAATATGCATGAATCTTAATGATGGTAACCCAACATTGTTGATTGGAGATTCCAAGATCCTGGTTCAATGGGACAACTAAGTTATTAAGATTCAATAAAGCATTTATCCATTCTTTTATAAAAGTGCTGTCTGCAGAATGTATAAAGGTTAAGTTGTAACTTTTAATGATTCCTATAGCTTGGATAAATCAAATGTGGTATAGTAGAATACTCTTAATAGGAGATCACCTATATAAGTGTGAAGTGGGGCCGCTTCTATGAGAATTTGGGGCTTAAATTCTCTAGAGCACTTATGAATCCCAAGAATTGTTCAGGGCCAAAATGAACACAACTATGAGAACCAAAGAATTGATAGAAAAGTTATTGTGTGGATACTGTTGCCTTGGTTTACATCAACGGCTGAACAGTTCAAGACATCATGTTCACTGATTAGCCAAGTAAACTCGATAGTATTCACTAAGGAAAGTTCAAAGCCAAAAGCTACCTCTCCTGATGCAATAAGCTTTTCACCTGTACTCTCTGATCGTGTCTGCATTTCATTGCATAGTCGTGATAATTTCCATTCATGTGGGGGGATTGTTGGAAATGGTGGGTGCCAAATGGGTCAACTTTGACCTTAATTTGAGTGGGACCCGATGTTCGATTTGTCGAAATTAATGTTCAATTAAATTCTACGTTCCGAGTAGATGAGTGTGGAATATTTAATTGTATAAAATTATTTCCATATGAATGAGAAATTATGGTTGAAAGTTGGACAATAAATATGAGGAATAAATGGGAAACAATTGAAAAAATATGTCAATCCTACATAGGTTGCAAACACAACCTTGAACCACTTAATAAGCTTCAAGTTGAGAAATGGGTTTGAGCCCCAAGGGGTACCAATAGTCTTTGAAAGAGGGGAGTCTTAGACAATGTCTAGACTAGCACAAAGGCCACACGCGCGCGCCACCGCCGTCCGTCCGACCGGCCGGCTCGGCTCGTGGGCTTGGGCCGGGTCGGGCACTTGTAAAATTATTTAAATTTTTGTTCCGAATTTATTTAAATAATTCCCTCTCTTTGACAGTTTATTAACTGTCACATTTTCGTGATTAGTGGTTCAGTTTTGCATGGAGTGGGCTGTATGAAAATTGCTCAAAACCGTCACATTCTCCTCTATTTTATTTTGTTTAAGCTTTCATTTCATCACGAATTCATTCTGCATAGCATACACGATCTTCTTCCAGTCTTTATTTTTCCCTACATCAGTCTTCAGAGAGTGTTCAATTCTGGTTCGCTGTTTTGCAGTCGAAGTGCTGCTTCTGCAAGTGTTTGATCGTTGTATCTTGGGAGGAGCTTTACCACAAACCGTAATCACTGTGTGACAGGGTAAAAACGTCTTAAGGACAGAGAGCCCAGTTTACTTCTCTGCTCGGATCTTCAGATCTTCCCTTCTGTTTTACGTTATTCCAAATTTATAAGTCTGTTTTCATATTCAAAGCATGTCCTTTCTTGAAAACTTTAATCTGATCAAAATAATTTTCTAACAATATCATTATCGTTAAGTATGCCACATTCTTTAACATTTGCTTTAGCCGTGTTAAAATTATCACGAATGATCATTCCTACACTAATTCCGGCTTCTAAACAACTTTTAACTGCTTCATTTACCACGAGGCGAACTGGATCTTTGACTCCCACTACTGTAATCAATGTATAGCCATAGTCAGGAATGCTGCTGCTTTCATGAAAATCGTCATCAGTATCCTACCGGCATATATTCATAGACTAGTATCCCGTGGCCGTTGATCTCCTTCAATTCAGTAACCAATCAATTTAAAAAGATTAATGACAACAGTTCAACTGCAAATTCCCTAATCTCTTGACATCCATAGAGGTCGCGCGAGTTTCTTGATTGTCACGATCTGCATAAAAGCAGCAACAAATTTCACATCTTCTTAAATTTAGCATCTCATTCGAAGACAACCCGCCAACAAATGAGGCAATAGAATCACAACAAACAAAGACACAAAATACCATTTTCACTGGCAGTACATAATTTTAAATAGTATCAAATGAATTTCATTGACCTGTTTAGCATCATCAATATGACCCTTATAGACTTTTCCGAAACCTCCCCAGAATATAATCTTTCTTGAAATTCTTTGTTGTAGCCTCCAAGTCGCAAATAAAAAATTTCATGCATTAATACCATTTATCTCTATATCATGAGAAGGGCTGCTACTGGCATCCACCTTCTTCTCAGCTGTATATCATTTATGCCTTTGGACTCCTCCACACTGAACCTTCAATGCCACTAAATCGCACAACACAAGGAGAAAACTAATCATGAGAGATTGATGAACTATTGAACAACAAATGGGAAAAAGGCATAAAGAGCAAACAGGAATAGTAAAGCGAATTGATTCCAATATGGTTCACTTCAAAAGGATTAAGGATTACCACAGTCAACTTCGGTCCCCCAACCACAGAATTTGTTGACACTCCCCCAAAATCAGTTCGCAATAACAATCGTGCACTGAATTCACACTGTTGACTGTTCATCGGCTTTTCACTTGGCATCAGCAAAGGGGAGTTTGGATATACTGAAATATCTGGGTTTAATCAATCATGATATTTGCTCTATTTTGGGTCATGATGGTGGGAGGAATCCACTTCATCTAGCAGGGATTAAAGGTTGATGGCTGTTTTGGGAGAACTTTTGTGTGCTAAGCTAGAAGTGGCACGTGAGTTTATTGAAGTCGAAAAGACTTGTCTGCATCTTTGCGTGAAGAACAATAATTTTCAAGGTGGAATTTACGAAGAAAGATGACCAGTTTGTGAATTTGAAGGATTGTGAAAGAAATCAGAAACTGGTTGGTGGAATTGGAAGGATTGTAAAAATGTGAGAGAAATCAGGAACGAATCCCCGGAAATTCTCTTGTTTGATTTTCTAACAATCTCTAAAAATCTACTACTTTTTTTTTTCAGTAATCGATCTCAACCATTCAAAAAAATCAAACCCACAATTACTTGCTTTTCAAACCATTTTTTAACCATACGATTTCATAAAACTTTTTTTTTTCAAAAAGTTAGAAAATCAAACACACACTCAAAAATTTATTTAATTAGATGCTAGTTGACTAAATTGTTTAAATTGAGGTGACAATAATCACACGACATTATTAGGAAAGTCAAAATTCAATAGCGGTGTTCTTAAGGTGAGTGTAGGCCTATGTTCCACTTGCGGTTTACCAACTGTCCCAAATTGATGGGCTTGACCCAACATAATTCTCAACCATATGGATGTGGGAAGTGGGGGCAGACAAACTGTGGGGCCACGTAGATATGCTCATGAGTGCCGTCTCTTCATGGTCTTCCGTCTTCATTAAAAAGACCTCGTCTTCACAAAAACCTAATCCCAAAAAAGGTATTCAACGATCAAATAATTGATTAATTTCCCACAAAACTCGTCATCTTATCATGAATTTCATCACCCAAAATCACAATTTTTTCTTTCGCAAAACCCCATTTTTTAACTCTGCAAATTAGAGTGTAAAAAATGGGTGGAAATGGAAATGGCAGGAAACTGCGCAAATGGAAAACCACTTTTCACAGATCCTTCTTCAAATCTGACAGCAACCAAAAACAGCCACCCCAAGAATTCATTTGCCCAATTTGGAATTCTTTGATGTCCGATCCAGTTGTCGTTTCCTCTGGCCAGACTTTCGAGCGTTTGTCTGTTCAAGTATGCAAAGATTATGGGGTCATCCCGACTCTGCCAGATGGTTCAAACCCAGATTTTACTAATATAATTCCCAATTTAGCTCTCAAGAGTACAATCCAGAATTGGTGTTCACAATCTGGATTTGAACACCCGAATCCGCCTGAGTATTCAGAAGTTGAGTCTATTATTAGTTCTTCCATGGGATTCTGTTTAAGGAGTGGAGATAATTCGAATACTGAGGTTTCAGAAAGTGATTTGCTTAACGGGGTTTCTGAAACGCCTCCGATGTTATTCAGAGATGCTGCTTCGGAAGAATTGAATTGCAGGAATTTTTACTCCTGTTCTAGTTCAGAGGAATCTGCGATTGCAAATACGACACCCCTTTTGCCGTTTGCTACCAGGCCTTCTTGCTTTTCAGCTTCATCTTCGCAGACAACCTCGTCGGAGTTTATCGTATCGGACGAGTTCTCGAGTTATAATTCTGCTTCATCAGAAGATGAGAACTTGGTTAACATGATGAGGAGTTCAGATGTATTTGAGCAAGAACAAGCTGTGATTTTATTGAGGAAAATTACGAGGACTAATGAAGAAGCTCGAGTTTCATTGTGCACGGGAAGGCTTCTTTTTGCTTTGAAGCAGTTCATAAATTCGCGGTATGCCACGCTGCAGACCAACTCCGCCGCCGCACTGGTGAATCTTTCACTTGCAAAAGTCAATAAAATAAAGATTGTGAGAGCTGGGATTATTCCTCTGTTAATTGACGTTTTGAAAAATGGGTTTCAAGAATCACAAGATCATGCCACGGGGGCAATTTTCAGCTTGGCGCTTGAAGATGAGAACAGAACTGCAATCGGAGTGCTAGGCGCTTTACCTCCATTGTTGCACACACTGAGATCGGGACGGGGCACTACACGGCACGATGCAGCCATGGCTCTGTATCAGTTGACATTAGTGCAGAGCAATAGAGAAAAGATTGTTAAACTTGGAGCCGTAAGGACATTGTTGGGGTTGTTGAAGGATCCGGCAGTGGCGGCACGGGTGGTGCTGGTGGTGGTGAACCTGGCGACCTGTGCGGAGGGGCGTTCATCTTTGTTGGACTCCAGTGCAGTGGAGTGCTTGGTGGGGATGTTAAGGAAAGGGAACATGTCGGATTCGGGGTCAACCCGGGATAATTGTGTGGCAGTATTGTACTCGTTGAGCCGCGGGAGTTTGAGATTCAATCGGCTAGCGAGGGATGCAGGGATGGCGGAGGTTTTGCGAGACGTGGTGGAGAGTGGAAATGAAAGAGCGAGGGAGAAGGCAAGGAGAATTTTGGTGATGTTAAGAGAAAGGGACGAGGAGAGGAGGGAGGGAGGACGAGGAGGTGGATTGGGAAGCGGTAGTGGAGGGTGGGGTGATTCGGGCAAGGCGATGAGTTGGGAGGAGTCATGATCGTAACTTTTGAGTCCTATTAATTGGTCACCGTCACGATGGATAGAAAAGTGGGTGCAACAACATCTAGCCCATGTTTGAGTCCATTAAATCACGAAATAATGTGATTTTGAATGATAGTTTTTGGAGAATGTGTAATTAAAATTTATTTAAGAAATCAAATATTGTGGACTTCACTAAAATGAATGATTGAGATTGTGTATTTAAAAAACTTAATTTTCAAATAATGGAGCTCGGAAACTTATTCAGGAGATATAAGAGGTAGCGAAAGAACAAGAGGTTGACGAAATTGGCTCAGAAGGGGTATCAAGGGTGAGGTGACTCGGGCATGGCGAGTCCGAAGAAATGGCCACGACTCAAGTAAGTTCTTATTTGGTGGATGTTAAAATCAGATATTTAGTTATTTTTAATAATAGCCAATGAAATACGTAATTGAAAAGTTATGGGTTACACGAAATATGTGATTGACTTAATTGTTAGAAATTTGAATTTAAATTTGTGCCAAATACGGTTAAGCCTCTGTTCGGTAGGATTTAAATGGGAATGTAAATTATTTGATTGATTTATTTGTAGTTTCTAGGTAAGATGTGAGGTTAAAAATTGGAAAGAAAAAATGTGAATTTTTAAAAAGTGATAAAAAATTGTGTAAATTAAATTTTTGATATTTTTTTTTTTAGTGAAATAAATTGTTGCAGCCGAATTAAAGAGTTGCAGTTGGGTTGGTAGGTACAAAAAATTGTATAATTATTGATCACTAATGGAACATGTTGTTATAAATATAATAATAAAATATGTGAATGACCAATTACCATTATACCCCTGTAAACTTTATATATTACGATTGTGTCATTATTCCCTCCTATAAATAGAAGTTATTTCATTTCATTAGAGATATACCTAATGAGAAGTTCTCTCTCATTCTCTCATATCTCTCTATATTCTCTATTGTTTTTATAATAGGTTTACAATACGTTATCAGCACGAGTCTCTAGCCAATTGAGTAATTTAACGGGAGTATGCTCTACAGTTGCATCTAAATGATGAACATCTGTATCAGAAACCTGATTATTACTAATCAATGTTTCCTTTTCTCAAATCAAACACTTTTGACTTTAGAAAATAACTCATATATTGTAGATCTGAAAATTTATCCAATTTTTTAAAAATTTTGGTCAAACTGAAAAAGAAGGATTCCGACCGATCCAGATATCCGATCGACGATCGGCCACCGCCATCAGAACGAGGCTTGTCGAGGAGAAGACTCGCCTGAAATTTGGGGATGATCCGACGGCTGAAACAAAAGATATCGACCGGAGAAGAAAGCTGAAAAACTGTGCAAAACCAAAATCTGACCGGAAATTGAAACGCTTATTCCGGACGATTCTGAACACCGATCAACGATCTGACTGCGGCATATCAACGGGCTTTTCTAGGAGAAGACTCGACTGAAATTTGGCGACGATCCAACGGTTAAAACGGAAGTTATTGGCCTGAGAAGAAGAAGCCGGCGGACTGAAAAATATTGATTCCGGCCAAACGGTTGGTCTTTTGGAAAAACGGAGACCACGGTCATGTTCAGGAAGTTAAGGCGTACATTCTGGTGATGAGTTGATTTTTCCGACCACCGAAGCGTGGCGGCTGGCGGCCGGCGGCGCTTGAGCAGATTCCGGCGAGATGAATTTCGGACCAAAAGTAAGTTTGTTCTAAATTAAATCTTAAACCTATTGACGGTTTCAATTTATCCATATGAACAATATATTAAAATATGGACCATTTTGCCCTTGGTAATACATAAAAGTATATTAATCGTAAATTAACGATTAATATGTGATCAACAAGATAAATTAAAATTTTTAAATAAGGTATAAGTAATATAGTCATTATCATACCGTGATGGATTGAGTTATTATGGACTGGATTTATACCTTAACTGGATATGACTCATTATCGTAACGGATTGAACTATTATGAGTACCTTGACTGGATTTGAAGATATGACTCGCTCACTCGTGAAAGGTAATTATTTCATTATGTTGACACCGCCTATATGGTCGGTTTATCAATTGAATATATGGAATACTTTACATATATTCATATTTTATATTATTTCAGAAACACCTCAGTTGTTGATTAATTCTAACATATTAGAGGTTGTTGTCAACATATATACGTGGAGGTATAACCCCAATATTATTATTATTTATCATATATACGTGGTGGTATAACCCCAGTATTATTATTGTTAATATATATATACAATATTATTGTTATTTGATACTTCATCAAATGATACCAGAAGTTATCATTATCAAAAAGTTGGTAAATGTTGATAAAAAATATTTTATCCAATGGTACCAGAAGTTACCAATATCTGTATTTGAATGGGTGGATGAAAATTATTCAACAAGAGAATGTTGATGTATGATAAGATAATATCACATGATAGCACGGATATGGCTAATGTGAAAATAATCTCATCAGTATTATGAGATGAATATTAGATGATATGTGTCTGGAAAATTTCTTCCACGAGCACTTATGTATTCCAGAAGAAGTACATATTTACTCCAGAAGAAGTAAAAATTATCATCTAAACATAATGAAATGATATTATTATTATTGCTCCTGAAAAAGCATAAACGAGTCATACATGCAAAATACAAAAGGAGAAACATTTATGATCCTCAAAATTAGAGATGTGTTTCGGGAGTATCCGTATCCTATCACCTCTAATCTTTTGAGGAAATAAAGAAAAATGTGTGTTTCAAGAGTAATAATACTTCGTACTCTACCACCTTAAATCTTTGAGGTACACAAGATTAAACATTGATAAAATCCTAGAAATTTATAGTGTGTCTCAAGAGTGAGAATACTCCGTACTCTACCACCACTTATTCTAGGGTTCACAAAGATAAATTTACATTAACCGGACTCCATTTTTGCTTGATTCCCCTTCCTTGCGACCAATCTATCTTAACTCCTACTGGATCTTGGATGGGGATGTATGATTGCAACTTATCCAGCAGTTCCTCGATAGTAGGAGCAGAAATAAGGATTCTCCTAGAAAATGGAGAGATGAATCCCTTTTCCACAGCATAATCAAGAAATGTTAGCAAACCGTCAAAGAAATTGTTAACATTTAAAAGCCCAATAGGCTTGGTATGAAGATCTAAATAAGCCCATGAGGTAATATTAAAGATTTCTTCTAAAGTACCAAAACCTCCAGGCAGGGCTATGAAGGCATCAGAATCATATAACATGCAAGTTATGCGTTCATGGATAGATAAAGTTTGTACTTCATGCCCTCGTGTTTTGCCTGCGATATCAACTAAAGGAACGGGTATAACACCTATCACTCTTGCTTTCTCTGCTTGAGCGAATTGTGAAACACAACCCATCAATCCACTGCTACCTCCTCCATACACGAGAGTGATACCTTTCTCTCCCAATTTCTTTCCAAGATCCACTGCTGCTTCTAGATACCCAAAACCTTTCCCTACTTTTGATCCACAAAATACACAAATAGTTTTGATCCGTCGAAGTTTTGGTCCTTCCATCTTTGAGAGTATAAGGAAGGAAAAACTTATGAGAAAATGATATTTTGGGATGCATGAAACTGTGAAAATCATTGGTTTTTTAAACTTGAAAAACTTCACTATTTACTGCTCGTCTTTCAAAAAAGTGAAGATTTACTTTTGACAAAATCACCCTACTCACCTTTCGGTGATTTAATATTTTTAACCAGCCTTTATCAAAACTCGTGAAATGAAACAGAAAAATATTTTATATGTGCATATATATCAAATGATTTATCTTGTATCAATGCTGAATAGCCAAAACATCATTGTTTATAACAGTCTGGCAAACAGGATCTTTTGCTATTATATTTTTGAGACTATAACACTCTTTATCGCTGATAAATTTAGCCTATAAAGATAGTAGCTCACGATGCACATACCCACTAGGGTGCGTCTCAAGAGTCAATCGGATATCATCCAATGACTCCTTACTCAGTCCACCCTTAATGAAGTCTATCTTATCATCTCGATTTATGGATGAATATCCTATTGATTTACAACGGGTATCACATGTCCATCGAGCACATTTGTAGCAACTATTTCATCTTTTTGCTCTTCGCTTCTTTGCAAAAGTACTCTTACCTAAGTCAGGCTTGTGCTTAGAAAATGAATCTGGTAATTCACCAGCTAATCGAACTTTTGCTTCGATCAACCAGCGAACATCTTCTGGGATGCCATGATCCATCAGCAACCTCAATCTTTCGAGCCTAATTTGATATATTTTTCTCAAATCATTTACTGGAAGATTGGAATAATATTTTCGAATATTTGAAAGTATGATATTCATTTTTGATGGATCTAGCCTTCTTCCCAAATCATCTATTTAAATGCATTATTCAACGCGTAAAAGAGCGGTGGCTCCGCGTGTCAGTGATATCGATTCCATCAAGAAATAATGGAATAAATTATTGAAAATGTGGGAACAATGAGATAATGTGTCATTATCTTTTTCGATATAAGGGAAGATTTGGCGACAAGATTGAGATCATGAGATATTTCCTTGGATATTATACCTGATTTTTTCGGTATACTAAAAGTAATAAATTTATACTGATTTGAAATGTACAGAAATACGTACTGATGAAATGAATATTGTATTAAACCAGAAGTTCATACATATGTACAAGTGAAATATCTTGCTGAACCAGAAGTTCATACGTACAAGTGAAATATCTTGCTGAACCAGAAGTTCATATGTACAAGTGAAATATGTATATAGTATGAACCAGAAGCTGATAAATAAAATATACATTGTATTGAACCAGAAGTTTAGCGATATTGTATTGAATCAAATATTCATACATAGAAATGAAATAAAACCGTATTGAACCAGAAGTTCTATAATAAACTGTTAGATTATCAAAAGTTTCAAATTATTTTCTATGAGAATAACTTATTCAGAAATTGTTTATCATACAACAATATTCTATGTCAAACAGGGATTAGCTCAAGAAGCTTTATGATTTGTAAAAGTGCGATATGTATACAATCCACCAAAGCGCACTTAGATATATGATTGAGATTATATCTCTAAAAGAATGGCATGTGTTATGGCATTTTAGCCGATTGATAATATTTGAGAACATTATGAGAAAAACACGCCTGAAGCGTAATTATGTCTGAAGTATAATGACTATCGATTCAAAAAATAAATATCTCTTGAATGATTGAAATGATCCCTTTGAGGCTAAATATTCATGGTGAGTAAAAGGGACATAATTAAATGTAATAGACTCAGGTACCTGATGATAGAACATATAAAGAGATCTCTCTATGTTATATTGAGTTGAAATGGAATCGATAAATAAGTCGACTGCATACATAAACAACCCTCTTATGAAAATGAGGTTGATGAAATTATAATACTTTGGCCAAGTATATAACCCCAATGAAGGGATTATTGTTCAAGGACCTGAAGTCCAAATGCTTAAATGTGTAAATCCAGTAACTATATGTACAAATGAAAAATATTTCACAGTCGTAAAAGACGACTCATTGCGCGCAAGATTTTTCATAGAACTGGCATGAGA
This sequence comes from Ligustrum vulgare, assembly GCA_963555705.1. Classification (NCBI taxonomy): domain Eukaryota; kingdom Viridiplantae; phylum Streptophyta; class Magnoliopsida; order Lamiales; family Oleaceae; genus Ligustrum; species Ligustrum vulgare. Next base: position 6,158,700 of record OY743179.1, read on the forward strand.
TATGGTGGATAGACTATAGTCTAAATCACTAGCTTGAGCTCTTTGATATACCAATGAGTGATATCAAAATGTATGATTCTCATCTCGTTACTTTGAGAGTATTCTTGGATGTACCAGTTGATCGCGGTACGTTGGGATTTCAAGTAAAATGATTGTAGATTATATGTCGAAATTGATATCTATTTCAATGATTGATTATGCTCCTGCAAATTAGAAATTGCAATTTATAAAGTGCAAGAACATACATGTATAAATCATTGAAAGATTCAATATGCCCAGATTAATATCACTATAGGATGATACAAATGACTCCATGATATAATATGTTGAAAGTGAAATTGGAGTGTACTATTTATGATATCTGGGAAATTGATTATTCACTAGAAGTGAATATGAAAATGAATATGTTTAATTATTCACCAGAAGTGAATTCTAGATTTTATTATTCACCAGAAGTGAATTCTAAATTTAATTATTCACCAGAAGTGAAAGATGCAATCGATAAATTAGTACAACATTGCTTAATATAGCATGTTATGACATCATAAGCTATGAACAATTTATATAAAGCTCATCATAAATTATATAATTGCACCAATATACTTGTGATATTCCATGAAAGGAATAAATACGCGTTGCACTCTTTTTCCCTTAGCTGAGTTTTTGTCCCACGGGGTTTTCCTAGCAAGGTTTTTAATGAGGCAACAGTTGAGACGTATTGATGAAAATTAATGAGAATAATGTACTATTTTTCCCTTCGCTGAGGTTTTGTCCCACAGAGTTTTCCTAGTAAGGTTTTTGAGGCATCATCATAGCTATCAACAAGCTATAATTCAGCAACACATTGTTATACTGGAATAATATCAACAAATGAAGAAAATCATAGACATCTTATGAAGAATGCTATACAAGGAGATTTTTATATTCCAGAAGAAATATGATATCAATGTTCGAGAAGTTCATGAATACTTGATTACACACTTCAGGGGGAGAATCATGCTGTACTCTTTTTCCTTCGTCCAGGTATTGTCCTACTAGGTTTTCCTGACAAGGTTTTAACGAGGCAGCGGCTGTACTCTTTTTCCTTGGTTCAGATTTTATCCCACTGGGTTTTACTGACAAGGTTTTAATGAGGCAGCACTTCAGAACTTCAAGATTTAGTACATGATTTGTTCTACTCGAACGTTAGACTCAATGATTCACCATGGCCAACATCAGGGAGAGCTTCTGTACTTTTTTTTTCCTTCGCTCAAGTTTTATCCCACTGAGTTTTCTTAGCAAGGTTTTAACGAGGTAGGAAATTGCGGAATAGGTCATTCAAGGGGGAGTGTTATAAATATAATAATAAAATATGTGAATGACCAATTACCATTATACCCCTGTAAACTTTATATATTACGATTGTGTCATTGTTCCCTCCTATAAATAGGAGCTATTTCATTTCATTAGAGATATATACCTAATGAGAAGTTCTCTCTCATTCTCTCCTATCTCTCTATATTCTCTATTGTTTTTATAATAGTTTTACAACACATGTCAATATTACTGCATAGATATACTAGGTTTATCTTCTGGTCCTTTTATTTTGGGGCCTAACTTTTTCTTTTTCTTCTTTTAGCCTGTTTAGGCAATTATTTGATTTTTTTTTTTTATCAGAATTTAGGCAATTATTTGAGCCTTTATGGGATTGTGAATTTTGATTACATACATTTGAATGCGTGTCAAATATTGCTATGATTGAGCTATGACTAGTGTTACACCCGTGCATTATACGAAAGAACAATATTAAATAATTTTAATATAAATATTATGACAAAATAGGAAAAATTTGAAATATAATTTGCTTTGATTAATGATATCGACAATCAACGAATACTCAAAATAAAAATAAAAATAAATTACAATTCTCATCAATTTTGGAAAAACTCTTTAAATAATATATTGTTTGTACATTTTGTAGTTGCTCACACCCGTGTGATACACGAAAGTTGCTATAGACAAACATATTTAAACAACTGCTCAAATTTAAATTAAATAATGCATTTTTTCAAATATATGTTGTATAGAATAAAAAAAAAATTTCGTCCAAATATTTTAGACTAACGTGAATAAAAATAATAACACTCAAAATATTATAATTTACATAAAATAAAGTAACTATAACAAATTAAATATATGCGGTCCTATATATAAATAAATGTAACAAATTAAGCAATATTGACGATGTACAAAAGTGAAAATCAACCTCAAGATTTGTGGTGCAGAAACGTGGAATTCAACTTAAGAGATCATTCACATGATTAATAATTTTTAATTTTTAATTGAACCTAATTAAATGCATTTTTAATTATATGTTAATAAAAAATTATTAATGAAAATATATATAAATATATATATAATGAGTCTGTTTTTCTATATATGTTAATAAAATAAGAAATAAAGTTTTATCATTTTTTTCGATATATAATTATTTTTTTAATATTTTAATAAAACTGTAAACCGTTGAATTGTTTTATCTATTTACGGGAAAACAAGTCATGAATTAAGTTTAATTATATGTCAATAAAAAATTATTAATGAAAATATAAATAAAATATATATAGTGAGTCTTTTTGTCTATATATGTTAATAAAATCAGGAAATAAAGTTTCACCATTTTTTACAACATATAATTATTTTTTTAATATTTTAATAAAATTGTAAACCGTTGAATTGTTTTATCTCTTTAAGGGAAAACATGTCATGAATTAAGTGTTTTAGAGATTGTACCATGAATATATCAACTTCATTTCTGAAATTAACGTTCAATAAATGAAATTTTATATTTTTTTTTATAAAAAAAACTCTTAAACTACAAAATTAGGCTTATACAATAGATGTGCAAAACTCAACTTACATATTCTCCTTAAGATCAATGCTTATCTTTCATATATTGTTCTTCATCATATTCTTTCCAAAAAGAGGTGTAGGATTGACTTTTTTGGTATAATTTAATTTGTAAGCATTAATTATTAATTTCAAGTGTTTTTCTAAAAAAAATAATCATTAATTATAATAAATATTATTACATTAATTGATTTTTCTTTTTTTCTTCATACTGACAATTTCTTTATTCATATTGTTACATTATTATTTTAATAAAAATTACTGATTAATCAATTGTTTAATAGAAATTATATGAACTAATTGTTAAAATCTGTAATATCTTTTTGCGTTATTTAAATTTATAATGAAAAATAAAAAAATGAGTAGAATCAGTAAATAAACAAAAAATAAGGTGAAAATGATGAATGAATTGAAAAAATCTTAAGTTTGTAAAATTAACCCAACTTAATTGAATTTGCATTAGAAATTCATATAATTATTATTTATTTTAATTTGATGAGAAAAAAACAAAAACGGAAATTAATCATCTATAATTAAAATGAATTTAGTTAACTAATTATAGATAATAGTATATGACTTATGATATAATTTAAAATGAATTATATATTGAGGAAAAATAAAAAATAAAACTTTATATTTAATTTTTTATATGATTTTATGGACAATATATTTACAATTTTCTCTCACTTGTGAGTTTGCATTAAACTTCTCACTATGATCTTTCAAAATAATACAATAATTATTAAAAGAATAATAATAAAATAGTAAAATAACATTTTACTGTTATTAATAGCATAGTACGAATGTCAATGCAATTAATGACACATGCAAAATAATAATTGCTAAAATATTTAATATACTATTTTTTAGCAATAAATTTCCAAATCTAGAATTTTTTTAGCAGAAAACTATGTGTGTATTTTGGTGACGGCTATTACTATTCTACTTTTATATATACTAGAGTTTCACCCGTGCAATGCACGACATCATGTCTAAACATATAATTGCGATTTCAATATTTTCTAAAAATTTTTAATCATATGACAAATATGTGTGTAATGAAGTAGATAGGAAAATAATAAAATGATACTATAATTAATAGAGTTGCAGTATTTCTACTATAAATTTTGAAAAACTTCTATATAAACTACTTTCATAGTTAAGTTTGTTTTATTTCCATCTTTGTCGCAGATGATCATCTTCAAGCCACTGGTATTCGTCACTCTAGATACTGCAAAGTACAACTGTTCATGACTGAAAAATAACTTCTTTAAATAAAGTTTAATCTTGGGAAGTGATTTCCCTTAACTCTTGTTGATATTCATAGCATACGAAGCTACCAACTGAAATTGTCGCATCTTAAACTTGAAAGGCAATCTTGCATATGTTTGATTGAAAAGATAGAAAATGATGGTAAGAAAATATTTTTTAAGAATTGATTTGTTTGGAAATTATTTTCCTGAAAAATGTCAATTGAAAGTGTTTGATTGGATTAATTTTTCGGGTAAAAAGTAGGAAATTTTTCTAGTTTTGTTATTCAATTTACATTATTTTTCATGCCAAATAAAACAAAATTTAGAATTTTATTAACTTTTTTTTTTATTTTCACTCATTTGTACTTGATAATAGTAGTTTAAATTTTGAAAAAATATAAGTCAATTAACAACAATAAAAATGATCAAACGTGACAAAAAATGTGTTTTCCACCTAAGGTGGAAAATAAGTGAGAAAATATTTTCAAACCAAATAAGTGAGAAAATATTTTCAAGGCAAATGAGTTAAATGTACATTAATTGATTTTACCTTGAAAAATATTTTTCAATCAAACACCAAACAAATACAAAATGTAGAAGATATTTTCAAAGATTTGACATTTTCCTGACAAATGACAGTGAATCAAACACAACTTAAAATGTGTCAGTGTATCATCGAAATAAAGAATTTGTATCTGCAAGATTGCTATCGAGAAATTTTACTTCAACAACGTGATTTCGAACTTTTGTAGCAATTAATCTCGTACCATTATACAACCCTATAGAGTGATCAACATTCCACAACAGTATAAAGCTATTACCATTACATAATAAGTTTGAATTTTTTTTTTTTTTTTTTTTGGTACTCACAAAAAAAAAGGGAGAAAACTTTTGCAACAAAAGTTACATAAATTATTTAATTTAAAAAATTAATAAGAAGAAATTAATAAACATAAAAAATTCAATAAACATATGCAAATATAGTAGGTTCGAATATGCAGTATAAAAAACATGTAATATACAAATACAATAGTCGTACATGTACAATTCATTCAAAATTAAATTTTTAATTACAAAAGGATTTAAAGTACAAATAATGGTCAAATATAATATTAAAAATGTTGAAAATTAAAATATAGTTGCTGAATAGAGACTTAATTTATTAAAATATCTAATACTAATATATAATATATATTATATATTCTAGAAAATATGATTTGTAATATTAAAGATAACAAATGATTTGACCATTAATAATTTAAAAAAATATTTAATTATTGATGGCTTTACATAGGAATTATAATATTAAGAACAACAAATAAATTAAAAAATCAATGATTAAATAATAATTTTAATACTGATAATTAAAAATATTGAAAATGTAAATTTAGTAGTTTTTTAATGGTGTATCACACTTGATGTAATATTATATGTACGAATATTGATACATGTGAAATATATTAACATATTTCTCATAACTTCTACATTTGCCTTCTGTATTTAACGTACTTTTTAAATCAATCACAGTAATTAAAAAAGAAATATTATACTATTTCTTATTAAAAATATAACAAATATTTAAAAAATAACATAAGTAATTCAAATTATTAAAAAAATCTTTGAATAGTAAACGTCAATTTATTTATTTAAATAATAAATTGTTATTGATTTCAATAATTTTATGAATTATTAATAACTTCATTGAAAATGTAAATTTAGTAGTTTTTTAATGGTATATCACATTTGAGGTAATATTATGTGTACGAATATTGATACATGTGAAATGTATTAGCATATTTCTCATAACTTTTACATTTGCTTTCTATATTTAACGTACTTTTAAAATCAATCACAATAATTAAAAAAGAAATAGTCAAGATATTTGAATTTAACCAATAAAACTTTATTTACAAAAATAAGTAGTCAAAATAATAATTTTGAAAATCTCATAATTATCATGATACGACAACCGAGTAAAGTTGAAGATTACAAAATTATACCAAAAATTATACTCTATAATCTTTAGAAATTATTAAAATTAAGAACAATTAAAAAAAATTAATCATTCTATTAATATTATTAATTAAAAAAATTTATTTATAAGTAATACATTTTTTCAACCTACTTTTTAATTACATATTTTTTTCAAAACTATTTTTCAACCACACATTTTACCTCAAAAAAATATATAGGTTCTTAACAGAGGCTTAATTTATTAAAATATTTAATTATAATATATAATATATATTTTAAGAAATATGATTTGTAATATTAAAAATATAACAAATAATTTGACCAATAATAATTAAAACACAATTTAATTATTGATGGCTGCACATATGGTTTATAATATTAAGAACAACAAACAAATAATAAATCAATGATTAAATAATAAATTTAATACTGATAATTAAAAATATTGATTGAACTCATTCAATATTAATGTTAATAATAAAAATAAAAATAATAATAATTGTAATTAAAATATACAAATAACAATAACATCATATTAATTATTTACTATAATACTAAAATATAAATTTTGCCAAATTATCCTACTTTTATATATAGTATAGATTTCCACCAGTGCGATGAACTAAAATTGCTATCTGCAATATAGATTAGCATTCATAAAATTTAATAATTATACATAATCAACACAAATACAAAAGATACAAAAATAATTTTTTATTTCAGCAATTATTAAAATTAAAAAAAATATAAATAATCCAAATTATCGAAAACTTTATTTAATGATAAATGCAAATTCTGTAGTTTTTTAATTGTATATCATGTTAGATGTAATATTATTAGTACAAATATTGATAATTGTTCAAGATATAAATATATTTATTATAATTTCTGCATTTGCCTTACATATTTTACTTTTTTTCTCAATTTTCGTTCAAAAATCACAATAAACTATAAATAAGTGTTTAATCTCAACTCATCAAATATACGACAATTGAACAACATTGAAGATCAAGAAATTATTATATCATATAATATTTGCACAATTATTAAAATTTAAAATTATTAAAAAAATATTAATCATTGTTTGATATTTACCATAAAATAATATATATATATATATATATATATATATATATAAGACAATAAATACATTCACACTAATCCACTTTGCATTCACACTAATCCACTTTGCATTCACACTAATTCACTATTCTCCCTTTATATATAGTATAAACTAGTATTTCACCCGTGCGATGCACGAAAGTTATTATCCGCAATATCAATTTCAATAAGTATTCGTACAATTTTAGTTCGTATACATAATCAACAGATATATAAATGCATAAAAAAGAATTCTCTATTATGTAATTATTAAAATTTAAAAACTAACACAAGTAATTCAAATTATTAAAAAATTCTTTGAATAGTAAACTTTAATTTATTTATATATTTAAATAATAAATTATTATTGATTTAACTAATTTTAATGAATTATTAATAACTTCGTTTGAAACTGTAAATTTAGTAATTTTTTAATTGTATATTAAAACTATTTTTCAACCACACATTTTACCTCTAAACAAATATATATATTAGAAAATATAATTTGTAATATTAAAGATAACAAATGATTTGACCATTAATAATTAAAACACAATTTAATTATTGATGGCTACACATAGGATTTATAATATTAAGAACAACAAATAATTAAATAATAATTTTAATACCGATTACTAAAAATATTGATTGAACTCATTCAATATTAATGTTAATAATAAAAATAATAATAATTATTATAAACAAAATATTCAAATAACCATAACGTCATATTAATTATTTATTAAAAGACTAAAACATAAAGAATTTGAGAATTAAATTCTGCCAAACTATCCTACTTTTATATAAAGTATATATTTTCACAAATGCAATGAACTGAAATTGCTATCCACAATATAGATAAGCATTCATAAAATTTAGAAATGATCACCCACCCACTGTGGCCAGGTGTTAATATGTCCACATTGGGTGTGATGCTGATACGTGTTTGATGTTTTAAATATTTCGGATACGTGTCAACATCACATTCACCGTGAGCATATTATCATCTGTCCACGGTGGGTAAGTGATCATTCCCGTCATAAAATTTCATGATTATACATAACCAACACAAATACAAAAGATACAAAAACAATTTTTTATTACAACAATTATTAAAATTTAAAAACAATATAAATTATCCAAATTATCGAAAACTTCACTGAATGATAAATGCAAATTCTGCAGTTTTTTAAATGTATATCATGTTAGATGTAATATTATGAGTACAAATATTGATCTTTTTTCAAGATATAAATATATTTATTATAATTTCTATATTTGCCTCACATATTTAACTTTTTCTTAATTTTCATTAAAAAATCACAATAAACTATAAATATGTATTTAATCTTAACCCGTCAAATATACGACAATTGAACAACATTGAAGATCAAGAAATTGTTATATCGTGTAATCTTTACACAATTATTAAAATTAAAAATTATTAAAAAAATATTAACCATTATTTAGTATTTACCATAAAATAATATTAGTACACACACATAAAAAAAGTAATAAATGCATTCACGTTTATCCAAATTTTGCATTCACACCAATCCACTTTGCATTCACACAAATCCACTATTCTCCATTTATATATACTAATATTTCACCCGTGCTATGCACGGAAGTTTTTATCCACAATATTTTCAATAAGTATTCGTAAAATTTTGTTTATACATAACTAATATTTCACCCGTGCGATGTATGAAAATTGATATCCACAATATCGATTTTCATGAGTATTCGTAAACTTAATAGTGGAAAAAGGAGAAAATTTTATTAATAAATAAATAAAATAAAATCGTTAATTTGTCTAACTATAATCTCCAATGTCACACAAAAAAATAAATGACACAAGAAATATCATTATGAATGATCGAAAGCATATTCCTTGGTGTTTTTTATTTTTAGAATTATCAAGCAGGCCATTTTAATTATTATCAGTCAACATTCAACCCAATTATTAAAAAAAAAAAAAAAATCTGGATTTACTCATCCAAACCTTAGTTTAAGTAAAAAAAAAAAAAAATGGGGTAAAAAATTGAGATTTAGAAAGTGACTTTTCATCTCCCAGAAAAATGACTTTTAATATTAGTTAAGAAATTTGTAGTTAAAATCTTTGTTAAATTTAAGATGGGATCAAAATTGTAACTTAAAAAATTATCAAGAATGTGCACATAATTTTTTTTCCGAGTGTTTTTCTTTCTTTTACACACACACACATTTATTAAACATTTTTCTTTAAATCGTTTTTGTATGAGATTTACAAAATATATTATGTTATTTTCGTAAAATCTTCAACATGTATTTTAATTTAATAAGTTAAGAATGTACTCGAAAAATGTAGAAAAAAATCATTTGACTCTTTCAACGTTATAAAGACAGATATAATTCCTATTTATTATAACTAATTAATATATTTTTCTAGTAAAAAATAAATTATATAAAATAAATTAATATTAGTTAATAGATTTTTAGCTAAAACCTTTGTTAATTTTAAGTTGGAATCAAAACTGTAACTTAAAAAATTGTCCAGAATGTACACATAATTTATTTCGGGGTGTTTATCTTTATACATTAAAGGGATGAGAAAAACTTTATATATTCGTAATAATATATAATTTGTGTAAAAGTAATAAAACTTTATAAAACTTTAATATATATATATATATATATATATATATAACATCTACACTTACTATTTCGGTTCCAATATAGAAAGTTTTTTTCATCCCTTTAACACACACACACACACACACACATTTATTAAACATTTTTCTTTAAATCGTTTTTGTATAAGATTTAGAAAAATTGATTTGTAATATTAAAGATAACAAATGATTTGACAATTAATAATTAAAACACAATTTAATTATTGATGGCTATACATAGGATTTATAATATTAAAAACAACAAATAAATTAGAAATCAATGATTAAATAATAATTTTAATACTGATAATTAAAAATATTGATTGAACTCATTCAATATTAATGTTAACAATAAAAATAATAATAACTATGATCAAAATATACAAATAACAATAATATCATATTAATTATTTACTATAATACTAAAATATAAAGAATTTAAGAATTAAGTTTTGCCAAACTATCATATTTTTATATATAGTACAGATTTCCACCATTGCTGTCACGACCCGTTACAGATCACCCTATTGAACCTAGAACGTGACGTATGCCTATAGCAGGTGCCAACTAGAGGTTGAACCAACCATTAAGGCAACATTGACTTTTCTTATCTTCCTAAATCTTTCTTAAAATAATTATAATCTCGTTTTGAATTTCTAAAAATTTTAACAGGACCTGCTCTATAATATTGACATAAACAACCTGTAAAACGATAACAAATCCTTGAACAGCCATGCACAAATATTTCGTACTTCCTAAATCTTCTAAGCATGACAATTGATGTAATAAAATGACTAAAAATTCTTCTACTACTCCTTCATATATATATATATATATATATATATATATACACATAACCCAAATGAATATAAAGCTATGGAAATGCAATGAACCCACAAACTTAGATCCTTAATCAAATAAATTATATAATCTCATTATATCAGTGGCGTGACTTAGCAGATCAACAGGCTCCAATATCTTCCTAACTCAATTTTACCTGCATTCCATAAGAAAATATATGAAAAATATGAGTTTGTAACTCAGTGAGTGGATAAATTGAAAATAAGAGTAATTTTCTTGTAAAGACTATTTACAAATCAATATTATTGATTCTATTTCAACTTTGGGAAATTCTACATTTTGATACTTGCTTTTGAGACTGAAACATGCTGGAATCATAACACCCTTTATTCTTTATTCTAAATGAGCATATGTAAAGTATAAGGTATATATAAAATCAAATATCATGGAAAATCAAAATAAACTATCATTTCACATTACTATAAGCTGAAATCCTTATTTTGTAAACTGAATAAACTAAAATTGGATTTTATTATCTGAAATCTGATAAATTGAAGTCTGATGTCTGAACACTAATAAACTGCAAAAATACTAAGAAGACATCATCATATAATAATAATAATAATAATACAAAATTCACCAAAGTGCTCATATCATAATCTCATCGATCGTATTACATCATATCAATCCACATGTGCACAATGTGTCAGCTTGAGCCACTGGTACCCTGTGGCTCCTTCGCCAAGCGGCATACTTAAACAACTCGAGCCATAGGCCCCGTCCCCCGTATGAGGTATATACACATCAATATCGAGTACTACTTGGTGAATTTTTGCATTCAAATCATAAATAATAATTCACATTTCACATTATTTTTCATAACTTTCACATTATCTCAAAATCATGAAATATCATTCGAAACATATAAAACTTTTCAAAAATAAGCCATAACTTTTATGAAAAACCATTAACACCAATAATTTAATAGGAAACAACATAAATAATTTCTTTTCTAAAGAGTAAGAAAGAAAGATTTTCACTCACTGCACTTGTACTGAATAGAGATTCACTTGACTGATGAGATATTCCAATCTCTTCTTTAAATCCTGAAAAACGAGATTCTATTCCAAATAAATAAATAAATAAGTTGACTTCTCGTTAACGAACCAAAATCAAAACCCCTTTGTCTTCTAAAATTTCTATCATTTTATTATTCTTCTATTCCCATTTATTATGTCCATCATTTATTCTTCTTCCTATTTTTCCATTTCCTGTAAGTTATTTACTGCCATGAATAACTAGAATTAAAGATTTCATCATCTGGCTTATTTTCCCTTTTTTTTTTTTTTTGAAAAGGATTATTGCATTCAAAGAAGAAAGAGGTTCATTCCCTAGCAGGAAGACTGGACGAAATGAACCTAGGAATACAATCACAAGACAAATGATTTAAGCTTAAACAAATGGGTATACTGCTATTCTTAGTGCACACGTATATTTTGCATAATCTCATTTTAACCCTTCATCTTTGCTATTATTCTTGTCTAATAACCCAAATAATATCAATAATCCCTTTAAATTTTCGAATTTAACCAAAATCTCAAAAATTCTAATTGCATAAATAAAAATAACCATCAACAGATTCTAAAAAATAAACCTCTCTTTACCTTGTGTTATAGCCGAACAGGGAATTAAACTTGAGAATAATGGTTCCAATTTCCAAGCTTTAAGTTTCATGTCTAGCTTCCGATTGCTGAAATTTTCCTCAATAATCTTTGCTGCCTCGTTGTCTCTCTCCTTATCTATGTATCAGGTTTCTCCTTTTTTTTTTAATCTAGGCCAATGGAAAAGAATGAGATAAAGACCCACTTTAATCTTAAAAATAAATCCATCGCCAGAAACTGTCTTCCATTAGTTTCCCGGGAGATTTATTGAAATAGTTTGTCTGAAGTTCTAGTTTTTCAAAAGGATAATTATATTGACACCACTAATTTTGTTAATTACACCACAATTTTCATATTTACAAAATTGGTAGCAAACAACTTGACTTAAATAACCCTCTATTATATTAGTTTTTCATCTTCTTTACTCTTGTGTACACCACAAATCTTAAAAATCCTAAGTGTTATGTGTATTATACTTTTTTTTAAAAATAATTTATAACAATTTTTTTGGAAGCAAGCATTTAAGTTTATATATATATATATATATATATATATATATATATATATATATATATATATCTGAAGTTTTTCATTCAGGAAAGCAAGAGATAATAGCGTAATCATATGGAACTGAATATTTTACTTCCTTCAAATTCGTGAATGTGATTTAAGAATTCGCACATCTACTGAAAATACTCTACAAAATTGCATTCCTTCTAATAAAGAAAGCAAGCCTTGAAGTTAAGTAATAAAATTTCATAATTCTATAATTCTAAATCACTTCACTAAATATAATTTTTTAACTCTAAATCATAACTATTTTTACTGCATTCTAATTTTAGGAAATTTATTGACTAATTTATGTTGGGTTCGTCATCTGATCTGGGATGAAAAATTCTCCACTTTATTGTGATTTCAGTTTTTTTTTTCCCTTTGGCTGTGATTGTAGATATTATTTGATGTCGAAATTGATAATTGCCAAATCTGATCTATGTTCGCCATCTTCTTTTTTATCCAAAAAAATTTTTAATTTTATTTTTAATTTTTTGCTAGTACCGATCAGATCTGAAAATCAAATAGATAAACAATTGCGTTTTATAATCTATTCCACATTTGAGAGAAAGATATAATGTAATTTTGTGATTCTAATTTAAAATGTCGAGCAAAATTGGATTTTATTTTTATTTTTATTGTAGTGTATTTTCTTGGTGTATTGTGCCTTTTGTGCGTGTTCTTGATGTAGTGTGTAAAGTTTTTATATGTATTGATGTGTGTTCTTGGTATAGTGTGTATTTTATCTATATTAATGTTAATATTAATTAATGTGTGTTCTTGGTGTTGATGTGGTGTAGTAGTGTATCATGTTTTATTTTCATTTTACTTAGTGAAGGTTATATTTGTAAAAAGGACGTGGTGCAATTATAAAATCTATATTTTAATAAATGTGTATATATAATGTGGTGTGGTTAACAAAATTAGTAGTGTTAATATAATTACCCTTTTCAAAATACTCTTTTTTTAGCAAATTGTCTTTATTACCCTTAATGAATTGAGTTATTTTCTTTGCAAGATATATCCCTGAATTAGTCAGGTTGATTTAATTCAATACTTTTTATTATATTCATATTCTTTAATCTTTTAAGTTCTTCTAAAAATACTCTATATTGTGATAATTTTTCAAAAGATTTAGGATGTTCTTTCTTTGTTATATATCCTAATGCTATTCCCTTTGAAACTTCATCTTCTATATCTTCGTATTCTTCTATAATTTTATGAACCGTATTTATATTTTTTGTTGTTTCAACAGAATTAAATTCTATTCTATTTAAGATAGCATAGTCAATATCTTCGTATATTTCTTTTAATTTAGATTGTCCAATATAATGTATATTTTTAGATTTTCCAGCAATAACTAATAAAAATAAAATTTCTTTATTATCTAAATATAGTTTATGATCACAGTTATTAGAAGTTGATGCTTGTGAAGTATCCATGGATTATAGGGTTGGTAAATTATTATACAAAATTCTCTGGTATAAGTCCATTCATTGATCTAGTAAAATACAATAATCTGCAATATATTGTTCGTATTTTTCTAAAATTTTATTATATTCTTCAGAAGATATGTTTTCATTTTTCATTTGATGTTTAATATCTTCCATTTTATCTTTCAATTTTTTAAAAAGGTTATCTAGTCCTTCTATTATATATCCTGGCATTATGTTTGGACTGTGTTTGTCATTATTTTATTTTCTAAATCTATTTTAATTTCTAATATGTCAGAATAATCTATAATGTATTGATCATGATTTTCTGAAAATATATAATATTGTTCAGATGATTCATCCATATCTATTAAATGAGATATAATGTTATCTATTTTTTCCATTATTTTTTCTAATAAATTGTCTAATCCTTCAATAGTATATCCAAGCATTATAAACGCAGAGATAAATAATTTATAAAGTTTCAAGTAATTTTTCAAATTCTATGAGTGTTTGAGAATTAATAATATCTATGTCAGCCATGATATCTATACTTGGTTCAAATGGTATATTATATTTTGAAATATTTTTCTTTTTCTTTTCTAATTTATCAATTATATCTTGAATATCATGTATCATTATAGATCTTACAGTCCCTCTAGCAAAGTTTTCTATTAAATTTTCTTTAAATTTTTTTAATATCTCTTGTGATGCGTAGAGTTGATCTTGGTATCCTATTTTATCAATTTCATTTTCAAATTCAATGCCTTTTTTACTTTTGATATGCTTTTGAACTTTATATGGTCCTCTTTTAGTTCTAGGTTTTTTCATGATATAATTACTATTATTCATGATATTAAGATTTTCAAAAACTGGTAAAGAAATATTCATCTCTTCCATCACTGTCATAATCTATTACAGGATCATAATCATTATCACTACTAACACATATCCTAAATATAATTCATTATTTATTTCAGTATTATCACTATCCAGCCAAAAATAAATAATCGATTTTGTAATTTCTAATCCTAATATTCTTTTTAATGTTGGAAAGATAGCTAACAAGCATGGCATATAGACATGATATAACTTTTTTATTTCATTATTTGGTCTAGTAAACTGTTTATGCATGAATAAAGATTCAATTATGTTATGATATTCATCATTATAAGGACTGTTTTGATAATTAAATTTAACAATTCTGAATTCTGTCATGTTAAAAGCTCTTCTTCCTCCTAATTTCGTAAAGATAGATATATTAAGAATACTAACTTCTTTTCATGTTCTCAGTGCCTTTGTATTTTCCTTCTATTGTTAGTGACCTTCAGGCTTATAGGTTTCTGCTCCACACCCTCCAATGGCTTCCTGCCTTCATGGGTTATTAGCTAAACTTGGATGCCTTCACTGTATAACTCTTTAGATGGAAAATATTTTAGGATAGAGTGTAGGGAGTTTTCTTAATAATATATCTTCTTTTTGGAAATAGGATTTAGAAGACAAGAATTTAGAAACTCATCATAATATGATAAGTAAATTGGGATTTTATTGATAATATGAAGATTGACAAAGGATTGGTATGAGAATTTTTCAAAGACATAAGATTTTTGGCTTTCTCACCAACTGAGTGCTCAAAAGAATTCTGTCTTTCAACTAGCCCGGAGGCTTCTATTTATAATACTATATTGGACACAATTACATCACTGCTTACATCATCGATCTAACAATTTCACAGCTTTTTTCACCTAAGGACACACATGTCCCTCTATTATTTATTACATCACATGACTCTTATATTATAGGGACACTTATCCTTCTATTTTTTGGTCTTGAGATGGCCCCTACATTGTTCTGAATTGTTGAGTTAAAGTAGATCTATTAAACAACGTCCACTAGTCCATCAATCTTGTTGGCATATAAAGCAGATCCATGAGTGGCTTCCACCTGTCCATCAATTCCTTTGGCATGTGGGGCAGTTCCTGGCTATGCAGGCCTCTTGCAAAGTGGCAAATCTTCCATGAATTTGATGAGTATCAAATTTATTGATGTATTCTTGCAAGATTGTTGACTTTTCTTTTCCTCCATTAGTGAGTAGGGTCTATCCATTGTACTGGCATATGCATTTGAATTTTTTCTCATACAGGTTTTTGGTAATGTTGTAGAGAACTTTAATTCCCAACACCCTTAGGGATCTAAACCATGATCTTGTAATGTTTGATACTGGCTTGATATTTTTTCCAACTTCAATTTGAAAATTTCGAGCAACATACCCAATCGTGATAATATGCTCAACAGGATAATATATCCTTCCATCAATTTCATGACTGATTGAATAAAGTTTTAAATATATGGATCTTCCTTGAGCAAACTTTGAAATTTATCCTTTTAGTAAATCATCAAATTTTTCGATTTCTTTCAAATATTTTCCTGGATAGATAAGATCTAAGAATCCATAATCAGATGCCATTTTTGTCATGACGGGATCTCCTCCCTGAGTAACGATCAATCGTGGATATACATGGTCTCCAGACGAAATGTAATAGCAATCACATTCTTGAAATTCATATATAACTTCAACAGTAGTTTTATATTCGTTTTCTTTTGGTAAAAAAGGGGAATCATCTTCCTCTTCAGCACGAATCCTGACTACCCTTGTATGTTCATCTTTGGCATTGATTGTGATTTTTCGAGGACTGGCTTCATTTATAACAACTTTTTTGGGACTTAGTTCATCTCTTTTAATTATTGGTCCACCACTGCTTTCAGAAGATGTATCTGTTTGTATTTTTGATATAACCTGTTTGGTATCAGCCTGTTTGGTAATTAACGATTCAAACTGAGATTCAATCTCAATTATGTTATCGCTCAATTCTTTAGTATAATTGTGATGAAATGTTGAGATTTCCATCAATTACTTGAAATTTCCTTGGAGAGTTTATGCAAGTTGTTCAATTCCAAGCTTTATATCTTCAGCTTCCTCCATGAGGAAGTTCATTCGCTTTTTGGCGTCTATCAGGGATTTTTTGATATTATCCATCTGCAAATTCAATATTCCTGCTTAAAAAGTCCGCAAGATAATTATTAACACCTTTAATATGAACTATATCAAAATTATAAAATGCCAAATAGGCTTGCCATCTATGGAGCCTTCTATATTGAGGTTCTGGTGGTAATTTATTTTTTACTAAACCTGCAATTTGAGAATTATCTGTTTCAACAATGAATTTCTTAGATAATAAAAACAATGAAAACTTCTTTATTCCTCTGATGATTGCTAACAGTTCTTTCTCATGAGTAGTATAATTTATTTCTGCTTGATTAAACGTTCCACTTGAGTATCTACAAATTTCATTAAGATCTGTTTTTAATATTGCTACCCAATACTTATCCGAGGCATCAATATTAACTATCAGATTATCTTTTTCATCTGATAATCTTAATTTTGGCAAATTTTTACATTCTTCTTTTAGTGATTTAACAATTTCTGTGTGTTCATCACTCCATCATTTGGTATTTGTTTTCTTCATTAAAATTAAAATTTTATGTCTCTTTTTTGATAGATTTTCAATAAATCCTTCTGCATAATTTAAACATCCTAAATTTTTTTGTATTTGTTCTTTTGATTCTAATTTGTCTGGAAAACTTTCTATTTTTTTAGATATATGGGTTTGTAATTTTATCCCCCTTTTATCTATTGATAATCCAAGAAAATCAATTTCTTGTTTTTCTATTATAGCTTTATTTTTTGAAAGAACAATTCCTTCTTTTTTGCATTCATTTATAAATTTAATTAAATGGTTTCTATGTTCTTCTCTATTATTAGAACATATTAATATATCATAGACATAAACAATTAAGAATTCATTAAATTTTCTAAATATGTTATCAATTCTCCTTTGATATATTTGTGGTGCATTTTTTAAACCAAATGGCATAACCATCCATTCATACTTACCTTGGAGTGTACTAAATTCTATATATTGAATACTATCTTCTTCCATTTTTACTTGTCAAAATCCTGATTTGCAATCAAATTTGGAATAATATTGCTTTCCTTTTGCAAGACTTATTAGTACCTCTTTATTTGGTAAAAAGTATCCATCAAATTTAGTATATTTGTTTAATTCTTTATAATTTATTACCATTCTAGCTTTTCCTTTTTTTTGTTCAGAATGTGTCATGACCATAAAAGTTGCACTACTATGGGGTCCATTACTAGATCTGATTAATTTTTGGTTAAGTAATTCTTTTATCTGAGTTTTAAACTTTGTGTATCTTGTATGGTATACATCATTGGTCTAACTCTTATAGTAATATTTTCTGTTAATTCTATTTTAGCTTTTGGATGATGTGGTTTCCAAAATAGTAATGGATTCTCTCCACAAATTTTTTCTAGTTGATCAATGATTTTTTTCATGTTCGTTTGTATATTCGTTTTTAAGACTTTTTTATACATTATTCTTTTATTTTTTTATTTCATTTTGTGTAATTGGTTTTTTCTCCCATTTATCACCACGTCGTGTTGGCTGAACTCTGTAAGGTCGAAATACTCTTGGTATTTTTAGTAAATGTGCACAAGGTGTTTGTAACATTATCATGTAATTATTTTGTTTATAATATTGAAATTGTTGTATAAAGTCATTTCCTAGTAATATATCAAATTCCAATTTGTTATAATTATATATTTTATTTACAACTATTTGCTTACTTCCAAGTATTATGTCAATTTTATCAGCACTATTAATTATATGAGTACTTTCTCCCGTTACTCCTATAATTTTTATCTTTCCATTAGTATTCCATGATTTTATTAAGAAACTTTTGAATATTTTTATATCACTTCCCGTGTCAATTAATGCAAAGGTTGTTATATTTGTTTCAACAATTGTAACTTGTATATAAATGGCTAATGGAAAACTTATTTGGTTATTCATTTATTCAGCTTTTCTGCATAGTATAGTTTGAACATTATGAGTTATATATAATCCTTCACGTTTTATACTATAATCTTCTAGTCCATCTAGAAAGCTCATTCCTAATAATACATGAGGATTTACCATACTACTATCTACATGACATGGTACTAGGAGATTTATTCCTCCTATTTTTATTGGTACTTTTACTTCAAGTTCAGTCATATGTACTTGTCCATCAAAATTTATATATCTATATGGATCAGTTCTATGAGATATTAGTCATTTATTTCTATTTGAAGCTATATGACATTCACTAGCTCCTGTGTCAATTAATATATTTGATCATTTTATATGTTCTATTCCATTAAAATATTCACCTTCTATTTTCATATTTCCAGCATTTCTATTAAGTTTTATTTCTTTTGTATTACTAGTTTCTCCTAATTGTTTTCTATTAGGTAAACTTGTTGATCTCCTAATTAATCTGTCATCTTCAAATGTTATGTTATTATTAGGGTATTCTTCTTCTCGTAACTCTATGATTTCTGGTTTATTTTTTGTTAAAGTAAGTTCATAGTTTCTTGGAACTAAACTTATTTGTTTATCTGGTTCTACAGCCTTACCAAAATCTTTACATTCTTTATGAATTTCAATATATGGTTTTTTAGAATAAATGTTTCCATAATTAGAATTAGTAAATGTGTATAATGCCCTGTATTCTATAGTCATAATTTTATCTCCTGGTTCTATTATATCATCTTTATGTAATTTGAAATGTAGTCCTAAAACTTCATTAAAATTTCTATATTTTAATGATATACAATATTTTGGGTAACATGTAAATATTAGTTTCTTATATGCTAGATTTCATTCTACTGTTTCTAAATGACTGTCTTTTAAATTTATAATTCTTCCATCATGTAAACTTACAGTCAAAGGCAAATCTAATCATTCTCTAAACAGAGATTTAAACATTATTTGGATACCTTCTAAGTAAACATATTGAATCTTTTCACTTTGTTTTCTATTGATCTTTGTTAATAATTTTGTAACTGTATTTTTTGTTAAAAGATTTAATTTGTGTGTTCCTTGAGTGGTTCTAACATCTATTGCCCTTTCAATTTTATGATATTCATTTATTGCTACTTTTTCTCTTTTCCATATTATGTCTAATATTTCCCACCTTCCTATTTTCAAATCTAAAGATAATTTTTTGTATTTTTCTGAACTTATTATTATCAAAAGTTACTTTTAATCTATAACTTTCTATTCCTTCATATTCTTGTTTATCTATATTCTTATTTGTTTCTATTTCTTCTATTTCTTTATTCTGATTCTGATTCATTGCTTTTTGAATCTGGTTCACTTATATAGACTTCTTGATCATAGTATTCTTCAATATCTGATATTTCACTTAGTTCACTTTCTATTTCTAGATATTCATTTTGTAATATTTTAACTTTCTTTTTGTTACAATCTGGACTTATATGTCCCATTTCTCCACAATTCCAACATTTCCATTGGCTTTTATCTTTCTTATAAGTTTTATTTTTCTATTTTTTATTTGGATTATATCTTCTTTTGTAATATCTCCTCTTAGGTTTTATATATCTTTTTCTGAAGTTTCTGAATTTTTTAAACTTTCTATTTTTATATTTTCTTTGATTATTTTTTCTTCTTTCAGGGTTACATCCCCATTGGGTAGATTTTTCAATATCTTCACAACATATTCTAGTTAGTTTTCCTGATTTCTTTAATAATTGTCTTTGTTGACATATATATACTAATCTTTCAAATATGAATTTTATCCTTGATCCTAATGTTCTAGGTGTTCCAGGGTTATCTCTAATAAATTTTTCAAATTCTATTTTAAAGTATATTTCCCATGAACCTGGTAATTTATTGTAATACATATCTCTATATACTTCTTGATTTTCATTACTATAGAATTGGACATAATAATATTCTTTAAATTCACAAGTGTATTCTTTGATTTTACACATATCACATATTGTTAAATTTATTAATCTTATTCTTGCATTATCTTTTTCTCTTATTGATTCTGCTTCAGAATTACTTATCCAATTTTCTCCTAAAAATTCATCTGCAATATAATCTTTTATCTTTTCTATTCCTTTTCTATCTGATTTTATTAATTCTATATGTACATTTCTTCTTATTAATGCTTTTGTATCACTACTTATTCCTTCCCACCAATTTCTAACATGTCCTTCAAAAGATGCTACTAAAAAATTTATCATTCTATCAGTATTTTCCCATGTATCATCTTTATTGTATAAAAAGAATAGTATCATTGAATCTGCCCAAGTTAATCGGGCTTTTTTAGTATCTATGTTACAATCTAAATCTAATTTTGTTCCTCCATGATTAATAGGTTTATCATAATTATCATTTGGTTCAAACCTATATTTATATTTATTCCCTCTAGGTGGTTGTCTATTTCTGACTCTATCATAATATTGTCGGTGTGGTTTACTATATAAGGGTGCATAACTTTCATCTGGATCTGGTAATTCTTGTTTAGAAATTCCTATTGGAGTAGGGTTAGGTGCTCCTCCAGTATTCATTAAGACTTGGTATTCATTAAAATTTTCTATACTTAACTGGTCAAAATTTTCTATAAGTAAATCTAACTCTTCATTCATTTTTGTCTTGTTCTTCTTCAAATTTTTCTTCAGCTTTTAATTTTCCTAAAGTTCTTTCTATAAATTTTTGTAATTCTAATTCTTCCTCTAGTATTTTTGGTAATATGTTTCTTCTAAATTCATCATCCATACTTCCTGCTTCTATTATAATTTTTTCTTGTTCGAAATGCTTCTTTCCGATTCTAAGTATTTCTTTTTCTATGAGTTTTTTGTCTATTTTCTTATCTTTGCTTTTATTATTTTCTTTGAATTCTCTAATTTCTAGTTTTAGTATATTTATATCATTTCTTACTTCTTTTAATTCATTTTTTACTTCTTGTACATCACTTATTAATGTTTTTATTGATATTTTTAGATCTTCAATATATTCACTTATCGACATTTTATACTTTTGATTTTTGAGTTTTTTGTACCTTAAATAGTCTGTCATACATATCATCTATTTTTATTTATAGCTTTTTGATTGTTTCTTCTATTGATATGATTTTTTCGTTTTCATTCTTTCTTATTTTTTCATTTAACCTATCTATTTTTTCTATAATTATTCCAATTTTATCTTGATTAATTAATTCTCCTGATTTTCTTTGAAATTCTTTTAAGATTTCTTCATCTATATTTTTAACTTCTCCTATCATTTCTTTTAATTCTTTAAATTGTATTGTTAGTTTATTTTGAATATTTTGTAATTTTTCTTTGATATTCATGTCCTGTATATTTAATTGTTGTAATTCTTCGATAGCTAATTTATCTTGTAAATTTATGTTTGCCATAAAAATGCACTTATCCAATTTAATTGCATGTTAAGAAATCCATCAGATTCTCCCCATGAGCTTAATGGTTGAAACATAGTTGTATTTGCTCCTTTTATTTGATAAGATCTAACTGGAAGTCTTATATTTTCTATTATTTGTTTTTCAAATTTTATTTCTGGAAATTCTGTCATTAATTTATTCCTTTAATATATTCGATTTCTAGAATAAGTTCTGTTTTATATTTTGCTTCTTTATAATTCATTATTTGATATTCACAATATTCTTCTATTGATCCAATCATTGATTTTCTATGATATATTCTATAATATTTTAGATAGTCTTCCAATATGTTTGTTTTATCATATTTTTCTTTTCTAGTTTTTTCTTTGTCTTCTAAAATCGTTTGAATTTTTGGTAATTGTTTTAAAATTTTATCAAAATATTCTCTCTTTTTCTCCAATAATTTTAATCTTAATTTTTCTTGTCGTTTTATATTTCTTTCTTCTCTTATTTGGTCCATTAAATTTCTTCTTTGTTCTACTATTAAATATAATTTTTCATTTGTTTCTATGTCTAGATATCTAATTAATTGAGGATCCGCTCTATGATAATCCATTTCTATAATCTTTATATAACTCTTCTAGTATATCTTTGTGGATTAAATCTAATATTTCGTTTATGATAAAATCTTCTTTTATTATATCGAAATTTATTAGATCATATATTTCTCTTCTTACATCTTTATCTAAATCTTTTAAAGTGTTTAAGATTTCTATTTTATAATTATCGGGTAGTATTAATGTATGCATAATTATAAATCTTGATGTATATATTATATATTCATTTTTATTTTTTGTCATATAATATTTATCTTTTAGATCTGCCATATGGCTCCGATACCAAGTGAGGGGTGCTACTATGAGCGAACAAAAATCAAATAAAATCATAAACAAAATTAATAAAATTTCAAGGACTAGATTGTAACTTTTCTAAATCTTAATGAGTTTAGTTGAAATATAATATATAAGGATATTTGTGGTAGTTTATAGTGTTTAAGGCTATTTTTAAAAGATATAAAATTGTTAGGGTATTTTCAAAAATTGGTAAGTTTTTAAGGGTATTTTCATGTATTTCCTCTTAGTTTCCCCCTACTTTCCCTGTTTAGCTCATTCTTTGCCTTTCTATCAAAAAAAAAAATTTTCAAAAATGAGAGAAGCATTCCTTAATATATTAATGACATGTTCTTTTAGATTTAATATGGAATGTTTTGTGTCAAATCAAGGAATTTAAATTATTTGTTGACTTATTTGTGTTTTCTAGGTAAGATGAAGGGTTAAAAATTGGATAGAGAAAATGTGGATGGTTAAAAAGTGGTATGGAAAATTGTGTAAATTAAATTTTTGTAATCATTCCAAATTAATGTAGAGCCGAACAGGCCCTAAGTTAGTGGATAAGGAATAGCAAAATTGCAAGTCAATCCCCAAAGTTCTCATGTAATGTAGCATCAAGTCCTTAAATTCCATAATTGCAAATTAAGACTTTAAATTTCTATTCTCTATCATCTCAACCCTCGAGCTTTTGTAATTACAATTTAAGTCCCAACAAAATCATTTCTTCAACTTAAGCTCTTACTTGACTTGACAATTATAATTATCGACTTTGATAAAATAATTTCTCGACCTTTGACTAGTATAAAAACGGGATATTACAATTGCAATGAACTGAAATTGGTATCCGAAATATAGATAAGCATTCATAAAATTTAATGATTGTACATAATCAACACAAATACAAAAAAATACAAAAATAATATTTTATCACAACAATTATTAAAACTTAAAAAACAACATAAAAAATCCAAATTATCGAAAACTTTATTGAATAATAAATGCAAATACTATAGTTTTTTAATTGTGCATCATGTTAGATGTAATATTATGAGTACAAATATTGATGCTTGTTCAAGATATAAACATATTTATTATAATTTATGCATTTGCTTTACATATTTAACTTTTTTTCAATTTTCGTTCAAAAATCACAATAAACTATAAATTTGTGTTTAATCTTAACTCATAAATATACGATAATTGAATAATACTGAAGATCAAGAAATTATATATATATATATGGCAATAAATATATTCACACTCCATTTTGCATTCACACGAATCCGCTATTCTCCCTTTATATATACTAATATTTCACCCGTGCGATGCACGAAAGTTATTATCTGCAATATCGATTTTAATAAGTATTCGTAAAATTTTAGTGCATATACATAATCAAAACATATATAAATGCATAAAAAATAATTCTCTATTGCAATGATTGTTCGCTAAAATCGTGTACCGCAAGCGCACGGGTCGCGTTCAAGTAGTAAAGTGGACTAGAAAAGTCCGGATTGTCGATCCCACGAGGAATGTATACTTCGATTACACATGTGAGTTAATTTAATTCTAACAATGAAGTCACAAAATAAAGTTTTGGATTTTGGTTTTGAATTTGAAATTTAAACGAGTAAATTCTAAAATCTAAAGATAATGCGGAAAATGAAAAATTAAAATAGTTGGGATTCATGATTTCATTTAAACGACACTTAATTAATTTTCAAGTTTTGTAAATAAAACTAACTACTCAAAATAAATGCATGACATTAAACTTAAATTTAAATGCGCAAAATTAAACAACATAAATTAAAGTGCTTGAAATTAAACAGCAATAATTAAAATGCATGAAATTAAATAGCACAAAATAAGTAAATAACTTTAAAAATAACTAAGTGCAATTTAAAATCCATCAATCATCCCAACATGCAAATTTTAGCTACATATGCGTTTTGAAATTAAAAATAACATTAAGCATTAAAATAAAACCCGGAATATGAAGATTGTTGAAATTGCATCAAGGTCCTCCAACTTTCAAGTCATGTACATTTCAGTCCTGCCCTGCAAACATTTTTGCAAATAAGTCCCTGAAATATTACAAATCAGTATCAATAACAAATTGCAATTTCAGTCCCCATCTTCCAGCATGTTGCAAATGAGTCCCTGTATTTCTCCATTTTTTACAAATCAGTCCCTGGTCCTCACAGATTCATTTGGCTGCAACCTGTCCCTGCATTCTTCCAGTTACTTCCTACTGTCTTCTTCCTCAATTTCAGGCGGCAATGGCAGCAGCAGCAATAAAACAGTGGCAGTAGCAGTAGCCTCAAAATCGTGTCTGGTTCTTCTTCCTGGGCTGCAGCAGTCCTTGAATTCTTCCAGTTCTTCTGGCAGCAGCAGTAGCAGTCTTTCAGCCCAGCTTCTAGCAGTCAGCACTTCCAGCAGCAGGGTTCAGTAGCACTAAACAAATTCCAGCAGTCTCAGTTTCTTCTTCCTTCCTCAGCACCAGACTTAGCACACTGCAGCAACCTCGTTTCAGCAGTTGTAAAAATAGCAGCAGCAACCAGAATCAGCAACAGCCGTCTTCTTCCACGGTCACAAGGCAGCAGCAGCAAATTTCCAGTTCCTGATTTCACCAGCAATCTCCAGCAGCAGTCTTCCTGCTTTCAGCAGCTTCTGCAACCAGCAAGTTTTCAGCAAATGAACCAATCAGCCTCTGCACCTATTCTGCAATCTATAGCAGCAGCACAGCAGTGTTCCCAGCCTGCAGCAGGTCCCTCAACCAGTGGTCGTCTTTGCTACTGTCACCAGCTCTTCCTCCCCCCTGGTTCACCCCTCTGCAATCAGCTAAGGCAGCTGCTGTCACCAGCTGCAACCACCGTTCTCCTAGTTTTTCCTAGCAATTAACCAGCAATATTAGGCTATGACAGTAGTAAATGGCAATGGCAACCTCCTGTCACCAGGTTGCCTTCCCCAGTCCCCTCTTCTTCTACTCTCTACTGTGTGTATATGTATATGTAGATCCTATCAGCCTGCAGCACCTCGTTCAGCTCACTACTCCCTTTCCCATCATGCCTTGTTCTCTTTTTTCAGATCTCCCATCCTCCTCTGTCTCTCAGCACCACTTTTTTTATCCACAGGACCACAGCCCATGTTTTCTTGTCATTTCCAGCGCATGTCATTTTTATTTTGCAGCCCAAGTCCTCAACATTTGGCAATTGTGCACTTTGGTCCCCAACTTCATGTTTTTGTATGAGATTGATCCATTTTCACCCATATTCATAAATTAAGCAATCATTTTGCTTTCTCTTGTGGTTTTATCCTTGAATCTGAGTAGTAGACATTGGTCCTCAACCTTTTGGGATGTTGCAATTAAGTCCTCAAACTTTTGATTTCTTTCAATTTGGTCCTTGAACGTCAAATTTGCTCATCTTTAAGCTCAATTGCTTTCCAATCTTGTCCATTTTCTTTCCAATTGAGTTTGTACCTAATTGTACAAGATAAACACAATTTATAAGTAGATATTTGCTCAATTTGTCAATTAAAGTGCTAATTTAGGAACTAAATAAGTGTGTAAAGCACACTTATCAATGATTATTAGAATTTAAAAAAAAAATAAGGAATTCAAATTATTAAAAAATTCTTTGAATAGTAAACGTCAATTTATATATTTAAATAATAAATTATTATTTATTTCAATAATTTTTATGAATTATTAATAACTTCATTGAAAATGTAAATTTAGTGATTTTTTAATGGTATATCATATTTGATATAATATTATGTGCACAAATATTAATGCATGTGAAAGGTATTAGCATATTTCTCATAACTTCTACATTTGCCTCTTGTATTTAATGTACTTTTTAATTTTTATTCAAAAACATCAATCCCAATAATTACAAATGAAATGGTCAAAATATTTGAATTTAACGAATAAAATTTTGTTTACAAAAATAAGCAGTCAATATAATAATTTTTAAAATGTAGCGATTATCATGATACGACAATCGAGTAAAGTTGGAGATTACGAAATTATACCAAAAATTATACCCTATAATCTTTAAAAACTTCATTAAAATTAATAATGATTAAATTTTTTTAATCATTCCATTAATATTATTAACTAAAAAATTCAAAGCATTAACTATTCAATATTAACCTTCTTTCAATAACTTTTTCTATAAATTATTTATAAGCAGCATATTTTTCAACACACTTTTTAACCATATATTTTTTCAAAACTATTTTTCAACCGCACATTTTACCTCAAGAAAAAATATAGTTGTTGAGCAGAGGCCTAATTTTTTAAAATATTTAATAACATATATATATTAGAAAATATGATTTGTAATATTAAAGATAACAAATGATTTGACCATTAATAACTAAAATACAATTTAATTATTGATGGCTACATATAGAATTTATAATGTTAAAAACAACAAATCACTAATATATCAATAATTAAATAATAATTTTAATACTGATAATTAAAAATATTGATTGAACTCTTTCAATATTAACTTTAATAATAATTATTATTATTATAACCAAAATATACAGATAAAAATAACATCATATTAATTATTTACTATAGTATTAAAATATAAAAAATTTAAGAATTAAATTCTGTCAAACTATTATACTTTTATATATTATAGTATAGATTTCCACCAGTGCGATGAACTGAAATTGTTATTCGTAATATAGATAAGCATTCATAAACTTTAATGATTATACATAATCAACATAAATACAAAAGATACAAAAATAATTTTTTATTACAATAATTATTAAAATTTAAAAACAACATAAATAATTCAAATTATCGAAAACTTCATTTAATGATAAATGAAAATTTTGTAGTTTTTTAATTGTATATCATGTTAGATGTAATATTATGAGTACAAATATTAATACTTGTTCAAGGTATAAATATATTTATTATAAATTCTGCATTTGCCTCACATATTTAACTTTTTCTCAAATTTTTTTCAAAAATCACAATAAACTACAAATATGTGCTTAATACTCATCAAAAAATTAAAATCTATTAAAAAAAAATATTAAATATATATATAAATGTAAAATATGGATTAGTGTCAATGCATTTATTGTTTTATATATAAATGGATAATAGTGGATTAGTGTGAATGCAAAGTGAATTAGTGTGAATGCAAAATCTGGATTAATGTCAATGCATTTATTGCTATATATATAATCCACTTTGCATTCACACTAATTCACTATTTTCCATTTATATATAAGGCAATAAATGCATTGACACTAATCCAGATTTTCCATTCACACTAATCCACTTTGCATTCACACTAATCTACTATTCTCCATATATATATATATAATCAACAAATGTATAAATACATAAAAAAAAGAATTCTCCATTGCAACAATTATTAGAATTTTAAAAATAACATAAGTAATTAAAATTATTAGAAAATTCTTTAAATAGTAAACGTTAATTCATATATTTAAATAATTAATTATTATTGATTTCAATAATTTTTATGAATTATTAATAATTTCATTGAAAATGTAAATTTAGTAGTTTTTTAATTGTATATCATATTTGATGTAATATTATGTTCACGAATATTGATGCATGTGAAATGTATTAGCATTACTTCTATATTTTGCCGATTGTATTAAGTGTACTTTTTTATTTTCATTCAAAGACACAAATCATAATTAAAATATAAATAGTCAAAATATTTAAATTTATCCAATAAAACTTTATTTACAAAAATAAGTAGTCAAAATAATAATTTTAAAAATCTTGCGATTATCATGATACGACAATCGAGTGAAGTTAGATATTACGAAATTATACAGAAAATTATACCATATGATTTGTAAAAAAAATTAAATTAAGAATGATTAAAAAATATTAATCATTATATTAATATTATTAACTAAAAAAAATCAAAGCATTAACTCTTCAATATTAACCTTCGTTCAATAACTTTTTCTATAAATTATTTCTAAGCAGTACATTTTTTCAACCCACTTTTTAAACACATATTTTTTAAAAACTATTTTTCAACCACACATTTTTACCTCGAAATAGTTGCTGAACAGATGGTTAATTTATTAAAATATTTAATGATAATATATATTTATAAAATATGATTTGTAATATTGAAGATAACAAATTATTTGACCATTAATAATTAAAACAAAATTTAATTATTGATGGCTACACATAGGATTTATAATATTAAAAACATCAAATAGTTAAATAATAATTTTAATACTGATAACTAGAAATATTGATTGAACTCATTCAATATTAATGTTAATAATAAAAATAATAATAATTATAACCAAAATATACAAATAACAATAACATCATATTAATTATTTACCACAATACTAAAACATAAAGAATTTAATAATTAAATTTTACCAAATTATCTTACTTTTATATATTGTATAGATTTCTACTAGTGCGATGAACTGAAATTGCTATCCGCAATATAGATTAGCATTCATAAAATTTAATGTTTATACATAATCAACACAAATACAGAAGATACAAAAATAATTTTTTTATTACAACAATTATTAAAATCTAAAAACAACATAAATTATCCAAATTATCGAAAACTTGATAAATGTAAATTCTTTAATTTTTTAATTGTATATCATGTTAGATGTAATATTATGAGTACAAATATTGATACTTGTTCAAAATATAAATATAATTATTATAATTTCTACATTTGCCTCACATATAAAACTTTTCCTCAATTTTCGTTCAAAAATCACAATAAACTATAAATATGCCTTTATTCTTAACTCATCAAATATACGATAATTGAGCAACATACAACGTTGAAGTTCAAGAAATGATTATATCATATAATCTTTGCACAATTATTAAAAAAATATTAACTAATATATATATATATATATATATATATATATATATATATATATATATATATATATTTGCATTCACATTGTCAGACTTTTCTCTCTTTATATATAGTATAAAAGTATAGATATAATATAATATAATATAATAATATAACTAGTGTTTCACCCGTACGATACACGACACCATGTCGAATCATATAATTGCGACTTCAATATTTTCTAATTTTTTTTAATTATATGTCAAACATGTATATAATGAAATAGATAGAAAAATAATATAATGATACTGTAATTAATAGAGTTGCAATGTTTCCACTATAAATTTTGAAAAACTTCTATATAAACTACATTCGTAGTTGAGTTTGTTCTATTTCCATCTTTGTCGCAAATGATCATCTTCAAACACTGCGATTCGTCACTATAGAGGCTGCAAAGTATAACTGTCCATGGCTAAAAACTGACTTCATTAAATGAAGATCAACCTTGAAAAGTGATTTCCTTTAACTCTTATTGATATTCATAGCATAGGAAGCTACAAACTGAAATTGTCGTCTCTTGAACTTGAAAGAAATCTTGTATGTGTTTGATTGAAAAGATGGAAAATTGATGATAAAAATATTTTTTCTAGGAATTGATTTGCCTGAAAATTATTTTCCTAAAAAATGTCAATTGGAAGTGTCGGGTAAAAAAGTAGAAAATTTTCCTAAATTTGTTGTTTGATTGATATTATTTTCCATTGCAAATAAAACAAAAATTTAGCTATTTTAATTTAAAAAATTATTATTATTTTTATTTCTCACTCATTTGTACTTGATAATAGTAATCAAACGTGACGGAAAATATGTTTTTCACCTGAGGAAGATATTTTCTACAAAATAGGCGAGAAAATATTTTCAAGACAAATGAGTTAAGTAAGTTTTAATTGGTTGTACCTTGAAAAATAAATTTTCCCATCAAACACCAAATAAATACAAAATGGGGAAAACATTTTTCATGATTTGACATTTTTCAGGCGAATGATAGTGAATCAAACACATCCTAAATTGTGTTAGTGCATCCTCGAAATAAAAAATGTGTACCTTGCAAGATTGCTATCGAGAAATTTTGCTTCGACAACGTGATTTCTTGTAACAATTAATCTCGTACCATTATACATCCTACAAAGTGATCAAATTTCGCCGAAATATAAAGATATAATCATTCCATAATAAATTTGAAAATATTTTTTTTTTGAACTTACAAAAAAGGTGAAGACTTTTGCAATAAAAATTACATGAACTATTTAGTTTAAAAAATAAATAATAAGAAATTAATAAACATAAAAAATTCAATAGACCTAGGAAAATATAGTAGGGGATCGAATGTACAGTGTAAACAACATGTAATATACAGTTGCAATAGTCTTATATTAATTTATAATTCGTTCAAAATTTCTAATTACAAAAGGATACAAAGTACAAACAATGGTAAAAAATAATATAAAAACGTTAAGTGAAAAAGTTATAAATTAAAATAACATAAAGATTTAATTATTAAACAATAAGTTTGAAAATAATTTTTTTTTTTTTTTACTTACAAAAAAAAGGAAAATAATTTTAAAAATATACATTCAATTATTGCTACAAAAATTATTTTAACTATTTAATTTTAAAAATAAATTATAAAAAATATCTTAAAAAGTAAAAAATTTATTAAGTCTAGATAAATATAGTAGTGGTTCGAATATAATCAAAATGTAAACTTAAATAGTCAACACATGAATTTAACCAAATAGTTAACCATATTGTAATCTAACATTCATTAACCAAATAAATATTAATCAACTAGTTAACAACACTGTATTAACACAATGTGTGTCATACTAAACCACTAAATATTAATCAAATAGTTAATTATATTGTAATTAAACACTTATTAATCAAATATAGTTAACATAAAGATTTAATCATTACATAATAAGCCCCTGTTTGATATTCATTAAAAAGAAAAAAAAATAATTTTAATTATACATTCAATATTAATGTATTCTGCACATAAATCCATTTTTTTTTCATTTTCAACCACACAAAATCACATCAGTCACTATTGAATTCAAAACATTTTTAAATAATATTCATCAAGTTTGGAAATAATTTTTGTTTTTACTTAACAAAAATAAAATGGAGAATAATTTTAAAAAAATACATCTAGAATAGTGTTGCTACAAAAATTACTTTAGCATTTAATTTTAAATTTTAAATATAAATATGTGTTTAATCTTAACTCATCAAATATATGACAATTAAACAACATTGAACATCAAAAAATTATTATTATTAGACTAGTATTTCACCTGTGCGATGCACAAAAGTTATTATCCGCAATATCGATCTCAATAAGTATTCATAAAATTTTAGTTATTAAATAAATAATTTCTTTGAATAGTAAACGTCATTTTATTTATTTAAATAATAAATTATTATTAATTTAAAAAAAATTTATGAATTATTAATAGCTTCATTGAAAACGTAAATTTAGTAATTTTTTTAATGGTATCACATTTGATGTAATATTATGTGCACGAATATTATATTGATGCATGTGAAACAGTGAAAGGTATTAGGATATTTCTCATAACTTTTACATTAGCCTCTTGTATTTAACGTACTTTTTAATTTTTATTGAAAAACATCAATCACATTTGTTGACCATAAAATTCGGCTAGGCCTTGGACCAACACGTTTCAGCTCCTCCCTCTTGAACACGTGGATCTCCTGCGTACTGTGACAAACAATCAGCTTGCAAAGGGGGCCGAGGTGGCTCCCGTTTGCACTCCGATGCCAAAGTAAGCGCCCATGTTCAGCAAATATAATTTGAGTGCGAGAAAAATATAAGTGCGTAAAAGAGAGAAAAGGGAGTGAGACATATATTTAGTTAAGAGTATGAAATTGCTAACCCTTTTCTTGGAGGCAAGTGTGCTTTATTTATAGAAGGTGTAATTATCTTAGATCGTGACACATGGCAGACTTTTACACGTGTATTCACCCTAGCTCTTGAAGGGGACGACCTTGCTTTTTGACCGTAATCATTGCTACATTTCGTAGGGGATGAGCGCTTGTCACATCTTGGTAAAGGCGGTGTCACATCTCTGAATTCATCCCTTGTCCCATCTTTACATCTGAGGCGCCATCGTAAGCACCTCGGCTAAGCATAAAGCGCCTCTGCTAGACACAAATCAGTTCGACCAGATGAGCTCGTGTGCTTAGCCACCTCGGTCATTGGCCCAGGGAGATATCTTAAACTTCTAATCATGGCTAAAGTCCGTGGGCCCTCATTGGGCCTTCACTGGTGGCCCAATGTGCCACATCGTGGGTACGATCTCAACATTAGTCCCTTAAATTCGATGTGGTCATTCATGGGCGGATCGAATTTGTCATAGTTTCGCAACAATAATTTTGCCCAAGTTTCATCACTTGTTATATCCAATATTTTGCAATTGTTCCGCCATCTGCTCGCTGGGAGTCGCTATGTAGCGCAGCGATTTTTAGGGTCAGGAATGGCATTCCTTATGGGAAGTTCGGATTCATAGTATAGCCGACCTCCTACTTCGACTTTTCCCTCCTAAGTGAAGGTTGGTGGCGCACTAGCGCATATCTTAGGTGGCGTATTTAATGAAAAGGGGCTACTGATACTGGTTCCCAAGAAATATAAAAGGTGATGGGAGTGACATTTTTGCCACGCGTGGCACTCACTGTGGTAGCTGAACGGTTTCATCCCTCCCATCGACAGCTGGCGCTTTGATTAGCCCATTCCCCAAGAGGCGTGGGTTACCCACATTAATCATACGGATCAAAGACCAAGGGTTCTAGATCATTAGGTTCCCTATAAATCCTCCTTCGTCTCATTATCCTCCCTTTACCATTTTTTCAGAATTTTTGCAGTAACACTCTCTCAAAAGGTTGTATTGCTTTTTTCTTGATTGCAAGTCTCGCGTCTTCTCTCCAAGGGTTTTCTACCCAGCAAACCGTCCTTACCATTCAACAGCTTTCATTGGCGTGTTCCTCATTTCAAGTGTGCAATCTCGAACGTTTGTTCTTTGAAGGTATATTTCTTTTCCTTTGTATGTGCGAAACTTTCCCATTTCTAATCTTCGAGTGTGGGTTTGAAAATTTCGTTTTGCATTTTCTTTTCCTTTTGATGAGTCTGACCCATCTTTAAGAACAAAAAATGGAAAGAGTTGGGGGAGCGGGTTCACAGGAAATGTTAGCAATGACGATTCTTGTCAGAGGTTTCTGCCCCATATCTTTATCAGTTTTTAGTTCCCGCTTCTTTAGGGAGCAGATTAAGAGGATGAATAGGAAAATCAGCGGTATAATTTATTTGAGTGATTCTGACAGTGAAGAAGAAAAAGACCAGAACTACATGGCTCATCTATCATCCGAGGAGGAGGCATTTTTAAGAGAGCTTCGAAGCAAGTGTGACAGGGATTTGAGAAGAGAAGAGGCAGTATGCTCTTCTTCTGGTCAACAGGACATTGGCCTAATTGTTAGGGCCCCGTTTAGGGCACATAGGGAAGAGCTGGGGCTTTCCGAGGAGGAAATAACCCAAGTCTAAGGTTGGGTAGAAGACTTGGTAAATAAAGTGTCTGGGTATCATGTTGACCCTGATCCAGACCCAGAATTGCAGGAGAGCAGTGTGATTGCCACTGAAATTCGAGGGGTGGATTTGGATGGAGCCTCTGCAACATTCAGGATGCCGGAAGGGGTTCAATTATTGCTCCCTACACCTTCCTGTCGACCCTGCAGCCCTCCTCCAGGTTAAGTGGCCATATATTACGATGCTTTATCTTGCGGGATGAGGCTACCCCTGCACCCCTTCTTCAGGGCGTTGCTTAGGAGCTACAACCTGTGCCCCTAACTTTTGGACACAGGCTATGGGTACTTGGTTAGTGTGGCAAGAGGTCAACCCTGACCATCCCATCTCACTGCACATCATTCATACCCTGTATACTTTGAAGAAATCAATTAGAAGGGAGAAATACGTGAGTTCGGACGTCAAAGATTGGTATTACTTGTCTCCCAGGGGCTCATACCCTCCTGTTATTACCAGTCACCCAACCTCGATAAAGAATTGGAGGAACCAATGGTTCTAGGTCGCTGGGGGAGTGGCAAAGCTCTCCTGTGGACCCTAGTCCAGAAATTACAGTTCCCCAAACTCTTTCCCTTCCTAGTGAGTCATGTATTTGCTTTAGTGTTTTTAAGTGTCATGTGTCATTTGCTTTTTAATTTCTATTTACCTTTCTTGACTGGTTCCTAACATGCTATCAGTTTATGGTAGGGGATACTTTTGCCCGCCTCCTCCCTGACGTAGACTTAGTAGCAGTAAGGCGCTTGTTTGCTTACAAGGGCACTTTCCAAGGGGTCATTAAACAGAATAAATTATTTTAAGCACGGTCTTATGCGAGCCATGAGTAAGTTTGTTTCCCTATTGCCTTTATAAATTATGCTT
The DNA here is from genome assembly GCA_963555705.1 of Ligustrum vulgare. Lineage (NCBI taxonomy): Eukaryota > Viridiplantae > Streptophyta > Magnoliopsida > Lamiales > Oleaceae > Ligustrum > Ligustrum vulgare. Next base: position 6,194,620 of record OY743179.1, read on the forward strand.
CTTCTGTTCATAACCCCATTTTCCTTCTTTTCCTGCTAGGTTCTAAGGAATTCCCGAAGATTTCTTTGAAAGGACTCATGGCAAAAAAGATCCCTCCTGCCCTTCGCCACGGCAGTGAGATTGAAAAGAAACAGAAAGCGGTACTGGCTAACCTGCAAGTTGGGGTGGCAAAGGAGGTGTCTGAGGCATCCACAACCCAACTTCAGGGTCCTCTTCCCTACCTACTGCCACCACCCAATCTGCTGCCAATGGGTCCCCAACAGCCCAGCATAGAAAATGAGGCTCACCCCAAAAGATTCATCGCAAAGGGGAAAGGGAAAAGGTCCGATATGGGGGGCCCTAAGAGGGAAAGGGAGGCTAAGGATACTTCTACGCCATCCTCCTTCTCCGAGGATATTTCGGAGCACGTATCCGAGGAGGATCCCGCTCCCTTGAAGAGGCTTAGAAGGGGTAAGGACAAGGAATCCACCTCCGCACCTCTGCCACCAGTGATTCAAGACTTGGAGGACGAGCCGTCTGTATCCGTTCCAGATTTGGCTTATGGAGTGACACCTGAGGGTGCAGAAGAGCTCAAGCGTATTAAGACCAGTGTTCTCCCCAGAGATGTCACCTTTAGTCCTTCCCTGTTCGACTCCCCTAGCTCTCCTCCCGCCAGGGCCGCATTAATTAATGAACAATTTTGGACGGATGGCTGGTCGGCCTTTTCTTCCAGCACCAGTCCGTCTCAGAAGTTGCTCGCTACTAAAGCGATGAATGCTAGGGCACTGGCCTTTATTGACGGGGTGGAGTCTTCAGTGGAGGAGGCGTAGCGGGACAAGAAAGATGCTGAGACCGCACTCCGTCATGCGGACAACATAAGGAGATAAATGATCTTAAAACTCAGCTGTCCATAGCTCGCAAATCTTCCTCAGAGGAGAGGGCTCACGCGAAGCGCCTCCAGGAAGATAACGATAAACTAAAGCACGACCTCCAAGCCTCTGAGTCAGATGTGGCTGCTTTGTGCAAGAAGCTAGATGATTCCAACCGTGCACAGTCCATCACGTCTGAAGCCCTGACCGCCGCCAATGCAGCCAAGTCTAAGCTGGAGGCTGAGGGGGCAGTAGCCAGAGAAAAATTAGGGATGGAGATGGAGGCTAGGGCAAAAGAGGAGGAGGACCTTGCCTCTTTAGAACAGCACATGCAAACTAGGATCACGGAGGTTCTGAAGCAGACCGTCACGACACGGGTGGAGAACGCTCTAAGTGCCAAAGTGTCTGAGGCTATCCAGAACTTTAAAGACACTTTTGAAGAGACCCCATAATACGAGGCCATGCAAAGGGTTTTTGGGAACATAGGGGTCAGGATGGCTTTGAGGGACGTGAAAGAAGCTTTCCCAACCCTGGATCTATCCTCCATTGAAGCCCTATGCCCCGAACCTCAAGACAAGGGCTCTTCAGAGGATGTCCCTCCGCAGTGATCCTTTTTTGTATCTGCCTTGCTGTTGGTTTTTTTTGGTAAGTGCAATGGCACCTGACATTGTAAATGTAACAATCATTCAAATTTTATATAATTTGATTTTAAATGTAACAATCATTTTTGTATATACTTTGATTTTATGAATGCGATGATTTTTGTATTTAGTTCAATGTCTTAGTTTGTATTTAGTTCAGAAACAAACGTCTTGTAAAACACCGTACGAAGATATGTGTATATAGTCCCTCAGATCTAAGTAGCTCAATGCATTCATGTTTGCTGGTTAGATCTGATTCTGACCACAAGTTTTGGTTTATCTGAAAACATTTGATTAAGTTTGAATGCTTCCAAACGCAAATGTCTTTTAAACGCATTGCACGGTTATATGAAGATAGTCCCTCAGATCTGAGTGGTTGAGGCATTCATATTTACCAGTAAGATCTGATTTTGACAAACATTTGAACATATCTGAATCACACTTTGTAACACCTTCGTATACAAATTTGTATGAACTCCCATTGATGGTGCTAAAACTCTCAACCCTTACGCAGTGATCGCAGTGTAGGCTTATAAGAGTCCCTTGTTTTTAAAAAATTTCATGCATGGCGTAGACGTATGGTGTTATAACCAAAATAATCTTGGAATTTGTGTTTATCAATTATGTTTATCTAATTAGTAATTGGTATAATCCTCAGTGTAACTCACTTATGATTTTATAAAATCACATGGTAATGCTGTAACCACTGAAGAGGAATTTGATTTATTGAAAATAGCGACGAAGGTGATCTGTGTTCTAAGGATTACATAAAGGTACACCGGATAAGTCCTCAATCATATACGTTTCGGGTACCACCTCGGCAGTGACTTTGTAAGGGCCCTCCCAATTAGGACCTGAAGTCCCTACTCCTGGTTCTTGAGTAGAGGGAAGGACCTTCTTGAGGACTAAATCCCTAGTATTAAAGTGTCGACTTTTTACCCTTTTGTTGTAGTAGCGAGCCATCTTTTTCTGGTACCTGGCCATCACCACTTGGGAATCACTCCGTTTTTCCATGAGGAAATCCAAACTAGCCCTTTGTGCTTCTTCGTTTCCCTCCTCGTTATAGCGGATTTGACGAAGAGAAGGGACCCCAATTTCGACCGGACAGACCGCCTCGGACCCATATGCCAAGGAGAAAGGCGTTTCACCAGTGGCAGTGTGCGAGGTGGTTCGAAGTGCCCATAATACTTGTGGGAGTTCATCTACCGATGTGCCCTTTTTGGATTCCAACTTCCTTTTCAGGGTATTCTTTATGGTCTTGTTCACAGCTTCGACTTGTCCGTTAGCCTGTGGGTGATTTGGAGATGAAAATAGTTTCTTAATTCCCAAATCATCGCACAATTCATCTACGTTTCAGTTTTTTAACTGTTTTGCATTATCACTAACCAGTGAGTGAGGTTTTCCAAACCGGCATATGACATTCTTCCAGATGAACTTTATGGTGTTGGCCTCGGTAATCCTCATCAGGGGTTCCGCCTCAACCCACTTGGTGAAGTAGTCAAGTGCCACTATTGCAAAGCAATTATTACCAGCACCCCTAGGCATATGACCAATAATATCAATCCCCCTCTTCGCAAAAGGCCAAGGGCTAGTCACCATAGTTAGCTTGTGATGTGGCTGATGCGGTATGGTTGCATGCCTTTGGCACTTATCGCACTTGCGCACGAAGTCATGGGAGTCCTTTCGCATAGTTGGCCCAAAATATCCCTGTTTAAGGGCCTTCTGAGCTAGTGATACCGCCCCGGCGTGGTTGCCACATATGCCCTCATGGATTTCTTTCATTACATACCGTCCTTCCTCCTGCCCCCACACATCTCAGGAAGGGGGAGGCATAGCTCCGTTTGTAGAGCAGGTCATCCAAAAGTACGAAATTCGCGGCATATCTTTGCAACTTTCGAGCTGTTTCAGGCTCGTCTGGCACTGTTTGATACTTCAAGTATGCTATTAGAGGATTCATCCAGGATCCTTCTTCTTATATTGCCAAAATCTCCGGCCCTGGCTCAATAGAGGAAGTCAACAAGTGCTCAATTGGGATCAGATTGTGGAGCTCAGAATCATCACTGCTTGCTAATTTGGATAAAGCATCGGCATTGGAATTCTCAGTTCTAGGGATGTGCTGTAACTC